>JACGCM010002345.1:0-1435643 GCA_014058105.1 Kingdonia uniflora
CGCAAGATCGCATGAAGCTAAACCCCAAAAAATGTCAATTTGGACTGCCATCGTTAGGAAATATTGGGGGTTGTACCATTGTCGCAAATACGAGGAATAAATCGATCCAGAGTAAACTCAAAGTACTTATGGCACTGCCATTACCACCTGTAAGCGATATGTCATGTTTTCCATAAGGATAATATAGTACAAATATCTTTTTATAAGGATGGTGACAGTAATAAGTGAAACGAATAAGATTTAAGTAAAGAAGAAACTCGCGTTAACAAGGCTGCAGAAAACATGAGCGACCGTAAGCCGAGAGGGTATTTTGATGTAAAATCTAATCAGCGCTTGCCTAATTATGATATTTTTTTGTGTGCATAGTAAAGTAAGGATGAATAAATAGTAAAATTGTGAGCATTGAATAGAAAGTATTCAAACTATTATTGTAGTAACACAATATACATGCAGTTTGTTTATAAAAATGAAAAATACGTTTTCTATATAATATGAAGCACATCGCCTTCAACCGACATCAAAACACTCCACTGTAAACCAACGGATGGTATTACGAACTAAGTGATGCGTAAGTCAAAAGCTTTCCGACTTGCAAAAATCCTCGTCTGTTTTCTAGATACTAGATTCATGTTGGACTAGCCAATGACAGGAAGCTGATCACCGATGATCAGCTTCCCACAGGTAGGAGCCAACTAAATCAATCACATTGCTAGATCCTGCAGATGTATTTCATTGGACTAAGCTGGTTCAGTACAAAAAAGGACACTCTATGCAGTTCTACGACCCCAAAACCCGAGTGTTTTTGTGTTGTCTTTTGATGAGATGCCTGGGTCATACGGCCAAGGCATGTCACAAAATGTGGCAAAAATCAATGCTAAATGTAGTCAAACAAAAATAGTTGTGCAGGTCACCGCAACTTGGAGATGAATGAACATGGAGATGAGAAAAGAAATTGACCAAGGTGGGGATTCGTTGAAGCCAAGTATCCGATGGGATATTAACAAAATTTCAATGTCCCATAGAAGGAATTGGAAAATCAGAGTTTGTGTTGAGTTTACAGGATGTCTCAACCAAAACTACCCAACGGCATTTTCCCTCTTCCCTTCTCTAATCAGATCCCGAATTTTGTAGCAGGTCATGAACATTATCTTTGATGGACGCTGCATTGGGATACATTCAGATTCCACTTTTGGATCAAGATCAAGAAATACAGTTTCACATGAAAGAGGACTTACTATTACAAAGTCATGCCTTTCGAACTAAAAATGCGGGTGCAACTTATCAGTGTCATGAGTGCTATGTTCAATTATAGCTTGGGAAGTGTCGTAGAAGTCAACCATTGACATCTTTTGAGCAAAGAATACAGTCATCAACCACTTTAGATATCAACACAATATTTAACATTCCTCGATCTTATAAGATGCGTCACAATCTTGATAAGTATCAATTTGGAGTACATTCAAGTCAATTTCTGGACTACCTTATTAGCAAGAAGGTGATTGAGGCTGATCCAGATCAGATTCGGGCTCTCCTCGACATGCCATCTCCACGAACCACATAAGACATTTATAAACTTGCCGGCAAGATTGCCTCTATCAACCATTTCATTTCAAAATCTTCAGACTTCTGTCGTTGGTTGCTCCTACTACTCCACGTTTGTACTAACGAGGAAACGTTCAGCCAAATATAGAGGTTCAATGGACATCAAAATGCGAAACAACTTTTCAGGACCTCAAAACCTACTTGGGGATGTCTTCTATTATGAGCACCCCAAAAGATAATGACGAATTGAATATCTATCTAGCAGTTCCAGATACTTTACTCAACTCGGTTCTCATCTGACTTGAAGGGAAAATTGATAAACCATTAACTTCATCAGGAATACCCTCACTCCAGTGGAAACGAGGTACTCTAAAATCGAGAATCTTCTTCTCACTCTTGTTTATACTTCACATAAACATAAGCACTACTTCCAAGCACATTCAGTCAAAATCATGATGAACTACCCACTTCCAGAGATTCTATCCAAGAAAGAAAAATCAAGGAGAATATAACAATGGTCAGTCAGTTTAGGAGAGCATGATATCAAGTCTTAACAATGTCATTCTAAAAAGGGGCAGGCCATTGCCAATTTCCTTACAGATTTTCCAATGAAAGATCCCGAGTGGGAGGAGCACGATCCTGACTTTGCTGAGGAAGTTACATATGATCTACCCAATAAAGCATTTGACGAACGAGTTGAATAGATAACTAGGAAAGGGTGAGACTTCTTATAAATTGATCAGCAAGATTCGTAGGGTTAGGAATTGGAATTATATTGATTACCCCTTCCAATGAAAGAATTAAGAAATATATCCGTTTTGATTTTGAGGTCTCAAAGAATGTCACAGTGTACGAAGTTCTCATTCACGGATTCGATCTCACTCTCGAGCTCGGCGTCCCCGAGCTCTCAGTTTGCACAGATTCACTACTCATTGTTCACCATTAATCTGAGCAATACAGGAAGAATGGAAAGATGATCGAATACGTATCCCTCGTTGCAGATAGGATGAGCAAGTTCGCGCAAGCAACTTTCGATTATCTTCCTCGAGGAGAAAATAGATATGCCGATTCCTTGGCATATCTAGCCGGGGCCTTAGGTAGAAAAGCTCAATATCTCTAGATCGATGTGATTTAAACCCTGGGCATTGATCGCATTTTTGTATGCACGATCAGCACTGGGGGCGAAAAAGGGGGAGACGACGATTGGCAAAAGCCTTTCTTAGTTTATCCCGGTTTTAACAACAAATGTGAAGGACTACTTCCCATAGATCCAATGGAGTACCAACAACTGATAGACAACTCAAAGCGCTATACCAATCCAAATGGTACCTTATACCACCGTTCAGTCACGGGGCCTTACTACAAATACTTCTCCAAATAGAAAACGGATGAGATACTCCACGATTTACGTGAAGGGACTTGTGGCTCCTGTACCGCAGGTCGATCACTTGCAAATAGAGCCATTACACAAGGAGTATTTTGGCTCGGCATTCGCACACAAGCAGAAGAGTACTCACACAAATGTGACGCATGCCAGCGACATGGAAAGATGATCTGTGCCGCCACGCTCGAACTCCTACAAGCAAGGTATTTTAGCAATTCAAAAGATGGGCACTCGATCTTGTCAGATAATTTCCCAATTCTCCAGGTAACCACCGCCACCAACTCGTAGCTACCGATTATTTTACAAAATTGGTAGAAGCAGTTCTACTTTGTCAAACCAGAGAAGAAAAGGTCATCTCTTTTATCTGGGAATACATCATCACTCAGTTTGGGTACCCCCACCTAATTCGTATTGATAACGGGCCCCAATTTGTTTGAGAAAAAGTCATAACTTTCCTCAACCAGCACAACATCATTCACTCATCACCCAATCCCTACCACCATCAATGCAATGGCCAAGCTAAAATTTCCAATAAAGCCATTGTGGATGGACTCAAGGAAAGGTTACCAAAAAAAAAATGGAAAGTGGGTTCAAGATCTTCGGCATGTCTTATGGGCATATCATACCACTCCACGTTAGCATACAGGCTGGACTCCATTCCTCCTTGCCTATGGTACCGAGGCCGTCATTCCCTTTGAATACAATCATCCAGTTATATACCATAAGCTAATTGATGTGGATAATAAGTTCGAATTGGCTTGCAACCTTAATTAGATCGATGAAACTAGGGAAGGCGTTGTCGCTAACCTTGATCAATATCACCAAATGCTGGCTAGTTCTTACAATAAACAAGTCAGAAGTGGTACCTTCCAAATCAATGATCTCGCCCTCAGAGAAATACCTCAATACCGTAATGAGCCTCAAGCTGGGAAATTAGTAGACAATTAGGAGGGTCTATTCCTTATCACAGGTCTCTCAGGCCTGGGATCATACTACCTCATGACAGAAGAGGGAGTCCACATTTCAAGTCCTTGGAACACTAGGCGACTGAAATGATATTATCGTTAAAGACCCTCACTACTTCATTTCAGTTTTACCACTTATTCATTTCTGAAGTGAGATTTCCATCTCCATCTAATATAAATTCGTTTTCAAAATTCAATGAAGCTTATAAGATTTTCACCATACATCTCTCTACTTCGTAGACAATATATAAATTAAAGCATAGATAATACTAGCTTTCAATTGACATCATATCAGTTAAATCAAGAATACACTGGGTTTCGCTGATTCTACTAAATCCCCTTCAGTTAGAACAAAGTAGTACTTATTTTTAATCAAAGGACTCAACCAGACATAAGATAAGGTAAAGGAAAAACTAACTTTCATCTGTTTCTATATGTCTGTGACATCATATCAGCTTAATCAGGAGTGCACTTTGTTTAGCTTATTTTACTATATCCCCTACGGTTAGAACAAGGTACCACTTATTTTTAATCAATAGACTCTACCAAACATAAGATAAGGTAAAGGTAAAACTAGCTTTCGGCTCTTTCAATATGTCTACGACATCATATCAGTTAAATTAAGAATATACTTGGTTTAGCTGACTCTACTTAATCCCCTGTGGTTAGAACAAGGTAGAACTTATTTTCAATCAATGGACTCTACCAGACATAAGATAAGGCAAAGGTAGAGCTAGCTTTTATCTCTTTCAATATGCCTGTGACATTCTGCCAGTTTAATTTAGGTTATACCTGTTGGACTCACTCAACTCAACTCCACGATTAACACGAAGGTGATACAAGTTTTCAATCGAAGAGCTCAACCAGACATACGATAAACAAAGCTAAAACTAGCTTTCATCTCTCAACATGTCTGCAACATATTATTTCTTTTCAGGTTTATACACAACCACTACAATGGATTTTGTCTACTGCTGGGATGTCAGCTGCGCTTTCCCCTACAACAGGAGGTTGACTAGCCATAAAATCTCAAGCTTGCACAATCACAGCAATCCTACCCTACTCTATCAATTCAGCAGATTGAGGGCTTAGATCTCTCCCCGTGAAACTCATGCAATCTCCTCGATCTATATCATCCTTGTAAATACATCCCTTTACTGATACACAGTCAAACAAGGTATCTTTCTCTAACTCAAGTCCTTTTACCTCTTCTACAAAATAAGTAATCACCAATTTTAGCAATTCTGTATGTCGGGCCTGAGTTACAACTGAGTGAGAAAAAACCGTCCTCGACCTCTGAAGGTGATCTTCTAACCTCTTGTACCATGCTTCCTGACTCGCCAGTTCTCTTTCTATTTGATATGTAAAAATAATGTTCTTTACAGATTTTTTGTCAGCTTTAGCTAACTCAGCTCGATTAATCACCTCCAAATAAACCGCTTAAGTACAAAGTATCTCGATCTACTTGCTCAGTTTTTCTACATCTAGAATTTTCTTTAACAATTCCTCTTTATCCTTTATCACAATCTCCTTCCCTCTAATAATACGCTCTAACTCATTTTCCCGGATAAGAGCAGCGTCCAGCTTTATTTGACACTCAAGTAATTGTACAACTCCTTTGCGTACCTGCCCTTGAATTCGAGCAACATCTCCCTCCAACTCTCTTATTCGAACTGATTGACTAACGACATCACCTTGAACAAGAGGAACTCTAGCATTTTTTTTATTCTTCTTTGAGCGCTCGCCAGCCTTGATGCTTCTGACATGCGAATTGGCCTACGCCAGTTTGGTTTTCAATTAAGCCACTCTCTCATTTAACTCATTAGACTTGCTATGTACCATCCTAAACTCCATATCTTTTACAGATAAAGTTATAGTCAATTGTTCGGCTGTAGCTTCCGACGCAGACAGATAGTCTTGATCTCCCTTTAGCTCATTATCTTTCTCAGCTAATTTCTTCTTCAATTACCCCAACTCTCTCCTGCTATTCGCCAGATCATATCAAATATTCTCTTGGTCATGTGATTTTCTGGCCAGATCATTTCTCAAACTAGCCATTGACCGATATAAACCGTCCTCCGATCTTTCTAGAGCATGTATACAGTAACGAGCCATATCAGCTTCCCTCCTCTTTATCACCAATGCATCATTCTGGCTTTTGAGTTTCGCTGCATGCTTTTTTAACTCCTTGAGCTCTTTTCGCGCTTTCTCAATTTCGGCATCCTTCCCCTCAACCTGCTGAGTTAGGACGACAACAGTCTTTGTTGCCTCAACAAACTTAAAGTATACCTTCACATGTTGATTTTCTCTATCTTCATTTGCCTCTCTCATCCTATCGATCTTCTCTACAAACTCTCGGTTACATTAACGAGCTTCATCTTTGTGTATGCTAGCTTGCTCCAATTCGACCTGCACATAGCAGTTATATTATATCAAGTTTCATTCAGAACACTCAATCACTACATATGACACACTTATAACAAGATATCTATTTTTTGACATCTACTATGTAAAACTACTTCTGAACTTGAGATCGAACTACAATCTCGGATGAATGCTCCATGACATATACTTCCAAGTCTAAGGTACAGATTCTCTATTTTTTTTTTGCCAGAGACTAACATCTTTTATATGCACCATTCCAGTGCCGTTTGCACCTAAACAGGTAACGAGTTTTTGGTCTATCTCTACACTCTATCTATTACTTTGTACCTCTATATTCATGAAGCGTAAAAATCAAATATTTCTTGCTCTATTCTAACTTGCAGCTCTGCTTGCGATGATAATAGGGACGTTGAGGTCTCTCTCTACATAGCAAGCTCAACCTCTAAATCATTTATTCTGAGGCGTCTGTCCTTAAGTTCTTACACCAAAGTTTACGAAAGCAACTTAGCCTACAAAATTCTATCCAAAATATATTCCTAGTTTACAAACATTCTCAAATATTTATACAATCACAGTTCTATCACACTATCCTACCTTTTTATTCTCTAACTCTGAGTATTCGCTGTTATCCCCTTGGCTATCTCTCACCGTCTGGGGAGGCACACCATCCATCCCTTCTACAATGCCAGCGACAACATATTCTATCTCTTCATCCTCATCCTCATCCACATAGGTGTCGTCCCTAATGGCATCAACCTTATCTTCAGAATACCCTTTGGACAATAGGTGACACCCGAGCCTATCACATACAGCTACCACCTCCGCCAAATCCACTCATGCCTCCGCCTGAAACTTATTGATCTCTACAACTTGGGAAGCCTTCAAGGCTTCTAGCCGCTTCTCCTCCTTGCTCAAATTAGATTTCAATCGAGCTGCATATATTTCAAGCCCAACCTTCTTCCTCATCAGCCCAGCCCTCTCCTCCTCAACCCCGAGGCATATTCCCCTCATCAGTCGAGCATCCTGCTAAAATAAAAAATGAACCAACCTTATCGATTAGCTCAAATCATAATACGAAATCCACCACAAAACGTATTCAAGCTTATGAACATACCATACTACTCATCTCATCCTCCACATGGAGAGCTGCCAACCTGTCATTTTCCACTACCTCTTTCCAATCATCTTCCACCACAGGCCAATCTTCTATGACCCTCACCCCTGAGGTTTCGGGTTCAACCCTTTTCCTTTTTTTGCCGGCTTTGTCACTTCCCGTAGTCCCAGAAGCCGAATGACGCATCAACATTTACCTTTTAGGGAACGTTCGAGCTAGTTTGATCTATGTAAGGAACTCAGGTAATCCTCCAAATTCTGGTTTAGGGGCCTTAGGATAGTTCACTCGCCTTTCCCCATCAGTCCCCTTCTTCTTGCTACCGTCCGCACTCGTCATTAGCCTTGTCGACTGAGATTTTAGAACTTTGCCAACTCGACTGTTAACACACTTTTTTCAACTAATGGCATGATCTTCCAGTACAGCCTTGCGCCCTGTCTCCTCTTGAGAAACATTATCCAGCAATGATTCTTTTCTCTTCACCTGCGATTTAGGACCTGTAACATCAGTGATCATTTCATTGTCATACAAATTCAACTATCAAATTTCATATATTTTTCATGGTTATACTTATTTTGTTTTACAGTTCTAAAGAGACGTTCCATGGGCTCTTCATCATCTCTCTGAAGGTAATCACCCTTTACCCATATCGCATTATCATTCCACGGTCGACCTGTCGAGTTCAGATCGAAGAAGCGAGGTCAAGTTCAACTCGCACAAAAATATGCCCCTTCACTTGTAGAATAGTTTTTAACACCATAAAAGTGCAATACATCCTCAGAGGTTATCCTCCTCCTTCTCTCATCTCCTTCCCATCATATATTCAAAGTTTCACAAACACTTATCACCTCCAATATCTTCCCATTCATCTTAATGGGACTTGCCCCTATGAGATTCATAATCCCTTTCACAAGATTTCTTAGGGAAGACTCAACCCATACTCCAACTGAGATAGGTAACATTAAAAACCCTCTAATAGTTCAATCCGAACATCCCCATCGAAATACTCTAAAAAAAGATCGATTCCTCTATACCCCTATCCTTTTTTTTCTTCACCAAATCAGCCAACAAATAAAAATATTCCTCTTTTGTTGCTACAATACAAACCCTAAATTGCCTACCAGCATAATCTATGCAGTTACCCCATTTGCCTCCTAGAGAAGTACTAGCTTTACAAAACTCTTTGAATACATCCGAACGAGGAGGAAAGGATACAAATCTTCCAAGGAAACCAAGAAATTGATCAACACCTCCTTCTTCCTCACTTCCAAATGTTATAATCATATACTCAACTCACCGACCAGAGGTCGATGCCTCAGTTACAGGGGAACTCCTCATATTAACTACAAGGAATGATTTTATCCTACACAACTTGTTTCACATATGCAGAGGTCTAGGTATCTATCATTATATTTTTAATATACATCAACCGCATTCAAATATCTTTTATATATCATATAACAAAAGATTTTCATAGATTACTAAAAATAGTAGTTGATCACTTTTCTTAGCAATACCAAATGGTCATCCAAAATAACGTATACGCATCACAAATCCACTACTAACCTTCTATGTCAGAATTTAAATCCGAGGCAGCGCCAAATCCTTCCCTCACCATGCTGCAGTACAACAACCTTCGCGACCCAGTTTCTGCAACAGTCTTATACCTTGACTGATAATCCCTTTCGCTTAAATCTCTAGGTATTTCTGTAGTATATTGGCCTTTCATTTTCCTTCTACTCTCACTGCTCTTCAAATTTTCTGAAGTTGAAAAATGTTTGATTGACGAAGACGAAGTGGTATTTGTATTTTTTCTCTCTAACTGCAGGCAGTTATTGAGCCTTCCACGAGCTGTCCTCAGTTTTTGAACTGTGGCATCCCTTCTACCATCCATTTCAGACATCTTGCACCTTTTAGGTAAAAATACCTTCCCATCATTACCTTTTGCCTTAAATTTTAGTCTATTTTATTCTCTCTTCTCCACATTTCCATCTGACCTAACCACACTCATGATGACTCACGCTTACACGTAATTAAGTTTTCATAACTTTTGCATAAGGGACAAATCAAACTCCCTGCTCTTTTTGTACGCCCTTTATCTTCGACTCTTATAGCAGCAATGACGTCATTTCTAAAGATCACTCAACAGAGTTTCAAATATTTTCAAATTTATATTTCACAATAGCCATCACAAAAATAGAGGATCTATTCTACAATAATTTCTTTTGATTTATTCAAGCACAAACATTTACATTCTATCACTCCTATTTTTATATCAACTTTGTTTTCCTCACATATAATTATATCTAAACCAGCCTTTATGACCTGGAAAGCTACATCCAAACAATAAACCTACAGCAATCCTAGCATCCTCAAAGTCGATCTCTTCTTCAGCAATAAATACCACCACCTCTTTTTGATCTGTAGGATCCATCACTAGTTCGAGAAAAAATGTACATACTCAAGCTCCCTGCCCATCCAATCTAAACCTTTGAACTGACATTCTCTCACTGACAACTCAGCATCATAATCTAGCAGTCCAAAAATTATCTCACGCACTTTAGCGATCTATATTACCAATCGTCCTTTAGCGGCATAACGGATTCTCTGGGCTCGAGTCCACGTCGTTCTAATCTCATTCTCCAAATTCTAAAGTCATTCTACCCTTATTTATCTATTTTAATTATAAAATTTATGTAAATAATGTTATTTTACTTTTATCTCGTAACAGACGTGCCTTATCTTGAGAGAATTTATTTGAACGTATATCTTCCTATCGAACTTAGTAATCCCAGACTGTTATCAATCAAACTTATTATTTCCCGCTAAAAATGGCCACAACGAGATCGGTTCTTCATTCTAAAACTCCTACAAATTTTTTTTCTCTCTTACATTTCTAGCTCACTGGTCGAATTATATTCTCCTATTAACACATATTTCTAAAGATAAATGCATACGAGTTCGATTATTATAAGTATTTTAATTTTACCCTTATACATTTTATTTCATACAATATTCTAAACTCTTCAAACAGCTCGATTTTTAGAGTTATTCCATTTCTATATCAACACAAATTTGGATAACAAATTCTAATTATCTTGAAATATATTTTATAAGTGTTTTTACAGATAGCAAATCTTTCAAGTACTCGACAACAGGTACTTTACAGATGAAGTTTTGTCCACTACTTAGCTTCAATACTCTATAGATAATAATATTTTTAGTGCTTCTATAGCTAACAAGCCTTTATGGCACTTCAAAGCTTCAAATCCTTCAGTTCATCCAACTTCATTAATTTTCACCCTGATGCAAAGCAGTCATTGAAAATAATGAATATCCTCCCTCCAATTAGTTTGGTCGAAATCTAGACAAACTTCAAATGGAAACTATGGGAACAGGAGACTCCGCGCTTGAACCAACCCTACAAACTGGAGATCTTAGCGCAAAGTAGTGATGGAAATGCAGAAGAAGACTTCCATACTCCGTCTACATCCTCCACTACCATTACCGCCTCCCCTATAGCCACCAACCCCTCAGAGTTGGTAGAGATGAAAAGGGCCCAACCTTCAAATCAATTACGACGCAAAACTACAGCGCAACTGCACCGCAGTTATTCCTATTCCTACATCTGTCTCCCCAACCTTGTCTTACGCAAGGATATGGAGATAAGCCCAATGTTGCTCGCCTGTCAAGACAGCGTGGTAAAACCTCCATCTACAGTAAAAATCCTCCTCAACTTCAGCCGTTTCATTTTTTGACATTTATTGATACGTCGGAGGAACAGGAACAGGAGTCAAATTCTCCAAAGGCTGATCTCCAAAAAACTTCAACTTGAACCACTGCATTTCAGAAGAGATTCCCTCTTTAAGAACCATCCAACGAGTCTACACGATCTTTAGCGCTTGCAAAAGATTTGGTATCAGAACAAGCGTACTTGGTCACCAACCTCGGTTCAAGTACTATTTATATAACCCTATATTTATTGTGTAGGTATGTTTTCCCAAGTGTCATCATTCAATATGAAGAGACTCTTTAAACCCTAACTGTCACATACATTAATATTTCCATCAACAATAAATGCACGTACTCCCCCCTTGACACGCGCATCTATATGTAGTCAAACTCCATCATTACTTCCTTCCTAATTTAAAATTTCTAACCCATATCCCAAAAATCTTTCTCAGCCCAAGCCACTCGTGACTTCGGTTGCGAGGGGGCGATTGTAAGGCCCTACCCCTCGATCTTACTTAAATCCATCAGTCTCCAGTTCAAACTATCTCCATGTCAGACTCACACGTTCTCCAGATTACTTCACTAGGTAACATTGCCACATACTCCACGAACTGATAAGAAACGTGGGTCGAGCTCAAACTGAAAAACCTGAACAAGTCAAAGCCACCTATCTCTCTCAGTAGTTACTCAGTCAACCACCTATAACCATATTATTCGGAGAACGTACTCCAGCACGATGAAGAACTACGAGAAAGGCCTATGTAAAGAAAAAGTTCCAGAAGTGATAAGGACCGGAAGATTATAGGAAAAATCACAGGGAGGACTATATTTTTTAAATTCTCCAAAACATCAATCTTATTATTCCCAAGATCAAACATTTCTAAGTCTAGAGATTACTTGTAATAAAATATTAGCCTCAAGAAATAAACGTCACCATTACAAAAATCCTCAACCCGAGGTCGTGATTTTTAACCTTTTTATAGGTTTTCCATGCTAAATACCTGTGTTATTTCTAGCTTTCAATTAGATTTTGTTATAGGTGCATTGGTGTAAGAGCTAATTCTAAGCCACTTCGAGTTTATGGAATTAGGCCATTATAAATGGACCATGGATGAATGTGTCTGGGACAGCTGTGTTGGAGGTGAAAGTTTACGACTAGTTGGCTGGGGAAGAGAGTTTGATAACTTTTTTCAGTGAGGGCCATCGTAACAGGTCGAAGGTAAGATTTTTTTTTCTTTGATTCATTTAAAGAATCTGGTACCTCATTCGAATACTCATTTTATGAATGCAATGCAGATCAAGAGGTTATTGACAGAAGCCAAAGGTCATATTATTGGTGGTGGCACTCAGGCAAATCAGCTGGTTTCTTACAATAATATCGAGAATGAACTAGTAAAGGAGAAATAAGATCTAATCAAGGGAAAGAAATTGTTGAATTAAAAGTTGAATAAGTACAAGCTGGACGCGGGAAAAGCAACAGAAGTTGCTCTTCGTAATGCAAAGAAGGCTTGGGATAAGCATGTTGAGGAGATAAGGGCTGACCTGGCGAAGGATAAAGAGGAGGCTTTGGCCTTGTTGAGATTAAATTTTAAGAAGGATGTGCGAGAGAAATTAAACGATACACGAAGGTTGATGGAGGTGGAGCATGGGAAAGTTTTTGATGAGGTAAGTGCTGAACTAATGCGAGACAATCTTGAGTCGTATAAGAAGGTAAGGGCCAATTATGGAGGGCAGTTCGCTGTTATGGAGCAGAGGAAAGATCATTACACAAGATTATTTATTTTGGGGAACTTGGTTTTTAGTGATTCAGAGGCAGAAGATGAAGTTCTAGAAAACCTTGAGGTTTCTGGTGGGACGGAGGTTCTCGAGGAGCCTGTAATAACAATTTCCACGGGTTTGTGTCTCGAGGATGTAGTAAATGAGTTCGTTCCAGGCAGTTTGTGAGGTTGATGATGAGTAAATCATTGTGTCTAAAAACTTGTGCTTTTGATGAGAGATAAAAAAATGGTCAATGGGACCGAAACAACATGGCGTTATTTTTATTAAATACTGATGGTTATGTTTTTCAAAAATTGGCTTGAAAGTATTTGATGCATAGTGTTATGTGAAATTTATGCTAAGTATTAATAATCGACAAGATCGATATTGTGAAATGCTATTGTTGATAGTTGTTGAGTGTTGCTCAGAAGTAACTACTCGTGTTTATTGAAAGATGGCCATGTAATGGAAAGTATCTGAAATGATTGCCAGATGTTAATCCTCAGTGGAATATCTAGATTTGGAAGGAAAAAAACATAACGTAACCTATTTTGTTCGATAAGTAATGAACGGAAATAAGATTATCTTGTAATAGGATATCGTTTGCTGAAGAATTAAATGTTAGTTTTCACGCATACTTATCAAGTATGGATCGAGACTAGGTAAAGATAGTACTGATGAGTGGTACTTTAGATGCATACTTATCAAGTATGGATCTAGGCTAAGTAAAGATAGTAATGATGAGTGGTAGTTTAGATGTATATTTATCAAGTATGGATCGAGACCAAGTAAAGATAGTAATGATGAGTGGCATTTTGGATGCATACTTATCAAGTATGGATCGAGAACAAGTAAAGATAGTTAAATTGATTTTAAAGATAGTAAAAATGTATTAGAATTGTTAAAATCGAATACAGTTGTAATCTGTAAAAAATCTGCAGTTGGACTGTATTCCAAGGATATTCAAGTTCTATTTTGTCTTCGGTCATCAGCCAGTAAGTCCCACTATCGGTTTTGTCATTGATAATATATGGTCCCTCCCTGTTTTCAGATTATTTTCCAAAATTTTTAGGTCTAGTGTTGTCCTGGATTTGCCAAAGGACATGGTTGCCAATGCAAAACTTTTGAATTCGAACCTTTTTGTTTCAAGCTTTCTTTAGGGTATCATGGTATCGCCAAAAGTTTTTTATTACTTTATCTTGGATTTCCTTAATCCAGTTGATGTTGCAGAAGAGTCCTAGTTCATTGTCTTCATCTGTGACTTTTCTTCGACCACTCGGCTGGTCAAGGTCTAAAGGTATGACTGCATCAATTCAAAAGGCCATCAAAAATAGAGTACAGGCAGTGGAGGTTCGAGGAGTTGTCCGCTATGCCCATTGGACACTTAGTAGCTCATCAACCCATCTGCCTTATATCTCGTTGAGGCGCTTACGTAATCTTGACTTTATGGTCTTATTAATGGTTTTGGCTTACCCATTTCCTTGCGGATAGTAAGGCGTCAAAGTTAAAAGCTGAATCTTGTGCTTGTATAGGAAAGTGAGGACTTTACTACTGATGAAATGCTTGTTATTGTCAGATCGTATCATTTGTAGGCAGCCAAATCTGGTGATTATGTGCTCCCAAAAGAACTTGATGACTTCATTTTCATCGGTGTGACAAAGAGGAAATGCTTTGACCTATTTTGTGAAGTAGTCTATGCCCACAAGGACGAATTTTCTATTTCTCGATGCTGGGTGGAAAGGTCCAATAATATTGATCCCCCATCTTTTGAATGGCAAGAGGGCGTTGCTAATGTGCAAGTCAAGTGTTAGGCTTTTGATGTCTTCATCGTGGATTTGGTATTTGTAGCACTTACGTAAAAAATCTTCATAGTCTTGCCACATCTTTGGCAAGTATATTCCATGTGTGAATGCCCATTGGGCTAATGATCGCCGCGAAATGTGGGCCTCTCAAATTCCTTTATGAAGTTCTTTGATTTGGATTTGAGCCTATTTTTGAATAATGCATTCAATAAGAGGTCCTCCTCCTATAATGCGATATACGACTTTATCTTAAAATGTGAATCTGGGGCATGTTGCTAAGAGTGATCGTGCTTCATCCTTGTTACTCGGAAGGATGTTGCAATTGAGGTATGCATATAATGGTCTTCTGCGGTATTTAGTATCTTCATCTTTAGTAATAGTAATTTGCATTATGGACTGGATATCGAGATTAGATTTTTCTATGACCTCGATGTCCAAAATTTACTTTTGGTTATCCTCAAGCATGGTAGTAACGTAAGCTAATGCATCAGGGTGGTAGTTTTCTATTTGAGGTAGGTAAGAGATTGATGCTGAGTTGAATTTGCTCATTATCTCTTCAATTAAGGTTGCATAATCAACAATTTTTTTGGATGTCATGAATGTCATATTGTAATGATTGGCGACGAGTAAGGAGTTGACAAATACAGCTATTTCTTTTGCCCTAAGTGTTATTACAAGATTCAGGCGATGATGGATAACTTCATATTCAGTTTCATTTTTGGTGGCGTAGAATTTGAGTTTAATGGCATTCTCGATGCAATGATTGGACGCTGTAGTGAGAGCAATGTCGATTCCCTATCCTCGTAGTCTAGCAGATCCATCCGTGAAGAGTCTCTATCATGTACTTCTGGACCAGGCGTCTGGCACTGCAATTGAGTCATCAGCCAAAACTTCTTTAAGTTCTTCCTAATTGGAGGATTCAACTAGAAAATTAGCTAAGGAATCAGCTACTGCTTGTCCTTTAACTGAGATCTGAGGTTCGAAGGAGATGTCATATTCGCCGAGGAATACGGACCATTGTAGAACTCTTCGATATTTTTCTTTTTTAATGAGTACAAATTTGAGAGGATATTTAGTAATGATTTTGATGGGATGAGCTTAAAAATATGGTCGAAGTTTTCGAGAGATATTGACCAAGGCGAGTAGTTGCTTTTCTGTTGTTGTATATCTTTTTTCAGTAGGCATGAAAGTCTTGCTGGTGAACTAGATTGGTTTTTCTACACCTTCATCTTCTCTAATAAGGACAGAGCTAATGGAATCATCTGTTGTGGATAAGTACATTGTTAGTATTTTTCCATCAATAGGAGTACTTATTATAGGAGGACACCTGTCATACCCCAAAATCTAGCAATCGGTAGCTTGACCAATTACTTGATCCAAAGCTCTGCAGGTCGGGAAATCCACAGATTTGCCCCACGAACAACCGAGCCGTAGACAAATTCAGGCCCAGTCATTCACAATAGTATCACAACAGAGTAATAAGAAAATAGAAACAGCGGAAGACTAAGATAACAATTATCTAAACATGAGATTCTATAAACCTCTTTACAGCAAGTCCAAAAGTAACAACTAGAGAATGAGCCTCCAGCTCAGCTCCCCAAAGATCACCATAGCAGCAACTAAAACCTGAAACAACCTACCACTGAAAGGGGATACGAGAGTGAGCAAACAGCGAGCTCACTAAGTCCCATGAATAGCTAAACGATTATACTAAATAATGCGATGGGGATAAGTAGTAATGATAGTGGGATATAATAATATCTAACGATAAACAATGTATATGAAATCTATATACATATAGTATAACTAATAGGTATACGTATGTATACTAATTCTAATAAATCTATCTATAAATATACCTCGTGCAAAGGAATGTTAATCTATACTCCAGTCGCACGGACCACTAACTACACTTTAATCACCACTGTGGCTCTCAGCGCCACGCGCAACTAATTTATCTTAGAGATATAATCGCATGCAAGGGTAAGCAACCCTCGGCTCACAGTAATCCGACAGGGTTACCCAAACCCCAACATGGTACAACCCCGAAGATATCACAAGCTATGCGAGATCGCCCACAACAAGATACCGGCCTAAAGCTTACAACAGCCAACCAGATTAATTAACCTAATAAATTAAATTTGATACAAAAGAAGGGGGAATAGATGCAGGGTGGAGAGGAATATGAGGAACTAGGATAATCCCATAATTATCCCAATGTAATAATATGTTATGCTGATGATATGATGGAATTAGATAATCTTATGATCATCCCAGGTGTAGAAGATTCTATATTAAACATAATGCAGAAAGGGTTAAGGATTTCCATAAGAAGAACCTACGATAAGGAAGTATGCGGAGATGCAATAATATGCTTGATGATGATGATGATGATGATGTTATGATGCAGAATGGTTTATGATGAAGTGGAATAGTCCCATACCTATCCCAATACTGAATGATTTGGCGATGTCAACCCAAAGGGCTAGCCCCCAAGACTAAAGTGGGCTGACAACTGCTGAAAAAGGATTTACCTTACAGGATATTGCTGGATACAAGGGTACGATATACTGCACCAGCTCGACCAGACTAAAATATATAAACATAGGTATTTCAATCTCGCTTGAGGAGTCTTGGTACCAGGAACTATCATCCAACCATAACTTCACTCGCAGGAGAAGACTGGGCACAAGGAAATAGTATCCAACCATGTCTCTCTTCGTATGACGAGACTGGGTACCAAGAAAACTAACACAGATGTCCTCATGGGAATCAGTTGCACCATCTAAACCTAGATGAAATAGCAACTTAACCGTCACGACATCTAAACGACATCAGTCTCTAAGATTCATTAAAGCAATATGATTACCATCAAGTACAATAGTACTCTAGCTATCAACACAGAATAGTACTCATTGGGTGACCTACAAGAGTCCAACAAGTAGTCAACAATCCCCAATAACAGAACTGCCTCACAATCTTCCTAATCATATACATAAGTCTCCAACAAAGATGTACAAGAACCGAATTCAACAGGAGGTTTCAGCCGTATTCTAACATCTCCGGTGACGCATAACTTCATAAACTACCTGGTTCAGTCACGGATCTCACTGAGCCATGCTGTCTCACTGCCTCCTAGATGACGGAAGGGAACACAGCCCTAACAGCCTCATCTCAGGGAAAGAAGGCTTACGAGTAAGCTCTAATAGCTCTAAGAATCATGAGGACAATAAGTATCACATCACGATAAGCAAACAATCCTAAGGCAAACTATCGGAAGTTCAACATCTACAACCAACCACCACGGACAAGCCATCTGCTCACGATCAACGACTAACAGTCCAGGAGATACCACACTCCTACATGGAATCCAACATTCCAAACAACCACCAATCATAATGACAGTTCTTAAGGACCAGGCTTCGAGAATATAGTGCACACCTAGACTAGTCCTAAGACGAATCATAGCAATAGTAGGCAAGAGGACGAGCTCCGAATCGAAAACCATGTTATATTTAAGCTATATCTCCCTAAGACTACCTTGGAACAAAATCCAGCAACCCAAACTAACCAAGATGCTATACTATAGGGTGAGAACTATAGTCTCTGAACTATACTATCTCAGGGAAATGGCAGATAACCACATGCCCACCATAAGTTTCTACTATTTGCCAAACCCTATTACTAGTACCCTGAAACAAGCTGGGCACCCTAATAACTAACCAACAATACCACAATCAATATATTATATATATATATATAAATATAGCGACGCTGAGGCGTCGTAACATACTAAGAAATGCCTTTGTTCTCAACCTCAGTGAAGTAAGGATCCGCAATAACCACCCTCAATGAAATCGGTCTAAGAGGAATCTCAGGAGTCATCGTCACATCGACGACAGCAGAGAATAACCTCCTCTGACCAAACATAACCTACAGGTTCTATCTAGTAACTAAACTTATAACTAACTCGGGTTTTACTAACTTATCAATCCCATAAGTACTCTCGCCTGAGGTATGCCAAACGGATAACATGTGAATGTGTCATAAGCAATTAACCCATATAGTAACATAATCACGGTAATAAACATGATAAACTATGTGATACAATAACTCACAAATCAATATAATGGTCTAGTTATAAAGGAAGATAAAACTCGCCAGACGATATATATAAATATAAATATAGCAACGCTGAGGCGTCGCAACATACTGAGAAATGCCTTTGTTCTCAACCTCAGTGAAGAAAGGATCTGCAATAACCACCCTCAATGAAATCGGTCTAAGAGAATCTCAGGAGTCATCATCACATCGACGACAGCAGAGAATAACCTCCTCTGACCAAACATAACCTACAGGTTCTATCTAGTAACTAAACTTATAAGTAACTCGGGTTTTACTAACTTATCAAACCCTTAAGTACTCTCGCCTGAGGTATGCCAAACGGATAACGCGTGAATGTGTCATAAGCAATTAACCCATATACAAACATAATCATGGTAATAAACATGATAAAATATGTGATGCAATAACTCACAAATAAATATAATGGTCTAGTTATTAAGGAAGATAAAACTCGCCTGACAATATGCACAGAACGACAATCTCGGCGAAACTGTCCAAACAGCACCCCAACGGAAATGTGCTCCGTGAATCGACTTTCGGAACTCCAAATCAATCACGGAAAGGACCAGGAACACCACCACATCAACCACTATCAAGGCCCGGAGCCCAAACACAATTCCAACAAAGGATTCCCACCCAAATTCGAAATCAAAACAACACCAAATCTGAATTCGGTAATAAAACTGCATCTAAACCCACGGTTCACCACACTACGCTGCGCTACTCCGATCACCCATAACCACATGAAGATATGCCACTCTAACTCCGCCAAATCAGCTGCCCATCAATCACGAACGCGGTGTTCAAAGGGCGTTAAAACAGTCCTAACCCTTCCTCCAAAATAACAGTAACTACGGCAGTAATTTTGTTAGAGAAATTCGCTAAAAATTCACGAATAAAATCGCAACTAGGCGAAGCAAACATCTGAACCGAAACTGCAACAACCGCCGGTTCAGGCAGCCCTCACCGAAACATCATCGAAACCCAATGATCCACCACCAAACGCCCAAATCCCCCAATCAAACACAACCCCTAAATCAGCCCAACACCTGCAAACAAACATTTCAAAATCCAATCGCCAACAATGCCCATTTGGTCACAAACACCAAACCCAAAGCACCACAATTATAAACCCTATAATCAGTCCATCAATGATCCAAACCAACACCAGAATCAAACCTGAAGTTTGGAAGAGGGAACGGCTGTAACTGGCAAGGGAACGACATCAAATTGGTGAATCGACGACGCAAACGCAGCCCTCTCTTTCTCTCTCTAGAACAGCAAATCTCACCCTCTGAAGAACTGAAATCAGGGTATAGGGGATGATAACTCAAGCTCCAAACAAACCAAAAGTGAAGGAAGAGAAGGATTGAAAGGAGGAGAAGGGTTTCCAAAGTTTGGGTTTTAGTTGAGGAAGAAGGGTCGGTTAGAGAGAAAGAGTTGGAGTTGGTTTGGAGAGAAAAATGATTTGTAAATGAAATAAAGTGTTTATATATGGGAAGCCAACACTCATCTCGAGGTAATATCCAATGCTCGAGAATAGCTCAAAAGACACAACTTGGTCGTCTGAACGAAAAATGTTCGAACAAAAATAGATGGAAAAATCATAACAGAAATATGCCCGAACATAAATAAGCAGTCCAAAAATTAACAGTTGGTAAAAGCAATCCATCCAATGGAAAAATAAAGGATTTTATTAGTGGAAAACCACAGAAATCCAAGGCTAACCAACGATTCCCCGAAATCACATCCACACCACCATAAAACACTACTATAAACCCAACAAAGGTTTCCCAAGTTATAAACACCACCTCTACCGCCTTACGGCCACCAAAGCGCCTAAGCCCCCGAAAATAAATCTTTGCTCGGAAAACTCCGAAAACCTATCGGCCAATTCAATGGCTCACCGGAACCACACTAAACCACAAACACATCAAACAAACTTCACCACCAACCCATCTAGGGGTTCCCAAGGCCACAACGCCACCTCCTCCTCCGAATAACCACCGTACCACCGAAACTACATAAAATGAATCTAACATACAAAACCTGCCAAACAGAATAAATGGATGCATAACGAATAACAATATATGAATAATAGTAATAGTACTTAATAATAAACAACAAATAAAATTACCCTGAAATTCTGGGATATTACGACACCCCAAGTATCGTTTAAGATCTTGGGAGGGCAATTCACAGTTAGGAGTCCAAATGATTTCCTTGTACAATTTTTTAGATAGTAGAGTGGGGTTTCCATAAAGAAGGAGGTAATCATGAAGTTTGCATCGATCAAATGATTTGGAGATAAACCGGTGAAGAGCGGCAATCATGCTAGCAAATTTTTGTACATCTTTTCTTCTTCACAGAGATGACATTGCCATGAGTGCCTTGATTTGCACCAGATCAATATTGATTCCCCTCTTACTAACCAGGTTTCCCAAAAATAGTCCAGATATGAGACCGAATTGGTATTTTTCTGGGTGGAGTTTCATCTGGTATGTGCGTAAAATATCAAAGATGGGTTGGTGGTTACTGCAAGGATCTTCACATTTCAAGATCTTGCAGATCATATCGTCAATGTATACCTCCATGATTTTTCCTAAATGATCTTAGAACATTTTCGCGAAAAGCCATTGGTAAGTAGCTCCTACATTCTTCGACGCCAAAGGCATTACTATGTAACAATAAAGACCTCTTTCTGTGACAAAAGTTGTTTTTTCTGATCTTCTTCTGTGAGAAGAACCTGATTGTAACCAGAAGCTCCATCCATCATTAAAAGAAGTTCATACCCTACTACAGTATAGAGGAGTTGTGGGATCAGTGGGACAAAAATGTTATCTTACGGGGTGAACTTGTTGGGTTCAGTAAAATCGACACAGACTCTGATATTTCCATTCTTCTTTGGGACGGCTACTATGTTAGAAACCCATTTTGGATACTTTTCTTCCTAAATAAATCCTACACGAAAGAGTTTATCAATTTATTCATTTACGACATCGTGAAGTCGAAGGGTTAGATTTCGACGTTTTTGCATAACTGCTTTGCTATCTGGAGGGAGATTGAGCTTGTGACAAGCGATCGAAGGATTAATGTCGAGCATTTCTTGGAAAGACCATGCAAAGATGTTGACGCTTTTCTAATGGTGCTGGATCATGGTTTCTTTTAATCGGATGACAGAATAAAGATGTTATGAATGGGCCTATCGAGTTCAATGGCATCTACTACCTCAGTATCATGCTGCTCGAATGTGGGGGGTGTTTCCTGCTATAGCTATTATTCCTTGAGTAGTTTATTTGTATGAGAGTTGGTGGTGATATTCTCGCACATACGTACAACTGCATGGCTGCCTTTGATTTCATAGACTCTGTGATCTGTTAGAAACTGCAATGCCAGATGATAAGTCGACGGTACTATTTTGATCAAATGTAGCCAACTTCATCTAAAAATTCCTAAGTATTTGGACTCAATATTGGTGACCAAGAATTTAATGAAAGTGGTTTCAGATCCCGCTTGAACTGGTAGGGTGATTTCTCCGGTGGCAAATTCTTTTGAACCGCTGAAACTCGTAATGGTGGTTGTTGATGCTTTCACCGAATCTTTAAAACCCAGAACTTCAATTGCCCTTCTGAACAGAACATTTGTGGTGCCTCCTGTATCGGCGAGGAGCGTATGTAGGTAGTCTTGTCCTACTTTGAACATAATGACCAGAGGGTCATCATGAGGGTACTTGACATGGCTGGTATCAAAATCCTCAAAGGTAATATGGTATGGACGCCTTGATTTGCTCGAGCTGGAGAGAAGTTTTGCTGATTTATCTAAGGATGTCATTTTGAAACAATATGAGATTCGGTCACCTTGTTTTCTTTTCTTTCCTTTCTCAATTTCAATCATGTAAAGATGACGGTCCTTCCCTTGGACTTGCTCTTGATGAACTTCTTTTTTTTTGTTTCATCTTCGAAGAACTTTAGAATGTCGACTACATAATTATGAAGTCTTCCAGCTAATAGAATGCGATGAAAAATTCAAATGAGAGAGTAGCAGTTATTAATTATGTGACTATGCACGTTGTGATATTTGCATAAAGGTTTATTGTGGATGTTTGGAATTGTTTGTGCTTCTCGAAAAAACTTAACTCCCTTTATTGTTGGTACGACATCGGAGAGAGTTGCTGTCATTGGTGGTAAAACTGGGATTGGCCTGTCAGGCCTTCCGTCCCTTCTTCTAGCATTGTCAGTATTTCTTCTATATTGCTTGAGTGTTTCGGCAGCGGTTGATTTTTTAGGTAGAGATGAAAATGTCTTACGAGAATGGATGATAGATGAGTTTTTTATCTTGTCCTTCTTGAATCATTCTAATTCGATGTAGTTATTAACAACATTGATCATCTCTATCACCGTTCTGGGATTGTGCAGGGCAAGCTCTTCTCGAATTTTAGAGTCAATAAGTAGTGCTGATAAGAATACTGGAGCGACAATTTTGGGATCCAAGTTCCTAATTTTTTATATTTCTTGCAAGAATCCCTTGTAAAGACTTGCTAGCATTTCTTTTGCACCTTGCTCGATGAAGAGCAATGAATCTACAGTTATCTCTCACTCCTTAAAATGAGCATAATATGATTCGAAAAGACGTTATAACTAGTTGAATGTGGTGATGGAGCCTTTGGGAATAGTATGAAACCATCTAAGTGGTTCTTCTTTTAGGCTTATGATAAATTGTGTGTATAACATATGGTCGAGTATGGAGTACAATCCAACTGCGGCTTTGAATTGTCAGACCTGGGTTAGAGGGTCAGTGAGGCCTGTATACTGAATAAATTTATGCATGTTGAAATTATCTGGTATGGCCATAACTTTGAGATGAGGAGAAATGGGGTTTGTCTCAATTCTTTCGAGGGCAGATCTTTGGCCAGGAATATCAGAGTTTATAGCTTGGATCCTATTGTTTAGGTCGTCTAATGTGATGAACTGTGGCGAAGGAATTGGTATGGTTACAAATTGTGGATCAAAGTCTCCATCTCCTTCAGGTCCTAATCGGTCTCAGATTGGTCATCTTTCAGGTGGTGGGAGATTTTGATGGTGCGTGCGTTGACTTCCTTGTGTTGTCGACGCTGAGGATGTAAGTCCATAGTATCAAGAAACCATGTTTGAATTTTTAAATCTGGATTGAGAAGTTCGTACTCATTCCTCTCTTGGATGGTTCTCTCTTTGGGCGCCCAGGAGCGATAATCATTTCGGGCATGAGGAGGCGATGTTTGATGGCCAGTAAGCCGATCCTGAGCTTTTCGTAAAATCTCCATTTCTTTATGATGTGTCTGACTCTGTTGGTCCAAGGCCTTTGTCCTTTCGTCTCTTTCGACATAAAGAACTTGGGTATGAATGTGTTGATTTACAAACCTCCAGATTCGGTCAGATTCTATTAATCTCTTAGCTCGATCACTACGCTGTGTAGATCTACAATTTCTTGGATCGGGCAAATTTCATGGCTCCTCAGCGTACTAGAATGGCTTCGGAGATTCATGTTTGTCATCAGATTATTTTTAGATTAGAGGTGGTAAAGAAAAGTGTCGTTATCCCCCAAACGGCGCCAATTGTAATGGCATGTTTTTCGAAAAGTTAATCTTCGTCAATACTTTTTGCAAGGATGGTACAATAATAAACTGAAACCAATAAGATTTTTTGTGGAAACTCACTAAAGGCTGAGAAAACTATGACCTCGAGGAGGGTTTTGATGTAAAATCCAATAGGTTGCTTGTTATTACAGTTTGTTGCGTGATAATAAAGTAAGGATGAATGAATAGTAAAATTGCCGATTTGAATAGCTTATTCTTTACCTATATTTATAGAAAATATAGGTAGTTTTACAAAAGGGAAAATAGTTTCCTATTCTAGGGGTAGCTGGTAAATTTCCCAGATCTCTAACGACTCTTTCTTGGCCAAGCACAACGGCTACTTTAAGTAGGTCGAGGACTTGTGTCAACTTTTTGAATGCAGGGCCATCTTCGACTATGTTATGATGGCTTATCCCTTGTTAAATCTTGGAAATATGCTACTACAACACCAAACAAAGAAAGGGGCCCAAAAACTTATAGGAAAAGTCCTAGCTTTCCACAGATTTATCTCAAAGTCATCTGGTCGATGCAAACTTTTTTACCTCCTTCAGGAAAATACATCACCAATGACAAAAAAATAGCCTAAGAAAATCTTCTAAACCCTCGAATGCGAATTGGTTTCCCAAGATCTCAAATGATACATGTGGCGTCATCCCATAATGAGTACTCCTGTTGATGGTGAAGTACTAATAATGTATTTATCAATAACAGAAGACTCTATCAGTTTTGTTCTTATTCGAGAAGATACTGGAATGGAAAAATTAATTTACTTCATCAACAAAACTCTCATGCCTGCAAAAAAGTAATTCACAACAACTGAGAAGTAGCTGTTGGCTCTGGTATACAGTTCTTAACAATTTTGACCTTATTTCTAAGCTCACCATGTCAAAGTAATCACCAAATTCCCCCTTAAGCTCGTACTGTCCAAAAAAAATGAAGTCCAGAAGGGTCCAACAATGGTTTTTCTTCCCTAGGAGAATATGGCATTTCCTTTGAGCCACATATATCAGTTAAAGGAGAATCAATAGCAGACTTCATGGCAGACTTTCCGGTCGAAGACCCTGAATGGGAGGAACCTGAAGAAGTTGTAGACGATGACTCAATTGTAGAACTAGACTCATGGTCAAAATGTAAAGGATATAGACTCTTTACAGATGGTTCTATAAGACCACGAGGATTAGGGATTGTCATAGTTCTCGTTACTCCATCCAATCACTGAATTGAAAACGTAATCAAACTCAAGTTCAATGCAACAAACAATGAAACTGAGTATGAAGCTATTTTGTATGGCCTCGACCTTGCACTAGCACTAGGAGCAGAAGAACTAGATATCTACATAGACTCACTACTCGTGGCCAATCACTACAATTAAACATTCAAAATATCAGGCAAAATGGTTGACTACACTGCGCTGGTCGAAGATAGAATTAAGAAATTCAAATACGCCACAATTTCATATTTTCCATGAGCTAAAAATTGGCATACCGATGTTCTGGCAAACATTACAGCAATGCTCGAACACAATGAGAATAGAACACTAGATATTTAAATTATCGAACATTCCAGTCTTGAAGTATGCTATATCATGCAAATTCAAGTTGTCAATACTAGCGATCCTGAAGATTGGAGAAAGCCATTTCTTACATATCATAATTCAAATACCCATCCCAAAAATAAGGAATTAGCTCGATTTTGTTAGCCAAATGTCCATGATTCAAAGTGCAAGGAGGAGTGCTACACCAAATTATAGGCGGAGGCCCGCTGGTCGAATGCATATCGTAGAAACAAGCCCAAATCAAAATCAAGGAACTTCATAAAGGAATTTGCGCTGCACATATCTCCAGATGAACAGTATCGCAAAGACTATTCACACAAGGTTTATACTAGCTAAAGATGAGACAAAAATGCAAAGATTTTGTTTGCAAATGTTACAAATGCCAAATTCATACACAGGAACTCAAAAGTCCAGCCCTCGACTTCCATGTCATCAATGTCCTCTTACCCTTTAAATGATGGGCCATCGACATTATTGGTCCATTCTACCCTGCTTTAAGAAACATAAAATTTATCCTTGTCACAACAAACTATTTTACAAAATGGGTCGAAGCTGCACCACTTTGCCATATTGATGAACATGAAGTGATTAAATTCCTCTTGGAATACATCATCACAAGATTTTGTTGTCCACGAATGATAAGATCGGATAATGGTAAATAATTCATCAGCAGTAAAGGCCTCAAATTCCTCCACAATTACAAAATTCAGTTATCTACTTTGACACCCTATTATCCCCAAGGAAATGGTCAAGCAGAAGCTATTAATAAAAGTATCAAGTCTGGCTTGCACAAACACCTCGATGAAAAGAATGGCAGATGGGTCGAAGAACCACTTAGTATTTTATGGGGGTATAGGACTACACCTTGAACCTCTATAGGTTGTACACCATTTATGATAGTTTTTTGTACAAAGCTATTACTCGAAGATAAGTCACTGATGAAGAGAATGAGCTCAGACTTCTCTATAATCTCAATTGGATTAAAAGATCTCGTGATCATGCCATTGTAAACATGAGGAGATACCATCACACTTTAAAAAAGGCATACAACAAGAAAGTGAGAAAACACACATTCAACATAGGCGATCTTTTACTTCGACGATTTCAAGATAGTACCCGACCAAAAAACTCAAGCAAGTTGTCAAAAAATTAGGAAGGACCTTACATTATCGGCGATAAAACTTACAGTGGTACATACTGGTTGATGACTAAAAACGAATTACAACTCGAGTTCCCATGGAGCACAACCAATCTAAAAATGTTCTACAGATAAGAGTTAATCTATTTCATTTTTTCTTCAATAAAGAATTTATCTTTACCATCAATAAATCACTTTCTCTATGTTTCATTCTTTTGACAACATTTAAAACATTGCATGTCAACCTCAATATTATGTTTTTGACAAACAGGTCACCTAATATAGGAACCTCTTTTTGTACTTCATTACTACATTCAGCATTCCATATAAAATTTATCCAACAAGTCAATCTGATATCCCATAATGGAAAAACAACTTGCCAAATTCCTCAGTCGCAAAGACATAAAGGGCTCTCCAATCCATACACTCAGATACACACTTAACTAAGTGATTCTGAAAATACCTTACAAAGAGTATATCTTACACCTTTCCAACACTCATCTCGAATAAAACATTTAACATATTCCACATCATTACACCACAGACAACTAATTTATGGTTGTCTTATCGATCGAACAAATATCCCATAGAGGATTCTATCTCAAAATTAATTTAATTCTCAAAAAGCATCGCATTGTTATCTTCTTGTTACACTTAGATATCTCTTACATGAGAAACTTCTGAAAATCAATTACTTTATGTTATACTTCAATCAATAATATCGAATACCTATCCGTCCATTATCAATAGTTCATACCACACAATTTTAAAGATAAAATTTATCAAAAATTCCTTCAAATATTAAAATACCCAAAGTTATCATGTCCCATTAACAACTTGTACAAAAACTTGTTTACCAACTTCAATATCCCATAGAGGAATCTATCTCAAAATTAATTTAATATTCAAAAAATATCGCATTGTTATCTTTATGTTACACTCAGATATCCCTTCCATGAGAAACTTCTAAAAAATCTTTTACTTTATGTTATACTAGAATCAATAATATCGAATACCTATCCATCCATTATCAATAGTTCACACCACACAATTTTAAAGATAAAATTTATCAATAATTCTTTCAAATATCAAAATGGCCAAAGTTATCTGGTCCTATTGACCACTTGTACCAAAACTTGTTTACCAACTTCAGAATAAAAAACAACAAAAGGAGAAGAGATTAGAACATTGTTACCTTAACTGAAAGATCGGGAGTTAGATCGTCGAGAACTCCCCTCCCATCTGCTCGTCCAAAGCAGGTGCCACTTCTTGAGTATCGAGCACCTGCTCCTCAGCATCAGAGTCAAGAAAAGTTGCCCCCACAGTAGCAACCAGGCCTTTATAAAAATATTTCTAAACCTCCATCAGGTCGAACTACCTAGAAAAGTTAGCTTTCATGCTCTTAACAAAGTCGATATTAATTTGATATGCTTCCATGTTTGCTTCATCAAGAGCCTTGATACCCTCGGCCTCTATCGACTGTGAACAGATTAGATCTGTTCATGAAAATCATCCTTAGAATTGGACTTTTACAGGGCCAACCTCTCCTTTGCCAGATCGAACCTTATCTTCTTGATCTTCTTCTTCTTCTCAATCTCCCATATTTTCTTAGCCTCGCAAATGACAGTCTCCTTCGACTTGACTGCGCTAAGCTTTAACTTTCTAACTTCGGTTCAAGGCTTTCCTTCTCCTGAATCAGGTCCTCATTTCCCTTGATAAGCTCCGTCTCAATGTTTTTGCAGACAAGGAGCTGGTTCGCCAAAACTTTGGTACCAAGAAGACGAGGCTTTCCATCGATCATCAACTTCTTGATCTACATGATAGTAATAATATGAGATCCCCAATGCGGAAGTAACTTTGTTAATCAAAATAAGGTAAGAAAGTTTCTCACCTTATTCATTGTTCGGTGATCTTCGATGAAAAAGCTCAACAAACTATCTGCTCCCGCTAAGCAGTTTGCAAAATCTTCTTCCAGAGAAGTTATCTTAGTCGTATAGAACTTAATGGTTTGGTTGTTGAGAGAACTTTCTTCCCAGACTAAGCCTTCTGCTACGTCATAGTAGTCGACGTAGGGACACTGGAAGTCCCCATTCTAGCCACTCCAAACTTCTTCACAATCTCAACTGGAGCCTGCCGAATCATCCTCTTCAATGGTTGAGCAGAGGCAGGGTGAGGGTTAACAGCTCTCTTTCTCCTATTCTTGCAGAAAGACTCACTCAACAGGGCCACTCTCTCTGCAGCAGTAGAGTCAGTGGTAAACCCACTGAGTATAGGGTTCTCAAGATAGAGACTTGACTCAGGGGCTCTCTTATTTCTTGTCGACATTTTCCCATTGATAAGAGGGACTTTACCGCCTTTTATTCGAGATCTTTTTATACCAACTTCTTTGAATAGCTCTTCGACACTCCCTTGATCTGCAGTAAGGGAGTCGGCTCGCCCAAAATAGTTTGTTCCCAGGGTATACAGTTACTCTACCACCTTCAAGTTCCTATCCACATCCTTTGCCGCTACAACAAAAAATAAATTCGATTAGTACAACATCAAGCAAAAATACTTCAAGACCACAAACTACTCTTACATTAAATAAAACATATGCAACACAAACCTTGATGAAAACTCTTCCTCTTCAAAGACTCCCAAGGATATTTAGGGTCAAACTCATAGTTCCTCGATACTAGTAAGCACTTGGAAAAGTATTGCCCCACCCACCAATAAATACAATCTCATAAAACAACAGCCTCTTATGGAATCTGGAAAAGTATTTATAACCTACTTTCTGCGGATTCAACTTTAGTGTGAAGTACCTACACAAATTCTCTGCAAAAATCACCTTGTCTTCCTTCTCTCGTAGTCGCCCATTTAACACTGTCACTACCTTAAAAAGGGATTATACATTAGGATTGAACTGCTCGGGAGCAACACCATAGAAGCTTAAAAACTTCTTTTGGTCAGCTCGAAGGGGTAACTTCAGCCCCTTATTTATTTGTTATGGATGGACCAGAATGCCCTCTATAAGAAGCTCTTGTTTAGTCATCTTCCCAAGGTACTCCTCTAGCTTAATGTCATCAGGAATGCCATATTTATGTTTAAAAGCCACGATTTTTTTTTTCCTATCCCCATAACACTCCCTACCAAAATCTACCTCTCCCTCTTCCTCTGCACCTTCTCTACCCCCACCAGTACATTTTTATCGATCACTAGGTTATGGCTCAGGTTCTAAATCTATTTTTTCTCTTTCCTTATCAGAAACCTCAACAACCTCATTTTCCAACCTAGCTCGATTCGCCTATGCCATGTCTACACTTCTCTCCCCGACTTTGTAGTTCCTACCCAAATCCGGTACACAGGTAGTCACATCAATTAATATTGGTTTTACATCGACAATGTTTGCAAAAATTCCTTCTGCGTCAGCATCTGAACAATTAGCATTTTGAACTGGTTCAACCATTTATTTTTAACCTGAAAAAGAAATCCTTTTTTAAGTTAGTAGGATACCATATTTTATACAATTCATGCTCCTATCTATTAGTTTACATCCTATTATCGTGTATTACACTCTAACAACTTATTCTACCTGCTACTATCTAGTTCTTGACCAAAAGAAAAAATGATTTAAACAAGTTTAAAGTTCTTCAAAATTATCATATACCTTCTCAATCCAAATCAAAAATTCATTTTAATTAAGTCTTACCATCGATATTGTTTTGTTTTTTATCTCGAGAAACTATATAATATTTCTTGAAGAATTTAAATAAGATGTAACATGATTCTCGAATACATTTCGTATGGCGCCCAGACTCCTGCCAAAATGAGACCAAATCTAAATTTTTTAATTTTTCGTTCTCTCTGGTATAAAATTAGGTAAAATACGCTATAATCCAGCAAGGTATCTTCACCAAACTCCTCTATCCATCAAAGACCTATTTATTGAAAAAACTACCAAAAACCCTTCCATAATAGTTACTTTTTTTTTTTTTTTGCAAAAGGTATGATTGAATAAGAGACGAAACAAGAGTACAAGAGAGGGGAGGCAGAACCTACACCCAAACAAAAACAAATTAAGAAACTCTAAAGTATTATACCAAGGGATCCTCAAAACAAGAGATGAAATGAGGAGATCCTACAGAGTCTTCCGTCTCGAAACAAGGCATAGCAAGCCCTTTTTATGCAGCTTGAGCCGTGGAGAAGTTCCCTTCCTTCCAGATATATGATATGCGCAATGAAGAAAAAGTGTTTTGCAATCCTGCCCATTTAGTGCGATACTTCTAAAGGACCGCGTTATTAATGAACGAACTAACTGTAGCATCATAGTCGGCTTCAAGCCAAATCTTCTGCCAGCCCATATCAGCGGCCCAACTCATGGCCTCCAATAACGCGTAACATTCAGCTTCGGGTCTTTCAAGAACTCCCAAGCCTTTAATACGGACCCCACCATATAACTTACGATAATAAGAAGCCCACCGTTCTCCACCTCACTTCAAATTAGGTCTAGCAAATGGGTTAGGCTTGGTTTACACGGGTCATGTCATAACGGGTTCGTGGTTCAAAAATGTAAATCCAAACCCGACCCTTATTTAAACAGGTCAACCCAACCTGACCTGTTTAACTCGGGTTAGGTTTGAGTCAGGTCATAATCTGTTTAAAAATTAAACAGTTCATAATATATGCAATTTTCAAACAAATATTCCAAACACTAAACCAATATTTTAGGTGCATTATCATATATTACTTTCCATTATTGATGTGCATAAATAATTTCAGACATGTAACAGTCCAGAAAGAACATCTAGACATATAATTAATTAGCAGGAATGACTATGCATAAGCAAACAAAGATTACAACAAAGGGAAAGTTTAAAAATATGAGCTGCCAATTAAACCGAGCTCCACTAATAAAGCAAAATCTTTAGGCAGTGGAATGCTTTGATATCTTTACAGAAAGAAAATTACACAGTAAATAGCATATTTTGGCAAAATACTCCCAAATTTAGCTTTCCATCTTCAGTGCAAACATCCCTAAACAGTAATTCCATCCATAAATTGCAAACCTATTGAAAGTTCTTCCAAACTTTATTAGGGTTATGTGAGGTGTTAATGTTGTGTTTGAGTTATTGTTATTGTGGATGAGATGGAAGGGATTCTCGTCATTATCTTTTAACAAGGGTAATAGAGCAATGGCCAAGGGAGTGGATATCTAAAATGTTGTTGAGAATTCAAGGAACGCCATCCATACCTTGCCTATGCAAGAAACAAAATGAAACTTCATATCATATGACCAAACATACATTGTGAAATTCGAGAAAATATGCAAAGATATACATCAAAATTTGAAAACATACCTCAAAATTTTTGATTGAAGAAATGAAAAACTGAAAAACCCTTTGAACTGCAAAGCCAAAGTTTGGTACAATCTTTGAGAGAGAGTCAGAGAGAATAGAGTTGCGTAGGGTATACAACTTACACCACCAGGACTCTAGGTGTATGTTTAAAACATTAAAGGGTACCATAAAAACTCTTTATTATAATTAGCCCAAATAAAACTTAAACGGGTCATGGGTCATCCCAAACAGCTTAAAATAAACCTTAACCCAACCTTTTTATTAAATGGGTTAGGCGAGTTCGGGTCAAATGACCCACGACCTATTTAGAATAAACCTAAGCCCGTGTGTTACTTTGCCAGCTCTACTCCAAATCAATGTCAAATCTCACATCCACAACAACTCATAATCACTAATGATCCCTCCAACATCAACAAATATCCCATTTCCTCTCTAAATAACCAGAGCGATAGAAAAACCTTAGAAGTTGATTTTTATAAATTTCTCCCAACATACTCATTCTTACTTAAATTACTTCTGCAAACTAACTCATACAAATCTAAACTACAATGGGTTCGTATAAAATCATCATTACATACAATAAACAGTCGAATCAAAATATCTAAAAATAGATATACCAACCTTATTGATGAGCAACTTGTGAGTCTCTCTCCTTTGCAAGTTTTACCCTCTTGATTAATACAGCCATCTTCACTAAACCAATGATAGAAGGGTTAACAACAACAGAGCATAATGAATCACCTTAAAAATTCTCTTGGAGAAATGAAATGTGAATAGTCGGTACCCGAAGAACTATTTATAGACCTCACGTAATTGTTCGATGCACCCCTTTCAGACCTTTCAACTAACTTTTTAAAATGCTTGACACGCCTCTCCTCAAAGTCTAGGACCCTTCGTCTCCTCAAAGACAATTGGCAATTACACTACTGGTCTAAACCATCAAAATTCATCTCTACCTTCTCTATTTTTCCTATCTTCACCACTGCAATTCTCAAGCACACAAAAAAAGACTACACATCCAACTCCTTATAACTCAATGCATCACCTACAGGAATACACCTTTCCATTGTTCTTTAGAACCAATGAACCATATCTGTAGGGACTTATCCCCCTCGATCTCACTCAAAATTGAGCTCGGGAAGCTTGATTTACCTCCATCTCAGGCTCATATAATATTAGTACTTAACACTCCAGTCAACATTAAGAACAGCCCCACGAACTACTCAAGAACGTGGTTCGAGCCCAGAAAAACGATATCCAGTCAAAGACACCTATCTCCCAAGAACTTGATTGTTATTTAGTCAACCACCACTAACCAAATTATTCGGAAAACGTGTTCCAGCACGACGAAGAGCTCTAGGAAAAGCCAATATAAGGAAAAGTTCCAGAAGAGTCAGGGACCAGAAAAATTACTTAAACTTCTTATTTACAAGATCTAAAGCATTTATATATTTTAAAGATCACTTGTAATAAAGAAATCCACTCCAAGCAATAAAGATACTTTTACAAAAATCTTCCAAGCGTGGTTGTGGTATTTTACCTGTTCAGAGGTTTTCCAGGCGAAAAACACTTGTTTCCATTTCTTACTTTCTATTAGAGTATTATTATAGGTTCATTGCTGTGATAGCTAATTCCAAATCATATCGGGCTTACGGAATTTTGCCATTACATTTGGCGCCGTCTGTGGGAAAGATTGCATTTCCATAATACCCTAAGGCGGTCTTTTATTACTATTTTCAATTATGGTTTCTTCCAGACGACAAGCCGTAGGAACTCAGCTCATAATTTTTGTGGATCCGGGATAGCTCACAGAGTTATGGGCAAATCTCCACGCCGAGACAGAAAAATGCGCCGAACTCAAAATTCAATTAACAAAGGATCCCGAGCTTCGAGAGAAAGAGTTCGATGCAGAACGACAAGCTCGTTTGACAGTGCTCAAACAACACGAAGATTAGATGACGATGATGCACACTACACTCGAGGCTCTACAAAATACTCAGCAGGCCCCTTCAGCCATAGGTGGCGATCAACTTTCAGAGACCTCAAGCATTTTAATAAGGGAAAGATTGGGACCTCGGGGAGCCGCCAGTAAAGCTATTTCCAGAAATCTACTATACAGATTGTAGCCCTCTATCCCTTTTGGGGGAAGAAGTCCAATCAAAAGTTAGTCGAGGTCACCAGATTCACATCTGTCAGGAAGAAGACGAACGACCACAACATCAAGTTCCATTACAAGGTCACTTGAGTGAAGGTACGGGAACTCATCATCCTCTACCAGCACGTCCAACGATTCAACCGACATGTTATTACGTCACTAAAAAGTACATGGACAAACAAATTAAGGAGCTGATCGTGGCACAAGTTCTGGGTACTACCGGCGATACCATAAAGGTACAAGGGAGTCTGATTGCCAAAGATTTATTTGATATGGGGATACCATAAGGTTTCCATACTCCCAAAATTCACAAATACAACGGTACAGACCCAAAGGAGCATATTCAACAATACCGTGATTCATTAGGGTTGTACTACAATCTCAACCGCATTCTCTGCCGTTTTATTTGCCACAAGTTTAGAGGAGGAGCTACTCCAATGGTTCCATTCACTTCCTGAGGAATTTATCTACAAGTTTGATCAGCTGCAGATGCAGTTCATCAAGACATATGCTCACAATTGAGACATAGAGGAGAACTTGTATTCTCTTATCGGTTTTAGGAAGTCACATGGAGAAAAGCTTGAAGATTTCTTAAAGAAATTCTAAGAGCTCGCGAGAAAGGTGGATAACCTCGACCAAAAAATAGTTGTGACCGCTGTTCTCCGGCTCGATTATAAAGCCAAAGAATACCTTTTCCATTACAAGCCTGTGACATTAGAGGAGATTATAACCAAGGACAACGGTTACGTCGACTTGGAGAGGATGATGTCTGAGAGAGAAATGTTAACTAAATCTGTCATCTCCACCAAAGCCCTACTTTAAGATCGAAACAGGGATGCAGTAGCCTACTAGGAACCTTCTACCCCAAACATATACTTGAAGGCTACTTCGAAGCCTACTCAAACATCTCGAAGTCCAGCCAAATCAACAAATAAGCCTCCCAAAGATCATCCGAAGACGAAGCCTTGAATCCGAACAAGCCTCGTGGACAAACTCTGCACCACATCAGAAATAGTTTGACAATATTTGCACATGGTCAAAGTATGATGGGACAGATAGCCAGCTCAATAAACAAGATGGTGCAGTTGTTGTTCCTTACAACTACAGTGACAGGCCCAACCACTACTACAGTATCAAAGTACAGAGACAGGCCCAACAACTGTTATAGTGACATTTCCAATATTTTCGGTACCCATACTTACACCAGAATAACGGCATCGTACCCTTGTAATCTGACCTAACCTTTGTGATTTAGCCCATCCTTTGTTCTATAAATAGGAGAGATGGGGACCAAAGGAGGGGTTAGAAAAATTCCCCCCAACCCATTTGCAATTTACCTTCGATCACTTTGTAAAAACCCCGTACTCGAACCATCGATTATTCATCGATAATATAAACTCTCTTAAAAATCCTCATCAGAGGTCGTAAGGTGTCACGTTCGGACCTCTACGCAAGTATATTGTCTATTGATTTACGGTATTCAAGGCTATATACTGGAATTCCTTTGTTTGAAGATAAAACCCCGCGGTGTTAGAGCCGACTTCCCCTATGAAAGAAGTTAGGCTCCTATATTTGGCCCCGTCTGTACTTCCCACCCTACCAATCCCCTTTTCTCTTTCCCTCCCCGTTGTTTTCAACTTCCACATACTCTCCTCAATGGCACCCACCCTTCGCTCCAGTTTAGCACATGCTGGCCTCTCTGTCGATGGAGTGGCCACCCATATAGCCCTACTATCTTAGCAATTTGCTCAAGCTCAGGAGCTCCACCATGCTCAACTTCACCAGGAGCATGAAACCACTGCCTGGAGTAGAAAACCAAATGGAACCGCCGCCTAGACGATGAGAATAGACAAAATCATGCAATTGACGAGTTACGCAATAGTGTTTGAGAGCTGCAGAGACTACATCCCCTTGACGCTGCTCGCCCTTCCCAAGCACCCGACCCATCGCGCGTGTCTGCCCGCGCCCGTCTGGGACCCCTACCTACTTGTAAAGTACCCCAAGTCCGTATCCTGGCCGAGGGTGCTGACCGCATTATTCCTCCTACTGGCTCTAACCATCTCGGCATTCACCCTACAGAAAAATCTTCTGACTCCACCGTCAAATCTTTTTGACACCCTATATTCCGCCCAGCTCGAGAACGTCTTGGGGAACGCAGTGCCGAAGACATTCCACCCACTCGACCTCACCATCCTCGAATCCCTCGATCTCGCCCTTATCCTGCATATGCTGCATAAGATGACTGCGACCATAAAATCCAACCTGTTATTCGCGTCAGCGCGAACCCCACTTCCAACTCCTAGAGTCGCCTCAACAACCCCATATTCCCCAAACATCTTGCTATCGAGATACCCTCCAATTTGCATGCTCCCAAACTCAGCAAATACCGTAACACAGACCCTCAATCGCACATTCTCGAATTCCAAAATGCCCGGAGCCTCTATTCCACAGCCGACTACCTGTTATGTTGCCTTTTACCCACCAGCTTTAATGAAAGCCCCCTACGATGGTATCATAATCTCCCAAATGGCTCGATTTAAAGCTTCGAGCAACTGTCACAACTTTTCATCGCCCTCTTTGCCTTTATTAAAGGCAGAGAGTTCAGAGTCGATACCTTGTTCAAGTTTAGAAAATACAGCAATGAAATACTCGAAGCCTTCACCAAGAGGTTCCTAGATGAATCACGGAATGTCGAGAACCTTGACTGCGCGAATGTTGTGCTCGCGTACTCAAATGCCTTACCAGATTAGAGCCGTGTGAAAGAATACCTGGTTCTCCATTAACCTCAAACCCTTGAGGAGATGTTCTCGAAGGTCAATAGATATATCATCCTTGAGCACCTCCACGAATCTCGTAAATAAGGCCATCCTTTAGGAGACGGGGAGCCGCAAATGCCCCAACAATGATATCAATGTTGAAGCCCACAAGAAGCGACTAAAGCCTGTCATGCCCACACTTACTGCCCCTCTTAGCACCATTCTACCACATATACAGGTAGACCCCATCTGGCATATCCCATTTCCTATCAAAGTCAGACAAGGCGAACCTTACTGTGCTAATAACAAATGTAACTGTTACCATACCAATAAATGTTTCGCCCTCCAGCACTCCCTCGAGATCATCCTCAAATTAGGTCGTCTACATCAGTATGTTCCCGACCTTCCCAGCTACCTTGACGGGCCATACCTCAAATCTCAACCCACCCTTACTATTAATCCGGGCGAGGTGCATATCTACCGAATAAATTTTATCGAGGTCAACAACATAGACACCAGGCGTTCCAAGAGAAAGCATAAGCATGTCGAAGAATTTTACAAACTTACTTATCAGGTTAAAATGCCCGCCCTCCTGCCAGGATCAAGCCTCTCTCCTAACCCGAAGGCATTTCATTTATTGACTGTGATACTTCCCACGTTCGATTTCCCTACTTAGACCCTTTTCTCATCATGAATAAGTTCGAAAACCTCATCCTCCACACAATGCTAATTGATACAGGAAGTACTGCCGACGTACTTTTCCTTCAGACTGTTCAAACCATGAAGAAGACAGATCTCATTACTGTTTTAAATGTCAAATTAAAAGGCTTTAATGGGGCCACAAAAGTCGCTATTGGCCGAATCAGCCTGCCAGTTACCACAGGCCCTGTCATACTTCAAACAAGTTTTTTTGTCATTAAAAAGAAGTCAGAATATCTCGGTATCATCGAGTGTGACTAGCTCCATGCCATGCGTGCCATACCTTTCACCTACCATCAGACCCTTCGTTTCACCACCTCTGAAGGAACTTGGAACTTGAAAGGCTCTCAACGCCTCACCCGTTCATGTGGGCACCCAAAGATTGATCAGACCCTAAAACTCGTCAGTCACCCATAGCAATCGTTGTCTTTTTCTATCTCCAAAACTTTGACAGATACAACCTCACCCATCAAACCCACTGTTTAAATCGAACTCGACAGTCCTGATCGAGGTACATTCATCGGAACGTCTCTAGACGATCCAGAATGCCTCGAGCTTATAGGTTTCCTTCGAGCAAATAAAGATGTCTTTGCATGGACGTTCCAGGAGATGCCCGGCATTAACCCCAGCTTAGCGTGCCATCACCTTGACCTCATTCCCTACTCCTCGGCAGTAAAATAGAAAAAGCGCAACCTGGCACCACGACTTCGAGAAGCAGTGAACCTTGAAGTAGACAAGCTCATACATGTAGGATTTATCAGAGAAGTGGAGTACGCTGACTGGATATCATATATTATGGTAGTTCCCAAGAGGAACGGAAAGATCAGAATCAACGTTAACTTCACAGACCTTAGCAAACACACACTGAAGGACAGTTTCCCCCTCCCAATCAGCTCAGCACTCCCCGATGCCACTACTGGACATGAGCGCATATCAATGATGGATGCGGCATTGGGTTACAATCAGGTACCCCTCCTCCCCGACGATTAACTTAAAAATTCTTTTACCACTGAATAAGGCCTTTACTGTTTTAACATCATGCAATTCTGTCGTAAAAATGCGAGCGCCACTTACCAACGCCTTATCACAACCATGTTTAAACCCTTGCTTGGTAAGTCGATCGAAGTTTACATCGGCGACATGGTATGCAAGAGCCTCCAGAAACAGGCCCACGTCCAGGACCCAACCGAAGTCTTTTTGATACTTCAAACATACAACATGAAACCAATACAACTGCCAGTTTGGCGCTTCGTCTAGTAAATTTTTAGGCCACCAGATCAGTAAACAAGTTATTGAGATCGACCCCACCCATATTCGATCCCTCGTCGATATGCCTTTGCCCCGAACCAAAAAAGACATCCAAAATGTTGCTGGTAAGATAGCAGCCTTCAACCGTTTCATTTCCAAATCCTCAGACAGATGTGCTTGGCTATTTTCCCTCTTACGCGACCAAGGCGTCCAAAAATCATAAAAGAAAAACAACCCCAAGATCAAGTGGAAAGCCTAATGTGAACAGGCTTTCCTCGAACTCAAAACTTATCTTGGCAGACCACCCATTATCAGCACCCTTATCGACGGTGAAACATTCCTTTTATACCTCACTGTTAAAGGCACCTCAATCAGTTTAGTGCTTATTCGACTCTACTCAAACATCGAAAGACTTGTATATTTCATCAGCAAAACTCTAACACCCGCAGAAACTCGATACTCAAAACTTGAGCGTTTGCTCCTCACCCTTGTCTACTCTTCCCGCAAACTCAAACCATATTCTCAAGCCCACCCGATTCATGTTATAACAAGTTACCCTCTTCGAAAAATACTCAGTAAAAAAGAGAAATCTTGATGATTATAGCAGTGGTCTTTGTACCTTGGCGACTATGACATTACATTCGAGAAGCAAATATCCCTGAAAGGCCAAGCAGTAGTAGACTTCCTCGCTAACTTCCCAGTCAAAGATATTAATGGGGAAGAACATGAAGATGACTTAAGAGAAGACCAACCCAAAGTAACAGATCATTGGAACCCTAACACTGGCTGGCGTTTATTTATAGACGGATCTGCTGGACCAAATGGCTCAGGAATTGGTATTGTCTTGGTCACACCCACCAATGATCGAATAGAGAAACCCGTCAAGCTTACCTTCGAATGTACTAATAACAAAGCTGAGTACGAAGCCTTGATCCATTGCCTAGACCACGTTCTCGACCTCGGCATTCCCAAACTTACAGTTTTCACAGATTCCCAACTTGTTTAGGGGCATTACTCAGGTTAAAATCAAGGTAACGGTCGCATGGCTGATTATGCTCTTTTCGTTCGACAACGCAAGGGTTGTTTTCCCGAAAAATCTGCTATCACTCATTACCCTTGAGGAGAAAACCGACATGCAGACGCCCTCGCCAACATATCAGCCATACTAGGCCAATCTGAATCCTGGACCCTCCATATCGAAGTACTCGAATATCCAAGTATCGACCAGATGGAAGTCAATGCCATTAATACTGGGGGCGAGAGTCTCAATCCAGACGACTGGCGAGCACCATTCATTCCTTACCACAACAATGCAGCCCTCCCAGATGATACAAAAGCCAAGCGGTCCCTAATAGGGAACTGTCGCAGATACACCATCCCCAAACATTAGTTACATCGCAAGACCCCAAATGGATCCCTCCTTCGTTGCATCTCTCAAGCTGAAGCTTCGCCAATTCTAGCCAAACTCCATCAAGGTACCTGCGGTGCTCATACTGTTGGTCGCTCTATGGCCCTTCGAGCCATTTCTCAAGGTTTCTTTTGGCCGAATAAGAAAAATAAGGCCGAAGAATATGCCAAACACTGTGATAAAGGCCAACGCCATGCTGACAATATCCATTGCCCTTCACAAGACCTCCATTTGAGACAAGTCTCCTAGCCATTCAAAAGATGGGCTATTGATCTCATTGGCCCTTTTCCCAAAGCCTCAGGCAACTGAGAAAACATCCTTGTTGGGGGACCTTGAGATTTTTCAAGCCTTCAAATTCGTACAAACTCTGGGGGCTAGGATGGTCGAAAGATCGGACCTTCGGGAATGCATTAGGGGTGAATAGTTAAGCTTCACTATGGCCTAGGCCTTCGAAGTCCAGTCGATTTCCTTATTTCATCTAAGCATCATGTCAACCCTCCGACCCGACTGATACTTGGGGGCGACCTTGAAATTTTAAAGCTTCCAATTTCGAGCAAGCTCGAGGGGCAAGGATGGTCGACAGACCGGACCTTCGGGGATGCATTGGGTTTAAACAGATATGCTTTGATTAGGGTCAAAACCGTCGAAATCCAGTTGATTTCTTGGTCTACCCTGGGTATCATGTCTGCCCTCGCCCCGACTGGTACTTGGGGGCGACCTTGAAATTTTCAAGTTTCCAACAATTGTGCAAACTCGAGGGGAACGAATGGTGGAATGGCCGGACCCTCAGGAATGCGTTGGGGGCAAACACATCTTGCTTCGTTGTGGCTTTGGCCTTCGAAGTCCATTAAATTTCCTGGTTTCCTCTATGTATCGCATCCCCTCAGCCCGACTGATACTCCGGGGGACCTTGATAATTTTCAAACTTCTAACATTCGAGATAACTCGAAGGGCACGAATGGTCCATCAACAACATCTTCCTCTCCGTCCTTCATCCGCAAATCATCTCCAGTAACCAGTTCTGGAGAAATTGGGAAGGGCTCCAACGTATCAGGGTCATACCCCTTATCCTCCAGAAAATCCTTGAGCCTAACAATGACTTTACATTCACCATCAAACATCGTTTGATAACGCGCCTTTAGTTTTGCCTTTTCCTTATCTTCCACAGTAAGATTCGCCATATACAACTGTTCCTGGTAAGACTGCTAAACCTCGAGCCTCTTATCGAAGGAGTCAGTGATCACTGCCAGATTTTGCTTCAACACCTTGGCCTCAGAAAACAGCGACGCCTCAGTCCCTCGAGCAAGGTCCAGACTTTCAACCGCCTGTTGCAACTTCTCCTTTACTGATCTCATCGCCCTGTTGTAAGACTGCGCCCAAGCATCCTTCTGCTAGATTATTTGAGCAGTCATGACCCCTTGAAGCATGAAGAACTTAAAAGAAATCTCAGATTCTAACAGAGGAAATTAATAGACAGTTACCTGATACATACTCCCCTTTTATCTCCTTCAAAGCCCCATTTGGGTCGCCCTCGCAGAGTTCAGCCATCAAAGCATACTTGGCTAATGCTTGATCCCATCGCTCAGCCTCCGTCATCTCCTCATCCTCATCCACTGCATCATCTTCCCCCAGCTCCCTACGCATTTTGTGCTGAACAACCTTTGACTTATGTACCTTCGGAGCCTCGGGAGTGACCTTGCCTTTCTTCGAGTAGATGGACACAACAACAAACTACTTAATTAAACGCCTCCCCTCTCTACTCAATTTTGCATTCATGCCCTCAATTACCCTCATCATCTCATAAAAATTTCTATTCATTTGCAGAGGAGCAACCTCAAAAAATTCAAAACCTCTTTCACTAGCCTTCGATGAGGAAGTTCCATCGCTAACCGAATCTGGCCCCTATAAGCCATAATCCCTTCTCTAGGGTTCGATTTGAAAGTTAACCCTTCTCCCGCCACACTCGACAACACCCCCACCTTTGAGAGCTCTAGCATGGCAGCAAATCAATCTACTCTTATCTGATCCCTAGCCGAGACAGAACCCTCGGCCTTATCCAACTTAGTCGAATCCTCACTTTGATCACTCTGCCCCCTTGCCCTTTTTATCACCAGAAGGTCCCTCATTACCCTCGCCTCTCTCCCTCATCATTATCTCTTCCACTTCACTATCATCAGTTACTACCGTCTTACGACGTATCTTAATCGGAACCTCATCTACCGGCAACACCATAGCCAAAGGGACATCCGATACAACATCAAACACTTCTAAGTCGCTGCCCTCATCCATTGGAGCACGACAAGAAATACTAGTTTCGAATGCTTTGATTTCCTCGTCTATCAACCTCTGCCTCGCAGCTTGACGGGTATGCATCTTAGCTTATAGAAGAAGAGGTACGCAATTAGATCGATACATTTGATAATTACACGTCAATAGCCCAGACCCCATCTACCCTCTCCAACAGATAATAACACATTCAAAACCTTGATCATAAACCCAGTTCCTCCTTCAAAACAATTAAAATCCTCAAATGGGTCAGAACCCAGACCCATGAATTATACTGACCTCGAAGTTAACCCCTAAACTCCATACCCAGAAGATTCTAATCACTGACACAGACGGCAAAGAAAAACAAGAAAAGACAGTGAGCAAGTGAGATACCTATGCTAGAAGAAGTATACTCGAAAGAGCAAGATCAACGCAACAACTTCAGTAACCTCTCTCAAGCTCCACTCAGCAATGGCGTACCAGTTCTCTTCCTCATACTCTATGGCTTTTTCTTCTGTGAACAGTACATTTTGATATTTCCCTCTAATATATAAACCTCCTCGCAAAACCAAAACCGCCTCGATTTTCAAACCACTATCATTGCCAAGCCCCCACTACCCGGCTTTTTGGCTACAATACGTTTTGACCAATTTACTCCTCATTTCCCTTACGTGGAAACTATACAATCACTTCGAGCAACCTATAAAATTATAGCCTCTCGAACCTTTTTCAACCTCACACAAAGTTGCCCAATCAAATCCCAACATCAAATAACAATTTTTCCGCGTAATGAGGACAAAAATCATGAATACTTGTATGGCACATTGCCCCAGAAGTACGTACCCTTCTGACAGACCAGCTGTCTGGGCTGTCAGTACGACCTGTCAAATCCAACAAGACCTTCGATACACTTCTCATATACGAGTAATCGATTATGCTGCGTCTCAAAATTTTGCTAATACATAACCTCAAATTCGATTCTCAAACATATCGAACATTCGATGAACAGCACATTCGTCAGTTCCAAACCTCATGCCTTTATTATTTTGACAGATCATTCTTTACTTCGGCAGTTCAACAAAAAATTTATACACGAAGCGTAACATTACTTCGGCAGATAACAAGTTTTACATCGACAGTTCTGAATTCCACTTATACATAAATCCCAACTTTTCCTTCGACTGATTACAATTGTCAACTTCGACAGTTCAAAACTTTATGCCTACAAAAATTAAACCTTTTACATCAACAGATCAATCCATTTATTTTTGACAAATTAAACTTCCTACTTTGACAGTTCAAGCCTGTTACTTTGAGAGATCAAAGTTGTGCTTCGAACATTCAAAATTCTAAGGAAAATAACATTGAAATATAATTCAACAGATTATACTACCAACACCCAATTTCATTAACCACAAAATCAACACAACACAATTTAAACAGTCTTACAAATAGCCTGCATACAAATACAATATCAAAAATAGTTACCAAAACACACAGAGGTCCCTAATTATCAGCGGGATGCTCCTGTTTGACCACAGGCACAGCACCGGCATCCTCCTGGTCCACCATCTCTTCCGCATATAATTCAAGCAGGGATAACCAGTGGCCGGGTAGTAGCCCATCATCTGAAGAAACCCCCACCAGTATGCAAAAGACATTCCATCAATGGGTTCCCCGTATTCCACTTCAAAGAGGTTTGGCATTTTTGCATCAATATCCTTATCGATACCAAACCTCCGTTGTAGCTATCACGTCCTCTCTTGCATTCGCCTGACTATCACAAACGCCGGGTCCTCTTGCAGGGGCCTTGGAACATTAGTGTTACTTTGAGAGGAAGAAGACACCATTACACTCAGAGACGGAATACAGGTTATATTCAATCCTTTCAGCAACACCCATTTTATACTGGAAATCAGATTCCATTAACCCTTCATTAATTAGAGCCGCATTCATTGTGGTCTTCAATTTTCTCTCCTCGTAAACCCAACAGTCAGGACTTTCACACTTCCTAGACGTAACAGTTTCTTGTACATGCACATTCAAACCATATTCCCGAGGACCTGCTGTCAAACAAATCACCAACATCGAAACATCGACCATTTTAGACTTCATCTCCAGTCTCTTTCACAAAGTCTCAACTAACATGGAGTTAATTACCTTCGGCCACATCACTATACCTCGAGGTCACCTTTCGCAACATTAATCAGCATTAACCGCTAACAGTCAATGAGATAAATTTACTATCGTGCCTACAAGTTCATTCGTTTCCAATGCCTAGCTGATTACAAAGACTGAAATATGCAGCAAAATATTATCCTCATTCCATTCCACAAAATACAAGAACAAAATACAAAATAGCAATACATTCAAACTACAGGAAAACAAAAAACTTCAAATGCAACCCTACAAAAAAATACTGCACAATCACCTTCGTCACTGCCTCAAATAGAAGCCCTACTTCCAGACGGTCCAGTTCCACTCACCGAGCTTTGATCCTCCATCTCCTCTTTTGCACAAATGAGATACTCGGTTAAGCCGGCAGAAAGAGGTACCGTTTTTCTGAAGTCATAAAATTATACTTTAGTTGCTCCTAATGATAGGCATAAGGCTCCCCGTTGATGAGCTCTTCAGCCTCAGCCACAACCAACTGGGGCATGTCCCAGTCTTGATGCCTGAAAAACTTCATATGCAATTTAGCAGTCTTCCACCCTACGCGACGATCCCGGGCGAACCCCATCCTCTTCTGATAGTGCGTATTGGGCGTGGTATCCATAGAATTTTTTTAAAAAAATTTAGAAGAAATAGAAGAGAATGAAATAGAAGAACATTCAATATCCCTACCCCTATAACCAGTACTTATGGCCTCATTTCATTTATTACCTTATAACTCCCTGCATCTCTTTATTACCCTTTTTTATTACCTAACCGGAAGCCAACAGACAAACCGCTCAACTTCCAAGGCCAAACAATTTTCTCAGCGAATGCCCCTACACCTATTTTCAAGCTTTCCCCGAGAGGGGGCGAATGTAGTAGCCTACTCGCAGCCTTCTACCCCAAACAAATACTTGAAGGCTACATCGAAGCCTACTCGAGCATTTCGAAGTCTAGCCAAATCTACAAATAAGCCTCCCAAAGATCATTTGAAGATAAAGCCTCGACTCTGACAATCCTTGAGGACAGACTTCGCATCACAGCAGAAATACATCCACATATGGTCAAAATATGATGGGACAGACAGCCAGCTCACGAGACATGACAGCACAGTTGCTGGTCCTTAAAGGTACAGTGATAGGCCCAACCACTGCTACAATAACAAAGGGCAGATACAGGCCCAACAACTGTTACAGTGACATTTTTGACATTTCTGGTGCCCATACCTACACAAGAATATTGGGATCGTACCCTTATAATCTGACCTAACCTTGGTGACTCGGCCCTTCCGATGTTCTATAAATAGGAGAGATGGGGAACCAAGGAGGGGTAAGAAAAATCCCCCCCAGCCCCTTTACAGTTTGGCTTCGATCACTTTGTAAACCTAGTACTCGAACCTTCGATTACTCATGGGTAATATAAACTCTCTTAAAAATCCTCATCAGAGGTCGTAGAGTGTCACGTTTGGACCTCTACGCAAGTATATTGTCTATTGATTTCCTACATTCAAGGATATATACTTGAATTCCTTTGTTTAAAGATAAAACCCCATGGTATAAGAGCCGACTTCCCCTCTGAAAGAAGTTAGTCCCCTACAAGCGAGCCTAAAAAAGATTAGGGAGATCAGAAATGCACCAAGGGAAGCTCTGGATACCCTCGGTGAAGCAGTCTGCAAAACAAACCCGTCCTCCCAAAACTAAACGTCTAAATCTCCATAATTTTTATACTGCTGTTGAAGGACCCACTCTACCACATCTCTCAACCACTGGAGCCCATCGAGAATTGGCCATTTTTCCTACATCATAAGGTAAATCATCATACTACTGACAATTGCTACGCTCTATAACTGTTGCTTGAACTTATTTTCAAGGAAGGATGAATGCTCGAATACATTATAGACTTGAAGTCATACCAAGATGGCAACTACAAGAAGTAGCTCGAAGTTGTTCAGGTTAACAACAGAGCCGAGGAGATGCATCTCTACTATATGCACCATAGCAACATGATAGCGCCAGAGGCTCTCGGAATGTTGTGATCTTACACCTCAAGACAAAGAATCCAAACTTCTTCCCGATTCGAGCAATTAATGACTCAGAATCTCCTTTGAGGATTGCAATACTAGCCATATCAAATTTTTACAAGATGATGTGTTAGTCATAATGCTCAAGATGAAGTAGTTTGTCATGCACAATGATGATTGACACTGAAAGCAGTATTGAAATTCTTTTTCATAGTACAATCGACCTGATGGGACTGGCCGACCAAGTCATTCAGAGCAACGCAGATATCAGTGGGCTCAATGGCTCCAGGGAGGAACAAGTAGGAAAGATTATCTTACCTATTATCGCAGGACAAGCCACTATTGACGTTGCTTTCTACGTGATATGGAAGCAATCGCTTCCACCTATCATCAAGCACTCAGATTCAAACACGACAATGGTATTTATGAGATCTGAGGTAGTCAGAAACTCTATCGATCTTGTGAAAATATTGTCTCTAGCATCCGAGATACTTCCGACAGATTGGCCGCATAGCAATTATAGAAAATTGATCACCTCGACGATCAATCGCCTACAGAGGAGACCACGGAATATGTCAACATTTAAGGACATAGCAGAGGTACGTTCATCGGAACCAAGCTGGTTCAACATGAGAAAGATGCTCTCATTTAGTTCTTGCAACTCAATCGAGACATTTCTGCATGGTCTTTCAATGAAATGCCCAGAGTCGACTCGGCCATGGCTTACCACAAGTTAGCCATCAATATTAACGCAACAACGGTCAAATAGATGCAGTAATGACTTTTACCTCGTCTTCGAGATGAAGTTAACACCGAGATCGAGAAATTGATCAAAGTGGGATTCATTCGAGAAGCCAAATATTCGGACTGGATATCCAACATTGTCGTTGTCCCAAAGAAGAGCGGAAAAGTTTGAGTTTGCGTAGATCTTATAGATCTGAACAATCTTACTCTAAACGACAGTTTCCTTCTTCCCAACATTTATCAGATCTTCGATTCCATAGCTGGCCATGATCTTCTTTCTATGATGGACGCTGCTTCAGGGTATAATCAAATCCTACTTCTGGAAGAAGACCAAGAGAAGACAATGTTCATCACTGAAAGTGGCCTTTATTATTACAATGTCATACCCTTCGGGCTCATAAACGCAGGTGCCACATATAAATGATTGATGACCACTATGTTCAAAGCTCACCTAGGGAAAATCATTAAAGTCTACATCGATGATCTCTTGTGCAAAAGCGTACAGTCAAATAATCACATCTCAGATTTCAACACAATATTCAATATCCTTTGATCTTACAAAATGCGTCGCAACCTTGATAAATGTCAATTCGGGGTACATTCTGGCCACTTTCTAGGCTACCTCATCAGCAAGAAAGGAATTGAGGCTGATCAAGATCAAATTCATCCCCACTTAGACATGCCTTATCCGAAGATAACAAAAGACGTTCAAAAAAATTCCAGCAAGATTGCTGCGATCAACTGTTTTGTCTCTAAATCTCTAGACCGTTGCCGCTGGCTATTCCTATTACTTCGTGGATGTACTAAACGAGGAATGGCTCAGCCAACTATAGAAGTCACATGGACACCAAAATGCAAAGCAGCTTTTTAGGATCTAAAAATCAATTTAGGGAGATCTCCCATAATGAGTACCCCAGTAGGTAGTGAGGAACTGATAATCTACCTAGCTATCACCGAAACTTCACTCAGCTTAGTTCTCATTCGCCTGGAAGGAAAAATAGAGAAACCAATCTTCTTCATTAGTAAAACACTCACACCAGCGGAAGCAAGGTATTCAAAATTTGATAAACTTCTTCTCACCCTTATTTATACTTTGCAAAAACTCAAGCACTACTTTCAAGCATATTCCATCAAAGTTATGATGAACTACCCACTTCGGGAAGTTCTGTCCAAAAAAGAAAATTCGCGAAGAGTGCAACAATGGACAGTCAGTTTGGGAGAACATGATATGAACTTCGAACAGCGTCATTCCAAAAAAGGTCAGGCCGTTGTCAACTTTCATGTAAATTTTCCAGTGGAGGATCCCGAGTGGGAGTAGCACGACCCAGACCTTACCAAAAATATGCCAGAGTATCCAACTCCCAAGCCATTCTACGAACAAGTTGATTGGATCACTACGTCAGGATGGAGGCTTCTCATAGATGGATCAGTAGGACTCACAGTGTTAGGGATCATTTTGATTAGCCATTCTAATGACAGAATTAAGAAATCTATCTGCTTAGATTTTGGGGCCTCAAATAATGTTACCAAGTATGAAGCTCTCATTTACAGACTCGACCTCGCACTTGAGCTCGATGTACCCAAACACTAAGTTTTCACAGATTCATTGCACATCGCTCATCATTATTCTAAGCAATACAAGAAGAATGGGAAGATGATCAAATACGCAACCTACGTTGCAGATAGGATGAGTAAGTTCGCGAAAGCAACTCTCAAATATCTTCCTCGAGGTGAAAACAGACACGCCGATTCCTTGGCATATCAGGCCAGGGGGTTGGGAACGGAAGCTCGATATCCCCAGATCAAAATCATTTCAACCCCCTGCATTGATCGCATATCTGTATGCTCAATCAACACTAGGGGCGATAAAGGGGGAGACATTGATTGGCGGAAGCCTTTCTTTGCTTACCTCAGTGTCAACAACAAGAACAACGGACCACTCCCATTAGATCCAAAAGAATGCCAACAGCTGATCAATAACTCGAAGCGTTACATAGCTCAAAATAGTATGCTTTACCGCCTTTCCGTTGTAGGGCCTTACCTCAAGTGCCTCTCAAAATCAAAAGCAGACGAACTGTTCTACAAATTGCATAAAGGAACATGTTGCTCCAACGCCGCAGGTAAACCATTAGCAAACCGAGCTATAACTCAAGGAGTACTCTTGCCCGGCATGCTTAAGCAAGCAGAAGAGTATTCCTGTAGGTGTGATACCTGCCAGAGACATTAAAATATAATACGTTGCCCTGCGCCTGAACTCCATACAAGCAAGGTTTTCTTGCAATTCAAAAGATGGGCACTAAACCTCATCGGCGAATTCCCTAACTCTTTAGGTTATTGTCGTTACCTACTCATAGCTAGCGATTACTTTTCAAAATGGGTAGAAGCAATTTCACTATGTCGAACCAGAGAAGAAGAGGTCATCTCTTTTATCTTGAACCACATAATCGCTCGATTCGGGTGCCCCCACAAAATTTGTATCCAAATGGGCCCCAATTTATGGAAGATAAGGTCGTAATCTTCTTAAATTGCCAATATATCATCCACTCACCATCAAACCCATACTACCCTCAAGGCAATGGCCAAGCCAAAATCACTAGCAAACCATCGCAGATGGACTCAAAAAATGGCTTCACTCACAGAAAAAGGAAATTAGGTTCGCAAACTACCTAACATCTCGTGGGCGTATCAAACCCCTCCCCGATAATCTATTGGGTGTACCACATTCCTCCTTGCTTATGGCACTGTGGCTGTCATTCCTTCGGAGTATCAACATCCAGTTCGTGATCTCTAGTGGACTGACGAGGAATATGAGTTCAAATAGGCTTGCAACCTTAACATGATAGATGGGACTAGGGAATGCGTCATCGCTAACCTAGGTCGATATCATCATATGCTTGCCAGATCATATAATTACCGAGTTAGGAGTTATACTTTCCAAATCAAAGATCTCGTCCTCAGAGAAATTCCTCAACATCGCAAAGAGCATCATACTGGAAAATTAGTAGACAATTGGAAGGTTTCATTCATTATCACAAGCCTCTCAGGCCTGGGATCATACTATCTCATGACATAAGACGGAGTCCCCATTTCAAATCTTTGGAACACTAGGCGACTTAAACGGTACTATCGTTAGGCATCTTTCTACTCTATTTCCATATTTCACTTTTTCTTTTACAATTCCAAAAGTGAGATTCTAATTTCCATATTCGTCCGCATTCTACAGATTAAAGCATAGTTAATACTAGCTTACAATCAATCTTATATAAGTTAGATGAAGAATATCACTTGATTTGGCTTCTTTTATTACATCTCTGTGATTGTAGCAAGTGTAAAAACATGATTCATATCAAAGACTCTGCGAAACAAGAGATAAGACAATGTCAATACTAGTCCTTATCTTTTTCAGCTTGCTTGGATTATTTCTACCGGTTGGATCAAGGATAATACTTGGTTTAGCTGACTCTTTACATCTCTGCGATTGTAGCAAGTATAAAAACATGTTTCATATCAAAGACTCTGCCAAACAAGAGATAAGGCAAAGGTAATACTAGTTTTTCATCTTTTTCAAATTGTTTGGATCATTTCTTCTAGCTGGATCAAGGATAACACTTAGTTTAGCTGACTCTTTACATATCTACGATTGTAGCAAGTGTGAAAACTTCTATCATATCAAAGACTCTACCAAACAAGAGATAACATAAAGGTAATACTAGTCTTCATCTTTTTCAACTTGTTTGGATCATTTCTACCGGCTGGATCAAGGATAAGTCTTGGTTTAGCTGATTTTTACATCACTGCAATTTTAGCAAGTGTAGAAACTTGTTTCATATTAAAGACTCTGTCAAACAAGAGGTAAGACAAAGGTAATACTAGTCTTCATTTTTTCAACTTGTTTGGATCATTTCTACCGGCTGGATCAAAAATTATACTTGGTTCAGCTCACTCTTACATCTTTGCAATTTAAGTAAGTCTAAAAACTTGTTTCACATCAAAGACTTAACCAGGCATAAGATAAGGCAAAGGTCATACTAGCTTTCATCCCTTTCAATATGTCTGCGACATTTTTATAGTTTAAATCAAGTTTTAACTTGGTTTAACTCAACCCATCTCTGGGATTTTAGCAAGTGTAAAGACTTGATTCACATCAAAGACTCAGCCAGGCATAAGATAAGACAAAGGTCATACTAGCTTTTATCTCTTTCAATATGTCTGCGACATTTCTATAGTTCAAATCAAGTTTCAACTTGGTTTAACTCAACAAATCTCTGCGATTTTAGCAAGTGTAAAAACTTGTTACATATCAAAGACCCCACCAGACACAAGATAAGGCAATGGTCATACTGGCTTTCATTTATTTTCAATGTATCTGTGACAGAAAATTTTAATTTTTATGTCGAATTCATATTACAAAGGTTTTTATTCTTCAGATAGAGAGTCAGCAGTGCTTCCCCCTACATCAAGAGGTCGAACTTTCAGTTCGCGGGTCACAGCAGCTCTACCCGAATCTATCAATTTAGCAGTTCGAGAGCCCAATTGAGTCTCCATGACGTCTAGAAAGTTCGCTTGATCTATCTTAGCTCCACAAATGCATCCCTTATCCAACAGATTTTTGAACAAGGTATCTCGTTCTAACTCAAGTCCTTTTACTTCCTTTACAAAACATGTAACAATCGCCTTAAACAGACCAGATCATGACGCATCATATATGACCATTGCTGCAAATCTCGCTCACAATCTCTCAAGGCGTGACTATAGTCTGGCATAATTATTCTTCAGTTCAGTCATTTCTGCTTCGACCTTAGGATGGTAGATTACATTTTATTCCAACTTTGTAATATACTTTGTTGATTCAGCAAGGTTCATGGCTTCTAAATCTACTACCCGAGCACGAAGTTTCCCAATTTTTGCGTTCTACTTTTCCCTAGCCGGCATATCTTTCAATAATTCTTCTTTCCTCTTCACAAGCGATTCCTTCACTTTGATCTCACCTTCAAGAACTTTCTCCGTGATAAAAGCAGCATCAAACTTATGTTGGCATTCCCTTAAATTTGTATTTCCCTTCTGGGCATGCCACTGAATACGAGATATGTTAATCTCTAGCTCCCTAATTCGACCAGAGAGACTAACTACATCCCCTCAAACTAAAGGAGTCCTAACCTCAGTTCTGCTTCCCCCTGAACGCTCTCTAGCCTTTACTTTCTTGGCACACGCAATGGCCTGTGCCAGTTCGGCCTTAAGTCGTGCAGCCCTCTCGTTTAAATCGTTGCACCTTCATTGCATTTCCCAGAATTCCATATCCTTGGCAAGCAGGGCTATTTGGAAATGTTTAGCTGCAGCTTCCAAAGCCGTTAGATTTTCTCGAGCTACCTTCATCTCTTCGCTTTTTTTGATAAATTTTCGTCCCATTAACTCCACCTCGTTCCTTCAGTTCTGGAGATCAGATCAAAATCGCTCCTCCCATTGTTCAAGCGCCTGAATACGGTATTAAGCCGCGTTGGCCTGCTTTCCCTTCACAGCTAACGCATCAACTTGACATTGAAGCTTCTCGGCACATTCTGTTACCTCAGCTAGCTCTTTTAATCCCTTTTTTATCTCAAAATCTTTCGCTTTGACCAGAAGATTCAGGTCGGAAACGGCCTGTGTCAACTCCACAAGTCTAAAATACGCCTTTACGTATTGATCTTCTCTATTCTCGTTCGCCTCCTTCATCCTATCAAACTACTCCACAAATTCCTAATTACACATGAGTACGTCATCCTCACGTGAATTGGATGAATCAGATTCGACCTGGGAAATTTAACAAGTTTTAGTTCGATTCAGGAAAGCCTTTGAATATATACATACTATATTTCTAAAGAGACTATATGATTTTTTAACATCTGCTTCCAATACTTTCAGACAAAAAGTTTGGAGTTCATTCTCAGATGAACGATTCATGAGCCTTCTTTCGACGTACAAGGTACATACTTTCGATATACTACTTTATATTAATAGCGCTGGATTTTTACCATGCATCTATACCCTATTTACTTGATAGCTTAACGTTGGAATAATATACAAGTCGAAAGACCTATTCCGATCTAACCTGTAGCTCTGTTTGCGCAGATTGCAAGGTTTTAGAAGTCTCTCTTTCCCTAGAAAGTCCAGACTCTAGATCGTTTATTCTAAAACTCATCTCTCTAACTGCCTACAAAAGGTTTATAAAATAAAGTCAATCTACAGATGTTTTCTTCACCACACATAGTTTAAACTGCTAACAAATATTTATACAAACACATATGTCAGCCCTACCTTCTCACTACCACCTTTTGGGAGCTCGACGTCATCCCCTTGATTGTCGAGCACTGTCTGGCACGAAACACCATCCAGACGGTCCATGATCCCCACCGCTTCTGCTTCTTCCTAATCTTCTTCCTCAACATAGGTGTCCGCCTTAATGGCACCCACCACTTCCTCAGAATAGCCTTTCAGCATCAAATAACACCGTAGTCTATCACGCTCCTCAACCATCTCATCAAGATTGGCCTTTGCCTACACCTGTAGCTGCCAATCGCCACGGCATGAGAAGCCTTCAGTTACTTGACATCCTTCAAAGCGTCAGCCCTGGATCGAGCTAATTCTTTTTATAGCTCAATATTGACCTTCTTCTACTCGCTCTTCACTTCCTCTATACTGAGCAAAATACCCTTGAAAAGATGAGCAACCTGCAAAAATTACATTGATCTCAGTGATTAGCTCGAAGTATATTAATCATTTCTTTCTGATAATATAAAGTTACCATCTTGCTCTTATCTTCCTCTCCTAGGAGAACCGCCAGTATGGCCCATTCCTAGACCACTTTGAGGTCGTCCACTGAAGCAGATCGCCCCTCGGTGACCTTTTCTCCTAACTCCCCCAATGGTTCGACCCTCCTCCTCTTATCTTTCGCGACCTCACCACTTCTAGTGGTACTAGAGGCTGGCAGAGCTTTTAGCATCCGTTTCTTCATATGTTTTTGTGCTACATTGTTCGGCTTGACAGGATTCGACAGAGTCAAACTTCCTGCTCCAGGAGTCTTAGACAAAGTAGTTTGAACCTCCTTACCACTTACTTGCCTTTTTCCTTCATCAACCCCCATCATCGACCTCGTTGACTGAACCTTTTGAACCATATTTGACCTACCATACAACCCCTAAACATCCTATCGGCAAACTCAACACATTTGCCCCACTTCCCTTCTACACCCGCCTTGGCTTTACAAAACTCTTTAAAGGTATCAGAACTAGGAGGATAAAATTCTAATTGATCAGGGAAACCGAGAAATTGTTCCAATCCTACTTCCCCTTCATTATCAGACACATTCGTCTGACCAGAGGTCGATACCTTATTAACAGAAGAACTACCCATCTTAAAATAATTTTTACAGGCACATTTTCAACCTGCAGAGATGCCTTTTACGATCGACCTACATACAAGTTAAGGTATGTATCATTCATCTGTCTATGCATATATATATATTTAACATGTATCTTTGATCAGTCACTTACGTATAACAATATATCTTTAACATATGCATACATCAACATATATTTTTATACATCTCTACTAACCATCAGTATTCAAATGGGAATTGGCAGTTGCATCAAGCTTTTCCCTCACGACGCTGCTGTATAGCCACCTGCGAGATCCAAATTTTTTTTGCCATCTTCAACCGTTTATCACCTTCGGATAACTCTTTATCAAATCCCTTGATCTTTTATCTTTCTCTCTAAGTGTTCGCCAAATTTTGTGAAGATGTAAAACGTTTGATTACAGACGAAGATGCACTATTTATCCATTCTCTCTCCAGCGGCTGGCATTTATTGCTCCTCGCACGAACCGTCCACGATTCAAGAACTGTGGTGTCCTTTCCACTCTCCATGTTAGACGCCTTGTACCTTTTTGATAAAACCACCTTTTCATAATTACAACTCCCCCTCATTTTTTAACAAATTTTTTCTCCCTATTTCCAAATCTTTCCCTGACCTTCCCGTACTCATGATGACTCGCACTGTACGATGTCAGAGTTCTATTTCATTTTCCATACAAAATAAAACTAGAAGCTTTTGTATTTTCATATTTTTGCTTTTCTGTTCTTGTCTATCATACTTATAGTGATTGACATCATTTTCTAAACTGTACAAATTTTCAAAATTATTTAAAGTATTTGCTAAAATAGTCTCAAAATAGAGTCACCCCTATAGAGGATCTGTTTGACTTATATTATTTATGTTACATTCAAACAATTATATTATTCATAAGAAACACTTTATACATCATCCATTACGGCCTTAGTTACCTAAACAATATCATCCAGTCAAATTTTTCGTCTGTCCTCAGATCTTCGAACTCGATCTCAATTATAGTAACCAAAAAAATCAACTTCGCTCAATCTACTGAATCCCTCACCAATTTACAGAAGCACACCTCATCAAAATAATGAGCATACTCACGAGGTTTCCTTACATTTGACCTTCGAGCTCACATTCCCTCCCCAATAGTTTAGCATTATAATCAAACAAACTTAAGATCCTCTAACGTAATTCAGCAATCTTTATAGTCAATTGTCCTTCCATGGCAAAAGGAATCCTCTGAGATAGACCTGTACCATCCTAATCTCTCCTCCATTTTTCTTTCATCCTACCCATATTTATACGTTTCTCACACATTTTCCCCTCAAATACGTGATTTTTACCTTGTATTTCGTAACAAAAAGCCCCAAATTTTTGGAATAAATTATTTGAACTTATCCCCTCACCACTATAAACAATAGCCACTGTACTCGACCTTACGCCACCACGAGTATTACCCTTTCGACCTATAATAGCTTGAGTTTCTTCAAATACATATTTCCGACAATATCTATCCCTAACAAATTAAACATAAATTATTTATATCAGCATGACATTCTTGGCACATATTCATCTCAGTTCAAGCAACATTGCAACAGTGTTTCATGACTTACAAGCAGTTATTCAACCAACACCCAACATAATTCAGTTTGATTCAAAGAAATTATTGTATACACAGCTTTGTAAATATCAATTTTTATTCATGTCAAAGATATTGGATACAATTTACAAATAACAAGTTTTCACACAGGAATACCACAGAATGTTATCCATCCAGTCCCAAACTCCAGGTACTTTACAGATAACATGTTTTCCCTATTTGTTAAAAGTTATAGGTCATTCAGGCACGCCGAAGTATCATGTCTTTCAGTTCTTCTAATTCAGTGATTTTTTACCCTGATGCAAAGAAAACATTGGACACAGCAAAAAGATTCCCTCACAAGAGTTTGGTCGAACTTCAAATGGAAACTATGCAAGCAGTCGACTTAGTGTTGGCCCCCACAAAACAAGATGAAGGTCTTCTGAGTACACTAAAAAGATGGAAATGCGTCAGTAGGTTCCCCCTTCTCATCCTGTTCCTCCACTACCATTACGGCCTCATCTATAACCACCACCACCGAAGAGTCGGTAGAGATGAAGAAGGTCTAACCTTGGAATCCATGGCGATACCAGAAATCAGCATATCTGCCCCGCAGATATACCTATCCCTGTATATGAAGCCCAAAGCCTGTCTTTCACAAGAGTACGGAGAAAGGCCCAACGTTTCTCGCCTGTCAAGATGAAGACATGAAATCTCCACTTATAGTAGAAATCTTTCTCAGCTTCAACCGCTTCCTCTCCCGATAAGCCTTGATATGCCGAAGGAATAGGGGCAGGTATCGCCATTTCCAAGGAATGATCACCAAAGTATTTCAACTTCAACCTCTGTATTTTAGACGCAATCCTTTCTTCAAGAACCATCCTCTAAGTTTTCACCATCTCAGAGAAAGGTACACATGCAAGAATTGCTTTAAAGATTTGTTATAGGTACTCTTTAAATAACCCTAAATTTAATGTGCAGGTACATTTTTCCAAGCATAATCATTCATTACCAACGCGACTATTCAAACGCAACCATCACATACATCCGCATCATCATTTATTACCCATCATTTCCCAATATTACGTAACTTCCACCCAGTCAAATGCCATCATTACTCCATTTTGAATTTCAAACTTTTAGCACATTCTTTCTCAACAAAAGCCACTCGTGACTTCTACTGTGAAGGGGCGATTGTAGGGACTTATCCCTCGATCTTTCTCATAATCGATCTCGAGAAGCTAGATTTATCTCAATCTTGGGCTCACGCAATTTAAATACTTAACACTCCAGTCAACATTCTGAACAGCCCCACAAACAACTCAAGAACGTAGATTAAGCTAAACCTAGAAAAGCGTTATCTAGTCAAAGGCACCTATCTCCCATGAACTTGTCAGTTATTCAGTCAACCGCCACTAACCACATTATTTAGAAAATGTGTTCCACCACGACGAAGAGTTGAGGGAAAATCCTATATATGGGAAAAGTTTGAGAAGAGACAGGGACTAGAAAAATTACTCAAACGTCTTATTTACGAGATCAAAAGCATTTCTATATTTTAGAGTTCACTTGTAATAAAGAAATTTACTCCAAGCAATAAAGATACTTTTGCAAAAATCCTCCATACGAGGTCGTGGCTTTTTATCTGTTCAAAGGTTTTCCACGCTAAAAATACATGTTTCAATTTCGTACTTTCGATTAGAGTATTATTACAGGTTCATTGGTATGATTGCTAATTCCTAATCATATCGAGCTTACGAAATTTGGCCATTACAATATCATTCCCTTTCTTATCAATATCCTATTTTCCCAAGTCAGTTATAACCATAATTGAAATTTCAAATTTTTACAACATATTCGATAAGAGTATAGTTCCAACTATGAACATCAAAAAAGAATACATCCCAATTTCTTTTATTATAATTGAAATGATTACATCAATTATTTTGCATTTGCAAAAAGATACTTGGTTGTTCTACATTGCAGGCACAAGTTCGGAATATTCTTCTTGACCCAACAAGTAATTACAATGAGAATAGGGCGATTGTAGTGGCATATTCCCCTTATTCGATAAGAATAAGCTAAATAGAGTCAAGTCAATGATATCTTATCATTTGATTTACATATTCGACAAGGAGAAGTTAGCTAAACCAAGTCGAAGGTGTCAGACCCATGTTTACAAATCATGAAGCTCTACAGTAACTACTGAACATGGTCAAATAAAGCCGTTGCACATGATCCGCAAAGTTTGCCAACCACCCATAAAATTAGAAGACCAATTATTTTGTAACTGTCTGTATCCATTATAAATACAGGTATAGCATATGTCAAATGGGGCATATTTTTACATATCATTCTTGAGTATACTTATCAAATATCTCTAAAAATTATAATAATCCAGCACATATTGGATTTACATCTAAAATCTTCTTTAAGGTCGTGGTTTTTCTCAGGTTTTAGTGAGTTTTTACGTTAAATCTTGTGTGTTTCAAGCCTTATCTGCATGATCATCATAACTTCATTACTAAAAATATTGGCAAAGTTTACCATCCGAAAAACTAGCAATTACAAAAGATTCTAAGGTTTTCAACAACACAACTCACATGTGGGCCATTGTAGTTAGTTAAATAGTTCCCACGCCATTTCAATTGGCGTATAGTCCTGATTAAATCACAACATATATCAATTCCAATTGGTTGACATTTAGATAGCACAATTAATAGTAATTCATTACCAATTGCTTTATCAAACTTATAATATATAGGATGGAAAATTCACCCCATTATGAGACAAACCCTTTGCTCTAAACTCTTTGAATAAAAGTATGTAAAGATTAGAATTTAACTACCACTAGAACCCCATTAACATACTCAGAGATCATTAATATAAAGCACTCCAAAATCCAAATTGCACACCAAATTGATAATTAATTTGCACAAATATATTTATTTATAAACAAAATTACCAATATTACAAAATAAATTGATTAAATTCTTACTCTAGTAGATGTACTGATCTTCAGATAGGTTGATTTCCACCAACAATGATCTTCTTCAGATATTACAAAGAAGCTTCGTGTAATGAATTGGTTAAACTCGTGAATGGCGATCGTAAGGGATTAACCTAATATGTTAGAGAAGAATCTTGAGATAGATGAGTTAGAAAGAACATAGAGTAAAATCACTATTGGTTTTCCTTATTAGGCTAGAAATCTAGTATTTTCTCAGGAACCATTCTGTTAGGCCCATCCCGAACTTGGTTTGGGATGGCCCACTGACTCCAAACCCTAGAAAGTTTTAGAGGCTTCTGTTTAAAACCTTATAAGGGTTATGTTTCTAGCACCGAAGAAGTTCTAATGAAAGCTTACTTCTCTCTGTATATGTGCTTATTTGAGTGCATGGTGTGATAGACTATAGTTTACATTTGTTCTCAACACGATATTAGTATCGACTCTACGTAGAACTATTTAAATTATTAGATACTTCTCCCTCTCTCTCTCTCTCTTTCGATTAAGGATTAATTTTGTCGTGGAGAGGTTTAACAATTTTCCCTATTAATTCTAGTAATTTATGCATATAGTAATGATTAGATCTATTTGTATGTGATTGTTTATATCTGGTTAGGGAAAAATTTGGCCCTTTTAGGCATTTTTATTCATAGATTATACCTATTTTTATCATTTTTTAAAGGTCAATTTCGAAAGGTATTTTCCTGTTACTTTCTGAAATTAATAGATTGTGGGTATAATTTGTTTGTATATTCCAATGATTGCAGACATATATTGTATGCATCTTGGAAGTGATCGGATCGTCGGGAAATTGGTCATAAAAGCAACAAAAAATCCTGATAAATATGTTAAAAGAAAATTACGGCGGCTGACCTAAGGATGATGTAATCCTAAGGTTTCGATTTTGCTAACATCATCCCCTAGGGGTTGATGATGTCATCAAATTGTGGTGGAACCTATAGTACTAATGTGTCACTCTTGAACATGCTCAGCTAGTGGGTCCTACACATGCTGACATAGTAAACCCCACTACTAGCGTGGCAGGAAGGGTTCTCACAATGTGCTAACATGTCAAGCATGTGACAGTAATGTAATGATACCTGGGGTCCATGTAATCACTTGTCACTGCCACACAACAGTAATGACATGGCAGTGAGAGTCTTACATAGAGACGCGTCACTGCCACATAACAGGCTAACGTGGCACCGAGGATCCCACAACTGCTGATTTGGCATGCCATGTTGCAGCGATGACATGGCACCAGGGGATCCAACATGCATGGCGCGGCACTGCCACGTATAGTATCACGTGTCATCAATGATGTAACACCAGGGTGTCCCACATAATATCATAGTACCAAGGGTCTCAAATGTTGATGTGGCATCAAGGGTCCCACGTGCTGACACGGCACAGCCACATATCATGCTGATATGGTACCTAGGGTCCATCGACTTGAAGTGGTGCTGACTTGTCTCACATACGTGTTGCCACGTGTCTTGATCACAGATGTGTCACGTGTCTCAGAGTTATGATGACACATCACCTGATCAAAAATCCTAGTCTAGACCCAGTCAAACCCATTCCAGACCCGATCCAGATCTAAACCGACCCAGAACCCAATCCAGCAAAGCCTAATCGTTTCAGACTCGATCTAAACAAGTCTAACTTGGTTAGACCAGGTTGGAACTTGGTTCAGACCCAGTTTTTGGTTTTGAACTCGGTTCAAACTGATCCAAAGTAAGTCAGAACCAAAAAATTTTGAAATTGTTTATTTTATTTTCTATTCCTACTTAGACCTCCAAACCAAGTCAGAACCAATTTTATTTTTTAAAAAAACATTTCTATTCCTGGTTGGACCTCTTGGAGAGCCCTTTTTTTTCAAAATAATTTGATATGGTTAAGCATATTATAATTTTTATTTAAAACATTTTATATTGGATTTACCTAATCTCTTACGATAGCTAGCTAGGACTTTAAAACATTGTATGCCCCAAGATATTATTTTTTCTAACCGGAATTTGAGATAAAATTAAACATTGACCAATTTTGATGCGACTTAGAATCATTTCTGAATCCACTCTAATATCTAAGATATTATTTAGCATTCAATCGTTGATTGACCTTGTCCAATTTCTAAAAACATGGCTTCTAGAAACCAATTTTTTGTATCTCGGTGTAATTAGATGTTACCAACATATCATTTAGAAGTATATTGGTCATTATAGTACCCTGATATAGTCCTAGATCATTAGTTCCAAGATTGGTTTAAAAGCATATCTTAGAACCCAGCCGAGTTCGGGAATAAAATCGTTCATCCGCTAAATATCAAATATCCCTTCATATTCGTAGTAAATAGTCCTTTTGGCTGGAATATATAGACCTTAAAGAACTATACGAGTTTAGGAAACTCAAGATAGTTAATTAAGGCCACAGCAACAAGTAGTTTTGAATATGATGTCTTGGCTAATACCTATTATAATGCGCTTCTTATGTTAAGATCGCCTTTTTTACTTGATAAATTAGTGATTTAACAAATATCATTTCTATTAAAATATGAACCAGGTTCACATATTAGTTTGATTGAGAATTAGTTATTTTCCCCAATTTTTCTAAATTACTATGATATTTGTACATACATGGGAATGTTTATCGCTGAATTGTTACTAAATCAAGATTTACATGTTGTATTCCAGATGCCTGCGAAACTAAAGAATGTTAATTTTGGCGCGCTTTAACTTTTTGGAGTCAACTACCTCACTTGGTGTTTGGACACTAGATTACATCTCAAAGCTTTGGGACTTGAAGAGGTAATCGCTAACACGAACATTGAGACTCCCACTAATAAGGCAAATGCCTTGGTTGCTCCCCATCACTACATCCAGGGGGATCTTAAAATAAAATACCTCCCTGAGACTTGACCCAGTACCCTCTAGGACAAGTTGAAAGAGTACTTTGGAGAACAAAAAATGATTCTGCTTCCCAAAGCATGGCACCAATGGAACACGCTAAGGTTCTAAAATTTTTAGTTCATCTCTGACTACAACTCAACAATCTACCAAATGACCACCACACTTAGGTTGTCTGAGGCACTGGTTACTGATGAAGATATGATAGAGAAGACTTTATTTAATTTCCATGCCTCCTATATAGGCCTCTAAAGGCAATATAGGCAATAGGAATTTAAGAAGCATTCTGCTCATATACAGGCTTTGTTACTCTCTGAGAAGAATAACGAACTCCTCACAAGAAATTTTATGATGAGGTCAGCTGGGAGCAAGCCGGTACCTGAGGAACACAATATCAGAACTCAGGACAACAACAATAATGGCTGGGGGTAGGGTTATGGCGGTGGATAGACTCTTTGAGGACTTAACAGGAAAAATTGTAGGAATTAGAATTCCCTTACCCTACAAAGTGGAAAGGGAAACAAACGAGCTGGTAAGAAAGGGGATGGGAAGATTGCGAAGCCTTAAAAAAGTTCTTCGTGCTTCAACTATGGAGGGATTGGACACTATGTGCAGGACTGTAAGTCACCTAAGATGATCAAGGATGTTCATGTTCAAACCCACCATATGACTGCTGATGTTAATTCTGCGACGATAGAATTTTCGATGACAGATTTCTTCCATGACACTGATACAGTATTAGACAAGACTCATGAGTAGTCAGTAGCACCATCACATAGGATAATTGATGTCACATATTAAGAGAAAATAGTAGTTTCTTTGCTTGGTTGCCAGTAGTAGATTTTCTTTGTTAGTACTTTTTCTAGATTATATTCGAAACATTGTGGTTGGTTTAGTTTAATAAATGATGTGACATTTATTCAGTATCATAATCAATGAGATATTTAATTTTTGGCTATAATTGCTATATATATATATATATATGGAGTAGATCCGTGGATACCGCCTTTTAGAACCACCCCTCTAGACACCCTATTTTTTGGAGCACCTAAAGATGTTAAAGAAGTCCTAGCCGTATGGATGTGATCTTTGCCAATTCTTCAAGATAGTTTTCTCTCTCTCTCTCTCTCTCTCTCTCGTAGGGTTTGTTTGTTTGTTTATTTAAACCCTAGAGAATTGAAAGGTACGATTATTTGTAGTTTGTAATGGTTTCAAACCTAGAGTACCATTTTCTAGTAATGGTTGTATTAATTTTTAATTTCCCATATACCAAATTTGTAATGGTTTATGACCTAGAGCACCAATTTCTTGCCTATTTTTATTTTTTTGGTGACGTACATGGTTCCTTATGGAAAAATTTGTATAAATGATTTCTTTTGCAGTTTCAGATAGGTTAATTCGAAACCAGAAGGATTTGGGGAAACTTGTAATCGTAGTTGTAGTTTGTAATGACTATTTTCTAAAACCCAGAATATGATTTACATTTTGTAGTTTCGAAAACATTTTATCTAAAGTAGTTTATGGTTGAATGCATTATTGCTTTTATTTGTAAAGTCTAGAAAGAGTATCTTGTAGATAAGTACTTTACAATTTTGATGGTGCCATTGAGTATCAGATTTAGTTATTGATCACCCTCTATTTCTTGTACTATTTATTGTGTACAGTTTGCGAGAAATGGTCCTTTCAACTAGTCTTTTCCAAAACCAATGACTTTGGAATACTTTTCCGAAACTGGATAGTTTAGAAAAGAATTTTTGAAACTTGGTGAGCACAAACTCAACGTCGACTTTCATTGATTAGAAGGAAGGTATAAGTATTATTGCTCTTTGAAGTGCTGTATTTGTTTATTTAAGAGGAACACCCACAATTCATGTAAGTTACTTTCTTTCTTTAAGAAGTTTTGAATCATATATTTTGTTTTCCTTATCCTGAGCTGTATGTTTAACTTTCAAAAGTTTCTGAACCGAAAGAAGTGAAGGTAAGGAGTTTTAAATTTATCAATTTGAAACTATTCAATTTTGAAAACTATAAAATGATATTGTATTTGTTTTTTTCTTAGCCTTCGAACCCCCTATAAGTAGAGTTGTTTATTTATAAGTGATTTCCTAACTGTAAATTTAAATTTATAATATAAGGGTAGTGAGATATCGAATACACAACAATTTTAATAGATTGTGCTGTTAGAGTGGTTGTTGCCTTTATTAAGTTGTTTCGTCGTTTTGTCCACGGATTGCGTGCGGCAGTGATTGAAGCCCCCCTACCAGCTGACTCTGAAATAGATTGGGAGTATGAAATGCTTTTTGCAATTTTTGAAGAAGACATACGATATGATTCGGAAGAGGAACGCTGACTAACTCTATTCGTGGAAGAAATTATGTGGGGTACCAGGCGACCAAATTACATTGATTACAATAGTTCTGAATCAGATGATTTGTATGACAGTATCGATATGACTAGGGACGTTAGGATCTTTAAATAATTTAATAGTATCTTTCAACTAATGTAATTTTTTCAGGTATGCATATCTATCTTAATTTATTTATAGGATTTTCTTTTATTACATTCAGCAATTTATTCCTATTCAGAGATACTATAACCACTTTGATTGAGTTTCAATTTTCTTTGAACAAAACTACGTTGTTTTTTTCAGGTATAGTAAAAGTAACTGTCTTTCAGAACTTGCCTACTGAAACTCGTTTAAAAATTGTATTCCTCATTGTTTTTTAGCTACTTAGCATTAAAGTGTTTTCATGGGAGATTAAATTGAATTAATCATGTTGCATTTTGGTTTTTAGGATAGGAAATTTAGATATAGACATGTGCTCCCCCGTTATTGGGGAAGGGTCGTCCGTCCCAAACTTTTAAGGCACGCCCGTCCAAGCGGGTGGTGTGCAAACTCTTGAAGGTATTTAAATTACTTCTAAAGCTTCGGTTGACCCCCTCTAAGTGATTGTTCCATATATTGGGAAGAAATTTAAATCCATTATCACTGTAGAGTCATATTATTCATGTTACGGGCGAAGCATGGGTTTCTTGATAAAGAAGAGAATTTTAGAGAAGTTACCTCATTCAAATTTTGTTATTAGGGTACGTTTCACCAGTATGAATCAAGGTATTTTGAAGAAGAACAAGGGCGATAAACTCAATACTAATCCGGAGTTGGGGAACCAACAATTATTTGAGAAAAGTGACTGCAGGGCGGTCATGAATATAAATTTATGTTTGATGTATACGAGGTCACTACTTTTCAGATGTGCATAACCATTCCCTTGTATCCCCTCATAATCGACACAAGATAAAAGTGAACCATAATTTCCCAGAGGCGGCGAAGTATCTTATAGAATTATTTTAGATCCACAACATACCAATATGTAAGGTGTCAGCATTGTTCCCTGAACATATTTTTTACAAGAGGACTTATTATAACGACACACATAACAATAATTGGAGGTAGCTTAAGTTCAGAGACGCCCAATCAGTTTTGGACTTCTTTAAGGGATAACAAACATAGAACCCCATGTTTTACTTTGACGTGCAATTAGATGAGGACAATCATGCACTGAACTTCGGAGAGGTTATGACGTTTAACACGACGTACAAGACAAACAAGTATAAGATGCCCTCTGAACCTTTCACAGGGGTCAACCACCACTACCAAACCACTCAGCTTAGACGTGCCCTCCTCAGGGATCGAATGAACTGTCTTTTACGTGGCTATTCAACACGTGGCTTATTGTAGTTGGTAACAAGCACCCTCGTGCCATTATCATAGGCTAAGACTTGGCCATGGGTGCCACAATTTCCAAGGTACTATTAACCTGTTATATTTTTAAATTGAACTTCATTATTTAAAGATGAACTTTTGTTTTCCTATTTTTCCATACAAAGTGAAAGGGAGCGAAGTAGCATGGACTGACATCATTTCGAAATGATCGTGTCCGAAAATGTAAGAGTTTCAAAATATGAGAAGCCAAAACAGTCATGTTTCAATGTACTTTTGCTTAACTTTAGCCCAAGTTCCAGAAGTTATGTGTGTTAATAATGTTTCAGATGTACGATTTTGAAACTACCACTATTTCGGATAAGAGATATCGATATTGTATTGTTTAAGAATTTTCATTCCGAAATCATGACTCTGGGAGTTTTTTGTCCAGCTCAACTGAATGTATTGCATAAAGCCTTACTTGTTTCTACCTATAAAGATCAGAGCATTAAACTCTGATTAAATTTATTTGACTGGTATTCCTGGATATGAAACATAGGCTTTGTTTGTGGCACATCTTGCACAAGTTTGCTGAGAAATTGAATCATGTGTACAAAGATGATTCGAAGTTTAAGAAATACTTGCACTATATCATCTTCGACACCTATCACCCGGATCAGTTATCTACCAAGTGGTACTCTTTGAAGGTGGAGCACAAATTTGAAAATAACTCTTGGCTGAATACATTGTTCAAGATTAGGGAGATATGGGTACCACTACGAAATAGGCCGTACTTCATTCCAGGCCAGAGTACGATTAGCCATGCTAAAGATACCAAGAACATGTTTAACAATTGGTTGAACGAGAAGATGAATTAGTACACTTTCGTCGTGAGGTACAAGGATGGAGCTTGAGAAGAATCAGATTATTTTCTTCTTAATATCAGATGTGATGATTGAGAAAATTGTTGTTACATTAATTGTAAGATCTCATGTAGGTAGGGTAAGTACGAAGTTCAATTCTACACCAAACTATATATGGCAAGATGTGGGTGCCAATTGATGGAGTTCTTGGGCATCCCTTGTGGTCACATTATGAAGGTATTTTAGCTCTTCAATATTGTTAAGATTCCCCAACATTTTATTCCAAATAGATGGATAGTAGAGGGAAACGACAAAATATTTGTGTTGGAGGAGGGGGGAGCATTTGTGAGGGAGCTATTAAAGGAGCCACTGCGGCACAACCACCTATCTATCAAGGCTTCCAAATTGTTTGGAGTAGTGTCGACGGATGTGGGTAAATTTGAATTTTTCATTTCAAAGCAAAAAGAAATTGAAAACTATTTGCATGAATGCAAAATTGTAAAGGAGTTGCAGCCTGCACCTGAACTACAACTACATGAAACTAATGCTGAGGATGAATGAAAACCTAATTTTGGTGAAAAATCCCACACCGCAGTTGCAGAATAGTTACAAGATATTTTTGGGCAGCACTCATAACCCCATGCTGCTGAGCAATCACTTCCGAATGTTATAGATCAATCGCCTATCTTGGACCCCAAGGTGGCACAAACATAAGTTCGTAAGAAGAAGGATCATAGGAAGAAGAGTGGGAGGCAGATGAGTATTTTGAAAAGAAGCAAGAAAAAGTGGTGAAGAATGTGCAGAGGGTGTCATACCATGTAATACCACAATAAATGCAATTGTCCTACTACGAAGACACCAGAGTCGAAAAGTAAGTTGCTAAAATTATGTTTATTTTTCCTTTTCCATCTTGCGTATATCCTCTAGTCTGAACCAGTATCTATTTGGTGGGCATTTATTGCCGACTACTTCTTTTATTTCGAATTTCCGCTTCCGAAACTCTATCACGTTCAATTGCACGTATTCCGAAGTTTTATCAAGTTCTCCCTCGATATTAAATATTCACTTTCGTCGTCACCAACCAAACGAACTTTCTTCTTTCTCAACTCCCCAATTTTTTATAATGCCACATTTCTTTCATCTTTTAGCTTATGCTTCTCTTCTAATGCCTTCGTTAACTGTTCCTCCAAAAGAAACTTGGTAGCTACCTCCACCACCAACCTTTCCTTGTAATATCGGAGGCAAACTCACGACTATCTTAGTAAGGATCTTCGACAACTTAGAAAGCATAATATTTTTCCTGTTATACAAACTACATTCATAGGGTTAACTATTTATAATGCACAACTACTTCCTTCTTGACCCTGTACTTGCATCCTTTGTTTTGTAGATTTTGACTACAATCCGTATCTCTTTTAGGTCTTCTACGCCATGTAAGTGGTTCACGCTCCTGTTTGCCTTCTACATGGTGCAGTATGCGGCACCAATGCGTTCTTGAGTGTTTGGGACCCCAGGAAGCTTGGGGAAGTGGACGTAAATCCACAACTGTATTAACAAAATAATATAAGTAGAAAATAGTGAATCATACAATGTTGAAATGAAATAGTAGCCCATACTAAATGTAAAGTAATTTACCTAAAGTAGAATTGCAAACCCCGTAAACTGTCCACTGTTGTGGCTAATTACAAGCCCAAGCTCCCTATAGAGAGATGCCAAGACAACAGTCCCCCAAGAATAATCAAATATTTTGTCGAGAGCTTTAAATAGTGAAAGATATTTGGGGGAGATGTAAGACACTGTCTTTGTTGGTAACAACACCTAGCCCACAAAATAAAGGAGGCAAGCCCTCACCACAGAAATGGTGTATTTTTGTTTCTTTTTACTTTTTTTATCAGCCCTTTCCTTCTTTTGGGAAACCTTGCCTTTCCCTTATCCTGATGCGACACTACTCATTATCATTTGCTTCTTCGATGAGGATTCTTCTTCTAGTTTATCTTTGAAGTAATTCTTTACCCAAGACATTTTAACTGTTAAAGCCTTCCAATCTGCTTGCTTGGCCTTTTTGAAATCAACCACCGACAATTTCAGTTCACTTGTAAACAAGGCCAGTGAATCAAACATTAAAAACTCTAGTAAATACGCAACATAGACCCTTAGTGCCACCAGTTGCAGCACATCCTTAGGAGTGATTGTCATCACCCCGCTGAGGAGATGGAAGCTGTTAGTTTTTGCATGCCACTTCATAGCAAAAACTGTTATCATTGGGGAGTATTGATGATCATAACAAATTTGACCAATCCCACCTAAGCTAGAGTTATCAAAAAGTTCCCTCACAGCATCACCTTTCAGTCATTCATACCATTTAACCTAGTGGTGGCGGATTTTGAGGAATTTGCCCTCCTTCTGCACAAAGAAATTAGTCTCTTATCAGAACAACATCATAACATAAATTGATTATGAGTTTATTAAAATTACATCCCCCCTATTGTTATAATGCATAGTACCCTCAAGGATCATAAATTAGGTTCGGAACATATACCTAACGAAGCTAGAGAACTTTCAAAAATATGTACCGATACTAAATTAGTTTTGAAACTCAAAAATGAAATTGTTTAATTTCTAAAATTCAAAACATTACTAAGATACTCCAAAAATAAAATGATAAACATCTGCCTTCACTTAAAAAAACTCTTCCAGATGCCTTTAATTCAAGTTTTTCTATGCTAAACCTAAAAAAGAAAACTAAGGAATTGAAGAAGTACAAACCAATAATTGTTTAGCAAACTATATAATTGTAATCAATCGCTATATCAAGTGGAATGGTAATGATAATAAAAGTGCGTAAACAATTATTACATTTTCATCCAGATATGCCTTTGCTCTATGGTACTTCCAAGCCGTAAGTATACTGGGGTCTGTCTGCGGGTCATAAGTCAAAAACAGGATCAGTTTGCAAAGCTACTGGAACGGGCTGCCCAACCTCAACAATCTCATTTTCTTGTCTTGAGGTCACACTCACCACATTATTTAAACTCCCATCATTCTTGTTGTCCCCACCGCCATCCTCGGATGGATTCTCTTCATTATTTATATTACCTTTTGTAGCTTCACCGTCATTCCCTTCTGTAGCTTTACCCTCTTCATGATCTTCATTTCTGACGTTCCCATTACCATGTTTGCAAGGAATCTCAACAACATCCCTATCATTTTTGAGGATATCTTCATTAGTTTGGCTAACTTCTTCTCGTCTGTTCTCATCCATACCCGTAAACTGGTCTTCATTAACATTCTCAGCCTGCTATGTGGTATGCTCATCCTGTAATGCTAGTTGCAATGTCACACTACTCCTATACTCAACATCAATTGGCTGACCACAACCATGATCTTCAAGATTCTACAAGAGTTAATCTACATCTTCAGAGCCAGAATACTTTCCTTTAGCGCCAGTGGCTTTAGCACGGCTTTCCTTCACAACCTTCCTGGTTGATGCAATCTTTGGGGGTTTCCTTCCTGTTAGTTTATACACAGTTTTCCTCATAAGTAGATTGTTCGATGTACTTCACGTAAGGCGAGGAACCTTTAACTGCCTTTGGCCACTGTAATTTTAACTTCACAGCGGCTGTAGGGACATGTATCTACCACAACATCCTTCCACTTCCTTACAGCCTTAAGGGTCTTTTCAACAACAAGGGGCTTCTCTACCACATCATCCTTCTTCTTGCCTTTTAGTTTTAGCTTTTTTTAACTGGGGGTTCTACCATCACATCTTTTATTTTATCTGTCTTCGATTCTTTTTCAAGAGGATGATTGCTTCCTATGATCTTCTGCTTGCCTCCGCTCATCTTCACCATTTTATCAGTAACAAACATACATGAAGATCATTACATAGAAGAAATTAATATAGATCATACCAATAAGTGTGAAAATAGGGCAACATTTCATTTTTTTCGAAAAATAATATTGAAACTCATAAGTTTCGTTACAAATTTTTGACACTGCACTTCATTATAATTTCTTCGATAACCATTTACCAAAACTATCGGTTTCAGAACCTCTGCAGTAAAACAATATTTGCCCATCCCAATCATCCATTTACTGCAGTAAATACTATTTATTCCTGTAATGAACAAATTTCGCGGCTCGATACGATTAGGAATTAGCAATCACACCAATGAACCTGTAACAATAATCTAATATAAAGCAATAATTAGAAACAGTTGTTTTTTGCATAAAAAACCTCTAAATAGGTAAAAAAGCTACGACCTCGTATGGAGGATTTTTGTTAAAGTATATTTATTGCTTGGAGTGGATATCTTTATTACAAGAGATCTCTAGAATATAAAAATGCTTTTTATCTTAAAAATAAGAAGTTTGAGTGATCTTTTCTTGTCCCTGTCTCTTTTGGAACTTTTCCTTTATATAGGTTTCTTCATAGCTCTTTATCGTGCTAGAACACGTTTTACTAATAATGAAGTTAGTGGTGGTTGACTGAATAACGGACGAGTTCTTGGGAGATAGGTGTCTTTGACTGGATAACGCTTTTCAGGTTTAGCTCAACCCACGTTCTTGAGTATTTCGTGGGGCTAGTTGGAAAGTTTGACTGGAAGTGTTAAGTGTTAAGAAAATGTGCGAGCCTAAGATGGGGGTAAATTGACCTGTGTAATTTTGATTATGAGTGAGATCGAGGGATAAGTCACTACAATCGCCCCCTCGCAACCGAAGTCATGAGTGGCTTCAGTTGAGAAAAATTATGTGAAAAGTTTAAAATTTGAAATGGAGTAATGATGGCATTTTGACTGGGTGGAAGTTACATGATATTGGGATGTGATGGGTATTAAATGGTGATGCGGATGCATGTGACGGGTTCCATTTGAATAGTCACGCCGTAATGAATGATGACACATGGGAAAGTGTACTTGTACAAAAAATTTAGGGTTATATAATGAGTACCTGTAGCTAATCTTTATAACTATTCCTCCATGCATAACTTTTTCTGAGATGCTGAAAACTCGGAGTATGGTTCTTGAAAAGAGGATTAAGTTTGAAACGCAGAGGTTGAAGTTGAGTACTTTGGTGACCGTTCCTTGGAAATGGCTATCCCCACCTCTATTCCTCCGACCTACCAAGGCTTATCGGGAGAGGAAACGGTTGAAGCTGAGAAAGATTTCTACAATAAGTAGAGATTTTATATCTTCATCTTGACAGGCGAGGAACGTTGGGCCTATCTCCGCACCCTTGCAAAAGACAGGGTTAGGGCTTCATATGTAGGGAAGGGTGTATCTGTGGGGCAAATATGGTGATTTATTCTATCGCCAAGGATTTTAAGTTTAGGCCCTCTTCATCTCTACCAACTCTTCGGTGTTTGTAATCATAGAAGAGGTGGTGATGGAAGCGGAGGAGGAGGATGTGAAGTGAGACTCTACTGATGCGTTTCTAACGTGTTTTTACGCTAAGAAGACATTTATCTTGTTTTGTGGAGGCCAGCACTGAGTCTACTTCTTGCATAGTTTTTTCTTAAAGTTCGACTGGGCTTCAACCGAGCCATGTGAGGGAAGATCTTTGTTAGTTCCATTGTTTATTTTAGATCTGTGTGAAAGATCACTAAAGCAAGAAGAACTGGAAGACATGATGCCTCGACGTACCTGAATGACCTGTGACTTTTAACAAATAGGGAATACTTGTTATCTGTAAAGTACTTGAAGTTTGGTGTTTGATGGATAACATTCTGTTGAATCCCTGAGGTCTATGTGGTGAAAACTTGTTATCTGTAAATCGTATGTAATATCTTTGACATGAATGAAAGTGATATTTACTAAAATGCGTATAGAAAAAATTTATGTGAATCAAACTGAATTGTGTTGGGTATATGTTGAATAACTGCTGATAAGTGATGAAACAATGTTGTAATATTGCCCGAACTGAAATAAATTGTTTTTACAATGCCGTGCTGATATAAATGATTTATTTTTAATAGGTGAGGGATAGAATTTTTAGGAATATGTAAACTCGAGTTGTTACAGGCCGATAGGAACACTACTCGTGGTAGCGTTAGGTCAATTGTAGTAACTAATGTGTCTACTAGTGAGGGGATAAGTTCTAATAATTGATTCCAAGATCTTTGGCTTTTGTTATGAGATAAAAGTTAAACTTACACATTTTAAGGGGAAAGTGAGTGAGAAATGTATAAATGTGAGTTGGATAAAAGTAAAATGGAGGAGAGATTTGGGTGGTATGGCTTGATCTCAAAGGATTTATCTTACCGTGGAAGGACGATTGTCTATAAAGATTGCCGAAGTGTATGAGAGGATATTTGGTTCGTTTGGTTGCGATGCTGAGCTACTAGGGAGGGAATGTGAGCTCGAGGGTCAAATGGAAGGAGTAGGGAGCTGGAGTATGCTCGTTATTTCTATAAGATAGGTTGGTGAGGGATTAGGTAGATTGAGAAAAGTTGGTTGGCTTGATTGCTGAAGTTGAGATCGAATTCAAAGATCTGAGGACCGACGAATAATGTGATTAGATGATTCTTGTCTAGGTTACCAAGGCGGTGATTGATGTTGTGTAAAGTGCGTCTTATGAATAATATAATTGTTTCGAATGTAAAAATAATAATATAAGACAATTGAATTCTCTATAGGGGCGAATCTGTTTTTAGACTATTTTTGCAAATATTTTGAATAATTTTGAGCATTTGTACAGTTTAGAAAATGACGTCAATTACTATAAGTATGATAAACAAGGGCAGAGAAACAAAAATATAAAAATGCAAAAGCCTCTAGTTTTGTTTTGTATGCAAAAGGAAATAGAACTCTGATATCGTACAGAGTGATTCATCATGAGTATGGGAAGGTAAGGAAAAGATATGGAAATGGGGAGAAAAAATATGTTAAAAAATAATGGGAGCTATAATGATGAAAAGGTTGTTTTATTGAAAAGGTACACGGCGTCTGACATTGTGAGTGAGTGGAAATGACACCATAGTTCTGGAATCGAGGACGGTTCGTGCGAGGAGCAATAAATGCCAGCCGCTGGAGAAAGAAAAGATAAATAGTTCTTTGTCTCCAATCAAACGTTTTACCGGTTCAAAAATTTTGGTGAGCACTCAGTGAGAGAGACAAAAGATCAGGGGATTCGATAAAGAGTTATCCGAAGGTGATAAACGGTTGATAAGGGCAAAAGATTTTAGATCTCATTGGTGGCAATACAGGAGCATTGTGAGGGGAAAGCTAGACTCTACTATCGATTCTCATTCGGATACTGAAGGTTAGTAGAGATGTATGCGATATATGTTGAGGTATTTCAATATAGTAAAGATATATGTTATACGTAAATGATGGATCAGGGATATATGTTGAAGATATATATATATATATACATTGATGGAAGAATGATAAATACCTTAACCAGTATGTAGGTCGAGCATGAGAGGCATCTGTGTTGGTCGAAAACAAGCCTGTAGAAAAAAAATTTAGAAGGGTAGTTCGTATGTTAATGTGGTATCAACCTCTGGTCGGACCAATGAGTCTAATAATGAAGGGGAATTGGGATTATAACAATTCTCAGGTTTCCTTGGTCAGTTGGTATTTACTCTTCTGGTTTTGATACCTTTAGAAAGTTTTGTAAAGCCAGGGCAGTTGTAGGAATGAAGTGGGGCAATTGTGTAGAGTTTGCCTATAGGCAGTTTAAGGGTTATATAGTTGCAAAAGGTGAAGAATATTTTTGTGTGCTGGCAGATTTTGTAGTGGAAAAATAAGATAGGGGTATAGATAAATCGATCTCATTAGAATATTTTAATGGGGATGTCCGGAGTAACCTCTCGGAGGGTTTTCTGTGATGCCTATCTCAATTAGAGTATGGGTTGAGCCTTCCCCTCACCAATTTGGCGAAGGGGATTATGAATACAATTGGGGAATGTCCTATTCAATTGAATGGGAACATGTGGGAGGTAATAACTGTGTGTGACCATCTGACTAAAAGATAGGAAAGGAAGGAAAAAGTGAGGAGGATAACCCCTAAGGACATTTTGCAGTTTTACAGGGTGAAGATTTTTAAAGCCAGTGGGGGATCATATTTTTGTATGAGTGCAACTCGGCTTCGTTTAATTTGATCAAAATTTGGCAGGTCAAACCTGGAATGATAACGTCATATGGGTGAAGGTAATTGCTTTCAGAGAGATGACGAAGAACCTCTGGATCTTTAGTTTAGGACTGTGAAACAAAGAAAGTATGGACATGGATAGAAAGAATTATTGTTACATTTTGTTGACAACTGTAGTTGATAGTAAAAATGTGCTATTGCAGGTGTGAAGTCTACACTGGAAAGGAAAAAATCCATGTTGGATGACGCTGCGAAGGAGGAGACTGAACTCGAACTTGTGTTTGAGGGACTCGGCCTGAGTAGAAAAAAGAGGGTTGATAGTAAGTCAGACAAGGTTAGGAAGTCTCAGTTTATCAGATCGATGGCGGGGGTTGATGAAAGAAAAAGGCTAGTAAGTTGTGAGGAGGCTCAAACTAATCCATCCAAGAATCTTGGAACTGGCAGTTCGGGGCAGCCGAACCCTATCAAGCCGAGCAAAGTAGCTCTAAAATATCTGAAGAAATGGATGCTAAAGGCCCTGTCGGCCTCGGGTGCCACAGAATGTGGTGAGGTCATAAAAGAGAAGAGGAAACGGGGTTGAATCCTCTGGGGAGAAGGTCGCTGAGGTACGACTGGCTGCGGTGGATCACCTTACGGAGGTCAAGGAATGGGCTAGGTTGGCGGCTCTCCATGGAAAATAAGATACGAGCGAAATGGTAAGTTTTATTGATCGGGAAAGATTTGCTTAATGTATTTTGAGCAAATTACTGAGATTGACTCGTTTTATGTAGGTCGCTCGTCTCATGAAGGGGATTTGGCTCAGTATTGAAGAAGAAAAATCCGAGCTGAAGATGGTAAAGAGGGAGCTGGATAAAGAACTAGCTCGAGCCAAGACTGAAGCCATGAAGGAAGTTAGGCAGCTGAAGGTTTCTCACGTCGTGGTGATCGGCCAGCAATAGGTCGATGCAAAGGCCAATCTAGATAAGATGGTTGAGGAGCATGACAGGCTAGGGCGTTATTTGATGCTGAAAGGCTATTCTGAGGAGGAGGTGGACGCCATTAAGGCGAACACCTATGTTGAGGAAGAAGAGGAGGAAGCAGAAGCGGTAGGGGTCATGGACAGTTTAGGTGGAGTTTCCCGTCAGACGAAACTCGACAATCAAGGGGATGACGTTGAGCTCACAGAAGGTGGTAGTAAGAAGGTAGGGTAGACACGTGTTTTGTATAAATATTTGTGAGTTGTTTGAATTTTGTGTAGGGAAGAATCTTCTGTAGATTGATTTTATTTATAAACCATTTGTAGGTAGTTAGAGGGATGAGTCTCAGGTTAAATGACCTATAGTCTAAACTTACCAGGGAAAAAAGACCTCAAAAGCCTTGCTTTCTGCGCAAGCGGAGCTGCAGGTTAGATCGGAATAGGTTTTTCGATTTTGGTGTTATATCAACGTTAAGTTATCAAGTAAATAGGATAGAAATGCATGGAAAAAATCTAACTCTATTAATACAAAGTAATATATCAAAAATAAGTACCTTGTACGCTGAAGGTAGACTCATGAATGTTCATTTGATTCGAAAGCTACTAAAACTTGTTATATTCCTTAGGTCGAATTAGATTCATCTCGCTCACGTGAGGACAATGTACTCATGTGTAACCGGGAATTTGTGGAGCAGTTCGATAGGATGAAGGAGGCGAACAAGGACAGAGAAGATCAATACATAAAGACATATTTAAGACTTGTGAAGTTGACCCAGACCATTTCTGACCTAACTCTTCAGGTCAAAGAGAAAGATGCCGAGATAAATAAGGGATTAAAAGAGCTATCTGAGGTAACAGATCACGCCAGGAAGCTTTAACATCAAGTTGACGTGTTGACTGTAAAGGATATGCAGGCTGACACGGCTCAATATCGCATTCAGACGCTGGAACAATCAGAGGAATGATTTTGAGCTGATCTTTAGAAATGTAGGAACGAGCTGGAGTGAATGAGATAAAAATTCATCAAAATGGACGACGAGCAGAGGGCAGCTCGAGAAATTTTATCGGCTTCGGAAGCCGCAGCTGAACATTTGCAAACAGTTCTCCCCGCCAAGGATATGAAATTCTGAGAAATGCAACGAAGGTGCAACGACTTAAACGAGAAGGTTGCACGACTTAAAAATAGACTGGCGCAGGCTATTACGCGTGCCAAGAAAGTAGAGGCTAGAGAGCGTTTAGGGGGAAGTAGAACTGAGGTTAAGGCTCCTTTAGTTTGAGGGGATTTAGTTAGTCTCTCAAGTAGTATAAGAGAGCTAGAAAGTGACGTATCTCGAGTTCAGGGCATGTTCAGAAGGGAAATACAAATTTTAGGGAATGCCAACATAAGTTGGATGCTGATTTTATCAGGGAGAAAGTTATGGTGGGGGAGATCAAATTAAAGGAATTGCTTGGAAAGAATAAATTAGAATTATTAAAAGATTTGTCGGCTAGGGAAGAGTTGAACGCAGAAATTGGGAGACTTCGTGCTCGGGAAGTAGACTTAAAAGCTATAAACCTAGCTGAGTTAGCGAAGTATATTGCCAAGTTGGAAGACGATGTAATCTATCATGATAAGGTTGATGCGGACATAATTGAGTAGAAGAATGAGTACGCTAAGTTAGAGTCACGCCTCAAGTGGTTAAAGGCAAGATTTTCATTCATGGTAGTACCTGATGCATCTCAATCTGACCTGTTAAGTGTGATTGTTGCATATTTTGTAGAGGAAGTAAAAAGACTTGAGTCAGAACGAGATACCTTGTTCAAAACTTTGTTGGATAAGGGATGCATCTGTGGAGCTAAGATAGATCGAGGGAACTGTCTGGGCACTATGGAGACCCAACTGGGCCCTTAAACTACTGAATCAATCAAACAAGGTAAAGCTGTTGTGGCCCACGAGCTGAAAGAGAGACCTCTTGATGTGAGGGGAAGCACTGCTGACACTCTATCAGCATAAAAAAATCCTCTATAATTTGAATTTGACCTAAAAATAAATAGTATATGTCGCAGACACATTGTAATAGATGAAAGCTAGTATGACCATTGCCTTATCTTGTATCTGGTGCGATATTTGATATAAAACAATTTTTTTACATTCGTTTTAATCGCAGAAATGGATTGAGTTAAACCAAGTTGAAGCTTGATTTGAACTATAGAAATGTCACAGACATATTGAAAGAGATGAAAGCTAGTATGGCTTTTACCTTATCTTATGCCTGGCTGAGTCTTTAATATGAAACAAGTTCTTACACTTGCTACAATCGCAGAGATGTAAAGATTCAGCTGAACCAAGTGTTATCCTTAATCCAACCTACTGAAATGATCCAAACAAGTTGAAAAAGATGAATACTAGTATAACCTTTGCCTTATCTCTTGTTTGGCTGTGTCTTTGATGTAAAACAAGTTTTTACATTTGCTATAATCGTAGAGATGTAAAGATTCAGCTGAACCATGTATTAATGATCCAAACAAGTTGAAATAGATGAAGACTAGTATGACCTTTGCTTTATCTCTTGTTTGGCTGAGTCTTTTATGTGGAACAATTTTTTACACTTGCTACAATCGTAGAGATGTAGTAACAAAAGCCAATCAAGGGATATCCTAGAATGAACTTGGAAAAGATTGATTGTAAGCTTGAATCATCTATGCTTGAATCTGTAAAATATGAACGAATGTTCGTGAAGAGAATGGCATTGTTCAAAATAGACTTTTTTTGATAAGTTTAGAATTTATATTGGATGGAGACAAGAATCTCACTTTTGGAATTAAAAAGTGAACAATGGAAATGGAGTAGTAAGACGCCTAACGATAGTACCGTTTCTATCGTCTAGTATTCCAAGGATTTAAAATGGGGATTCCCTCATCTGTCAGGAGATAGTATGACCCCAGGCCTGAAAAACCTGTGATAATGAATGGACCCTCCCAATTGTCGGCTAATTTTCTAGCGTGACGCTCTTTGCAATGTTGAGAAATTTCTCTAAGGATGAGAACTCAGATTTGGAAAGTACGGTTCCTGACTCAATTATTATACGATCTGGCAAGCATATGATGATATCAACCTTGGTTAGTGGTGGCGCGTTCCATAGTTTCATCTATCATATTGAGGTTGCAAGCAATTTCAAACTTATTTTCCTTGTCAGTCAGCTCGTGACCACGAACCGGATGATGAAATTTATAAGGAATCACTGCCTCAGTGCCATAAGCATGGAGGAATGGGGTACATACAGTAGATTGTCCAGGATTGGTTCGATACACCCACAGGACGTGAGGAAGTTCGTGAAACCAATTCCCTTTTTTCTGTGAGTGAAGCCGTTATTTAAGTCCATCCAAGATGGTTTTGTTGGTAATTTCAGCTTGGCCATTTCCATGAGGGTAGTATGGATTTGCTGGTGAGTGGATGATATTTTGGTGATTTAGGAAGGTAATGACCTTATCTTCAACAAATTAAGGCCCGTTATCGATTCGAATTAGGTGGGGGAACCAGAATCGAGTGATTATGTGGCTCCAAATAAAAAAGATGAGTTCTTCTTCTCTGGTTTGACATAGTGGAATTGCTTCTATCCATTTTATAAAGTAATCGGTAGCTACGAGTAGGTGACGGTGATTACCTAGAGAGTTAGAGAATTTGCCGACGAGGTCTAGTGCCCATATTTTGAATGGCCAAAAATCCTTGCTTGCATGGAGCTCGAGTGCAGGGGCGTGTATCATATGTCCATGCCTCTGGCAAGTATCACACCCGACTCTTCTGCTTGCTTACAAATACCAGGCCAGAATAATCCATGAGTTATAGCTCAGTTCACTAATGATCTTCCTGCGGCATGGGAGCCACAAGTTACTTCGTGTAGTTCACGGAGCAGTTCGTCTGCTTTTGACTTCGCGAGGCACTTGTGGGAAGGCCCTGTAATGGAGAGGCGGTAAAGCATATCGCTTTAAGTAATATAATGCTTCGAGTTGTTGATCAGCTGTCGACGCTCTTTTGGACCAATTGGGAGTGGTCTGTTACACTTGTTATCGATATCGAGGTAGGCTAAGAAAGGCTTTCACCAATCATCGTCTCCCCCTTTATCACCCCTAGTATTGATCGTACATACAGATATGTGATCAATACTGGGGGCTAAAATGATTTCGATCTGGAGATATCGAGATTTGGTTCCCATGACTCCGGCTAGATATGCCATGGAATCGGCGTATCTGCTTTCACCTCGTGGAAGATATTTGAGAGTTGCTTTCGCAAACTTACTCATCCTAACTGTAATGATGGTTGCAAAATCGATAATTTTCCTCTTCTTTTTGTATTACTCAGAATAATGATGAACAATGAGCAATGAATCCCTATAAACTAAGAGTTCAGGACATTGAGCATAAGTGCAAGGTCGAGTCCATGAATGGGAGCTTCATACTCGGTAACATTGTTTGAGGCCTCGAATTCTAAGCGGATTGATTTCTCAATTCCGTCATTGGAAGGGGCAATCAAAACGATGGCGATTCCTGACCCTGCGGGTCCTGCTGATCCATCTGTGAGAAGCCTCCACCCAGACGTAGTGATCCAGTCAATTCATTCGTCGAATATCTTGGGAGTTGGATTCTCAGGCGTGTTTTCAGTAAGGTTTGGGTTGTGATCTTCCCACTCGGGATCCTCCACTGGAAAATCTACGAGAAAATCAGTAACGGCCTGACCTTTTTCAGAATGATATTGCTCGAACTTGATATCATGTTTCCCAAACGGACTGGCCATTATTGTATTCTTCTTGACTTCTCTTTCTTTGGCAGAACTTCCCGAAGTGGGTAGTTCGTCATAACTTTGACTGAATGTGCTTGGAAATAGTGCTTGAGTTTCTGCGAAGTTAAAACAAGGGTGAGAAGAAGTTTCTCAAATTTAGAGTACATTGCTTCCGCTGGTATAAGTGTTTTGTAGATGAAGAAGACTGGTTTCTCTATTTTTCCCTTCCAGGCGAATGAGAACTGAGGTGAGAGAAGTATATGTGACTGCTTGGTAGATTATCAGTTTCTCATTACCTACTGGGGTGCTCATTATGGGAGACCTTCCTAAATAGATTTTGAGATCCTGAAAAAGTTGTTTCGTATTCTGGTGTTCATGTGACTTCCACAGTTAGTTGAACCTTTCCCTGTTTGGTACATTTGTGGAGTAATAGGAATAGCCAACGGCAGGGGTCTGAGGATTTAGAGACGAAATGGTTGATCGCGGCAATCTTGCCGGCGAGTTTTTGAACGTCTTTTATTGCCTTTGGAGATGGCATGTCGAGGAGAGCCCAAATTTGATTTGGATCGGCCTCAATCCCTTTCTTGTTGATAAGGTGGCCTAGAAAGCGGCCAGAATGTATGCCGAATTGACACTTATTAGGGTCGAGACGCATTCTGCAATATCGAAGGATGTTGAATATTATGCTGAGATCTGAGATGTGATTATCTGACTGTACGCTTTTGCAGAAGAGATCATCGATGTAAACTTTAATAACTTTTCCCAGGTGTGCTTTAAACATAGCAGTCATTAATCCTTGATATGTGGCACCTGCATTCTTGTGCCCAAAGGGCATGACTTTAAAACAATAACGGCCACTTTCGGTGTTGAATGTTGTCTTCTCTTGATCTTCTTCCAGAAGTGCGATTTGATTATACCCCGAAGTAGCGTCCATCATTGATAGTAGATCATGGCCTACTGTAGAATAGAGGATCTGATGAATGTTAGGAAGTGGGAAACTGTCCTTTGGTGTATGTTTGCTCAGATCTGTAAAATCTATACAAACACGGATTTTTCCAATTTTCTTTGGGATAGCGACAATGTTGGATATCCAGTTCGGATACTTGGCTTCTTGAATGAATACCACTTTGATCAATTTCTCGATCTTGGTGTTAACTACATCTCAAAGACGGGGTGAAAGTCATCGCTGCTTCTGTTTGACCGTTGTGGCATTGATGGTTAACTTGTGGCAAGCCATGGCTAAATCGACTTCGAGCACTTCTTCGAAAGACCATGCAAATACGTCTCGATTGAGTTGTAACAACTGGATGAGAGCATCCTTCTCACGCTGAATCAGCTTGGTTCTGATGAACTTACCTCTGTTGGGTCCATCGATGTTGACAAATTCCGTAGGTTCCTCTGTAGGTGATTGATCATCGAGGCGATCAATTTTTTGTAATTGCTATGCAGCCAATCTGTATGAAGTATCTAGGATGGCAGAGACAATATTTTCACAAGCTCGAGAGAATTTCTGACTTCCTCTGATCTTATAAATGCCGCTGTCGTGTTTAAATCGGAGTGCTTAATGATTGGTGGAAGCGATTGCTTCCATATTGTGTATCCAGTAGCGGCCCATAATCCCAAAATAGCGAGACTTGGCATTGATGACGTAAAAAATAAGGTCGATAGTGACTGGTCCTGCAGTAACAAGGAAGATAATCTTGCCTACTCATTCCTCCCTAGAGCCATTGAAGCCACTAATGTTTATGTCGCTCTTAATGTCTTGGTCGGCCAAACCCATCTGGTCGATCGCACTCTAAAAAAGAATTTCAATACCACTTCTGGTATCGATCATCATTGTGCGCTTGACAAACTATTTCATCTTGGGCATTATGACTAATGCATCATGATGTAGAAATTTGACATGGCTAGTATCGCAATCCTCTAAGGAGATTCCGAGATGGCGATTGCTCGACTCGGGAAAATTTTTGGCTTCTTTCTCTTGTGGTGTAAGATTCAAGAATTCCGAGAGCCTCTGGTGCTTTGATCGGTTGGAATGGGTAATCTGGTTGATTTCGATTATATTGTTGAGGTGTATATAATAAAGATGCTTCTCCTCAGCTCTATCGTTGACCTGAACAACTTCAAGCTGCTTCTTATTGTTGCCATCTTGGTTTGACTTCAGGTCAACAATATATTTGAGCATCAGTCGTTCCTTGAAAATGAGCTCGAGCATCCGTTGTAGAGCATAGCAATTGCCAGTAGAATGATGATTTACTTTATGGTGTAGGAAAAATGGTCGATTCTCCATGGGCTCCAATGGTTGAGAGACGCGGTAGAGCGTGTCCATCAACAGCAGTGGAAAATTATGGCGATTAGGACGTTCAACTTTGCGAGGATGGGTTTATTTTGCGGACCGCTTCTCCGATGGTATCCAGTATTTCCCTTGGTGCGCTTGTGATCTCCCTATTCCTCCTTAGGCCCGCTGGTTCATTCTGCAGGTGGGGATTTGGTGGAGAGAATAGATTTAGTAGACTTTTGCCGCTCAGACATCATCTTCTCCAATTCAACGTAACCATTGACTTTGGTGATCATCTCCTCTATTGTCGCAGGCTTGATAAAGATAAAGTATTATTTAGCCTTGCAATCGAGCCAGAGAGCATTGGTGAAAGCGGTAGCGATAGTTTTTTGGTTGAGGTTATACATCTTTCTTGCGAGCTCTAGGAATTTCTTTGAGAAGTCTTCAAGCTTTTCTCCATGTGATTTCTTAAGACTGATAAGAGAATACAAGTTCTCCTCTTTGTCTCTGTCGTGGGCATATGTCTTGATGAACTATTTTTCCAGGTGATCCAACGTGTAAATAGATTCCTCAATAAGGGAATATAACCATCGGATTTGCTCCTCCTGAAAACTTGTGGCAAACATGCGACAATAGATGTGGCTAAGATTGGAGTATAACCCCAATGAACCACGATATTGCTGAATATGCTCCTTCGGGACAGTACCTTTGTATTTATAAATTTTGGGAGTATGGAAACCTTTTAGTATTTCCATATCGAATAGTTCTTTGGCAATCAGACTTCCTTGTAACTTCGTGGTATCGATGGTAGCTCCCAGAACTTGTCCTTCGATCAACACCTTAATTCGCTGATCCATATGTTCTTTTGTTACATAATGACGTGTTGGTTAAATCGCTGGACGTGCTGGGGATAATAAGTTTCCGTACCATCAAGCATTCTCGTGCTGGAACTTGATGTAGAGGCCGCTGGCTTTCCTCTTGACAGATGGAAAGTGGGTGACCTCGGCTGACTTCAGATTGAACTTCTCCCCTCAAATGGATGGAGGGCTGTATTCCATCTGGTAGATTTTAGGAAATGGTTTTACTGGTGACTCCCCGAGGTCCCAACCTTTCCCTTGCTGAAATACGGGTGGTCTCTTGAAGTTGATCATAACCCCTGGCGGGAGGAGCCAGCTGGGTATTTTACAGAGCCTCGAGTGTAGTCTGCATCATCGTCATCTGATCTGCACTCATTTGAGCGCTGCCAAACGAGCTTGTCGCTCTGCATCGAGCTCTTTCTCTCGGAGCTCACGATCTTTTGTCAACTGAAGTTCGAGTTCGATGAATTTCTCTGCCTCAGCATGGAGATTCGCCTGTAACTCGGTGAGTTATCCGGGATCCACATAAATTTCGAGCTGAGTTCCTGCGGCCTGTCGTCTGGAAGAAACCGTAATTGAAAATAATTGTGAAAGACTGTCTTAGGGTATCGTGGAAATGTAATCTTTCCCACAGACGGCGCTAAATGATATGGCCAAATTTTGCATCTCAATACGATTAGGAATTAGCTATCACACCAATGAACCGGTAACAATACTCTAAAATAAAGCAAGAATTGGAAACAGGTATTTTTAGCATGGAAAACCTCTTAATAGGTAAAAAAAACCACGACCTCGTATGGAGGATTTTTGAAAAAGTATATTTATTACTTGGAGTGGATATCTTTATTACAGGTGATCTCTAAAATATAGAAATGTTTTTGATCTCGTAAATAAGAAGTTTGAGTGATCTTTTCTGGTTCCTGTCTCTTCTGGAACTTTTCATTTATATAGGCTTCTCCACAACTTTTCTTCGTGCTAGAACACGTTTTCCGAATAATGTTGTTAGTGGCGGTTGACTGAATAATTGACGAGTTCGTGGGAGACAAGTGTCTTTGACTGGATAACGTTTTCCGAGTTTAGCCCGACCCACATTCTTGAGTAGTTCGTGGGGCAGGTTGGAATGTTTGACTGAAGTGTTAAGTGTTAAAAAAATATGTGAGCCTGAGATGGAGGTAAATCGAGCTGTGTGAGTTTGATTATGAGTGAGATCGAGGGATAAGTCCCTGCAATTCCAAATGGCACTAAGGTATTTGCAAGGTACTCATCAATAGCAAAGTTTTTATAAATTTTTCAGCCAAAACTACTTTAGATGTACAAATTACCCAAACTAGCAAATCAAGAAATCAATTTCAGATTGTTGTTTCTAACAAGCATACATTACACAACTAGAAATAAATAATAAAGTTTGTGGTTCCAAATATGGGTACAATTACCACATTCCCCCCAAACACTTATGATTTGGAAATTCACTAACCAAAACTTTAAATGAAATCCTAGGTTTGAATCTGCCTATAACGAAAGATCTCTTGCACCCTAAAAACAAATTGCAAAGAACAAATTGTTACTATAGATCATCAACCATTTCAAATACGGGGAATGGTTGATTGATTTTGATTTTATGGTTAGATCGACCCCAAATTTTGAAATAACAACAAACCCATTCCCACACAAACTAAATTAGAAGCAGCATTCAGTGGAAAAATGGTGCACAAATAACTATTCAATCACCACAAGCCAAAACCCTACTAATTTAACAATACCAAAACTCAATAAACTATATAAACATTGAGAGGGACGAATCGTACCTTTGATAAAATCACAGCCATCGCTTGAAACCACATAAAATTGAGAGAGATCATCGTGGGAGATCGAACACTAACAACTTCATAGGGGATGATGAAGAAGATGAATCGTCTAAGTGAGGGAGAGCATGATAGAGAGAGAGAGAAAGAAAGAAAATGATGTAAGAATTTAAAAAATAAATTTTACTGCCAAAGGATGTGACTTTTTAATAGTAAAAGGCCATGTCACACTCGCCACATTCCTTGGCCACATCATCTGCCTTGTTAGCATGCTTTGTCGACACCTCTTATCTAGAACCTTCATCAATCCAAATGGAAGCATCCTATTCAATGTATGGACCGTGTTTTAAGGGGGCGAGTACCTAGATTCATTCCCTATGTATATATATATTAGAATGTTTGCTTGGAAAAGTAGTTAATTCTATCGTATGATAGTTAGTAATATGCTATATACAGGCAGGGCCGGCCTTAGCTTTAAACGCAAGAGGCAAGCCGCTTAAGGCCCCCTATTTTTTATATAAATTTGGGGCCCCCAAATGGTTAAGTACTTATATAAAAAAGAGCCCAAAAAATAACATAAAATCAAGTTACATTGTTGGTTTAAGGTGATTGACCTCATCACAAGGTCAAGGGTTTAAATCCTCACCTTGTTTATAATTTTTATCATTTTTGTACAAGAAAATATGTTCTACCAATTTGTTTTTCTAGTAGGGGGCCACATTTTTAGACCTCACCTAGGATCCCCAAAACCTCAGTTTCAGGCCTATATACAGGCTGCCTTTATGTATCTTGTTACTCATTAAGCAATTTTTGATAATCAGGTGAGTAGCAATATCTGTCTGGCAAATAATGGTACTTTGCACTCGATCATACGAGATAAGAAATATCTCTTATCTCTGACCCCATGCATCGGCGATGTCTCGACTATCACTGGCTCGACCAGCATGATATTTTTTTTTTTTTGCTAAGTTAGAAAAATTTATCGCAGAGAAACAAAATTCTTACAAAAGGCATCTACAACCCTCAAACCATAGAAAAGACAAAACAAAGTCAACAAAATCTAAAATATTCTTGCATAGGAACTTTGATTTTCTTGAGAAAAGCAGGTCTTCCCGTTTCAGACTCACACATGCCTTCATGAAGAAGAGCTCCCATTTTTTAAAGAGCATCCGCACTGATATTGGCCTCTCGCCAGTTTTTTGAAAATCTTATATACCTCATATTTCTTCAGGCATTTTCCCAAGCCGCTTCTAAGATCTATGGATTATTGTTTGTTTTGAAAGCTTCCACAGCCGTCGTGGAGTCTGATTTTATCCAAGGGATAAGCCAACCAAAAGAAGCATCATGTTCCACCCCGACAATGATTGCCTCGCATTCAGCCATGAAATTAGTGACCAACCCCAAGCCATTTGAGAGGGTACCCATCACCTTACCATTACAATCACGAAAAATACGGCCAATGCCTCCTTTGCCAAGATTCCTTTTAGCTGCCCCATCGATATGTATCTTAATCTCTCCTATCCGAGGAAGCTCCCAAAAATAAGATTTTACCAAGGGATGCTTACATGAATGAACAGCCACACCAAGACAACGAAGGATGCCCATGTCGGTCTGATTGTTGTGCATGAGGCTAGTGGATAGAACAGCAGAATCCTGAATTTTATTTATCCATTTTCTTTTTTCATTTGCCAAAGAGACATTCAGATCTTCATATAGACAGTTGTTGCGAGCTTTCCAGATCAGTTAGGAACCACCCCAAACAGCGCCAGTCCAAAGATCTTTCAGGTACGGACTCATCTTTTTGCCAGCCCAGAGGAAAGATAAGGGATTTCTGTCCAGATTTCTGAGGAGAAACAGTTCAGCCATCCAGTTCCATAAATGGACACTGAAAGGACATTCCCACATCAGATGAAGTAATGATTCAGAGCTGTTCTTACATAGACAGCATCTAGAGGCTAGAACAACACCTTTAGTTTGAATTTTATCATCCGTAGGAATCTTGCCGTGGCATAATCTCCAGCCCCACATAGCAAGGTGAGGAAGAATAGCCTTGTTAGAGATAAATGGGATCCACCACACCGGCTGACCTTTGTTTCGAATAGCCTCGAAGGCTCCTTTGACAGATAACTTGCCCATAAGATCAGGTTTCCACACCCTCCTATCGGCTTTGTTTTTGTTGATCTTGATAGTATGAATATCCACTCCTAATTGGTGAAGCAGCAGCTAAAAATTGAAAGGAATAACCAATCTGCCCTTAACTATAATACTACTCACCTTAGCATGCAAGTCATTCCAAGGGATGCGATCATCATTAATCCAATCTTTGAGGGAAATTGGAGAGCACCAGTTGTCTCACCATAGGTTGATGCTTGCCCCATCCCCAATCACCTAACCCGAATGAGCACGAACATCTTCAATAGCCCCTCTAACACCTGCCCAAATCGAAGAACCTTTGGTAATCCTTGAGAAGTTGCCCTATTTAGTGATGAATTTTGCTCGTATGAATTCAAACCACGCATCCTTAGGATTCAAGAAGGTCCAGGAGAGTTTGATCATCAGAGATTGGTTGATCTCCTTTAGTCTTCGAAGATTTATACCCCCATCCTTAAAAGGTTTACACACCTTATCCCAAGCCACAACGCAAGCATTTCTGGAATCAGGATCCCCAGACCAAAGGAAATTACGAAGTATTCTTTCTCCCTCTTTGATCGCAGAGGCAGGCCATTTATAGATACCCATGCTGTATAACGATATGCTAGTTAACACAGATTGAATTAACACTACCCTCCCTTGTAGAGATAACATGCTACCAGCCCGGCCTGTGGCTCTTCATTTTATCTTATCCACAAGAGGACGCAGAAGCGCCTGTGTGACTCGCCCTTGAACCAGAGGTATGCTAAGATAAGTTGTCAGTAGACAACCTTCTTCTAAGCCCAGTATAGCTTTAACTCTTTGTTTTTTTTTGCTTGTCATAGCTCCCAAGAAAAATTTACTTTTTTCAGTTCAGAAAATTTTCCCAGAGGTCTCCTGGTACATCTCTAACCATTTACTAAGGTGTTTTAACCCCTTAGTGCTTCCATTCGCAAAGACAAAGATATCATTAGCTAATAGAAGGTGGGATGGAGCCATAGCCCCCTTGGTGATCACCATAGGAAGCACCTTCTTACTACTCCTCAACACTGAAAGACCTTTACTGAGAACCTCCTCAGCAAGAGCAAAGAGAATTGGCGATAAGGGGTCATCCTGACGATGCCCCCTTTCCGTTTGAAAGAATCCGCAAGGGCTACCATTCACGAGAATAGAAACAAATCCACTTCTCAAGAGTAATCTAATCCACTTACAGCATTTGTGAAGGAAACCCATATTGGTCAGGACTTGAAGTAAGAAATCCCAACTTAATGTGTCAAAAGCTTGCGCAATGTCAAGCTTAATCCTCACATTTCCACCAAATCACTTCTTCCGAAGCTCATTGATCATTTCAGAAGTGAGGCCAATATTACTATGAATGTTCCTCCCTTGAATAAACCCACATTGCTCATTAGAAATAATATGAGGCAGAAGGACAGACATTCTGGAAGCCAATATTTTTTAGATAACTTTAACCAAAATATTACTCATGCAGATTAGACGAAACTGCCGCAACTTTGAAGCATTCATCACTTTAGGAGCAAGTATGATGAAGTTTGCATTGAACCCTCTAGGAAGAGTAGAATCAACATAGAAGGATCAAACAGCTCTCACCACGTCCATCCCCACAATCCCCTAACAAGCTTGGAAAAATCGGCCAGAGAATCCGTCAGGACCAGGAGATCTGTCTGGATTCAGCGCAAAAACAACCGATTTTATATCATCCTCCTCAGGAAAGCCAATCAATATATTGCTATCCGCAGTTGTGATGACCTTTGTAACCTGATTAAGCACCAAATCAAGGTTAGGGTGGGCTTTAAAGGAGAATTTTTAAGAGAAGAACTCGACTATGTGAGTCTTGATCTCGTCTTGCTCCTCATGGAATCTGTCATCTTCAGTCTGGATAGAATGGATCAAGCTTTTATTCCTTTTAATGCGAGCAAGCGCATGGAAGTAAGCAGTGTTCCTATCCCCAGATTGAAGCCAGTTCACCCGAGCTTTTTGCTTCCATAGTTCTTTGTCATTGTTAACAGCAGAAGTCAGCAGTTGGTTGGCTTTTGTTAGTTCCCTAGCAACATTGTCATTATCAATCTAAGAATCCAGATGCAGTTGAAGAGCCTCTACCCTGGCAGAAAGCTCCTGAATATGCTGTTTATTATGGCCAAAGACCGTTGTATTCCACTCCTTTAGCCTACTTTTGAGATGCCACAATTTACTACCAATCTGAAAATGAGGATCTCCTTCTAAAGGCTGATCCCAATTCACTTTCACCACCTGCAAAAATGATTCATGGCGAGTCCACATATTGCAAAAACGAAATGGAGCATTAGAGGGCTTAGTAATATCCACATTCCAGCCAAATAGAGACGAGTGATCAGAGTTTACCCTAGCCATCACTTTATATTTCCAGTCCAGGAAGAGGTTCGACCAAGCTTGATTACAAAGCATTCTATCAAGTTTGCAAAGAATCCTATTGTTACCCATTTGCCCATTACACCAAGTATACTCCGAGCCGGAAGAGTTTGCCTCAAGAAGACAAGAGTTATTCACAAAATCATGGAGCTCCTCAACTGCCCTCTACCTCACACCTCTGCCACCTTTCTTCTCTCCAGCCCTGAGAACAATATTGATGTCACCAACCACAATCCAGGGAAGATTTGAAGAGCCAATCACAACAAGATCTCTCCAAAGCTCCCTTCTTCGCATATAAGAACAATCAGCATGGACACATGAGACCATCACATTCTCAAACAAAACAGAAATATATTGTCATAAACAAGCCAGAACCACCAGTTTTGTCAGCCCTTTCCGCCCAAGCACCCAAATATTTGGGTAGCTTATACCATTATCAAAGAATAAAACCTCCCTTTCCATCGGGAAAAAGTTTTTTCGATGAAGTTTATTCACATCCGGCTTCACTTTGGGTTCCACAATGCAAAGCAACTCGGGAGAGTTGTTTTTCATCAAATCTTTAAGAAAATTGGAGGTATCCAAGTTAGCTATACCTCTACAATTTCAAAAGAGAATCTTCATCATAACCGTCTCGAGGCTTGCCTCCTTGTCTGCTGCTTAGTAACTGGAAGGTTACTAGCTTTGGATTTATTCTTCCTGATATTTTTTCTGCTTAAAACATTGTGCCATTCCTCGGCTTCCTGAGTTTTATCAACCACATCTTTCGAGAACCTATTGCCAAAATTGGAACTAAATTCTGAGCCGCGACTCTCACTCCCAAAGCTTTCCTCATTCTCTACTTCTTCCGCATTAACCTGAATAGCGCAATCGATTTCTTCGACCATGTCACCCCAGGATTTCTTAACCAAACTTGCTTCTTTGTCAACTTCTTGAGAGTCTACATCTTGAGAGTTGATCAATCCATCCCAATTCCTAATAGTTCTATCCCATAATTCCACTACACCTTTAAAAGTATTGTGAGGCAGAATTGGTTGAGTGGTTGAAAGAGTTTTGTCAGTAAAAGGCTCTTTTTGTTTATCAGCCTTCTTCAGCCCTTCGGCAGCTTCCTCTATCCCCGGTTTATCCTGTTCGTTCTTAGCTGGTTTCTTCCTATTTTTCTCTTCTTTTTTGGTTCCTTGTCAGCCTTATTTTGAATGACTTTTCTTGCTCAATTTCTTTCACCACATCTCTGCATTCAGACACAAGATGACCTACAACCTTACAATGAGAGCAAATCTTTGGTGTTCGTCCTAGCTGAATCTCATTGCAGAACTCGAATCCCTCCCGTTCCACCATGATTTTAGTTAGAACTGGTTTTGAGAAATCAACATCCACAAGCACCGAGGCACAGAATCCCTTGTTTCAACATAAGGTGCTGCTATCAACTTGAACCGGATTTCCCACTGTTCTGGCAATTGACATAAGCACATCTTCTTCCCAGTATTCAGCTCCCAATCCAGGAAATTTTACCCAAACCATTGCATGAGTATTTTTGTGTTTGTTGATGTCGAAGTCCGGAGTCCACATGGTGACTCTAAGCAATTAACCTTTGATGTGCCAAGGTCCTCCACCCCAGATTCTGAGTTTATCAGCTTCATTGTCAAGTAATATCGTGAAGTAACCTTTACCTAATAGGATAAATTAACATGTACCTAAAAGATTCCATTTGTTCATTGCTTCTGTTCTTTCCACTGGCCACTTCACCTTCATCAAATCAAGTGTACCAATCAAGATAAATTTGTATCGATCAATCCCTCTTAGAAACCCCGCTTCTGGAATTCGAATAGAGGGAAAATCTCCTCTTATTGTTGGAACAGGAAGAAGACTAAGATCCATCAATTTAGGTTGAAGTAAATCAGTGAATGAGGTTTTCTTTACCCCACTGTTCAGTGCCTTAGAGGTCACTTCCATCTCCCATAAATCCATTTGAGAAAGCAGATCAGTAGATCATGGAAGAGATTAAGGAAGAAAGTAGCAGTAAAATTGCCGATGCACTCTCTCTCTCTATCTATCTAAGGTCAAGGCACTGGTATAAGCACTAATATAAGGCACTGGTACAATACTAAGTATCTAGTCCAGTTGATACATGAGTACTTAACAGTACGATACTAAGTATCAAGTCCGCTTTACGCGAGTAATTCCACCAGGAATTTACTCAGCTTTCGGGATATCCATGACAATGGATATTAAGTAAAAACTAGGGGAGAAGGACAAAACCAGGTTTTGTGTATCACTTCGACCAATCCATAAGGTCAAAAAAAAGTATTGGAATGGTGTCTAATACACCCCTTAGTTATATTCCACAGGCATTCGATATGTCGAGGCCTACGCTATAACGATTTTTTTTCCCATATAAGAGAAAAAATTCAAACTATGGCACTATCATTTGGGACATCTGGGCTCTTGGATGATGCGGAAGATTATCAATAGTAGTTGTGAGCATTCTTTGATGGGAGAAAAGATTCGAGTATAATGAGACTGCCCTTGCAACGCCTATTCTCAGAATAAGTTGATTATCCAAACTAGCATGACCAAGCTAGAGTCGGAGTCTCCAACATTTCTCCAATCCATCCATTGAGATATATTTGGACCTATCCATGGAGTCTCCAATATTATGGTCATTATTGACGCATCTTTCAGATGGTCACACATTTGCCTATTGTCAACTAGGAACATGGCGTTTGCAGGACATCTTGCACATATTATTCGATTACGGGCTCATTTCCCAAAACTCCCAATCAAGTCGATGACTTGATGATGCAGGTGAACTTACTTCCCACCCATTCAATGATTATTGTATCGCTAGTGGGATAGAAGTGGAACATCCGACACCCTATGTCCATTCCCAAAATGGTATGGCGGAGAATCTAATCAAGCGATTATAGACAATCACTGAGATATTGATGTTAAGATCTCACCTTTCAGCCACCGCTTAGAGTCATATAATCTTGCATGCCGAAACATTCATTAGAGTTCGTCCGAGCTCAAATCTCCAGCTTTCCCTAAAGTAACTAGTCACTGGGGGTTGGAACTCAATGTCGTCCATTTACGTACCTTTTGATGTACCATGCAGGTACCAATAACATCTCTACAATGCACAAAAATGGATCCCCAATACCACCTTGGTATCTATGTGGGTTATGATTCACCATCTATCATCCGATATTTAGAACTTATTACAGGCGATGTCTTTATTGCGAGATTCGTAGACTATCACTTTGACAAAATTACTTTCCTTGCATTAGTGGGAGATACGAAATATAATATTATGGAAGCCCCTTAGGTAACTTGGGAAACACCATCGCTATCTCATCTGGATCCCGTTACTAAACAGGGTGACACCGAAGTCCAACGGATACTTTACTTACAACAAGTCACAAATAAAATGTCAGATACATTCAACGACGCTACTAAAGTAACAAAGGGGCATGAACTTACAAGTAATGCTCCTACACATTTGAAGGTTCCGAAAGGAACTAACGTGCCTCTCACAAATGAACAAAGGTCAAGAGACCTTGTGGACGTCCTACTAAGGACAAAAAACCAGCTTCGGGGAAGCGGCAGAAATTAGGACCATAAATGACTAATGATGATGTCGGTTTATCTAGGATGGAACTACACATTGACAGGGCCACTGTAACTATGTAACCAGTTGGTACATTTCCAAACATTCCCGGTGTGGCGCATAGCTATGATAACTGAGAGATTTTGATCAATTATGTATGTAATACTTGGAACCGTTCTAAAGTTGTTGTCGGCAACGTACTCATATTCGTTATTGTGCTCGCCATCGAGGATGATGATCCAAATCCCCTTGCAGTTAGTGAGTGCCGTAACCATAAAGATTGGCCAAAATGGAAATCTGTGAACCAAGCTGACCTCAGCTCACTAGTAAAATGTGAAGTGTTCAAACCTATCGTCTGTAGGCCTGATGCCATAAAGCCTATCGGTAAGAAATGTGTATTCGTACGAAAACGTAATAAACACAGATTGGCAGTGCGATGCAAGGCAAGACTAGTTGCACAAGACTTCTTACAAAGACCTGACATTGATTACGATGAAACTTACTCTCTGGTCATGGATGCTATAACATTTCGTTACTTGATCAATCTGTCAGTTGTCAAGAATAATTTGGGCATGCCTCTTATGGACTTAGTTACCATGTATCTATATGGTAAACTGGATACAGATATATACATAAAGTAACTCGAGGGGTATAAGCTCCCAAAAGCAATAAAGCCTGACACACGGGGGTGTGTACATAATAAAATTGGATAAGTCACTATACAATTTGAAGCAATCAGGGCTCATGGTGCATAATAAGTTGACTGAATAATTAGAGGCTGAGGGCTTCGCAAATGATCCTATCTACCCTTGTGTTTTCATTAAGAAGATAGAAACTGGGCTTGCTATCATTGCAGTGTACGTCGATGATCTGAATATCATCAAAACTCTAGGAGAGATAATGTGTGCCGTAGAATACCATAAGAAGGAATTCAAAATCAAAGACCTTGGGAAAACTAAGTACTATCTTAGCTTAATGATCAAGCACCTTGGTAGTGGTATGCTCGTCCACCAGGTGACATATAATAAACGGATCCTGAAGCAATTTGGTATGGATGCAATACACAGTACTAAGACGCTTATGATAATCCACCACTTGGGCATGGACAAGGACATCTTCCACCTTCCGGATGAGGGGGAGGAACTCCTAGGGCCTGAGGTGCCACCTTATCTAGGATAAATTGGTGTTTTTCTATACTTAGTTGGGTGTAGTAGACCCAATATCTTATTTGCAATAAACTGCTTGGCTCGCCACAGTTCCGTTCCTACCCAAAGATACTAGAATGGGACCAAGCACATTCTAGGATACCTGAAAGGCATAATAAATTAATAGGGTACACCGACGCATGATATTTGTCAAACCCGTATAAAGGGTGACCTCAGTCAGGATATATGTTATTGTATGGTAATACAGTAATATCATAGAGATCAATGAAACAAAAAATGGTGGCTACCTCTTCAAATCAAATACAAATTCTAACACTTTACGAAGCTGGCAGAGAATGTTTTTAGCTACGCTCTATAATAAATCACAACAATGAAACTTGTAGAATAGATTATGTCCAGAAGAACCCTACTACTCTATATGAAGACAATGATGCTTGCATCGCTAATGTTAGTGGAGGTTTTATCAAGGGAGATAGAACGAATTATATTTCATCAAAGTTCTTCCATATTCACGAATTATCGAAGATGAATAAAATTGATGCTGTTCAAGTACGTTCAGAAGAAAAATTAGCATATATTTCACGACGGTTCTTGCCTATGCTACATTCAATAAATTGGTACACGTAATAGACATGCGAAGTTTATATTCATTGACATTTCTAGGTGATACATCTTTGGGAAATGGACGTCAGGCATGGGCACATGCGTGTTGTACTCTTTTTCCTGATAGCGCCGTTTTTCCTTGGAGGTTAATTTTACAGGCTGGAGGTTTTGATGAGGAAATGTTATACGCGCCCACCACCCATCTAAGTCAAAGGATTAAATTTTGTTCATGCATATCTTTTAGCCCAAAGGGTTTTGCAAGGCATAGGTTTTAATGAGGCAAGTCGTCTAGATGTGGGACACTCCAAAGGGGGAGTGTTAGGAACCATTCAGTTAGGCCCATCCTGAACTGGGCTTGGTGTGGCCCACCGACTCCTAACCCTAAAGAGTTTTAGAGGCTTCTATTTATAACCGCATAAGGGTTGTGTTTTTGTAACTTAAGAAGTTCGAATGAAAGCTTACATTCTCTCTATATCTGTGTTTATGTGTGTACATGGTTAGATAGACTTCAATTTACTTTTGTTCTTAACAGTGTCAATTAGATTTAGGTAGGGTTCAAGGCACTTTCATATGCCCCAAGGCATACAGACTGCGCCCTAATGGGTGTGGTAGTAACATAATATATGATTGGGTCTTCCGGACTACAAGAGTGTCCAATATGATTTATGCGACGATGACGTGACGGCCTCACTTATTTGTAAATTGGATATCAAGCTTAAATAGTACAAAGGAATCAAAGAGATCAAACCAAAGTTGATATATTACAAGATTGACTAAAATTGGTCTTCAGTTAGACACTAAATCTAATATTAAGTTTCAACGCGCCTAAGAATCGTAGAGTTATCTACTAAATGTTAAATGTAAAATATGATTTACTATGGCTTATGTATAGTTGGTGATGACTACACAAAAAAATCATGTAGGCTTGACTAGAATTTTTCTTAATATTGTATCGTAGACTTGTAACTTTTGACCCGCGTAGGTGAGATGGAACAATAAATAAAACTACACATTTTCAATTACAATGGGGTTATATATAGCTATTCAATACAGCCGAAAAAATATAGCATGCGTACTTGACTGATGTTAATATATCTTAACAGTGAAAAGGAGCTCACGTTAACAACCTACATGGTCTATCTTAGTCGTAAACCCTAACTATATTAAGTATAATCCAACTACATGTTTTAAGGTGATCGAAGTCTATGTCGCACTAGAAACCTCGAGGCAGATCAATGATAAAAGTGCGGGTTTCATGTCGGATTCATTAAACTAATTCCAAAAATAACAACCGAACTACATTATAATTTATAAGGGTCCCTTCCTTTGTTTAAAAGTACAATTGCCAGCTAACTAATTAAATAGTGTTAGTTAGACTAATATTTGTATTAAATATTATCATAGTACTGAAAAATCCCATATGGTTCTCCCGAGGGCAATCAAACCTAAACGTAAAAAATAATTACTCAGAAAAACTATTGTTTGTTAAGAGTTGGATTCAGCCCAAGATAGGAATCCAACTGGGTTGGGGTGTCCAATTGGATACCTAACAAGTGTAGTAGCCTACTCACAGCCTTCTACCCCAGTCAAACACACGAAGGCTACATTAAAGCCTACTCGAAAATCTCAAAGCCCATCCAATCCTTGAACAAGTCTCCCAAAGATCACCCGAAGACAAAGCCTCAAATCTGAACAAGCTTCGAAGAAGAACTCCACTTCATCATCAAAAATACTTTGACAATATCCGTACATGGTCGAAGTGTGACAAGACAGACAGCCAGCTCACTAGACAGGACGGCGGAGTTGTTGGTCTTTACAGCTACAGTGACAAAGCATGGTGGCAGACCCTGCATTTTCGGCTTCAACACCAACTCTGTGATATCCGCTCGATATTCGGAAGATACCCGGATTGTACGCTTGTAATCTGACCTAACATTGGTGACTCAGCTCATCCTATGTTCTATAAAATAGGAGAGGTGGGGAACCAAAGAGGGGCTAGAAAATCTCCTCCCAGACCCTATATTATTGACCTTCGATCGCCTTGTAAAAACTCAGTACTCGAACCTTTGAATACTAGACAGAAATATAAACTCTCTAAAAATTATCATCAAAGGTCATGGAGAGTAACATTCTAAGCCTCCACGCAAGTATATTGTCTATTAGTTACTCACTTTTTAGGTTATATAGTTGGACCCCTTTGATTGAAGATTAAACCCCGTGGTGTAAGAGCCGACATCCCTTCTGAACGGAGTTAGGTACCTACATTTTGCACTGTCTGTGCTTCCCACCCTACCTATCTCCTTTTCTTATTTCCCTCCCTTTGTTGTCAACTTCAGCAGATTATTCTCAATGGCCCCCACTCTCCGTTCTAGTTCTACCCATGCCGGAAACTCCGTCGACGGAGTGGCGGCCCAAATAGCCTTACTTTCTCAGCAGTTCGCTCAAGCCGTGGAATGCCATCATGCACAACTTCACCAGGAATGTAAAAAGCACCGGCTGGAGTTTGAAGGAACCGCCACCAAGACGATGCCGACAGGCAGAACCAGGCAATTGACGAGTTACGTAACACCGTCTGAGAGTTGTAGAGACTACAGTCTCTGGAAGCTGCTCCACCATCCCAAGCACCAGACTCATCGCGCATATCTGCCCGCGCCCGTCTGGGACCCCTACCCAATCTCAAAGTACCCCCAGTCTCTATCGGTGCCGAGGGTGCCCCCGACATTATTCCCCCTACTGCCTCCATCCATCTCGGTATTCACCCTAGAAAAGATTCCTCTGACTCCACCGTCAGATCCTCCATCCATCACGGTATTCACCAGACTCATCGCGCATATCTGCCCGTGCCCGTCTGGGACCCCTACCCAATCTCAAAGTATCCCCAGTCTCTATCGGTGCCGAGGGTGCCCCCCACATTATTCCCCCTACTGCCTCCATCCATCTCGATATTCACGCCAGAGAAGATTCCTCTGACTCCACCGTCCGATCCTCTAGACACCCTAAATGCTACCCTGCTCAAAAACGTCTCGAGGAGCACAGCGCCGAGCACATACCACTCACTCTACCTCACCATCCTCGAATCCCTCGATCTCCCCCTCACCCTGCCTATGCTGCACAGTAGGACCTCGATTACAAAATCAAACCAGTTATTCACGTCAGCCTGAGCCCAACTCCCAACTCATGGAGTCGACTGAATAACCCCCTTTTCCCTAAATTTCTCGCTATCGAGATACCCCCAAATTTTTGTGCTCCCAAACTCAGCAAATACCGTAACACAGGCCCTCAATCGCACATTCTCAAATTCCAAAATGCTTTGAGCCTCTATTTCACAGCGGACTACCTGCTATGCCACCTTTTTCCTACCATCCTTACTGACAGCCCCCTTCGATGGTATCACAATCTCCCTAATGGCTCGATCCAGAACTTCGAGCAACTATTACAGATTTTTATCACCGAGTTTGCCTTCAATAATGACAGAGAAGTCAGAGTCGATGCCCTGTTCAATTTCAGAAAATCCAGTAGTGAAACACTCAAAGCCTTCACCAGGAGATTTCTCGATGAATCATAGAAAGTCGAGAACCATGACTGCGTGAATGCTGTGCTCGCGTACTCAAATACCTTACCAGATCGCAGCCATGCGAAAGAGTACCTGGTCCTCCACAAACCTCGAACCCTCAAGGAGATGCTCTCAAAAGTCAATGGCTATATCGACCGTGAGCACCTCCACAAATCACGTAAATAGGGGCATCCTTCAGCCACCAACTTTAATAAACCTCGATAAGGCCTACCTGCTACACCTACACCCCTGATCGCTCCTTTCTCACAGGAGACTGAGAGTCGCAAATGCCCTCACAACAATAACAATGCCAAAGTGTGCGAAATGAGATCGAAGCCTGCCCTACCCATGCTTAATGCCCCCCTTAGCACCCTTCTACCGCATATACAGGCAAACCCCATCTGGCGTATCCCTTTCCCTATCAAAGTCAAACATGGCGAGCCCTACTACGTTAATCACAAGTATAACTTTTACCGCACCAAAAAATTTTTTGCCTTGCAGTGCTCCCTCGAGATCATCCTCAAGGAAGTTCGTCAACATCAGTATATTGCCGACCTTCCCAATTACCTTGACTGGTCATACCTCAAGCCTCAACCTACCCTTGCTGCCGACCCGGGCGAGGTGCATATCTACCGAATACATTTTATCGAAGTCAACAACATAGACAGTGGCCGTTCCAAGAGAAAACGTAGGCGTGCTGCAGAATGCTCCAAACTCACCTACACGGAGAAGTTTCCCGCTCTCCTACCAGGATCAAGCCTCTCCCCTCAGCCCGAAGGAATCACTTTCATTGACTGTGACACATCCCATGTCCATTTTTTCCATTCCGATCCATTAGTCATCAGGATCATGATCGAAAACCTCGTTCTCCACACAATGCTCATAGATACAGGAAGTACAGCTGATGTGCTTTACCTCCAAACTGTCCAAACCATGAAGAAAACTGACCTCATAGCCGCTGCCAGTGTCGAATTAAAAGGATTTAATGTGTCCACAGAAGTTGTTGTTGGTCGAATCAGCCTCCCAGTTACTACCGGCCCAATCACACTTCAAACCAGCTTTCTTGTCATCGGCAAGAAGTCAAAAAACCTCGGTATCCTCGGACGTGACTGGCTCCATGCCCTGCGCACCATACCTTCGACATATCATCAAACCCTGTGTTTTATTACCCCCTTGGATACTTAGAATTTAAAAGGCTCTCAACGCCTCACCCATTCATGCGAGTACCCGGAGATCAATCAAACCTGGAGGCTCATCAGCCGCCCATAGCAATCACTGTCTCTCTCTATCACCTGACCTTCAATAGATACTACCTCACCCATCGAACCCACTGTTTATATCGAACTCAGCTGTCCTGGTCGAGGTATATCCATTGGAAATTTTCTAGAAGAGATAGAATACCTCGAGCTCTCTGACTTCTTTTGAGTAAATAAAGTCTTTTCATGGATGTTCCAGGAGATGCCCGGCGTCGACCCCAGTTTGGCATGACACCGCCTCGATCTCATTCCCCATTCTACAGTAGTTAAGCAGAAAAAGCGTACATTGGCACCACACCTTCGAGAAGCAATAAACCCTGAAGTAGACAAGCTTATAGCTGCGGGTTTCATCAGAGAAGTGAAGTATGTTGATTGGATATCAAGCATTATTGCAGTTCCCAAAAAGAATGACAAGATCAAAATCTATGCCGACTTCACAGACCTCAACAAGCAACACCAAATGACAGTTTCCCCCTCTCGGTCATCTTTGTCCTCCTCGATGTTGCTGCTTGACATGAGCGTCTGTCTATGATGGACGATGCTTCGGGCTACAATCAGGTACCCCTTTTCCCTCAAGATCAACTTAAAGCATCTTTTATTACAGAACAAGGCCTTTACTGTTTTAACGTCATTCCTTTCGGCCTTAAAAATATGGGTGTCAATTACCAACGCCTTGTCACCACCATGTTCAAACCCTTGCATGGCAAGTCGGTCGAAGTTTACATCGACGATATGTTATGCAAGAGCCTCCAAAAATAGACCCACATCCAGGACCTCGCCGAAGTCTTTTCAATACTTTGAACTTACAACATGAAACTCAACCCATACAAATGCCAATTTGGTGTTTCGTCTAGAAAATTTTTAGGCCATTTTATCAGTAAATGAGGTATCGAGATCGACCCCACACATATTTGAGCCCTCATCGACATGCCTTTGCCCCAAACCAAATAAGGTGGTTGGTAAGATAGTAGCCCTTAACCGTTTCATTGCCAAATCCTCAGACTACTGTGCTTAGCTCTTTTCCCTCTTACGTGACCAAGTCATCCACAACCATGAGATTAACTGGACACCCGACTGTGAGCAGGCCTTCCTCGAACTCAAAACTTATCTTGGTCAACCCCCCATTATCAGCACCCCTATCGAAGGTAAGACACTCTCTTTATACCTCGCTGTTATAGACACCTCTATCAGTTTAGTGCTTATTCGACTCAATTCAAGCGTCGAGAAGCCTGTATATTTCATCAGCAAAAGTCTAATACCCATAGAAACTCGATATTTGAAACTTGAGCGCTTGCTCCTCACCCTTGTCTATTCATCCCGCAAACTCAAACCATATTTCAAGCTCACCCCATCCGTGTTATAACAAGCTACCCCCTTCGAGACGTACTCAGCAAAATAGAGAGATCCAGATGAGTACAACAGTGGTCTGTGTATCTTGGTGAACATGACATTATATTCGAGTAGAAGATATCCCAGAAAGGCAAAGCAGTTGTAGATTTCCTTGCTGCCTTCCCGGTCGAAGATGTCGATTTGGAGGAACATGGAGATGACGTAATAGATGACCAACCCGAAGCAACAGATCTATGAAACCCTAACACTGGATGGCATCTATTCACAGATGGATTCGCTGGGCCTAACGGTTCAGGGAATGGTATAGTCTTGATCATACCTACCAATGGCCGCATAGAAAAAGCAGTCATGCTCAACTTCGAATGTTCTAACAATGAAGCTGAGTATGAAGCGTTGATCCATGGCCTCGACCTTACCCTCGAACTTGATGTTCCAAAACTCATAGTTTTCACAGATTCCCAGCTTGTTCAGAGATATTACACTAGTAAAAATCGATCGAATGGTCGCATGGCTGAATATGCTACTCTTGTTCGACAGCGCATAAACTACTTTCCTGAAAAATCTTCCATCACTCATTACCCTCAAGGAGGAAACCGACATACAGATGCCCTCGCCTACATAGCAGCCATGTTAGGCCAATCAGAATCCCGAACCCTCCACATTGAAGTACTCGAGCGCCCAAGCATCGACCAGATTGAAATTAATGCCATCAATACTGGGGGCGAGAGTCTCGATCCAGATGACTGGCGAACACCATTCCTCCATTACTTCAGCAATGCAACCCTTACAGAGGATCCCAAAGCTAAACAATCGTTGCTAGATAATTGTTGTAGATACACTATCCACAAACATGAGTTACATCGCAAATCCCCAAATGGCATCCTCCTTCGATGCATTTCTCAAGCCGAGGCCTCTACAATTTTGGCATAACTCCACCAAGGTACCTACGGTGCTCATACTGCAGGTCGTTCTATGGCCCTTCAAGCCGTCTTTCAAGGTTTATTCTGGCTAAATATGAAAAAGCAAGCCAAAGAGTACGCCAAACACTGTGACAAATGCTAACGTCATGCTCACGACATCCACAACCCCTCGTAAGACCTCCATTTCAGCAAAGTCTCCTGGCCATTCAAAAGATGAGCTATCGATCTCATTGGTCCTTTTCCTAAAGCCTCAGGCAGCCGAGAGAATATCCTTGTTGCAACAGACTATTTTACCAAATGGGTCGAAGCCGTACCTTTGTGTCGAACCAGAGAAGATGAAGTCATCAAATTTCTATAGGAGAACATCATCACACGCTTCGGATGCCCCCTATGATTTGATGTGACAATGGTCCACAGTTCGTCGGGAGCAAAGTTAGAAACTTCCTCAAAAAATACAACATCATCCTCTCACCCTCAACACCTTATTATCCTCAAGGAAATGGTCAAGTCAAAGCAATCAACAAATCCACAGTTGACGGTCTTAAGAAACGTGTCGATGCAAAGAATGGCCGATGGGTTCAGGAGTTACAGCATCTCCTCAAGACCTATCAAACAACACCAAGAGAATCCACAGGCTGTACCCATTTCCTTCTAGCATACGGTACCAAATCTGTGCTCCCTATTCAATTCGAAGTACCCACACGAGACCCCAACCTCCCAGGCGAAGACAATGAGTTTGAGCTTGGATGCAACATGTTATGGATTGACAAAACTAGAGACCGAGCCATCGCCAACCTTGGTCATTACCATCTATCTCTCCAGAAGTCATATAACAATAGAGTTCGACCACAAAGTTTTAACATCAGAGATCTGGTACTTCGATGTGTCAACCAATCATCGAAGCCTCAAAATGCCGGCAAGCTAGCCGAATCCTGGGAATGACCCTATGTTGTATACGATAAAGATGACAAAGGATCATACAAGTTAATGACAAAAGACGAAGAGCCTTTACCAATCCGTGGAACACAATGCAGCTAGTTTCATGCAACAGGCCACGGCCTCTACCTTTTACAACTGATGTAAATACAAAAGAATCAATAAATAGTTTATCCACCCCTGCTTTGCCTCCTATTTTTAATGAATTTCTTGGTTTAGCCTAAGTATCATGTCAACCCTTCGACTCGGCTGATTCTTGGGGGCGACCTTGAGACTTTTCAAACCTCCAATTTCGAGCAAACTCAAGGGACAAGGATGGTCGAAAGGCCGGACCCTCGAGAATACATTGGGGGCGAACAGTTATGCTTCGCTGTGGTTTAGACCTTCGAAGTCCAGTCAATTTTTTGGTTCCCTCTAAGTATCATGCCAACCCTCGACCCGACTGATACTTGGGGGCGACCTTGAAATTTTCAAGCCTCCAACTTTCAAGCAAACTCGAGGGGCACGGATGGTGGAAAGACCGGACCCTCGAGAATGCGTTGGCGGTGAACATGTCCTGCTTTGCTATGGCTTAGGCCTTTGAAGTCCAGTGAATTTCCGAGTTTCTCCTAAGTGTCATGTCAACCTCGGCCCGACTGATACTCGGGGGCGACCTTGAAATTTTTCGAACTCCTAAAATTTGAGCAGACTCGAGGGGCACAAATGGTCGATCTACTGGACCCTCGAGAATGCATTGAGGGCGACCATATCTTACATCGTTGTGGCTTAGGCCTTCAATGTCCAGCAGATCCCTTGATTTCAAAAGAGGTATCGCAACCATCTCAAAGCTCTCACAGGTTCGATCATTCTATAATCATTCTGCAGATTCAGCACATGCAGACACTATAATATAGGAATATCAACGTCTCTTCCACATGCAAGAAGTTTCAGAACATCATATATCAGAGAGCAGTTTCAACATAGCTCAATTCAAATTAGTTTAGAACAATACATCAAATTCAGCTCATAATATGCATCAAGTATGAAGCACAAACAAGTCAATCAAATCAAACTTCACACAAATCAGTCTCAACACAGCAGTTCAAATCAGTTTGCACAAAATAAGTTCCAAGATCAACCCTACAGAAAAATAAAGTTGGTTCAAATATTACATATCAATAGCAAATCAAAAATAACAGGCATGGTCCTCTAGTACAAATACCTCAGACTGGCATGGCTGGATCTTCTCCCCTAATAGGCCCTGCAGGATCAGCACCTTCAGCACCCACAGTCGAAGGCCTCGACCCTGCATCATCTGCAATCATGTCAGTTGTAGCCCCAGCAGTAATACCTTCGACCACAAGAGTTTTCATACCCCTTGCAACATCTTCAATAGCAACTTCTACCTCTCCTTCATTCGTCTGCAAGGAGTCCTCAGCAGCAGGATCTTCGGTAATAGGGAGCCATTTTAAAGTGTCAGGATCAAGCCCCATATCTTCTATGAACTCCTTAAGCCTGACAGTCACTCTTCATTCACCATAAAATTTTGCCTGATAATGCACTTTCTAGTCTACTTTCTCTTTATCCTCTACAATAATCGTCGACTTCAACACCTGCTCATGATTAAACCGTTGACCCTCCATCCTCTTCTCGACTGCATCATTGATAGCCTCCAGATCCTTCTTTAACTTATTATTATCTGACAACAACAACGCTTCTTACCCTCGAGCAAGTTCCAGACTGTCAAGTGCTTCCCGCAACCTCTTCTTTCTCACTTTTACTGCCTTGGTGAATGACTGCGTCAAAGCATCCATCTACTAGAATATTCGAACCGTCAGCATTTCACAAAGCATGAAGAACTTAAGGAAATTATATAAGCTCATAAACAATAATAGACAGTTACCTGAAACATTATTGTTTTCATCTGCTTTAAAGCTTCATCTGGGTCACCGTCCCAGAGTTCAGCCATCGAAGCAAACTTTGCTCGAGCCTGATCTTGTCACTCAACCCCTGTCATCTCTTCGTCCTCATCCTCCCCATCATCTTCCCCCAGTGCTCTATGCCATTTGCGTTGAATAACCTTCGTCTACGATACCTTCGGAGCCTCGGGAATAACCCTGCCTTTCCCTTTCTCAACCTGTGTTGGTACTTGGCTCGGCCTCAGTCTCTAAACATTACTAGCCACTTTGGGCAGTAACGCTGCTTGCTTTGAGGCCCTTTTCATCTTCGGAACATACTGAACTGTCCTCGCCAAATCATCCCCCCCCCCCATTTCTTCAGATACTTTCGAACCACCTTCGCCCCTCCTTTTCTTTGATGGCTTCGGCATTACGGGTACATTTCGATATAGGGAATCTGTCTTCTTCTTTCTCTTCCTCTTGATACCTAGACTCGTGAATACAGAATTAACCCACTCCTCATCCAAATTGAGTATAACGTCAATATAATCCCTTAGATTCTCCCAAGACCAGTTAGTCGGACCTACAAAAAACAAATGTATAATCACAGCCAATCCGAGCAACATTTCAAAATAAAACCTTTGACAAAAAACTTACTCGGGTCATAGACTCTATGATGCAACCTATAAGAGCCCTCCCTTTCGGCATTCTCAAAATTACCATGTACCACAATTAAATCCTTATTCCTGCCTCGACCCATCAAACACAGATCAAGCAACTAGGGCTTCTCTGGGTGACACTAGATATGGTACATCCCTACATTCTTATTTGTTTTCCCCGAATAGAATGATACAACGTCATACCACTCAATTAAACCCCACTTCACACTTCTCAAATTTACATTCATGCCCTCTATTACCCTCATTATCTCGTAAAAAATTCAATTCATTTGAGCCAGGGCAACCTCCCATAAAATTCAACACCTCCTTCACCAGCCTTCGGAGAGGATGTCGCATTCCCAATCGAATTTGTCCCCTATATGCCATTATACCCTCCCGCGGGTTAGACTTGAAAGTCCACCCCACTCCTGCTACATGTAATGTTACCCCCACCTTTGACAGCTCCAGCTGGGCAGCAAATCGATCCAATCTCTTTTTATCCCTTTCCGAGATAGAGCCCTCAGCCTTATCAGACTCAGCTGAATCCTCACTATGATCACTCTGCTCCCCTCCTTTCCCTTCACCACCAAAAGGCTCAGTATTACCCTTGCCTCTCATCTCCCCTCCTATCTCCTCCTCCTCACTATCCTCAGATACCACCGTCTTATGACGTCTAGTAATCGGAAGCCCACCCGCTGGAATAACCACGGCTAAAGGGGCATCAGTTACAACATCTAACACTTTTGAGTCGCTGCCCTCGTTCATCGGAGCACGAACAGAAATACTAGCCTCGTGCTCTTCGATTTCCTCATCTATCAGCCTCTGTCTCGAAGCTTGATGGGTATACATCTTATCCTACAAAAGAAAAAGCACACAATTAGATCGATACATTCAACAATCACAAATCAATAACCCATTTCCCATCTACCATCTCCAATAGATACAAACATTATCGAAAGCTCGATCCCAAACCCAGTCCCTCTATCAAGACCCTCAGAATCCTAAAATGAGCTAGAACTCAGACTCATGAATTCCCCCTGACCTTGACTATAACCTTCCAATTACAAACCCAGAAGATCCTACTAACAGATACGGAAGGCAAAACCAAGTTAAAATAGATAAAAGTCAATTGACATACCCGTGTTAACAGAAGTACAGCCGAAATAACAATTTAATCTGTACTCAGCAATAATTTTAGAAACCCCTATCAACAGCAGATTCACGTAATAATGGCGTATGTTCTCTTCCTCTCACACATTTCTCTTTCTCTATGAACAGTACAATGGTTATTTACTTCACATTTATATACCTTCACGGAATACTAAAACTGCCTCGATTTCCAAACCACTATCATTACCACGCCCCCACTACCCTGGCTTTTTGGCTGTAATACATTTTCACTTATTTACCCCTCATTTCCCACACGTGTGAACCGCACACTCACTCTCAACCAGCTATAAACTCAAAGCCTCTTGAACCTTTTAACCCTTACTCGAAGCCACCTAGTCAAATCCTAATATCTAATCACATTTTTCCGTAAAACGAGCAAAATCATGATTACCTGCATGGCACACTGCCCTAGGAGCACGCACCATTCAGATAGACCAGCTGTTCGAGCTGTCCGTCATCCAGTCAAATCTAACTAAACCTTTTTCACACCCACATCTCGTCCATGAGTAATCGACTACACCATATATCGAACACTTGATCCACGACACCTTCGACAAATCAGCCTTCTACTTCGACATATTGTAATTTTTTACTGCGATAGTTCAGAATGCCACTTATACATAAATCAAAATTTTCCTTCGATAGGCCAAACTTTTACTTTGACAGATTACAATCTTTTTATTTTGACAGTTTAGAAATTTATGTCTACAAAAATCAGAATATTACTTCGACAGTTCAAACATCTTACTTCGGCAATTCAAAATTCTACCTTGAGCATTCACAGTCCTACTTACACACAGTACTGAAATATAATTCGACAGTCGTATTACCAAACCCCAATTTAATTTCATACAAATCAACAAAGTACAATTCAAACAGAAATTACAAAACCCTCATATACCCATCTAAACCACCCAATAAAATAACAAGAGGTCCCTATTTATCATCAGGATGCTCCTCCTCGTTCCTAGCCTCAGTAGCATAATCCTCTTGCTCAAACATCACCTCTACAAATGACTCTAGCAAAGACAACCGATGGCCCAAAAATGGACCCATCATCTGAAGAATCCCCCACCAATATGCAAAGGACATTCCAGCAATGGGTTCCTCGGGTTCCGCTTCAAACAGGCTTGGCATCTCCACGTCGATGTCCTGATGGATAAGAAACCTATGCCGTAGTTCCAGCGTCTTTTCACACGGCCGAATAGGCTTTGCCGCAATCCGGTCAACCTATATTTTTGTAAAAGAGCTGACGTTGTTTGGTGATGAAGAAGAAGACATTCTACTCTGAAGAAGAATGAAGCAAAATGAAGAATTCTTCTCGTAACACCCCATTAAATACATAAAGGTGCATTTAAAACATTCATAAATCCCAAGTTACATTCATTGCAGTCTTCAAGTCCCCTCCTTGAAAACTCAACAGTCTAATCATTTTATCTTCCTAGACATAATCGATTCAACTGTATCCACATTCAAGCCACATTCCTGAGGACTTGTAGCCGAACAAATCCGCAGCATCGAACCATCGACCCTTTTCACACTTCGTTTCAATCCTTTTTCACCAAGTCTCAACTAATACAGAGTCAATTCTCTTTGACTATATCATTATATTTTGACGCCTTTTTTCTTTCTTTTTGTCTTTTTTTCCAACAATAATCATTGCCACCTGTTAATGTTCGACGAGATACATTTGCTACCCTGCCTGTAAATATATTCGCGTACAATGCCTACCAGATAAAAAAATATATATAGACAAAATTATAGTAAAACATTGCTCCCATTTTATTCCACAAAATTACAACAGCAGAAACAACAAGTTTACAAACCCAGATATACAGAACCACTGTAACAACAGAAACCTTCAAAATACAGTCCCACACAAAAAAAAAACCTATCACCACCACCTTAAGAGGAAGGCGCCCTATATCCGGATGGGCCAGTTCCACTCGCCGAGCCTTGTTCCTCCATCTCCTCTTCTTCACAAACGAGGCACTCGGCCAAAGCCGACAGAAAGAAGTAGCATTTCTCTGCAGTTGTAAAGTTGTACTCTAGCAGCCCCCAAAGGTAAGCATAAGACTCACTGTTGATGAGTTCTTCAGCTCCTACCTCCACCAGGTCAGGCATGTCCCAGTCCAGATTATGCTGACTCAAGAACTTTAAGTGCAACTCGGCAGTCTTCCGCCCTATGCGACGATCTCATGCTAATCCCATCCTTTTCTGATAGCGCGTATTGGGAGTGGTATCCATAAAGTTTTTCAAAAAAATTAGAAGAAAGAGAAGAGAAGGAAACACAAGAAGATTATACAGTATCTTTACCCCCATAACCCGTACTTATAGCCTCATCTCATTTATTACTCCCTAACCACCAACATTTCTTTATTACACTCTTTTATTACCTCCCTCAAAAAACCAATAGTCAACTGTCTCATTTTAACTATAAACAGTTTTCTTGCAAACGCCTCTACACCTATTTTTGAGCCCGTCGCTGAGAGGGGGCGAATGTAGTAGCCTACACGTAACCTTCTACCCCAGTCAAACACTCGAAGGCTACTTCAAAGCATACTCGAATATCTTGAAGCCCATCTAATCCTTAAACAAGTCTCTCAAAGATCACCCGAAGACGAAACCTCAACTCTGAACAAGCTTCAAAGAAGAACTCCACTTCAACATCAAAAAGTACTTCAGCCATATCCATACATGGTCTAAGCGTGACAAGACAGACAGCCAGCTTACTAGACAGGATGGCGGAGTTGTTGGTCCTTACCGCTACAGTGACAGAGCATGGTGGTAGACCCTGCATTTCTGACTTTAGCACCAACTCCGGGATATCTGCTCGATATTCGGAGGATACCCAGATTGTACACCTGTAATCTTGCCTAACCTTGGTAACTCAACTCATCCTATGTTCTATAAATAGAAGAGATGGGGCATCAAAGGGGGGTTAGAAAATCTCCTCCCTGCCCCCGCATTATTGACCTTCAATCACCTTGTAAAAACTCAGTACTCAAACCTCTAAATAATTGACAGAAATATAAACTCTCTTAAAAATCCTAATCATAGGTCGTGGAGAGTCACATTTTAGGCCTCCACGCAAGTATATTATCTATTAGTTACTCGCTTTTTAGGTTATATACATGGATCCCTTTGATTGAAGATTAAGCCCCGTGGTGTAAAAGCCGACTTCCCTTCCGAACGAAGTTAGGCCCCTACAACAAGCCCATAGACCTTTAGGGTTTATGTGGAGAGTTTGAGTAGGTTTGGTAACCTATTTATTGGCTGATATTATGGCAATACTAGGTAGTATAGATATCATTATAGGAGAAGTTGATCATTGAAATGATTATTGATATGACATAAAGATAAGTTATTAAATTTTTTTCCATATCGAAACCGTTAAAAGAGGCCTACGGGCTTATATGGTTGTTTGCCCCTATTTTTACTCTTATATTGGGAATAACAATAGGGGTACTAGTTATTGTGTGGTTAAAAAGATAAATATCTGTAGGAATCTAACAACGTATTGGACCTGAATATGTCGGATCTTTGGGAATTCTTTAAACTTTAGCAGATGGAACCAAACTACTTTTCAAAGATGATCTTCTCTCATCTAGAGGAGATATTCGTTTATTAAGTATCGGACCATCAATAGTGGTGATATCCATTTTACTAAGTTATTCAGTAGTTTCTTTTGGCGATCGCCTTGTTCAAGCCGATCTCAGTATCGGTAATTTTATTATAGATTGCCATTTCAAGAATTGTGCCTATTGGACTTCTTATCTCAGTATATGGATCGAATACTAAATATTCCTTTTTAGGTGGCTTCTGAGCTGCTTGTGGTAGCCTACTCGCAGCCTTTGACCTCCTCACTCGACGTCCACTTCGTATCCTACTCGAACATATCGAATACAACCTCAACTCAGAATCGAGCCCCTCAAGAAACTCTTGTAGTCGAAGCCTCGGCAGTAGATAAACCTTCGAGAACGAATTAGCATATAATAACAGATACCCTTCGACTGAACGATCGAATAGTAGCAGTATGATGAGACTAGCAATCAGCTCAAACAGATTGGACGGCGCATTAATTGGTCTCTAAGCTACAGTGACAGGGATGTCCGCAATAAATGCCGCCGCCGGAAAACCCGTACAGTAATCATGTGGCCTGGCTCACTCTTGGTGACTCAGCCTCTTATGTCTCTATAAATATGAGAGAGGGGAAACCAAGAAGGGGTTAGGAAATCCCCCCAAAACCCTATACTTTTTACCTTCCACCACTTGAAAACTGTATTCGATCTTTATAATTACTCATCAGTAATAGAATCACAGTTTAAAAATCCTCATCATCAGAGGTCGTAGAGAGTCACATTCGGGACTCTACGCAAGTATTTGTCTCTAATTAATCTCTTTTTAGGCCGTATACTTGTACATCTTTGATGAGTGGTTGACCTCCGTGTTGTAAGAGCCATCTTCGCTTCATAACGAAGATCAGGCCCCTACAATTGGCGCGGTCTGTGCTTCCCACATTATCAGCTACCTTGTCTTTGTTAGCTTCCTTTCTTTCCCACCATTTGCTGCTCCTTTTCAATGGCCCCTTCTTGCAGTGCCAACTCAACCCAGGCAGGCAACTCCATTGATAGAGTCACCGCTCAAGTTGCTTTACTATCTCAGCAAATTGCTTAAGCAGAAGAGCGCCATCAGCATTAACTCACCTAGGAACGAGAAAACCACCGCCAGGCATTGGAAACTTAAAGAAATTGCCGGGTAGACGACGAAAATAGACAGAATCGAGCAATCGATGAACTACGCAACACAGTCCGAGAACTTCAACGGTTAGAGCCATTGGACCCGCCCGCCAGTCCCAGGTACCGGATCAATCGCGCGTATCGGCTCGCGCCCGCCTTGAACCCTCAACAAACCTCGATTTACCCCCAACCCCCATCGAAGCCAAAGGTATTCCCTGTACTATTCCCCCCACTGGCTCTATCCACCTCGGAATCCACCCCACTGAAGAATCTTCTGACTCCACCCTCCATTCATCAAGGCACTCTCGGCCTGTCAAAGACCGACTTGGTGAGCGTCGTCCCGCTCGAGACCGAATCGGGGAGCGCAGTACTGAATATGTACCACACATTCGGCCCCGCAACCGTCGACATCACCAATCTCCCCCTCCTACACATGTCACACAACACGACTTTGACCACAAGATACAACCCACTTTTTACGTTAGCGCAAGCCCAGCCATAAACTCATGGAGCCGCCTCAGCAATCCCATTTGTGCCACCCTACTCGCCATCGACATAACCCCTAATTTCCATGCCCCCAAGCTCAGCAAATATTGCAACACAGACCCCAAAACACACATTTTCGAATTTTAAAACTCACTTAGCCTTTACTCTACTGCCGACTACATGTTATGTCAACTTTTCTCAACTAGCCTCACTGAAAACCTACTTTGATAGTATCACAATCTCTCCAATGGATCGATACGAAGCTTCAAGCAACTCACACAGCTCTTCATCGCCCAGTTCGCATTCAACAAAGACAGAGAAGTCAGAGTAGACGCATATTTAATTTCATAAAGTCAAGCGCATAGACCCTCGAAGCGTTCACAAATTGATTCCTCGATGAGTCACGGAAAATAGAGAACCTCGACTGTGCAAATGCTATCCTCACATATTTAAATGCTCTGCCTGATCATAGTCGAGTAAAAGAGCCTCTCATCCTCCACAAACCCCAAACACTCGAAGAGATGATCTCGAAGGTCAACGGCTATATCAACCTCGAAAGACTCCAAGAATCCTACAAACACACCCAACCTTCGAACATTACCTACTTCAACAACCGCGATAGTATTCGCATCCCACTTCACTACCCTTGATCACTTCCATCTCACAGGAGACTGATAGCCGCAAATGCCCTTATACCGATAGTAGTGCTGAAGCTCGCAAGAAGCGATTGAAGCCTATCTTGCCTACACTCACCGTCCTCCTCAGTACCCTCTTACTGCATATTAAGGCAGACCCCATATGGCGCATCCCTCTCCCAATCGAAGTCAGACCTGGGGAGCCTTATTGCGCCAATCGAAAATGCAATTGTCACCATACAATCAAATGCATCGCCCTCCAACGTTCCCTCAAACTCATCCTCCGAGCAGGACGTCTGCACCAGTACGTTACTGGCCTTTCCAGTTATCTCAATGGGTCTTACCATCAATCCCTCGCAACCCCTACCGCTGACCCAGCCGTGGTACATATCTACCGATCATATTTTATTGAAGTCAACAATATAGACAGTGGTCTTTCGCTTAGCAAGCGAAAGCACATCGGCGAATATTATAAACTTTCTTACCTGGAAAAATTCCCTACCCTACTGCCAGAATACAGCCGTCACCCTCGTCTCGAAGGCATTTCTTTCATCAATTGTGATACGTTACACGTCCGTTTCCCACATTCCGATCCTCTAGTCATTATGATTAAGATTGAGAACACTGTCCTTAATACAATGCTCATCGACACAAGAAGTGCAGCTGACATCCTATTTCTACCCATCGTCGAAAAAATGTAGAAAACTGACCTCATTACCCCAGCCAACGTCGAGTAAAAAGGATTCAACGGGACTATCGAAGTTGTCGTTGGTCGTATCAGCCTACCTATCACCACAGGAGCCATCACCCTTTAAACCAGCTTCCTTGTCATTAACAAGAAATCCGAATGCCTCGGTATCCTCGGCCGGGACTGGCTCCATGCTATGCGAGCTATACCCTCGGCCTATCACCTAACCCTATATTTTGCAACTCCCGAGGGTATGTGAAACCTCAAAGGATCTCAGCGTCTCGCCCGCTCATGCGTGTACCCAGAAATTAACCAGACCAAAAAACTTGCCAGACGCCCATAGAAATCACAACACCTTTTTATCCCTTCGACTTCGATAGATGCCACCCCTCATATCGAACCTACCATTTATATTGAACTCGACGGCCCTGGTCGAGGAACATTCATTGGAACTTTTTTAAGCGAGGTCGAGCGCCTCGAGCTTGCAGATTTCCTTCGAGCAAACACAGACATCTTTACATGGACATTTCAGAAGATGCTTGGTGTCGACCTCAGCCTGGCATGCCATCGCCTCAATCTCATTCCCAATTCCTTGGCAGTCAAACAAAAGAAGTGTATCCTGGCACCATGACTTCGAGAAGCGGTAAACCTCAAAGTAGACAAACTTGTAGCCATGGGCTTTATCAGAGAAGTTAAGTACGCTGACTGGATATCAAACATTGTACAGTTCCAAAGAAGAACGGAAAGATCCAAATCTGCGTTGACTTCACCGACCTCAATAAGCACACACCGAAGGACAGTTTCCCGGTGCCAACTATTTCAGCACTCCTCGATGCCACTGCCAGACACGAGCGCATATCCATGATGGATGCAGCTTCGGGTTACAATCAGGTACCCCTCCTTCCAGAAGATCAACTTAAAACTTCCTTTATAACTGAGCAAGACCTTTATTATTTTAATGTCATGCCCTTCGTCCTTAAAAATGCGAGTACCACTTACCAGTGCCTCGTCACAACTATCTTTAAACACCTGTTAGGCAAGTCAGTCGAAATTTACATCGACAACATGTTATGCAAGAGCATACAAAAACATACCCACTTTTACGACCTGACCGACATCTTCTCAATACTTCGCACCTATAAAATGAAACTCAACCTAGAGAAGTATCAGTTTTGCATCTCATCCTAAAAATTCTTGGCCCACCTTATCAGTAAACGTGGCATCGAAATCGACCCCACCCACATTCGAACCCTCATTGACATGCCCTCACCCACAACAAAGAGAGACATCCGAAAGGTGGCGAGCAGGATAGCAGCCCTTAACCATTTTATTTCCAAGTCTTCCGATAGATGTGCTTGGCTCCTCTCCTTATTACGCAGTCAGGGCACCCATAAAATAAGAAAAAAAAAATGACCCTGAGATCAATTGGACCTCCGAGTGTGAGGACGCCTTTCTCGAACACAAAACCTATCTTGGCCGCCCACCCATCATCAGTACCCCCATCGAAGGTAAAACACTCTCCCTATATCTCGCTGCTACAGAAACTTCAATTAGTTATGTACTCATTCACCTCGATTCTAACATCGAAAAACCTGTGTATTTTTTCAGCAAAACTCTAACCCCTGCCAAAACCCGTTATTCCAAACTTGAGAGATTGCTCCTAATACTTGTCTATTCAGCCCGCAAGCTCAAACCATATTTTCAGGCCCACCCCATTCGTGTCATCATGAGTTACCTTCTCTGCAAAGAACTTAGTAAAAAAGAAAAATCCAGACGAGTACAACAATGGTCTGTATACCTTGGCGAGTACGACATAACCTTCGAGAAGCAAATATCTTAGAAAGGCCAAGTAGTAGCAGATTTCCTCGCCGATTTTCCGGTTTAAGATTGCGGCTGGGAAGAACATGAAGATGATCTACCGGAAGAGCAACCTGAAGTTATAGATCCATGGGACCCTCTTTCTGGTTAGCGTTTATTCACAGATGGCTCCGCAGGATCCAATGGTTCAGGAATTGGCATTATCTTGGTCATACCGACTAATGACCGAATAGAGAAAATAGTTAAACTTACCTTTGAATGTTCTAATAATGAAACAGAGTATGAAGAACTGATCCATGGTCTAGACCTCGTACTCGATCACGGCATTCCAAAACTCGCAGTCTTTACAGATTCCCAACTCATTTAAAGACATTACTCAGGAAAAAATCAAGCTAACGGTCGCATGGCTGACTGCGCTTTACTTGTGCGACAACGCATGGACCGATTTCCCAAAAAATCAACAATTACCCATTATCCTCAAGGAGAAAACAGACATGCCGATGCCCTCGCCTGCATAGCAGCTATGTTAGGACAGACAGAATCTCGAACCCTCCATATCGAAGTACACGAATGCCCAAGTATCGACCAGATGGAAATCAATGCCATCAATACTGGGGGCGAGAGTCTCGATTTAGATGATTGGCGAACACAAATCCTTCATAACCTTACCAACGCCACCCTTCCTGATGATCCCAAAGCCAGACGTTCACTGTTATAAAATTGCCACAGATACACTATCCATAACAATAAACTACATCAGAAATCTCCAAATGGCGCCCTCCTTCAATGTATATACAATACTGAAGCCTCTCAAATCTTAGTAGAGCTTTACGAAGGCACCTGTTGTGCTCACACCGCTGGTCAATCTTTGGCCCTTCGAGCTGTAACTCAAGGATTTTTTTGGCCCAATATGAGAAAGCATGCTTCAGAATATGCAGCACATTGTGACAAATGCCAGCGTCATGCTCATGACATCCATTGCCCCTCTCAAGATCTTCATGTCAGCCAAGTGTCTTGGCCATTAAAATAATGGGCCGTCAATCTCATTGGTCCATTCCCAAAAGGTTTGGATAGCAGAGAAATCATCCTTGTTGCCACTGATTACTTCACCAAATGGGTCAAAGCTGTTCCCTTATGTGAAACCAGAGAAGAGGAAATCATCAAGTTTTTATGGGAAAACATCATCACTCGCTTCAGATGCCCCCACATGATTCAGTGCGATAATGGTCCCCAGTTCGCTGGCAGTAAAGTAAGAAATTTCCTCAAAAAGCATAACATTATTCTCTCGCCCTCCACACCTTGCTACCCCCAGGGAAATGCTCAAGTCGAAGCAATTAACAAAACTATCGTTGATGATCTGAAGAAGAAAGTCGATACAAAGAAAGGATGATGGGTTCAAGAGTTACAACACGTCCTCTCGGCCTATCGTACAGTACCAAGAAAGTCTATCGGATACACCCCCTTCCTCCTAACATATGGAACAAAAGCAGTACTACCAACTCAGTTCAAAATACATACTCGAGATCCTAACGTCCCTGAGGAAGATAATGCGTTTGAACTCGCATGCAACATGTTGTGGATTAATGAAACCAGAGACCGAGTTATCACCAACCTGGGCCACTACCACGCATCACTTCAAAAATCTTACAACAAGCGCGTTCGACCTCGAAGTTTCAATATTGGAGAGCTTGTACTCCGACGAGTTAATCTGTCGACAAAGCCTACAAATGCTGGTAAATTAGCCGAATCTCGGGAAAGACCCTACATTATCAACGATAAAACTCACAAAGGATCTTACTACTTGATAACTGAAGGCGAAGAGCCTCAATGGAACCCTTGGAACACAATGCAGTTGGTCTCTTATAAAAGGCCTTACCTATAATCATGTACCACCGATGTAATCCAGGATAATTAATAAACGAGTTTTTTGTCACCAATACTTCGTCTCATGTTTCACTTAAAAATTATGGGTTTAACCCGAATACCATGACAACCATCGATCCAATTACTACTCAAGGATAATCTCAACAATTCTCCAGTCTCCAAAATATGGGCAAACTCGTGGGGCACGAATGGTCATAAGACCAGACCCTCAGGGGTTCATTGGAGGCAGTTCGATATTCCTTCGTTATGGTTACGGCCTTCGAAGCACAGTCCTCTACCCTAGGTATCTTGTCCACCCTGGCCCCGACAGATATTGGAGGCGATCTTGAATTGCTCAAGTCTCCAAAATTTGAGAAAACTCGAGAGGCACGAATGGCCAAAAGACCAAACCCTCAGGGATGCATTGGAGGTAATTCGATATTCATTCGTCCAGGCTCAGAAAACGATGAGGTACAGTCCTTTTCTTGGTCTACCCAGGGTATCATGTCCACCCTCGCTCCGACAGATACTTGGGGGGTCCTTGAATTGCTCAAGTTTCTAACATTCGAGCAAACTCGAGGGACAAGGATGGTCGAAAGACCGGACCTTAGGGAATGTATTGGAGGTGATTCGAATGCTTTGATGTGGTTTTGGCCTTCAAAGTTTAGCACATTTTCGATCTTCCCCTCGGTATCATGTCCCCTCACCCCGACTGATACTCGGGGGCGATCTGGAAATGTTTCGAGTTTTCAACATCGCTGTGGCTTCGACCTTCAATGTCGAAAAGAACACAGTGATTTTGATCCATATTGCATCCACATTCTACATAGATCGACAATGCTACAGTTATGTAAGCATCAAGGAAAAATCTTATATATTATCTGTCAACGCGGTAGTCATAGAGTAAGTCAAAGATCAATTATCAACAGTAAAGAAAGCAAAATCGGCAGAATAAGCATGCAAGTTCCAACATTCCAAGGTTAGTATAAGATAGCATGACTACAAAGGAACTACATCGGAAAGTTTGATTCAGCAGACCCAGAATGTACCACAGAAGACACACATCAGCATATTCAGTAAAAACTACAGAAGTTCAAAAAAAATAGCACAGCATAGTTCAACATATTACAAATCACCACATAAACAACCCGAATTCAAAGTACCTCACACTGAAACGGTCTCACGTTCTTGATCTACAGATGCTCCACCCTTAGCAGCATCGATGGCTTCATTCGAGACTCCGACAGCTTCACCACCAACAAGACCACTACTGGTTGCTCCAAGAAGAGCAGTATCTCCAACACCTTCAGTACGCCAAACTTTCTCATGAACAATGGGCAATTCTAATCCCTTCAGCTGGACCTCCTCACTTTCAACAAATTCTGGAGACACAGGGTACGGTTCAAGTCTATCAGGGTCATACCCCTTTTTATCTATGAAATTCTTTAACCTCACAGTCACCTGTCATTCGCCATCATACTGCCCCAGGAACCGCACTTTCTGTTCAGCCTTCTCCCTCTCACACGCTGCAAGCTTCACAGCCCACTCCCACTCTAGCCTCGACCGCTAAAGTTCAAGCCTCTCATCATAAGACTCGGTAAGAACCCCAAGGTCTTGCTTCAACATCTTCACCTCAGATACCAGTAATGCCTCCGTCCCACGGGAAAGATCATGATTTTCCTTTGCTTGTCGTAACTTCGCTTTTACGGACTTCATTGCCTTACTTCACATTCACACCCAAGCATCCGTCTACTAAAATATTCAGTCAGTCAGTGAACTTTGAAACTCAAAGAATTCGAAAGATATTTCTGAATATCATAATAAGGAGCAGTATATAGTTACCTGAAACATGTACCTCTTTACTTCCTTTGAAGCCTCGTCTGGGTATTCATCCCAGAGTTCGACCATCAAAGTTTACTTAGCAACAGCGTGCTCCTGTCATCCTGAATCTGTCATTTCTTCATCCTCCTCCTGTGTATCGTCCTCCCCCAGTGCCCTACGCCTCTTGCGCTGGCCATCCTTTGATTGCTGTAATTTTGGAGCTTTTGGAGCAGCACGACTCTTCCCATTCTCAACATGAGTCGATACTGGCCTTGGCCTCAATCTCGAAGCCTCGAGAGCCACTTCGAGCACCGCTACCACTTATTTTGGCCCCTTGCGAGATCTCGGCACAAATTGATTGGTCCTCGATAGCTCCTCTCCTCTCATTTCCCTTGACCTCTTGGAAGAACCTTCACTTCTTTTTCTCTTTGCTAGCTTCAGCGTAGTGGGTATGCTTTGAAGAAGGAAATTAGCCTTCTTCCTCCTTTGCCTCTTGATTTTGAGACTGTCAAACACCGAATTTACCCAATCTTCACTAGCCATAAGCAGATTGTCAATGTAATTCATCGGATTATCCCAAGTCAAACTTCACGGACCTACAACAGTAAAACAAAACACAGTTATCACCAATTTCAGAAGCACATCAACAACAAATCCTTCAACAACAAACTTACTTTCATTATATACCCTATGGTGCAGTTTATAAGGGTCATCCTCGCCTACATTCTCAAAATTACCTCTCACTATCAACAAATCTTTAATCCACCCTTGACTCGTCGAATATAGATCAAAAAACAAAGGTTTCTCTGGGTGACATTGGATGTTATAGGTCCCTGGGTTCAGGCTCACCTTCCTCGAGTAAAAGGTAATAATATCAAACCAGTTAATCAAATTTTGGCCCTCACCAGCCAACTTTACATTCATCCCCTCTATCACCTTCATCATCTCATAAAAATTCCCGTTCATTTTCACTGGAGCTACCTCCCAAAAATTCAAAAATTCTTTCACCAGCTTTCGGAGCGGTAACTCCATCCTCAATCGAATCTGACCCTTATAAGCCATAATTCCACTTCGAAGATTTGATTTAAAGCTCAATCCCGCCCCTGCAACACTCAAAAATATCCTCACCATCGACAGTTCTAGCTTAGCGGCAAACCTCTCTAACCTAACCCTATCCTTCGCTGAACGAGACCCCCAATGCCATCCGACTCAGTTGAATCCTCGCAATTGCTGCAATGACCATTATCTCCCACTCTCTCACCCGACGGCCCTACATCATCCCTCTCACCCCACACCTTCTCCTCCTCCTCACTATCCTCAGTTATTATCGCCCTTCGACGCCTCGAAACCACAACCTCCTCAGCTGGCAGCACCATTGATAATTGGGCCTCGGTTACTACATCTAAAATTCAACATCACTACCATCACCCATTGTGGCTCGACCAGAAATACTAGCTTCAATTTCATCGATCTCTTCATCTATCAATGCCCATCTCGAAGCCGGACGGTTATCCATTTCTAGCCTACATAAGATGAGGCACGCAATTAGATTGACAAACTCGACAAATTTTGTATACATCCTATTTGCCCCCTCAAAAACAAACCACAGACTGGGTCGTAACCCAGACTTTTCCCCTCTCCAGCATCTCGAGTACCATTTTCCAAACCACAAACACAAATTGCTCCGCCTCTATTATCTAAACCAAAACAAAAAAAAAACACACAAACACAGAACAGAGTTCACAGTGATCAAATGCCATACCTAAAATTCGCAGAACTACCACCAAATCAGAGAGAAGACAGCCTCAGACCCCCCTAACAGTTTCCACATTCGTAATGGCGCTTCTCCTTCTCCTTCTCACTCTCTATCGTTTTCACAAGTAAACTAGCACGGTAATTACTCACCTCTCACCTATATATATTTCGAAAGCCCGAAAATACCTCGATTTATTAACCGCTATCATTACAATGACCCCACCTCCCTGGCTTTTTGGCTAACAGTGTACTTTGACAAATGTACCCTTCATATTTCCCGCGTGCAAACAATCAGTTTACCCAAAATTGCATGTACTGCCGAAGCTTCTCGAACCTTATTCCCCCAGATCGAAACTAAACAGTCATAATCTAATAGTCACATCACCACCTTTTTCGCCAAACGAGTAAAACATCATCATTACTTCCTGGCACACTGCCCTAAGCGCACGTACCACTCTAATAGACCAGCCGTCTGGATTGTCAGATCGGCCAGTCAAATCAAACCTCACCTTCAATACACCATAGAACCTTACCATCGATACACTATCGAACTTCACCAACAAACCCCCCATTCGACCAGTCAAGACTTCTTGCCTTCAGACAAAAAATTTAGTTTCGACAAAAAAAAAAAATTATCCCAACAAGTTCAGTTTTATATCCCAAATATTCAAACAATGCTGTTATACCACCGAACTCGTACCGAACATATTATATTTAGAATTCAGAATCTACTACTATATCCCGCAGTTCACAATAATTGTTATTGGTACTATCATGAAAAGAACTTCTCATTCCAATAACGAGGATCATACAACAAAAGTCATGCAAAAAAATAGAAAGAAGGGAGAAACATAACAAATCAAAGCATCAACATAAGAAACTACAAAAGGGAACCCTATCTAATTTGCAGGTTGCTCCTCTGCAATAGCAGTCGCCGCAGCTTCATCCTCCTGATGCATTATATCCTCCGCAAAGCCTTTAAGAAGCGACAGCCGATGGCAGGGTAGCGGCCCCATCATTTGCACTATTCCCCTCCAGTACGCGAAGGGCATATCATGGAGAGGTGTTCCAGGTTTCACCTCAAAAAGATCTGAAATTTCAGCGTTAATGTCGTCCTCTATCCTGAACCATCGTTAAAGACCGAGCAGGGCCTCCTGAATCCTCCTCGCCCTCACGGCTGCATGATATTCAGCAACAAGTACGTTCTCAACCATATTAATAAAAAGGAAGTACTAAGTTAAAAGAGAAGAATGCTGCAACACAAATAAAGATATCTCTCCCTCCTCACCCCTTTTTATACCTCTAAACTTACCAGAACTTTCCCTCTTCCTTAACCAAATTAATGGTAACCTTCAATTCCCAACAACGAAAAGTCAACATGCAACCTCTCCAACTTCCAAGACGTAACTGATTCGTCTGTACCTACATTCTAACCTCCTCCAAAATGATTCCCAGTAGAACATATCTCCAGCATCAAACATTCGATCATCGTAAGACTTGATCTCCTCAATAACCCATCATCAACCTTCGATCATAATTTTCTTTGAGCATATCTTTGTACCTCGCGCTTAGAAGACTTGTCGTTTACATTCGTCTACATTATCTAACCAAATAACACGAATACAGACACGAGCAAAATATTTTGACCATTTCAATTCCTGAAATAGAAAAACAAGTTACATTTTATTTTCCTTACGACCACAAACTCAAAACAACTTCCTCCCATAAAATAAAGCTGAAACTACACAAAATATATACCACAGCAATCACAACATCAACCCAGTGCCCTACTTCAAGAAGAACCAGCTCCGCACACCGCATGTTCCTCCTCGATGATCTCATCTACACAAGCAAGGCTCTCAGGTAATGCCATCAAGAAAAGATACCGTCTCTACTCGGTCGCAAAGCACGACCTCAATTGCTCTTAGAGATAAGCGAACGGTTCGCCATTGATGAACTCCTCTAGCCTCTTCTCCGCAAGATCCAGCATGTCCAAATTCAGATCATGATTTCGAAAAAACCTCATGTGCAGCTCTGCCATTTTCCATCCCACACAACGATCACGAGCAAACCCCATCCTCTTTTGATAACAGGTATTGGGCGAGCTATCCATTCAGATATTCAGAATGAAGAAAAGAGCAAATGTGAAGATAGAAGAAGATACAAAATCCCAACACAAGAACCAATTGTTATAGCCTTCACACCATTTATTACCCTTTACCCACCTAGACCTCTTAATTCCTCCACCCCCCCCCCCCCCCGCCCACTTTATTATTTTCACGGAAACCAATGATCAAACAAGAGCAGGTTCCAAGAAAATTGTTTTCTCAGCAAACACCTCTCCACCTGGCTTCGAGACCCTTGCTGAGAGGGGCGAATGTGGTAGCCTACTCGCAGCCTTCGACCTCCTCACTCGAAGTCCCGTTCATATCCTACTCGAACATATCGAAAACTACCTCAACTCAGAATCGAGCCCCTCAAGAAACTATTGTAGTCGAAGCCTTGACAGCAGATAAACCGTCGAGAGCGGATCAGCACATAATAACAGATACCCTTCGACTGAACGATCGAATAGCAGCAGTGTGATGAGACTAGCAGTCAGCTCAAACGGATTAGACGGCGCATTAATTGGTCTCTCAGCTGCAGTGACAGGGATGTCCGAAATAAATGTCGCCACCAGAAAACCCGGACAGTAATCATGTAGCCTGGCCCACTCTTGGTGACTCAGCCTCTTATGTCTCTATAAATAAGAGATAGGGGAAACCAAGAAGAGGTTAGGAAATCCTCCTTAAACCCTATGCTTTTTACCTTTGACCATTTGAAAACTGCATTCAATCTTTATTATTACTCATCAGTAATAGAATCACAGTTTAAAAATCCTAACCAGAGGTCGTAGAGAGTCATATTCGGGCCTCTACATAAGTATTTGTCTCTAATTAGTCTCTTTTTAGGCCGTATACTTATACATCTTTGACGAGTAGTTAACCTCCGTGTTGTAAGAGCCATCTTTGCTTCTCAACAAAGGTCAGGCCCCTACACTGCTGCTCAATCAACTTGTTATGAAATACTCTTAACTCTATGTGTGTTATCAATATCTTTATGTGTGATTCGGGGAAATTTACCTATTTTATTTCATTTTAGGCAAGAGGTTTAATGTAGTGAATAAATATTTTTAATTTTCATTCAGTATCTGGGGTGATGATCTAAACCAGATAGTTATATGAGTGAAAGAAAATAGCTTATAAAAATTGGCAGTTTTATAGTTTTCCTATTGTATTACGTACAGCTTTACAGTTCTCCAATATCAATAAGAAATCTTTCTCTCTCAATTGCTCTCAAGATGTAGAATTGTTAGTTTGCTTTTATATTATTATATTCATCAACATTGTTTACCATTTTGTGCTCGAATCCTCTCCAGTAGGAAGGACAAATTAAATTTGTACTCTTTCTAAAAGTTTAGTGTCACATTACAAAATGTCCCGTACTTTTGCTACATGGTATCAAATTTTTGTTGAGATATATAGTCTCACACCTCATAATATAAGAAGCCTTGTTCTTATCAAGACCTCCCACCTTCAGCATGGAAGCGATAGAGCACACAAATGCTTGGTACCCAGATATGTAGGCTTGATGCCGATCATTGACAAAGTTGAAAAGGTTTCTTACAAGCTTAAACTGCCACTCCATCTTTACTTTACCCATCCAGTGTTCCATGCCAGCGCCCTCAACCCTTACCACGATGACAAGGATGATCCGAACTAAAGTACCGTTAAACCTCATATTCCTCAGAAGTCAGTTGCCATATGACAAGTTTTAGAGAGTGTTTTTGCCCACCGAGTGACCAATGTTGATCCTGACACCAAGGAAGAAGTCTATGAGTACCTAGTACAGTGGAAAGACTTGCCAGAGGTAGAAGCCAGCAGGGAACACCAAGATTCTCATCCCCTGCTGATCCGACTCAGGAAGATTAAAGCCAAATAAGAAAGGAAAGTGAAGAAGAAGATGTAGAAAAAGTCAACGAAGACGTCTCATAGTTAATTGGGGGAAAATGTAACGCCTCAGCGTGTCAACAAAATATTTTATAAATAGAATATTTAGGATATAATAAAGCCTTGTAAAAGGTTTGATTAATTTTCGTAGAGTTTAGGTTAACCTTTAGGGGGAGTACGCTTCATCTCTAACTTTGATGTTTCATTTTGGTTGTAAGCTATTTATTTAGTAGTTATATTGTATAGTAAGTGAATCATGTACACCCAAGTTGAAACTAAAGCCTTGCAAACTTGTTGATAAGCTAGTAAAAGTTAGTTTTGTTAAGATTGGTGAATCAAAGTTAGTCCCATATTGGTTAAATATGTGGTCTAGCATAATGATATAAGAAGATACAGACTATTAAATTGCACCGAGGCCTTTAAAGAATAAAACCCCACACCTAGCTCATACTAGGTGGTAAAGGTGGGGACATTATCGATGCAATAGGGGCCCGGGACCTAATAAATAGTATCAGAGCCGACGGTGTTGCGAACATAGTCCACTGTGATTGACGAGTTCTCAGGGTAAAATATGGATGCACAGAGAAAACTCAGTGCTTAGGTGTTGCAGATAAGTCGTTGAACATGGATCTCAAGTGAGATGGTATACTACAGAAGCTCAAACCAAGGTAGAGATTGTTGGTGGGTGTATCTAATCGTATCGGCAATGGCAGACAATTGAGGACTAACGAAGTTTGATCCAAGGTGGAGATTATTAAGATTGGTGGATCAAAGTTAGTCTCACATTGGTTAAAGATGTGGTCAAATACAAGGATATAAAAAGATACAAACTATTAAATTGTACTAAGGCTTTTAAGAATAAAACCCCACACCTAGCCCATACTATATGGTAAAGGTAAGGACAATATCTATGCTTCAATAGCCTAATTCTGAGATTCAGACTTAGCCTTTACACAAAATATGTTTAGAATGTTAAAGAATAGTAAACAATAATCAACAAGATAATTTAGCATAGAAAACCTTTGAATTGGTTAAAAACTATGACCTCTCTTGAGGATTTTGAGAAAGAGAAGATGATCTTATTGAGAGTGTTAACTTATTACAATGTGCGCTCTGGGTATCTGGAATTTTTGAGTAAGGATTCTTCTATGTAGAATTACCCGTTCTTGATCAGTAGTTCTTTGGTCCTATTTATAAGTCTCATCATATGACCGTTTGACAACAATTAATATTCTTAATGATGGACATTACAAAGTATATGTAAGATGCTCTTTGACCAGATTGTGTAACATTCTGATCTTTGTTGTTGTACAACGACTCTATTGATGACTGTATATTTGTATAAATCAAACTGTTGATGTGGAGATCAAAAGTGATGACTCAAACTAAGGAATGTTGAACATATCTTTAGTAGTACTTCCTGTATGGTGATGAGGTCGAGGATGAAGCTTAAGTTTGAGATACAAAATAAGTTATTACAAGACGGCCCTCAGCCAAGAGCACGAGGAGCCTTATGGACGAGTGGTATTGGTTGAGAAATTTATGCTGTATTTACTTCTTGATGTTACTGTCTTGATTCTGATTATGCCACGTACTTTGTTAATGAGATGGAAAATTTGTATATAGTTCGAAGATGAAGCATGAGTTAGAGATTCAGAATAAGCCACTACAGCCGCCCTCTATCAGCCAATAGTACGAGAAACCTAGTGAGCGACTGGTGTTGGTTGAGAAGTATCATAAATGTTGTAGTTAATATTTGAGAATCATTTCCAATGTATAGTCATGAGTATCTATTTGTGGCTTTTCGGTTTTCGAGAGCCAATGGTTCTAATAATTGTTGTTTGAATGGGAATTCCTTTCTGACGCTGGGAATTTAAAGGGTCTGCTTTAAATGCTCATCATAGTATAAAAAGCAATTGGAGGTGAGTGTGATAAACCAAGTCTTCGTCTCTGATTCCTTTCTTCTCTACTCTTGACTGTTGAGAAGAGCTTGACTATTGCGAGTATGGTGACTACCCAATCTTAGGGGTCTAAGATTTGTAAAAGAAATAGAGGAATTATGTATTAGGTACTTTGGATGTCAACCTCTGTATTTGCCGATACCAATTCCTATGTCGCCTATCTATCACCGCATGTCAAACAAAGAAGTGATGGATGCGGGGTATGATTACTATCAGAAGGTACAGTTTCACTATCTACTGACATCTGAAGCAGAGCATAGAAATGGGCTATGTTTGCTGACGGAGGAGGTTGTTACCACTAAAGATGAAGCGGCAAGCATTCTTCCGAGTGAGTCTCGTCGGTATACTGCTAGTGAATGGGTCCTTTATAGAAATATAGGACCTTCCGTCTGTCTCTAGCATGCGGGGTGGGGGCTATGGTAGAAGTGGCGATGATGGAGGAATCATTTTTTCCATGGACCATAGATATTGTCCATCAAGAAGATCTTTCATCTGTGAATTCTAGTTCTAACTGTTTCCTGGGCTTTATAGCATGGGTTCAGAGTTTGGAAGTTATAACAGTTTTTTATCATCTTCCTTGTCTACTGCTGAAAAACAATTCGAACTATAACTGTATAAAGTAATATGTTAAAATTATTTAGAACATCTAATTATCTATAAAGTATTCTGTAAGTGAAGGTTTCGAACAAATGAAAATATCATCGTTCTGGCCTTTTGACTATTTTTGTCGAATTTATTTATATAGTTTTCCATTGTACAATAGAAGTTTGCAAATAGGTATGACTTTATCAAGTGGTATAATAGGGAAAATTGAGATGTAAGGTTTTCATTGTATTGCAGTTGATGGTAGTGATAGGTGGAGTTTGGAAAGTTAAAGGAGTTCAAAAATTTGGTGATAGGTAGTATATATTTTTTCTGAGATGACTTGAAGGATGGAAATATATATGGTTTACTACGACCTGTGTATTCGAATAGGATATGATAATGTTTCCAAATGTGAAAAAGGAGTGACATTGATCTGTAGGTGCTACTGCTGGACTTTCTTGATCTTGCATGTTGCTAGCTGTATACTTGTTCGTATAAAATCGAAGGAGATATTTCATAATATGGAAGGGATGACCTGTTACAATATTTTTCATTTGATGTTTATATTCTACTATTCCAAAAATAAACTTAGAAAATATTCCCTTCAGCAAAATTTGTGGGGTGATATGGATTTGTAGAGATCTTTTTCATGGCTATAAAGTTGTGATTCTTGGCTGTTATAATTTATATCTTCTGCAGGGATACATTTGCTGTGGAGGCAGTTTGATTTCCCATGGTGAGGACTCGCTCTCAGCGTGCTCATTAGGCAGTAGATATGGTCGCATTCATATCAAGGTTGCTGAACTCCGTGAGTGATATTTTTGTCGATTGCCTTATGATGTTATGTTACTCGAATGGCCATTGAATCTGATTAGACTAGATGAAAAAGTTAAGTGTATAGAGTATGATCACTTTTTCTGGTGTAATGTGTTTCGTAGATCGCTTCTGAGTGCCAGGGTATGGGAACTGACTATTCAATAACTCACATGTGACAAGATTGTTGAAAAGGATCCAAGGGCTACAAGAGGAGAGATAATTCAGTGTGAAGAGGCAAACCATCGAAGCTGCTTTAGATGTGACTAGTGAGATCGGTATGTGCGAAGTGAGAGCTCTTACAAAGTATTTTGTTTTTAGTATTCTACATTGGTATCCAAATAAATGTAAGATGATGAATGTTTGATGTCTCGATCTGATTGAATAAGAATAAAGTATTCTGCTTTACTGTTTATGTACGAATATTTATGGAAAACAGTTGTAGGATTTTAACAACTGTATTGATCTCTTTAAATTTTGAATATTGAGCTATTTTAGGGAAGTTGTACGACCTTAGTAGAGTATAAAAGTATGGTGATTGATCGTTTGTACTATCCTAAGGAAGAAGTGCATAATTTTTAATGGTGGACAATAGAGACAGACGTGATGACAGTAAATGTTATCACAGAAGTTATGATAGCGATGTCACCCAAAAATACATGCAAGTAGGGACAGTAGAGATGGCTGACGAGTGTCAGAAGAAGCTATCGTTTCATAAACCGAGGGAGAATATAAAAACTCGTCTCTCTCTCCCTCATAAATTACCTTCTATTTTAGAGAGAGACAAAAGTGGTACAAATCTTATTCTCATTGAGAGGAAACGTTTGAGTTCTAAGTGCGATTTGAGAAAAAAAATCTTCATCAGGTGATAGAAAACTTTCGGGAAAGCGACAAGAGGGCTCAATCTCGACAAGACGTCTGGGCAAAGCAGAAGATTGTTGTTCTTCAAGTACAGGTTGGTAATATAATTCTCTGTTCACTTGATTTGTTTAGTAATTTGGATGATATTTGTAGTAATCTGTTTGATATGTATAGTAACCTGTTTGATATGTGTAGTAACCTGTTTGATATGTATATCCAATAATATAGGGGTTTTGGGTTTTTTGAATAAATATGAGTGAGTTGTGGAGTTGGAGAATTTTTTGTATATGAACAGACTTTAGAGAAATATAATGCTTGCTTGAAGAAGGAGAGGGAAAATTAAAATGATTAATTATTACTTTTTGTTTCGGGAAATTGTAAGGTAGACGTATTGACTGGGTAGAAGGTGGGGTTGTGGTTACAGTATGTAGTATAAAAATAATGATAAAATATGTTTTGTATCTGTAGGTCTAGTATGTGTTCGAAACCTAGCATTCCCAATTGTAAATTTGTAGTATCTTCGAGTTCGGATAAAACATCGTCTTCGAGGAGGGAGAACGATTGTCGTGCCATGGAAGAAACTATGAATATTGAAGAAATGATAGTAGAGGTTGGGGGGCCAGTAATATTGTGGGAGTGATAGTGAAGGAGAATAGAAAAGAGAAAGATAAAGTTTTTGTCATTTACGCAGAGGGAGTGGATGTAGGAAAAGAATACTTGAAATATAAAATGAAATTGCAGGGAGAATGGGGAAGTTATGTGGAGGATCAAGGTCTCTAGTTCAGGGCCTATGTCCCCAGGAAAGGGGAGGAGTTAGTATACTATCAAGTCCTATGCTTGGAGAAGCGGAAGAAGCATAGAAGGATTAGTGAGGAGGTGAATCTCTCATACTATAATGGTCTCGGGCTATCAGGCCCGAGTAATGGGTTTTTATGTTTATTAAATAAAGTCGTATATAGCCTTAGAATTCCTCTGACCTCCTTTCAGAAAAGGGTCATGAATGTATTACAGTATTACCCTGTCCAGTTGAATGGGAATGTTTATAAGATTATGATGGTATGTAAGGCACTGAATGAGAAGTGAAAAAAGGAAGGGACTGCTAAGTAGTTCGAAGCTGAAGATGTGATAAAATTTTATAAATAAAAATATGTCAAGGGTCGAAGTAGTGGTTACCTGTATAGTGATTCATCAAGGCCAAAATTCTTTGATTTTGAATCTGTGGGTAGACCATGGAACAACCACCTTGTGTGGGTAGAGGGTAACTGTATGAAGGTTCCAGATGAACCAGCGCTCGAACTGAACCGTATATATTATAATTCGAGTAAGTAATGTTGATAAATCTTCAAATAACCAATAAATTATCTTCGTTCTGCTACTTAATGTTGTGTTACTTGTTTTGGAAGAACCCAAGCCTTCATCTACGCCTGAAAAGGCTAGTCTGTTCGACTACGCTGCTCAAGATTAGAACGAGCTAAAGCAGATACTTGGTGAGCTCGATATCCGTTGGGATAAAAGGGTAGATTCCATAGTACCCAAAGTTCAACGAGCTCACGAGAAATGAGCAATGACTGAAGGGAAGGTTCACCTGACTGTGGATGATGTTCTTAGTCTTCCACCTCCTGGACCTCAGACCACCAAATGGAATACCCGTAGGTTTGGGAAGTCAACTCGTCAGAGTACCTCTACCACTGGAGTGGCGGCCACGGAACAAGAGGTCGCCAAGACTATTTCTGTAGGTGTAGAGTAGAGTGCAGTTGCTCCTACTAAGGTCGAGAAGAGCTTGAGGAAAAGAAAGAGGCATGATAAAGAGGGTAGTTCCCAAACTAATCCTTATGTCACAGCTAAATGAAAGAGCAAGAGCTAAAATACTGTCTGATCGATGGGCCAGATCCAGAGCAGTTTGACGATGAGTATCACGAACATACTATCGTGGTATGTGTTAAAAATTTTAAATTATCTTTGTATTCGGACTAAAAATTGTTATACTTAATTTATCTTTGATTATTTTTATAGTGGCAGCTCTCGATGCTGCTGAAGGGAGCAAAAATGTGTTTGGAAAAGAAGAACCAGGAGTTCGGGGTGAAGTTTAAAGCTCAACCTGCTCGTATGAAGAAGATCGAAGCAGAGCTCAAGCATGAGAAGAATAAAGCTGAAGATGTTATAACAGCTGTCGAGGTCACAAAAAAGTATAGCGATCTGGTGAAGTATGACGCTGTTATGTCAAAATTGGTTATGGCACTTTTAATGGAAAGAGACCACTTCGTCCAATCATATTATGATTTTTGATTGAGTGTAGCTGATGTTGAACTTTGCCAAACTGGTAGATATAGTGAAATAGTCTTTCCTTTAGAGGTTGCCGATAAAGGAATGGTTGATGCTGCTACTATCCCAGAGAAAATGTCAGATCTTCCACCAGGAAGTGTTGAGCCAGTTCTACCTATTAAGAAAGTATTAGACCCTCTATCAGAACATACTGAACCAGTTCCTCTTCCTGGGAAGACATTGGGTCCTTCTTTAGAACATACTGATCCAGTCCATCTTGTTAGGTCGTCATTGGAGGCTCCATCTGAGGTAGAACTCAACAAGAATCTCTAAACCTTCTGTTGTATTCTGTTTTTGATTTGATGCAGTTCGTGTAATAACAATGTGATTGTACTCTATATTGTTGAAGTTGGAGTGATGATTTAAAACATGTTCATCTTGGATGTCTGTATTATTACAAAATATTTGTACTTTGTATAGGAGATAGAACGACTGAGAAAAAGTAATTCCAAACTGGAAAGGTCATTGAGTAGAGCGAGGGATTTCGTGGCTCGTATTCAACAGGTACTTAATAAAACTGAATATGAGATAAGGTAATTTAAACTTAATTTTGAGAAAACATTTAAGGAGTTATATGATTTTTAGTGTAGATATGCTAAGATAAAAATAGAGAGGGACGAGGTGTTAAGAAAGGAAGAGGAAAGGGGGGTATTAGTTCGAAAACCAAAAGATTTAACCTGTTTTAATGACCCAAGTGATAGAGCTAGGTGTCAAAGCATGCTGATAGCTCTTACATTATATTTTGAGGTCGAAGTAGATTGTGAACGAGGTTTAAAAGAAGCTTATGTAGAGCTTTTGAAGGAAAGAGGTATAGCTCCAGACCCAACTCGAGTAATGATTTTAGCGCAAGAAACACGTAATTATCATAGTTTAGAGACAAAAAATTGCTTTGCTCGAGCTGGTATATCTGTTGTATGGGGCGATATAAAACCTTTATCTAATATGTTTGGCTTTACGTAGGATCAGTGGGCCATGAGAATTATATTTTTTAGGATAAGAAAAGAACAAATAGAGGTTCAGTAGCAATTAGAGAGTGAGTTAAAGGATACATGATAAAATATCATAACTTGTTGAACAAAAAATATTTTTAGCGACGCAATTGTCAAAAGAAGTGAATGTTTGAATAAAGGTAGAAGCTGATGTGAGGGCTTTAGGTGTATTGTAAAAAGAAACGTGTTAGCGGCTGCATAAGGCGCATATGCAATTGAAAGAGTATTTGTATTCGTCTCGAGCAAAACTCACTACTCAAACAGAACATGAGCGTCATATAGACAATGTTATTGATTTTTATGGAGAAGAACTGACGAGGGTAGAAAATGAACTTAGGAAGTTCGTAATAGAATGTGGGAAAGATTTTGATGTAGAAAATGCCAAGGTTGAAAATATGTGGTTCTCTAAAGATGAAGCTGAAATTATTGGTAAAAAACCCATTCCTAGGTCGAGGAAACTTTTATTAAAAGAAGATGAGGATGAGGTCAAAAATATGAGACCTCGATCGATGCATAAACCATGCCAGCAGGAGGTGGTGACCTTTACAGTTCCTATAAATGTTCATGTAACAAGTAGACAGAGTTCGAGGGAGAAAGGGTTGTCCTCGCATATCTTGAAGAAGCGAAGATAGGGTATTCTTGTGTTCTTTTATCGCCCTGTATATGTGTTAGATCTTCGCGTATTGTTGTGATGATTAATAGAATAATGTATTTAAATTACTCAGATACCATGTTCTTGATTTAGACTTGTTAACTTTGGCATATAATCTGTTAGTATATGCAAACTATTATAAATGTAAACTATTATGACAGGTGGAACTGACAGCTAGTTAAAGTCAATGTGACGCGTTATGCGTCCAAAATGAACAATTAAATGCTGAGCTAAGTTCGGGTTAGGGGGCATTAAAGAGAGTTACTGTATTAGAACAAAATTCTAAAGTGGAAATTTTAAAAGAGTGGCGTATAGTAACCCGTATGACAGAGAAACTCCGAGAAAAAGAGGCTCACTTAGCCGTTGCACTGAGAAAGATGGAAGGTTTAAAATAAGTAATAAGGAAAAAAAGTGCTGAAGCTGTAAGCGTCTCAAAATAAGCTAGCCAACAAGGGGGTGAATTTACATCTGCTCACACCCAAGTTATAGAACTGCTGGCATAGTACAGGAAGAAGGAAATACAGTGAAAGACTTGTAATTTCAAGTAAATATGCTCAAGGTAGAGATAGCCGATATGCGAGTTCGTGCTCGTAATTATGAAATATTGTGGCGAGTTGCTGACGTGATGGTTAAAAAGTTAGAAGAGGTCCACAATCAACAGAGTGAAGACATAAACAAGGCTTATAACGTGGAGGTCCACAATCAACAGAGTCGCATGATTTAGATATCTTGGAGTACCAAATAGAAAATGGCAAACTACGAGATGCGAATAGGAAGCTAGATGCTGACCTAACGTGGGCAGCGATACGTCTCGATGAAAGGAGGGTCGAATGTGAAGGCCGTGAAGCTAAAATAGAGGGATCGGCATCTTTGGTTTATCATATGGAAGAATTCATGACAGTGCTGGAATCTCAAAATGCTGATGCGAGGGATGGAAAACAACAAGTGGGGAAACGCTGTAAATATTTGGAAGCTACGCTAAAGGAAGCACAAAGTAAGCTTAGCGAGCTTATTCTTTGTAAACAGGTAAAAAGTAAAGTAGGTGATGTGCGCAACAGAGAGATGATAGCAGTGATTTTATTCTTCGTATTGAAGTTCAAGATACTGGAAGTAGAAAGCAAAATGGTATATGAAGGTTTAGTTGCCAAAGGTGTGCAATATGAGATGGAGTTAATACGATCTGAGTATTTAGATCCCATGATGGCCAGAATTGGCTCTCTTAAACAGAATATGGTTAAAGAGGGAAAGAAAATTGTTATAGGGAGAATGCCAAAATTCATGCATCAACGGCTGTGTAAGGGTTGTGCACGTGACGTTGGAGGACCTTCTAATTTAGGTAATGATTCAAGTGATAGCTCTAGTGAGGAATAAGGTGCAGCGAATGTGATAAGGTTTTATGTATACTAAAAATATATAGTAGATAGAGTGTAGAATGAAATGAATACTGGCAAAAGAATGATCTGTAACCTTGCGAGGAACCAAAGGTAATGTATGGGTTGAATACCTATTTTATAGAATGATTCCAAAGGTTTTTGTATAGTAAATGGTTGCTAAGGCAACGCCGTAGAAGAACATAGAAGATCGGTTTGACTGAAGTCATAAATGACCTGTAATGTGATATGTTATCGGTTTGGCCAAGGCAACAAACAGTTTGTAATGTATAGATGATCAGTTTTGCTGAAACAACAAATGATCTATATAGATGATCAGTTTGGCTGAAGCAGCAAACGATCTCTAATGTATAGATGATCAGTTTGGCTAAAGCAACAAACAATCTGTATAGATGATCAGTTTGGTTAAAGCAACAAATGATCTGTAATGTATAGATGATCAGTTTGGCTGAAACAATAAACGATTTGTAATGTATAGATGATTAGTTTGGCAAAAGCAATAAACGAACTGTAATCTGTATATAGAAGTACTTGTTGGATATACTACAAAAGTACTATAATATAGGGCAATCGAACATAAGTATTTCACTTGTGCAAGATTAACGTAAGACAAATGTGTTAGATAGAGTAACTGTATGAAATAGTAGAAAGTACTGAGATATATGGGAATCAAATATAAGTCTTTCATTAATGTAAGATCGTCATACAAGATGATAGATTAATTGTAGAAAAATACACTGTAATAGATCATTATCTGCGATACAGCTTCAATTTCCTCGTGTTCCAAAGATTCGGTATTTGTTCTTCGTGTTCAGTGGCGAGATTGTAAAAACCAAGGCAACTTTTTCAAATAATGACAAAAGGACCTTCCCAATTTTTGGACAATTTCCCTACATTGACTTTTTTTCTATGTTTTGAAATTTCTCGTAGGATGAGGTCTTTGATTTCGAACTCTCCATGACGAATGTGCTTGTTGTAAGATTGGGCTAAATCTTGGTGGTATCTTCCCAAATTCATGATTGCTCTGTCATGAGTCTCCTCGATCCAATTCATGTTATATGCCAACTAGAATTTATTTTGTTCACCTGTTATGGTATAGCTGCATATTGGGTGATGATACTGAGTGGGGATGATTACTTCTATACCATAAGCCAGGAGGAACATTGTGCATCCAGTTGATACTCGAGGTGTTGTTCGATATGCCTATAATGCATATGGAAATTCCTGAACCCAGTTACCCTTTATTTCTGCCAAACATTTTTTGATTCCATCTACGATAGTTCGATTAGTAATTTTGGCCTGACCATTACCTTGTGGGTAATACGGATTGGAAGGAGATTGTATGATGTTGAGCTGATTGAGAAATTTGACGAATCTAGAGCCAACGAACTGAGGTCCATTGTCAATTCTGATGAGATGGGGGAAGCCAAAACGGATGATGATGGTTTCCCATATAAATTTAATGACTTCGTCTTCACGTGTTCGACACAGAGGGACTGCTTCTACACATTTAATGTAGTAATCCGTTACTACTAAGAGGTACTTCCCTTTGCCTGGTACAGTACGGAATTCTCCTACGAGGTCGAGTGCCCATCTTTTAAATGGCCAAACGACGTTGTTGGAATGGAGTTCCAAAGCTGTAGATCAAATTTGGGAGCCATGTCTTTGGAAGGCATCGCATTTGCTTGCGAGTTCAATGGCTTGAGCATTTATTTTAAGCCAAAGACACCTTGAGTAAGAGCTCGATTGGCTAGAGATCGTCCTGCTGCATGGAAACCACAAGTGCCTTAGTGAAGTTCGTGCAGGAATTTTTGTGCTTCTTTGTTGGATAAGCATTCGAGAAATGACCCTGTTACTGAAATTTTGTAAAGGAGATCGTTTTCCACGATGTATCTCTTAGCATTACCAAGCACGCATCTCCTTTCAGTGGGATCTGTAGGGAGTTTTCGGTCAAACGTGTTTTTAGTTCCAATATAGTTAAGGAAAGGTTGTCGCTAATCATCCTCGTCTTCTTCAACGCCCCCAATATTAACAGAATTTGAGTTTATGATGTTAATGCTAGGAGTGGATAATACTTCGATCTTGAAATATCAAGCTTATGTGTCAAGGATTCCTGTGAGATAAGCGAGGGAATCAGAATGTCTATTTTCTCTGCGTGGTAAATGTTTAATAGTAATCCACTTGAATTTGCGCATTATGTCGGCTACTGCTGCTGCGTAATCAATCATCTTTCCATTCTTCTAGAATTTTTCTGTGTAATGGTTCACAATAAGTAAAGAGTCTGTGTAGAAAGACAAGTTTAAGACTCCAATCTCGAGAGCAATATCTAGACCGTGAATCATTATTTCATACTCAGCCGTATTTTTTGTAGCTTCGAAATTAAGTCTAACTGCTTTCACAATCCTGTAATTGGAAGGTGTGATAAGCATAATTCTGATACTTTATCCTACAGGTCTAGAAAATCCATCAGTTAAAGGACGCTATCCCTTTTGAGTTACTCAGCCAGACTTTTCTCCGAACTTGTCTTCGAATTGTTCCCCATTTGTATCTGTGTTATCTTCTTCCCAGTCGGGATCTTCTACCGGGAAGTCCGCAAGGGAATCTGCTACAGCTTGATCCTTTTCCAAATGTCGTGATTAGAAATGGATATCATGTTCGCCTAGTTTGACTGACCATTGTTGTATTTATCTAGATTTTTCACACTTGGATAACATCTCTCGTAAAGGGTAATTCGCCACTACGCGAATTGAGTGGGCTTGAAAATATTGTCTCAAATTTTATGATGTATATACGAGAGTTAAGAGTAATTTCTCAATCTTGGTATACCGGGTCTCTGCTGGAGTGAGAGTTTTGCTGATGAAGTAGACAGGTTTCTCTATCTTCTCATCAAGTCGAATTAGAACATAACTTAATGACTCATCGGTAACTGCAAGATATATGACGAGCTCTTCCCCTTCTTTAAGTTTACTCATCACTGGTGGTGAACCCAAGTAACATTTGAGCTCGTAAAATGCTACTTCACACTTTGTTGTCCACTCGATCTTAGGATCTTTTTTAAACTTCTTTGTTGTTGTTCCATCATACAGTAGATTGAACAACCAACGACATCGGTCTGAAGACTTCGAGACAAAGCAATTTATTACAGAAATCTTGCCTGCTAATATTTGTATGTTTTTCTTCGTTCTTAGAGAAGGCATAGACAATAAAGCACGAATATGATTTGGATCAGCTTTTATGCCTCGCTTACTGATCAAATGTCCCAAAAATTTGCCAGATTAAACTCCGAACATGCATTTGTCAGGGTTGAGTCGCATCTTGTAGAAATGTAGAATTTTAAAAGCATTATACAAATTTGTTATATGGTTCTTCTCCTTAAGACTTTTGCACAAAATATCGTCAATGTAGACTTCCATCACTTTTCCAAGGTGATCTTTGAACAATTGAGTCGTCAGTCTTTCATACATGGCGCCAGTATTCTTGAGGCCGAATGGCATAACCTTATAGCAATATAAGCCATATTTTGTAATGAAAGCAATTTTTTCTTGATCATCCGATAGTAGAAGTATTTAATTGTATCCTGATGCAGAATCCATCATGGATAGAGGTTCATGCCCCAAAGTGGAATCGGGTAGATGATTTATGATAGGAAGTAGAAAACTATCCTTTGGAATATGTTTGTTGAGGTCCGTGAAATCCACATACACTCTGATCTTATCGTTCTTCTTTGGGACTGCTACAATATTTGAGATCCATTCTGGGTAATTGGCCTTTCGGAAAAAACCAACTTCGATGAGTTTGTCAATCTCTTTACTGACATCATCTCAAAGTCTTGCTGTTAACGTCCATTGCTTTTGTTTGATAGCTTCGGCCTTATCTTTCAAATTGAGCTTATGGCAGGCCAGATTTGGATTAATGCCCGACATTTCGTGAATGGTCCAAGCGAAGATATCATTGTTGTCTTTAAGAAATTGAATGAGGGCATCTCGTTCAGCCGTTGGCAAGAGAGTGTAAATATATGTTCCTCACTTTTTCCATCAATTTTGACGTAATCTGTTATTTTTGCGTTTGGCAGATAGTTTTTTGTAGAGTTCACTGTATAGTTTTCTGTAATATTTTATGTTCTTTTCTGTAATTGCTATGTGAGCTGTGGTTCTGAGTGTTCTGGAATGATGACAACAGAATTCTCACATGCTCGAGCTAGCTTCTATGAAGCACCATGTTTCTCATTTTTAACATGATAACCAAAGCATCATGGTGAGGATAGTTGATATGACGAACATCACAGTCGTCGAAAGAAATTCTTGTTCGATGAGAGCTGGATACAGGAAGTAAACGAGCTTTTTTTATCTTTCATGGATAAGTCGTGGCATTGGCTTACTCGTTGTCTTTTGCTTATGTTCAATTGGTTGACGATATGAGTCTCAACAAAGTGGCTAAGAGATACATGGTATAAATGTTTCTCTTCTGTTGGATCCTCGGTTTATACGGCTTCTATAGGAAGTTTGTAACTCCCGTTCTTGTAACTCTCAATGTCCACAATGTATTCATGCATTCATCCATCTACAAAGATGTACTCTAACAATTGTTGTAGGGTGAAACAATGTTCGGTCTCATGATGGCGAACCTTGTGGTGGTTGCAGTAAGGTTTGTTCTCAATATGCTGGAGATATTGTGCATTTCAAAAAAATCTATCCTTCTGAAGTATAGGATAAATGCTAGTTATAGTTATGTTCATCTTGGGAAGACAGGGTTTTGGCAAGTTATTGCCCTTCCGAGGTCGTTCGTCATTAGATTTTATCCGTTTCTTGTCTCCTCCCTGATCAGTAGCACGGCTGAAGTCTTGGCATGTAGATTGATTTCGAGCTGTCAATGTTGACTTCTGAGGTTTCTGCCTTTCAGATACCATTCTTTCCAAGTTAATATACCCGGTAACCTTTTCGGTAATGTCCTCCAGAGTTGTTGGCTTGTTCAGGAAGAGATACTCCTTCGCCCTTCCATCGACCAATAAGGCATTGGTGAAAGCAGAAATAGTAATTTTCTGGTCGAGTGGATCTACCTTTCGAGCTAACTCCAAAAACTTATTCGTGAATGTCTCGAACTTCTCACCAGGCATCTGCTTGAGGCTGAAAAGTGAGTATAGATTCTCTTCTTTGTCTCTATTGTGCGAGTAATTCTTAATGAGGAGTTCTCGCAATTGTTCGAAGGTCGTGATAGATCCTTCGGGCACTGTGTGGAACCATCGCGGGGTTTGCCTGATAAGCTAGTGGGAAAGAGCCGGCATAGAATATGATTGGACGTGGAATGTATGCCCAAAGCATCCTGGAACTCATGGACGTATTCCACTGGATCGGTACCTTTGTATTTTCAGATTTTCAGAGTGTGAAACCCGGTGGGGACATCGTCATCCAATAGCTCCAGTGCGATCGGGCTCTTCTGTAATCTGTTATGGATTCCTTTAGTCGGAGTCTGAGCTTCGAGTAATTCTTTGATTTGCCAGTCAACATGTTCCTGAATCACATATTGTCGAGCTGTGGTGGCTGGGCGTATGGTGCGTCCTTCTCCAGGATTGTGGTCGCCACTTCCTTCACTTAGGCGCTCTTTTACTAGAACTCGAACTCTTCGAGGTAGATTTTCTGCCTGTCTAACTCTCGTGAGGCCGCCATCTACCTCTTGGTGGACCTCCTGGATTGGGAAGGGCTCAATTTCCTGTTGGTGATGGTTAGATCGATGAGTACCTCCTAGGTTATTACCTTTTGGCGGAGATCATATTCTGTCATGAACGGAAACTCGCGAGCCTTCTAGTTGCATGCCTTTGTTCTTATGGGCGGCGACTACTAACCCTGTAGAACCTTCAACGCGTCTTGTACACTCGCTAGTTATTGTTCCAAAGTAGCACGTCTCTTTGTTTCAGAATTTAAAGTGGCCCGCAGATCTGCTAATTCTGCATTTTCTCTTACTAGAACGATCGGTGCGCTCTGATCCAGAGGTGACATTCTGAAAAGAAGACGATCAGCAGTTTCTGAGACAATGGGTTTGAGAATTACGATTCCCACAGACGACGCCAAATATAATAGCCTAATTCCGAGATTCAGACTTAGCCTTTACACCAAATGTGTTTAGAACGCTCAAGAATAGTAAATAATAATCAGCAAGATAATTTAGCGTAAAAAATCATTGAATAGGTTAAAAACCACAACCTCTCTTGAGGATTTTGAGAAAGAAAAGATGAACTTATTGAGAGTGCTAACTTATTATAATGAGTGCTCTGGGTATCTGGAATTTTAGAGTAAGGATTCTTCTATGTAAAACTGCCCGTCCTTGATCTATAGTTCTCTGGTCCTATTTATAAGTCTTATCATATGACCGTTTGACGACCATTAATATTCTTAATTATGGACGTTACAAAGTATATGTAAGATGCTCTTTGACCAGATTGTGTAGCGTTTTGATCTTTGTTGCTGTACAACGACTCTATTGATGACTGCACACTTGCATAAATCGAACTGTTGATGTGGAGGTCGAAAGTGATGACTCGAACCAATGAATGTTGAACATATCTTTAGTAGTGCTTTCTGTATGCTGATGAGGTCGAGGATGAACCTTGAGTCCGAGATACAAAATAAGCTATTACACATGCAATGGGGGCTCGGGCTCTAACATGTTTTGCATTGCATCTTTGTACTGTTGTATGTTGCCTTACTATTATTTGATGTTGCGAGAAAATATTGTTGAAATAAGATGAATAAATAGGATTGTAATCTCAGCGGGTCGGTAACATTAGGCTACTTCAATCATTTCCAATTTCCAATTGGTTTTAAGACGAACTCTTCAGTTCTAATAATTTCATAGAGGAAAGATAGATTAATTCTGGGCAAACAATGAGATTTTTTTTTTTTTTTTTTTTCAGATAGGGCAATGCCGGCCATGATCACGGGAGAAATATGTAAAACGTGCAAGCCAACGTTTGTTTGAAGCAAGAAATAGTAAATGACAATATAATGTGTGTTGGCCCTACTCCCATGTTATAATCACTATCTCCCATTCTTCATGGTGGTAAGTGAAGCTAAAAACACACACGCACACACGTACCTCTTCTACCATCCAAAGTTTCCGCATCTCACAATAATGGTGAGGTTCACAAACTCACAAGTTAGAAACTGTGTCCCCAAAGAGCTTCAAAGTGTATAATGATTTCGAAGAAAATGAAAATCGGCCACATAATGGGACAAAGACGTGAGTCGTTTTGGACTCTTTTCCACGTGTGCAATGCCCTGCTAAAATAGAACGTACAAAATATAACCCCCAGTTCTCTTTTGTAGGTGTTAAACCTTTAAAGCATATGAAGGGTCATTCCCATTAATAGCTCCACACAGTCAGATCATGGGTTTCGATTTATTTTCTTTGCTAATTGGTTTTAGATTACGTTATGACAACTCAACTTCGATTATCATTTATCAAGGGGTAACAATGATCAAGTTTTCATTGTGAATGTTTCCGAGAAAGCAAACGGAGATAAGACTGACATAATTCAAATTGTTTTTTTCCTCAGTACACTAATGCCAAACCATGGAAAATTAAAATTTTCAGACCCGTAAGCTTGTGCAATACTTACTAGATATGACAATGGTCAAGACGATCGTCCATCGGCATTTTACCGTTGAACGAAAATATGATATGCAAGACTTTTATTCGGTCAAAATAGGCACTTGGCACAGAACATATATATATGATGTATAACAAAAAGGGTAGGTAGAAAGAATTCCAAAAATACAACTTTTCTTATCTTTGTTTCTCTAACAACAACCACCTCCCATCCATCTAATTTAGTCACACTCTTTGAATGCCAAACTTTTCCACCTCTTTAAATACTTAACGCTCCCATCTAACTCTCCCCACTCCTTAAACCTCCCAACTCCCAATCCAATCCAATCCCCCTCTCTCAAATGGCACCAGTTTCTTTTGAGCAAACCTCGAAGAAAGTATGTGTGATGGACGCTTCGGGACGTCTCGGCTCATCCCTCGTCGACCGTCTACTGCAGAGAGGATACATCGTACATGCCGCTATTCAGAACAACGGTATCATGAACTGCGATAACAACAAGAAAAACCTGAGGGTATTTCGGTCAGATCCTTTTGACTACCATAGTATCATCAACGCCTTAAGAGGTTGCTCTGCCTTGTTTTACACCTTTGAGCCACCACAAGAGCAACCCATCTTTGATGTACGTAATTTAAAGTTTAGACCCAAAATAGTAATTTGCAATGACCTTTTTGCCAAGTCACTAGTTTATTTTTGTTGGGGTATTTTAGGAATTTACAGCTGAGGAGGAGGTGAGAGCTGCACATAATGTTTTAGAGGCGTGTGCGCAAACGGAAACGGTGGAGAAAGTGGTTTTCACGTCGTCGGTAACGGCAGCTATTTGGAGAGAAGACCGTAGTAAGTCAAGTCAAGACTTTGACGAGAGACATTGGAGCGATGTCAACTTTTGTCGCAAATTCAAGGTATTAATTTATTTATTACGTGTTTTGCTTGATGACTTTCGAGGTTAGACTTGTAAATGAAATATTCTCATTATCAAACAATAAAATAAATAAAAATTAGATATTAGAAGAAATAGAATTGTCATAAAATTAGAGTCAAATTTTCCCATGGTGCAGTTATGGCACGCGTTATCCAAGACGTTAGCGGAGAGGACTGCATGGGCCCTAGCAAAGGACAGAGATGTAAGCATGGTGTCCATTAATGCTGGGCTTTTATTGGGCCCAGAACTATCAGTCAAACACCCTTACTTGAAAGGAACGGCTGAGATGTTTGAAGACGGAGTTTTCGTTACGGTCGACCTAATTTTCTTAGTAGACGCACACATTGCTGTATTCGAGGATGTTTCTACGTATGGACGGTACTTCTGCTTTAACCACGTTATTAATCGACCAGAGGACGCTGTACAGTTCGCGCAGATGCTTACGCCGTCGCCGCCACCACCACCACCACTCGAAAGGTATTCAAAATTACTGGAAATATTATTTTAAAAGTATGGCAAATATATTTTTTGCATGCAAAATACTGATTTACCGCTGTTATGTATTTTTTGTTTTTACAGTTGTGAAGATTCAACTGTTCACCAACAAAGAATCAGCAACAAGAAATTAAACAAAGTCATGGTGGATTATGTGAGCTAGAAATGTTAATGACACGTGGCTCAATTTTAGCCGTTGATAGATTGTGGGACTCTACACGTCAGATCTAGTTAGGTTTCAATCTCCTTCAAAATTGTGGAGCAGAGACACAGGTTTTTTTTGCTGTACCAACTACCTGTATTTAATAAACTTACTTCTGTGTAAATTATATGTAAGAAAGCGTGTAATTGGAAATATTTTAAATATTTTGCTTACGTGGTACCATCTCATTAAATGGTCATTGAAGTCAACGTGTTTGTGTACAACTAACATCTGATCAGATACAGCTGGGTGATGGGTTGCCCATGGGGGCTACAACTACATCCAGTCATCCACACAATTTTCTATTATACAAGCTAAAATGGTGTTTATGTCAAAGCACAAAATTTTATTAACCTTGATTTAATCTCGTGTCCGGTGTACCTCTCTTAAATTAGATCCCAGCCGTCAGATTTCCTATTAAATTTCAAAAGCCCTCCGCAAAGTCGAGACGCACAATATTTATGCTGCTAAAAAACTAGAACTGCAATGCTGGAAATTAAAACTGGGGTTTTTCATTTCAAAACAAATTAGCTATTAGAGAAGTAGCCATACGATCTTATATTATTGAGGTGCATGGCTGTATTTTTGTCCAATGTGGGACTATACAATATATAGCAACATAGAGCACATGAACTACGGCTTTGTCAATTGATTGCATTCCAATAGTATAAACAACTAATTATCATGCGAATGAGTTTAAGTTTACTTAGAACGTCTAAAGCTAAAAGAGCTCGGGTTAATGTTGATTGATCATCATTCGCATGTCATGTCAGGTCTATGACAGATTTAAGCTCCAATAAATTAGATTTACTTCCCACATGTTGCGCTACTAACCACACTAGGTAAGCTCATATTACTCTGATTATTTATCTAGTTTTGATTAATCATCAATTTAACATAATGTTCAGTTTTACTAGTTATATGTAGACATTTATTTGTGTGATCATATTCATAGCTAATCTTGTTCTGTAATGGCCAAATTTCGTAGTAGCTCGAAAATAGCTCTTACACCAAAATGTACATGTGACTAGAATTAGTATAAAAGACTGACACAGATAATTAGCGTAAAAATCTTTGAATAAGTGAAAATCGCAACCTCTATTTGAAGATTTAGTAACTGTAACTTTATTGTTTGAGGCTGATATTTGATTACAAGTTTTTATCACATGAGTTAGAAAATTTAGGTCCTGTAATCTAAAATTATTGGTCATTTCTCCTCTGGAACTCATCTTTTTTATAGACCTCACTCTCAGTGGATATCGTGTAAAGGCATGTTCTCTTAGAAATAGGGCAGGTAGTAGTTGAATGTGTAACTACTAGTTCGTGGGAGACAGGTGTCTTTGACTTGTTCATATTCTCTGTAGTGCCCGATCCATGTTCTTTATTAGTTCGTGCTCCAAGTGTCATTGCTGATTGTATATGTTATGTATATAATGCGTGAGTCTGGTTTTAAGGTAATTCGAGGTTGGAATAGGTCGAGGGACAGGTCCCTATGATCAGTTCGTGTTTAGAGTAGGTCGAGGGACAGGTCCATACAATCGCCCCCTCGCAACTAAAGGCACAGGTGGTTTTAGTTGAGAAATGGTGTGGAATGTTTGTGTGTTGGAAGTTGGAAAGGGATTCGTTGAATGGGATAGGGTTGGGTGTTGTCACTTATGGATGGAAGACTGTATTTGGCATTTAATGCGTGTAGAAATGATTTATGTATTTGGCTTTTGGGTTTCTCAGTAATTGTTGGTTTTGAATGATGGTTGCTTTAGAATTCTTGTATTGCATTGAATGTGACTTTGCTATAAATGTTGTTGATACGGCATCATCTGTCATCGCTGTAAAACTACTTTGTCTCTGGAATATCTTGTGGTCTTCTTTGTTTTAAGAATGGTGACTACCAGACGCTAAGTATATGAAGCGAGGGTGCTTGCTAAAGTACAAAAGCTTCAACTACAATACTCTGGCAATCAACCTTTGCATATGCCTACTCCCATCCTGGTACCGTTGATGTACCAGGGGATGGTTGATGAGGAAGCAATAGAGGTTGAGAATGATTATTATCAAATATGGCGGTTCTACCATCTGATTATGTTGGGTGAACAACGCCGCCTATGTCTCCGTCTTCTTGCAGAGGATGTCATCAATGAGGCGGATGAGGAAGTCGGTGTATGTACCAAAAAGTACTGTCGTTACCCTGCGAAAGATTGGGCTTTGTAAAAGTGGAATCATTCTTCTTTCTCTGCCTTTCTGAGGTGGTGAAGGTTGCGGAAGAAGAGACGGTGGCGGTGGAGACAGAGATTGGAAATATGCTTCCAGTCTTCAGATTGGAAACATGCTTCTGTTACAACCATATCTCTTTTCTTGAAGTATTTTATATTGGAGGTTGTTTCCGGTTCTGTTACAACCAACAGTCTTTTCTTGAAGAAGTATTTCATGTTGGAGGAGCTGATGTGCCCGAATTAGAAGTATAGAAAAAGACTGATATGTATTTTAACCTCTAGATCGATCTGTAGGAAGTGTTTATAATATTGTGCTTTTTGTAAAGTACTCTGTAAGTAATTATCGAGCTAATGAAAAATATATTTTTGCAGTAATTCTCTTTTGATAGATCGAACTAGAAATTAGTATGGTAAATGAAATAAAAATATACTTTCTGTGTGATGGAAAATTATATCGAACTAAAGTAAAATTTTGCATATATGGAATAGTTAAATATATCGAACTGAAAGAAATTTATGTGATCGAGCTGTAACATACCACCTCGTCAAATAAGATAATATTGTAAAATGGCATATTCGAGCTGTATGTAGATAAAACATTATTTAACAAAAACTATTTTGAGAGCTCGAGCATGAGTATATGGAATGCTGAGAACAAAGAATGCGAACTATGGAGTTATTTTGGATGTATGTAAAACAGCTGAAAGATTTTGGAAGTTAAGTCAAAAAATAGATGGCCGAATGAACAATTACAATGAGTTCGCTTTGAAAAGATAAAATCAAACAACTTTTTAGCATAATTTTGGGGTTATCAGTTATGGACAAGGGGATTAGATATTTATTATTCTATATGCGGTATGGGGGGGATTTTGTGTGATCGTAATCTGTATGTATAAATAATACTCGAAATATGAGGTAGAGAGGACGAAGAAACAAAAATGCCGAGGAATCGTTCTTAGAGAGCTCGGCATGCGTCAGAGAGGCACTTAGCAATAAAGGTTGCTGAAGTTCGGGAGAGGATCTTTGGGCAGTTAGAGTATGATGCCACTGGGTCACGATGCTCGAACTGGCTGAGGAGGCGAAGAAGAATGTCGAGGAAGTTTCAGTTACACCCAACAACCTTGGCCAGAAGCTCCTAGATGTTGGATACTCTGTGTCTGATATTGAAGCGATTATAGAGGGGCGTTAGGTTGAAGAGGGCGATACCGAAGATGAGCCTGATGTTGATGGTGGCTCACCTTCAGGTGTTACGAAAGGGTTGGATGCGATCTCCGCGAGGACTAATTTAAAGAACTAAGAAGGAGAGAGTGGGAAGGTTGAGTAAATATAAAGTTTTCTTTTTGCTAATTAAAAATTGTGATTGTATGGAATGTATGTGGAGGAAATTTATGGGGTAGTCTAAGAGATATTATAAATATTAATTTGTAGGAACTGAAAGGTTTGCGCCTCAAAATTAAGGATTTAGAGAAAGAGCTTGCTAAGGAGCAAAACTCTTCAGTAACTCTATTGACTTTGCATACAAAGCTACATGTTAGAAAATAGCTCGAAATGTATAACTTGCTCACTTTATATCTCTAGCGCTTGCATCAGAGAATGTAAGAGGGCAGATAAAAATAATATTAGGCTTATCGAAAGTAATCTAAGAATGAGATCGTGTTAGAATACTATAGAATGAGAACGTAGAAAATGTATACCTTGAAATATGAGGAAATGTAGATAGTATGGCCATCAATGCGAGATAACCTTGTTACTTGTGGGCTATGTAGCTTCTCACTTTGTTGGCTTGTGATAAATAGAACTCTGTTATATATGTGTACAACAAACTATAGTTTATAGACCGTATCTGTAAAGTAATATTTAATCGAGCTATTTATGCAGGCCGAGCTAGTGAAGAATATGCTATGGAATGAAATTATGGGTTTAAGCTCGGTTTTGAAAAGATGAAAGAGGCAAGCGAGGATAGTGCGGATTAGTATGTCAAGTTGGAGATCAAGCTTGTGCAAGTTGTGAAGACTATGAATGAACTGACCCAGCAGATCGAGAGTAGAGATGCTGAAAAAGAAAAATTACAGGGGGAGCTCGTTAATATTCAGAGTGAGGTAGCAGAATTGAAGAACAATGTTGAATTATTGGGGGCGAAAGCTAGAGATGCGGATGTCGCACAATATCGCATTAGAATGTTAGAGGTGGAGGCTAAAGAGCTGCATGACAATGTGGCCTTTTTGAAGCGTCAAGTGGCTAGGAAGGAAAGTAAACTTGTGAGGGCACGAGCTGATTTAGTGAGTTCCAAAAGTGTTGTAGAGCAGCTGAGTGAGGCTATGCAAAGTAAAGATCTTAACCTCCGGGTAGCCCAAAATCAATGTGTCAAACTGAATGAGCGAGTTATAGAGTTGAAGGCGGACTTGGCTAGTTCGCATGACAAGAAGTTCGAGGCCGGAGAGCAGTCAAAGAAGAAAAAGATACTAACAAATACGGGTTTTTACGTCATTAAGAAATGACGTAAAAGAGATTTAACATCATTTTAACAAATGATGTCAAAGGCGATGACGTGGGAAGGTAAGGACTAACGTCATTAATTAAGCGACGTATAAGGGGTTTCAGAAAATGACGTTATTGATACCCAATACCGGTGGTCGACCGGCTAATATATTATATTGATGTCACTAAATAACGTCATTAAAAAATGATGTAGTTGAAATCTTTAACATCATATTTGAAGTGATGTAGTAGCATTTTCATATATCAACAATGACATTTTTAAAATGACGTCAATACCTCGAAAAATGCAAAAAAATAAAATAAAATAAAATATTGTCAATTCATTGCCCCGTCCTCCTCTCTACAGGACCACCACCATATTCTACAAAAATGTAAAATATTTGGCTAAATTATATTACTTTCATTCAATGCAATGTGTTCGAACTTAATCACTTTATTATTTGAATTACAGAGCTAAATCACTGGTAAACTTAATCAATGCATAAAAAATCTAATAAAACAACCATAAATAAGGGTCTCAAATGTTTTACTGCCAGAATTCTTATAGCCTTTGAGTGCCTTTGTGTGTTTCTACTAATCTGGGTCAATTTGTAAACCTGTGAAAGCATACAAATTAAACATTAGCGCTGTAAATGTGAGAACACAATAAGATGCTTGCAATCATAAAATAAAAGAAAATAATACTGAGCAAGATCAAAATACCTATTTGTTTGAAGGATTCCACCTCTATAACAATTATACATTCTAGATCCCCATAAGTTGCCTATATACAAGATTATAGTCGAAATGAGCTAAACATAAGGAAGAATGCTAATTGTATCGCTACTTTTTCATAATCAGGAAGAATGTTAATAGACCAAGGTGGCAGGTTGTAGTGCTTATTATTGTAGACAACCTTAGCAGTAGACTTTGGGTTGTGGTTTACGAGGAATGCTGCACCATCTCCTTCCTTCTAAGAAAATACATGTGCCTATAAGATTCAAATTGTCAAGTCAAATTGGTTAACTTATGTAACCACACCAAGAATGTATAATATCCACGATATGGGAAAGAAACATTTCAACGTGTCTAAGAGACACAAAAGTATAGACATCTCGTAGGACATTACAATAATCCCCTATGAGATGCGCAAGTTTTATGCTTCTAAAGACATTGTACTTCGAGAAAGAGATGTCAAGGACCTGCTGGTAGCACCCTAAAGAAGTAACAATGGGATCTGCAAAATCTAAAGCTTTCTCCCATAGTTTAATAGCCATATGAAGTTCAGTCAGATGTCCATATTTAGGCTGCCTGATTAAACTTGTAATGTTTTCATGGATGGGGCATTACTTAGATACTTTAGAGTACACAAGCAACTAATCAACACAATCATTTTGAGACAAGTAAAGGAGCTCATGTTTCTCACCCTATTCATCTAGGGGAGCATCATAATTATAAGTAGTAGTGATATAAGGACCTCCAACAATTCGTCCATAGTTTGTTTCTCCGTGGTACTGTTTCAGAAAAATGAGAGTAGCATTTCAGCTATCATAAACTTTATTAAGAACAAGTAGGGAATACAACAAACCAACTGTTTAAGTTTTAAACATACCATATAGTAATTGACGAATGATCCACCCTTTTATATGAAGCGAGCAACTGTATAGGCCAGATCTTGAACAAGCCGCTGTTTAATTGTGCCCCCAAACTCTGTAAAACTTTTCCATAAATAACTCTGTAAGTCAGAATATTGATGTTTGTCAGATAGCAAATATACTGGTAAAATTAAAGTTTACCAGCCACTCCAGGCCTCAGTCCAAATTTGGCTTGTAAGGTCTATTTGGAGCGAACTCGTCACAATAGAATCCATTGCATGTGTTTATCTATCACGTAAGTTTGGAGAAAAATAAATTAGGATATTATTTTAAGATATGTAAAGTATAAAACAACTATTCATTTTATCGGACTGTTATATAGGTTGTATGTTGACCAACTAAGCAGAAAAAAATAAATTTCAAGATAGCATATAAGGGCTAGACTAGCTTTCTTAAAAAAATAATATAGTCACTTACAACTGGATCTGGGGAATCATCTTCCTTGCACATCACCCACAGGACACCGGTATCGAGTTCAGCACCCATCTTTGCTGCCTAGGTCATGTATAAATAACCAGGAGCTCCAAGTGTTTTACTTGATGGGCCGTACACATTCTTAATCTGCATAATATATCCTTGACAGGATCAAACAATGTAATGTGTATGTATGCCACTAACCAGATACGTTACTTCAACAAGCACCGCATTACTTGAGAGAGAATTATGGGACCACCTTGAGATTCGAAAAGTCTTTCACTCTTCATCAGCTGCACAATCTTTTGGGTGAACCCTTGCATTGCCATCTAACAACACAACGCAGCAACATACCATAAATTACTGAACATCAAGTTTCAGATGGAACTAATTGATCAAAATACAAAGTGGAAAAGGGACCTTAAAAGGCCAATTGTCAGTTCTGAAATTGATTCCTGGTTCATACTTTAAATTAAACTCTAAACAAGCTTAAACTTTAAAATACCAAACCCCATCTCATAAAACCAAAACCCACCTTAGATCAAACAAATACATTGCTTCTTAAGTATTCATTCAAATGCTTAGTCTCATCCATGATATCCTATCTTTATCCTAGTTGGCCCCTTGCATAATCGTGTAAGTAGCCAAATTTTCTGACTCAAATGTGTTTTAAGACAACATTAATCCATAATCTATACAAAGTTGCATAGGTTGTTCTCAAGAGTGACATGCCAATAATACCTCAGGATTCTCAAAGTGTCAAGCAACAATATGCTTTGCAAGACGCCTATCTTGCACTTCATCAGCCTTGTCAAGGAGTATGTATATAAGATCAAACTTGCGGACGTAGATATTTGATTAGAGGGACAAGTTAGCCCGAACACAAATCAACTTAGAAAATATTATATTCACACCTTGATAGGAGGACGGTGGATATTCTCAATCACAGATAATCGAGGATTATACCGTGAACCACTTGGATTTGCACAAGCTAACACTAAAGTCATAGTATTAAGTGAAGCAATAATTCTAGCCTTTGCTATTAAAATAGTCTGGGCCCCATCGCCTATTGAAGAGTTCAAGTAAAATTAGAATAACCACATCACTATGATAAGCTTCCTTAGAGCTTGAGGAACTGAACTAAAGGAAAATAAAGAAAACTCACCTCATGTAACATATTTCTTGTGTTGTTCGACATCTTGTCAAACTTATCAATGCAACATATCCCCCTATAGCTAAGAACTAAGGCCCCACTCTCTAAGACCTGAAGATGTAAAAATCCTTAGTCTGAGTTCTCATAATTGCATGCAATGAATTAAATACTGAGTAATATACAGTAGCTATACCATTTCACCTGAATCAAGGTTCTTCGTCACATAGGCAGTCAGACATACAACAAAGCTCCCTCTTCCAATAGTATAAATTCTACGGGGTGCGAGCTTATGTATGTATTGAAGAAGCTGGGATTTGCTAGTACCAGTTTAAGTGAGGCAGCAATATCAGATTGAACAATCCCCACAAAAAATCCAATTTCACTCAGTCCCAAAAAATGGATGCTTGAAGAAGGATGTGCTCAAACAAAAATAAGACCTAGTATCACCCTTTCCCTCCCTGTGATCATAATAACCTGCAATCTTCAGATTTAACTTAAAGCAGAATGGTAGATTTCCAGATTCAAATCTATATAGGAAACCAGTTTCCCTCAGTCCCAGAAAAAGGAAACAAATGGATGAAAGGACAAAAATGGATGGAAGGACAAAAATGGATGGAAAGAAACTGTTAACAGGATGTTTACTAAAATCTGAACGCAAGTAATTATGCTTCAGAATCTCATTAAAAATTAGCTTAAGTGTGGCAGCAAAATCAGATTGAACAATCCCCACAGAAAATCCTATTTCACTGAGTTCTAGATAATGGATGAAAAAGGATAAAAATTGCTGCTTGAAGGAGGATGTAACCTGTTGCCCATGCATACGTTCTAGAACAAAACTCATCTACTCCTCCCAGCTTCTGGCGTGAAGTAGATCTTTCCCTTTTTATCTTCATCACAGATTTGAACAAGAGTAGCATCAAGAGAGTTAACATCCAATTCGTATGAGCTTGAGAAATAATGATATTCCATCAAAATCGAGTCTTACCCAGACGTATCTTGGTGAAGCCGATCTACTCCCCAATAAAGCAATTCTCTTATGTAGTCAAAAGGGCCACTACAAGCTACCAAATGAAGTATGGTGGGGTGTTCCATGAGAAACTGTAACCAGGACTTATATTAATAGGAAGATCATGAAACTACCATTGAATCATATAATAGTTAATATGATATCCTATTCAAGTTTTTTTGCATTCGAATACTCTGCCAATCTAGAAATTTGCATTCAAACCCCAACTGCCTAATCGATCCCCAATTCATTGGGACACGATCATAACACCCTAAGAACCTACTAAGAAATGGCAACAACATTGACAAAATCCACAAAGAATTTACACTAGGAATAAATTTAAATCCTAAACTATCCACATTCAATGAAGATAAAGGAAAGCATTTTACTCTATCCCAACTAATCGATAAAAACAACAATCCAACACAAAATGCAACAAACCTTACCGGCATAACTCAAACCCCCAACATTCCGATTACTCCCATCCTCTACGGCAAACCTCACCACCATATTCCCAACACATCTTCGTCAATATCGTCACCATAGTGCCACAATACTGAATCGCCAGAAACTGCAATAAAAACACAGTTGTCAAAAAATAGACTAAATTACCAAAAGTCGATGCTGGGGTTTACTAATTGTACCTAATGATAAGAGGGGTTGTCCCAAAATCTTATCTTCTGAGCTTGTAGAATAAAATGATGAGATGAGAGAGAAAGATAGAGTTAGAAGAAATGAGGAGAACTGATTTGCCTCTAGGCAATAACAAAAAATCACAAATTCAGGATGAATTACTAAACATAATTCGATCCAATTGGCGGGAAAAAAAATTAGGGTTTGCTTCATTACTTGCAATTACGATTCCCCAATTGGAAAATTTTAGGAAGCCTCAAGTTCCCAAAACTCAAAGATTGTGGGAGATGGGGATTAAAGGGAGTTGAGATTAAGTGATGGGGGATTACCATGTATGCAGAAGAACAAAGTTTCATCATTTTTGTCGACTAAGTATTTGAGAGTGGAGAAATCGATCTACTTGGGGGCATTGATGTGCTCGTCGATGTCTTCTTGGATGTTTCCCGGCTCCATTTTACAAACCAAAGAGGGAGGTAAGGAATTTTAAAGAGAAAATTATAACCAAGGATTTGGGAGAAGAGATTTCACTTCAACCGGTTGAAGATTTATGGAGTAAATTAGGGTTCTTAAAGAGGGAGAGAGAGATCAGAGGATTTTTTTCCCCGAAGGTCTTTAAAAACTCTTTTCCATCATGAAAATGCAAGTTATTTAAAATTAATCAACGCCTATTAAAGCAAAAATAGTATAAATGCCATCACATATATTTTAACGTCACTAGCAAAAGTGACGTTAAAAGGGATATTAGACGGAAATGAAGTCATTATTTGGGAAATGATATTGTAGCCTACCTAAATACATCAACTAACAGGAAGGAAACAAAATATTGTACTTATTATGTTATTTTACATAGAAATGACGTTATTGAAGTGACATAAAAGCCTATATTTGTTGTAGTGAGAATGATTCCAAAGTTGCAACTGCCAAGGGTGATGTGGTTAATACATCATCTCGAATTAAAGAGTTGGAGGCAGATTAGGTTTACGTTTGAGCTGCCGTTAGGAAAGCTAATCAGTGAACTAGAGAGAGTGGTGATAGGTTAGAGGTTTCACTCTGCAAAGAGAAAGAATTAAATGAAGTTATTAAGATGAAGGATGAGTTATTGAAGAAAGCTAGTGTCGGGGAATGTGTTCTAAATGAGGTGGTATTGGGGCACTACATGTTGAAGTGGAAGAGCTAAGAACAAAAAGTTGAGCTGAGTAGGAACAAGGGACATGGTTGATATAGAATTTGAATGCGGTCATATTAGGCTTAGAACAACGTTTAGAGCGGACAGACTCCCATTATGTGAAGTTGGATAAACATCATAAGAAACTAAAAATACAATTTGTTGAGTTAGCCATGCCAGACCGAAATAGGATTTCCTTGGATGAGGTATACTCGAGGGAAATAATGGTAGTAATTGCCTACTTTGTAGAAGAAGTAAAGAGACTTGAGCTCGAAAGGGATACCTTACATGATTCTTTAGTGTTAAAATGTTGTATCTGTAATACTGAAATAGATCGAGGTAATTATCTGAACTTCATGGAGATCGATTTAGGTTCTACTACTACAGAACAGGTGGAGCGAAAAAGAAATATTATATCTATTCGAGCACCAGAGTTTATGACTACACGACCTCCTACGTAGGGGAAAACGCAGCTAACCTCCCAAAAGAAAAACCTGTATAAATAACCTGTGTATTATGTATTATAGACATCTATAGAGATGAAAACTAGTTTTACCTTTACTTTATCTTGTGTCTTAGAGCTAGTAGAAATCATTGATTGAAAACTAGTATTACCGCTGTTTTAATCGTTGATATATGTATATATGGATCAATTGAAAGCTAGTATTACCTTTGCTTTGATCTTTAATATATTTATAGATGGATCAATTTAAAGCTAGTATTACCTTTACTTTAATCTTTAAGATTTAGTAGAGTCTAAATGTATGTAAAGAGTAATGTGAGAAAAAACTTAAAAGTTTTCATTTAGTAGAAAATAATATACATACTGTTAGAGATTGAAATCTTACTTTTGGAATGTAAAGAATTATAATAGAGTACTATATAATTGAGAACTAGGGATTTAACGATAATTTTGTTTCAATCTCATAGTATTCTAGGGGTTTGGTATTCGGACGCCTTTCTCTGTCATGAGGTAATATGATCTAAGACCAGTGTGGGCAATGATGAGGAAAGGACCTTACCAATTTTCTTTAAGCTTCCCAGCATTTAACTCTTTTCTTCTCTGTGAAATTTCTCTAAGGACTAGTCGTCAATTTGGAACTCACGGTTTCAGACTCTTCTGTTGTACGAGATGGCTAACATATGATGATATCAACCTAGGTTGGCAATAACACAATTTTGGGTCTCATCAATCTAGTTCATATTACAGGCTAGCACAAACTCATTCTCTTTGACTGTGAGCTAGTGATCTTTGACAGGATGGTGGTATGTTATTAGAATAATGGGCTTTGTACCGTAAGCCAGGAGGAAGGGGGAACACACAGTTGGTTGTCTTGGTGTAGAACTGTATGCCTATAAGATGTAAGACACTTCCTGTATGCAGTTTACTTTCTTTTGCGATTGAAGTCTCTTAATGATTCCATCCACTATTGTTATGTTGGTGATTTTGGCCTGGCTATTTCCTTGGGGGTAGTATGGATTAGATGGGGAATGAATGATGTTGTGTTTGTTGAGGAAAGCCACGATCTTTTTTCTAATAAACTGCGGCTCGTTATCGACCTGAATCTGGTGGGGGCATCCAAATCGTGCTACAATATGTTCCCAGATAAAAGAGATGACCTCTTCTTCTCTAGTTTTACAAAGATGAACTACTTTCACCTATTTTATAAAGTAATCTATGTCCATGAGTAAGAACTATTAGTTACCCAATGTATTAGAAAATTCTAACCCTAGATCGAGGGCCCACCTCTTGAAAGGCCAAAGACCTTGCTCTCATGGAGCTTGAGTGCAGGCGCTCGTATCAGGTATCCATGTCATTGATAGGCGTCAAATCTTTTAGAGTACTCTTCCGCCTGCTTGCGCATCCCAGGCCAAAATACTCCTTGTGTAATCGCTTTACTTGCAAGTGGCTGACCTGCAGCATGGGAGCCACAAATTCCTTCATGTAAATCTTTTAGCATTCCATCGGCTTGTAGTTTGGAGAGGCATTTAAGATATGACCATATTACTGATCTTCGATATAAATGGCCTTCCTGAACTGCATGACGCTTTGAATTTTTGATCAACTGACGGTGCTCTTTTGGATTGGCTAGAAGGGGTCCGTCACATTTGTTCTTTAGGACGAGATAGGTAATAAAAGGTTTCCTCCAATCGTCATCATCCTCTTTATCGCCCCCAGTGTTGATCGCACATATTGAGTGGAGATCAATGCTGAGGGTTAACATCACTTCGGTTTGGAGAAATCTTACATCTGTACCCAAGACCCTAGTTAAGTAAATTGAGAATAGCTTTCGCGAGTCTGCTCATCTTATCAGCAATGAAGCTGCATAATCGACCATTTTACCATTCTTCTTGTAATGTTTGGAGTAATGGTAAACAATTAGTAATAAATCTGTATAGACTGATAGCTAAGGAACATTGAGCTCGAGTGCTAAATTGAGCCTATGAATCAAAGCTTTGTATTCAGTAATATTATTTGAAGCTTCAAAATCCAAGCGGATTGATTTTTTGATTATGTCGTTTGAAGGTGTAATCAGTACGATTCCTACTCCTGCTGAGCCATCTGCAAGAAGTCTCCATCCCTTCCTTGTAATCCATTCAACACGTTTGTCAAATGGTTTGGTAGGGGGATCTTCTATTATTTCTTCTATGAGGACAGGGTTGTGCTTCTTCCAATCTGGATCTTCAACATGAAAATTTGTTAAAAAATCGGTAACTGCTTGTCTTTTTTGAAATGGCGTTGTTTGAACTTGATATCATTTTCTCCTAAACTGACGGACCATTGTTGCACTCTTCGTGAATTTTCTTTCTTAGATGAAACTTCCCGGAGTAGGTAGTTTGTCATAACCTTGACTGAGTGATCTTGGAAGTAGTACTTGAGCTTATGTGAAGTGTAAATGAGAGTTAGGAGTTGTTCAATCTTAGAATACCTCATTTCTGCTGTCGTAAGGGTTTTGCTGATAAAATATAGTAGTTTTTCAACCTTTCCCTCAAGTCGAATGAGGACCAAGCTAATAGAATTTTTTGTAACTACGAGGTAGATGATCAATTCCTTATTGTTTATTAGGGTGATCATGATGGGTGACTTCCCCAGATATGTTTTGAGTTCATGAAAAGTTGTTTTGTATTTCTCTGTCTATCAGATCTCTTCGATGGGTTGAACTTTTCCTCGTTTGGTACATCCTCAGAGTAGTAAAAATAGCCACCGACATCGATCTAAAGAATTAGAGGCGATTCGATTGATAGTGGTGATCTTGCCAGCGAGCTTCTAGGCTTCATTTTTTTTTGGAGAGGGTATGTTGAGGATAGCTCAAATTTTATTTGGGTTAGCTTCAATCCCCTTCTTGCTGATGAGATGTCCCAGGAATTTCCCTGAGTGTGCGCTGGATTAACATTTATCAGGGTTGAGCCTCATCCTGTATGAGTGTAAAATGTGGAAGACCCTAGCGAGATCGGTGATATGGACCTTTGACTATAAGCTTTTGCAGAGTAGATCATTGATGTATACTTTAACAATTTTCTCCAAGTGTGTTTTAAACATTGTTGCCATTAACCTTTGATAAGTTGCTTCGGTATTCTTTAGTGTGAAAGGCATGACTCTGTAATAGTAGAGCCCTTTTTCAGTGATGAAAGTAGTCTTTTCCTGATCCTTATCGAGAAGTGGTATCTGATTGTATCTGGAAGCTGCATCCATCATAGATAAAAAAGTTCATGGCTTGCTATTGAATCAAGAATTTGATGAATAATTGGATGAAGAAAACTGTCCTTTGGAGTGTATTTATTGAGATATGTAAAATCCTTACAATTGGATTGTTTTTATTCTATTTTGGAACTGTGATGATGTTGGAGATCAAATCTGGGTACTTAGCTTCTCGAATGAATCTGACTTTGATCATTTTATTGATTTTACTGCTGACTTTATCTTGAAGACGAGGTGATAGTCTTCTCTATTTAACTACCATGGCATTATTGTTGATGCACAATGTGTGACAGGCCTTGGCAGGGTTGACTCCTGGCATTTCTTCAAAAGTCCAAGCAAAGACATCTTTGTTCATTCGTAAGAAGTGAACGAGGGTCTCCCTTTTGTACTGGACCAGTTTGGTATCGATACAAGTACCTAAGCTAGGTCCATTAATGTCTATGTACTCCGTAAGTTCTTTTGCTGAAGCCTGGTCATTGGTGTGACCAGCTTTCTGTAATTGCTATGTAGCAAATCTGTTGGATGTGTCGAGAATAGCAAAAATGGTATTTTTGCAAGCTCGTGAAAGCTTTTTACTGCCTTTGATTTCTGAGATGCCACCGTTGTACTTGAAACGAAGTGCTTGATGGTACGTGGATGTGATTGCTTCCATGTTGTGAGTACAGTAGCAACCCATAATCCCTAAGTAAGGAGATTTGGTATTGATGATGAAGAATACAATGTCGGTTGTGACAGGTCTAAAGGTGATGGGTAGGATGATCTTGTCTGCGCGTTCCTCCTTAAAGCCATTAAAAGCCACTTATATCGACGTTGCTTGGAATAACTTAATCGGCGAGTCCCATTTGCTCGATTGTACTTTGAAAGAGAATTTTGATACTGTAATGGCCAAATTCCGTAGCTCGATACGATTAGGAATTAACTATCATACAAATGATCCTGTAACAATACGCTAATTTAAAGCAGGAATTGGAGACAGGTATTTTTAGTGTGAGAAAACCTCTGAACAGGTAAAAACCCACGACCTCGTAGGGAGGATTTTTGTAAAAGTATCTTTAGTGCTTGGAGTGGATATCTTTATTACAAGTGATCTCTAGAATATAGAAATGCCTTTAATCTCATATATAAGAAGTTTGAGTAATTTTTCAGGTCCCTGTCTCTTCTGAACTTTTCTTTTATATAGGCTTCTCCCACAGCTCTTCGTCGTTCTGGAGTACGTCTTCTAAATAATGTGGTTAATAGCGGTTGACTGGATAAATGATGAGTTCATGGGAGCTAGGTATCTTTGACTAATAAACATTTTATGGGTTTAACTCGACCCATGTTCTTGAGTAGTTTGTGGGGGTAGTTGGAATGTTTGATTGGAGTGTTAAGTTTTAAAATTGTGTGAGCCTGAGATGGATATAAATTGAATTGCATAAGCTCAATTATGAGTGAGGTTAAGGGATAAGTCCCAACAATCGCCCCCTCGCAACAGAAGTTATGAGTGGCTTTTGTTGAGAAAGAATAGGTTAAAAGTTGTAAATTTGAAATGAAGCAATGATGGCGTTTGACTGGGTGGAAGTTACGTGATATTGGGAAGTGATAGGTATTAAATGATGATGTAGATGTATGTGACGGTTGCGTTTGAATAGTCGCATCCGTAATTAATGATGACGCTTGGGAAAACGTACCTGTACAATAAAGTTAGGGTTATATAAAGAGTACCTTGATCAATTCTTTGGAAATTTTTTTGCATGTGTAACATTCTCTGAGATGGTGAAAACTCGGAGTATGGCTCTTAAAGAGAGGATTACGTCTGAAGCGTAGAGGTTGAAGTTGAAGCACTTTGGTGATTGCTTCCTGGAAATGGCGATCCCAGCCCCTGTTCCTCTAACTTACCAAGGCTTATCTGGAGAGGAAGCTGTAGGGACCTAACTTCGTTCGGATGGGAAGTTGGTTCTTACGGCGTAGAATCAATCCTCAATCAATGGAGACAAGCAATTGACCTGAAGTAAGATCTAACTTATAAACAAATACTTGCGTAGAGGCCCGAATGTGACTCTCTATGCCTCTGATGTGGATTTTTTAAGATAGATTGTATTACTTAAGATTAAATAACAGGGTTTGAGTACAGAGTATCTGGGTGGTCGAAGGTAAAATTTAAGGGGTTGGAGATGATTTTTCTAACCCCCTCTTGGCTTCCCCTCACCTCTATTTATAGAGATACAGGGAGCTGAGTCACCAAGAGTGGGTCAGGATTACATGATTACTGTCAGGAAATCCTGGCGAGATATGGGCGCCGGTCATATCGGTACTGTCACTGCAATATTTATTGGTGATGCTTCTGAACGGGGCGGTGGTTGGACCTATCACAGTATCTGCACGGGCCAATCAATGTGCCTCCTAATCTAATGAGGTGATTGTCTGTCTTATTTTTCTTCTATCGTGTGTTAGTGAGGTCGAAGGACTTCTGCTGCAGTATGTTAATCCGTTCTCGAAGCTTTGTCTGATGTCGAAGCTTCATCTTCGGGGAATCTCTGGGGAGTCTATTTTAGAAATTTAACAGGCTTCAATATATACGAGTAGGCTGTGAAGTGGGATTCGGCTGACTGCCGAAGTCTACGAGTAGGCTACTACATTTGCCCCCTGTCAGCGAAGGTCTCGAAGCCAGGCAGAAAGGTGTTCGTTGAGAAAACTGTTCGTTCTTGGAATTTAAGCTTTTTTGACTATTGGTGTTCTGGTACATAATAAAAGAGGGTAATTAAGAGGTTTAGGTGGTTATAGGGTAATAAATGAGGTGAAGACTATAAGCGGCTTTCAACACAAGCTATTTCCGATGATTTATTTGGGGGCACCAATCAGCCATGGCAAAGTTTGGCACTCTCACTTTGAAACGCTCCTCACGAAGATATAACAGCAGATTGAAGGATGGCATGGTAAGATACTATCTCAAGGAGGAAAACTCACACTGATTCACCATGTCTTGAACTCCATGTCGATACATCTTCTAGCATGTATCAACGTCCTGCAATCGGTCATTCGAAAGCTAGAGAGCATGTTCTACAATTTCTTCTGGGGAAAGTTTGAAGGTAGAAACAAACGACACTGGGTGCCATGGGACGACATATGTACACCCAAAGTAGAAGGCGGACTCGGTATCCGAAAACTCGAGGACATCAAATACAGCTTTCAGCTCAAGAAATGTTGGAACATACTATATACCGATACATTCTGGACTCACTTTCTGAGAAGCAAATACACAATACAAAATGACATCTCTCGGCTTCGATCTAACACTTCTGCGCTATGGAAAAGTATACGAAACCTGATCACAACAGTCCAAGCAAATACAATTTGGAGTTTGGGAATGGGCAATTGCAAGTTCTGGCAGGATGATTGGACCGGGGAAGGCAGCCTCGCAGAAATTCTGAACATAGACAACACACAAACAATAAGGGTGAAAGACGTTATAGAGAATGGAACAAACTTGAACTGGAACTGCCTTCAATATGAACTGCCGACGCAATGGAAAACCATACTCATCAACAAGTTCTTCATCAACGAGGGTCATGACATGACACTTTGGGGTCCCTCAGAGAGTGGTAAATTTATGGTAAAATCAGCATGGCAATTCTGGAGAGGGACTGCTGAAGTACAAAGTCGCATGGACTGGATTTGGTTCAAAGCGCTTCCTACTAAAATTCAAGTCTTCAATTGGAAAATATGGAAGAATGTCATCACAGTAGATGATTTCCTCCAACACCAGATTCCTTTTACATCTAGATGCAGTTGTTGTCGCTCAGGTCATATCGAAACTTTGAACCATTTGCTCACGAACGGAGAGATCGCTCAACAAGTTTGGTAGTTTTTTGCAATGGCATGTGGTGTTTGTAACATTCAAACGGAAAGCTTTTGGGCTTGGCAAGGGGTTTGGATATTAGCAGCAAACTAGAGTACACAAATGGGCATGATCAAGGGAATTCTGCCGGCCATAATAAGCTGTGAACTTTGGAAAGCAAGATGCAAACACCGATATGACGATATCCTCATGAATGCAGAAGCGATCGTCAAAATAACATGTCGTTGGCTTCAAGATCTCATGATCAAAACCTCAGTAACTCGCAGCTAAAATTACGTAGATACTCTATCACTTCAGGTGCTACAGGTACACAAGCTTCAAATAAAACACAAAGCAAGTTCATGGGTCAAATGGCAAGCACCATCGCCTGGGTGGTTCAAACTGAATACTGATGGATCCTCTCTGAGGAATGGTTTCTCTGGGGCTGGAGGTATCATTCGCGACTCATAGAGAGGAATACAACTAGGTTACAGTGTGGCACTAGGAAACGACACTAACATGACAACTGAACTATATGGACTACTGCATGGCCTCCGTCTTTGCAAGGAGAACAACTGGTTTCCACTATTGGTAGAGATGGATGCCGAGGTTATAGTTAACTGGTTCAAGAAGATAAGAACCTGCCCTAGCAAGTTTCAAGCCATCTGGAAGATGGTCCTACAACTCAGCCAAGAGCTACAAATCAACATGGTGCATACATACAGAGAAGGAAATGGGTCCGCTGATGGTCTCTCCAAGTTGGGAAGTGCACAACAGAACCTCCTCTTTTGGTCGGCTGCTTCACTACCTAGACACATAAGAGCCTCCTACTTTCTTGATATGCTAGGAGTTGCTGCCATTAGACACTGATACATATGTACTATTCGGAGGTCAGGCTCTATGTCCCCCTCCTGTTTGCTTTCTTTTTTACAATAATAAAATCCCAATTTGCGCAAAATAAAAATAAAAATAAAAAAGGCTATAAGTATAGGTTATTATGGAGGTATATGTATCATCTTCCATTTACAATAGTCTTCTGCTCTTTCTCAATATTCTGAACATCTGAATGGATACCACGCCGAACGCGCGTTACCAGAAGAGGACGGGCTTCGCTCGCGACCATCGAGTGGGGCGGAAGATGGCAGGATTGTATATGAAGATTTTTGGGCAGCATGATCTAAACTGGGACATGCCAGACCTTATGGGGGTAGGACCTGAGGAATTCATCAATGGTGAACCTTATGCCTACCTGTGGCAACAGTTGAGGCTTTATTTTACGACTGCCGAGAGGTGCTATCTCTTTTTGATGGCTCTGGCCGAAAGTCTCGTTTGTGCGGAGGAGATCATCGAGGGGCGAAACGCGACAAATGGAGCTGGTCCTTCCAGAAATGGGGCTTTTGGTTGATGTGGTGAATGTTTTGTATTTTTATAGGCTTTTGTTTTACTATGTGGGGTTTTTATTTGTTGTTTTTGTAGTGGTGGTAGAAATGTAACTTGTTTGTTTGATCGGGGGTTTGGAATGGACAAAATGTTTTTTGCATACTTGTATTACTGTGTTTGATAGATAATATAGACGAATGTAGATGATTACTCTTGTAGGCGCGTGGTATAATGATATGCTCGAAGGTAATGATGATCGAATGCTCAATGTTGGATGTATTTTCGACTAGGAGTCCTCGGGAATGAGGTTTGAATGCTGGTACCGATAAATCAGTTACATCTGGGATGTTGGAAAGTTTATTTGCTGACTTTTCGCGGTTAGGAATTGAAGGCTGCCATTAATTCAGTTAGGGAAGAGGGAAAGTTGTCGTGAGGTTGTAAGTATAAAAGGGGATAGGTTGGAGGGAATTTCTTCATCAGTTCTGTAAATTTTTCTTCATCTACTGCTTTGTTTGCTGATCAACATGGCTGAAAGCGTACCGGTTCTAGGAGATCAACTGGCGGTGAGGTCCAGGAGGACCCAGGAGGCCTTGCTGAGTCTTCAACGGAGGTTCGGAATAGAGGAGGATATTGATGCTGAAATGCCAGACCTATTGAAGCAAAACCTGGGGCACCACTCTATGACATTCCCTTCGCGTACTGGTGGGGAATAGTGCAGATGATAGGGCCATTTCCTAGCCATCAGCAATCTCTTCTCAAAGGCTTCATGGCGGATATAGTAGACCCGGAAGATGATGATGCAGCGGCCATTGTTGAAGAGATGCAACCCGGCAACATATAGGGTTCTATTTTATATGCTTTCTTGTTTTCTTCATCCTTTTTTCTTTTCTCCTTTTTTCTTAGAAGCCTGTAATATTTTCTGAGTTGTTGAATGAAAATGGTTTTTATTGATAACTTGCTTTGTCGAGCTGTGGATAATAGTAATATAATCTAAATTTTAATGTTGAGGTATTGAAGTGGTAATACAGTTATCGAAATGTATTTTTTGTGTTGTTCGAAGATAAAAATGATTTTGTCAAAGTGAAAGATAAACTATGTCGAAGCTGAAATCTTTATCTGTATGCAGAAGATTTTTGAAAGATCGAAGTTTTTGACTGTATTCAGTCAAAGGTCGATGTATTAGATAAGTTTATTTGAGGCTATCTGCTGCGGATTGCTTGACACGTAAAATGGTCAAGTACTCGAGTTCAGGGATTATGTCAACGGTTATACTGGATTTGACTAGCCGTTCTAGCAGCCCAGACGGCTGGTTTGTCAGACTGGTACGGGTGCCTAGGGCTGTGTGTAAAAAGTAATGATGATGCTTTTCTTGTATGACGGAAAAGGTTATGATGTAACTGTTTGGACTTGGTTGTTTAGCTTTGAGTGGGGGAGTAAAAGGTTCAAGAACTTCAACTTTTGCAGGAAGTTAAAAGTGAGGTTACTATTCGCACGTGAGAAGTACGAGGGGTATATTGGACAAAACATATTGTAGCTGAAAAGTCGGGTAGTGGGGTAGTGGTAATGATAGTGGTTAGGAAATCGAGGTGGTTTTGGGTTTTTGAAAGATATATAAGAGGGAGAAGAGTAATTATTGTATTATTTTACTGTGAGAATCAAAGAGTGGAGAGAAGGGAACGTAGGCCATTTCACACTTGGGCATTCTTATTGCACTTGCTGGTTTGGTTTTGCTGATTCGAGGATAGTGTTGCTAACAACTGGTAAGTTACTTGATCTCTGCTGGTCGTACTTTGTTTTTTTTTTGAAAATGTAGGTAGGGCAGTCTGTGTTTGGGTTTTATGGGTTATTTTCGAGGGTAAAGAGACTTGGGGGATCTGGGTTTTGACCTATTTTGGGGTTTAGGGAGTTTTGGAGGTGGTACTGGGTCTGAAATTGAAGTTGTGGTGAATATCTGGGGGGAGGGGGGGGGGGGTGGGGGTGGACGGTGTAGGAGTAATAGGCACGGGATTGCCGAATTTTCCACTCTAATTGCATGCCTCTTCTTATATTGGCTAAAATGCGTAGCCGTCGGGCTTCGAGACGGAGACTGATAGATGAGGAGTTTGAAGAATTCGAAGCTAGTATTTTTGATCGAGCCCCAATGGATGAGGGTAGTGATGTAGAAGTGTTAGATATTGTAACCGAGTCTCCATTGTCAATGGCTCTACCGGCTGAGGAGGTTTCGGCTTTGAGACGTCGAAGGACGATAGTTACCGAAGATAGTGATGAAGAGGAAACAGTATGGGGGGAGGGGGGTAATGTAGGACCTTCGAGAGATAAGGTGCAGAGTGAAGATAGTAGGGACTCGACTGAGTCGGATAGGGTCGAAGGTTCCATTTATGCTAAAGATAGGATTAGATTAGATCGGTTTGCCACAAAATTTGAACTCTCAAAGTTGGGGGTGTATCTGAGTGTTGTGGGGGCAAGGTTGACCTTCAAATCGGACCCTGGGAAAGGGATTTTGGCTTATAGAGGTCAAATTCGATTTGGATTGGAGCTTCCTCTCCGAAGACTGGTGAAAGAAGTGTTGAATTTCTGGGGGGTAGCTCCGGTAAAAATGAACGGTAATTTTTATGAAATGATTAGGGTTGTAGAGGGGATGAATGTAAAGCTGGCTAGTGAGGGTCAAAGTTTGATTAAGTGGTTTGAAATTATTACCTTTTACTCGAGGAAGGCTAGTCAGAACCCGGGGACCTATCACATCCAATGTCACCCGGAGAAACCTTGGTTCTTTTACCTGTGCTCGAAGGCCGAGGGTAGAATAAAGATTTACTGATAATAAGGGGTCACTATGGGAATGTAGATAAAGATGACCCGTATAAATTACATCAAAGGGTATATAACAAAAGTAATTTAACTGTCGAAGGGTTTGTTATTGATGTGTTTCTAAGATAAGTGATAACTGTGTTTTTGTTTTACTCTGCAGGTCCGAAGAGTTTATCTTGGGATAATCCGGTAAATTATATTGACACTCTGCTCGAGGTTAGTGAAGACTGGCTAAATTATGTGTTTGACAGTCCCAAAATTTAAAGGAAAAGGAGGAAGAAGGCGGATTCCCTGGTTCATGACGTACCCGCTACGCCGAAGCTACCAAAGAGTTAAAAAGGTGAAGGTGTTTCGAAGGGACAAAAAGAAATGGGAGGGGAGGAGTTTCCAAGGAACTACCAGTTTATGCCGAGATCGTGGAAAGGTTCGAAGCAAGCAGTGCCAGTGCCCAAAGTGGCAGAAGATATGTCAAAGTTGAGGACGAGGCCAGTAGCAGCTCAAACTGAGAAGGGGAAAGGCCCGGTAGTCCCCAAAGATTTGAAGGTACAACAATCAAAGCCTCGCCAACGCAAGAGGCGTAAGGTGTTGGGGGAGGATGATACGCTGGAGGAAGGTGAAGAGATGACAGAGGCTGAACGGTAGGAGAAGGTTGTGGCAAAACAGGCTTCGATGGTCGAGCTCTGGGAAGATGATCCAGACGAGGCTTCGAAGGAAATAAAGAAGCACATGTTTCAGGTAAATATATATGGCTTTCAATTGTGGTACTTGAAAATTCTTTGAGTTTTGAGTTGCACTGATTTCTTGAAAATTTTAGCAGACGGATGCTTGGGTGCAAACTTGCAGCAAGGCAATGAAGGTAGTAAAGACAAAATTAAAGCAAACAAAGGATAATCTGAATCTTTCCCATGGAAAAGAGGTATCACTGGTGTCTGAAGTCAGGAAGTTGAAGCAAGATATGGGGGTGCTTACCGACTCTTATGACGAGTGGCTCGAGCTGCAGAGGTTGAGGCTAGAACGGGAGTGGTATGCAAAGCTTGTGGCGTGTGAGAGGGAGATGGCGGAACAGGAGGTGAGTTTTTAGCGGCAGTATGATGGCGAATGCAAGGTGAATGTTAAGTTGAAAAGCTTGATTGATGATAAGGGATATGACCCCGAGACATTGGAACCTTATCCTTTGTCTCCCGAACTTGTTGAAGGGGATGATTTGCAGCTGAAGGGAGTAGAGGCGATCATTGTTGAAGAAGCAGTTGGAAGTACTGGGGGTGATGCAGATACTTCTCTTGTTAGAGTGCCCAGTGGTAGAACTGTTGATGGTTTGGCCGTCGAAGGTTCGAATGAAGCTGCTGGGGGATCTCTGGATCAAGAAGGTGTAACCACGCCGATATGAGGTACTTGGGATTGGGGTTACATGTCTTCTTCTGCTGATTATAATGTCTAGTTGTAATATACTGAACGATGTTGTCACTTTCTGTTGGCCTCTGAACTTGGTAAGTTGTTTGTGGTTTTGTTATCTGTTGAACTTCTGAAGTTGATGTTGAACATATTGATGCGTATTGTCTGAACATACTGATTCTAAACTTCTGATTTGATATCTGATTTGCTGATAGATTGTGTAATCGTTCTCTGACCTTGAATTATTGGAATTTGAATGCACATTCTGCTGATTTTGCTCGCTTCAGACTTTTGATGATTGGTCTTTGAATTATACTGTAACTGTTCCTCTGATGGATAATATGTTGAATGTGCTCTGCATTTGATAGAATTGTAAAAAGTATTTTTGTATACGGCTTTTGTAGAAATTTGATCTGCTTGAATGACTGTAGTGGGATTGAAAGCTGATCGGTGTTGAAGATATATAGATCGAGCACTGAATGTTTTGCTGGACATCGAAAGCCGAGGCCGCAACGATGTTGAAATTTTTTGAAAAATTCCCAGGTCGCCTCCGAGTATCAGTCGGGCCGAGAGGATGTGATACCTAGAGGAAACCCAAAAATTGACTGGACTTCGAAGGCCTAAGCCACAGCAATGCAATATTTGATTGCCTCCAACGCATACCCGAGGGTCCAGTCTTTTGACCATCCTTGCCCCTCGAGTCTACACGAATGCTGGAAACTTGAGCAATTCAAACTCGCCCCCAAGTACAAGTCGGGGCTAGGGTGGACATGATACCCGGGGTAAACCATGAAAAGGATTAGACTTCGACGGTTTCAGAGCCTGGACAAAGTATATCTGATTGGCCCCAATACATTCCTTGTAGAAGCCTACTCGTTGCCTTCGAACAGACAGCCAAAGCCCATACATCGTAGCCCTCACAACCCCTAAACAAGGCTCCTCCTAAATCCCCCAGAGTCGAACCTTCGACACCGGATAGAACTTCGAGAACGGATCAGCCCATTGCAGCAGACATCCTTCGACCATATCTACATATGGTCAAAGTGCGAAAAGACAGACAAGCATCTCAACAGACAGAACTTCGAGAACAGCTTAGCCAATTGCAGCAGACTTCCTTCGACCATATCTACATAGGTCGAAGTACGAAAAGACAGACAACCATCTCACCAGACAAAACTTCAAGAATGAATTAACGTCTTAGCAGCAGGTATCCTTCGACCTCACTATTACGCGGTCAAAGCAAGATAAGACATACAACTACCTCATCAGATTGGACAGCGCATTGGTTGACCTGTGCATCTACAGTGGCAAGCCCAACCACCGCGCCGTTTAGAACCATCACCAATAAATGCAGCAGTAACAGTACCGACAAGACCAGCATCCGTCACTTGCCGAGATTTTTTGATAACATAATCATGTAAAATGGACCCACACCTGGTGACTCAGCTCCCTATTCTTCTATATATAGAGGAGAGGGGAACCCAGAAAGGGGTCAGAAAGATGTCCTCCGGTCTTTGCATCTTTACCTTCGACCACCCAAAAAATATGTACTCGAACCCTTTAATTTACTCTTCAGTAATATAATCCGTTTTAAAAATCCTCATCAGAGGACGTAGAGAGTCACATTCATGTCTCTACGCAAGTATTTGCCTTTAGTTTTATCTTATTATTGGCCGGTTACTTGTTCCCTTTGATTGAGGATTGAGTTTACTTTGTAAAGATTGACTCCTCGTCTAAACGGAGTTAGCCCCCTACAATTGGCGCCGTCTGGGCTTCCCACCCTACCACTCTCCCTCCCTTGTTCACATACCCTTGTTTTCCACACCAACAACTCATCCTCAATGACACCCATACGCCGTTCCAACTCCACCCAGGTTAGAAATTCCATCGACAGAGTCACTGCTCAAATTGAATTACTATCTCATCAAGTCACTCAGGCAGAGGGGCACCACCAGAACCAACTGAATCAGGAACGTGAAAACCATCGCTTGGCATTGGAAACAGAACGGAATCGCCGTTTGGATGACGAAAACCGACAAAGTAGAGCAATCGATGAGCTGCGCAATACTATTCGAGAGCTACAAAGATTATATCCCTTAGAACCTACTTGTCAGACCCAGGCACCCAACCCGTCACGCATTTCTGCCCGCACCCGCCTTGGCCCTCCCCCAAACCTCGAGTAACCCTAAGTTAACGCTAGGGCAGAAGGTATTCCCTGTATTATTCCCCCAATCGGCAATATCCTCCTCGGGATTCATCCCACTGAAGACTCTTCCGACTTAACCCTTCGCTCCTCCAGACAACCTACACGCCGTCCTGCCCGAGAATGGCTCAGGGAACACAATGCTGACTTTGTACCACATACTCGACCTCACAACCTTCGACTCCACCAATCTCCCCCTCATCCTCCATACGTTACACAGCAGGAATTCGACCATAAAATACAACCATTCATCCGTGTTACCGCGAGTCCAACTACAGACTCATGGAGCCGCCTCAGTAACCCGATTTGCCCTATACTTTTGGCCATCAAAATACCTTCTAACTTTCATGCTCCCAAACTCAGCAAATATCATAATACAGACCCTAAATCCCACATCCTCGAATTTCGAAATGCCCTGGGCCTATACTCCACGGCTGACTATCTTTTATGTCGCCTTTTTCCAGCGAGTCTTACCGATAACCCCCTTCGATGGTACCACAACCTCCCAAATTGCGTGATTCATAACTTTGAGCAACTTTTACAACTTTTCATCACCCAGTTTGCCTTCAACAAAGACAGAGAGGTAAGGGTTGACGCTCTTTTTAATTTTAGAAAGTCTGGCAATGAGACCCTCGAAGCCTTCACCCGAAGATTCCTCGACAAATCTCATAAAATTAAAAACCTTGACTTCTCGAATGCTATTTTAGCCTACTCGAATGCTCTGCCCAATCACAGCTGAGTAAAAGAACATCTCGTTCTCCATAAACCCAAAACACTCGAAGAAATGCTCTCGAAAGTCAACGGCTATATCGACCTCGAGCGCTTTCAGGAGTCCCACAAACACAGGCAGCCTCCACAAACATCAACTTTTAATAATCCTCGAAAACATACCCACTCTTCCCCACCCCCCCTGATCGCTCCTATCTCACAGGAGACTGAGAGCCGCAAACGCCCCATAATTGATAACAACACCGAAGCGCGCAAGAAGCGGCTAAAGCCTACTTTACCTAAACTTATTGCCCCCCTCAGTACCCTTCTACCACAAATAGACAGACCCCATTTGGCGCTTTCCTTTCCCCATCGAAGTTAGGCCAGGCGAATCTTTCTGCGCCAACCACAAATGCAATTGTCATCATACGAATAAATGTTTTGCCCTTCAGCGCTCCCTCGAACTTATCTTCAGTGCAGGACGTTTGCACCAATAAATTACCGACCTGCCAAGCTACTTTGATGGGTCCTACCTAAAATTCCTATCAACCCCTACTGCTGACCTAACCATGGTACACATCTATAGAGTCAAGTTCATCGAAGTCAACAATATAGACAGTCGACTCTCCAAGTACAAACGAAAGTGCGTAGAAGAATGTTATAAGCTCACCTATCAGGAGAAATTCTCCACCCTCTTGCAAGAAACCAGCCGTCACCCTTGACTTAAAGGTATCTCTTTTATCGACTGCGATACTTCACACGTCCGTTTTAATCATTTCGATCCATTAGTCATCATGATTAAGATCGAGAACCTCGTTTTCCATACAATGCTCATAGATGCTGGGAGCACAGCCGATGTTCTATTTCTCCAAACAGTTCAAACCATGAAGTAAATAGACATTTTAATCGTAGCTAACGTCAAGCTAAAAGGTTTCAATGGATCAACAGAAGTCGTTGTTGGCCGCATCAGTCTACCTGTCACTACAGGGCCCATTGCCCTTCAAACCAACTTCATAGTCATTGACCAGAAGTTTGAATACCTTGGTATACTCGAACTAGATTGGCTTCACGCCATGCGCGCTATACCTTCGACCTATTATCAAACCCTTCGATTCAGCAATCACGAGGGTACTTGGAACTTGAAAGGTTCTCAACGCCTTGCTCGCTCATGCGAGCACCCAGAGATCAACCAAACATGAAAACTTGTCAACCGCCCATAGCAATCGTAGCATCTTCCCATACCTTCAACTTCGACAGATACCACACAACCCATTAAACCCACTGTTTATATCGAACTCGATGGTCATGGTCGGGGTACATTTATTGGAACCCTCCTTAATGAGTCAGAACACCTCGAACTTTCCGAGTTCCTTCGAGGAAACAAAGATATCTTTGCCTGGACATTTCAGGAGATGCCCGACGTCAACACTCACCTAGCGTGCCATCGCCTTGATCTCATACCCTATTCCTCAGCACTAAAGCAAAAAAAGCGAACATTGGCACCACGACTTCGAGAAGCTGTGAACCTTGAAGTTGACAAACACATAGCCGCTGGGTTTATCTGAGAAGTGAAGTATGCAAACTGGATATCGAACATTGTGGCAGTACCAAAGAAGAATGGAAAAATCAAAATCTGCGTTGACTTCACTGACCTCAGCAAGCATATACCAAAGGACAGTTTCCCCCTCCTAACTATCTAAGCACTCCTTGACGCCACCGCTGGACACGAACGCCTATCTATGATGGACGCGGCTTCGGGTTTCAATCAGGTACCCCTCCTCCTTGGAGATCAACTTAAAACTGCCTTTTTAACCGAACAAGGCCTTTATTGTTTCAATGTTATGCCATTCGGCCTTAAAAAAGCTGGTGCCACCTACCAACACCTCGACACAACTATGTTCAAACCCTTGCTTGGCAAGTCAGTCGAAGTCTATATCAATGACATGTTATGCAAAAGCCTCCATAAGAATACTCATATTCAAGACCTATCAGAAATCTTTTTAATACTTCGCGCGTATAATATGAAACTCAACCCAGATATGTGTCAATTTGGCGTGTCATCCGGTAAATTTTTGGGTCACCTTATCAGTAAACGAAGGATATAGATCGATCCCATACACATTCGAGCCCTCATAGACATTTCTTCACCCCGAACAAAGAAAGACGTTTAAAAAATAGCTGGCAGGATAGCAGCCCTTAACTGTTTCATTTTAAAATCATCTGACCGTCGTGCTTGGCTTTTTTCCCTCTTACGCGAACAGGGTGCCCACAAAATAAAAATGAAAAAAAAACCCTGAGATCAATTGGACCCCTGAGTGCGAACAAGCTTTCCTTCAACTTAAAACTTATCTCGGCTGTCCACCTATTATCAGTACCCCTATCGAAGGCGAGATACTCTCTTTATACCTCGCTGCTGTAAAAACTTCTATCAGTTCAGTGTTTATTCGACTTGATTCCCATATCGAAAAACCTATATATTTCATAGGCAAAACCCTCACCCCTGGAGTGAGCCGGTATTTAAAACTCGAACTTTTACTCCTTACACTTGTCTATTCAGCCCGCAAACACAAACCATATTTTCAGGATCATCCCATTCGTGTCATTACCAGTTACCCCATTCGAGAAGTACTCAGCGAAAAAGAAAAATCTAGACGAGTGCAACAGTGGTCCGTATACCTTGGTAAACATGACATTACCTTCAAGAAACAAATAGCCCAGAAAGGCCAAGCAGTAGAAGATTTTCTAGCCGACTTCCCGGTCGAAGATATAGGTTGGCAAGAACACGAAGATGATCTCGCAGACTATCAACCCGAAGAAATAGATCCGTGGGACCCTCTCACTAGATGGAATTTATTGACAGACCGATCAGCAGGACCTTATGGCTCAGGAATTGCTATTATTATAGTAATACCCACTAATGATCGCATAGAGAAAGCCGTCAAACTTGCCTTCGAATATTCCAATAACGAAGCAGAGTATGAAGCCTTGATCCACGACATCAACCTCACACTCAACCTCGGCATCCCCAAACTTGCATTCTTCACAGATTCCCAACTTATTCAGAGACCTTACACAGGAGAAAACCAAGCTAATGGTCGCATGGCTGATTACTCCATCTTCGTGCGGCAGGGAATGGACCAGTTCTTTGAAAAATCTACAATCACACATTACCCTCAGGGAAAAAATTGACATACAGACGCCCTCGCCTATTTAGCAGCTATGCTCAGCCACTCAGAGTCGGGGACACTATATTGAAGTACTCGAACGCCCAAGTATCGACCAGATGGAAATTAACACCATCAATCCTGGGGAAGAAAGTCATGATCCTGATGATTGGCGAAAACCGTTCCTTTACTATTTCAACAATGCTACTCTCCCAGATGATCCCAAAGCCAAACGCTCTATCCAGGAAAATTGCCGCAGATATAGCATCCTTCTTCGATGCGTATCCCAAACCGAAGCCTCTCAGATCTTAGCCAAACTTCATGAAGGAATCTGTGGTGCTCATACTGCTGGTCACTCTATGGCCCTTCGAGCTGCTACCCAAGGATTATTTTTGCCCGATATGAAGAAACAAGCTTTAGACTATGCCAAACAATGAGACAAATTCCAGCGTCATGCCCACGACATCCATTGCCCCTCTAGAGACCTCCATGTCAGTCAAGTTTCCCAGCCCTTCAAAAGAAGGGCCATCGATCTCATTGGACCCTTCCCAAGAGCCTCAGGTAGCAGAGAAAACATCCTAGTCGCAAGCAACAACTTTACTAAATGGGTCGAAGCTGTCCCTCTATGCCAAGCCAGAGAGGAAGAAGTTATCAAATTCTTGTGAGAAAATATCATTACTCGCTTCGGTTGCCCCTATATGATCCGATGTGACGACGGTCCCCAAATTGTTGTAAGAAAAGTTAGAAACTTCCTCAAAAAACACAACATCATTCTCTCACCATCAACACCTTACTATCCTCAGGGCAACGGTCAAGTCGAAGCAATCAACAAAACAATTGTCGACGGTCTTAAGAAGAGAATCGATGCAAAGAATGGAAGATGGGTCCAAAAGTTACAACACATCCTCTAGGCTTATCGCACAACACCAAGAAAATCTACAGGATGCACCCCATTCCTCCTGACATATGGGACCTAAGCTATACTGCCAACTCAATTCAAAGTTCCCACCCGGAACCCTAACCACTCAGACGAAGATAACGAGTTCGAACTTGCGTGCAACATGTTATGGATTGACGAGACTACAGACCGAGCTATCGCCAACCTTGGCCTCTTCCACATTTTACTTCAAAAATCCTATCACAAGAGAGTTCGGCCAAGAAGTTTCAACATAGAAGATCTAGTGCATCGACACGTCAATCAATCTTCAAAACCCCGGAATGCTAGCAAGCTAGCTGAATCTTGGGAAGGACCCTACATCGTCTACGATAAATCAGACAAGGGTTCCTATTACCTAATGACGAAAAACGAAGAGCCCCTACCGCACACCTGGAATACAATGCAATTAGCCTCCTACAACAGGCTATATCTACAATCCTGTACAACTGATGTAACCCAGAATATTCAATTATCAAGTTGTTCCATTCTGACTTTGTCTACTGTTTCATTTTTTAATTCTTGGTTGAAGCTAGGTATCATGTCCACCCTCACCCCGACTGATACTCTGGGACGACCCTGAATTGTTCTAAGTCTCCAATTTCGAGCAAACTCGAGGGGCAAGGAAGGTAAAAAAACTGAACCCTCAGGGATGTATCAGGGGCGATCAGATATTACTTTGCTGTGTCTTAAGCCTTCGAAGTCCAGTCCTCTTCTTGGTTGAACCTAGGTATCATGTCCACCCTCGCCCCGACTAATATTTGGTGGCGACCTTGAATTGCTCAAGTCTCTAATTTCGAGCAAACCCGAGGGGCAAGGAAGGTCGAAAGACCGGACCCTCGGGGATGCATTGGAGGCAATCAGATACACTTCGTCCAGGTTCTGAAGCTATCAAAGTGCAGTCCTTTTCTCGGTTTACCCCGGGTATCACGTCCACCCTCGCCCCGACTGATACTTGGGGGCGACCTTGAATTGCTCAAGTTTCCAACATTCGAGCAAACTCAAGGGGTATCACATCGTGAATGCGTTAGAGGCGATCAGTTAATTTTTAAGACACCCCCTCAGTCCGACTGATACTCAGAGGCGACCTGGAAGTTGTTTAAAATTTCAAACATCGCGGTAGCTTCGGCCTTTGATGTCCAACAGAACATTCAGAGTTCTATCTATTTATCTCAGATACTCTTCAGACTTCGATCAAACTACAGTCAATTAAATAGACCAACTTCCTATTTCGTACAGATCAAATGTTTTCTTCAGAAATACAAAAACACTCGTTAATGCCATCAAATACAAAGAATACTCAGCATATTACCCGTCAGAAGAAACAGTTGTAGTATAATTCAAAAATCAATCAACTAGAGTCCAAAAACAAGGAAAATCAACAACATGTGCATTTAAATTATAGATATTCAAGGAAACAAGCATTAATATGTTCAGCATCAGCTGCAGAAGTTTAACAGATAACAAAAGCAAAAAATAAATCCCCCTTACTTAGTTCCAATACCTACAGAAAACCACAAACATCGTTCACAATATTACAGCTTAACATCACAACCAGCAGAAGAAGACATGCGAATCTTACCTCAAAATATCTCACGTGGGCGCGGTTGCACCCTCTGGCTCCACAGTCGCCCCATCACTACCACCCTCAGCAGCCTTACGCAACCCTTCGATCAGACCATCAAAAGTTCCACCAATGGGCGCTACAAGAAGAGCACTCTCAACATCAACCCCAATACCCCCAAGTGCTTCCTCAACAACGTTCATCTCCCCTCCCTTCACCTGCAATTCATCCCCCTCCAAAAGTCCCGGAGTTATAGGATAAGGCTGTAATGTATCGACATCATACCCCATACAATCAATAAAATTTTTGAACCTCACATTCTCCATGCACTCCTTATCATACTACCCCTGGAAACCCACCTTCTGTTCCACTTTCGCCTTTTCACACGCCTTCAGCTTGGCTGACCACACTCGCTCCAACCTTGACCGCTATTGCATGAGCCTCTCGTCATAAGAGTCAGTAAGCACATCTATATCTTGCTTCAGCTTCCCGACTTGAGATACCCATGATGCCTCCTTCCCACGAGACTGATCTAGATTTTCCTTTGATTGTCGCAACTTTGCCATCATCGACTTCATCGCCTTGTTACAAGTCTCTATCTAGACTTCCGTCTGCTAAAAATACTTAACATATCAGTGAACATCGAAACTCGAGCAATTAGCTAAAAACTTTAAAATATCGATACACAAGTTATATATAGTTACCTGAGACATGTGCTTCTTTATCTCCTTCGAAGCTTCGCCGGGGTCATCCTCCCAGAGCTCGGCCATTGACGCCTGCTTCGTCACAGTCTGCTCCTGTCGCTCAGCTTCTTTTATTTCTTCATCTTACTCCATTATATCATCCTCCCCAAGTACCTTATGTCTCTTACGTTGAATAATTTTTGATTGCTACACCTTAGGGTCTTCGGGCACTACTCGACCCTTCCCTTTCTCTGCTTGAGAAGGAAGCTGTTTTCTTTTCATCATCGAAGCCTCTCCACCCCCTTCGGCCACTAGCGCCGCTTGCTTCGCACCCCTCCGCGACCTCGGCACAAACTAGTAATTCCTTGGAAACTCTTCCCCTCCCATTTCTATTTTCTCTTTCGAAACACCTACCCCTCTTTTTCTCCTTGATCGCTTCGGCGTAGCGGGTACATCTCGAAGCTGGGAATCCACCTTTTTTCTCCTTTGCCACTTGATCTTGAGACTATCAAACAACGAATTTACCCAGTCATCACTAGCCTGGAGCAGAGTATCCATTTAATTCATCGGATTATCCCAAGATGAACTTCCCGGACCTGCAGAAATAAAGCAAAACATAGTTATCACTTATTTCAGAAGCACACCAACAACAAACCTTCGACAATAAACTTACTTCCGTTAAATACTCTATGATGTAATTTGTACAGGTCGTCGTTATCTACATTCTCGTAGTTACCCCTTACTATCAGTAAATCTTTATTCCACCCCTGGCCTGTTGAGCACAGATCGAAGAACCAAGGCTTCTCTGGGTGACATTGGATGTGATATGTCCCCGGATTTTGACTAGCCTTCCATGAATAAAAGGTGACAATGTTGAACCATTTAATTAAACCTCGACCCTCACCAGACAATTTCACATACATCCCCTCTATCACCCCCGTCATCTCATAAATATTACCGTTCATCTACGCCGGAGTTACCCCCCAGAAATTCAGCACTTCTTTCACCAGTCGCCGAAGAGGCAGCTCCACTCCCAATCAAATTTGACCCCTAAAGGCCATAATCCCTTCCCCAGGGTCTGATTTGGAAGTCAACCCCGCCCCCACGACACTCAGTTGCACCCCCACCTTCGAGAGTTCTAATTTTGTGGCAAACCGATCCAACCTAACCCTATGTTTTGCCGAAATGGCATCCTCGATCTCATCCGACTCAGTCGAATCCTCGTTATCACCCCCCTGCACCTTATTCCCCTCCATACTACTCGAATGTTTAGCACCACATCCCGTCCCCCATACTGTTTCCTCTTTATCACTATCTTCGGTCACTATCGTCCTTCGACGTTTTGTGTCCGTATCATCTCCAGCTGGTAGAATCATCGACAATGGGCTCGGTCACCATATCTAACACCTCTAAATCACTACCCTCGCCCATTGGGTCTCGACTAGACGTACTAGCCTTGACCATGTTAACCTCTTCATCCACCAGTTCCAGCTTCGAAGCCCGACGGTTATGCATATTTTACCTACAGAAAAAGACGCACGACATTAGGGTGGAAAACTCGACAATCCCATGTCTATCACCCTTACCCCATCTATCCCTTCCAAGTATTTCTCCTACCGCAAAAATCAGACACAATAACTCCTCCAAAATAAAAAAAAACCCTCACCAAATTTATGACTGGGTCAAAACCGAATTCTACCAAGCCTCCATACTCCCGAAAATAACCTCTTCACTCCAAATACAAAGTCTCCTACTCACCTCCTCAAACAGAATAAACCTGACAGAGATCAAGTGACTTACCAGTGGTTAGCAGCCCTCTCCTCGAACAAGCAAAATCAGACCAGCAAAAGAAGCAGCAACCCTCACTTTCAAAATAACGTATGTTCTCTTCTCTCAATCTTTTGTTTCTCACCTCAAAATAGCACAGTAATCACTCTTCTCTCACTTATATATCTTTCGATTTTTTTTAACCGCTTCGATTTACTCACCACTAATATTACCATGACCCCACTACCCTGACTTTTATGCTCTAATGTTATTTGACTACTTTACCCCTCGCACTTCCCACGTGCGCACAACACCCTTACTACCATCTTCTCGTAAAACCCGAAGCTCTCAAACCCTTTTTTCTCCCCTACTCGAAGCCAAACAGTCCAGTCCAAACAGCCAATTATTACCTTTTTTCGGTTATACAAGAAAATCAGCATCATTACCTTTTGCACACTGCCTCAGGAGTTCCTACCGGCCTGACCGACCAGCCGTCTGAGCTGTCAGAGCAGCTAGGCAAATAAAACTCAATCTTTGACATATCCCTGTACTCGAATACTCGACCATTTCACGCCTCGACCAATCATTAGCACCTAGCCTCAATAAAATTCATTTTAATATATTGGCCTTCGACATTCAGCACGCTCCTTAACTCAAAGGGTTAAAACCTTCGACAAAATACAGTCGCAAGTTTGACCAGTCAAAAACCTCAGGCCTGCAGACAAATTTTTTAGGTTCACCACAATTTACTTTTCCTTTTGACAAACTCATTTTTATCTTCGAACAACACAAACTACATATTTCGATAAATAATATCATCCATTCCATATCAGACTTTATCACTATTACTCACAGTTCGACAAACACGAGTTATTAAAAGAAATCATTTTTTATTGAAAAAGCAGCTAACATTTTAACCCTCTTACAAAACAACAAACAAGAGACAACAGAAAAAAATAAAAATAAAACAACAACACAATCGCATCTCAGAGGATCCTAGTTATTAGCAGGCTACTCCTCTTCGATAACGGCCGCAACATCTGCATCCTCCTGGTCAATAATATCCTTTACGAAGCCCCCGAGGAGAGACATTCGATGACCAGGGAATGGCCCCATCATCTGCAGTATCCCCCACCAGTATGAAAATGGCATCTCAAGAATTGGAGCTCCAGGTTCCACCTCAAAAAGATTTGGCATTTCAGCGTTAATGTCCTATTCCAGGCCAAACCGCCATCGCAGCCTCAGTAGGGCCTCCCCTATGTGCCTCACTCTCGCAGCAGCCCGGCCTTCTTGAACGGGAATATCTGACGCCATGTCAATACGAGCAACGAAGAAGAACAACAAGAAAATCATGCAGAAAGATGAGAAGTAATCTCTACAACAACTATTTTTATACTTGCAAACCTACCATAACTTTCCCTCTTTCGTAACAAAATTAATGACAACCTTTCATTTCTGACCTCGCAAAGTCAACATACAACCTCTCCAACTTCCTGGACGTAACTGATTTTTTGGTGCATGCACACAAACCTCATTCCCGAGGATCTCTATTCAAGCACATCACCCAGATCGAACATTCGACCATCACAACCATCATTTATTACAAACCAGCATTTTATCGTACCTTCGACTATAATTCATTCTCACCATCATAACCAACTAACACTAAACCTTCGATCATTATTACCTTCGAGCTCATCACTGTACCTTGTGCCTATAAGAGTATTCGCTTACCTTTGTCTACATCATATCAGTACGATGAAAATACTCTACCCATTCAAAATAGTAAATTCAACAGGCAATTACATTTCTACTATTGACCCTATACAACAGAAACAACCCCCCCAAAACATAGCAAAACAGAAACTTAAAACATTCCCCCCTCAACCCGAAGTCTTACTACCAGAAGGACCCACCCCGTTTGCCACATTCTGCTCCTCGATGATCTCCTCAGCACAAACGAGATTTTCAGCCAGTGCCCTCAGAAAGTGATAGCGCCGTTCAGCAGTCGTAAATTGAATCCTCAACTATTCCCAAAGATAAGAATATGGGCCGCCATTGAAGAGCTCCTCAGGCCTTGCTTCCACAAGGTCTGGCATGTCCTTGGTCAGGTCATGTTCGCCAAAAAACTTCACGTGCATTTCCGCCATTTTTTGCCCCACTCGACGGTCCCGAGCAAACCCCGTCCTCTTCTGGTAGTGTGTGTTCGGCATTGTATCCATCCAAATGATAAGAATATGGAGAACAGAGCAGAAAACTATTATAGATGAAAGAAGATACAGTGTAACTCCAGAATAGGCCATATTTATAGGCCTCAATGTATTTATTACCTTATAACCAACTGCATCCCTTGAAAGCCCCTTTTTACCACTTACCCAAAAAAAATGACAGTCAAACCACCCAGATTCCAAGACCTAACAATTTTCTCAGCGAATACCTCTCCACCTGGCTTTGAGCTCTTCCCTGAGAGGGGGCAAATGTAGTAGCCTACTCGTGGCCTTCGAACAGATAGCCAAAGCCCACTTCATAGCCTACTCTAATACATTAAACCTACCCAACCCCTAAACAAGGCTCCTCAGAAATCCCCCAGAGATATACCATCGACACCGGACAGAACTTCGAGAATGGACCAGCCTATTGCAGCAAACATCCTTCGACCATATCTATATACGGTCAAAGTACGAAAAGACAGACAACCATCTCATCGAATAGAACTTTGGGAATGGCTTAACCCATTGCAGCAGACATCCTTCAGCCTTATCAACATATGGTCGAAGTATGAAATGACAGACAACCATCTCACCGGACAGAACTTCAAGAATGAACGTCCCAGCAGCAGGTATCCTTCGACCTCACTATCACGCGGTCGAAGCAAGATAAGAAAGACAAATACCTTATCAGATAGGGCAGCGCATTGATTTGTCTGTGTATTTACAGTGACAAGCCCAACCACCACGCCGTTCAGAACCATCACCAATAAATGCAGCAGTAATAGTACTGACAAGACCTGCGTTCGTCACTCGCTGGGACTTTCTAACTATATAATCATGTAAACCAGACCCACACCTGGTGACTCAGCTCCCTATACTTCTATTAATAGAGGAGAGGGGAACCAAGAAAGGGGTCAGAAAGAACTCCTCCAGTCTTTGCATCTTTACCTTCGACCACCCTGAAAATCTGTACTCAAACCGTCTAATTTATTCTTCAGTAATATAATCTGTCTTAAAAATCCTCATCAGTGGTCGTAGAGAGTCACATTCGGACCTCTACGCAAGTATTTGCCTTTAGTTTTATCTTATCATTGGCCGATTACTTGTTCCCTTTGATTGAGGATGGAGTTTACTTTGTAAGGATCGACTCCTCGTCCAAACGGAGTTAACCCCCTATATTTCCGAGGGTCTGGTCTTTCGACCCTCCTTTCCCCTCGAGTTTGCTCGAAATTGAAGACTTGAGCAATTCAGGATCGTTCCCCAAGTATCAGTCGGGGTGAACGTAGACATGATACCTAGGGTTAATCAAGAAATAGACTGGAATTCGATGGCCTAAGCCATAGTGAAGCAATATCTGATCGACCCCAATGCATCCCCGAGGGTCTGACCTTTTGACTGTTCATGCCCCTTGAGTTTCCTCGAAGTTGGGAGCTTGAAAGATCTCGAGGTTACCCTCAAGTATCAGTCGGGTTGAATGTTGACATGATACCAGAGTTAAATCAAGAAATTCTAAATGGAGCAGGAGACGAAGTAAGGGCTAAAAAACTTATTTTTTCAATGTTCTGGATTACATCAGTTGTTGTATATGGATGGAAATATGGCCTGTTATAGGAGGCCAACTGCATTGTATTCCAGGGGTTTGGTAGAGGCTCTTCATCTTCCGTCATTAAGTAATAAGAACCCTTATCTATTTTATCGCAGACAACGTATGGTCCTTCCCAAGATTCGGCTAAATTGCCAGTGTTTTGAGGTTTTGAAGATTGATTGACATGTCAAAGTACTAGATCTCCAATGTTAAAACTCCATGGTCGAACTCATTTATTGTAGGATTTCTAAAGTAATGTGTGGTACCGGTAAAGGTTGGCGATAGCTCGATCTCTGGTTTCATCAATCCATAACATGTTGCATGCAAGTTCGAACTTATTATCTTCGTCTTGGAGGTTAGGGTCTCGAGTGAGTACTTCGAATTGGGTTGGTAATACAGCTTCGGTTCCATTTGTTAGGAGGAAGGAGGTGCATCCTGAGGATTTTCTTGGGTTTGTGCAATAGGCCCAAAGAACATGTTGTCACTCTTAAACCCATCGTCCTTTCTTTGCATCGACTCTCTTCTTAAGACCATCGACGATGACTTTGTTAATTGTTTCAACTTGACCGTTGCCCTGGGGATACTAAGGTGTGGAGGGTGAGAGGATGATGTTGTGCTTTTTGTGGAAGTTTTTAACTTTGCTGCTGACGAATTGGGGACCATTGTCGTATCGAATCATATGGGGACAGCCGAAGCAGGTGATGATGATTTCCCATAAAAATTAGACAACTTCATATTCTCTGGTTTGGCATAGAGGTACCGCTTCAACCCATTTTGTGAAGTAATCGGCTACGACGAGGATGTTATCTCTACTACCTGAGGCTTTTGGGAAGTGACCAATGAGATCGATGGCCCATCGCTTGAATGGCCAGGAAATTTGACTAAAGTGGAGGTCTTGAGAGGGTCAATGGATATCATGAGCATGACGCTGATATTTGTCACAGTGTTTTGCGTAGTCTGAAGCTTACTTTTTCATTCCGGGCCAAAATAATCTTTGGGTAACAGCTCGAAGGGCCATTGGATGACCAACAGTATGCGCACCGCAGGTTCCTTCATGAAGTTTAGCTAAGGTTTGAAAGGCTTCGGCTTGGGATATGCATCGAAAGAGGACGCCATTTAGGGATTTTTGATGTAGTTGGTTTTTGTGGAAAGTATATCTGCGGCAGTTTTGTAGCAGAGATCGTTTGGCTTTGGTATCATCTGGGAGAGTAACATTGTTGAAGTAGTAAAGAAACGGTGTTCGCCAATCATCTTGATTATGACTCTTACCCCCAGTATTGATGGTATTGATTTCCCTTGAATGGGGCGCTCTAACTCATTGAGGAAGGTTCCAATAAATATACCCCGACCAGGACCGGCGAGTTTGATATAAACAGTGGGTTCGATAGATGGGGTGTTATCTACCGCAGTAGAAGGGATAGAAAGATGCTTTGATTGCTATAGGCGGCTAACAAGTTTTCGAGTTTGGTTGATCTCTGGGTGCTCGCATGAGCGGGCAAGGCATTGAGAGCCTTTCAAATTCCAAGTACCCTCTTGATTACTGAATCGAATGGTCTGATGGTAGGTCGAAGGTATAGCTCATATGGTGTGAAGCCAATCTCGTCCGAGTATACCGAGGTATTCAGATTTCTTGTCAATGACGATGAAATTAGTTTGTAGGGTAATGAAGCCTGTAGTGACAGGTAGGCTGATACGGCCAACAACGACTTCTGTTGATCCATTAAAACCTTTTAGTTCGATGTTGGCAGTGGTTATGAGGTCTGTTTTCTTCATGGTTTGGATTGTTTGGAGAAAAAGGACATCAGTTGCACTCCTAGTATCTACGAGCATTGTATGGAGGACGAGGTTCTCGATCTTAATCATGATGACTAATAGATCGGAATGGGGGAAATGAACGTGTGAAGTATCACAGTCAATGAAAGAAATACCTTCGAGTCGAGGGTGGCGGCTTGATTCTGGCTGAAGGGTAGGAAATTTCTCATGATAGGTGAGCTTGTAACATTCTTCAATGCGCTTTCATTTACTCTTGGAATGTCCACTTCTTATGTTGTTGACTTGGATAGGCTTGACTCTATAAATGTGTACCTCGGCTGGGTCAGTAGCAGGGGTGGATAGAGATTTGAGTTAGGACCCATCGAGGTAGCTTTGGAGATCAGCAATATACTACTACAAATGTCTTTCTCTGAAGATAATTTCGAGAGGGTGCTGAAGGGTAAAGCATTTATTGGTGTGGTGATAGTTGCACTTATGGTTGGCACAATAAAATTCACCTTGTCTGACTTCAATGGGGCAAGGGATGCGCTAAATGAGGTCTGCCTGTATGTGTGGATGAAGGGTGCTGAGGAGGGCAGTGAGTGTAGGAAAAATAGGCCTTGGTCGCTTTTTATGAGCTTCGGTGCTATTATCAATGTTGGGGCGTTTGCGGCTCTCAGTCTTCTGTGAGACAGGAGCGATCAGGGGTGTGGGATGAAAGTGGGGGTGCTGCCGAGGCTTATGGAAGTTTGCTGTGTGCAAAGGCTGGCTCGGTTTGCAGGATTTTTGAAGGCGCTCGAAATTGTTATAGCCATTGACCTTCGAGAACATCTCTTCGAGTGTTTTTGGTTTGTGAAGGACTAAGTGCTCTTTTACTCGACTGTGGTTGGGCAGGGAGTTTTAATATGCCAAAATAGCATTCGGGCTGTCAAGATTATCTATTTTCCGAGATTTGTCGAGGAATCTTCAGGTGAAGGCTTCGAGGGTTTCACTACCAGATTTTCTGAAATTGAAAAGAGCGTCAACTCTGACCTCTCTGTATTTGTTGAAGGCAAACTGGGTGATGAAAAGATGTGAAAATTGCTCAAAGTTACAGATTGAGCCATTTGGGAGATTGTGGTACCATCGAAGGGGGTAATCGGTAGGGCTCATTGGAAAAAGGTGACATAATAGGCAGTCAGCCGTGGAGTAGAGGCTCAGAGAATTTTAAAATTTGAGGATGTGGGATATGGGGTCTGTGTTACGGTATTTGCTGAGTTTGGGGGTACCAAAGTTAATGGGTATTTTGATAGCCAGAAGTTTGGGACAGATCGAGTTATTGAGGCGGCTCTAGGAGTTTGTGACGGGGCTCGTGCTAACGTGAATGACGAGTTGTATTTTGTGGTCGAAGTCCTGCTATGTAACATATGTAAGATGTGGGGGAGATTGATGAATTCAAAGGTTGTGAGGTTAAGTGTGCAATATAAAATCAGCACTGTGTTCGCTGAGCCGTTCCCAAGTAGGACGGCGTTTAGGGTATCTGGAGGAGCGGTTGAGTCAGAAGAGTCTTCGGTGGGGTGAATCCCGAGGTGAATGGAGCCGGTTTGGGGAATAATACGGGGATAAACTTTGGCACCTATGTGAACGGGTGCCAATTGTAGGGACCTAACTTTTTTCGGATGGGAAGTTATTTCTTACAACGCAGAATCAATCCTCAATCAAAGGAGACAAGCATTTGACCTGAAGCAAGATCTAACTTAGAGACAAATACTTGCGTAGAGGCCCGAATGTGACTCTCTATGACCTCTGATGAGGATTTTTAAAGACAGATTGTATTACTGAAGAGTAAATAACAGTGTTCGAGTACAGAGTATCTGGGCGGTCGAAAGTAAAATGTAAGGGGTTGAAGATGATTTTTCTAACCCCCTCTTTGTTTCCCCTCTCCTCCATTTATAGAAATACAGGGAGCTGAGTTACCAAAAGTGGGTCAGGATTACATGATTATAGTAAGGAAATTCCGGCGAGTTATGGGCGCCGGTCATGTCGGTACAATCACTGCAACATTTATTGGTGATATCTCTGAGCGGCACAGTGGTTGGACCTGTCACTGTAGCTGCACGGGCCAATCAATGCACCATCTAATCTGACGAGGTGATTGTCTGCCTTATTTTGCTTTGATCGTGTATTAGTGTGGTCGAAGGACTTCTGATGTAGTATGTTAATCTATTCTCGAAGCTTTGTCTGATGCCGAAGCTTCGTCTTCGGGGAATCTCAGGGGAGTCTATTTTAGAGATTGAGTGGGCTTCGGTATATTCGAGTAAGTTGTAAAGTGGGCTTTGACTGACTGTTGAAGGCTGCGAGTAGGCTACTGCAGAAGCGGTTGAAGCTTAGGAAGATTTCTAGTATAAGTGGAGATTTCATGTCTTCGTCATGACAGGCGGGGAATGTTTGGCCTGTCTCCGCACCCTTGCAGAAGACAAGGTTAGGGGTTCTTATGCAAGGAAAGGTGTATCTGTGGGGCAGATATGCTAATTTTTTGTGTTACCATCAATTCTAATGCTGGGCCCTCTTCATCTCTACCAACTCTTTAGTGGAGGTGGTTGTAGAAGAGGCAGTGATGGCAGTAGTGGAGGAGGATGGGATGGGTATTCTGCTAACACATTTCCACAGTGTTTTTGCGCTCAGATGACCTTTTTCCTTATTTTGTGGGTGATAACACTGGGTCCACTGCTTGCATGGTTCTTGTATGGAGTTCGACTAGGCTTCAACCGGGCCATCTGAGGGAAAATCTTTGTTGGTTCCAATGTCTTCTTTGCATCAGGGTGAAGAATCACTGAAGTAAGAAGAACTGGAATACATGATTCCTCTGCGTGCCTGAATATCCTGTAGCTTTTAACAAACAGGGAAAACTTGTTATCTGTAAAGTACCTAGAGTTTGGTGTTGGACGGATAACATTTTGTTTTATTCCTGTGTGAAAACTTATTATCTGTAAATGGTATGTACTATGTTTGATATGATTAAAGGTGATTTTTAGTAAACTGTGTTCAGAAAACTTTCTTTGAATCAAACTGAAATATGTTGTATGTTAGTCAAATAACCACTGATAAGTGATAAAATAATGTTGTAATGCTACTCGAACTGAAATGTGTTGTGTGTTAGTCAAATAGCCACTGATAAGTGATTAAACAATGTTGTAATGTTACTCGAACTGATGTGAATACGAGCTGAGAACTTCGTGCTGATATAAATGATTTAGGATAGAAATTGTAGGAAAGATGTAAATTCAAGCTGTTTCAGGTTGATAGACATACTACTCGTGGTAGTGAAGGTTGATTTAGTAACCTATGTGTGCACTAGTGATGGGATAAGTTATAATGAGTGAGTCCAAGATTTTGGGGTTTGTTTACGTGATACTGGGTAAATAACCGTGAAAAAGGAGGAAGTGATTGGGAAACTTATAAATACTGATAATATGACCAGCAAAAAATTGGGGGAAGGTTTGGATGGTGCGAACTCAATTTCAGAGGATTCGTCATGCCGCAGAAGGTCGATTGGCTATAAAAACTGTTGAAGTGCGGGAGAGGATCTTTGGTTCGTTTGGTTACGACGCTGAGTTACCAATGAGGGAATATCAGGTCGAAGGATTAAATATAAGGAACAAAGAACTTTAGAATGCCTGTTACTTTTATGAGTCATTCTTTCGTGTATTCATGACGGATCCGGTAGAACGAGAAAGGTTGGTGGGTTTGATTGCTAAAGTGGAGATCGAATTTGAAGATATGAGGATCGGCGAATGATGTGATTAGATGTTGGTTGCTTAAGTATACCAAAGCCGTGATGGATGTTGTGTAAAGTGTGCCTTTTGAATAACATTAATGTTGTGAAAGTAACATAAATAATATAAGTCAATCGGATCCTCTATAGGGGCGAATATATTTTGAGACTGCTTAGTAAACATTTTGAATAAATTTGAACATTTGTACAATTTTGAAAATGACGTCAATCACTATAGGTATGATAAACAAGGACTGCGAAACGAAAATGTTAAAATGCAGAAGCTTCTAGTTTTGTTTTGTATGCAAAAGGAAATAGAGTTCTATCATCGAACAATGTGAGTTATCATGTGTATAGGAAGGTCAGGGAAAGATATGGAAATAAGGAAAAGAAATATGTTAAAAAATGAGGGGGATTGTAATGATGGAAAGGCGGGTTTATCGAAAAGGTACAAGGTGTATGACATGGAGAGTGAAAGGGACGCCTCGGTTCTGGAATCGAGGACTGTTCGTGCGAGAAGCAATAAATGTCAGCCGCATGATAGAGAAAGGATAAATAGTTCTTCTTCGTCTCCAAACAAATGTTTAATCACAAAATACTTGGAGGGCACTCAGAGAGAAATGTGAAAAATCAAGGGATTCGATAAAGAGTTATCCGAAGGTGATAAACGGTTGAAGAGGGCAAAAGAATCTGGATCTCGTAAGTGGCAATACAACAGCGTTGTAAGGGGAAAGTTTGACTCTACTACCGATTCTCATTCGGATACGGAAGGTTTGCAGAGATCTATCTAATATATTTTTATTTCGTATAGTTAAAGTTATATGTTATACGAGAATGATTGATCAGAGATATATGTTGAATATATATATATGTATAAATAAATGGAAGAATGATAAATACCTTAACCTGTATGTAGGTCTAGCGTGAGAGGCATCTTTATAGGTCAAAAACGTGCCTGCATAATTTGTTTTTAAGATGGGTAGTTCGTCTGTTAATGAGGTTTCAACTTCTGGTCGAACAAATGAGTCTAATAACGAAGGGGAAAGAGGGTTGGAACAATTCCCTGGTTTCCCAGATCAATTTGCGTCTTATCTTCTAGGATCTGATGCCCATAGAGAATTTTGCAAAGCCAAGGCGACTGTAGGTGGGAAGTGGGGCAAATGTATAGAGTTTGCCGGTAGGTAGTTTAGGGGTTGCACGGTAGCGGAGGGGGAAAAGTAATTTTATCTGTTGCCAGATTTGGAGGTAAAAAAAATAAAATGAGATAGGGGTATAGATGAATCGATCTCGCTAGAGTATTTCGATGGGGATGTCCAGAGTGACAACTCAGAGGGTTTTCTATGTTACATATCTCAATTAGAGTATAGGTTGAGCCTTCCCCATACCAATTTGGCGAAGGGGATTATGAATACAATTGAGGCATGTCCTGCTCAAATGAACGAGAACATGGGGGAGGTAATAACTGTGTGTGACCATCTGAAAGAAGGGTGGGAAAAGGAGGAAAAATTGAGTGGGATAACCCCTGAGGATGTTCTACAGTTTTATGTGGTGAAGAATTTTAAGGCCAGTGGGGGTTCGTATTTCTGTGCGAGTGTAACTCGGCATTATTTTATTTAATCTAAATTCATCAGGTCGAACTTGGAATGACAATATCATATGGGTGAAGAGTAATTGCCTTCAAAGAGATGATGAAGAACCTTTGGACCTTCGATTTTGATTTGTAAAACAAAGTAAGTATAGACATGCATAGATATAATTTATTTTATGTTTCGTTGACAATATTAGTTGATAGTAAAATGTGTTATTGCAGATGTGAAGTCCACAGTGGAAAGGAAAGAATCCCTATTGATCAAAGTTACGGAGGAGGAGACTAAACTCGAACTCGTCTTTGGGAAACTTGGCCAGAGTACAAAGAAGAGAGTTGACACTAGGTCAAGCAAGGTTCGAAAGGCTCAGTCTACTAGGTCGATGACAGGGGTTGGTGATGGAAAAAGGCAAACAAGTGGTGAGGAGACTCGAACGAATCCTTCCAAGACTCTGGGAACTGGCAGTTCTGCTCAGCAGAAACCTGTTATGCCGAGCAAAGTAGCTCAACTATATCCAAAGAAATGGATACTGAAGACTACGCTGGCCCCGGGCGCCATTGAAAGTGGTAAGGTCGCCAAAGACAAAAGGAGGAGGGTCGAATCCTCTTGAGATAAGGTCTCTATGGTACGACCTGCTGCGGTGGATGACCTTAGGGAGGTCAAGGAAAGGGCCAAGTTGGTGGCTCTCAACGGGGATAAAGACTCGAGCAAGATGGTTAGTGTTATACTATCAGAAAGAAATGTTTAATATAATTTTAGCTAATAATTGAGATCGATTCTTTTTATGTAGGTCGCTCGTCTTATGAAGGGAATCTGGCCCGGTATTAAAGATGAGAAATCCGAGCTGAAAAAGGTGAAGAGCGAGTTGGAGAAAGACCTAGCTCGAGCCATGACTGAAGCTACAAAGGAAGTGACGCTGCTAAAGGCCTCTCACGCCATGACACTAGGCCAGAAATAGGTTGAGGAAAAGGCCGACCAAGACGATATTGTTGAGGAGCGTGACAAACTGGGCCGTCACTTAATGCTGAAGGATTATTCTGAGGAAAAGGTGGATGCCATTAAGGCTGATACCTACGTTGGGGAAGAAGAGGAGGAAGCAGAAGTGCTTGGGGTCATGGACAGTTTGGATGGTGCTCTCCGCAAGATGGTACTCGATAATCAAGGGGATAATTTTGAGCTCCCAGAAGGTGGTAGTGAGAAGGTAGGGTAGACATGTGTTTTGTACAAGTATTTTGTAAGTTGTATGACTTCCGCGTGGGGAAAAAACTTTAGTATGTTGACCTTGTTTGTAAATCTTTTGAAGGTAGTTAGAGAGATGAGTATTAGGATAAATGAGTTAGAGTCTGGACTTTCTTGGAAAAGAGAGACCTCTAAAGCCTTGTTGTCCTCACAAGCTGAGCTTCAGGTTAGATCGGTATAGGTTATTCGACTTTTATGTTACACCAATGTTAAGTTAAGTAAATAGGATAGAAATGCATAGCAAAAATCCAGCACAATTAATACAGAATAAGATATCGAAAGTGCGTACCTTGTATGCCGAAAGAAAATTCATAAAGTGTTCATCTGTGATCGGACTCCAAACTTTTAATCTAAAAGTATTTGGAAATAGATCTTTTAGAAACCACGTAGTCTCTTAGAATGTCGTACGTATATGTTAGGCATTAGATTTCCTGTATCGAACTGCACTAAAATTTGTTATACTTCCCAGGTCGAATTGGATTCATCTCGTGCACATGAGGATGACGTACTGGTGTGTAATCGGAAATTTGCGGAGCAGTTCCACTGGATGAAGGAGGTGAACGAGAACAGAGAGGATCAATATGTAAAAGTGCATTTCAGACTCGAGAAGTTGAATCAGGTCATTTCCGACCTTACTCTTTAGGTCGAGGAGAAAGATTCTAAAATTAAAAAGGGATTAGAAAATCTATCCGTGGCCACAACGCGTGTCGATAAACTCCAATGTCAGGTCGACGCATTGGCTGTGAAGGGTAAGCAGGCTGACATGGCTCAAAACCGTATCCAAGAGTCGGGACGATCTGAGGAACAATGTAGATCTGGTCTCCAAAGATGTAGGAGCGACCTAGAGCAAATGAGATAAAAATTCATCGAAAAAGGTGACGATCTGAGGAACAATGTAGATCTGGTCTCCAAAGATGTAGGAGCGACCTAGAGCAAATGAGATAAAAATTCATCGAAAAAGGTGACGAGCTGAGGTCAGCTCGGGAAAATCAATCGGCTTCGGAGGCTGTAGCTTAACATTTGCAAATAGCTCTCCCTGCCAAGGATATGGAATTCCAAGAAATGCAGCGCAGATGCGATGACATAAACGAGAGAGTTGCTTGACTTAAAGCCGAAATGGATCAAGCCATTGCTCGTGCCAAGAAAGCCTAGGCTAGAGATAGCTCTGGGGGAAGTAGAACTGAGATTAAGGCTCCTTAAGTTCGAGGGGATGTAGTTAGTCTCTCAAGTCATATTAGAGAGCTAAAAAGTGACGTATCTAAAATTTAGGGGCGTGATCAAAAAGGAAATGCAAATTTGAGGGAATGTCTGCATAAGCTGGATGTTGCTCTTATTAGGGAAAAAGTTCTGGAGGGGGAGATCAAAGCAAAGGACCTGCTGGTGATGAAGATAAAAGATTATTGAAAGATCTGCCGGCAAGAGAAGTGTTGAACGCTGAGCTTGGGAGACTTCATACTCATATAGTAGACTTAGAAGCCATGAGCCTAGCGGAGTCAGCGAAGTACATTGCCAAGATGGAGGAGGATGCCATTTATCATGATAGGGCTGATGCAGAAATAGTTGAATGAAAGGATTATTGCGCTAGGTTAAAAGTACACCTCAGGAGGTTGAAGGCGGGATTTGCAACAACGATAGTACCTGGTGTATCTCGATCTGGCCTGTTGAGGGTGATCGTGTCATATTTTGTAGAGGAAGTTAAGAGATTTCAGTTAGAACGTGATACCTTGCTCAAAACTCTGTCGGATAAGGGATACACCTGTGGAGTTAAGGTAGATCGAGGGAACTGTCTGGCATCCATGGAGACCCAACTGGGCCCTTGAACTTCTAAATCAACAGATCAAGGTAGGGATGCTATGGCCCGTGAACTGAAAGATAGACCTCTTGATGATGTGGGGGAAAGCATTGCTGATACTTTATCAGCAGAAACGAATCTTTTGTAGTATGATTTTGACCTGAAAACAAATAGAATTGTCACAAAAAAATTGCTATAGATGAAAGCTAGTATGATCATTGCCTTATCTTGTATCTGGTGGGGTCTTTGATATAAAAAAAAATTTACATTAGTTTTACTCGCAGAAATGGGTTGATTTAAACCAAGTTAAAACTTGATTTGTACTATAGAAATGTCACAGGAATATTAAAAGAGATAAAAACTAGTATGACCTTTGCATAATATTATGCCTGGCTGAGTCTTTAATGTGAACCAAGGTTTTACACTTGCCACAATCACAGAGATGTGATGATTCAGCTGAATTAAGTGTTATCCTTGATACAACCTACTGAATCTTTAATGTGAAACAAGTTTTTACACTTGCCACCTTCACAGAGATGTGATGATTCAGCTGAATTAAATGTTATCCTTGATACAGCCTACTGAGTCTTTGATATGGAACAAGTTTTAATACTTGCCACCTTCACAGAGATGTGATGATTCAGCTGGATCAAGTGTTATCCTTGATGCAGTCTACTGAGTCTTTGTTGTGGAATAAGTTTTTATAATTGCCACATTCGCAAAGATGTAGTAATAGATGCCAATAAAGTTCCTTGATCAAACTTGAGAAATGTTGATTGTAAGCATAGTATTATCTATGCCTGACTCTATTGAATGTAGACGACTATTTTCCAAAGAGAATCCTTTTATTAAAAAACTTTTTATTGATAAGTTTAGAATTTACATTCGATGGAGAAAATAACCTTACTTTGGGAATTGCAAAACAAACAGTGAAACATAAAAATGGAGTAGTATGACGCTTAACGATAGTACTATTTCAGTCATCTAGTATTCCATGGATTTGAAATGTCGATTTCCTTTTCTATCATGAGATAGTATGATCTAAGGTCTGAGAGACATGTGATAATGAATGGACCCACCCAATTGTCAGCTAATTTTCCAGCGTGAGGGTCTTTGCGATGTTGAGGAATTACTCGGAGGTCGAGATCTCTTATTTGGAAAGTATGGCTCCTGACTCTGTTATTGAATGGCCTGGCAAGCATATGATGATATCGACCTAGGTTAGCGATGACACATTCTCTGGTCTTATCTATCATATTGAGGTTGCAAGACAATTCGAACTCATTTTCCTCGTCAGTTAGCTCGTGATCACGAACTGGATGATGATATTCAGACGGAATGACTGCCTCAGTGCCATAAGCATGGAGGAATAGGGTATACCTAGTAGACTATCAGGGAGTGGTTCGATACGCCCACAGGATGTGAGGTAGTTCGCGATCCCAATTTCCATTTTTTTGTGAATAAAACCATTTTTTGAGTCCATCTACGATGGTCCTGTTGGTGATTTTGGCTTGGCCATTGCCTCGAGAATAGTATGGGTTTGATGGTGAATGGATGATATTGTGGGGATTTAGGAAGGTCACGACCTTATCTCCAACGAATTAGGGCCCGTTATCGATATGAATTAGGTGGGGGCACCCGAATCGAGTAATTATGTGGTTCCACATAAAAGAGATGACCCCTTCTTCTCTGGTTCGATATAGTGGAATTGCTTTAACAAATTTTTTAAAGTAATCGGCTGGTACGAGTAGGTGGCGGTGATTACTTGGATAGTTAGGGAATTCACCGACGAAGTCTAGTACCCATCTTTTGAATCGCAAGAAAATCTTGCTTGCATGGAGCTCAAGCGCAGGGGCGCGTATCATATTTCCATGTCTCTGGCAGGTATCACATCTGCAAGAATATTCTTCTACTTGCTTGCGCATGCCAGGCCAGAATACTCCTTGAGTTATTGCTCGGTTCGCTAATGATCTACCTGTGGCGTGGGTGCCGCAAGTTCCTTGATGTAATTCACAGAGCAGTTCGTCTTGCTTTTGACTTTGAGAGGCACTTGAGGTAAAGCCCTGTAATGGATAGATGGTAAAGCATTCCGTTTTGAGTAATGTAACGCTTCGAGTTGTTGATCAGTTGTCTGCGTCCCATTGGATCTGCTGGAAGTGGTCCGTTGCACTGGTTGTCGACACCGTGGTAATCTAAGAAAGGCTTTTGCCAATCGTCCCTTCCCCCTTTATCGCCCCAAGTGTTGATCGCGCATACAGATATGTGATCAATGTTGGGGGTTGAAATGATTTCGATATGAAGATATCGAGCTTCTGTACCCAAGACCCCAGCTAGATATGCCAAGGAATCGGCGTGTCTATTCTCCCCTCGAGGAAGATATTCTAGAGTTTCTTTCACGAATTTACTCATCCTATCTGCAATGAGGGTTACGTATTCGATCATCTTCCTATTCTTCTTGTACTGCTAAGAATAATGATAAACGATGAGTAATGAATCTGTGTAAACTGAGAGTTCGGGGACGTCGAGTTCAAGAGCGAGGCCGAGTCCGTGAATGAGAACTTCATACTCGGTGACATTGTTTGAGGCCTCAAAATCCAAGCGGATTGATTTCTCAATTTTGTCATTTGAAGGGGTAATCAAAATTATTCCGATTCCTGACCCTGTGTGTCCTGCTGATCCATCTGTGAGAAGCCTTCACCCTTATGTAGTGATCCAGTCAGCTCGTTCATCGAAGGGCTTGGGAGATGGATTCTCTAGCATTCTTTTGGTAATGTCCGGGTCGTGCTCCTTCCACTCAGGATCTTTCACAGGAAAATCTGCGAGAAAATCTGTAACGGCCTGACCTTTCTCAGAATGATGCTGTTCGAACTGGATGTTATGGTTGCCAAAACAGACTAACCATTGCTGTACTCTTCGTGACTTTTCTTTTTTGGACAAAACTTCCTGAAGTGGGTAGTTCGTCATCACATTGACGAAATATGTTTGGAAGTAGTGCTTAAGTTTCTGCGAAGTGTAAACATGGGTGTGAAGAAGTTTCTCAACTTTAGAATACCTTGTTTCTGCTGGTGTAAGTATTTTACTGATGAAGAAGACTGGTTTTTTGACTTTCCCTTCTAAGTGAATGGAAACTGAGCTGAGAGAAATGTCGGTGACTGCTAGGTAGATTATCAGTTCCTTATTACCTACTGGGGTACTCATTATGGGAGACCTCCCCAAATAGATATTGAGATCCTGAAAAGGTGATTTGCATTCTAGTGTCCATGTGACTTCCACAGTTGGTTGGACCTTTCCTTATTTGGTATATTCGCGGAGTAATAGGAAGAGTCAACGAAAGCGGTCTGAAGATTTGGAGACAAAACGGTTGATCGCGGCAATCTTGCCGACGAGTTTTTGAACATCTTTTGTTGTCTTTAAAGAAGGCATGTCAAGGAGAGATTAAATTTGATCTGGATCGGCCTCGATCCCTTTCTTGCTGATTAGGTAGCCTAGGAAGCGGCCAGAATATACCCCGAATTGACATTTATCTAGGTTGAGACACATTCTGTAAGATCGAAGGATGTTTAATATTGTGTTCAGATCTAAGATGTGGTTATCCGACTGTATACTCTTGCACAAGAGATCATCGATTTGGACTTCAACAATTTTTCCCAGGTGTGCTTTGATCATAGCTATCATTAATCGCTGATATGTGGCCCCTGCATTCTTGTGCCCGAAGGGCATGACCTTGTAACAGTAAAGGCCACTCTCGGTGATGAAAGTTGTCTTCTCTTGATCTTCTTCCAGAAGTGGGATTTGATTATATCCTGAAGCAGCGTCCATCATATATAGGAGATCATGGTATGCAGTTGAATCGAGGATCCGATGAATGTTGGGAAGAGGAAAAATATCCTTTGGAGTATGGTTGTTCAGATCTGTGACGTCAACGCAAACACGGACTTTTCCGTTCTTCTTAGGGACAATGACAATGTTGAATATCCAGTCCGGATACTTGGCTTCTCAAATGAATCCCACTTTGATTAATTTCTCGATCTCGGTCTTAACTTTATCTCCAAGACAAGGTGAAAGTCGTCGTTATTTCTGTTTGACCGCTGGGGCGTTGACGTTGATGGCTAACTTGTGGCAAGCCATAACTAGATCGACTCCAGCCATTTCTTTAAAAGACCATACAAATACGTCTCGATTGTATTGCAAGAACTGGATGAGAGCGTCTTTCTCGTGCTGAACCAGCTTAGTTCCGATGAATGTGCCTCGGTTAGGTCCATCAATGTTGACGTATTCCGTAGGCTCCTCTGTAGGTGTTTGGTCGTTAAGGTGATCAACCTTCTATAATTGTAATGCAGCCAATCTGTTTGAAGTATCTAGGATGGCAGAGACAATATTATTACAAGCTTAAGAAAGTTTATGACTACCTATGATCCCGTAAAAACCGTTGTAGTGCTTGAACCAAAGTCCTTGATGATAGGTAGAAGCGATTGTTTCCATATTGTGTATCCAGCAACGGCCCATGATCCCAAGATAGCGAGACTTGGCATTGATGATGTAGAAAATGACTTCAATAGTGGCTGGTCCTGCGGCAATAGTTAAGATAATCTTGCCCACTTATTACTCCCTGGAGCTGTTGAACCCGCTGATGTTGGTGTCGTTCTGAATAACTTGGTCTGCCAAACCCATCTGGTTGATCGTACTCTGGAAAATAATTTCAATACCTCTTCAAGTATCGATCATCATTGTGTGCATGACAAATTGTTTCATCTTGAGCATTATGACTAACGCATCATGATGTGGAAATTTGTCATGGTTAGTAACGCAATTCTCGAAAGAGATTCCAAGTCTGCGATGACTCGAGTCGGGAAGAAGTTTGGCTTCTTTGTCTTAAGGTGTAAGATCACAGCATTAAGAGAGCCTTCGGCGCTTTGATCGGTTAGAATTGTTGATCATGTTGATTTTGATCATGTTGCTGAGGTGCATGCAGTAGAGATGCTTCTCCTTAGCTTTGTCATTCACCTGAACATCTTTGAGTTGTTTCTTATGGTTGCCATCTTAGTATGACTTTAGGTCAATAATGAATTCGAGCATCCGTCCTTCCTTAAAAATAAACTCGAGCATCCGCTGTATAGCATAGCAATTGTCAGTAAAATGATGATTTACCTTATGGTGTAGGAAAATGGTTGACTCTCGATGGGCTCCAGTGGTCGAGAGGTGCGATAAAGCGGGTCTTTTAACAGTAGTGGAAAAAGTGTAGAGACTCAGACGTTCATCTTTGGGAGGACGGGTTTCTTTTGCAGACCGCTTCTCCTAGGGTACACAGTGTTTCCCTTGGTATGTTTATGATCTCTCTATTCCTTCTTAGGCTCACTGGTCCGCTCTGCAGGTGGGGATTTGGTGGAGAGGATAAACTTAGTAGACTTTTGTTGCTCAAACGCCATCCTCTCTAAGTCGACGTAACCGTTGACCTTGGTGATCATCTCCTCTAATATCATAGGTTTGTTAAGGAAGATGTATTCTTTGGCTTTACAATCGAGCCGGAGAGCATTGGTGAAAGAGGTCACAACTCTTCTTTGGTCGAGGTTATCCACCTTTCTTGCGAGCTCTAAGAATTTCTTTGAAAAATCTTCAAGCTTTTCTCCATGCGACTGCTTAAGACCGATAAGAGAATACAAGTTCTCTTCTTTGTGTTTGTTGTAGGCATATGTTCTGACGAACTACTTCTGCAGTTGATCAAATGTGTAGATAAATTACTCTGGAAGAGAGTGGAACCAACAGAGTGGCTCTTCCTGTAAACTTGCGGTGAACAAACGGCAATGAATGTGCTTGAGATTGGAGTACAACCCCAATGAATCACGGTATTGCTGGATATGCTCCTTCGGGTCAGTACTTTTGTACTTATGAATTTGGGGAGTATGGAAACCTTTCGGTATTTCCATATCAAATAATTCTTTGGCAATCAGACTTCCTTGTAACGTCGTGGTGTCGCCGGTAGTACCCAGAACTTGTGCTTCGATCAACTCCTTATTTCGTTAATCCACATGTTCTTTTATGACGTAATGACATGTTGGATAAATTGCTGGACGTGCTGGTAGAGGATGATGAGTTCCCATACCATCACTCAAGCGGCCTCATGCTGGAATTTGATGTAGAGGTCGCTGGTCTTCCTCCAGATTGATGGGAATCTAGTGATCTCAACTGACTTCTGATTGGACTTTTCCCCCCAAATGGATAGTGGGTTGCGGTCCATGTGGTAGATTTCTGGAGATTGCTTTACTGGTGACTCCCCGAGGTCCCAACCATTCCCTTGCCGAAATACTGGAGGTTTCTGGAAATTGATCGTGACCTCTGGCTGGAAGAGCAGGCTGAGTATTTTAGAGGGCCTTGAGTACAGTCTGCATCGCTGTTATCTAATCTTTATGTCGTTTGAGCCCTGTCAAACGAGCTTGTCGTTCTGAATCGAGCTCTTTCTCTCGGAGCTCGCGATCCTTATTCAATTAAAGTTCAAGCTCGGCGCGTTTCTCTGCTTCTACGTAGAGATTTGCCCAAAACACGGTGAGTTGTCCCAGATCCACAGAAATTTAGAGCTGAGTTCCTGCGGCCTATCATCTGGAAGAAACCATAGTTGAAAATTGAAATGAAAGACTGCCTTTAGGTATCGTGGAAATGAAATCTTTCCCGCAGATGATGCCAAATGTAATGGCCTAATTCTGTAGCTCGATATGATTAGGAATTAGATATCACACCAACGATCCTGTAACAATATGCTAATATAAAGCTAGAATTGGAGATAAGTGTTTTTAGCGTGGAAAACCTCTGAGGAGGTAAAAAAGTACGACCTCGTAGGCAAGATTTTTGTAATAGTATCTTTATTGCTTGGATTCGATATCTTTATTACAAGTGATCTCTAAAATATAGAAATGCCTTTGATATCATAAATAAGAATCTTGAGTAATTTTTCTGGTCTTTGTCCCTTTTGGAACTTTTCCTTTATATAGGCTTCTCCCACTGCTCTTCGTCGTGTTGGAGCACGTCTTCCGAATAATGTGGTTAATGGCGGTTGACTGGATAACTGACGAGTTCGTGGGAGACAGGTGCCTTTGACTAAGTAACATTTTTTGGGTTTAGCACAACCCACGTTATTGTGTAGTTCGTGGGGGTGGTTGGAATGTTTGATTGGAGTGTTAAGTGCTAAAATTGCGTAAGCCTGATATGGATATAAATTGAACAACATGAGCTCGATTATGAATGAGGTCGAGGGATAAATCCGTACAGATAGCGCTACCAGTATCAATCATCATGGTATGCATTACAAACTACTTCATCTTTATCATGATAACCAGAGCGTCATGATGAGGAAACTTAACGTGACTAATATCGCAATCTTTGAATAAAATCCGAAGTCATCGATTTCTTAATTCAGGAAGGATTTTAACTTCTTTATCTTCAGCGGTGAGATCGCAACACTCTAATAACCTCCTTCGTTTGAATCTGGTAGAGTTGTTTATTTAATGGATCTCGATCATGTTTCTATGATACATATGATATAAGTACTTTTCCTCGGCTTGATCTTCGACTTGAACTACATCGACCTGCATCTTGTAGCTTCCATTTTTTTATCATTCCAGGTCAATAATGTACTCGTGCACTCTCCTGTCTTTGAAAATATATTCTAGTAACCTCTGTAAAGCATAATAGTTGTCAGTTTCATGATAATTTACCTTGTGATGCATGCAGTACAGTTTGCCTTCAATTGGTTCTAGTGATTGAGATACACAATAGAACTTATCGTTTGCTAACATTAGAAAAATTAATGAGATCCAGACATTCATCTAGGCGAGGACCAGCTTGGGTAATAAATTACCTTTCCGATATTTTTGGTGTTTACTTTGGCACGCTTGTGATCACCCAGATCCTCCTTTTGTTCACTATTGTACTCTGTGTTTTAACCTTTCGTGGTTTGGATGGATTTAGTAGATTATGCCTTTCAGTTATTATCCTTTCCAGGTCAACATACCCATTGAACTTGGTAATCATTTCGTACAAGGTCGAAGGTTTGTTTAAAGTGAGATGTTCCTTTGCCTTACAATCGATCTGTAACGCATTTGTAAACACAGAAACGGCTGTTTTCAGATCAAGATTATTAATTTTGTGAGTGAGCTCAAGAAATTTCTTTTCAAAGACCTCGAGCTTCTTTCCTTGAGACTATTTGAGACTAATAAGAGAGTATAAATTCTCTTCCTTGTCTTTATTGTGAGCATATGTATGGATGAAAATCTTCTGTAGTTTATCGAACATGACGATAAAATCTTCAGGTAGAGAATAGAACCACCGCAGTGGTTCTCCCTATAGACTTGTGGCGAACAGACGACATAAAATATGATTTAGATTTGAATGCAATCCCATTAAATCATGGAATTGTTGAATGTGTTCTTCCGGGTCAGTGCTTTTGTATTTACGTATTTTGGGGGTACGGAAACCTGGTGGTACTTTCATGTCAAATAACTCTTTGGCAATCAGACTACCTTGGAACTTGGTGAAATCGCCATTATTGCCTAGAGCTTGAGCTTCAATCAAATCCTTAATATGTTGATCTATGTGTTCTAGTGTGACGTACTGACGTGGTGCTTGAGTGACTTAGCTAGCTGGTCAGGGATTATGAGTACCAGTGTCTTTGCTTAATCATTCACGTACTGGTATTCTGGGTTGAGGTCGTTGCTCCTCCTTTTGACGCTTCGAAAGCCAGAGACCTCTAATAATAGCGGATTGATCATCTCTTCCCAAATAAATTGAAGCCTGTGGTTTAATATGAAGAGCACTGTAAATAGCTTTGCTAGTTGCTCCTCGAGGTCCTAATCTTTCTTGTGCAGAAACTCGGGAGTTCACTAGAATTTGAGCTCGGTCTTTGTCAAGGGGAGCTTATTGAGTATCTTGTAAAGGTTGTAACGTGGTCTGCATTATTGTTATATGATCTTCATGTCGCTTGAATACTGTTTAACGTTCTTGACGGTCATCCACAAGTTCCTTTTTGCAGAGCTTACGGTCAAGGACTAATTGACGCTCAAGCACATTACGTTTCTCTATTTCGGCATGAAGGTTTGCCTGCAGTTTGGTGACCTGATATGGTTCAACTGAAAGATCGAGTTGGACTCCTGTTGCTGGTCGCATGGAATTGACCATGATGGGAAATAGATAGTAGAGTAAATATATGCCTTACGAAATCATGGAAAATGTCTTCTTTCTTATAGACGGCGCCAAATATAATGGCTAAATTTTATAGTAGCTTGAAATTAGCTCTTTCACCAAATGTACCTGTGACAAGAATTAATATAAATGAGTAACACAGGTGATTAGCATGGAAACCTTTAAATAGGTAAAAACTTTAACTTATATTTGAGGATTTAGTAACTGTAACTTTATTGCTTGTGGCTGATATTTGATTATATGTTTTGATCTTTTGAGTTAGAAAATCTAGATCTGGTAATCTAAAATTCTTTGTCCTTTCTCCTCTGGAACTCATCCTTTTCATAGACCTCATTCTCAGTTTGATATCCCGCAGAGGCATGTTCTCCTAAAAATGGGGCAGGTGGTAGTTGAATGTGTAACTGCTAGTTCGTGGGAGATAGGTGTCTTTGAGTTGTTTATATTCTAGGAAGTGCTCGATCCACGTTCTTTATTAGTTCGTGGTCCAAGTGTTATTGCAGATTGTATATTTCATGTGTATAACGCGTGAGTCTGGTATTAAGGTAGTTTAAGTTTGGAATAGGTCGAGGGACATGTCCCTATGATCAGTTCGTGTTTAGAGTAGGTCGGGGGACATGCCCCTACATGTTCAATTTCATTAAAATATTCAAGAACATATAAAATAACTATAGCTTATAGCTTGATACTATCAGAACTTTTGTCGTTACACAACGAATTATAAAGAACAAATTATGTTATATTTATAGCATATATACTTGCCTTTAATCTCTGGTTCATACTAAAGCATTTTATATCTAAAAACTGCACTATAGATTTTCTATTTACTATGTATTATGCCATTTCAATATATATATATATATTCATCATGCCATTAATATTCAAAAACTATAAAGGTTGAGTATTTGCTAATTATCTTCCTACAAATTGAACCTGTCTTCCCGTGGCCTATTTCGATTTTCTACTTGTTTGCGGTGTTTGTCTTTGAAATTTTAGTTTTCTCTACAAGTAGAACTTCTGTTTTATCAAAATTTCTAGTGTGATTAATTAGTATCAAATAGCGGTATCTTGTTTATTAGGGTCAATTTGCTCATGGTTTGGATTCAACTGGGAATTTGGTTCTTCTTATTCCTAGCTATTCTGCAAGTCCAATAGTCCAAACCTTTTAAAATTCAAGTCGGTATTGCCATTGTTATTAAAGAAGGGTGCATGCGCTCCATTTAATTTTTTTTATTGGGTTGGATGAGATATCCATTTCCAGAAAAAATTTCATCGTGATGGTTATAGTGTCCACTTATTTCTTGATAAGGTTTGATGAGATCTCCATTTTTTAGAAACTATTTCCTCACAGCAGTTACCACGTTCAGTGGATGAGTAGTCATAATTCTTGGCTCTCCTAGATGCGGTGTATCCTATTTTTTTGGCATCCATTTATGAAGCTTGTACAAGAGGACTCCTTGTCGCTACTGTAAGAGCCTAATTTTATATTTTGAACATAGTATCTCATACCAAATACTATTAGAACTAAAGAATTAATAACTAATCACACACAATAATTTACGTGGAAACCTCTGAATAGGTAAAAACCATGACCTCTCTTGAGGATTTAGAAAGACTGATCTTATTGATTGAGTGACTAACTATTACAAAGAGCGCTCTAAATAGTTTTGTATAGAGTTTATTTGGGTAGAAAATCCTATCTTTAATCTGTAGTTCTCTAGTCCGATTTATAGGTATTATATTATGGCCGTTCGGGGACCATTATTTCCTTTAATGATAAGCATTACAATAAAGTTTTGATGGATCTTCATAATGGTAGTTTAACACTATGATTCATTTGTCTTGTAACGGCTTCATTAAATCGTATCGCATGGCTATGAGTTCGAGCTGTTTACACGGAAGTCGATATCTTACCTCTGTGTGACTGAGGGTGGGAATAAGCCCTTACAACTGTCCCCCTCTCAATCAAAGGCACGAGTGGTGTTGGTTGAGAAGCATCATTAGTACTGCATGAAATGTGCTGGGATCATTCCCATCATTCTTTCTTGAATATCTGTTTTGACTGCACTAAACGTTCGGATGTCCAAAATGCATTAATGATACTCCTGTTGGCTATTGGGATGTGCAACTAAAATCTTTGAGGCTATAAGTATCCTGTTCTTGGAAAAAATGTTTATTTCATTCTTTCTGCATTATGGTAAAGACCAGAACTCGCAGAGAGGAATATGCTTGGCGTGTGGAAGGCAAGTTTGAAGAACTTAAAATGCGATATTTTGGTCAGCAGCCTTTATCAGATCCTACTCCCATACTTGCAGGGCCAACGTACTAGGGGATGGGCGAGTTAGAGGAAGAATTTGCTGAAGAGGACTTCGTCTGGCTTTGTTAGTATCATTATGCTCTATTGATAGAGGTGGATAGTAGGGATAGTCTTCGTTATTTGGCCGAAGAGAAGGTTGATGACGAAGATTGTCCTTACATGGGGGACGATGGTGATAGCTGTAGGTCTTGTTGGTAATGAACTTTATTTGCAGCCTTGTTTGATGAAATAAACTTGCCTTATCCTTGCCTTCTTTTTTCTTTATTTTTTATTTTTTATTTTTTTCTGTCTGTACTGGTATGAATCGAAGAAGACCAACCCGAACTGTATTATGTAATTTCTTGAGAAGGTATTATCGAACTGTTATGTACGAACTGTGTAGGGGTGTTGTGATCTATAATCTTGGAACCGGTAGTAGCATTTAATATGGTGGAATCATTTCCAACATTTAATATTAAATACCCGAAGCTGATTTGACCAATTTGTTAGACTTCCAATGTACATTGATTGCATCATTTTTGACTGTTGGGATTTGTAACACAAACTTAGAAGGCTACAAATATCCTGTTTGAGAGAAAAATTATTATATCATTCTCTGTGCATCATGGTGAAGACCAAATCCCAGATTTGTCATGAAGATTTGGTATCGCGGGTGGAGGCCAAGTACCAATTATTGAAAATATGATAGTTTGGTTAACAGTCTCCGTCAGGCCCTACGCCTATACCCGTGGAGCCGACACACGAGGGGATGAGCGAGTTAGAGGCTGTGGGTACTAAATTGAACTTCTTCTGGCTCTGTTAATATCACTATGTTTTGCTGACAGAGGTGGAAGAAAGGGACAGTCTGAGAATTCTAGCCTATGAGACGGTTGAAGACGAAGATGATTTTACTGCGAGGGGCGACAATGGGGGCTATTCTAGTGGATATATTGGTTGTAACTAAGGTTGTTTTGAAGAACAACTTAACTTGTAACCTTTATTTCAACAAATAAACTCGCCCTTTCTTTTTCCTTACTTTGGGTGTTTGTTTTTTGTTTCTTTACTTACTCCTCGTAGTTTATCATCTTGGTATAATTTGTAGAAAATTACTTCGATCTTGTTTATATGATGTGGAGCAAAATGTTTCAAACTGTTTATATGGGGTATTTAAGAGCTTGGCTCAAATTTTGTAGGAGTTCCCCGAACTGTGATATTCAATCTGTGAAAGACTGCAAATTGTGTTTATGTGACTTATTAAGGAGTAGATTCAAGTTGCGATGAGTTCGAACTATGTAAGGGATAGTGGCCCATGAGTTGGTCAAATATTCTACTTGTTATGGAGAGTGTACGCTGTCTTGGCCAAGTAGTATGTCCTTTTTGATGATAACCCAATCTATGAAAGACTACAAATTATGCTTACGTGACCTGTAAAGGAGTGGATTCGAACTATGATAAGTTTGAACTATGTGAGGGATAGTGGCCCATGAGTGGTCAAATATTCTACTTGTTATTGTGAGTGTGCGTTGTCATGGCCAAGTCGTATGCCCTTTTGATGATAACAATACATTAGAAGATGCGCGTGTGAGGATTGGGAAAAAATATATTATTTTTCCAACAGTTTATCTCTCAAAAATGTATGTTTCCCAAAAAATCTGTTCTACAAGATATATGGGCGGTTAAATTAAAGATTATCTTGGGTGCTATATAAGAGCCATGATCTTTGGGCATTCTACATCTTATTCTTCTGTAGACCAATCTTTGAAACTTGTGATGGTGAGGACATGCTCTCAGCATGTGCAGTAAGCTGCGGACGGTAGGCAAGACCTTAAGGTGGTTGAACTGCATGAACCGTACTTTCGTTTGCTACCATATGATACTGTTCTGCCGAAATGGCCGCTGCAATTAGAGGGGCTAAATGATGAAGAAAGGCATGTAGAACTAGATCATTTTTTTATGGTGAGATGTATTTCAAACTCTTATCCTTGATATGGTAGTTCGAGAGGCGGCTGTTCAAGATATTACATTGGACAAACTTGCTAAAAAGGACAAAAGGGCAGTAGGTGGGGAGATAATACCGTGTTGGGAACCAAACCATCTGGGCTACTTTAAATGTAACTATCTTTAAATGTAAGCTCAAATTCTTCTAGATCGAAATGAATAAATAATCTTTTTGCAGAATTATGTGATTTGTTAACTGCTAATTTGTGATAGGTATGTAGTTAATCTTCTTACTGAATTATAAAACTGGTTCGTGAATTATGCCGCTTATGGGGTGGTTATAATGGGTGACAACTGTGCTTGCTGTCCACAGCTGTCATGTGTATTTTTGAAATTTAAAATTACACATGATAGTGTAGTACGATTTGTTTGAGGGAAAGAAGAGTGTGTAAACATGCAAATTTTCTTGGGAAGGAGTACTTGTATTTTTTAATGGCTGATGTGTGAGATAGACATGATAAAAGATCTCGTTATCCAAGAGGCAATGATGAAATTATACGGCAAAAAGGCATGCTTGAAGAGGTAGTAGGGGTGACTGACACGTGTTTGAGGGAGCCATCATTTCAAAAATCGAGGGAGAGTATAAAAACTAGTCCTTCTCGCCCTCATAATATATCTATATCAATAGAGATAGAAAAAATGTTATGACCAGTGCATCTAGAGAGTGAAAATGTTTGAGTTCTGATTACTGCCCACCATTAACAAAAACATCTTCTGGGGTGTGAACTTTGTTAGAAAAATAGCGTAAACTTGTTGTTTCTACGAAGGCTGTAGGTAAAGTAGAAGATTGTGGGTCTTCCAGTATAGGTGAGTGGGTTTCTTGATCCTACTATTTAGTTCAAGTGACTTGGGTTATGTATATTTGTTGCTGTGTATAGATTCTGTATGTGGATAAATTAGAATGTGGGGTAATTAGGGAAATTAATTAAATTTGACTATATTGTATTGGTATTGGATTAGTGTAGAATCTTTGTTTGGGGTAAGTAGTCCCGAATTTTTTTTTGGCTTTGTTTGGAGTTATGTGTTGTTATTGTTTGTATTAGAAAGGGAAAGTCTGAACAATTTTGTGTAAAGTGTGAAATGAGGAAAAATTCATTCAAAGGATTATTGGGTAATAAGGGAGATGAAAGTATGGGTGGGGTTTCATTTGTTCGCGTAGATTCTTGTATAACTGTGTTAGTGATGAATCTTATAGGCAGACTAAATAAATGGTAATTGTTTTATTTGTTGGTCAAGTATACGCTTTTAAAACTTAAACCCTATGAGTAAATTTGTAGTATCGTCCAGCTCGGAAGAAACGTTGCCATCGGGTAGAGAGGACAATTGCTGTGGTATGGAGGGTATTGTAGATAGTAGGGAAGTAGTAATGGTTATTGTAGAAAATGTGCCCATCCAAATTGAGGATGTAGTAGAGGAAGATGCCAAAACAGAGACAGAGGATGATGAAGAATATTTTTATATATCCGGAGGGATTAAATGTAAGAAAAGAATTTTGGAAATAAAAAAGGAGATTAGTAGGGAGATGGGAGGACTACGTAATGGAGGGCGAGTTATGGTTTATGATGTTTTTTCTAGCTCGGGGGGACAAGGTATATTACTAAGTCCTGAATCTCGATCTGTTAAAGCTGGAGAGGGGAATTTAAGGCGATGTATAAATATTGTACTTTAATGAATCTGTAGAGGTAGGCCCGAATAATGGGTTCTTGTGTAATTAGAATCAGTTGGTGTATGGTCTTTAGGTACCACTTACTCATATTCAAAAGGGGGTAATGAATATATTACATTGCTGCCCAGCATAGCTAAATGGGAATGTGTATGAAATGATGAGGGTTTGCGAGGTATTAAATGAATTGTAGAGAGAAAATGGTACTGCGAGGTAGTTTATTGTTGTAGATGTGATTAAGTTGTACAAAATGAAGTATTTGAAGTCAAGTAGGAGTTGTTACCTATATAATGACTCTTCGAGGCTAATATTTTTAGACTTCAATTCTGTCGATCGCCCATGAAATAACCATCTTATATTGGTTAGGGGCAATTGTATGCAGGTTAAAGATGAACCGGCGCTCGAGCTGGAATTTTAAAATTTTAATCCGAGTAAGTGACTTTCTGCTATCTTGAGTTAATTTTGGACTACCTTCGCATTACTAATCAGTTTTTTGTACTTTGTTTTCTAGGTCCCGTAGTTGATTTAACCCCTGACCAGTTGACTTTGTTTAATCATATAGCTTGGGAATAGAAAGACCTAAAGTACGTGCTTGGGGATCTAAACATCCGAAGAGACAAAAGAGTGAATTCCGAGATTCCTAAAGGTTAACGAGCTAATTAAAGATGAGCTATGGCAGGTCAAGGGCAGTTTGTGAATGACAAGAGTTCACCAGTGAATCTTTTGGATGAGGACTTTCCTCTGATTCATGACCTTACTGGTATTCCTCCTCCAGAAAGCTCGAGAGATATTCAGAAGTTTTGGAGGTTGAGAAAAGTGTACTGGGAGCTTTCTTGACCTTCTAACTAGCTTCCAAAAGGTGGTAATCTGCTGGTATAAGAAGTTTATGATGCTAAAGTATCAAAGAAATAAAAGACTGGTGGAAGCTAGTTAGAAGGTCAAGAAAGCTCCCTAACTAACAAAAAGTTTATGATGCTAGTTAGAAGGATCTCTCCTGAGAAGGGGAAAGATGTGCGACCAAAACAAAAGTACCATGAGTTTGATGGTAGTGAATGAACTCATTCAGATGCAGAGACCAAGCTAAGGTCTATAGAGAATCGCTACTTTTTTCTTGCTGAGGACGATCCCGAGAAGCTCGATGGGTTGTTCCAAGAGCATGTGGCACAGGTAACTATTAGTACGATTTTATGTTGCTTGTGGATAGTACTATTTTTTATTTGGCCTGTGTGTGAAGGGGTCCTTAAAGTTTTTGTTAAAAAGAAATAAATCACATTTGGAGCTCACCCAAAAGGTTGAGACAAAAATTACAGACAATGCGGAGGTAAAGAAGCAGTTGAGTGAGCTAACCGCTCAGGCCGAGATAAAACAAAGGTAGCGGTAGAAGCTGCTTAAGCTACGGTGAGGGCGGTGCTGCGGGCGCAGATGGTTGAGCATCAACCAACTTTGGAGTAGGCCGTGGAGATGGTAAAGGTTGGAAGGGGCAATTTGATCCAGTCATACAATCATTTTGGTTTAACGTAGGACAATATTAAGCTCGGCTTGGCAGGCCAATGAAGACATAAACTTCCCTTTGGAGTTGGAGGAATAGGTCGAGGTAGAGTTGCCAGGAGAGAATGTTGTGGCTGACAATGTGGTGAATGCGACTCCTACACTTATAACTGAGCCACTCAAGATGCTGCTGGTGGAGGGAAGGCACTGCTAGAGGTAGAACTTTTGACCCAAAGAAGCTAGTTTTGTTTTGTGGCTCATATGTTTCGAATTATATTGCTTTTCTATTTCGACTTATTGTTTTTAATAAGACTGTAACTAGTTTATTGGTGAAACTATAAGTTATGATTGACACAAAGAATTTGTTATGAGATTTTGAATGTTTCGTGATAATAGAGAATTTGTAATATGTGTAGAAGGTAGAGCGTTTGAGGGTAACTGTTACTGCTATGGAGAGAGCATTGAGTAGGGCTAGGGACTCTGTGACTCGCATTCAACAGGTATTAAATAAAACTAAATATAAGAGAAGGTATTTGAAATTTATATCAGAGAAGAACTTTAGTGAATTATATGCTCTCCAGGGTAAATATACTTAATTAAAAAAAGAGAGAGATGAGGTTAAGAGAAAAGAAGATAAGAGGCTTGGGTTATTAAAAAAGACTATAGTAGAGGTTTATTTTATTGATAAGGGTGATAAAGCCAGGTATCAGAGAGCGTTACTTTCTTTGATATTGTACTTTGAGGCAAAAGTCGATAGTGAACAAGGGCTATGAGATTCTTACGTAGATATTTTAAAAGAGAGGGGTGCAATACCAAATCAAGCCCAAGTTCAATTTTTGGCGCAAGAAGCACGAAATCGTCATAGTATAGGGGCGAGAAGATGTTCAGCTTGAGCTAGGGTATCTATTAGATGGGGTAGTGTAGGTATATTACTCGATGCTTATGGATTTTTACAGAGTCAGAGGGTGATGAGAATCTTATTTTTCAATGCAAATAAAAAACAAAGAGCGATATAAATTAACTTGGAGCATGAGTTGAATAAATCGCAAGAAACACTGAAGTTGTGCACCGAACATAATGTACGACTTTCAGCTCGAGTTACAGAGAAGATAGCTTTGAGAAAGGAAGCGGAAAAGGAATAAAAGGCTTTAGTCGTGGGGTTGAAGGAAAATTGCCGCCGTTTATACGATGCACACAAAGAGTTGAGGAAGTTTTAGCATCCAGAGCAAGTTCATGTTGACGCTCAGACTGCCCAAGAACTTTATATAGAATCAGTTATTAATTTTTATGGTGGTGAACTTGCTAGAGTGGAGAACAAGTTTAGAAAATACATCATGGATTGTGAAAATTATTCTGATACAGAAAATGCAAAGGATGAGAATTAGTGGTTAATGACAAATGAATATGGTAAAGGGGTTGAGAAACTAACTCCTGATCCTATACTAAACTGTTTAGAGGATGAGGAGGATGAGGTCAATACCTAGTTATGATCTCTCAAAAGAAGCAGCGTCAAGAAGATAATGAGAGATTTTATACGGCAGTTGATGAGAAGGCGAGTAGCTCGCGGGGAGAAAAGAAAAATGTACATTCTCGTAGTTCAAAGAGAAAGTAATTTCCGATGTTCACTGTGTGTCTGTTTCTTTTTAAATGTGTGGTGTCCTGTATTATAGATTGAAGTATCTATAAAAATGTATAGTAGATGTGATTGATTGTATATAGTAGAAAAAAATATCAAGTAGAAATGTAAGTTGGTCAAACATAATTATTTCATTTATGTCAGAGCGATGAATAAAAAATGTGAAAATAGGTTAGAAATTATAGATTGTGAGATGGCTTTATCTATGATATATCTTCAACCTCATTGCATTCCAAGGGTTGGGAATGCAAATTCTGTCCTCTGTGATTAGGTCGTAAGAACCTAGGTTGCTTTTGTCGATGACGATGAAAGGTCCTTCCCAATTTTCTGTGAGTTTTCTGGCGTTCAATTCTTTTATGTACTTTAGTACTTCCCGTAGTGCGATGTCTTGAATATCGAGCTTTTTATGTTAAACTCGTTTATTGTAAGATCTTGCCAACACTTGATGATATCTCCCCAAATTCATAACTACGCGATCTCTTATTTTTTCGATCTAGTTCATATTGTAAGCTTATCGCCTATCATTTTATGGTCACGTAGATGTGGATAGCAAAAGACTGCATTGGAATGATTGCTTCCATTCCATAGGCTAGAAAAAAAAATGTACGCCCCGTGGATACCCGTAATGTCGTTCGATATGCCTATAGTACATTTGGTAACTCTTGGACCCAATTCCCCATTTTCTCTGTCAAATAATTTTTTATCCCGTCGACTATGGTACAGTTGGTTATTTCAACCTGACCATTGCCTATGGGCAGTACAAATTTGAAGGGGAGTGAATGATGTTATGCTTATTGAAAAATCGACCACTTTGGTGCTCATGAACTGAGGCCCATTATCAATTCTAAGGAATTAAGGGCAGCCGAACCTTATAATGATGTTTTCCCATATGAAGTTAATGACTTCGTCTTCCCGTGTTTGACTCAACGGGACTGCATCTATCCATTAGCTGAAATAGTTAGTAGCCACCAAGAAGTGTCTCTGTTTACCAGGTGTATTTGGGAATTCGCCAACAAGATTGAGGGCCCATCTTTTGAATGATCAATATACTTTGCTCGCATGAAGTTACAAGGCTAGAGCTTAAATTTTCGGTCAATGTCGTTGACGTGCATCATATTTTCTCATATATTTGATAGCTTGTGCTTGCATTTTGGGCCAGACGACTCCCTAAGTAATGGTCCAATTTACCAAAGATCGTCCTACCTCATGTGACCCGCAGGTGTCTTCTTGTAGGTCGTGTAAAAATTGTGGGCTTCTTTGTCAGACAAATATTTGTGATAGGGTCCTGTAACTAATTTTTGGTAAAGGAAGTTCTCGATGACGGTATACCGTTTAACATTCTTTATCAATCTTCCTCTTTCGTTAAGTTTGTCGGGGAGTATACCTGTAAACTTGTTATCTGTTCCAATATACGTGAGGAAAGGTCATCTCCAATCATTGTCTGCTTCGTTGCCTCCTATAGTATTAACTAAATTTTATTGGATGATGTTAATGCTGTGGGTAAATACTATTTCAATCTCTAGATACTGAGCTTCCATTCCGTGGACTCTGATAAGGTAAGCAAGGGAATCTGCATGTCTATTTTCTCCTCGAGGTAAGTACTCGATTCTTGCCTTTTTCAATCTGCTCATCCTGTCGACTATTGCTGCTGTGTAGTCTACCATTCAACCATTTTTATGATATTTCTCCGTATAATGGTTCACGATCAAAAAGGAGTCGGTGTAGATAAAGCGTTCGGTTACTTTGAGTTCCAGTGTCATGTCCATGCCATGAATTAACGCTTCATATTCCACTTCATTGTTGGTGGCCTCAAAATTGAGTCGGATTAATTTCTCAATTCTATCATTAGAGGGTATGATAAGAACAATACCGATCCCTGAAATTATTAGACCCACAGATCCATCGGTTAAAAGTTGCCATCATTTTTTTGATATCCAGTCTGATTTTACCTCAAATTGTTCTTCCACGAGATTGATGTCTTCTTCTTCCCAATTAGGGTTGTTAACTGGAAAATCAGCCAATAAATCTATGACTTCTTGACCCTTTCCTGAATGTCTCAGTTTAAAATAAATATCGTGCTTGTAGTATTATATTCCCCAGATTCGATAAAGCCAGTACTCTGTAGTCGAAGATAACTCAGCATTCTAGAAGATTCCAGGAGTCTTCAACTTACCAAAGCTAACCATTGTAGCCCGGTCAAGAAGGAACTGTTAGAGATCCGCAAAGTTCGCCCAGTACCTCCGGAATAGGAGACTCTTTCTTTCTTTTTATAAACTGCTAGTATATGCTATAAATATAGGTAAAGAATAGGTTCTAAAGGGACCACACATTGGACATCTCTCTATCCTAATCATACGCAATACTCAGAAACTTGTAATAACTAACATCTACTAGATTTTTCATGCCAAATCCTTCTCGAGGTCATGTTTTTTCTCAGTTACTGCTGAGTTTTCTACGTAAAATCATGGTTGACAATTTGTTATTGCATAAACCATCCGAACAAGTATTGGCGAGGGTTTTCCTCCAAGAAAACATGCCATTATAATTGGTGCCGTCTGTGGGAAGTTTTACCACACTTTTTTTCTACCATTTCCAACCCGAACCATCCAAATGACAAACATGAACTTGAGAAGCCATTCTAGTTTCGTAAGAGATCAGGACATTCTAGGAGCTCTTAATCTGCATGGCGTGGTTCTTGAACTTCAAAAACAAATGGCTTGGGAAAAAAAAGTGGTTGGAAGATCAACGTGTTCACGCTCAAGCTTTACAAACGGAGAGAGACGAACGCAGAAATGCCCTGAATCAGCAGAGTCAAACCCATCAAAAGGAAATGGAAAGTATGCAAAGAACACATGATTGAATAATAGCCCGTTAGGTATCACCACCACAGGCTCAAAGTAAATATCGATCGAGAACAATTTAATGCGATGATCCGCCTAGGGAGGACGACCAACGAATGTCTCGATCCAAATCTGGAAACCCTAATAGAGGATCTCGACATTTTGGTTTAACTTCTTCAGCCTCGACAACCCATGGAACTTGACGTACACATCACCAGACCCCTCCGTAGGAATGAAGACCTATCAGAGAGCGATTGGACCAGAGGGACAGGGCGACTTTGTTTCTCAAGATGCAGCCTTGCCTCTTCCTCCGCAGCAATTCATCACTCTGGATGACCTTAACAATAGAATTCAAGCTATCAACTATGATACCCCTGGCCGACAATCTGCGCTCGACAGGATCTAAACAAACCCCATCAATCCATATCTCAAAAATATGCCTATTCCAGACAACTTCCATATGCCCAAATTTATCCAGTATGCAGGCCTCACCGATCCATTTACACACGTTTGCCATTTCAAAGCCGCCATTGGGCTATACTCCAAGCTCGACCATACGCTTTGTTGAATGTTTAACATGAGCCTAAAAGAAGAACCGCTCTGATGGTTCCATACTATACAAGAATCTTCCATCACCTCTTTCCTCCAATTTCAGAATCAATTAGAGTCCAATTACGCTCATTCTAGGGAAAGTGAAATTATAGTGGACTCTTTATTTTACTTCGAGCAAGGCGCGAAAGAAACCTTGGCAAGTTTTTATAAACGTTTCTTGCAAGAAACACGAAAGATTGGGAATTCAGACCCCAAAATCATGGTTTCAGCGTTTACTTCTGCCCTGCACGTCAATTCAAAAGTTTATGAAGATCTTACTCTACATAAACCACGTACAGTCACTGAAATGTTTGACTTGGCTAATAATTTCATCGAGCTGGAGTGCTCAAAGAAAGATAAAATAAAAAGCTCTTTTGTCATACATTCTCGAGAAGTATGTTTGACCCCTTCTCAAAGAGTAATTGCCACAACAGCATTGAAGCCGCCAGCCAAAAATAGCGATGACATTTGAAGAAGGGCGGGCAAACCGGATAGGCCTATCCCAATTCTACCACCCATGACAACAAATCACTCTGCTATCTCCCCAACGATTAAGGGGGACGAGTGTTATCGTGCACTACAGGTTATTGTAGATCTTCCGAACAGACCCTTATGTCAATATTATAATGTGCACAGTCATGAGACTGATAGCTGCTACTCCCCCATTCGTATCTTTTACCGTATCCTCTTGGCCGGAAGACTCCATAATTATGTTGTCGACATTCAGAAATTTCTCGATGAACAAGCAAAAACTATTGAAGTCGAACTGAATCATATCCAGGGCCCAACTCGACATTTATACATGATTAAGATTGAGAAAGGGAAGAAAAGAAAACAAGACGATCATATTACGTCTTGCTGCAAAATGACTTCCTCAGATAAATCAGCAAAACTTCTTCCCAGCACCAGCAAATCCAAATGTCCTTAGTATATAATATTTAAGTAATGTGACACCAGCCATGTGCAATATCCACCTGATGACCCACTTGTTATTATACTTAAACTTACATACCGTTCTCATTGATACAGGCAGTGCCACAGATTTCTTGTTCCGAAGGGGAATCGAAGTGTTAGGACTTACCGATTTTGTCAAAGCTTCGACAGCAACAATCACAGGCTTTAATGGTTCCATAAAATCAGCCACAGAAGAAATCACTCCCCCCGTTCAAGTAGGCCCCGAAACCACCTTCGTCAAATTTCATGTAATTGATGCAGTGTCCAAGAGTTTAGGCATTCTGGGACGCAGCCGGTTACATTCAATCAAAGCGATACCATCGAACTACCATTTAGCACTACATTTTCCTATGGATCACGGAATCTATGAAATCATGGGTAGCCTAGTAGTCGCATGCATGTGCGAAAATACAACCGCCAACCCTCATATGGCCAAACTCCTCAAGGCATAGCAACTGCAGTCTACCAAACCACCCACATTTGAATAACATGATGCTGACGTGGTGGACAATGTTGAACTCGATGGCCCTGGGCGTATAACCTTCATTGGATCTAAACTATCACTCGACAATAAAGAAGCCATGACACAGCTTCTTAAGAAAAACATTGATCTCTACGCCTGGACTTTTCAAGAAATGCCCAAAATCGATCCTTCTATAGTTTGCCACCATCTAAACCTCCTTCCAGACAGCAAGGCAGTCATCCAAAAATGACAAAATTTGGATCCCCGACTTCGAGATGCAGTCAACGAAGAAATTGAAAAAATCCTTCGTGTCGGCTTTATTCGGGAAGCTAAATATCCGAAGTGGGTTTCCAATATTGTCACCGTGCCAAAGAAAAATGGTAAAATAAGAGCTTGTGTTGATTTTACTGAACCTAACAAATTCACACCCAAGAACAGTTTTCTGCTATCATTGATTCCGCAACTTCTCGACTCAGTGGCAGGACAAGAACTTCTTTCTATGATGGATGCCACCTCAGGATACAATCAAGTTCCACTCGCTGAAGAAAATAAGGGAAAAACCACTTTTATAATCGAAAGAGGACTTTACTGTTTCATAGTGATGCTTTTTGGGTTAAAAAAAGTTGGTGCCACTTACCAATAATTGGCCACTCAAATGTTTAGAGACCTGCTAGGCCATATCATAAAAGTATATATCGATGATATGATTTGCAAAAGCCTGAAAAAAGAACATCATGCCCAGCACCTCAAAATTATCTTTGGCATCCTTCGACAATGCCAGATGAAGCTCAACCCAGAGAAATGTCAATTCGGCATCGCATCCAGAAAATTCCTGGGCCATCTAGTTAGAAAACAAGGAATTAAAATCAATCCAGCTCAGATCAAAGTACTCATGGGCCATCTCCTCGAACAAAAAATGATGTTCAAAAATTAGCCGGCAAGATAACCACTTTTCACAGATTCATCTCCAAGTCATCTGATCGATGCAAACTTCTTTACCTTCTTCTTCGTGGTAGCCCCACAACTCTTTCGAGCAAATAGCAAACAGAAGTTTAATGGACACCTGATTGCGAACTGGCATTTCATGATCTTAAACGGTACTTGGGGCATCCTCCTAAAATGAGTACTCCCATTGCTGGCGAATTATTCACCATGTACTTATCCACAACTGATGATTCCATCAGCTCTGTTCTTATTCGAGATGATGCAGGCATCGAGAAACCTATTTACTTTATCAGTAAAACTTATATGCCTGCCGAAAAGCGATATACTACCACAGAAAAGCAATTACTCGCCCTGGCATACAACTCTCAAAAACTCTGTCCATACTTCTAAGCTTACACCATCAAAGTCATTACAAAATACCCTCTCAAACTCGTACTTTCCAATAAAGAGAAATCTCAACGAGTTCAACAGTTGTCTATTTTCCTTGGTGAGTATGACATCTCTTTTGAACCTCAAATATCAGTCAAGAAGCAAGTAGTGGCCTACTTTCTAAAAGATTTTCCAGTTGAAGACCCCGATTGGGAAGAACTCGAAGAAATCTTTACTGACGACTCAATTACTGAACCAGACGCATGGTTCACGAGTTCTGGTTGGCGACTTTTTATGGACGGATCAGCAGAACCAGAAGGTTCTGGAATTGGCATTGTATAGAAAAAGATCTAAAACTCAAATTTTATGCCACCAATAATGAAATAGAGTATGAAGGCATCTTGCACGACCATGATGAACTAGCAGTTTATATCGACTTCTTACTCGTCGGCAATCATTACAACAAAACTTTCAGGACAACGGGCAAGATGGTTGATTATGCTGCCCTGGTTGAAGACAAAATGAAGAAATTCAAGCATGCCACAATCTCATATTTACCTCGGCAAGAAAATTGTCATGCCGATGCCTTAGCTTACATTGCCGCCATGCTCGGAGATAGTGAAAAAAGATCTTTGGACATCGAGATCCTCGAACACTCTAGCCTCGATGTTTTGTCCACACTCCACTTGACCGTTACTGAAGATGATGACCTTGATGATTGGAGAAAACCATTTACTGCATACCTCAACTCTAACATCCTCCCCAGTAATAAAGATGAAGCTCAATCCCTGTTTGCCAAGTGCCTTCTATTCACTATTCAAGATGGTATTTTATATCAACTCACTGGAGGGGGGCCACATATCGAATGGTATATCACAGAAACAGGCTCAAATAAAAATAAGAAAACTTCACGAAGGTATTTGTGGTGCACATGTTTCGGGTCGATAGCTAGCTCAACGTGCCTTTACACAGGGACTCTATTAGCCTTAAATACGACAAGACTACAAAGATTTTATTCAAAAATGCTATAAATGCCAAATTCATGCTCAGGACATCAAGTACCCCGCCCTCTACTTACACGTCAGTAACGTCCTTTGGCCATTTAAATGATGAGGAATCGACATCATTGGTCCTTTTCATCCCGCTTTGGGAAATAGGAGATTTGTCTTGGTTGCTACCGATTACTTCACCAAGTGGGCTAAAGCAATCCCTTTATGCCATACTGATGAGAATGAGGTCATCAAATTCCTTTGGGAGCACATCATTACCCAGTTTTGTTGTCCGCAAATGATACGTTTTGACAATGGTTAACAATTTATCAACACCAAAGTACTTGTTTTCTTTTCTAAATATAAGATTCAATTGACGACTTCTATACCATATTACCCTCAAGGCAATGGGCAAGCTGAAGCCATCAACAAAAGCATCAAATCTTGTTTACACAAATGTATCAGCTACAATAAAGGCAGATGAGTCGACAAACTCCTCAGTGTATTGTGGGCATACCGTACTGCTCCTCAAGTCTCCACAGGGTGTACTCCTTTTATGATGGCTTTTGGTACAGAAGCAGTTATACCTTCAGACCTCGATCTTCCAAGTACTTGATGAAAAATTTTGGATTAAGATAATGAGATCAGACTCCATTGAAACCTTAATTGGATTAAAGAAACCAGGGACAAGGCCATTGCAAATTTAGGCCGTTACCACGATACATTGAAAAATGCGTTCAGCAAGAAAGTTCAAGAATGAAAATTTGGTATTGGAGATCTTGTCCTCCGACGGATACAGGACCATACTCTACCTCAAATTTTTGGATAATTATCAGAAAACTTGGATGGACCATACATTGTATGCAACAAAATAGATAGTGGAACTTATTGGCTTATGATTGAAGACGAAGTTCAACTTGAGTACCCAAGTAATACTGCTCAACTTAAACTATTTTACAGATGATATACTGTAATCGTTTACTTCAAATCAAATAAAACACTTTGTTATATCAAACTCTTTACTACTTTGACTTGTTTTTGATATATACTTTACAAGTATTTATCTGACAGAGTCCTTTTACTACTTCGACTTGTCTTCGATATATACTTAACAAGAATTTATCTGACAAAGTCTCTTTACTACTTCGACTTATCTTCGATATATACTTTACGAGTATTTATCTGACAAAGTCTCTTTACTACTTCGACTTATCTTTGATATATACTTTACAAGTATTTATCTGAAAAAGTATCTTTACTACTTTGACTTATTTTCAGTAAATACTTTACAAATATTTCTCTGACAAAGTCTCTTTACTACTTCGACTAGTCTTCGATATACACTTTACAACTATTTATCTGACAAAGTCTCCTTACTACTTTGACTAGTCGTCGATATATACTTCACAAGTATTTATCTGACAAAGTCTTTTTACTACTTTGACTTGTCTCAAAGATATACTTTACAAGAATTTATCTGACAATAAATCTCTTTACTTCTATTACATCTACTGCAACTTATTTTCAAAAAAAAATAGATAGTCATCATTATGTTTTAACCAAGAAACACATCATTCACACATAAAATTCAAATTGATTTCAGTCCCACTGACCATTTGTTACAAACTTTCAAAAATTAATGTTCATTACTTCAAAATTAACATCTCCGAAGGAGATTTCTCTTTATTTACAGGACCTTCGAGGACCTGCACATCTACTATGCCCTTAACAAACTACCCTTCGACCTCCATCATCTTTATGTCATCAATAATTTCAGTTCATCCTAGAGCATCCAGAGTTTATGGTACTTCATCATCAGAGCTATCATAACATGGTAGCCCACCATCTTTCACAACTCTTTTATAATATTTTTTTATCTCTTCAGACTCATCAATCTACTCCTTAAAATTCATCCTCACTTTTTGGCATTTTTACAACTTTTCTTCATTCATTCGAGATTTCAATTCATCGAGCATTTTCTTTTACTCCAACTCCATTACTTTTCGAACATTGGCAATCTTTTTCTCGAACTCCGTTCTCTGCAAAGCCAAAGCTTCCTTCTTTTCCTTCTCTAGCACTTTCTTTGCCTCCACCTATGCTGCCTCCTTCGCTTTATTTGCTTTTAGTTTGTACCTGTTTAACGTCCCATTTAGCTTCGTGTTCTCGGCAGCCAATTCTTTCTCGATGCTTCTGTACGCAACCAACTGCTTAGCCAGATCACCATTACCCTCCGCACTTCCCATTGCTTAACTCATGACCATCTTAATCTACATGAAAGTTATATAAGGATTATTTGTTTTATTTACCAAACTTTTCATTCGAGCATAAGCTTTGAAATTTCACACCTTCACCAGATTACCCTGTGCCTAGCTTAAAAAGGTATACAAACTATTAATACCCACCATGCAGTCCACTATCTCTTTCTTCAACTCCTCACACCCCTAAGAAAAGGTTTCCATCGTCTCTGCCATCTCCTATTCAAACTCCTCCCCTAACCCCTTCTTTGCAGTCCCAGCAGTAGTCTTCTTGGGAATAACACTGCTTAAACTTCATGGAGGAAAGCCACACCCCACAGCAGGTTTATCTGCAACTTCGACACCTTCAGATGTTGATTGTCGAGTAGTTATCTTTGGATTTAGCAACGAAGGATTTTCCACATTTATCTTCCTTTTCTACTTGTTTTTTTAAAGACTCCCCCAACATCGCATCAATCTCAATATCTATGTTATAACCTGTTAACGACGGGTTATTAAAAGGCAAACTTGCATCTGCAACCAATTTATTTTTCCCTGACATCTTTCCCCTGGTAGTTAAAACTTCAGCACCATTGGTTCTCGACCTTTTTAGCCCTGCTTCTTGAAAAATTTTACTTAACTGATCTTGATTCGCTGCTAAATTATCGATTCTGCCAAAAAAACCTTCCCTCATCTTATACAAATTCACATTTACAGCAGTTGTCTTCCCAATCTCTATCAATGCTGCAAACACACAATAGACAAATTTTTTTTTATATCCAAATCCATGTCATATGACAATTCATTAAGCGTAAATATTTCAGTTACCTAACCACATACCTAGATGAAACACTTTTCTTTTAAGCGGCTCCCCTGGATCTTTAGAATCAAACTCATAATTTCCAGATACTAGTAATCGGTCATCGGTATATTTACCATATCGCAAAACATTGATCTCTTCAAAAACCTTGCCAAATAACGGTACCCTTTTAACTTCAAGTTTGTTTTCATCGTGTAGTATACACACAAATCATCTACCGTTGTTACCCCCTCCCCTCTAGCTTTCAGTCTGCCATTTATCGCACCGCATACCCTAAACAGGTCATATACATTCGGATTGAATTGACCTGGGGCTCCATCGAAGAAATTCATTAACTTTTTCTAATCCGCCCTGAAGGGTTACTTTAGTCCTTTCTTTACCTATTCTCGATGAACAAGAATACCATCTAAAGGTATATCCTGGTCGATCATTTCGTATTGATACTTCTCTAATCTAACATCATCAAGGATACCATTTTTTTTTAATCTAAATATTTCTTTGGTTTCTAAACCCTCTCCATAATAAGCTTTTTTCTCCTCTTCTGCATCTTTTTCCCCGTCCCCACTCCCTTCTCGATCAGTCCCCTGAGGCTCATGATCTGTACCAGTCTCAATCTCCTCATTCTCAGATACTTTACACACACTAGGCACTGCCCTAAACTATTCCTCACCCCCACCCCCTGCGTCTACACTGCTTGAACCTACCCTGTATCTCCCCCCAATTGTTGCACACATGTTCTCACATCGATCGTCAAAGGCACTACATCATCGAGACTCTCGAATATATCTTTATCCTCATATAAATTTATCAGATTCCATATTTTCAACAAAGTTAGAATTTTACATATGTGATACATATATACATATTCTTACGTTAACATATTCATAATAGATCTCGTTGTTGAGATTACTCACCAACACCACATTTACTCTCCCATCTGTTATAATCATCAAAATTTATAATTTTACATAGTTCTCGATAAAATCCATATAAGATATTTAACTTTGATTTTATATCATTCATAAAATTTCATAAGTTCTCGATGTTTTATCTCATTTACTTCAGAAACCCCGGTAACTTCGTTTAAATTCTATTTTCTTATCGACATTATAGGAAGTTGAATAGCTTCTCGAAGATGTTATCACTTTTACCGCCAAAACTAGTTATTTCCATTTTGTAAATTCCTATTTTCCAGCGTGTAATCTTGCGATAACCGCACAATCTTAAACCTCTCCGCATATGTCGCTCCCTCAAAATCATCTCCTCCCACAACGTCATACTTACAACACCCTTCCCAATCCCTTTTACTTCCCTTCCCTCTCATTTCTACGCAAACTCAGATTCACCGCCACAACGAATATAACAGTTTCACACTCAAAGTCGCTATTAATCCTTCCTCTTCATGGACGTCTCTCATTTATTTCCACTTCATTAGTCATTTTTGATCAAACTTTCGCAAATAAATCTGCTTGCGAAGCACAAATTATACAAACAAAATATTTACTAACCTTGTTGCCGTGCAGCTTCAGTATTCCTCTCCTTCGCCCGCTTCGCCCTTTCAATTAGCACGCATATTTTCTCCTTCGTAATCGTATCTAACAGCTGTAGCAACAAACAATAATAGTTCTCTCCTTCAATTTTTTTTTGAATTTGCAAATGATCTGAACAGTCGCCTACCTCTGACATATTTATAGCCCTCACGTGACTGTTTATCGTACCACTTCACGATGGCCCAGTTCCTCGAATACAACGCTTCATACATTATTTCTCGACATCTCTGCCTCTTAATCTTCTACCCCTTAATAACCTTTTACATTCATACTTCAAACTTTCCAACTCTCGAAGAATATCTATTGACAAATTCTTCTCTGTCAATGAATACTCTATCTTTTCCAATAACTGATATAAATCATTTTCTTTATACTTCATACCATTACCTAATGGAAAACATCTTGCCATATTCATTTTGCATTCACATTCCCTTATTTTTTCATCCTTTCACAAATACCTATATTTTAAGGCTCATTTTCGACATCAATTGATTTAATTTTGTTCACTCACACTTTGTTTTAACACAATTTTATTTCCATACCGTTGACAAAACATCATATTTCAACATAACAAGACACGCTCGACTTTATACATATGCAATATTCGACAAAATATATTGTTCTCGTATTAATACTCGATAGCAAACACATAAACAATTAAATTCGCAAAATACATATTTATTTATATTCACTCATTTCTTACATTCGACATCTGCCACTTTCGAGTACATTCACTTCAAATACATAATATTGTCATATATTGTAATTTAACTGCTATTATTAACTTCCTCGACATGTCACTATTTTTCTTTGTCTGTTTTTTCACCAGAATCGAACATTAAAGCCTCTTTCTAGTCTTCAAAGCTCAATGAGTCTCAAGTCACTAAACTTCTAAGAGACGATTCAGCAGGAAAAGGTAGCAGAAAATTGTAAGCATACCCACGCGTTCGACAAGATCCCTGGACGCCCATCCAAACTTTGTATTTTCAACACCAGTAAAGACAGTTACCTCTTCACCTCACAACTGACTCCAACTATTACATTTACATAAACATGATGTTCCCACTATATCTAATTGAAACACGTCTTTTCTGTTTGTTCTTTGCTGCCCCCCTCGCTGCTCTACTCTGATCACATAACCCCATTTTATCTCTCGATCTACGATAGATTTTATCTAACAAGTTACCGTCATTCACCCCAGACTTAACAATCAACCATACTTGAGGCGACCTCATTTTCCCAAGCACCATTATCCACCTTCCATTAAACCCCTATTTATACCCGGCATCCTTAAATCACATTCAATGCACACATTAATTCCACTTCGAAATCAACATGACTAGATACAGTTCACCTAGACTTCGGTAATGACATCTGTTGACTTCTACACAGTTCAGCAACCTCTTCATATTCTAGTTTTTCTTCTCGATACAACTACAAGTACTTCTGTCAAAAATTGGGTGATTGTAGTATCATATTCCCCAGATTCGATAAAGCCAACACTCTTTAGTTAAAGATAACTCAGCCCTCTGTAATCGAAGGTAGCTCAACATTCTGTAGTCAAAGATAACTCGACATTCTAGAAGATTCCAAGAGTCCTCGACTTACAAAAACTAACCATTATAGCCCAGTCAAGAAGGAACTGTTAGACATCCGTAAAGTTTGCCCACTTCCTTCGAAATAGGAGACTCTTTCTTTCTTTATGTAAACTGCCTGTATATACTATAAATACAAGCAAAGAATAGGTTCTAAAAGGACTACACATTGTACATCTCTCTATCCTAATCATATGCAACACTCAAAAACTTATATTATCAAGCATCTACCAAATTTTTCATACCAAATCCTCCTCGAGGTCGTGGTTTTTCTCAGTTTCTATTGAGTTTTCCACGTAAAATCATGATTAATACTTCTTTATTGCATTAAGCTTTTGAACAAGTATTGGCGAGGGTTTTCCTCACGGAAAACATGCCATTATAGTGCTCTCCCATACTAATTGGCCATTGCTGTACTCATCAGAATTTTTCTTTTTTGGACAAGACCTCTCGCAAGGGGTAATTTGTCATTACACGAATTAAATGAGCTTGAATGTATTGCTTTAGTTTCTTGAAAGTATACATGAGGGTTAGCAGTAATTTTTCGATCTTAATATATCGTGTCTCTACTGGGTTAAGAGTCTTTCTGATGAAATAGACCAATATTTCTATTTTGTCATCAAACCAAATGAGAACCGAACTTAGTGAGTTTTCTGTGAGTACAAGGTGTACTGTAAGATCTTCACCCTTTGTAGGGTACTCATTATTGGTGGCTTTCCCAGGTAACTTTTTAGCACCTAAAATACTGCTTTAAATTCTGCGCTCCACTCGATCTCAGGTCTTTTTAATTTTACCCTTTCTTCATTCCTTCCCATAGCAGGTTGAATAACCACTTACAGTGGTCTAAGTATTTTGGCACAAATTGATTTATTACTGTTATCTCACTAGCCAACTTTTGTAAGTCCTTCTTTGTCTTTGCTGAAGGCATGGATAATAGGGTTCAAATGCGATCGAGATTAGCTTCAATTCCGTTCTTGCTAATCAAATATCCTAAGAATTTCCCTAATTGGACTCTGAAATGGTATTTTTTAGGGTTCAGCTTCATTTTATATGATCGAAGAATTTCGAAAGAAATGTGAAGATCTGCGAGATGATTTTCTTTTTTTAGACTTTTACACAACATGTCATCAATGAAGACTTCCATTATTTTCCTGAAAAGATCCATGAACATCTGGGTTATCAATCTTTGATAAGAGGCTCCTGTATTCTTGAGTCTGAAAGGCATGATCTTATAACATTATAACCCATGCTATGTGATGAAAGCTATTTTTTCTTGATCCTCGGATAAAAGTGGTATTTGATTATATCCTGATATAGCGTCCATCATGGACAAGAGTATGTGTCCAGTGGTTAAATCGAGCATATGGTTAATTATAGGAAGGTGGAAGCTATCTTTTGGTATATATTTATTTAAGTCTGTTAAATCTGCGCACACTCTGATCCTGTAATTTTTCTTAAGAACTGCCATAATATTTGAGATCCATTCTGGATAATTAGCTTTTCAGATAAAGCCAACCTTGATAAGTTTATCAATTTCCTTGTTGACTTCCTCCCTGAGTCGGGGTACTAGCGTTCTCTATTTTTGCTTGACAGCTTCGGCCTTGTCCCTCAAACAAAGTTTGCGGCAAACTAAAGAGGGGTCGACACCTGGTATCTTGTGAAATATACATGTAAACACATCATTGTTGAATTTTAGTAATTGGATAAGAGAATTTCATTTTTTTGTGGGAAAAGGAGTCCCATTATATGTGTCTCCCTTATCCCCACTGATCTCGACGTATTCTATGAGTTTTGAGCTTCGTGTTTTGTCTTTTGAAGGTATAGTGTTCTGTAATTGCATATTCTTCATAAGGTTCTACGGTGATAGCAAACTGTGTTCTCGTATGCTCGAGCTAGCTTCTAGTTGCCTTTGATATCATATATTTTTCCATTTCAATCGAACTGTAATGCTAAATGATAATTTAATTGAATTACCCTCATATTATGCACCTAATATCATCCCATGATTCCCAAATAATGAGATTTTGTGTTTATAACATAAAATGTTATGTTGATAGTAGCCGGTACTACTATAATGGGAAGCACAATATTTTATACTCGTTCTTCATTTGATCCATTGAAATTGTTGATGCCAATATCGTTAGCTTTTACTTTATCTGTTAAGCCCATCTGATCAATTATACTTTGTAATTGTAACTCAATACTGCTCCTAGTATCTAGCATCATCGTGTGCATGAGAATATTTCTCATTTTTAACATGAGGACTAGCGCGTCATGATTAGGGAATCTAACATGGCTGGTATCACAATTTTCAAAGGAGGTCCCCATTTTCCTATTACTTGATTCATGAAGAAATCGAGCCTCCTTATCGACCATGGATAGGTCATGGCATTTGAAGAGTCGAGGTCTTTTAAGACAGACCGATCTGTTGATTATGTGTGTCGATGAAATTGTTGGGGCGAATATGATACAAATGTTTTTCCTCCATTTCTCCTACGATTTGGATGACTTCAGTAGTAAGTCTGCAACTTATATTTTTGTAACTTTCCAAGTCGACGATACTCGGGTAGTGTGCCATCCTTAAGTATATACTCCAGAAGTCTTTGCAGAGTGAAGCCGTGGTCGGTATCATGGTGTTAGACTTTATGATGTTTGCAATATGACCTTCCCTCGATGGGCTGGAGAGGTTGGGCATTTATGAAGAACTTGTCTTTCTAAAGCATAGGGTACCTGTCGGCCAGCGTAGCAGTTAACTTTGGAAGACATGATTTTGGAAGATTGCTACCTTTCCGAGGTCGGTTGCTACCTTTCCGAGGTGGATCTCCATTAGATTTAATTCATTTTTTGTCCCTTACGGTATTTTTTGTTTGTTTGAATTCCCGATCTATAGTATGTCCTTTTGTTAAATAGATTGATTTTTATGGTTTCTTTCTCTTAGACATTATCTAATCAAAATTTATGTAACTGTTGACTTTCTCAATCATAACTTCCAGAGTGCAGGTTTGTTCAGAATGAGGTGTTCCTTTGCACGGCTCTCCATAAGTAGAGCATTGGTAAAGGTTGAAATGGTAATCTTTCGATTGACGTTATCCACGTTTCTTGCAAAATACCTTAGAATGGTCCAAACCTCTCCCAAGCTAAAATTCTTGATGTAGATTGTAATGCCTCTTTATTTTTGTGTGTCGTCATCTGTTATCCTTAAATAATTTTCAATACTTCTTTTACTTCTGCAAATTATTGCTCCAAAATCCTTCTCTTTTTAATCTCAAAGTTCTGAGTAACGCGTAATTCTACCATCATGTCTACTCCTCTTGTCTAGCCATTTGGAGGGTTTTAGCTTGGGCTCGGTATTCTGTGAAGTTTGTTATGTATTTGGGCATTGTGGCTAATCATACGTGGTTGCCACAGATGGCACCAAATATAAGAGCCTAATTTTGTATTTTGAACATAGTATTTTACACCAAATATGATTAGAATGTAAGAAATAATAGCTAATCACACACAAAAATTAGTGTAAAAACTTCTGAATAGGTAAAAACCCAAGACCTTTCTTGAGGAATTAGAAAGACCAATCTTATTAATTGAGTGACAAGCTATTATAAAGAACGCTCTTAATAGTTATGTATAGTCTTTTTTAGGGTAGAAAATCCTGTCCTTAATCTGTAGTTCTCTAGTCCTATTTATAGGTCTTATATTATGACCATTTAGCGACCATTATTTCCTTTAATGATAAATGTTACAACAATGTTTTGACGGATCTTCATAATGGTAGTGTATCACTCTGACTCTTCTATCTTGTAACATCTTCACTAAATGGCGTCTCATGGTTATGAGTTCGAGCAGTTTACACGGAGGTTGATATCTTACCTCTGTGAGACCGAGGGTGGAAATAAGCCCTTGCAGATACCATCTCAAGAGCTACTATAGCCTTCTCAGCATGGAAAATCAATAACTTAATTTACACATTGTATGGCTTTTCTTCTATTGATTACCACAACTGACTTGTGGCATTCATATATTCTTTGTTATAAATAACTTGGAATCTGTTAATGGTTCTTGGTATGATGCTTCACTTCTTTTATTTAGCCTAAACCATCTTTTACTCTTAGTCTCATTATCATAACAAGAGGAAGATACTTCCCTCTTCAAAGAGTTTCTTCTCAAGGACTGTATCTCCGCTTGACTTTGTCCTTGGCTATCTTTGATGATTTAACCTTGGTACCAAAGGATAAAGTAATAACCCCTCTATCTTAATAGTATTACATTTTTATTCATAGCCATGTGCAGAAATATGGTCCCATCAATTTTATATAGTAATAAAGAGTCAAATTGCAGACACCATGACATAAAATATTGCACCTTAGTGTTCATTTATAGACTTCCAAAAATGTACTTATCTATAGTACTTGGAAATTTTTTTTTCGATTATCTATCAAAACTCACCAAATCAATGAAAACTTAAAAATCGAACCCCAAGCCTAGCAACCCTGATTGATTATCTTGCCAATCTTTCACGATAGATCATACAACTTTTAATCTTCTTTAGTCAATTATCAATCGTGAAATCAGTTCATTTGGCAATGAGGGTTTGAATTCAGCGTTACTGCAGCAAGCATCGCTCATGCAAAACCCTAACCCCACAATCAATAATCAATCACCCTCAATAACTACTACAAAAATAGATAGCCGGAGAGATGGATATCAGGTTATGAACGGGCCACAAGCCCTTTATAATAAAATGCCTGTAGTCATCAAGGATGGATTGATTCAGGTACTAAAGGTTGTATGTCCTTGAGGATTCATGGACATGGCAGTTGGGGAAGGGATCAAATAGAATGCAATCAAGGAAAACAATGTTTTTGGGAAGTATACACACCAATGAAAAATCCCTTCCACAATTGAAGATATAGTGCAAACTTCCTTTATAGAAAAGTTCGGGGACATGCAATGAAGAACACGGCAACTGTTGGGAATATTGAAGCTGGAGGGAGAGGTGACATACTAATAATTTCAATCCCTAGAACGGTACTATCCGATGATATTTCAATTTACCAGTTCAGTCTTATAGGCCGATTGGATTTACAGAAGATCAAATTTGCAACTGTGCAAGAATATGCGAATACATACTGAAAAACGAAGGGACCTTGCTAACTGATCCCAATAGGGAAATGTTTCTTTATTATCAAATTGGAGTCAGAGGAAGACAAAATTTACATATGGAGCAGAGGACCCTGGATGGTTGAACAAATGCCTATTAAACTTCTACCTTGGAACCCATTTTTCTCGTTTGACAAACAAAGTAACTTAAATACTCTAATTTGGTGCAAGTTCCCTGGTTTACCTATAAAATTGTAGAGAAAGAGATTATTATGTCACTTGGGAAGACACTTGGAACTCCTATTCAGCTAGACCAATCCACAATAAATCAGGACTATGGATGCCATGCTAATGTGCTAGTTTATATTAATCTGTCTAAGTTAATCCCAAACCACATACTACTTGAGATTCAGGTTACAATAGTCAAACAAGAAGTGCTACTCCATTGAATCCCTAAATATTGCAATCTCTACAAAAATGTGGAACAGACGATCACAAAATGCAAGATTGTGCAAAAAACATTTTGCGTCAATGAAATGGAGCAAAACAAGACCAAACCGTAGAAGACCAATGGAATCACGAAAGGCAGCAAGGGCAGCGATAACTTCTTAATTCTGGAGAAGCAACCTCAGACTAAGGAATTATGTAGAAAGAGTACTAAATTACCGAGTAAACATACATACTTACAGGAGACTTCAGAGGAGAGCAGTACAGCATCACCTCCTATTTACTTCCTAGGCATGTCTAGACCATCTAACTAATTGCAGCAACATGAAAAAATAGGTGAGAACATTGGGTAATCAATAACAAAGGGCAACAGCATCCAACCAAATTTACCTAAGGAGATCAACGTTACTAGTAAGAATAACCAGTTTGAAGTTTTCATAGACGTGGAGGACGATATAGAAAAAATTGAAAAAATAGACTCTATACCTTCTTGGGGATGATGCAAGGGGAGAACAGTGTAGTAGACGCAGATGTTCCAGCAAATGAGGAAGTTCCTTTTATCGCAGACGCAGATATCGCAACAGTACCAACAAATGAGGATATTATCCTAAAGGGAGATGCTTACATAATGGCTATATATGAGGTTAGACACAATCTTGGCCCAACAAGTTGGGCTGATGAAATGGAATAAGAAGACCAAGTTCAGCTTGGTCCAAATTAAGTTCTTGAAGAGGGAAAGGTATACAACATCGACCTGAGAGTAAAACGATCTACCCGTAAAGATCAATGAAAGTTATTTTTTGGAATACCAAAGGGATGGGAAACATAAAAACACCTCGCTATCTCAGGAAAATAACATCAAGAATACAACCAGATATTTTTGACAGCTGAACCAAAAAATTTCTGCAAAGACATTATGCTATCGGGATAAGACAACACAGTCGTTTCCAATGAACAAACTGCAAAGTAAGGCAACTTATTGATACTATGGCTAAAAGGAACTCCTGAGCCTGACCTACTCTCTCTCTCGAAATAATATATTACAGTAAACTATATGGAGAATTGCTTGTCCTTTGTACATGTAGATTGTAACATAATTAAAAGGTTGGAGTTTTGGATTGACCACTCTAACTTTTCTGTAAACAATGTAAATCCTTGGATATGCATCGGGGATTTTAACATGGTTCTTCGGATCGCTAAGAAAAGGGGATGAAAACCATCTCCCACAAACACAGTTATGGATTTTAACAACTTTTTGGATACTGCTAAACTAAGTAAAGGCCCCTCCTCAGGACTTACTTTCACCTTGTACAATGATCAAAGGAGATACAACAAAACTCTGATAGTCTTAGAAAAATGCTTACAAAATACAGAATGGCAGAATAATTTTCAAGGTTGGAGAATGAAGGTGCTCCCTCGAACGTACTCTGACCACTTCCTTATTCTGGGAGATTGCTGCCAAGTACCTAAGACTTCCTGTATCCCATTCAAATACCTACAGTCTTAGGGAGATGAACCGGGATTTGGGGAATTTGTAACAACTAGTTGGGAGAAGCCACTAATTGCAGCTCCACTATTCTTGATAATGATGAAACTGAGATGCCTCAAAGCCGGCATCAAGAGATGGAGACAAAACTCTGTAACCCAGCAGTGGAACAAAACAAAACTAGATAAAGAGATGATGCAACTAAAAGTACAATTGGAAGAAGATATCACCAATAATCTAATAAAAAAGAGATACTTTGCCCAAATAAAATTACTGAACAGATGGGAGGAAAATAAAAGGAGGGATTGGAGACAAAATCGAGGATCAAATGGCTACAACCTGGAGACTGTAGTACTAAATATTTTTACTCCACAACAAAGGCCTGGAACGCTAAGTCACTGATTACAGATATTAAAGACAACAATGGTGTAGAAATCACAAACCAACCTCTCATAAGGGAACACATCAACAACTATTACACCGCCAAGTTCAAAGCTATAGAGAAGCAGCAACACCCAACTCTCTTCAACCAGCTCCCCAGGAAAGTGACAGACGCAAAAAACATTATCCTTACATCATGCCTAACCAATGACAAGATTGGAGACACAATATTCTTGATGGATGGAAACAGCGCCCCCGGCCCAGATAGATTGTTTAGAAATTTCTTCAAAGCATTCTGGGAAACCCTGAGTTCCGATGTTCATGCCAGGATATCCTCATTCTTTTGGGATAGTTTTATTCTTATGATCTTAAACTCCAACACCATTGCACCGATCCCTAAAATCCATAACCCATCCTCGATTTAGCATTACAGGCCGATCTGTCTCAGTAACTTTATTTTAAAGCTATTACAAATATTTTGGCTAGTCAACTATCTCCAATTGCTGACAGATGTGTTTCGAAGGACCAGAGTGCCTTTACCATGAACAGAAGCATTCATAACAACATCTGTATGGCCTCTGAAATGGTGAATGAGATGCAAATCAAGAGAAAGTACAGCAATATGGCACTCAAGATAGACATCAGTCAAGCATATGACACTATGAGCTGGACATACCTCTTCAAAACCTTAAGCGGTTTTGGGATTGCTTCGATATTCTATTCTTGGATAAAAATGATTTTTAGCAGCAGTATGGTCTCCATTCATTTTAATGGTAGCCTATCAGGATTCTTTCGGATGTCGAGAGGTCTCAAGTAAGGTGACTCCCTATCTCTAATCAACTTTGCAATTGTGGAAGACACACTTAGCATTAACCTCTACAAGGCCAGAGAGCAAGGTAGAATACAAACTATGACATCAACAAAGCTTATGCACGGGCCCACTCATCTTTTCTTTATAAATGATATTTTTCTTTTTATGAATGGGAATACCAGATGCCTGCGATAGCTCAAAACAATCCTAACAGACTATCAGATAGTGTCTGGGCAAGAGATAAGTGTAGCCGAAAGCAAGATTTTCATGAGCAATATTCCTCTTACTTATAGAAGATGTGTCTCAGAAATCTTTAGGCTTAAGGAGGGCAAATTTTCTGAGACATACTTGGGAATTCCACTCATACAAGGGAGGGTCACAAAGCAAGCCATATTACCTTTGATTGAAAAAGGTAGAAAATGGGCTAGTAACTATACTGGGAGCATGATCTCTTTTCAAGGATGGGTTACACATGCAAAGTTAATCCTGAACAACATACCCTTAGATAATATGGCAGTCGATAAGTGGCCTCGATCGCTTATTAAAGAAGGAGATAATATCCTTAGAAACTATATCTGGATCGGGGATCCGTCAAAAAGTAAAGGCGTGACGTTGAAATGGGAAAAGGTATGCAAACCGATTAAGGAAGGTACCCACGGTGTCCAAAAATAGATTTCTGGAGAGACACATAGGCTACAAAAATCCCTCTCATGGACAAGATAGAGCTGTCCAAACATATGCGGAAATACTGTAAAGCTTGGCTTAACAACTTTATTAACCCACAAGGATGACATTTCCCTAATGACATTCTACACCTACTTTTGGCATTCTGAATAAATGTTCAGCAAATTCAGCGTAACCCCAATAACCAAGACACTATGATCTTGAAAGAAGACCTATGAGGGACATTATCAAACAAGAACACCTTTGAAACTTTGCATAAATGAGAAGATACAGCATGGTGGTGAAAATACGTTTAGAGAAACGCAATTCACCCAAGACTGGGAGGCTTCGCATGGCATCTACTAAATCATCTCCTTCTTATGGACGATACTATCATGAAGAAAGGAATCTCTCTAGTCCTGGTTTTCCACCAATGGAACAATTCTACGGAAACGAAAAAATACACTCTTCTATAATGTCTATTTGATTTCGCTCTCTGGCAGAGAGTAACCAATTGCTTCTCTTACGATCCTATTACACCGACAGACACCTGGATAACCATCTTGGAAAGAGGACAAGGATCTAGTACCTACATTAATGACTCTGGGTGGCCATGGTCTTCTCCATCTGCAGTAACATCTGGAGAGCAAGGAACAACTGGAAATGCGATGGATTCGAGCTTACTCTCCATAAAATTATGCTGAATATCCTTATAGACATTGCAGATATGGCTCACCTATCTATAAATTCTATGAGCAACACTCTGCAGGGCCACAAGATCATAAAGGCATTAAATGTCCAGTGCAGACCATGACAAGGAAGCAACATAGAGAACTGCCAATGGGAACTTCCAACGCCAAATGAGATAAAGATCTGCTGTGATGGCTCGGTATTTGACAACTCAGGAAATGTAGGAATTGGGATTATATACAGAGACAATAACGGTAAATTTGTGGGTACCTATAGAAAACCATTGGTCTCGCAACGAACTATATGGTTGAGATTGCGACAATCATATCAGGAGTTCAGAGAGCTGTTACAAAAGGGTGGCGTTACTTGTGGGTGGTATCTGATTCAGCTGCGAAAATTAAAGCCTTCACCAATGACAAAATTCCTTGGGCACTCAAAACTTCCTGGGACCTTATCACTGCCCATATTCTGTATATTTGGTTCAGCAATGCGTGGAGGGAATGTAATTTTTTTGCAGATCATCACGCAAGAAGAGTCTCAGACCCCAATCATCCTATGGATGAATGGAATGATGGAAAACTAGAATACCTACAGCAAAATTGAAGCTCATTAAATGGAATATTATAGAATCAGGAAAAATAGACCTTGACGCTTCAGTAAAGTCTTTCGAGTGACATTGGAGGTCGTTTGAACGAAATGGCTAAATTATTAGCTTATCGATTCATATGACAATTTGAAGGCAATTATCTAGAGGTCGTTCGAACGCACTTGGAAGTCGTTTAAATGAAGTGCACGATAATCTCAAAACAAGCTTTTGAGAACTTGTCGAATCTGACGAGAATTTAAAGATTTCACAAATTTTCATTCAAACAATTTTGGAGGCCGTTCGAACGAGTTTCACTCCTATCATTCAAACAAAATTGGACTCGCTCGAATGAATTACAGGTTTATTTCCTTCTTTAATTTCATTTTTTTGTAAAGAGGCCCATATGCATATGCCCTAGTGACATGTACTACGGTGTGGCATGTTTGGCTCTCCCTCATCTTGTTCCTTAACTTTTTGATATATTATACTAAACATTTTGCATGAAAATAAAAAAATAAAAAATAGTACTTTGAAGTAATGAGTTAGTCAAGTTTGAATATATTTTTTTCTTCAATTCCTTAAGATATAATTAATTTTCTAAAATTTGCTCTTATATATAATTTTGATAAACAGGGCCCACGTTTTTGATAGTAATAACCCGATTATAGTAATATTATCGGGTAGTCCCCACCGTATTACTATAGAGGGGGTTTGCTGCATTGGGTTCAGGATATAGCTGAATGTAAATTAGATTATCCCATTTGGTGGATATGGTCTCAGATATCTTTTTTTATAGCTAAGAGAACTTGGTTACACACCTGTTAACCTTTACCTTCAGCGTTGAGTTCATCTTCTCAATTCTCTCCGACCACTCTGTGTGGACTGTTGCATTGGTCGCTCGAACGACTATCAAAACTCGTTCGAATGACCCTTGAACAACTCTCTAGTTTTTGGATCAGGTACCCAAGTTGTTCAAATGACTATCAAATTTTGTTCGAACCACCCTTGAAAAACTCTCTAGTTTTTTGGCCCAGCCACCCAAGTTGTTCGAACGAAAATGCAAAACTCTATTTTTTAAGATTATTTTGGAACCACTTGTTTGCCTCGAGATTTTAACGATTGTAACTATGTTCACCTAGTAAATAAAGGGGAACTTAGGTTTATTTGGTGGTAAATCCTTTGGTAAGATCTATTTGAGAGGAAATCCTTGCGGAAACCACAAATTTCTCGACTGATTATAACTTTGGGATCTTGAATAAACTCTCTGTCTCTCTCACTTGTACGGTGGACCTAGGTAATTTGCCGAACCACCTTAAACTCAAATCGAGTTGAAGATTTGGCTTCCGGGTTTGGGACTCAATAATTGGTGTCAGAGCTGGGTCTATTCTGCGGTGGTGCGTGAATATGAGGTAACTTAGGGTTTCTCAATTTCAATTTGGTTTTGGGATTTGGTTAGTTGATGAAATTGGGGAAAACATGGGAGACATAGTTAAATTTAGTTCTTCGGCTCCAAGAAGGAATGCAACGGTGATGATCAACAATGCGAAGATTGAAGTGGTGAAATTCAACGGTACTAATAACTTCAGCATGTGGTAATGCGAGGTTATTGATGCACTAAGTCAATTAGACTTCGATGAGGTATTGGAGGACAAGCCAGGTGAAGTAGAGGAGAGTGTTTGGAAGAAGATGAACAAGAGAGCTTGTGGTCAAATTTGCTCATGTTTGGCTCATAACATTAAATACCTTATAATGAATGAAACCTCGACAAAGGAAATTTGAAGGATTCTAGAGGAGAAGTATTTGGTGATGAACATCCAAAATCGACTCCATTTGAAGAGGAAGCTTTATCGCTTCACAATGAGAAAATGGATTTTTATGTCGAAGCACTTGAATGATTTTACCAAATTATTAGCCGACTTGGCGAATCTAGAGGAAATGGTTGGCGATGAAGACAAAGTACTATTGTTCTTTAACTTGCTTCTTGAAGAGTTCGAGAATTTCATTACAACCGTAACGTATGGGAAAAGTTCATTGCAATACTCGAATGTGACTACGGCGGCTGTAAACCATGAGTACCGGAGGGAAGAAAAGTATTAGTCCGAGGTGTCAGCATCCGAGGTATTGATGACTAGAGGGAGTTCTTTGGACCAAAAGATGTCGAGTGGTAATAATCTTGGATCAAATACGATAGGCTATAGTTTAAATAACAAGAAATTGGGAAAGGACCAATGTGCATTTTGTAAGGAAACGGGTCATTGGAAAAATGAATGTCCCGCACTTCTTAAGATGAAGAAAGGGGGATAATCGGGCTCTTCAGTGAATGTTGCTCAGGACATGGAAAATGGAGGTAATAATTCAGATTTCTCTTTGAATATATCATCTAGTGCATGTGTTATTGATTCTAAAGAATGGATTTCGGATTCGGGTGCTACTTATCACATTTATCCCGAAAGGGGTTGTTTTCTTAGTTGGAAGAAGCTAAAAGGTGTAGCGGTTTTGATAAGAAATGATGGTCCTTGTTGCATCATGGGAAAAGGTACAGTGGGGACCTATTCCTTGATCAAACCCAATTTGAATTATTTTCAGTTTAAACTACCTCTATATCAGACTCACGCATTATACATGTGACATAAACAGTCAGCATTGACACCTACACCACGAATTGATAAAGAACGTGGATCGAACACAATAAAAAAACCTAAACAAGTCAATGGTATATCTCTCTTATGAACTCAACAGTTACTCAGTCAAACACCATTTACCACGTTGTTCAATGAACGTGCTTCAGTACTATAGAGAACTACAGACTAGGCCTATATAAAGAAAAAGTTCCAGAGGAAACATGGACCAGAAAAAGATATGAGAAATCACTAAGAAAACTATATTTTCTAGATTTTCAAGCACCAAACTTCTTACTTACAAGATCAGGAATTTCTAGTTCGAGAGATCACTTGTAATATGATATCAGCCTCAAGAACTAAAATTCACTATTATAAAAACCCTCAACTCGAGGTTGTCTTATTTTTACCTATTAAGTGGTTTTCCATGCTAAATCACTTGTGTTATTTCTTATCTTACATTAGTATTTGTCACAGGAACATTTGTGCAAGAGCTAATCCTGAGTCATCTAGAGCTTACGGAATTAGGCCATTATATTTGGCACCGTTTGTTGGAAAGAAGACATTTCCATGATATCTGAAGGCATATATTCACTCTACTACCAATTTCAATTATGGTCACTTCCAGACAACAAACAACCGGAATCCAGTTCGATCTTTCAGTAAAGCCTGACTAACTTATAGAACTACGGGCGAATCTCCACGCCGAAATAGAGAAGCGTAATGAGCTTGATCGTCTACTAACTCTTGACCGAGTTCTCCGTGAGAAAGAACACGAAGCCGAACGACAAGCTCATTTGAAAATATTCAAACAACATGAAGACCAGATGACAACCATGCAGACTGTATTACAAGTTGTACAAGACACTTAACAAGCTCCTTTAACAAGTGATCGCGATCAGTTGCCAGTAACTTCTCAGGCTTCTGCGCGGGACAGATTAGGACTTGGAGGAGCCACCATCAAAGCTATTTCCAGAAATATTTAGCACGAACATAAACCTTTTATTCATTTAGGTTATAATGTTTAGTTCAAAGTAAGGTGAGGTCACCAATTTTCCAAACGTCAGGAGGAAGAACAATGACCTCAACTTCGAATTCCAATACAAGATCGATTAAGTGAGGGTACTGGTACTCACAATCCTCAACCTCCTCATCATGCCACTCCGCCGGCGCATCAATATGTCACACAAGAGCATATGGTTCAGCGCATCAAGGAGTAAATCGAAGCACAAGTTCTAGGCACTATAAAAGACCTTACCAAGTTACAGTGGAGTTCGATTGCCAAAGAACTATTCGATATGGAAATACCAAAAATAATCTATACTCCAAAAATTCGTAAATACAAGGGCACCGATCTAAAGGAGCATATTCAACAATATCGTGATTTATTGGGGTTGTACTCCAATCTTAAAAAAATCCTCTACTATTTATCCACAAGTCTCCACGAAGAACTGCTAGGGTGGTTCTACTCTTTACCTAAAGATTCCATACTCACATTCGATTAGCTGTAGAAATAATTCATCAAGACGTATGCTCATAACCGAGACAAAGAGGAGAATTTATATTCTCTTACTAGTCTTAAACAGTCACCCAGAAAGAAGCTCTAGGCTTTTGTAAATAAGGTTTTGAAGCTCAAACGTAAAGTAGACAATCTCGATTAAAAAATAGTTGTTACTGCTTTTACCAACGTGCTCCAACTCGACTGTAAGGCTTAAGAACACCTCATCATCAACAAACCAGTGACCTTGGAGGATATGATCACCAATGTCAATTGTTATGTCGACCTGGAAAGGATGATGTCCAAAAGGTATAAATCTACAAAATCCATCATCACCATAAAAGGTCCATCTAAAGGTCGAAACACAGAACCAAAGAAGGATCAGGGTGATCAAAAATGCTCCAAGGGAAATATTGGCAACCTTCAGAAATGCTGTTTACTACCCAAACCGGTCCTCCCAGAGATGATTGTTTGAATCTCCATAATTTTTTTAATCCTATCCTTGGATAAGCTATACCAACCCTCTCAACAATTAGAACCAATCGAGAGCTGCCTGTACTGTATGCATTACAAGGTAACCATCATTCTACTGATAACTGTTATGCTTTATAGAGGTTGCTAGAATTTATTTTCAAGGAGGGACGGATGTTCGAATATATTATCGACCTGGAATCATTCAAGAATGGCAGCTATAAGAAGCAGCTCGAAGAAGTTCAGGTTAAAGATAAATTTGAGGAGAAATATCTTTACCATATATACCATAACAACATGATCAAAATCTATCTGATCACCAACTCTTGTCGATTCAAGCGCAGGAGACTGCTAGAATACTATGATCTCACACCTCAAGATAATGAATCCAAGCTTGGGATCTCATTCGAAGATTGCGACATTAGTCATGAAAAATTTCCACATTATGATGCATTAGTCATAATATTGAAGATGAAGAAGTTTACCATGCACACAATGATGAACGATACCGGAAGCGGTATTGAGAATCTCTTTCAGAGCACAATCGACCAAATAGGATTTGCCGATCAAGTTATTCCAAGCAACACCGATATTAGTAGATTTAATGGCTTTAAAGATGAGTGAGTAGGCAAGTTCATCTTACCTATAACCGCAGGACCAGCCTCCATCGATATCATCTTCTACATCATTAATGCCAAATCTCATTATCCCGGGATTATAGGCCGCTGCTAGATTCACAACATGGAAATAAACGCTTCTACCTATCATCAAGTTCTCCGCTTCAAGTACAATGATGGTATTTATGAAATCAAGGGTAGTCAAAAGCTTTCTCGAGCTTGCGAAAATACCATCTCTGCCATTCTTGGTACCGCAGAGAGATACGCTGCATAGCAATTATAGAAAGTTGATCACTTCGTTGATCAGCCTTCAACAGAAGAGTCTACAAAATATGCTAACATTGATGGACCTAGCAGAAGTACTTTTATCGCTACCAAACTGGTCCAGCATGATAATGATGCTCTTATTCAGTTCTTACAACTGAATCGAGACATTTTTGTGTGGACCTTCGAAAAGATGTTCGGGTTGATTCGGCCAAGGCATGTCATAATTTGGCCATCAATATCAACGCCACGGTGGTTAAACAAAAACTGCGACAACTATCACCTTGGCATTGAGATGAAGTAAAAATGGAGATTGAAAAATTGATCGAAGTGGGATTTATTCTAGAAGCCAAATATCCAGATTGCATATCCAAACACAATCCAAAGAAGAATAGATAAGTCTGAGTTTGTGTAGATTTCATAGATCTAAACAAACACAATCCAAATGACAGTTTCCCTCTTCCCAATATCCATCAAATTCTTGATTCTATAGTAGGTCACGAATTTCAATCTATGATAGACACTGCTTCTGGATATAATCAGATTCCACTCTTGGAAGAAGATAAGGAAAAGACCACTTTCATCACTGATGACTACTATGTTCAAAGCATATCTTAGGAATGTCGTGGAAGTCTATATTGATGATCTCTTGCGCAAGAGCATATAGTCAGTTAACCACATTACAGATCATAAAACAATTTTTAATATTCTTTGATCTTATCGGATGTGACTCAACCCTGATAAGTATCAATTCAGAGTACATTCAGGCCGATTCCTTAGCCATCTCATTAGCAAGAAAAAGATTGAGGCCGATCAAGATCAAATTCGAGCTCTACTCAACATGCCATCATCAAAAACGACGAAAGACGTACAAAAACATATCGATAAAATTGCTGCTATCAATCAATTTGTTTCAAAATCTTCATATCGCTGTCGTTGGACGTTCCTACTATTCCACGGTTGTACCAAGCGAGGAAACATTCAGCCTAATGTAGAGATCCAATGGACAATAGAATTTGAGGTAGCTTTTCAAGATCTCAAGCACACCAGTAGATAATGATGAACTGATATTCTACCTAGCAGTTAAAGATGTTTCTATCAGCTCAGTTCTCATTCGACTTGAAGGAAAAATTGAGAAGCCAGTTTACATCATCACTAAAACCCTTACTCTAGCAGAGACGAGGTATTCTAAAATTGAAAGACTCCTTCTAACTCTTGCTTACACTTTAAATAAACTTAAACACTACTTCCAAGCTTATTTTGTCAAAGTCATGACAAACTAACTACTTCGAGAAGTCTTATCCAAGAAAGAAAAATCCAGGAGAGTGCAACAATGGTCAGTCAGTTTGGGAGAACATGATATCAAGTTCAAACAACATCATTCCAAAAAGGGCCAGGCCGTTGTAAATTGTCTCATAGATTTTACTGTGGAAGATCCCTAGTGGGGTGAGCCCGATCCTGACCTTACGGAAGAAATTTCAGAAGATCTGCCCACTGAAGTATTTGCCGAGCGAGCTAAATTGATTACAAGGAAAGGGTGAAGGATTTTTATAGATGGTTCAGCACGACCCGTAGGGTCTGGAATTGGAATCGTATTGATTACCCCTTCCAATGACATAATTGAGAAATTAATCTGCATGGATTTTGAAGCCTCTAACAATGTCACCGAATATGAAGCTCATTCATGGACTTGACCTCTGACTTAAGCTTGGAGTCCCAGAACTCTCAGTTTACACGGATTCACTACTCATCATCCACCATTACATTATGTAATACAAAAAGAGTGGCAAGATGATTGAATATGCAACCCTTGTTGCAGATAGGATGAGCCAATTTGTGAAAGCAACTCTCGATTATCTTCCTCGTGGTGAAAACAAACATGTCGATTCCTTTGCTTATCTAGACGGGGTCTTGGGCATAGAAGCTAATTATCTCTAGATCGATGTGATTTCAAACGCCATCATTGATCGCATTTTTGCATGCACGATTAACATTGGGGGCGATAAAGAGGAGGACCACGATTGGCGAAAGACCTTCTTTGTTTACTTTGGCATCGACAACGAATGTAAAGGACCCCTTCCAGCAGATCCAAAAGAGTGCCAACAGCTGATCAAAAACTCAAAGTACTACATAAATCAAAATGATTTTTTATATTACCGTTTAGTCACTGGGACTTGTCACAAGTGTCTCTCCAGAAAGAAGGTAAACGAGATGCTCCATGATTTACATGAAGGGACTTGTGGCTCCCATGTCGTAAGTCGATCACTCGCTAATAAAGCCATTACACAAGGAGTACTCCGGCCAAGCATGAGTAACCAAGCAAAAAAGTACTCACAAAAATGCGATACATGTCAATGACATGGAAAAATGATCCACACCCCTGCGCTCGAACTAGATGCAAGTAAGGTGTTCTAGCCATTTAAAAGATGGGAGCTCGATCTTGTTGGCGAATATCCTAATTCTTTAGGTAACTACCGATACCTACTCATAGCTACAGATTTTTTTACAAAATGGGCAAAAGCAGTTCTACTCTGTCGAACTAGAGAAGAAGAGGCATCTCTTTTATTTGGGAATACATCATTACTCAGCTTGGATGCCCCCACCTAATTCGTATTAATAATGGGCCATAATTCATTGGAGAAAAAGTCACAACTTTCCGCAACAAACACAACATACCCCACTCACCATCCAATCCCTGCTGCCCTCAAGGCAATGGCCAAACCAAAATTACCAGCAAAACCATAGTGGATAGGCTCAAGAAAAGGCCTCACTTACAGAAAAAAGGAAACAGGGTACGAGTGCTTGCTCATGCCTTATGGGCATAACGTACCACTCCACATCAATCAACCGGCTGTACACAAAAGCCGCCATTCGAATATAATTTCATCATCCAGTCAAAGATCACGAGCTAACTAACAAAGAAAACGAGTTCGATTTGGCCTACAACCTCAATTGGATTGATCAGACCAGGAAATAAACTATTGCCAACCTAGGTTGATATTACCATATGCTGGCCAGTTCGTACAATAGACGATTCAGAAGCTAGACTTCTCTAAATAGCGATCTCATCCTCAGAGAAATCCCCCAACATAGAAATGAGGCACATGTCGAGAAACTAGCAGAAAATTAGGAAGGTCCATTCCTAATCACTGGTCTCACTTGCCTGGGATCATATTACCTCATGACCGATGAACGAGTTCATATCTCAAATCTTTGGAATACTAGGCAAATAAACGGTAATATCGTTAAGTCCCTCACTACTCCATTTCAAATTCTCATATTTTCCATTCCAAAAGTGAGATCTTCATCTCCATAAATATACATTTTATTCTATTCAATGAAAACTCCTAAGATTTTCTACATGACTCCCTACTTTCGTAGACAATACATAGATTAAAGCAAAGGTAATACTAGCTTTTAATCGACCTCTATTCTGGTAAAGCAAAGGTAAAACTTGCTTTGATCGACTCTATCATACTCTGCGATTAAAACAAAGGTAATACTAGTTTTCGATCAAAGAACTCTACCAGACATAAGATAAAGCAAAAGTAAAACTATCTTTCATCTCTCAATATGGCTGCGATAATTAAACTCTGCGATTAAAACAAAGGTAATACTAGTTTTCATTCAAAGAACTCTACCAGACATAAGATAACGCAAAGGTAAAACTAGCTTTCATATCTCAATATGGCTGCAACAATTATACTCTGCGATTAAAACAAAGGTAATACTAGTTTTCAATTAAAGAACTCTACCAGACATAAGATAAAGTAAAGGTAAAACTAGCTTTCATCTTTCAATATGGCTGCGACAATTATACTTTGTGATTAAAATGAAGGCAATACTAGTTTTCAATCAAAGAACTCTACCAGACATATGGTAAAGCAAAGGTCAAACTAGCTTTCATCTCTCAGTATGGCTACGATAATTATACTCTGCGATTAAAACGAGGGTAATACTAGTTTTCAATCAAAGAAGTCTACCAGATGCAAGATAAGGCAAAGAAAAAACTAGCTTTCATCTCTCAATATGTATACGACAAATACTTTTTCTGGTTACATATACAGCCACTACAAATGATTCTTTTTTGCTATTGGGAGATTAACTGCATTTTCCCCTACAATAAGAGGATGATCAGCCATAAATTCTCGGGCTCAAGCAGCCACTGTGACCCTGTTATGCTTTACTAAGTCAACAGGTCGTGCACCAAGCTTCATTTCTATGGAGTACATATAGTTTCCTTGATCTATGTCATTACTGCAAATACATCCTATATCTGATAAACAGTTGCGCAAGGTATCTATCTCTAACTTAAGGCTTTTAACCTCCTTAACAAAATAGTCGATCACTGCCATTAATATCTCTGAGCACGATGCCTCCGACATGACCATCTTAGAAAAATTTTCTCTTGCCATTTAAAGGCACTCTTTCAACCTCTTGTATGATGCTTCTTGCCATTCCATTTGACTATCTGTATGGGACATAAATTCTCCTTCACCTTCTAATAAGTTTCAGCTGATGCAGCTTTATTCATCGCCCTCAATTCCGCTACTTAAGCACTATGTTCCTCAAGCTCCATATCTAAATCTTCCCCAGTAGTAAATTTATTTAATAGTTCATCTTTTTCCTTTATCAAGATCTCTTTACCTCTGATAATCCGCTCTAACTCTTATTCCATGGCAAGAGAAGCATCCAACTTACCTTGGCACTCCCTTAACCGCTCATTTTCTATTTGTACGTGACCTTGAGTTTGAGCTATATTTTCCTCCAGCTCTTTGATTTTAGCTCATAGGCTAACTGCATCCCCTTTTACAATAGAGACCCTAGCTTCACCTTTATTCTTCCTCGAGCGCCCTTCAGCCTCGGCATTTTTGGCACGTAAATTTGCCTAAGCCAAATCGGTGTTCTACTGTGCCACCCTCTCATTCATCTCATCACATTTTCTTTACACCAGCTGGAACTCTATGTATTTAGCAGGTAAAGATGTAGTAAACTGCTCAACAACAATTTTGGAGTTAGATAGGTTATCTTGAGCTGTCTTTATTTCGCTATCTTTCTCAGTCATTTTTTTCTTCAACCGCTCTAGTTTTCTCCTGGTATTCCCTAATTCAGCTCGAGTCTTCTTTAATTTGTTCATTTTGCTAGTTATTTGGTCCTTTAGACTGGCTATAAAATGGCATACCTCTTTCTCTAATGTTTTTAATGCCTGTTTACAATATCAAGCCATGTTAGCGTCCTTACTCTTTACTATCAAGGCGTCATTCTGGCTTCTGAGTTTTGCTGCCTTTTTCTTTGTCTCCACGAGCTCTTTTTTCCCTTTACTAATTTCGACATCCTTATCCTCGATCTTTCGAGTGAGGTCATTAACGGCTTGAGTTGCATCAACAAACATAAAATGTACGTTTACTTATTCTATCAAACTCCGCCGCAAACTCTTGGTTATATTTGCGTGTCTCTTCTTCGCTCAAACGAGCTGACTCCAATTCGACCTGCACATCACAGATACAATATATCAAGTTCGATTCAGGATACCCACTTAATACATACATCTTATTTCTAACATAATTTCTATTTTTTGACATCTACTGTGGAAAACTACTTCTAAACTTAAGGACAAAATATGATCTCAATTTGATGAATAATAACATATACTTCCATCCAAGGTATAATTTCTCTACATTCTAACTTTTTTAGCACTTTGATATTATCTATACATATTTGAGTACCATTCCCCTTAAACAGTTAGCAAACTTTTGGTCTGCATCTACACTCTAGTTTTTACTTTATAGCACTAAAGTAATAAAGCATGCAAGTCAAATATTTCTTTTTCTTTTTTAACCTATAGCTCTTCTTGCAAAGATGACAGGGACGTTGTGGCATCTATCTCATTTGCAAGCTCATTCTCTAATTCTTTTATTATGAGGCATCTGTCTTTAAGTTCTTACAATAAGGTTTACAAGCACATCTTAGCCAACAAAAGTTTATCAAACAAACAATGCTCCAATAGATTACTGCATTTCAAACCCTTCATAATCACACAATCATAGAGTCAACATTCTACTCTACCTTCTTGTTCCCTTCCTCTGGATGCTCATTGTAACCCCCTTGGTTGTCTTACACTGTTTGGAGAGAGACACCATATAACTCGTCTACGACTCCAACTGCGATATCTTCCGTCTCATCATCTTCCTCCTCCTTAACATAGGTGTCTCCCATAATGTCATTCACCTCAGTTTTAGAACACCCAATTTTTAGGAGGTGGCACCCAAGTCTATCACGCTTGATTACCACCTCCTCCAAATTCTTTCCTGCTTCCGCTTTCATTTCGTTGATCACCACCTCTTGAGATGCCTTCAAGGAGTCCAGTCGATTCCCCTCCCTAACCAAGTCAGCTTTTAATCGAGCTACCTTCTCCTTGAGCACAAATTTCCCCTTCTCAAGCTTGGCTATCGCCTCCTCCTTCCCAAGGCAGATCCCCTTGGTCAAATGAGCAGCCTGCAAAAACACAACAGGCATCGACCATATTGTTAGCTCGAATCATCACACACAATTCAGCATATGCTCAAATAATCAAACATACAAATTTACTCATTTCCTCCGCACCATTGTGAGTGCCAGCTTTGCTCTGTCCTTCACCACTTTCAACTCATCTTCTTTACCAAGTCGATCCTCTGAGGCCTTCGCCTTAGTCAGTTAGGAAGAAGGGTCAACCCTTTTCTTTTTTACCCCTCCTTCAACCTTACCACTTCCTATGGTTTCAGATGTCGAGCCATGCTTTAGCATCGCCTTCTTTGGAAATGCCTGAGCTAGCTTGCATGATGTAGTAGACTCTGGTGCATTTGCAAAATCTACTCTAGAGGCCTTGGGCAAGACCACTGGTCACTCAACATCAGCTCCCCTCTTCTTGTAGCCTCTAACACCCGTCATTAGCCTCATTATTTGAGACTTTTGAACTTTTACGGACCAGCTGTTAGCACGTTTCTTTATGCTCATACCATATTGTTTCAAAATAGTTTTAAGCTCAATCCCATCCTAAGCAACAATATCTAATAGGGACTCCTTTTTCGTCATCTTCAATTGAGGACCTGTCAATCAAGAGCACATTATCACCAACAATGCAACATACAATTTTCATATTCAATATTATACATTATGCATTATTATAATTACGATGCTTCACAGTTCAACACATAAGTTATATGGGTTCATCATCGTCTTTCTGAAGGCAATCATCCTTCACCCATATCACATTAACATTCCACATTTGACCTGCTGAATTCAGATCGAAGAAAAGAGGTCGAGTTGAACTCGTAAAATAGTATGCACCTTCACTTACAGAATAGTTTTTTTCACCATAAAACTGTAAGACATCTTTAGGAGAACCTCCTCTAAACCTCATCCCCCTCCCACAACTTATTCAAAAATTTACAGACATTTATTACCTCCCACATGTTCCCATTCAATTGAATAAGATATACCCTAATTATATTCATAATCCCTTTCGGAAGATTTTTAAGAGGCAAACTCATCCCGTACTCCAATTGAGATAGGTAACTCAAAAAACCCTCTTCAAGATCGCCCTGGTGAGTTCCATCATAATACTCCAGGGAGATTGATTTGTCTAACCCCCATATCTAGTTTCTCCTTCTCTAAATCAGCCAACAAAGAGAAATGTTCCTCCCTAAATCCTACAATACAACTTTTAAACTTCCTACCAGCATATTCTACAAAATTACACCATCATCCCCTTACAAAAACTTTGGCTTTACAAAACTCTCTAATCACATCCGAATTCGAAGGATAGGATACCAATTTTCTAGAGAAATCTAGAAATTGAATAACTCCTTCTTCATCCTCCCTATCAGATACTACATTCTCAGACTCAGCCGATCGATAAGAGGTCGACACCTTATTAATAGGTGAAGTCTCCATATCAACTACAACTCTACATATGATCCTACACAAAACTCCTCACGCTCAACATACATAAAGGTTTAGGTATTCTGCAATTATCTTTTACATATACATAACATACATATATCTTTCATATCTCATTTTATGAATATATCAAGCAAATTTTTATAGATTGCTATAAATATAAATTTTTGGATTTGATAACAATAAAATAGGATTTTCTAAAGAAACGCATTCACAGTATCACAAATTTTCTACTAACCTTTTATGTCGGAATATAAATCTACCGCAGCACCAAATCCTTTCCTCGCAATACTACTATATAACCACCTTGACTCAGTCTCTACAACTCTCTTTCGCTTTGATTGTTGATCACTCTCGATTAATTTCTCACAAAATTCTCTGCAAGTTTTTCACTTTTCTATCTCACTGCTCTTCAAGTTTTTAGAAGTTGATAAATGTTTGAATCATGAAGATGACACATTATTTATATTTTCTCTCTTTAGCTGCTGGCAGTTATTGGGCCTCGTACGAGGCACCCTCGGTTTTGGAACCGAGGCATCCCTTCTACAATTAATATCAAATGTCTTGTACCTTCTCGGTGAAAGTACCTTCCCATCATTGGACCCTGCCCTATATTTTAATATATTTTCATCTCTCTTTCCCAAATCTCTTTCGGACCTCCCCGCACTTATGATGACTAAACACTTACACGCAATCAAACTTTTCCTGTAATTATACTAGAGACAAAATCAAAAGATGTCTGCCTTTTCATTTTCTTTTTGCTTCTTTTACTCATAGAAGTACTGACATCATTTCCATGGCTCTTAATATTTCAAAAATATAAAAATTTATTTTTTACAACAGTCATAAACAATATTTACAACAAAAGAGGACATATTCAAACTTCATTCTCATTACATTTCTTTGACAGTTATTAAAGCATATACAATTTACAACCTTACATATAATTACACCTGAAACATCCCTGATGTCCTTGGAAGCCACAACAGATAAGTTCACCTCCAGCAATCCTCACATCTTTCAACTCGATCTCTTCTTCAACTTTTAGTCTCTCAATCTCTTTTCGAGCTGAAGGCTCCACAATCACTTCCCAAAATAGCTCCTCGTAGAAGCGACGACAATACTTAAGTTCCCTACCAATCCAATATAAACCTTCAAGCCAATATTCGGTCATTGGCAGGTCAGGATCATAGTCTAACAAGCAGGGGAAAATGAGATTTAAATAGGTAGACAAAAAAATAGAAATGGTATGGACTCGATCTGAGAGAATTTGTTATACCGCAGGGGGGCGGTTGGCGATAAAGATAGCCGAAGTACAGAAGCGGATTTTTGGCTTGTTCTTTTACAATTTGTAATTATATTAACTACAACTCTCCCATAATTTGTAATTATATTCTGTTCTTTTACAACAGAAAACCCTAGTATCCTGAAAAAAATAATTTAAACTTATCTTTCCAAATCAACCTTAATGAATTCGGCCTATTCCATCTTGAACTTATTCTTTCCAAATCCAATATTTCAGAACGACCTCTCTGAGCTTAAATTTCTAATTCTTATATATTCTAAATCTTTAACTGTTACCTCTCTCCACTAATAATTCTAAGTCATTCAGTTCAAAAATAGATTATTGCACATCTTGTATGTTACAAACACATATTTACAACTCGATTATAATATACTTTATATGTCCAATCTTATATAATATAGCTCATCCTCTATTTGTAAATCTTCAAATTATTCATAGCTCGATTTCAAGAGTTATTCTATATATCAACACATAGTTCGAAAAACCAAATTTTATTAAGCTTAAATATAAATTATTGGTACTTTATAGATATCAAATCTTTCAGGTACTTTACAGATAACAAGTCTTTTAGGTACTCTGAAATCAAGTTCATTATAAATAATAATTCTTTTAGGTACTTTGTAGATAACAAATTTTTCAGGTACTCCAAAATAACAAATCCTTCAGTTTATCTGAGTTTAGTAATATTTTACTCAAGGAATCTTTTGAAGTAAAGCAGGCATTGGAAGTCACCAGATGTCCTTCTCCCATCACACCAGAATACTCTGACTAGAACCTGGGTTTGGAGGAAGTCTGGGCATAAATGTAGAAAGAGTCAGAGCTTGAACCAACTCTTCAAACAAAGGGTCCTCTTTGAGCCAAGAAACGATGATGGTGCTAAAGCAGACTTACATTCTCAGTTTCCCATATCCACTACCACCGTCATTTTCTCTATAACCACCACCATCAAAGAGTTGATAAAGATGAAAATGGCCTAAACTTAGAATCCAATCCTACAATAGACATCGACGATACTGCCCCGCAGTTACGCCAACCACCGCATCTATCTCCTTAACCTTGTCATCCGTAAGTATACGGAGACACCTCCAACGTTGCTTTCTTGTAATGACAACATGGTAAAATATCCACATGGAGTAAAAATCATCTTTAGCTTCAGTCGCTTCTTCTTTCGACATACCCAGATATGTCTGTAAAGCAGGAACGGGGGTGGGAATCTCCAAGGACTGATCACCAAAATATCTCAACTTTAACTTCTGCATCTCAACAAAAACTTTCTCTTCATAAATCATTCTTCAAGTCTTCCCCATTGTCAATCTAGATTTCCAGAGAATTTTATAACAAAAAGCGTACTTTGGCTATTTCATGGCAACATACTCGGCCTCAGTTTTAGATAAATCAATACTCTTTTGCAATCTTGGTTGCCATGAAATAGCTCCCCGGCAAAAGTAAACAAGTAAACCGATGCAGCCCAACCGTCTTGGAGGGATTTTCCAAAGCATAAACATACCTCAAAAATGCCCCTAACATACTAAAGTATTTACTTAACATCTTCCCAATGTTGTTCCCCAGATTTGTAAGAAATCTACTTACCACACCAATGGCATGTGCAATTTTTGGCCTTGTACATATCATAGCATGCATAAGGCTTCTCACGACTGAAGCATATGGAACCTTTTGCATTTGTTCTTTCTTCTTCTTGCTTGTAGGATATTCCATGGAGCTTAGCATGAAATGACTTGCAACTGGAGTGCTAACGGTCTTTGTATTCTTCATGTCGAACTTTTCAAGCACATGCTCTATGTACTTCTCTAGAGATAGCCATTGCATCTTCGCCTCTCTATCCCGCTTGATTGTATTTCATTCCTAACATTTGCTTGGCCGGATCCAAGTATTTCATATCAAAGGACTTGCTCAAGTCATTCTTCAACCTAAAAATCATGTTACAACTTTTCCAACAAACAACATATCATTAACATAAAGCAAAAAAATAACAAAATCATCATTAGGAATCCTCCCCAATATAAACACAATGATTAGAAGTTGATCTTTGGTACCCATACTCCACGATGAAAGCATTACACTTCTTGTACCATAATCTAGGCGCTTGCTTTAGCCCATATAAACTTTTGCGTAGTCGACATACCATGTGTTACTTTCCCTTTACTTCAAACCCATGAGGTTGCTCCATATAGATTTCTTTTTCCAAATCTCCATGGAGAAATTTGGTTTTCATATCTAATTGTTCAACTTCAAGGTCCAAATTTGCCGCTAGACCAAAAATAATCTAAATGAAAGAATGTCTTACAACCGGCAAGAAGATCTCATCAAAGTCTATTCCCTTTCTTTGACAAAATTCTTTAACCACATGACATGTGTTGTACATCACCTTCCAATCATCTTCATTCTTTAACTTGAAGACCCATTTGTTCTTCAATGTTTTTCTCCCCTTTGGTAACTTAACTAACTTATATCTATGGTTCTTATGAAAGGAATCAATCTCATCTTGCATAAATTTTAACCACTCACCCTTTTTTTCATGGCCTTGAATTTCTTGAAAACTTTCCAGTTCACCATCGCTTGTGACCTTCACATAATCATTAGGAGAGTACTTAGTAGAAGGTGTATGCACTCTTGTAGATCATCTCAATTCAATTGTGGTTCAACAACTTCTTCATTTGTTTCTTGCTCCCCCGCATCATTGTTATCATCAATGGGAGAATGCTCATAGTTTTGTTCATCTCCACTATGAGCATCTTCATCACGTTCTCCATTTTTATCTCTATCATCATAATCATCATGGTTCACGGGTTCAGAAGACATATAATGCAAAAAATCAGCAACTACTCTTTGAGGTTTATCGCCCTATCATCCTTCTCAAAGTCTTTAAATGTTTGATTTAGACAAAAAACAACGTCCCGACTTCGATATAATTCCTTGCCAATTGGATCCCTTAACTGATACCAAAATTAAACATCACCATATCCCATAAAGATAGATGGATTGGACTTGGAGTATAACTTGGAACAAATTTCATCCGAAATATGCATATAGGCTTTACAACCAACTACCTTCAAATGTGAATATGACACATCTTTTCCGCTTCATATATTTAGTGGAACTTCTCCCTTAAGTAGTACGGAAGGTGAACGGTTGATTAGATAACAAGCGGCGCGTATAGCATCCCCCCAAAATGGTTTTGGTAATTTTGTACAAGTTAGCATACTTCTAATCCTCACCACGATAGTTCGATTCTACCTTTCGGCCACTCCATTATGTTGAGGAGTATGGGGAACCGTACATTGGTGCCTAATCCCATGTTCACCAAGATAATTTATGAATTCCTTTGATTTATATTCACCTCTGTTGTCAGTTTGGAGACACTTGAGAAGCTTTACGGTTTACCGCTCAACCATGGCATGAAATATCTTGAAAATACAAAACACCTCATCTTTGGTCTTCATAGCATAAGCCCATACCATTCTCGATGCATCATCTATGAATGTAATAAAATAGGAAGCACCCCTGAGAGACTTGATGTTAAGTGAGCAAACTTTAGAATATACAACATCTAGAATTTTAGTTTCATGTTTTGAGCCATAACTTTTAAGAAATAAGACTTGGTGCTAAACAATGATCACAAGATTCGAAAGGCGTACTTTTGAAATTGGGAAGAAGATCTTTCTTCACCAAAATTTACAAACCCTTTTCACTCATATGACTAAGTCTTCGATGCTATAAAACCGATGACGAAATCTCCAATGCTAAATTTAACCTATCTTCACATAATCACACATTCATCTTGTAAAGTTTACCAATTTTCTCATCTCCAGCCACCACAAGAGAACCTTTTGTCAATTTTGACTTTCCTTTCCTAAAGTGGTTGTCATATCCTTCATCATCAAGCTTTCTACCCAAAATAAGATTTGAGCAAAGATCTGAAACATACCTTACATCATTCAACATAAGCTTTTCACCGCTACTAGTTACAACGAAAACATTACCAATACCCTCAATTCTGGAAACATTATTAATCCTCCACTTGGCCATACCAAAATTGGCGAAGTTCTAAGATGAAAACAATTCTTTCATTAGAGTAGCATGGCAAGAAACACTCATATCGATCACCCACTCCATATCATCATTTGTGACATCAAAGCAATCATCATCATATGTTGTAAGCACCACCACATCATCACCGGTAGCAATAACCAAAGTACCTTTACTCCTTTTATTGTTCTTCCCAGCTTTCTTCTCCTTTTATAATTTTTGACAATCTTTCTTCATATGGCCTTTCTTCCAACAATTGTAGCATTCAAGATTTTTGTTCCTTGATTTAGATCTTTCTCTCGACTTGTCATGATTTTTATCATACCTCTGAGTAGATCTTCCTCGTTCTCCACTAGTCAACACTTGTGATTGAGAAGGACCCAACGACTTTCTTTTTACTTTTCTATTCAAAAAGCTCCTAGTTACTTAGCTCATCGTGATAATATCATTTAATGCCAAATTGTTTAACAATACTACCAATGTTTCCTAACTTTTCGGCAACGAACTAAGCAACAAAAAATCTTTAAACTCATCTTCCAAAGCCATCTTTATAGATGCCAATTGATTCAAAATACTCTAAATCTTGTTAAGATGCTTTGCGGTCGATGATCCTTTTTTGAACTTCAAATTTACTAGCTTTCTAATCAAGAAAGCATTGTTCCCAACAATCTTCCTTTCATAAAGATCGTACAATTTCTTCTACAAAGCTTGTGAAGGATTCTTATTAGACTCATGGTAATAAACAACATCATCCAACTATTATTGAATAGTTCCAATCGTTTTTCTATCCATCATTTTCCAATCATCATCGAACATTTCTTTTCGCTTGCATTCGACCCCTTCAATGGGTGTATACAAATCCTTTTCAATATAGCAAGTCTTCCATCTTTAGCTTCCAAATCGACCAATTGTTGGCATTGAGACTAACCATTCTTGCATCTATCATGAATCACACACGAATGCCACCAACCTCGCTCTGATACCACTTGTTAGGAAATCACAACTTTCCCAATATGTGTAATTCAACGATAAAAAAGTGAAATATAATGACAAATAAACAAGCAAGCAAACAAAGGTAACACATAATTTTTTCCATGGAAACCCTTCAGCGTGAAATGAAAAAACCACAAGGCAAATCCAAATCAACTATATCAATAAACGGATTATAAACATCCTCAATCATGAGGGTTACAATAAATTTTTTGCATCATGTATGCCCAAACAAGAGCTACTAAATGGTTGTTTTCTTCAACTTGAGAGAGCGCCTTCAATCCCTTTTCCGTCGACAAACTCGTCGGAGAATACCTTCTTTTGTTTCTTGATCAGAGAAAAAAAATACTTGGATTGATTCTTCTCTTCACCTCACACCAATGGAGATGGATTACTTTCTACAAGTTGGATTACTAAAGTTTCTTTTCTCTAGAACTTTCTCCAAGAATACACACTACATTAGAAAAGACAAGGCTTTTCTAGAAGTCTCCATTTTCCTTTTTCAAGGTAGGAACAAAGCCCATTAAGTTTATGAGCCTCATCATTGATTGGTCCACCCAACAATTACTTGGGCGATATGGAAATCAAGGTACAGTTACATATGTGTGACTGTATTTCTAGTTTCTAAAATGTGGTTATAAATAAAATTTGTAGGTTGTTACAAGATACAATGATGAAGCTTCAATGCAGCTTTTCAGACCAATTCCATTGAACATTCTACTTCTTCAGAAAAGCATAGCTATGGGAAAGAAGTATTAATTTTGTGAAGTAGTTAAAACTAAGGTTTGGCACTTAAAGGCTGAATACATATGGGTCATCAAAAAAATGGGTTATAGGGGGCTGGGATGTGATTAGAGATCACATTGAAAATAGTATTTGGATTTTCTATAGCTGTTGGAGAAAGTTCATGCTCTGAGGCTGAGTTATATGGGTTTCATTTAGATTTACAGCTCCGTGAACAATATGCATGGATATCAGGATATCCAATTATCAGTTTAGGTACACTTGAAAGTTACTGTAGATTGGTTTAAACAAAAAATGGAACTATTTCACCTAAGTTTTAAGGAATTTGAAGGAGAATCAGGCAGCTATGGACTAGCATGGGAGTCATGGTAGAACACAAGTATAGAGGGGAATTATTCTGCAGAGTGCACTGTCTACTAATGGGAGTAATTAGATTACTATACATCATTGATATTGTAGCAATTTACCTAAAATTGAAAGAGCTTCTGCTTTTCTAGAAAAACTTGGCATGCCTAACATTAAAAAACTATGTTATATCTTTTTTTCCGAGGAAAGGTAAAAATCCTTCTCATTGTAACGTTCTGCTTTCATCAATAAAATTCCATTTTTGCTAAAGAAAAAGATATTAGGGTGTTAAACCACGAATATTATAAAAATACTCAGCTTCATGAGGCATCCAAAGTAATTTATAAAGGGACTGTTTTGACTATTGAATTAGTGAGGACTTACTGCATATGCTAAATCTTATTTTAAACATAGTAATATGAAAAAAAATTGTTGCCTAGTTCTTTACGAGTTGTATATATACGACGCATCAGCAAAATTTTAGTATCATTTGATTTTCATTATCAATAGTTGCTAAAGTATTATAGAAAGGATGCCATTCCTGTAGGGGCATAATCTCGTAGAGGGGAGATTAAACTTTTACACCACTGAGTAAACGCTCGTTCAGGGGTTCTAACAAGTATATTTATTAGAAAGAGATTTTTTGAGTTTGGTCCCACTTATATTTTGGATATTTGCCTTTACTCCCCAAGTTGTCCAAACATTTACTTCTAGTCCCCAATTTGGCTCTGACCACAGGTCAACCTCCATTAAAGTCTAATTATGTCATAAAGTGCCTAATCTACCCTCACGTAAGTTTCACAAGAATTTTGAAAATAAGTAAACTTGTTTTCTTCAGGTCACCAAGCCACATCAGCAGGCCACATCTCTAGGCTACATAGGAACAACAGTAATCATCATCCCCCTCTCGAAAATTCCTAATGATCATCTCACTTCCCCTCTTCCTCTTTGTTTTATTTGTTGCTTCTCTCTCTAACATAGTTATAGAGTGGGGGGGGGGGGGTTAAGGTGTTAGGAACTCTTGCAAGGTAAAATAATTTCTTTTTTATGATATTGCGTGCTCTAATGGAGTATTGGGTTATTAAATTTTATCAATCACCATTAAAGCTAAAATTAAAGAAATGGGGATTAGAGAATAATTGCTAAAAAATATGTGAGGATTATGGGTTTATTTTGTTGTTGTTGAGATTATTGTTAGTATTATTGTAGGATGACGTAAATTGCAAACGTAGACTAATGATGTGAAAGTGGCCTAAAAAAACAGTTAACTTGTTACTTAAAATCACATAAAAGTCACGTGAGTGCATTTGTGAGAGTTCAGGTCAAAATTTGACATCAAATATAGTTGACCTGTGGTCAAATTCAAATTAGGGGCCAGAAGTAAATATTTAAAAAACTTGGGGGCTATAGGCTAATATTTAAATTATAAGTAGGACCAAACTCAAAAAATCTCTATTAGAAATATAGACAGCTTCTGGTTGACACAATTTCGTGGTGTCCTAGAATAAGATTCCTCCACGATCTCTAGTAAATATTTTTAAGGTGAGATTATATAAATGGATAAGATTACAAATAAAGTTCCACTTAGACTGAATCTTCAAGCTTTAGAAGATGCCCGAAGGCTGTCAGAGCTTCTCAAGGGTGTGTATGGGGAAAAGTCTCTCAACCTCTCTATGGTAGATTTCCTTTCCTATTTATAGGGGATAAGAAAGGTAACATCATCATGGAAAGGTCAAATTACAAGTGTATCCTTATTTATAACTATTTTGTGCTGAAGTTAGTTCTGCCTAAGTTATCTACTGGGTTGTCTGCTGGGTTGTCTGCCTTTGACCAGGAGTTGGGCTTGACTAACACATAGTTAAAGATTTAGTGGATTCGATGCTAGAATTATTGTAGCTCTGATAGATTTGAAAGTACAGTAGTCTTTGAGTACCCATTCCTTTCTCAAAGGCTGCGAGTAGGCTACTACATTCACCCCCTTTCAGTTAGGCCTCGTAAATTATTATAGAGGGTTCTTGCTGAAAAATTGTTTGCATGAGAATTTTGATGGTTAAACGGTGTGAATGTACCCTTTATCGAGATCATTAATGGTTAATTATGCTGTTTATGACATCATTAATGATCTCTTAATTTCCTATAAAAAAGAGTTTAAGAGTTGGTGCAAAAATTCCTTAACTCCGCTTAATCTCCTTCTCAAAAATGATCTTGCCTTTGTTAAGTAAGATGAAGACTCGTTCTTCAAGCCAGATAGGGAAAGTTGAAGAATGTGTAAAGGCCAAGGTGGCTGAACTAACTTGTGAGTATTTTGGTCAGAGGGATTTGGGGCCACCACTACATGACCTTATTAAATAGGGAGGACCTGATCGGCTAGCAACGAGAGGAAGCAGAGTCATTTAGTTTCTGCTGGGGGATGTGCAAACATCATCTCCTTATTGTGACTGAACGGTCTGCTGCGTTGAGAGATCAGGCGCATCGGTTGGTGTAGGCACTGAACGGTCCACTGTGTTTATGAGTTAATGTTCTTTTATTCTTCTTTTTCGTAATGGAGAAGACATTGAATAAATTTTTTTTGATTTATGTACTGCTGAAGGTAATGGGCCATTTGTGTTGTTGTATGAGTGATGAAGATATTGATGATAATATTTAATGCAAGAATTGTTGCACTTAGAAGGTTTTCAAATAAGTCCCTCGAGTGCATGAAAAAATTTAGTCGAATAAAAATAATAGGACAAGAAATAGGAAAGTTAAAATGTGAAGTCGAAGGTTGAAAATTAGTTGAAGGGAAAAGGTATATTAGTTTTATATGTCGAACGTGTTAAGATACTTTGAAGGGAATTGTTGTAGTAAGAGTTGGAATGAAAAAAATTTGTTTAGATTCCAATTAGAATGTGATTTGTTGCTGTTGTCAGCATAATGGTATATTTGACTTTTCGAAGATTATGCAATTGTTAAGGGAGTCGACTGCAGTGATCTAACACTTGCAAGTTGTAGTACTGACATATGGGGCCTTGCCTGTCTTAAGAAGAGCACAATGTTAATAGCAGTCATTACTTTATGTTTTGGTTTGGGTATGATGTAGGTTACCACATGGCATATACATGCAATTCTTCCTTTTGCGACTTCGATTTGCAAATAACACTTGGGCATACCGGTGATGAATTCTTTCAAGGCATTGAGAAAAATGGTTATTTGGATCAAAAGATTATTGGTGATGGTGTATTCGAGAGTTTGGTTGTGCATAATTTGAGGAATTCAAAGAGAAAATTAAGGTACGAAGCTAGGAAATATAGGTTGTTGAAGCATTTAGGGAGGTAAAAAAAATTTGTATGAGAGGCGGTTTACTAGAATTATTGAGGGAAGGTGGAGATGTGAGAGAGAGTGGGGTTAGTGGGTGTAATGATGGCGGCTTAAAAAACCGATACGGTTCGAGAATAGTTTATTTAAGAGGAGAAAAAGAGAGAAAAGGAAAGATTGAGAGAGTTATTCAATCCCTCTAGATTTATTTAAAGGAAAGGGTAAAAATCTTGTTATTTTTTACTCAGATCACCTAAAAAATCCATTGCATGTTGTTGGTGTGGACGGAAATTATCATAAAGTTGCAATTTCAAGAACGTCTTCCTTGTAGTTGCCTTTGAATTGGTGTCTGTTTTCATTTTTTCTCTTTGGGCTTGATAATTAGGGTAGAGAGGGCTTGGTACACGCTATTAATGGCAGATGCTGGTTTAAAAGGGATGTTGGTAATTGGGTAGATGAGGGTTGAGCTGAGTGGTTACTTATGCCTTAGATCCTTTGACATTAGTTTCGAGGTGATGTATTGGTAGGAGGGGTAGAATGGTGAGTGAATCAGCAGGGTATTTAACCTTCAAGGCCGTATTTGGGCATATCCGATGGGTAATACTTAGGCAGTCACTAAGAGTTGATATAATCAAGGGTTTTAACTCGAATATATCGATCTAACTTGTTCACTCTTCTTCTGTAGGGTGTTAATGTGTACTCGTGAATCTTTGAAGATGAGGCTAGTTGATGAGGTCGAAGATGTACTGAATGAGCCGAGTACTTTTGGTAAAGGGGAGGAGATTTATAGTGACCTAGAGGAATATATATTACAACCGATACTCCCTTTGCGATTATGGATCCCAACATCAATTTTGTAAGGTTAAGCTGGAGAAGGGTGCGGGTTGTTAAGGAGTGTGATGAAGAGGAGGATGATGAGGAGAAAGTTGGGAATGATCCTATAGGGGACGAAGAAGAAGATGAAGAGAGAAATGATGAGGGAGATGAGGCGGATGATTGGAGTAGTTGTAAGGATGCTAATGAGGTGACAGAGGATGATGGTGTCAATTTTGCAGACGTCAGCCCTCGAAAACTTGCGAGACTCAGACTATTTTTGAAAAAATACAACCAAATAGGGAGGAAATTTTTCTTAATTCCTTTTAGGCCAAAGTGGTCTTTCGAGGATGAGCCTACCGAAGGAATTAAAGCTTTTCAAGGCCAAACAAGACTGGGCATGCAACTACCCTATTGATGTCTTTTGAAGGTGGTATTGAATTTTGGGGATGTTGCAGCTTGCAAAATGAATGATAATTTTTATGAGATGATGAAAGTCATTGGGGCCTTGAATGGAGAGTTATTAGCCAAAGATGGGCCTCCTGTGAGATGTCAGGACATCGTAGCTTTTAACTCGTAGAAGGATAATCTGAAGGTATGGATATTTTACATTCAATGTTATACTGAGAAACCTTGGTTGTATGACTTGTTTTTAACTGGGTGCGGGTGAGATAGGGATCTGGTTGTGGTAAAGAGGCATTACGACCACTTGAGGGTAAAGAGGAACTCGTATTAAATAATTGGGTACTTAATCCTAGTGAGTACTATTTGAATACTTTATAGTATTTATCTTCGACCATGTTCTTATCTTGAATATGTGTACTTTACAGGACCAAAAAGTGGAGTACCAGACAGCGCTCGACACTATCTTGATGATCTGATCAATGAGAATGATGGTCATCTAAATAAGATCTTCCAAAGGGTGAAGCAACTTCAAAGGAGAAAGAAAAAGACAGATACCCTTCTCAAAGGTCCTTTAAGTTTAACTGGCCCCTTGATGATAAGAAAAACTTCTGCTCCCTCAGAAGGCTCAGGAGCAATGGGTTATAATACTCTGAAAAGGCCGAAGACTACTTATGCCCCAAAGGCTTGATGGGGGAATACAGGTGTAGTAGCTTTTCCCATCAAAGGTAGATAGGCCACGACTACGTAAAAGCTGCCTCGGGTAACTCAAAAGGGGAAAAGTAAAACCACTAGAGCGGGCTTAAATTCACATGCACCTGGTTTGATGCCTCGAAAGAGAACGTACGAAGAAATGAAGGCAATGCCAACTTTGTTTGAAGACAGGTGGCTCGCAGCTGAGCAGGATGATGTTGCTTAAGCTATTGCTAATTTAATGGTGTAGCTGTATGTATCTAATCCAAACAAAGTTGGGTATCGCGTCGAAGCGGTAATAAGATAGGTAAAATTATGTTGTGTAACCAGTTAAATACTTTTTCTTAGTTTTTTCTCTAAATATTGAATTCTTGATGGATTGTTATTCTAGGTTCATGCTTGGATATTTTCTTTCTAGAAGGCCCTGAAGGGATCTGACCGAAGGTTGAAGGACACGACCGAAGGTGACAAGATCGCGCATGGGAGCATAATGTGATTGAATACCCGTGTGGTTGAATTTGAGCACCTACTATTTAAGGCTCGAGCTGATTCGGCGAGGAAAAATCTTTCCAAGGTCAAGCGTCACAATGTGAAGGTGGAGGAGCTCGAAGGTAAATTGAGGGATTACCATGCTAGGTTTTGAAAGACTTCAAGCTGGAATGCTTTATGAAACTTTCCTGAAGAAGTTCATTGATGACCTGGGCTATGATCTGGACACCTTTGAGTATTATCCTTCAGATCCATCGTTGAGCCCTATGGCGGATGATGCGATCTAGGTGGAAGAACTGGAGCAAAGTCTGCTAGTGGTTGAAGAGACAATCAAGAACTAGGTCGCTGCTCCAGATGATGGTTTGAACCGAAGTATTAATACTGCCAAGACAAATGAAGGAGGATCAAGACAATTCCCCCGTATAATACATTGTTGTTGTGGTAAAAACTAGTGGTATTTTCATATCTTATTGCTTTGTTATATAAGTGTTGAGATAATCTTTTTTTTGCTTTGAGTTTGAGTGGTGACTTTGTTCTATCATTGTTGTTTGCTTTCCTTTATTATGTCTAAATGTATATTGATTAAAGTATGATGCTATCTTTTTCATAACTATTGAGTTGTATTGAATTAAGCTTTTGGTTATTCCTGCCAATAGGAATCTTGAAAAACTTTGAGGTCACCCCCAAGTATATGTTAGGTCAAAGGTTTGACATGATTCTTAGGTTCGACCGACTCAGGAAGTTCATAAAGCTTCGTGGCCGTCCCCGGGTATATCTATCCATGGGTTTGAACCTAGATGAAACCATACATGGTTAGCTCCAAGATCGCCCCTAAGTGTTTAATCTTTCGACATTTCATGCCACTCGGGTTTGCCCAAATTAGTAACCTTGAAAAACTTTGAGGTCAATCCCAAGTATCAGTCGGGCCAAAGGTTGACTTGATACTTAGGTTTGACCGGCTCAAGAAGTTCATGAGGCTTCAAGGCCTCCCCAGGGTATTTCTATCCGCGTGTTTGAACCTAGACAAAATAAAACGTGGACAGCTCTGAGGTCACCCCCAAGTGTTTAATCATTCAATTATTTATGCCACCTGGGTTTGTCCAAATCAGGAACCTTAACAAATTTTGAGGTTGCCCCCAAGTATCGCCCGTATTGAAGGTTAGACTTGATACTATAGTTTGACCCACTCGAGATGTTATTTAGGATTGATTGTTGTAGATGAACATGCAAAATGATAGTGGTTCAGCAAAACAAAAGGTTTTTTTTAATGATTTATAATGCTTCGATTACAACTGTGGTAAGTATCTGTAGAATTCTCCAATTGTAGGAGACAAACTGTATCGTGTTCCCGACAGAGATTATTTATCTTTGATCATGAGATTGCATAATTTTTTGTTTGTATTGCCATATACGATGTATGGTCCTTCCCAAGATTCGACCAATTTTCTTACGTTTCGAGGTTTCGAGGAGGTTGTGATTCTTTGAAGGACCAAGTCTCCAATTATAAATTTTTTAGGACTCTATGACTTCTTTAATGAGCTGTGGTATCGACCAGGATTAGCCAGAGCTCAGTCTCTAGTTTTGTCGATTCATAATATGTTATAACCATGTTAGAACTCATTTTCCTCATTTGGGAGTACTTCAGTTTTGTATGCCAATAGAAAAGAGATGCAGCCCGTTACTTTTCTTGGCATTGTACGGTGGCCCAGAGGACGAGTTGCAGCTCTTGTGCCCTCGACCCTTCTTGCCATCAACCAGCTTCTTAAGATCATCGACAATAGTTTCCTTAATGGCATCGACTTGTCCGTTACCTTGTGGGTAGTATGGCGTGGTGGGAGACAAAATGATGTTCTATTACTTTAAGAAGATTTTCAGCTTGTTTCCAGCGAATTGTGGACCCTTGTTGCATCGAATCATGTGTGGCCTATCGAATTGTATAATTATGATTTCCCATAAGAACTTTACTACTTCTTCTCTTGTTCGGCATCGGGGGACTATTTTGACCCATTTTGTGAAATAATCTGCTACGACTGGGATGTGTTCTCTATTACCCGAAGGTTTGGCGCTTTGGAGAAGGGGCCGATGAGATTGATGACCTATAGTATAAATGACCAGGAGACTTGACTACAGTAGAGATCTTGTGAAGGGCTCTTGATGTCGTGCCCGTGTCTCTGGTATTTAACACAAAATTTTGCGTAATCTTTTACTTGTTTTTTCATATTCGGCCAAAATAGTCCTTAGGTGACTACGCATAGTACCATGGAGTATCCTGCAGTGTGTGGGTCGCAATTGCCTTTGAGTACTTCTTGAATTATGGTATCGACTTCCTGTTGGGATATGCATTTAAGGTGTACCCCGTTGGGTGTCTTCCGGTAAAAGTTTAATTAAAGGATGGAGTACCTTTGGCAGTTCTTGAGTAATGAACATTTTACCTTTGGGTCTGATGAGAGGATACCATAGTTCAAATAAGCCAGGAATGATGTTCGCTAGTCTCCAGGATCGATACTCTCGCCCCCAGCATTGATGGCATTTATATCCATCTTGTATATGCTTGGGAATTCGAGTACTTCTATGTTATGCTTTCTGGGTTTAGATTGGCCTACCATTGTAGCAATGTAGGTGAGAGCGTCAACGTGTCAATTTTTACCCCGAGGGTAATGCATTATCGAAGAATATTCTGGGAAACAATCCATGCGTTGGTGGATGATCTCTGTGCATTCAGTCATTCGACCTTTCACATGGTTTTCTCCGGCATAATGTCTTTGAACTAGCTGCGAGTCAGTAAAGATGGCTAACTTGGGTACACCTAATTCGAAGGCCATATAGAGACCATAAATTAGAGCCTCATACTCTGCTTTGTTGTGGGTGTATTTGAAGCTTAGCTTGTTGGTATTTTTTAATCGATCATTCGAGGGGGTTATTAGAGCGATGCCTATGCCCGAACCGTTATGGTCAACCAAGAAATCAGTAAGTAGTCTTCAGCTGGTGTTTGGATTCCATGGGCCGGATGGTTCAGTTTGCTCTTCAAATTTTTTTTCTTCGTGCTCTTCCCTATCAGCATTGTCTACAGGGAACTCTGCTAGGAAGTCGACGACTACTTGGTTTTTTTTGGATATCTTCTCCTCGAAGGCGATGTCATGTTCCCTGAGATAAACAGACCATTGACAAACACGTCTGAATTTTTTTTTTGGTAAGTACTTCACGTAGGGGATAACTCGTGATCACCCTTATGTGATGCGCTTAAAAATATGGTTTAAGCTTCCCCAAGGTATAAACGAGGTTCAGTAGAAACTTTACAACTTTTAAATATCTTGTCTATACGAATAAAAACTGAGCTTAAGGATTTGTTTGTGACGGCGAGATATAGGGAAAATAGTTCACTTTCGACTGGGGTGCTCATAATTAGGTGTTAGCCGAGGTAAGTTTTGAGTTCCTGGAAGGCTTGATCGCATTCTGTTGTCCATTTAATTTATGGAATTTTCTTCTTTGTTTTGTGGGCGCCCTTACTGCGGAGTAAAGAAAAAAGCCATTTGCATCTGTTTGATGATTTTAATATGAAATGATTGGGGGCGGTAATTTTGCCAATAACCTTTGCACATCTTTCTTTATTCGGGGAGAGGGCATGTCGATTAAGGCTCGGATCTGAGTAGGGTTAATCAAGATACCTCTGTTACTGATAAGGTAGCCGAGAAATTTGCCTGAAGAAATACTGAACTTGTAGTTATCGAGGTTTATCTTTATTTTGTATGATCGAAGGATATTAAATTTTTTGACCAGGTCGTAAATATGGATATTTTTGTAGAGACTCTTGCAAAAAATTTCTTCAATGTTGATTTTAGCTTTCTTTCCCAACAATAGTTTAAACATGGGGGTGACCTATCGTTGGTATGTCGCTCCTGAATTTTTAAGCCTAAAGGGCATGACATTAAAACAATATAGCCCTTGTTATGTGATGAATGATGTTTTGCTTTGATCTTCGGGTAGGAGTCACACTTGGTATTAGTCGGAAGTGGCATCCATCATATGGAGGCGTTCGTGTCCAACTATTGCATCGAGTAGTACTGCGATGATAGGAAGGGGGGAATTGTTCTTAGGGTTATGTTTGTTGAGGTCGGTAAAGTTGACGCGTACTCGAATTTTACCATTCTTTTTGGGAACTGCCACAACATTCAAGATCCAGTTTATGTATTTAATATCGCGGATGAAACCCGTGGCTAGATGTTTATAGACTTCAAGATTTACCACGTCTCGAATCCTCAAGGCTAAGGTTCGTCTTTTAGTATTGGCTACTGTGCAATTAGGTATTAGGTCGAATCGTTGACAGGCATAGGCAGGGTCGATTCCTGGCAGCTCTGGGAATGTCCGGGCAAAGAAATCTTTATTAGCTCAAAGGAAAGAGGTCTATTATCGCTTTTCTTCGTCATTTAAGGAACTTCTAATGAACCTTCTTTGTCCGGGGTTGTCCAGTTCGATTGATTTGGTGGGCTTGTTGGTTGATGCTTCGATGGGGATAGTAGAAAGTTCGGTGAGGAAATTTTTTTGTGATTTTTATAGCTTGACAAATTTTTGGGTTAAATCAATCTCTGGATGTTTGCATGATCCTACTTTGAGTATTATCTCAAGCAATCTGCAATGGCTAGTTTTTTGGTTGGTAAACCTTGCCAATACTTTGGTAAAGGGATTTTCATGGAAATTTATTGAAACCTGGGAAAAGCCACAACCTCGAGGAGACTTTCATGATATACATCCACTATATGCTAATCTATTACACTTGAAGAGAGATTGGGATTAAGGGTATAACGAAAAGTAAGAAATCCATCCTTTTTAACATTTGCTCTGCCTGTATTTATTAATGGATACATGCAGTTACAAATAGTATTTATCGTAACTTTATGGACGGTGGACGAACTTCATGAAGCACGTGCAATGATTATATTTGACCAAGTGTAATGGCTACTGTAGAGGGTCGAGCTCTGTAATTATAGACCTGACATCTTCTCGAATGATCGAATACCTTCGACATGGCCTAGATAGCTCTTTCTTATCGACTCTAAGAAATATGGTACTATAATCACCCTATTCTCGATACAATTACAAGTTGTTGTGTGGAGGAGAATAATTTAGAACTTATGATGTTGACTCTTGTTTAGGATGAGATACCAAAAAATAAAAAATCTTTGATTTGCGGTGTGAATGCAGGGCAAGTATGTTTGACTAGTGCTTTATATATTTTTTGAGAGCTTCACCCATAAATAGCTAGCTTTATTAGGAAAAAGGTGTAAAGGTGTACTGCAATGGAAAGAACACGTTATCGTTGCCAGCAAGACAAAGTAGAAGGTCATCTTACCATTAAGGTGGCTAAAGTAAAGGAACGGTACTTTAGACATCAGTCATTTGCTGATGTGTTTCCATCTTACCGTTCCTTTACTTTATGTGGAGGTAAAATGGGGGTATGAGTCATTAAGGTCATCTTACCAATATAGGTAATACTTGTATGTATGTGGGGTATGAGTTAATTAAAATAATAGCTGGTATTTGCCGCGAAATTGGCAGAAGTCTGTTTTAGAGTTTTTAAATACTTTTTGTGTTTTGGAGGTAAAATGGGGATGTGAGCGATGTTAGAGTGTGTCTTTGGAAACAAAGGAGTATTGTATGTGCAAGGATTGATCAGCTTGTGTGCGAGGTGGATAGAGGAATGATTTTGGTCGTCGTGGGTGTTACGGTATAGCGTCTGGAGGTTTCTGAGGGTTAAAGGAAGTGTAGGGAGAGAGGAAGTTTGGGGAAAAATACGATTACCTAATTTTACGTCGTATTTAACTTGAAATGCTTTCAGAGTTATCGTAAAACCACTAATTTTGTTTTGTTTCTGTTTTGGCGAGAAACTGAGTACCATATTCCATGTCATTGTCTTTGAGAAATTTGTTAAATATACCTGTTCAATAACTTTGAGAAAATAGATAAGTAACTTAAATAATTATCAACGAAAACATCGTCGATATGCAAAATTAGTAAAAGTTAATGTTGTGTCTTTAGTTAAGAAGTAGATATGAACAGATGAGCTCTTGGAGCAGAAGCTTTGAAAGTAGTTGGTAGTATAGTAAATAATTTTTTCTAACTGTCCATGTGGTAATAACTCAAAGTACTATGTAGTACAGAAAATGATATATAACTAACTTAAAAATAAATGATATGCTTTTTAGGTTATAAATGGCCAAACCAGTCCAAAGGACTAATTTTCCTGATGCGGTTGCAGATGGAATTATGTCTGACATTCTCAATGTAATGCCAATAATTATTTATGTGACCACCTATGTGCAAGAGTTGGGTAGAAAGTACCGTGTAGGGACTAATGGTGGGGATGGTATTGCAGAGTATCGAGGACCTGGATGGAGAATGAGGTTGTATCGTGTTTAGATATTATATGGGAGGAGGCTGATAAGGGGAGAAAATTGATAGATATCGAACATGAACCACAAACGAGTGGTCAAGGATATTGTAATATGGATGAAGATGGGGAGTGTTATGGTGATGGGGAGGAGACTAAGGATATTTTAAATTTCAAATAGAAGATTGGTATCCCCGAAGATGTAAGACTGGATGAGTAATGCGGGGAGATGACCAATCGAGAACTCCTTATGGAGGGTATTCTAGCGTATCAAGAACAAATAAAAAAAGGTTTGAAGTTGCCTGTACGAGCTAACAAATAGAAATTCTAAAATTTCTTTGACGCTGCCCCTGGTCTGTTCAACCCGAACCTTTATGACTTGTTTCGGGTTATGGAAATGTAGAATGTTCGACTAAAGGAATGAGGAGAGCAGTTGATATCTGTAGATGATCTATGCGTGTATTACACAATGAAGCAGAATCTAAGCAAGGTTAGATATATGTATCTAGCCAGGTTTTTGTAGAGGCCCATACTGTGCAATATGGTCTTAACAGGTGGGAAATACCTTGCTGATCGAATTCTCGTGTCGGAGAACAACGAGTTTGATCCCAATGACCCTGGTGAACCCCTGAAGTAGAAAAACTTTCACCTAGGTTAGTGGTACATATGTGTATGTTTTTGTTATTGTTGTTTTTGTTGCTATTATTGTCGAACTTGTAATATTGTGTATATGCTAACTGACTATTTTATTTGTGCAGCTATGAAGGAGGTCGATGGAGACTCAAAAGTGAAAAAATTTCTTTGATCGAATTGATTCCCTTGTCCTGGATCATGAGATAGTGGAAGAGTTATTTAGAGAGGCCGGTTTAAAGAGATCTTGAACAAAAGGAGACAAAGTTTATGTAATCGAAAGGAAAATGTCGGCTAAAAACAAGAAAGTTGCCGATGCGAGCATCCCTTTAGACAATCCTGATCTCAGTGGGTATACCGAAGATTCTACTACCACAGAGAAGGTGACCCTACTGACTGGGGTTTTGGGTAAAGATGGGGAAAATAAGAGGGCTGCCACTCTCCCTCCTATTCTTGCTTAAGCTTCTAAGAGGGTGGCACGATAAAACCCTATCGAGAAGGAAGAGAAAAGGGAAGTTATTATGTCAGGGATGGAAAGTGTCTCAATAGAAGGCTGAAGGTCTAAAGAAAAATATCCTTCTTCCCTAAAGGGAAAGCCTACTGGAAACTTGGTAGACTATGAAGAAGAGACCCATCGAACCATCGAGTCTTCTGCTGCAAGGATGAAGCCGATGGAGCAGGATTTTAATGACTGCTTGGCTGGAGCAGAGAGTATATCTTCCTTCTTCGTCGAAGGTCATCGTATGATGAATCAGGTGAGGAACTTTAGTGTATTATTTTGATTAACAGAGTTGGACCTTTCTTTGAGATCTCATTCTTTGACTATGGTACGGATCAAAAAATTACTTGTCCCGATGGGAAGCCTTTGATCCTGGGTGGACAAAGCTTGGCCAATGAACTCTTTGTATCCAAAAATATCTAGAAGAAGCCGGTGTGGGAGAAGGAGGAGCCTGAAGTAAAGCTGGAGAGATTCAAGGTTGGAGCAGTGAAGTTAAAGGAGGCTGCCATATGCAAAGCCAAGAGTATATGGGAGGGAGAGAGATGGAAAGAAATTGAGAAGGTGAAGGCTAACCAGGTGAAGGAGAGGGAGGAAGTCCTATCTTTTAAAAAGTCAAATTTTGAAGATGACGTTCGAGAATTGTTTTTGGCTGTAGAGAAGTCGATAGAGGTAGAGAAAGCAAAAGCTCTGGCCTAGGCTACCGTAGAGTCGGATTTGGCGGTGATCGATTCCTTGAAGCACATGAAGGCCAATTTCTCTAACCAATTCGAGGTGATAGATGAGAGAAAAGACTTCTACAAGTGTCTAGCTGCGGCTACAAGGGTGATATTTGAAAACTCCGATATCGAAGATGATGTAGTCGAAACTCAAGACGTTACGCTTGCCTTGGTCACTGGTACAGAGCAAATAGGTAGGGAACTTCTTGGTGATCTTACCCATGGTCTCCCAGTTAACATGACTACTCCAATTATTTCTCCAGAGAAGTAAATAATTCCTAATGTAGTCCATTTTTTGGAAAATTTAAAAGCAATAGTTATATAAGTGGTCGATGGGACCTGATAACATTGATTTGTTTATTGAATGATTTTGTTAAATAGTGGCTAATTTTAGAAATGGTGAATTTATATTGTCAATGACTAATAGATAGGTAGTCGACCATATTGGATGTGATGCTGGATGTATTTTTGTTTTAGATCGAGATAGCTAACAAAATTTACTGCTTGCTAAGTGTTTCAGGTATGTTACCCACTTCAGGGGTATCTGAGTGGGTTGGTGGGATAACTATGTTAGGCTTGTTGATTTTAGGAAGATTACCGCACGTAATTCCTTTATGGGATATCTGGTTGGACATAAAGGTGGCCATGTTATGGCTTATCAAATTTTAATAATGATGGTTAGATATGTTTCCTCGATAGGATATCTAGTTTAGCTAAAAAACAGCCCTGCTATGGCTTGCTGAATTTAGGAATGATGGTCAGATATTTTCCTTAATGGGATATCTGGTTTGACGAATAAGAAAGTCATGTTATGGCTTGCCGAATTTAGGAATGATGGGCAAATATTTGTCCTCATTTAGGGATATATGTTGTCGAATAAATGAGGATCGAATCTGACACGAACTCTGTAAAGTTGTGTTGATAATTTAGAATATAAAATTTATTTAATTTATATGAAAGATAACCTCTTTATTAAAAAAATTACAACTCCTATCTGTAGAACATCTTCAAGTGGGATGTATTCCGTGGGAACTCGAGTTGTAATTTATCTTCGATCATTAACCAATATGTGCCACTATCGGTTTTGTCACTTACAATATAAGGACCTTCCCAATTTTAAGATAATTTTCCAGAGTTCTTTGGTCGAGTACTGCCTTAAATTCATCGAAGTACAAGGTCATCGATGTCAAGCATTCATTTCCTCATTTTTTTATTGTATGCCTTTCTTAAAGTGTTATGGTATCGCCCCAAGTTTGCGATGGCATGATCTCAAGTTTCTTCGATCCGATTGAGGTTACATAGAAGTCCGAGTTCATTCTCAACATATGTAACTTGTCTTCTAGTAGTTGGTAGGTCGAGATCTGAAGGAATGAAAGCTTCAGTGCCAAAGGCCATCATGAATGGTGCGCAGCATAAGGATGTCTGGGTTGTAGTCCTATATGCCCATAAGATTCTGAGTAGCTCTTCGACCCATCTTTTTCTTCTTTTATTCTTCTAGGCATTTTCGTTATTCTGACTTAATACTTTTATTAATAGCTTCGGCCTGGCTATTTCCTTGTGGATAATAAGGTGTTAAAGTAGTCACTTGGATCTTGTATTTGTTGAGGAATTTGAGGACTTTACTGTTGATGAACTACTTGCCATTATCCAACCTTATCATCTGTGGATAGTCAATTCTAATGATGATGTGCTCCCATTGATATTTAATTACTTCATTTTCGTCATTGTGACATAGTGGAAAAGCCTCGACTTATTTGATGAAGTAATTTGTAGCTACTAGTATAATTTTTTTGCTTCCAGGTCCGGGGTCGAATGGACCAATGATGTCGATTGCTCATCGTTTACTGACATGCAAGTCGAGGGCTAGACTTTTGATGTCTTGAGTGTGGATTTGACATTTGTAGCATTTTCAAACAAAATATTCTCAATCTTGCCTTATATTTGGCCAATATAACCCTTAAGTGAAAGCTCTTTGAGCTAGTGACCATTCTGAGACATGAGCTACGCATATTCCTTCGTGGAGCTCCTTAGTTTTGATTTATGCTTGAAATACATTCAATTAGTGGGCCTTCGTTGATTTATGCATGAAATACATTCAATTAGTGGGCATCCACTGATAATTATGTACAATACTCCTCCTCGGACTTTAAATCTTGGAAATTTGGCTAACAGGGATTGAGATTCATCCTTATTTTTGGGGAAGGTATTCGAATTTAAGTATATGAGAAATGGCTTTCTCGAGTCTTCAGGATCTTCATTTTTAGAAACTTGGATTTGTATTTCATAACTGATCTCGAGCCTAGAATGTTGGATCACTTCGATGTCCAGTGTCCTTTTCTCAATGCCTTCGGGTATTGCGAGCGATGTACGTTAGTCCGTCTGCATGATAGTTTTTAGCTCTTAGCAAATTGAAATTCTGGCTTTCTTAAACTTCTTCACCTTTTCTTCGACTAAAGCTGCATAGTCAACCATTTTTCTTGATGTTTTGAATGTTTTGTTGGAATGGTTAGCCACTAGTAAGGAGTCCACGTAGACGACTATTTCTTCTACTCCAAGTGCCAATGCGAGGTCTAAGCTATATAAGATAGCTTCATACTCTAGTTCATTATTTGCTGCATAGAACTTGAGTTTGATAGCATTTTTGATTCTATGGTTGGATGGTGTTACAAGAATGATGATAATCCCTGATCCCCTTAGTTTTGCAGATTTATCTGTAAAGAGTCTCCATCCTGTGCTTTTAGATCATATGTTCGGTTCAATAATTAAGTCATCGGCTAGTACTTCTTTGAGTTCATCCCATTTAGGGCCATTGACAGGGAAGTCTGCCTAAAAATTGGCAACTGCCTGTCCTTTGATCGATATTTATGGCTCGAATGAGATATCATATTCACCTAGGAAGATGGACCATTGTTGAACCCTTCTAGATTTCATTTTTTTTAAGGACTTGTTAGAGGGGTAATTTGGTGATGGCCTTGACGGGATGTGCTTGGAAGTGAGGTCAAAGTTTTTGATAACTGTATACCAGAGCTAGCAGCTGATTTTAAGTTGTTGTATACCTTTTTAGTAGGCATGAGAGTTTTGTTGATAAAATAAATTGGCTTTTCCACCCCGTTATCTTTGTGAATGATGACAAAACTGATTAAATCTTCTGTTATCGATAAATATATTGTTAATAACTCATGATTAATAGGAATACTCAATATGGGAATACACCCCAAGTATCTTTTCATGTCATGTTAGGCCAATTCCCATTCTGGGGTCTGGAAGATTTCTTTGTGTTGTTTCCATGTTACTGTGGTTGGGTTTCCACGAAGAAGGAGGTGAAGAAGTTTGCATCGATTAGATGATTTTGAGATAAACCTGTGAAGAGCAGTGACTTTCCCAGCGAGCTTCTAGACGTCCTTTTTTGTTTGTGGTAATTGCATGGCCATGAGTGCCTTGATTTGTTCGGGATCAATTTTTATCCCCCTTTTGCTTACCAGATGGCCCAAAAATTTACTAGATACTACTCCAAATTGGTATTTTTTGGGTTTAATTTTATTTGATATGTATGGAAGATGTCAAAGATTGTTTGCAGATTATTACAATGATATTCTCATTTTAGAGTTTTACAGATCATACCATTAATGTATATCTCAAGAATTTTGTCCAAGTGATCTTTAAGCATTTTGGTCACGAGTAGTTGATACGTTGCTCTTACATTCTTCAATCCAAATGGCATAACTGTGTAATAGTAAAGACCCCTTTCCACTACAAATGTAGTTTTTTCTTGATCCTCTTTGGCAAGGGGAACCTGATTATATCCGGACGTCGCATCCATCATCGAAAGAAGTTCATGTCCTGCCACAAAATCGAGGAGGTGAGGGATTAAAGGGAGAGGGAAATTATCCCTAGATGTAAACTTATTGGGTTCAATGAAGTCCACACAGACCCGAATCTTACCATTCTTCTTCGGTACAACTACGCTTTTTGAAACCAATTTTGGATATTTAGCTTTCCAGATGAATCCAATTTGAAGTAGCATATTGATATCTTCATTAAATGCTTCTCGTAGTCTGGGTGCCAAATTATGTTACTTTGGTACCACAGGTTTGCCATTAGGTATGAGGTATTATTTGTGGTCAATTCCTAGCATTTCTTGAAAGGACCATGCAAAGGCATCGACATTTCACTTTACAGCTATATAAGAGTATCTCTTTCTTATGGTGAGAGCCTAGAGCCAATGAAAGTGCATCTCCCTGGTCCATCGAGTTCTATATATTTGACTATTTTAGTATGATGCTGCTAGATTATTGGGAGAGGCTCCATCTAGAATTACTATGCCCTTAGTAGTTGTGACACATGAGGGTTTATGGTGGTATTCTTGTACATCCTTGCAAAGGCTTGACTCCCTTTCATTTCGTAAACTCCGTGGTCAGTCGAGAACCATAAAGTCAAATAATATGTCAAAGGTACGGCCTTGATTGAGTGAAGTCTTCTTCTTCCCAAGATTCTAGGGTATTTAGACTCAGTATTAATGACTATAAATTTGACAAAAGTTGTTTTCGGCCCTGCCTGAACAGGCAATGTGATTTTTCCTATGGCAGATTCTTTGAAACCATTGAAGCCAGTGATAGTTGTGGCTAAATATTTAATGGAATCTTTGAGGCCTAGGCCATCGACTACTCCTTTGAATAGTATGTCTGCTGCACTTCCTGTGTCTTCGCGGAGCATATATAAGTAGTCATGCCCTACTTTGAGCATTATCACCAGTGGGTCATCGTGATGATACTTCACATGAATGGTATCGTAATCCTCAAAAGAAATGTGATATAAACATTTTGTTTTGCTAAACCTGGGTAGAAGTTTGGCAGATTTCTCGACAGAAGTCATCTTATAACACAATGTGATTATATCATCCATTTTTTGCTTCTTTCCTTTTTTGATCTCAATCATGTACAGATAGCGAGCTTGACCATGTCCTTGTTCGTCTTCCTTTATTTTTTACTTCTTCTTCGAGAAACTTCTGGACATCGATGACGTATTCATGGAGCCTTCCCACCTTCATAATACGATGAAAATACGAATGAGAGAATAACAGTTATCAATTTCATAGATATGGACATTATGATACAGATAAAAAGATTTATTCCAGATGTCAAGAATTTTTTGTGCTTCTCGAAGGAACTTATCCCCCTTTAGGATGGGCAAGATAACTGATAGGGTTGTTATCATTGGAGGTAGAACTGGGATTAACCTATCTTTTTTCTTGTCTTTTCCTTTGATGTTACCATTGGATCGCCCACGTTATTTAGCGATAGCATTATTCGTCAGTTTCTGGCGTAGTGGTGGCAGAACATCGAGGAATGAATGACAGCAGAGCTTTTCATTTTATCTTTTTTTGACCGTTTAAGCTCAATGTAGAGATTAACAATATCTATTATTTTTGCTACATTTTGGACTTGTGAAATGTTAACTCTTTTTGAACTTTAGAATCGATGTGGACTGCAGAAGTAATTGTTTGTACTACAATCTTTGGATCTGAGTTCCCGATCTTTCTTATTTCTTGTAAGAAATGTTTGTAAAAATTTGTAAGGGTTTCCTAGATGCCTTGTTTAAAAAAGAACAGAGAATCAACTGTTATTTCACGTCTTTAGCATGTGCAAAATTTGATTCGAACAATTGTTGAAGCTGAGTAAAGCTAGTTATCGATCCTTTGAGAATGGTATGAAACCATCAGAGAGTTTCTTCTTTAAGACTCATGTTAAACAAACAACATAACATGTGATCGAGTTTAGAGTAAAGGTCTACTCCTGTTTTGAAGTGTCTGGCATGGGTTAGAGGGTCGTTGAGGCCTGCGTACTAATAAAATTTTGGAATGTAAAAGTTTTCTAGAATAGACATAATTTTGAGGTGAGGAGAGATAGGATTTGTTTCAGCCCGATCTAGAGCATATCTTCGATTCAGATTATTAGAATATATGGCCTGAATCTTATTATTAAAGTTATTCAGGAAAATAAACTGAGGGAGCACGTGCCATAGCCGGGGGAGGATTGAAATCTCCTTATCCTTCAGGGTTCAACCTCTCCCGCACAAGCCATCTTTGAGGGGGTAGTGGGCTTTGATGCTGAGTTCGTCAACTACCCTGAGTGGTTGATACTGATGATGTGAGTCCGAAGTATCGTGATACTTTGTCTATGTTCCTTTATCGTGATCTCGACGTTCAATTTCTCTCCTCCCTTGGTTCATTCTTCCCCTCTGAGATACCCTGAATCGGTTGTCACTTCGTGCTGGGATGGGTGTCCCTTGTCGAGTAGTAAATCTGTTATGTTATCTTCGCAAAAATTTTATTTCCTTATGATGGATTCGGCTTTGTTGCTCCCGAGCTTTCCTTCTTTCAACCCTCTCTACTTAGGGGGCTTGAGCATGATTTTTTGATTTTTAAGGCATTGGAGTCTGCCTAATTCCATTTATCTTTGGAGCTCAACAACAATAATGTGCAAGTTGACAGTTTCTGGCAATACGGTTATTGGGATGTCCTCATTGTTCCTTTGGTTACTTGAGGCATTTCTGAAGTCCATATTGGTCATAATAGTGATTGTTTAGGATGAGATTTGGTATAAAAAGTAGAAGCAATTTCCCACAGACTGTGCCAATTGTAATGGCTAGTTTTCCAGTTGGTAAACCATGCCACTACTTAGGTAAAGAAAATAAGATATAACTGTAAATAGAAGCTAGAACACAATAAATTTTACGTGGAAACTCAGTAAAACCTGACAAAAATTGAGACCTCGAGGAGGATTTTGTGATATAAATCTACTATGTCCTAATCAATTATACTTACAGGGAGATTAGGATTAGGGGTATAACGAAAATTATATAATTCATCATTGTAAACATATGATCTGCTTATATTTATAGATGGATACAGGCAGTTACAAATAATATTTCTCCTAACTTTATGGGAGGTGGCTGAACTTCACCGAGCACGTGCAACGGCTATATTTGACAAAGTGTAACAGCTACCGTGGATGGTTGAGCCCTGTAGTTATAGACTTGACCCTTCTCGAATGATCGAATACCTTCAGCGTGGCTCTGATAGCTCCTTCTTATGGAATCTAGGGATATGCTACTACACGACTGCTGCAGCGCGTAGCAGTTATCTATTGGGTGGCAGTTGCATTTGTGGTTTTGGTTGTAGGGTTTCATCCTTGCGAATTTGGATAAGATAGGGTGTTCTCCAGATTGGATTGGCTTGAATAATGTGCTGGATAGCACAGATGGAGACATTGGGTTTGGGTAGGATTGTCATCGACCATTTCATTCTTTGCCTATCGGATTGATCGTTGTGTATGCTGTATTTCCAATTGTCAGTCTCGTTGTAAATGGGCATTCGTCTGTCGAGGTTTGTGTTGGGTGTCAGGTTAGTTTTGGCCTTAACGATTGTTTTTGCATATACATTCGAAGTCAATGTAACCATTGACATTCGAAAGCATCTTCTTGAGTATTTTGGGTTAATGGAGGACAATATACTCCTTGACATGACTGTGGTCGGGGAGGGCGTTGGAGTATGTATAAACTGCCTTAGCACAATCGAGATTTTTTATCTTGTGAAACTCATCTAGGAATTGTTTAGTAAAGCTTTTGAGTGCTTCTGTTTGGGTTTTTTGAATGTTGAAGAGGGCACCTACCTTGACCTTTTAATCCTTATTGAATGCGAAATAAAAAATAAACTCGATGGCTAGAATGATGTGTTCGCAAATTTTTGGGATATGGAAATTTAGGGGGACTTCGATAGCTAGAAGCTCTGGGCAGAGTGGATTGTTAATTATGTTCTAAGAGTTTGGGGTTGGGCTCGAACTGATGCGGGTGACAGCATTGATCGGCTGGGCAAGCTCCTATTGTGTGAGGTAAGCTGCTTAAAGGGGAGAATGATGTGTTTGTGGTCGATACGGCTTTAGCGTTTGCCAAGCCGTTCTCGGGCTGGTCTTTGATTAGGGGGTCTGGATGTTCATAGTATGGAGTCGCTCAAATCTTTCGAAACAAGGATACCTAAGTGGATCGAATCTTCGGGTATGAGATTAGCGACACCTTCGACACTTAGATAGACTGGGGGTGCCTCTATGTGGGGGTGAGGGCCTAAACGTGCGTAAATGGATCCGAGCTTTGCACCACACAGAGGCGTCTTGTGTTCGTGCCAGCTGCAGACCCCAAACGGTGTTATGAAACTGGTCGAAGTCGCGATGATGCCTATCAGCTTCTTTAATAAGACGCTAGCATTCAGTTTTGAGCTCCAGTAGTTGAGCTTCGTGCTCATGGTGATGTTTTCTCATATGTTACTCTTCAGCCTGAGCCAATTGCTTACGCATTAGGGCTAATTGAGCGACGATCTCATCAGTCGGGGCATCGACTATGGCTGAGGTGGATCGGAAGGTTTGGGCCATTAGAGGTGTACTCAGCTGGTAAAGCTGTGGGAAAATTAGGGTAATAGCACATACGACACCAAATGCAAGGGTGTAATCTCCTATAGAAATTTGATAACTTCTTTTTCTCTGGTTCAGCACAAAGGTTCAGCTTCGACCCATTCGGTGAAGTAATCTGTTGCAACAAGGATGCTTTCTCTGCAACCTGAGACTTTAGGGAAGGGGCTGATGAGATCGATAGCCCATCTTTCGAATGGCTAGGAGACTTGACTGGAATGGAGCTCTTGTGAAGGGTAATGTATGTTGTGAGCACGGCATTGGCATTTGTCATAGTATTTGGCGTACTCTTCGGCCTATTTTTTCATGTTCGGCCAAAATAAACCTTGAGAGACAGCTCGAAGGGCCATTGAACGAGCAGCAGTATGAGCACCGCAGGTACCTTCAAGGAGTCAGGAGCATATAGCTCGTTCGTTCTTGGATGGTGTATCTTTGATAGTTTTCTAACAACGACCGTTTGGCTTTGGGATCATCTCGAAGGGTAACATTGTTGATGTAATGGAGGAATGGTTTTGGCCAGTCATCTGGATCGAGACATTCACCCCCAGTATTGATGGTATTGACTTCTATCTGGTCAATACTTGGCCATTCGAGTACTTCGATATGGAGTGCTCGGGATTCTGAATGGCCTAGCATTGCTACTATATAGGCGAGGGCATCTACATGTCGGCTTTCTCCCCGAGGGTAATGAGTGATAGTATACTTTTTGGTAAAACGGTTCATACACTGTCGAACGAAAAGAGCATAATCAGCCATGCGACCATTAACTTGATTTTCACCTGCGTGATGCCTCTGAACAAGTTAGGAATCTATGAAAACTACAATTTTGGGAATGCCGAGGTCGAGAGCATGGTCGAGGCCATAAATCATAGCTTTATACTCGGCTTCATTATTGGGACATTCAAAGTTGAGCTTGACTGTCTTCACTATTCAGTCATTGGTAAGTGTGACTAAGACTATACCGATCCCTGAACCGCTTGGCCCAACGGATCCATCTGTGAACAGGCACCAGCCAGTGTTAAGGTTGATCATCTGTTAAGTCATCTTCGTATTTTTCCTACTCGACATCTTCGACCGAAAAGTCAGCAAGGAAGTCTGCTACTCCTTGGCCTTTCTGGGAAATCTGCTTCTCAAATGTAATGTCATGTTCGCCAAGGTACACAGACCACCGTTGTACTCGTCTGGATTTTTTTTGAACACTTCTCGAGGGGGGTAACTTGTTATAAAACGGATGAGGTGGGCTTGAAAATATGGCATGAGTTTGCGGGCCGAATATACAAGGGTGAGGAGCAAACGCCCAAGTTTTGAATATCGAGTTTTTGTGGGTGCTAAAGTTTTGCTGATAAGATTTAAAGGCTTCTCGACGTTAGAATCGTGTCGAATAAGCACTGAACTAATAGAGGCGTCTGTAATAGCAAGGTATAAAGAGAGTGATTTGCCTTCGATAGGGGTGCTGATAATGGGTGGTCGGCCAAGATAAGTTTAGAGTTTGAGGAAGGCCTATTCACATTCGGGTGTCCAGTTGATCTCGGGGTTGCTTTTATTTTTTGCTTTGTGGATTCCTTGGTCGCGCAAGAAGTAAAAGAGCCAAGCACATCAGTCTGAGGATTTGAAAATGAAATGGTTGAGGGCTGCTATCTTACCAGCCACTTTTTGGATGTCATTTTTGGTTCTGGGTGAAGGCATGTCGATGAGGACTCCAATGTGTGTAAGATCGATCTCGATACCTCGTTTACTGATGAGATGGCCTAAAAATTTACGAGATAACACACCAAATTGGCATTTATCTTGGCTGACTTTCATGTTGTATGTTCAAAGAATCGGAAAGACTTCGGTTAGGTCCCGGATATGGGCCTTTTTATGGAGGCTCTTGCGTAACATATCGTCGATGTAAACTTTGATCGACTTGCCAAGCAATGGTTTAAACATGGTTGTGACAAGGTACTTGCATGACATTAAAATAGTAATGGCCTTGTTCAGTGATAAAGGAAGTTTTAAGTTGATCTTCAGGGAGGAGGGGTACTTGATTGTAACCCGAAACCGCGTCGATCATTGATAGGCCCTCATGTCAAACAGTGGCATCGAGGAGTACTGAGATGATCGGGAGGGGGATATTGTTCTTCGGTGTGTGCTTGTTGAGGTCGGTGAACTCGACGCAGATTCTGATCTTTTCGTTCTTCTTGGGAACTGCCACAATATTTGATATCCAGTCAGTGTACTTTACTTTTCTTATAAATCCTGCGGCTATGAGTTTGTCTGCTTCAAGGTTCACTACTTCTCGAAGTCGTGGTGCCAGGTTATGCTTCTTCTATTTTACTGCTGAGGATTAGAGAATGAAGTCGGGGCAATGGAAAGACAAACTGGAGTCGACGCCGGGCATCTCCTGGAACATCTATGCAAAGACATCTTTATTTGCTCGAAGGAAATCTTCAAGTTCAAGGTGTTCTACGTCGCCTAGAGAAGTTCTAATTATTGTACCTCGACCAGGACCATTGAGTTTAATATATACAGTGGGTTCGACTTGTGAGGTCGTATCTGTCGAAGGTATAGGGATAGAAAGGGACAATGATTACTATGGGAGGCTGACAAGTTTCCGGGTTTGATTGATCTTTGGATGCTCGCATGAATGGGCGAGATGCTGAAAACCATTCAAGTTCCAAGTCCTTTCGGGAGTGGTGAAACGAAAGGTCAAATAATAGGTCGAAGGTATGGCTCTTATGGCGTGGAGCCAGTCACGCCCGCGAATACCATGGTTTTTGGACTTCTTATCGATAACATGAAAGCTGGCTTGAAGTGTGACAGGACCTGTGGTGACTGGTTGGCTGATTCGACCAACAGCGACTTATGTGGCCCCATTAAAGCCTTTCAATTCGACATTGGCTGCAGCAATGAGATCTGCCTTCCTCATGGTTTCGACAGTTTGGTGGAAAAAGACATCAACTCTACTCCCTATATCAATCAGCATGGTGTGGAGGACGAGGTACTCGATCTTAATCATAATGACTAATGGATCAGAATGGGGGAAACGGACGTATAAAGTGTCACAGTCGATGAAAGAAATGCCTTCGAGTCGAGGCCGAAGGCTTGATTCTGGCAGGGGGGTGGGTAACTCCTCCGGGTAAGTCAGTTTGTAATATTCTTCGGCATGCTTAAGCTTGCTCTTTGAACGGACGCTGTCGATGTTGTTGACCTCGATGAAACAAATTTGGTAGATATGCTCAATGGTCGGATCAGCAGTAGGGGTGGGTTGAGACTTGAGGTATGACCCGTCAAGGTAGTTGGGAAGGACGGCAGCATACTGATGTAGATGACCTACTTTGAGGATGATCTCGAGAAAGTGCTGGATGGCGAAGCATTTATTGGTATTGTGACAATTACATTTGTGATTGGCACAGTAAGGTTCACCTGGTCTGATTTCGATAGGGTAAGGGATACACCAAATAGGGTCTGCTTGTCTGTATGGTAAAAGGGTGGTGAGAGGGGAAGCGAGTGTGGGTAAGGCTGGATTTGGTCGCTTCTTGCGATCTTCAGCGCTGTTATCGATGTTAGGGCATTTGTGGCTCATAGTCTCCTGTGAGACAGGAGCGATCAGGGGTGTTGGAGTAGGAGGCAGGTTTGGTCAAGGTTTATTAAAGTTTGTGGTGCTCGAAGGCTGGCTCTTTTACGAGATTCATGAAGGCGATCGAGGTCTATATTACCATTGACCATCGAGAGCATCTCCTCGAGTGTTCGGGGTTTATGGAGGACCAAGAATTCTTTCACACGACTATGATCTGGTAAGGCAATTGAATACGCGAGTTCAGCATTCGCATAGTCGGGGTTCTTAAATTTTTTTGACTCGCCAAGAAACCTTTTAGTGAAGGCTTCGAGTGTTTCCTTGCTGGATTTCCTTAAATTGAACAAGGCATCGACTCGGACTTCTCTGTCATTATTGAAGGCAGACTAGGTGATAAAAAGCTGTAAAAGTTGCTCGAAGCTCTGGATAGAGCCATTTGGATGGTTGTGATACCATCGAAGGGGGCTGTCAGTAAGGCTTGTCGGAAAAAGATTGCATAGTAGGTAGTCGGTCGTGGAATAGAGGCTCAACACATTTTAGAATTCGAGAATGCGGGATTTGGAGTTTGTGCTGCGGCATTTATTAAGTTTGGGAGCACGGAAATTGGGGGGTATTTTGATAACCAAAAGTTTGGGATAAAGAGGTTTGTTCAGTCAACTCCAAGAGATAGGGGTTGGGCTCGCACTGACGCGAATGGCGGGTTGTATTTTGTGGTCAAATTCTTGCTATGCAGCATAGGCAGGATAGGGGGAGATCAAAGGATTTGAGGATTGTGAAGTTGAGTATGTGGCATGTATTAGGCACTGCATTCCTCGAGTCGTTCTCGAGAAGGACGGCGTCTGGGGTGTCTGGAGGAGCGGAGGGTGGATTCAGACAAATCATCTGTGGGGTGAATCTCGAGATGGATAGAACCAGCTGGGGGAATAGTACAGGGAACACTTTCAGCATCAGTATGTACTGGGGGAATCACAAGATTGGGTAAGGGTCCCATACGAGCTTGGGCAGATATGCACGACGGGACTGGTGCTTGGGATGGTCGAAAAGCTTCCAGAGGCTGTTGTCTCTGCAGCTCTTGGATGGTATTACGCAGCTTATCGATTGCCTAGTTCTGTCTGTTCTCATCTTCCAGACGTTGGTTCCGTTCGGCTTCTAGCACTAGCCGGTGCATTTCCAGTTCCTGGTGAAGTTGTACATAATGGCACTCCTCAGCTTGAGCCACTTGTTGAGATATCAGGGCTACTTGGGCAGCCACTCCATCGATGGAGATGCTGGCATAGGCTGAATTGGAGCGGTGGGTGGGTGCCATTGAAGATAACTGGTTGAAATTGGGGATAAAGAGTGGGGGAAAAAAGGAAATTGGTAGTTTGAAAAGCACAGACGGCGCCAAATGTAGGGGCCTAACTTCTTTGGGAGGGGAAGTCGGTTCTTACACCACGGGCTTAATCATCAATCAAAGGAATATAAGTAAATAATCTAAAGAATGAACAATCTATAGACAATATACTTGCGAAGAAGCCTGAATGTGATGCTCTACGACCTCTAATGAGGATATTTAAGAGTGTATTTATTACTGATGAGTAATCGAAGGTTCGAGTACTCGGTTTTTATAGGGAAATCGAAGGTAAACTGGAAAGGGGCTGGGAAGAATTTTTTCTAACCCCTCCTTAGTTCCCTATCTCTCTTATTTAAAGAACATAGGAAGGGCTGAGTCACCAAGGTTAGGTCAGATTACAAGGGTACCATCCGAATAATCTAGCGTGGGTATGGGCGCCGAAAATGTCGAAACTGTTACTATAATGGTTGTTGGGTCTGTCACTGTACTTTTCTACTATAGTAGTGGTTGGTCCTGTAACTGTAGCTGCATGGACCAACCACAGCGCTGTCTTGTCTAGTGAGCTGGATGCCTGTCCCATCATACTTCAACCATTTGTTGATATGGTGGAAGTGTTTCTGCTGCGATGTGTGGAGTCCATCCTCGAGTCTTCTTTAGAGTCGAAGCTTCATCTTCGGACGGTCATTGGGAGGTTTGTTTGTGGATTTTTCTGGACTTTGAGAGGTTCGAGTAGGCTTTGAAGTAGCTTTTGAGTGTTTGTTTGGGGTAGAAGGCTGCGAGTAGGCTACTACAATATGTTTGACAGGTAGAATTGAGCAATGTGTAACGTATTTGAATTTGAATTGCTGGTACATATTCGACATGACTTGCTGGTAGATCTGTATGCTGGTATCTCTATATGAAAATTAAAGTATAGAATGGGTCGGACGTCGAAGGCCACCCCCGGGTATTTCAAGCCGCGGGATTGAGCTTTGACGAAGCATTATATTGCCGATAGCAATGCATTCTCAAGTATCTGGTCTATCGTCCATTCATGCCATTCGGGTGTGCTCGAATTGGAACCTTAAAAACTTCATGGTCACCTCCAAGAATCAGTCGAGTTAAAGGGTTGACGTGATACCTAGGTTTGACCAACTCAAGAAGTTCACTGGACTACGTAGGTCTCCCCCAGGTATTTCTGCTCGCGGTTTTTTAGCCTAAGCGAGGCATTATGTGATCGGCCCCAATGCATCCCAGTGTGTCTGGTCTGTCGACTATTCCTGCCACTCGAGTTTGCTCGAATTGGAACTTTGAAAAACTTTGAGGTCGCCCCCAAGTATCAGTCGGGTCGAAGGGTTAACATTGATACTTAAGTTTGTCCAACTCAAGAAGTTTACTGGACTTTGATTGTTGCCCCCGGTTATTTTTGTCTGCAAGTTTAAGCCTAAATAAAGCATTATGTGGTCGGCCCCAATGCATCCCCGAGTGTCCGGTCTGTCGACCATTCTTGCCACTTGGGTCTGCTCGAATTGGAACATTGAAAAACTTTGAGGTCACCCCTAAGTACCTGTCGGGTCAAAGAGTTGACATGATACTTAGGTTTGACCAACTCAAGAAGTTCACTAGACTTCGAATGTCACCCCCAGGTATTTCTATTTGGGGGTTTGAGCCTAAATGAAGCATTATATGGTCAGCCCCAATGCATCCCCGAGTGTTTGGTCTGTCGACCATTCATGTCACTCAGGTTTACCCAAATGGGAACCTTGAAAAAATTTTAGGTCTCTCCTAAGTATCAGTCGGGTTGAAGGGTCGACATGATACTTAGGTCTGACCATCTCCAGAAGTTCCATGGAAATATGGGATGAAGCTTCAGGGGAGAAAAATATATTTATTGATTACATATGGTGGTTACATCAGTTGTGAAGGTTGGTGGCCGCGGCCTGTTGTAGGATACTAGCTGTATTGTGCTCCAAGGGTTGGGTAGGGGCTCCTCAGCTTCTTTCATCAAGTGATATGAACCTTTGTCCATTTTTTCGTACACTACATAAGGTCATTCCCAGGATTCGGCTAACTTTTTGGCATTGCGAGGTTTTGAGGAGGGTGTGACTCGTCGAAGTACGAAATCTACAATATCGAAGGTCTTAAATCAAACCCTCTTGTTGTTTGACCTCTGAAGAGAGAGAGAGGAAAATGGCCTAGGTTAGCTATGACTTGTTCTCTGGTTTCATCGATCCATATCATATTATATCCAAATTCAAACTCTTTATCTTCATCGGGGAGGTCAGGGTCGCGTATGGGCACTTCAAACTGAGTAGGCAGCACAGCTTCAGTACCATTAAACATGAGGAATGGGGTATGGCCCATCGCCTTTCATGGTGTGGTACGATAGGCCCACAGTACGTGTTGAAATTCTTAAACCCATTAACCCTTCTTCTCGTCGATACGTTTCTTAAGGCCATCGACTATAGTTTTATTAATTGCTTCGACCTAACCATTACCCTATGAGTAATGAGTAGAGGGGGAAAGAATAATGTTGTACTTTTTGATGAAATTGTAGACTTTATTCAGTAAAACATGTGGACCGTTGTTCCATCAAATCATGTGGGGACAACCGAAATATGTGATGATATTTTCCTTAAGGAACTTGATAACTTCCACTTCCTTGGTTCGACATAGAGGCACGGCTTCGGCCTATTTGGTAAAATAATTTGTGGTAACTAGAATTTGTTCTCTGTAGCCCGAAGCTTTGGGAAAAGGACCCACTAGATTAATGGTCCACAGTTTGAATAGCAAAGCAACTTGGCTAGAATGAAGGTCTTGTGACGGGCTTCAAATTTTGTGGGAATGACACTGGCATTTTTCGCAGTGCTTTGCATATTCTTTAGCTTCTTTCTTCATATTGGGCCAGCAAAAACCCTGGGTTATGGTTCATAGAGCCATAGATCAACCAGCGGTGTGGGTACCTTCAAAGAGTTTGGCAAATATGGTAGTGGACTCGCATTGGGAGATGCAACGGAGGTGTACGCCATTTTATGATTTGCGGTGTAGACCGCCTTTGAGAATGGTGTACCGTCGGGTGTTTTCAAATAATGAACGTTTAGCCTTGGGATCCTCTGGGAAGATAGGACTGTTAAAGTATGCGAGGAAAGGTCTGTGCCAATCTTCGGGATCGAGGCTCTCACCCTCAGTATTGATGGTAATGATTTCCATCTGGTTGATACTTGGGCATTCGAGCACATCGATTGTAAGGGTTCAAGATTCGAATTGGCCTAGCATTGCGCCAATGTAGGCGAGGGTGTCGGCATTTCAGTTTTTGCTTTGAGGGTAATGTATAATCGATGATTTTTCAGAAAACCGATCCATACATTGGCGAATGAGTGTAGCATACTCAGCCATGTGACCATTTGCCTAATTTTTGTTGGTGTACTATCTCTGAACAAGCTGGGAATCAGTAATCACTCCGAGTTTAGGGACACCAAGTTTGAGAGTGAGATCTAGACCATGTATCAAAGCATCATACTCGGCCTCGTTATGTGTACATTCGAAGTTTAATTTGATAGCCTTTTCGATGTGGTCGTTAGATGGTGTGACCAAGACAGTACCTATACCAGAATCATTCGGTCCTGCAGATCCATTTGTAAAGAGACGTCAGCCCGTATTAGAATTCCAAGGTTCAGTCTATTCGGGCAAATCTTTAGGTAGATCATCTTAGTGCTATTTCCAATCGATATTTTTGACCGGGAAGTCAGTAAGAAAATCAATCACGGCCTGTCCCCATGAGGGAAATTTGTTTTTCGAAGGTGATATCATGTTCGCCGAAGTATACAGACCATTGTTGTACTCGTCTGGACTTATCTTTTTTACTGAGGAGTACTTGAAGAAGGAAACTGGTAATGACACATATGTGGTACGCCTGGAAATATGGTTTATGCTTTCGAGAGGTATAGACAAGAGTATACAATAGATGTTTGAGTTTAGTGTATCGTGTTTTGATCGGGTTTAGGGCCTTGGAAATAAAATATATGGGTTTCTCGATATTAGTGTCAATTTGGATGACGACCGAGCTGATAGCGGTCTTGGTGACTGCGAGATATAAAGTGAGCACCTCTCCTTCGACCGGGGTACTGATGATAGATGGTTGGCCAAGGTACATTTTGAACTCGAGAAAATCTTGTTCGCATTTGGGTGTCCAGTCAATTTTGGGGTTCATCTTTTTGGCTTTATGAACACCTTGATCATGCAAAAGGGAGAATAGCCAAGCACAACGGTCAGAGGATTTGGAGATAAAGCGGTTTAGGGTGGCTATTTTTCAGTGACCTTTTAGACGTCATTCCTGGCTCGGGGAGAGGGCATATCGGCGAGGGCTCAAATTTGGGTAGGGTCGATCTTGATGCCTCGTTAGCTAATAAGGTAACCCAAGAATTTTCCTGATGACACACCAGATTTGCACTTATCGGGGTTTAGTTTCATATTGAATGTTCGAAATATTGAAAAGACGTCAGTCAAATAATGTATATGGGAATGGTTCTGGGGACTCTTACATAACATGTCATCGATTTAAACTTTGACCAACTTGCCAAGCAAAGGTTTGAACATGGTGGTAACAAAGCGTTGGTAAGTGGAACCCACATTTTTTAAGTCGAAGGGCATCACGTTAAAACAGTAGAGTCCTAATTCTATGATAAACAAAGTTTTAAGTTGATCTAAGGGGAGAAGGGGTACCAGGCTATAACCCGAAGCCGGGTCCATCATAGATAGGCGTGCATGACTGGCTATTGCATCCAGGAGCACTGAAATGATTGGGAGAGAGAAACTGTCCTTCGGTGTGTGTTTATTAAGATCTATGAAGTCAATGCAGATTTGGATCTAGTCATTCCTCTTGAGGACAGTGACAATATTCGAGATCCAATCGACGTATTCGACTTCTCTAATAAAACCAGTTGCCAAGAGTTTTTTGACTGCGAGGTTCACTGCTTCTCAAAATCTCAGTGCCAAAGTGCATTTTTTCTGCATCACAGCTGTGGATTTAAGGATGAGGTTTAGTCGATGGTAGGCTAGGGTAGGGTCGATGTCGGGCATCTCATGGAACGTCCAAATGAAGACATCATTATTTGCTCGAAGGAACATGGTGAGCTCGTGGCTTTCGTCAGAATCCAAAAAACTACCAATGAATGTACCTCGACCAGGGTTATCCAATTTGGTGTAAACAGTAGGTTTGACAGGTGTGATAGAAGGGATCGAAGATGTAGGGGGAGAGAAGTGCAGTGATTGTTATGGCTTTACCAGTTTCCTGGAAAGGTTGATCATGGGGTGCTCGCATGAGCGGGCGAGGCGTTGGGAACCTTTCATGTTCCACGTGCCACAACGGGTAGTGAAACGGAATGTCTGGTAATATGTAAAAGGTATAGCTTTCATAGCATGAAGCCAATCATGTCGTAAAATATCGAGATATTTAGACTTCTTGTCGATGATAAGAAAATTGGTTTGGAGGGAAACTGGACCGGTGGTGACAATGAGGCTAAGGCGACTGATGGTGACCTCGGTGACACCGTTAAAGCCCTTGAGTTCGAAACTGGCTAGTGTGATGAGGTGAGATTTTTTCTTGGTGTGGAAAGTTTGGAGGAAGAGCACGACTGCTGCACTGCCCGTATCAATGAGCATTGTGTGTAAAACGAGATGTTCGACCTTGATCATGATGACCAAAGGGTCGCAATGGGGGAAATGGACATAAGAGTCGTCACAATCGATAAAGGATATACCTTCAGGTCGAGGGCATTGGCTAGATTCGGGTAGAAGGATGGGTAATTTCTCCTTATAAGTAGGCTTATAATATTATTTAACTCATTTACGCTAGCATCAAGTGTGACCACTGTTGATGTTATTAACTTCGATGAGGTGGAGTTAGAAAATATGTACCACGGCTAGGTCGGTATTGAGAACGGGTTGAGGCTTGAGGTATGACCCAACGACGAGATAGCTGGGGAAATCGGCAACATATTGATGTAGGCGACCAGCTTTAAGAATCATTTCCAACAATCACTGCAGAGCATAGCATTTGTTTATGGGGTACCAATTGCATTTATGATTTTGATAGTAGGGCTCGTCCTTGCAGACCTCGATGGGGAAAAGGGTACGCTAGATAGGGTCGGCCTGAATCTGTATGTGAAGGGTGCTGATGGGAGTAGTGAGTTTCAATAGGATGGGCATGGGCCTTTTATGTGAGGTTTGGAAGATTGAGCATCGAAGTGAGGGTGTTTGCAGTTGTCGTTCTCTTGAGAGACGAGATCGACCATGGGTGTAGTCGATGGTCGTGGTTTGTTGTGGTTGGTGGTCGAGGCTTGTCCCTAGAGATTAAATTTATGGTAGATGTATCCATTAACTTTAGATAGCATGGCCTCGAGGGTTCGTGGCTTTTGAATCACGATATATTCTTTGACATGGTTGTGGTCTGGTGGAGTTTGGGAGTACGCGAGAACCGCATTCGCACAGTCGAGGTTTTCAACTTTACGCAATTCATCGAAAAAATGCTTGGTAATAGTTTCAAGCATTTCGATGGGTGACTTGAGGAAGTTGAAGAGGGCATCAAATTTGACCTCACAGTCTTTATTAAAGAAAAACTGGGAGATGAAAAGGTTTGACAGTTGTTCGAAACTTCGAATAGGGCCACTAGGGTGGCTGTGGTACCATTTGAGAGGGCTGTTAGTGAAACTAGTGGGAAACATGTGATACAAGATGTGGTCAGCTGTAGAATATAGGCTTAAAACATTTTGGAACTCGAGGACGTGAGATTGGGGGTCGAAATTGCAGTATTTGCGGATTTTTGGGGTATGGAAATTTGGAGGTACCTCGACAGCGAGGAGCTGAGGGTAAATGAGGTTGTTTAAATGACTCCCAGAGTTTGGGGCGGAGCTTGCGCTGATGCGAAGGGCAGCGTGAATTTTTTTGCCAAGTTTCTGCTGTGTAAGGTACGTAGGACGAGGGGGAGAACGTTTGGGTCGAGGTTGATATTATCATGGGTTTGGGGTGCGTTCAGCGCTGCGTTAGCCGAGGCATTCCGGAGAAGGTCGTCGTGTGGGGTGTCGAGAAGTTCGATGGGTAAAATCTGATGAATCTTCCGTAGGAGCAATACCAAGATGGACCGAGCCGGCAGGAATGGCTGTGGGGGCACCCTCGACACCAAGATTGACCGAAGGGACCTCTATTTGGGGATTGGGACCAAGTCGGGCGCGGGGTGAGATGCTCGAGGGGGCGGGAACCCAAGACCGTAGAGGAGCACCTTGAGTTTGAACCTGCTGAAGCTCACAAGCAGTATGGCACAATTCATCCAGAGCATGATGTTGTCATCTGTTATCGCCTAAACTGTACTGCCGTTCAGCCTCAAGTTCTTGTTGTATGTCTTTGTGTTCAATGTGTAACTTGTTCGTATGGCACTCCTCGGCTTGGGAAAATTATTCGCTGATGCGGAAGAGTTGGTTTGCTATACAGTTGGCAGAGTTTCCGATGATGGGGAAAGAAAGAGAAAAAAAGGATTGGGCATGGTGGGTGTAGCACAGACGGTGCCAAATATAGGGGCCTAATTTTGTAGATGGGAAACTTGGCTCTTACACCTTGAAGGTTACCATCGGCTAGAAGCGTTGGCAAATATATAAGACTATAAACAACCAGTTTATTGAATTAACATACTTGCGCGAAGTCCAAGAATTGTGTTCTCCACAACCTCTAGCGGGGATTTGAATAATAGATGATATATATAAAATTAAATGACAGATCGAGTAAGAAGTAGGTTATAGGGTATTCGAAGGTAAGCTTAGAGGTTTTTAGAAAGAGTTTTTCTAACCCCTTCATAGTGTCTCCTCCCTCCTATTATAGGAGATAGGAAAGGGGTGAGTCACCATGGGAGGTCAGATTACATGTATATCCTTTAGGACTGCTGTTCTGTAGGTGGAGTCTGTTTTGACACTATAGTCATCTGGCGGCTCATTTTACTATTCTGTTTAGTATCTGGTGCTGAGTTCTGGTGTTGACCGTCTATTTTTTACTTCGACTACATAGTTAGCTTTGATAATTCCTTCAAGTATTCGATTAATCTCGGAAGGCTTCGTGAAATTAGTTGCTAGTCCTACTGGTCTTCGAGTCTCAAGGTAGGCTTCGATGATACAGGAAGGCTGCGAGTAGGTTACTACATACGGATCATAACATCAAAAAAATTAATTTCGTCATGCTTTCATCAAAAAAATCATGCACATCACTACCATGAACATCACTTGGAATTCTTCAATCTTAACATCAGAAATAGCTTTTGATGTAAAAAAAACTCATTCTCTTTTCTTCCTACCTAATAAAGAGATCCATTCAAGACAACATAAGGTTCTTTAAAATAGTACCCTTCATAAGGGATGTTACCAATCTTTTACGTTGTCACTTAACAAGTATACGCTGACCTCATTTACATAACATCCCTTCGACTACAAGACCTGCACTACCTTGTACTCTTTTCAAGTGAAATCCCAACCAAACCCATACAATTTTTTCCCATCAGCCTACTTTCATTCTGATAAAACCTAAATATGCGAAAGTAATTAACAAGAAAGATAAATTATTTTAATTGAATTAAAGACTAAAAGAAACTAGATCCCTTTACTTAGCTAGGGTTTCTTCTTCAAAACTCAATCTCTTTTACCTACTGCCATGACTCCCCACAGTTATTATTCCTCTCACTTTCGATCTGTTTAATGGGTACTGGTGGAAAATTTTATACTTCCTAGTCAATGGATTCCATAAGCACAATCTGATATTGTAATGGCCTAATTTTGTAGCTCGAAATTAAATCTTACACCAAATGTACCTGTGACAAAAATTAATGTAATACAAGAAATGGCACATGAGATTTAGAGTGGAAAACCTTTGAATATGTAAAAATCCACGACCACGAGTTGAGAGTTTAGTAACTGTAACTTTTATTTCTTAAGGCTTATATCTATTTCCAAGTAATCTCTATGAACAAGAAATGGTTGATCTTGAAATAAGATGCTTTTTGGTGTTTAGTATCTAAAAATTCCTGTGTTAGAGTCCAGAAAATCTGGCCTTTATGGTCCTCAGCTACACTAAAACTTTTTCTATATATAGACCTTACCCGCAGCCCGTTATTGTGAGGAAGCGCATTCTCCAAATAATGAGGTAAGTAGTAGTTGAATGTCTAACTGTTTAGTTTGTGGGAGACATGTGTCTTTGACTTGTTTATACTTTGTTGAAGTATTTGATCCACGTTATTATTAGTTCATGGGATAGGTGGCGATGCTGACTGTACATGTCACGTGTGTAATGCGTGAGTCTGATATTGAGGTAGTTCAGATTTAGACTAGGTCGAGGAATAAGTCCCTACAATCGCCCCCTCGCAACCTAAGGCCCGGGTGGCTTTGGTTGAGAAAAATATGTTGACTATTGGTGTTGGAAGTTGAAAAGGTATGATGTATAGATTGGGAACTTGACTAGTTGGGTACTAGGTATTTATTTATGGTAGATTGTATTTGGCATCTATGATGATGGAAAGGATTGATGTACTTATCGCTTGGGGTTCCTAGATTGATTTTCTCTTTGAATGATGACTGCTTAGGAAATGTATATTCGCATTGAATGTCGGTTTGATATAAATAGAACCTATACTGTAGGTTTTTTCGCATATGCGAAGTACCCTGTTGTTGTAATATCCTCTAAGTACTCTGATTTTATAATGGTGAAGGCCTGGCAAATGGTATATGAAGAGAGAGTGGCTACAGAATTTTAGAGGCAAAAGTTATGTTACATTGGCAATCAAGTACTGGAGAATCCTACGCCCATTCCAGTACCACCGACTTATCATGGGATGACAGAGGTTGAAGCAGCTGAAGCTGAAGATGATTTTTACCATATGTGGAAGTTTTATTACGCGGTTCTATCTGGGAAGCAGCGTCGAAGATTTCTTTGCATATTGGTGAAGGACAAGGTTGAGGAAACATATGTAGAGGCCGGCATACATACAAGACATTATTGTCGGTATCCTGCGAGGGACTGGGTTCTAAAGTAGGGCCTCCTTTAATCTATACCAACTCTCAGTTTGTGGGGGTAATGGAGGAGGGGACAGTAGCGGTGAAGGGAGACAGAGATTGAAAATCTTTCTTCTGCATAATAATCTTCTCTTGAAGTGAAGAATTTCCTCCATCTGAAGGTTGGTTTATGCACTGATACCTTAGCTTCCTCAGTTTCTTGTGGAAGTAAATGGTGTAAAGGAGCGACTAGACATTTCTTGCAGAAGATTTTCAAAACAAAATAGTGTAAAAAACCAAAATGTAATGTAACCTGTAGGTCGATCAATAGAGATATCTGAAAGGCTTGCTATCTGTAAAGTATTCTATAAGTAATATTCGAGCCAATGAAAAAGAAAGTTGTGCAAAAATTATGTTTGATAGTTCGAATTAGCTGTTATTTTTTACTGAAATCGAGCTAAAAGAAATATATATGTGGGAGTATGAAAATGAAATTTTGAGAAGTCAAACTAAGAAAATAAAATTTTATTAGTTGAACTATCGAAAATATAAGTGAGGATGTAAATATAGACATATTTGAAGATCTGTATCGAACTGATTAAATTCCAAGAATCGTGCTGAGAGGAAAATCCTAGCAGTGAATAAAATATGTAGGAATTAAAATATTGAGCTATGGAGATATTGTTGGAAATGTGTTACTTTACGGCGACGCATTCAACAAAGGTGGCAAACAGAGATGAAGGCGACGCATACTTCCCGGCGATAAATGTAGTTAGAGGAAACCTCAACCCGTCAAGTTGGGCAGATGAAATGGAACATGAAGAATAGGTGCATCTCGGTCCTAATCACGTCCTTAAAGGGGCCAAAGTATAGACCATAGACCTGAGAGTGACACGCTCTACTCGTAAAGATCACTGAAAATCATATTCTGGAATGCGAGGGAGCTGGGAAACCGAAAAGCAACATGATATCTCAGGAAAACTACGACAAGACTATAACCAAATATTGTGGGAATTGCATAACCAAAAATTTTCTGTAAGAATTTTGAGCTGCCAGGGTATGAAAACATAGTCATTTCCAATGAACTAAATGTAGAAAAAGGTAACATATGGATTTTTTGGCTTAAAGGAACCTCTGCACCTGGTGTCATTTCTATGACAAAATAGTATATTACGGTGAGTTACATAGAGGGCTGCTTCTTCTTTGTACATAGACTGCAGCAGAATTAACAGGTTGGATCTCTGGGATGACCTCTCTAATTTTGCTGCAACAGATATCAAACCCTGGATATGAATAGGTGATTTCAACGTGGTTCTCCAGGTAGCTAAAAAAATTGGACGATATCCACCAAACACAAATGCAGTGATAGCTTTCAACATTATCCAGGATACAGCAAAACTCACAGAAAAACCCTCCTCCAGTCTAACCTTTACGTGGTACATTGCGTAAAGTGGGAATAACAAAATGATGGTAGTCCTCGACAGATATCTCTAGAATATAGAATAACAAAGCACGTTCAAAGGTTGGAGAATGAAAGTACTGCCTAGAACTCTGTCTGATCACTCACTTATTTTGGGGGAATGTTGTCAGGTGCCTAAACCAACAAATATCCCTTTCAGGTATCTTCAATCCTGGGGAGAGGAACCAAATTTTGGGGATATCGCAGCCAGTAGCTGGGGGAAGCCGATGTATGCTGCCTCTATTTTCTCTATTATGCTTAAGCTGCGAAGACTTAAAGATGATATAAAGGTATGGAGACATGAATCTAAAACCCCGTAGAAACAAAAAGAAAACCTGGAGAGAAAGATGTTGCAGCTACAAATATAGTCGAAGGAAGATATAACCAATGACTTGATAGAAAAGAGATACCTTGCTCAAATTAAACTCCTGAACATATGGGTGGAAACTAAGGTGATGGATTGAAGGAAAAAATCTATAATCAAATGGCTACAAGCCAGGGACGAAAATGCGAGGTTTTTCCATTCAACCCCAAAGTCTAGGAACGAGAATTCCCTTATCACAAATATTCAAGACAGCAAGGGACGAGAAATAACAAGTCAGACGCTCATATAGGAACATATCACGAGTTACTACAAGGCCAAATTCGTTGTTACAGATACACAACAATGTCCAGAACTTTTTGATCACGTCCCCAACAAAGTTACAGAAGCAGAAAGAAATAGTCTCACTACAGCTCCAACTACTGAGGAGATTAGGGATGCAGTATTCTCTATAGACAGCAACAGCGCCCCCGGTCCAGATGGCATTTCTGGTACTTTTTACAAAAAAAATTGGGAAATCCTGGGCACAGATATTAATGCTGGGATAATCTCGTTCTTCAGGGATGGTATGATTCCCATAACATTCAACTTCAACATCATAGTTTTGACTCCCAAAATCAAAAAAACATCCAAGATTCAATAATTCATGCTGATTTGCCTCAACAACTTTATTTTCAAAGTCATCACTAAAATTCTTGCCACTCGGTTATCTCCTATTGCTCACAGATGTGTCGCAAGGGACCAAAGTGCATTTATCAAGAATAGGAACATCCATAATAATATTTTCATGGCCTCGGAGAGGGATAATGAGATGAAAATCAAGAGGAAAAATGAAAATGTGGCTCCTAAGATTGATATCAGTCAAGCATATGATACACTAAGCTTGAAATACCTACTCACACCTTATCGAACATTTTGTTTTGATTTAAAATTTTGTGACTGGATACAAACTATTATTAGTAGTAGTATGATTTCTATTCATATAAATGGTAGTCCTTCAGGGTTTTTCCTGATGGCTAGGGGTCTCAAGCAGGGGGGCTCTCTCTCCCCAATTCTGTTTACAATTGTAGAGGACATAATTAGCATTGATCTCCACAAGGCCAGAGAACAAGGCAAAATATAGACCATGGCATCAACAAAGGATATGCATGGCCCCATTTACCTACTTTTTGCAGATGATATATTCATCTTTGTAGACGAGAACAACAAATGCCTGAGATAGCTTCTGTTCTTCCTTACCAAATAACAGAAGGTCTCTAGGCAAGTGATTAGTGTGGCTAGAAGTAAAATATTTTGGAGTTCAATACCTCTCACCCGCAAAAGAGTGGTCACTGAGATATTTGGCTTCAAAGAAGGAAAATTTCCAGAGACGTATCTGGTCATTCCACTCATACAAGGGAGTGTAACAACGTAAGCAATTTTACCGCTATTGGAAAATATCATAAAAGGGCTAACAGCTGGACGGGAAGCATGATCTCAATTTTGGGAAAGAATCACTCTTACAAAGTCTGTCCTGAACACCATACCGATTCATAATATGGCAGTTTACAAATGGCCAAGCTCGCTTATCAAAGCGGAAGACAATATCCTTAGAGACTACATCTGGACTGGAGACCCAACCAAAAGGAAGGGGGTGAAGCAAAAATGAGATAAGGTATGTAAACTAATTAAGAAAGCGGGGCTGGGAATACGTAGTTTGGGAGAAGTCAGCAAAGCTATATTCTGCAAGCTTCACTGGATTTTTCAACAAGGAACTGTGGAATGGGCAAAATTTCTTAAATCCAAATTCAGCAGCAAGAGCGGGGATACTATTTGATATTATGAGCCGTCGGCATTATGGAAGGAAATACAGACTGGAGCAACCATTTTGAAACCACATATAGGATGGCTCATTGGGGATAAACAGAAAATTGATTTCTGGATAGACACCTGGGCAATAGATATCCCACTCATGGAGTATATTGATATGCCTCAACACTTAGGGAAAAAAATGCAAAACAAGACTCGGCGATTTTATCAACCCACAAGGATGGCATTTCCCTAGCGACATATTGCTTTAATTGCTAGCACTAAGAATCAACATACTGAGCATCCAATTCAACCCCAGTTCCCATGATACTATGATCTGGAAACTTGATATCCAAGGAGTTTTCTCCACCAAGAATGCATATGAAACATTGTGCAATAAGGATGATTCGACATGGTGGTAGAAGTACGTCTGGAGACAAGTAATTCTCCCTAAACTGGGAGGCTTTCCTTGGCGCTTGCTGAACCATATACTCCCTATGAATGATGCCATAATGAAGAGAGGCATCTCTAATGTGTCAGTATTCCACCAATGCCATAACGCTTCAGAAACAGAGTCTCACACCTTGTTGCGATGCCCTTTCACAGTCTCCCTCTGGCAGAAGGCTACGACATGCTTCGCGTATGCACCTATCCCCCCATCAGACAACTGGAGAGCCATACTAGAAAGAGGTAAAACATCTACTCCATACATTTTTTATCTTTGGGTGGCCATGGTTTTCGCAATATGCAATCTATAAACAAAAGGCGGTTTGATGGAGTCAAAACCCCTATCCAGCAAACTACGCTACATATCCTGATTGACATTGCAGATGCCCCTCTCCTCTCCAAAAATATAATGAATAACACCATTCAGGACCTCAGGATCATCAAGGAGCTTCATGTTCAGTGCAAACCGAGATTTGACAACAACATAGAAGGCTGTAAATGGGGGCTTCCTAATCATGGCGAGGTAAAAATCTGTTGTGATGGATCAGCTCTGGGATACTTAAAACTGCTTGGGAACTAATTATCCCCCACTTTCTGCAAATCCGATTCAACCATGTATGGAGGGAATATAACTTCTCGGCATATCAAATTGCAAGGAGAGGGTCAGACCCAAACAACTCAGCAAAAGAATGGGGAAATGGCAGACCGGAGTACTTATAAAATATCAAAGATCATGTCACAGACTACTTCAGAGTCAAGAAATCACGCTGAACTTGAGGATTATTCATTACGAGTGGAAAGTCGTTCAAACGAAGTAGGAGGCCATTCGAACGAACTGGAAATTTTATTACAAATTGTCGAGAAAAATGACAAGTTGGAAGGTAAATATCAACGTGGATGGTTTATTTGAATAGAATCCTTCTCTGTTTGGTTTATTGGAAGTATCAAGAACTGGGTTATTATAGGGTATTCGAAGGTAAACTTATAAGGCATGTCGGGAGAGATTGTCTAACCTCTTTATTGTGCTTCTTCCCTCCTATTTAAAGGATATAGAAAGGGCTGAGTCACCATGGAGGGTCAAGTTTCATGAATATCCTCCAGGGATAACTGACTTGTACCTAGAGTCGGTTCTAATACTGTAGCTGCCGATTCTGACACTGTATCTGTTGGTTTAGATACTATGGTTGTTGGATCAGGTACTGTAGTTATTGAGCTGCTTGTTTTCCTATAATGTCAGATGATCTGGCTGCCTGACGTGTCTGCCTTCGACCATGTACGACCATGGTCGAAATATTTATAATATTGATTCGGAGTTCATGCGCTGCTCATCTATATTCGCCTATAGTGGTTGGCTTCGATGGTTCCTTCGAGTGTTTGATTTGCCTTTGAAGGCTTCGTGGACATAGCTATCGCCTTACTGGGCTTCTAATTTCCAGGTAGGCTTTGATGTAGCCTTCGAGTGCTCGATTGTAGTTAGAAGGCTGCGAACAGGCTACTACATTTGCCCCCAAGTATTAGTCTGGTCGAAGGCTTGACATGATACTTAGGTTATACCAAAAAATTTACTGAACTTTGAAAGTCGCCTTACGGCCCTGTCTGCGGGATTGACTAAAGTGAAGTATTATGTGTTTGCCCCAATACATTCCTGACGGTCCAGTTTGTTGACCATTCATGCCCCTCGAGTTTGCTCGAATGGAGACTTAAAAAACATCGAGGTCTCCCCCAAGTATCAATTTGGTCAAAGACTTGACATGATACTTAGGTTAGACCAAGAAATTCACTAGACATCGAAGGTCACCCCCAAGCCTAACCGCAGGATTAAGCCTAAGCGAAGCATTATGTGTTTGCCCCTAATACATTCCCAAGGGTCCGGTCTGTCGACCATTTCTGCCCCTCGAGTTTGTTCGAATTGGAGACTTTAAAAACTTTGAGGTCGCCCCCATGTATCTGTCTGGTCGAAGGTTTGACATGATAGTGAGGTTAAACCAAGAAATTCGCTGGAAGATAAGACATGAAGCTCAGAGGATAAAAAAAATATGTTTATTGATTATACTGCATTTACATCAGTTGAACAAGGTGGGGGCCGCGGCCTGTTGCATGAGACTAACTGCATTGTAATCCAAGGATTGGGTAGAGGCCCTTCCGCTTCTGTTATCAAATAATAGGAACCTTTGTTGGTTTTGTCTTACACGACATAAGGTCCTTCCAAGAATTCGACTAACTTTCCATCATTTTGAGGCTTCGAAGAGGGTATGACCCATCGAAGTACCAAATCTCCAATAATGAAACTGCGTGGTCGAACTCTTTTATTGTATAACTTTTGGAGAGAGAGATTGTAGCGGCTGAGGTTTGCCATGGCTCGGTCCCTAGTATCATCGATCCATAGCATATTGCATCTGAGTTCAAACTCATTATCTTTATCTGGGAAGCTGGGGTCGCGTGTTGCTACTTCAAATTGAGTAGGCAGAATTGCTTTGGTATTCTAGGCTAGAAGGAAAGGTATGTAGCCCGTCGCCTTTCGTGGTACAATTCGATTGGCCCAGAGTACATGTTGTAATCCCGAACCCATTGTCCTTTCTTCTCATTGACTCCCTTCTTAAGAGCATCAAAATTGCTTCGACATGATCATTCCCCTAGAGGTAGTAAGATGTTGAGGGGGAGAGTATTATGTTATACTTTTTAAGGAAATTATAGACTTTGTTCCCAACAAATTGTGGACCATTGTCACATCGAATCATATAAGGGCAGCTGAAGCGTGTAATGATATTTTCTCATAAAAACTTGATGACTTCTTCTTCTTTGGTTTGACATAAAGGCACGGCTTCAACCCATTTTGTAAAGTAATCAAATGTCACATGAATATTTTCTCGGCTACCCGATGCTTTAAGAAAAGGACCCACGAGATTGATGGTTAACCACTTGAATGGCCAAGAGACTTGACTGTAATGGAGATCTTGGGAAGGGCTATGGATGTCATAGTTGTGACACTGGCACTTGTCACAGTGCTTGGCATATTCTTTAGCTTGCTTCTTCATATTGGGCCAGAATAAACATTGGGATACATCTCGAAGGGCCATGGATCGACCAGCAGTGTGAGCACTGCAAGTACCATCATGGAGTCGACAAGAATGGTAGTAGCTTTGTTTTGAGAGATGTACCAGAGGTGGATGCCGTTTGGAGATTTAGGACGTAACTCGCCTTTGAAGATGGTGTATCTTCGACAATTTTCTAGCAAAGAATGTTTGGCTTTGGGGTCATCTCGGAGGGTAGAACTATTGAAGTAAGCAAGAAATGGTGTTTGCCAATCATCTGGATCGAGACACTCGCCCCCAGTATTAATGCCATTGACTTCCATCTGGTCGATACTTGGGCGTTCAAGTACTTCGATATGGAGCGTTTGAGATTCAGACTAGCCTAGCATTGCTGCTATATAGGCGAGGGAATCGGCATGTCTGTTTTTGCTTCGAGGGTAATGAGTAATAAAATTTTTTTTAGGAAAGCGATCTATATGCTGGCGGACGAGAGCAGCATACTCAGCCATGCGGCCGTTGACCTGATTTTACCAATATATTATCTTTGAACAAGTTGGGAGTCAGTAGATACTACAAGTTCTGGGACACCAAGTTCTAGTGCGAGGTTGAGGCCATGGATTAAGGCTTCATACTCAGCCTCGTTGTTGGAGGATTCAAAGTTTAACTTAACAGTTTTTTCAATTTGATCATTGGTGGAGCTAACCAGGACAGCACCGATCCTCCAACCATTAGGTCCAGGGGATCCATCTATAAAGAGACGTCAGCCTGTATTAGGGTTCCATGGCTCATTTTTTTGGGGTTGGTCTTTTGGTAGATCATCTTCATGTTCCGCCGGTCGAAGACATCGACCGGGAAGTCAGCAAGGAAATCTGTGACTGCTTGGCCTTTTAGGGATATATATTTCTCAAATGTGATGTCATGCTTGCCAAGATAAATAGACCACTGCTATACCCATCTTGATTTTTCTTTCTTGCTGAGTACTTCTCGAAGGGGTAACTTCTGATAGTACGTATGGGGTGAGATTGAAAGTATGGTTTGAGTTATTGAGCGGTATAAGCGAGTGTAAGTAGCAGTTGCTCAAGCTTGGTATATCGAGTCTCTACTGGTGTCAGAGTTTTTTAATAATGTATACAGGTTTCTCAATTCTGGATTCGAGTCGAATGAGGACTGAACTAATAGAAGTATCGGTAACAACAAGGTATAAAGAAAACGCTTTTCCTTCGATGGGGGTACTGATGATGGGTGGTCGATCAAAGTAATTTTGAGGTCGAGGAAGGCCTGCTCGCAGTCAAATGTCCAATTGACTTCGGGGTTGTTTTTCTTTTTGGCCTTGTGGACACCTTGGTCGCGTAAAAAGGAAAAAAGCCGAGCACAATGCTAAGAAGATTTGGATATAAAATGGTTGAGGGCAGCTATCTTACCAGCGACCTTTTGGACATCATTTTTTGTTCGAGGGGAAGGCATGTTGATGAGGGCTCGGATATGAGTGGGGTCGTTCTCGATACCACATTTGCTGATGTGGTGTCCTAAGAACTTGCCAGATTAAACACCAAACTGACACTTGTCTGGGTTAAGTTTCATATTATAAGTACAAAATATGACAAAGACCTCGGTGAGGTCCTGTATATGGGCTTGTTTTTGGAGGCATTTGTATAACATGTCATCGATGTAAACTTCGACCGACTTGCCAAGCAAGGATTTAAGCATGGTATTAACAAGACGTTGGTAAGTGGCACCCATATTTTTAAGGCTGAAGGGCATGCATTAAAATAGTAAAGACCTTGTTCAGTGATAAAAGAAGTTTTAAGTTGATCCTCGTGGAGGAGGGGTACCTGATTTTAACCCGAACTCTCGTCCATCATCGATAGTCGCTCATGTTTGGCTGTGGCATCCAGGAGTACCAAAATGATCAGGAGGGGAAAATTATCCTTCAGTATATATTTGTTGAGGTATGTTAAGTCAACGTAGATTTTTATCTTGTCGTTCTTCTTAGGGACAACAACAATAATAGATATCTAGTCAGTGTACTTGACTTCTCGGATGAAACCCACAGCTAGGAGTTTGTCGACTTTGAGGTTTACAGTTTCTCGAAGCCGTGGGGCAAACGTACGCTTCTTCTATATCATTGCGGTAGAGTGAGGGATGAGGTGGAGTCGATGACATGCTTAAGTGGGGTTTACACCGGGCATCTCCTGGAATATCCAGGCGAAGACGTCTTTATTTACTTGAAGGAAGTCTATGAGTTCGAGGCTTTCGGCCTCTTCTAAGAAAGTAACAATGAACGTACTTCAACCAGAGCCGTCGAGTTCGATACAAACAGCGGGTTCGATGGGTGTGGTAGCTGGCATCAAAGGTATGGGGATAGAGGGAGACAATGATTTCCATGGTTATTTGACAAGTTTTCAGGTCTGATCGATCTCTGGGTGCTTGCATGAGTGGGCAAGGCGTTGAGATCCTTTTAAGTTCCACGTACCACTGGGGGTAGTGAAACGAAGGGTTTGGTGGTAAGTCGAAGGTATGGCTCTAATGGAATGGAGCCAGTTACGGTTAAGGATGCCAAGATATTCGAATTTCTTATCAATGACAAGAAAGTTGGTTTGGAGGGTAACTGACCCTATAGTGACAAGGAGACTAATGCGACCGGCAACGACTTCAGTAGTGTCGTTAAAGCCATTTAGTTCGACATTAGCTAGGGTGATGAGGTACTTTTTCTGCATGGCTCAAACAGTCTGGAAGGACAGTACATCCGCTGTACTGCCTGTGTCGATAAGCATGGTATGGAGGACGAGGTATTCGACCTTAATCATAATGACTAAAGGGTCGAAATGGGGGAAACGGGCATATGAAGTGTCACAATCGATAAATGAGATACCCTCGGGTCGAGGGTATTGGCTCGATTCTGGCAGAAGGGTAGGTAGCTTCTCCTGGATGGTGAGTTTACAGCATTCTTCGACACGCTTGCGCTTACTTTAAAAATGGCCGCTACCGATATTGTTGACTTCGATGAGATGAAGCTGTTAAATGTGTACCTCGATTGGGTCGGCAGCTGGGGCGGGTTGAGGCTTATGGTACAACCCGTCGGGGTAGCTGGGGAGGTCAGAGATATATTGATGTAGACAACATGCCTTCAAAATTATTTTGAGAGAGCGCTGCAGTGCGTAGCATTTGTTTGTATGGTGGCAGTTTCATTTATGATTCTGGTGGTAAGGTTCGCCTTGCTTAACCTCGATGGGGTAGGGGGTACGCCATATGGGGTTAGCCTAAATCTGTGGGAGAAAGGTGCTGATGGGAGTAGTAAGCTTGGGGAGGACCGGCTTGGATCATTTTTTTCATGCCTCAGTAGGAGTATCATTAGAGTATGGGAATTTGCGGCTCTCAATCTCCTATGACACAAGAAAAATCATGGGTGTAGAAGGTTGTCAAGGTTTATTCTGATTTGTGGTCGAAGCTTGCCCTAGCGATTTGACTCACAACGGTATTCGTGATGGATGTACCTAATAACTTTGGATAACATCTCCTCGGGGGTTCGTGGTTTGTGGTGTACAATATACTCCTTAACATGGTTGTTATCTAATAGAGCGTTAGAATAGGCAAGCACAGCGTTCGCACTGTCGAGGTTTTCGATCTTGCGCGACTCATCGAGAAACCGCTTGGTAAAGGCTTCAAGGGTTTCATTGGGGGATTTGCGGGAGTTGAACAGGGCATCGACCCAGACCTCGTGGTCTTTGTTGTAGACAAACTGGGTGAACAAACGGGTTAAAAGTTATTCGAAGCTTCAGATGGAACCATTGGGAAAGCCATGGTACCATCTGAGAGGGCTGTTTCTAAGACTGTTGGGATGCAATCGACACAACAGGTGATCAGTTGTGGAGTATAGGCTTAAGGCATTTTAGAATTCGAGGATATGGGATTGGGAGTCAGTATTACAGTATTTACTGATTTTGGGGGCCTAAAAATTTCGAGGCACCTTGATAACGAGGAGTTTGAGGCTGAGGGGGGTTGTTTAACCGACACCAAAAGTTCAGTATGGGGCCCACACTGATACGGATACCAGTATGGATTTTTTGGTCGAGTTCCTACGATGTAAGATAGGAAGGACGAGGGAGGGATCTTCGCGGTCAAAGGGGATGAGGCCGAATGTTCGGCGTGTGTTCAGCAATGCGCTCCCCGAGACATTCTCGAGCAGGGTGGCGTTTGGGGTATCTGGTAATGCGAAGAGTAGAATCGGACGAATCCTCCATGGAGTGTATGCCAAGGTGGATTGAACCAGTAGGTAGAATGGAGGGGGGCGCACCCTCGGCGCCAAGATGGATGGGGGGTACTTCAAGATGTTGTTGGGGCCCAAGCTGGGCGCGGGCGGAAATATGCAACGGGGTGGGTGCTCGAGAGGGCAGAGGGGTGTCTTGAGTTTGATGTTGTTACAACTCGTAAACTATATTACGTAGGTCATCGAGGGCACGATATTGTTTATCTGCATCGTCCAAATGGTGCTGCCTTTTAGCTTTAAACTCTTGACAGTGTTCCTCCCGCTCAACGTGTGGCTGATTATGATATCGCTCCTTAGCTTGAGAAAATTACTGAGTGAGAAGGGTGAGCTGAGTGGCCACCCTATCGACGAAGCTGCCGACATGGGAAAAAGAAGAGCCGAGGGTGAGGGCCATTCAAGGAGGCTTGTTGGAGTAGTAAAGGAAGAGTGAAAAAGGATTGAGGGAGTTTGGTTGGGTGAGATAGCATAGACGGCGCAAAATGTAGGGGCCTAGCTTTGCTAGAGGGGAAGCAAACTCTTAAACTATGAGTGTTATCTTTGACCAGGGGGTTTTAAGCATACAACCAATAATAACGAGACCTACTATAGAGATTATACACTTGCGTGGAGGCCTAGAATGGTTTGCCCCATGACCTCTAGTGAATATTTTTAAGAGTAATGTTATATATGCAGAGTAGTCAAAGTATTGAGAACTGGGTCATTACAGGGTGTTCGAAGGTAAAGGTTGAGTCACCATGGTAACTCAGGGACAACTAACATGTATCCGGAGTCGGTTCTGACACTGTAGCTGTTGATTCTGACACTGCAGTTGTTGGTTCTGACACTTTAGTTATTGGACCTGGTACTGTAGTTGTCGAGCAGCTTGTTTCTTTATTCTGCCTGGTGACCTGGCTGCATGACGTGTTTGCCTTCGACAATGTACGACCATGGCCGGAGTATTTATGGTACTTATTCGGTGTTCATGCGCTGCTCATCTATCTTCGCCTATAGTGGTTGGCTTCGATGGTTCCATCGAGTGCTTGATTTGTCTCGGAAGGCTTCGTGGACACAACTATCGTCTTATTGGGCTTCTGATCTCTAGGTAGGCTTCGATGTAGCCTTCAAGTGTTCGATCGAAGTTAGAAGGCTGCGAGTAGGCTACTTCAAGCATGGCAGTTAAAAAACTCAATAGTAGCAAGGCTTATCACATTTATTTCCTGAGTAATTTCATAATTGTATATCGTTCCATCCACACGAAAAAATTTCAATCTTAGGCAAAAACCACTGTTTGTACACCTTGAGAAACATTTTAAAGTATATTTGCTGCCTGCTTTAGCATTGGCACAGGAATGAACAAACTGGGTGATGCCCGAGTTATGTAAAAATCTTCCTGCAATTCCATCTAATGCAAAGAATCAATAGCTCATTCATAACGTGCAATGAACTCCAGAAAAGAGCACGTTCTTTCCTCAACTTCTTCCTGAACATGCCTATAGTTTTACCATGTCCAGTAGTAGTCATATTTGCATAAAAGTTTTCACGACCATAAAATAGTAAAGCCCATTTCTCACGCACCTTGAATAAATCACCCAACCACTTATTTCTTTCCAGGCTACATTTTTGTAGCATTTTTAGCCACCCGGATATGAAGTCTTTTTCAGTGTCACAAGTGTATAGACACTTGCTGAATTTAAGCTGAAATTACGACGGTTTATACTAAAAGAAAATGTGAATAATGTCATTTTTAAATATACGATACAAATCTAAACGATGTTGTGTTTCTGGCATCACAATAGAAATGGCCTATTTCATTGCCACATAGTGGTCTGTAAAAATATATGAGGGAGAAGGGTGCCGATGAGGGCGGTAAGCTTGGGAAGAAATTGTTTAGGTCACTTTTTACAGGCCTCGGTAGTAGTATCTTCGGTGTGGGGGCATTTGCGGCTCTCAGTCTCCTGTAAGATGGCAGTGACCAGGGGTGTCGAAAGTTATTGTGGATTTTTCTGATTTGTAGTTGAAGCATGCCCCTAGAGATTTGACTCAGGGAGGCGTTCGAGTTTGATGTACCCATTAACTTTGGATAACATCTCCTCAAGGGTTCACGGTTTGTAGAACACAATGTACTCCTTGATGCGGCAGTTATCCGACAGAGCGTTAGAATAAGCGAGCATAACATATACACAGTCAAGGTTTTTGATGTCGCACGACTCATCGAGAAACTGCTTGGTGAAGGCTACAAGGGTTTTATTGGGGGATTTGCAAAAGATGAAGAGGGCATCGACCAACACCACGTAGTCTTTGTTGAAGGCGAACTGGGCGATGAAAAGGGTCGAAAGTTGTTCGAAGCTTCGGATGGAACCATTGGGAAGGCCACGGTACCATCTGAGAGGGTTGTCTGTAAGGTTGATGGGAAACAATCAACACAACAGGTGGTCGGCCATGGAGTATAGGCTTAAGGAATTTTGGTTGTTGGACCTGGCACTGTAGTTGTTGAACAGCTTGTTTCTCTATTCTATATGGTGACCTGGCTACCTGACGTGTCTGCCTTCGACCATTTATGACCATGGTCAAAGCATTTATGGTACTAATGCGGAGTTCATGCGCTACTCATCTATCGCCTATCGCCACCTACAGTTGTTGGCTTTGATGGTTCCTTCGAGTGTTCGATTAGTCTCGAAAGGCTTCATGGATACAGCTATCGTCTTACTGGGTTTATGATCTCAAGGTACGTAGGCTTCGATGTAGCCTTTTAGTGTTTGATTGTAACTAGAAGGCTACGAGTAGGCTACTACATATTCGAATTGAATCTTCTCTATTTGAATACATATTAGGTTGTGATGTTTAATTCGAATTGACTAATAATATATTTGAATACAATCTTACTCGATTAGATTTTTTCGTCTATTTGAACAGTGCGTGTTTCAACTTCTTTTTTGTGTTTTTAAGGGTAGTTTGTCCTTATTTTGTAATTACCTTGTACTTATGATCCCGGTTATATAAAATTATAAACTCTTTACAAAAAAAATTTGGAAATGTGTTACAGGGGGATGATATGGGGAAAGTTAGTTCGAAACCAAAGTGGACAAATTTTAATGAGGTTGATTTGGAAAGATAAGTTCAAATAACCTTCTATCATGATCTTAGGATTTTCAGTTATGCAAAAAATAGATTATACTATATACGAAATGTGGGGGATTTAACATTATCTCAAAGAGGTATATAAATAATATTTGAAAAGACATGTAAAGAGGATGGAGCATTAAGAATGGTGAGAACTCGCTCTCAAAGAGATCATCGCGCCACAGCAGGGCGTTTAGCAATAAAGATTGTAGAAGTACAAGAAATTATTTTGAGGTTGTTAGATTACGACGGTAACTTGCCTGAATCTAAAATCCAGTTTGAAGGATTGGATATGAGGGTGATGAAACACGAGATTGGGCATCACTTTTACTCAGAGATATTTCAAGAAGTAATTTTGGAGCCTGAAGGTCAAAAAGCTGCTATGAGGTAAATTATTGTGGAAGAGATAGCTGAAGAAGATGACATTATGGCTGAGGTCAAACTGATTAGGTCTGACGCTCCAGGGCATCTAGGATGTTTTATATGTGATTATATTTTAAGGAGCGAGCTGAATAGGCCGAATAACTGCAATTAAAATGTGGGTAGAATGTTTCTCTTGAATTTGCTTCTGTTTTTTGTTGTAAATATTGTTGGAAGCTGTTTGTGAATAAAAATTTGAATATTAAAATGTGATATGATTAAAAATGACGTCAATAGTTTTATAAGTAGCAGAAGTAGGAATGGAAAAAATAGATTAGCTTTGATTTTTATCTTTTTTGTAAGGATAGAAAAAGTTTGCTTGTGTGTGAGTATTGAGTCATCATGAGTGTGGGAGGGTCTGAGAGAGATTTTGTTAGGAAAGAGAAATATATATTAAAATATAGAATCTAGGTTAATGATGAGAAGGTGCTTTCACCAAAAAGGTATAAAACGTCTGACATTAATTGTGGAAGGGACGCCTCAGTTCCAAAACTACGGGTGGTTCATATAAGGCCCAATAACTGCCAGTAGTTAGAAATAGAAAGTATAAATAATAGTTCATTTTCCTCATTCAAACACTTATCAAACTCTAAAAAGTAAAAGAACGATGGGAGAGAAAAGAGAAAAACTTGTAGTGATTTATGTGAGGGATTAGACAGAAGTAACTTGTGTAGAAGGAAAAGGAATGTTCTGGAGGTAGAGTCACGACAGTGGATGCACAGCACTGTGGTGAAAGAGGGAGTGAATGCTGCTTCTGATTCCGTACATGTTATGGACATTATGAGTTTCCGGTTATGCCATTCGGGTTGACGAATGCTCCTGCAGCTTTTATGGATTTGAAGAACATAATTTTTTGCCCTTATCTAGATCGGTTCGTTATTGTGTTCGCGGAAAAATTCTCATTTATTCGAAGACTGAGGCCGAGCATGAGGAACACTTAAGAATTGCATTACAGACTTTGAGGGAGAACAAGTTGTTTGCTAAATTCTAGAAATGTGATTTTTGGCAAAAAGAGGTGAAATTCCTAGGGCACGTGGTATCCAAGGATGGAATTGGAATAGATCCTTCTAAAGTTGAAGTCGTTACAGATTGGGTGTAGCCGACTAATGTTACCGAGATACGCAGTTTTCTGGGTTTAGTCGGTTATTATCGGAGAATCATCAAGGGCTTTTCTCGGATTGCAGCTCCGTTGACTCGTTTGACATAAAAGGATGTTCGATTTGTTTGGGATGACAAGTACGATTTTGCTTTCGTAGATTTGAAGAAGAGGTTGACCATAGCTCCAGTTCTTATTGTTCCTTTCAGAGGACAGATGTATATGGTATACAGTGATGCATCGCTCAGTGGACATGGTTGTGTGCTCATGCAAGAAGGGAAGGTAGTTTCTTATGCTTCCAGACAACTTAAGGTGCACGAGAGGAACTATCTTACTCATGACCTTGAGTTGGCAGCTGTGGTATTTACTTTGAAGATTTGGCATCATTACATTTCCGCGGAGAGGTATAAGCTCTTTTCTGATCATAAGAGTTTAAGATACCTTTTCTCCCTAAAAGAGATGAAGATGAGGCAGCATAGATGGATGAAGTTCTTGATGGATTATGATATTTACTTACAGTATCACCTACGGAAGGCAAATGTGGTGGCTGACGCTTTGAGCCATTTGCCTAGGGGATTTCTTGCTCGTCTGATGATTTGCGAGTGGTTGTTGCTTCGCAATATAGCAGATTCTGGGCTGAGTTTGTTTTCACAAGGTACGGATGGTTTTATTGCTAACTTGAGAGTTTAACCATCCTTGATATCTTGGATTGTAGAAGCTCAACAGTAGGATACTAAGTTACAGTCTTGGGCTTCTGATATTAACAGACCAGATTGGACAGTTAGTTTAAATGGCAATATCAGATACAGGAAGAGATTATGTATGCCAGATTCAAAAACATTGATGCGTGTAATTTTAAGTGAGGCTCACGGGACTAGGTATACTATTCATCCAGGCAGTTCAAAGATGTATCAGGACCTGAAGAGGCATTATTGGTGGGACAATATGAAGCATGTGATAGCTGAATTTGTTTCTAAATGCCTGACTTGTCAGCAGGAGAAATCCGAACATCAGATACCTGCAGGGCAGCTTAAACCCTTACCTATTCCAGAGTGGAAATGGAAGCACGTGACGATGGACTTCATTTTAGGTTTACTGCGGATGAAAAAGAACCACGATTCTATTTGGGTGATTGTAGACCGATTGACCAAATCGAAAAATTTTATTCCAATTCAAAATACTCTGACGGTTGATAAGCAGAGTATATTATATGTGAGAGAGATAGTGTATTTACACGGGGTTCTGGTGTCTATAGTGTCAGATCAAGAAGCCAAATTTACCAGTAACTTTAGTAATAGTTTCCAGCGAGCTATGGATACTCAGACGGAGAGAGTGAACCAGATTCTTGAAGACATGCTTCGGGCTTGTGTGTTAGACTTCAAGAGTAGCTGGGACGAGTACTTACCTTGGGCGGAGTTAGCGTACAACAACAGCTTCCAGTCGAGCATAGGGATGGCACCTTATGAGGTTTTGTATGGTAGACCGTGCAGATTACCTTTGAGTTGGGCAGAGATTGGTGAGCAAGTTTTTCTGGCGCTAGACTTGGTTCGTGAGACTACTAAGGCAGTTACTATTATCAGTAATTGGTTACTTACAGCACAGAGCCGACAGAAGAGTTATGCCGTCATCTGCAGGGGACCGCTAGAGTTTGAGATTGGTGATCATGTTTTACTGAAGGTTTCTCCGGTGAAGGGCGTGATGCGTTTCAGCAAGAAAGGTAAGCTAGCTTAGAGATTTATTGGTCTGGTCGAGATTATGGCAAGTATCGGAGAGCTTGCGTACCGTTAAGCATTGCCTTCGCTCTTGGTACGAGTTCAGATCGCATTTGATGTATCCATGCTGAGGAAATATGAGCGGGATCCGACTCACGTGATTGACTTAGAACCCATAGAGGTTCAGGAAGATGCCGCATATATAGAGCATCCGGTGTGTATTTTGGACCGAGAAGAGAAGATTCTTCACACAATAATTTTATTTCTCTTGTAAAGGTTCAGTGGGTTCACCATGATCCTTGTGAGGCTTCTTGGAAGTTAGAGGCAGATGTGAGAGGTCGTTATCTACATTTTTTCACGGGTTGAGGTATGTGTGGAATTTCAGGGTGAATGTATTGTACCAGATTTTTTATTTTTTTATTTTATTTTATATGGTTATTTATAATTATCATTCATTAATCATGCCTCACGCTTCCATATTCATATCATACATCTCACAGTGCATCTCTTTTCCCTTATCAGGACATGGACTTCCTCTTTTCTGGGTTTCGGTGGTTTTGGCAGAGTAGGTGAGTTGTGTTGGGTGCCCGTGTTTGGGCTGGTGTGGTTGTTGTTAATTTTTGGCTTGAGGGTGATCTTGTGGATATGGGCAGATTTGGGAATTTTCCTGAAGTCGTTCGAACGAGGTTGATATTTATTCGAACGAGTTGACCTATCTCCTGGAATTTTGCCCAAGACTTCTTAGTCGTTCGAATGACTTTATGGTCCATTCGCACGAACCCTATTTTCATTCGAACGACCTATCGAGCGAAGTGACATAACCCCTGGTGAATTGGCCAAGGAAAGGTTTTCGCTCGAATGACCATTCGAAGAGTTGTTTGTTTCCAGGGTTTCTTTCCTTTTTGGCTTAGTCGTTCGAATGACCATCGTATTCCTATTTTGATTTAGTCTTTCCCTCTTTTCTTTATGGGTTAGTTCTCTTGAGAGAGAGTTGTTGGAGAGAGAGTCTAGAAAGAAGATTGTTGGCTCTACCTTCTCGATCGTCAGTGCCACTTTTCAGTAAGTTTTTCCCTTTTTCTTCTTTACCTTATGTTTTCTTGACACTCTTGATTGGTGGATTGGTTTTAATTATTGGGCTGAGTTTGTTATCGGGTTCTAGTTTCGATTGATTGATTGTTTGAATGTTGTTGTGATTGTTTTATTTTTGTAGTTTCTGCGTCTGGTTGCCTAGGGGTGTTATTTAGGTTTGGAGTACGGATTGCAGTTTTATCGGGATTCAAGCTTTATTTCAAGCGAGTGTCCCTTCATTGCTAAATTTTTATACTTGTTTAACTTGTGTTAGTTATAGCATGCATTTGGTATTGAGGTGTTTGTGATTTATTTTAAACTATATCGTTCTATCCGTTGTAGTTGTTGCTTCAGTGTTGTCGTTTCTTATGGTTGGGCATGTAGGGTGTGACCCTTTGTTCTTTAAGGAGTTGCGCATTTATGGGGTATTCTCATGAGTAGTCCTTGTCTGCTGTGTTCTAGTCTTGTAGGGACTGATGATGTTGGATTTTGTGACTGGTTAATTAGTCACTGTTTGCATCTGTATTAAGATTGTTTAACATTCTCTGAGGCAGGTGGTTATTCTACGTGTATGTTGGCCTAGTTGTGGCAGTTGGGTTAGGATTATTTGCCCTTCACTGAGGTAGGGGGTTATCCTATGTGTGTTGGCCCAGTGACGGCTGTGGTATTTTGATCCTTGGGACCTGTTTTTAGCGCTGACTTTCTTATACTTTTAATTTAACGGGATCGAATAGATACGAAAGCTCCACTCGTCTGACCCTCGATAGGATTTGGGATTCCTACATCGGGATACAATAAGTGGGTGAGTTTGGGACAGGTACTATGATACCGATTAACCAATCTGGGGATGTGGGATGATATGAGATAGTTTTCCTTTGGTACCTATCTTAGTCCTCCATGAGGTTGAAATCCCTTGGAATGTGAAATAAAGTTTGGACGTTGGCTCTGTGGGTTGCAAAGCCCGGAATACTCTGATCAATTGATAAATCCCAAGCTTGGACGAGCTTGCTACTAATCGTACCCATTGTATTCGATTGAGATCTCGTTAAGGTTACTATGCATTAGCGCCTGATCTGCCCAAAATACTGATTTATAGGGTTTAGTTCTTGGTTTCAAAACATCATAAAATATTCACATCAGGACAATTCTAGAGTCGTACCATATCATATCATAACATCACTTCATCCGGCATTGAGGATAATTATGGGATTATCCTAGTTCAGCATATTACATCATCATAGCATATTCCTCATAGCTCATTTCCGCATACTCCTAATTCCCTTTCCTTTCCCTCTAATTTTGAACTTATATATTACTGTACCGTTAGCATCTTATATCTCATCCATATTTCCTCTTTCTCTGCACCTGTTACATTAGTATGTTGTTTAGCCTTGTTGATCATTAGTAAGCCGTGATTTTGCTCACTCTCGCTTTGTTTCCCCCTTTCATTGGTAGAGTAGTTATTATTGGCTGAGAGTTCAGCTGTTGGTTCCAGTTTGGACTGCTACAGATTTCGGTTTTTGTAGTAGTATTCCTTGAATGATCTAAACTCTTAACACCGTTGTGTATTCGAGGCATTGTGTTATCGTTTTCAGTTATGTATATATATATATATATCCCTCTTTCTTCCACTTTATTCCTTTTACTCTGATGATATTGCTATAGTCAATGACTGAGCCTGAACTTGTCTATGGCTCGGCCGTTTGTGGAGACAAATCGGTTGGATTCCACAACCTGCACATCCCAAATGATAGTAATTGGTCTAGCTGCTGATTATTGGATTTTGGGGCGTGACAGACTTGGTATAAGAGCTCTAGGTTAATTCCTATCTTTGTTCTAGCAATCATATGACGAGTAATTCTTTCTAGATTGTGTTAAGACCAATTCCTTTTCGGTTTTCTGTATTTTATCGTATTCCTCCCATCCTGAGTTTTGTGCCCTTGTTCTTATAGATGGGTAGAGGTGGCAGAGGCAAAGGTCGCATAGTGGGTCGTGGCCATAGAGGTTTGCGCCAGTAGTCCCAGAGCAGCCTGTTACTTTACCTTCCCTAGTTGTTCCTGGTAATTCAGCTGAGATGAAGCAGTTTATGGAGAATTTCAGAGCTTATTTACAGCAGACCAGGAGCCTAGTGGTTAGAGAGTACAGTTACCTCGAGCAGCTCCAGAAATACAAGCATCCAACTTTTTTTGGCATGTTAGTTATGTCTAAGGCAGAAACTTGGTTCAACTCTATAGGGAAGACTTTGAACGCGATAAAGTGTCTGGATGATCAGAGGGTGACACTTGCTTCGTATCTGTTACAAGGTGAGGCAGATCATTGGTGAGATACAACTAAGAGGACAATAGTAGAGACTCCGATACTTTGGGAATCCTTTCAAGACCGATTCTTTAAGCAGTATTTCCCGCAGAGTTATAGGGATGTGTGTATCTCAGAGTTTTATACGCCTGAGCAGGGAGATATGAGTATCTCTCAGTACGATCAGCGATTCAATAAGCTCTCTCGATTTGTTCCGTTTATTGTCCAGGATGAGGAGCAGCGTAAGATGAAGTTTTTGAAGGGTCTTCATCCATATTTTAGGAAGTCCTCGATTGCTTTGGTGGAAAATTCGTACAGAGAGGTTTTGTCTAAAGCTTTTGCGGTAGTGCAGAGCGATATTGAGGAGTGCAAGTCTAAGGACTTGGGGAGCCAGCAGTGACAAGATCTGAGACCCGATAAGGGCAAGGCAGCAAAGAGTCAGCATGAGACAGAAGTTCAGTATTGTCGGGGGTGCGCCAGCTAGAGTTATGGGACCACGGTTAGCTTTTAGTGAGTGTTGGAACTGCGGGGAGAAAGGGCACTCCAAGAAGTTTTGTCCCAGTAAGACAGAGGTTCACAACCATTACGACAGTTTCAGGGTTCCGTTGGTCGCCATCCTTTATCTCAGCAGATTTAGCAATATCAGCTGCAACAGTTTCAGGGTCCGCAGAGTATACAGATAGTTCCAGGCCCTCAGGTTGGGTAGAGACAGCAGTATCCGGGTCAGCAGTAGGACCAGGGATAAGGCCACGGGTAGGGTAAGATGTACGCAGTTGGGAGGTGAGGTGTTCGCGCCGCTCACCCTATAGTAGAAGATATGATTCTTATTTCCTATTCTCCCGCTAGAGTTCTTTTTGATTCTGGTGCATCGCATTTATTCATATCATACTCATTTCTTTGTTCTATTGGTTTTGAGTCTTCTTTGTTGAATGATAAGATTTCTGTGGGTACTCTGCTAGATGCTTCGGTTTCTATTTCTCGTATTTGTAGAGATTTCCCCATTGTTGTTTGTGGTCGTGTCCTTTCAACAGACTTGTTTGTACTACCGATGCAAGATTTTTGATATTATCCTGGGTACGGATTGGTCGTCGACTCATCGAGTTACCATAAACTATTTTGAACGGTCAGCTACCTTTAGTATCCCTGGTGAGAAGCGATTTGAAATTTTTTGTTCGTAAACTGCACAGTTTAGAGACGGCTTGTTGGCATTCTTAGAGTTAGAATCCTCTGGTGTTAATATTAGCTCTATTCCGGTTGTATGTGACTTTTCAGATGTATTCCTAAAGTTTCCAGGTTTACCGTCGATGAGAGAGATTAATTTTGGTATAGAGCTTTTACAGGGTGCAGCTTCGATTTCTAAGGCTCCTTATCGTATGGCACCTATTGAGCTGAAGGAATTATATGATCAGATTTCTGAGTTGAGGGATCAGAAGTATATCCGACTGAGTACTTCACCGTGAAGCGCTTCTGTAATATTTTCTAAGAGGAAGGATGGGTTTATGCGTCTTTGTATTAACTACCACGAGTTGAACAAAGTAACGATTAATAATAAGTATCACTTACCTAGGATTGAGGACTTGTTTCACCAGCTTCGGGTAGCTCAGTTCATTTTGAAGATTGATCTTAGATCAGGTTACCATCAGCTGAGAATCAAAAAGGAGGATATTTCTAAGACAGTGTTCCATACACGTTATGGACATTATGAGTTTCAGGTTATGCCATTCAGGTTGATGAATGCTCCTTCAGCTTTCATGGTTTTGATAAACAAAGTTTTTTGTCCTAACCAAGATTGGTTCGTTATTGTGTTCATGGTCGACATTCTCATTTTTTCGGAGACTGAGGCCGGGCATAAGGAATACTTGAGGATTGTATTATAGACTTTGAGGGTGAACAAGTTGCGTGCTAAATTCAAGAAATTTGATTTTTTGCGGAAAGAGGAAAAAAACTTAGGGCACGTGGTATCCAAGGATGGAATTGCAGTAGATCCTTCTAAAGTTGAAGCCGCTACAAATTGGGTGCAGCTGAATAATGCTACCGAGATACGTAGTTTTTTGGGTTTAGCCGGTTATTATCGTAGATTCTTCGAGGGCTTTTCTCGGATTGCAGCTCCGTTGACTCGCTTGACAATAAAGGGTGTTCGATTCATTTGGGATGACAAGTGTGATTTGGCTTCCGCAGAGTTAAGGAAGAGGATGACCACAGCTCCAATTCTTATTGTTCCTTCCAGCGGACATATGTATATGGTATGCAGCGACGCATCGCTCAGCGGACTTGGTTACGTGTTAATGCAATAAGGGAAGGTAGCTTCTTATGGTTCTAACTTAAGGTGCACGAGCGGAACTATCCTACTCATGACCATGAGTTTGCAGCTGTGGTATTTGTTTTGAAGATTTTGCGTCATTACCTTTACGGGGAGAGGGTCAAACTTTTTTTGGATCATAAGAGTTTGAGATACCTTTTCTCGCTGAAGGATTTGAATATGAGGCAGCTCAGATCGATGGAGTTCTTGAAGGAATATGATGTTGACTTGAAGTATCACCCAGGACAGGCGAATGTGGGGGCTGACGCTTTGAGCCGTTTGCCTAGGGGATTTCTTGCTCCTCTAATGATTTGTGAGTGGTTGTTGCTTCGCGATATAGCAGATTCTGAGCTTAGTTTGTTTTCAAAAGGTACGGGTAGTTTTATTGCTAACTTGGGAGTTCAACCGTCCTTGATATCTCGGATTATAGAAGCTCAACAGCAGGATACTAAGTTACAGTCTTGGGCTTCAAATATTAGCAGATCTGATTGGACAGCTAGTTCAGATGGCAGTATCAGATACAGGAGGAAATTATGTATGCCAGATTCAAAGACATTGAAGCGTGAGATTTTGAGTGAGGCTCACGGGTCAAGGTATACTATTCATCCACGCAGTACGAAGATGTACCAGGACCTGAAGAGGCATTATTGGTGGGACAATATGAAGCGTGAGATAGCTGAATTTGTTTCCAAATTACTTACTTATCAGCAGGTTAAAGCCGAACATCAAAAATCGGCGGGGCGGCTTAAACCCTTAACTATTCCAAAGTTAAAATGGGAGCACGTGACGATGGACTTCATTTCAGATTTACCGCAGACGAAGAAGATCCACGATTCTATTTGGGTGATTATAGACCGAATGACAAAATCAAAAAATTTCATTCAGGTTTGCAATACTCTGATGGTTGAAGAGCAGAGAATATTATATGTGAGAGAGATAGTGCATTTACACGGGGTTCTGGCGTCTATAGTGTCAGATAGAGATGCCTGATTTACCTAAAACTTTTGTAAGAGTTTCCAATGAGCAATGGATACCAAATTTTTTTTCAGCACAACATTTCACCCCTAAACCAACGGTCAGACGGAGAGAGTGAACCAGATTATTGAAGACATGCTCTGGGATTGTGTGCAAGACTTAAAGGGTAGCTGGGATGAGTACTTTCCTTGGGAAGAGTTCGCGTACAACAACGGCTTCCAGTCGAGCATAGGGATGGCACCTTATGTGGCATTGTATGGTAGACCGTGCAGATTACCGTTGAGGTGGGCAGAGATTGGTGAGCAAGTTTTACTGGCGCCAGACTTGGTTTGTGAGACTACTAACGCGGTAACTATTATCAGAGATCAGTTACTTATAGCACAGAGCCGACAGAAGAGTTATGCCGTCATCCACAAGGGACCGCTAGAGTTTGCGATTGGTGATCATGTTTTACTGAAGGTTTCTCTGATGAAGGGCGTGATGCATTTCAACAAGAAAGATAAATTTGCTCCGAGATTTATTGGTCCGTTCGAGATTATGGAAAGTGTCAGAGAGCTTGCGAACCATTAAGCATATCCACCGCAGTTGGACCGAGTTCACATCATATTTTATGTATCTATGCTGAGGAAATATGAGCGGGATCCGACTCACGTGATTGACTTCGAACCCATAGAGGGTTAGGAAGATGCCTCATATATAGAGTATCCGGTGTATATTTTTGACCGAGAAGGGAAGATTTTTCACAGTAATGTTATTTCACTTGTAAAGGTTCAGTGGGCTCACCATGATCCTAGTGAGGCTTCATGGGAGTTAGAGGCGGATGTAAGAGGTCGTTATCCGCATTTTTTTGCGGGCTGAGGTATGTGTGGAATTTCGGGGTGAATGTAGTATCCCAGATTTTAATTTTTTTATTTTATTTTATTTGGTTATTTATAATTATCATTCATTCATCATGCCTCACACTTCCATATTCATATCATACATCTCGCATTGTATCTCTTTTCCCTAATCAGGACATGGAGTTCCTCTCTTCTTCTTTTCTTCTTTTCTGGGTTTCGGTGGTTTTGGCAGAGTAGGTGAGTTGTGTTGGGTGCCCGTGTTTGGGCGGGTGTGGTTGTTGCTGATTTTTGGCTTGTGTCTGATGGGTTATTTTTGGCTTGAGGGTGATCTTGTGGATCTGAGAAGATTTGGGAATTTTCCAGAAGTTGTTCGAATGAGGTTCTTATTCATTCGAACGAGTTGACCTATCTCCTGGAATTTGGCCCTAGACTTCTTAGTCGGTCGAACGATTTTATGGCCCATTCGCACAACCCCTGTTTTCGTTCGAACGACCTATCGAACGAAGTGACATAAACCCTTGTGAATTGGCCCAAGGAAATGTTTTCGCTCGAATGACCATTCGAAGAGTTTGGCTTAGTCGTTTGAATGAATTTAGCATTCATTCCAATGACCATCGTAGTCCTATTTTGATTTAGTCTTTCCCTCTTTTCTTTTTGGGTTAGTTCTTTGGAGAAAGAGAGAGCTTGGAAAGAGAGTTGTTGGAGAGAGAGTTGGAGTGAGAGTCTAGAGAGAGGATTGTTGGCTCCACCTTCTCGATCGTCAGTGCCACTTTTTAGTAAGTTTTACCCTTTATCTTCTTTACCCTATGTTTTCCTGATTCTCTTGAATGGTTGATTAGTTTTGATTGTTAGGTTGTGTTTGTTATCAGGTTTTAGTTTTGATTGATTGATTGTATGAATGTTGTTGTGATTGTTTTATTTCTATAGTTTCTACGTTCCGGTTGCCGAGGGGTGTTATTAGGGTTTGGAGTGCGGATTGTAGTTTTACTGGGATTCAAGCTTTATATCAGGGGAGTGTCCCTTCATTGCTAAATTTCTAGACTAGTTTAACTTGTGTTAGTTAGGGCATGTATTTTGTATTGAGGTGTTTGTGATTAGTTTTAAACTATTGTTTTGTCCATTGTAGTTGTTGTTTCAGTGATGTCGTTTACTATAGTTAGGCATATAGGGTGTAACCCTTTTTTTATTAGGGAGCTGTGCATTTATGGAGTATTCTCGTGGGTAATCCTTGTCTGTTATGTTCTAGTCTGGTAGGGACTAATATTGTTGGATTTTGAGACTGGTTAATTACTCACTGTTTGCATCTGTGTTAGAATTATTTTTCATCCTCTAAGGTAGGTGGTTATCCTATGTGTGTGCTGGCCAGGTTGTGGTTGTTGGGTTAGGATTGTTTGTACTTCGCTAAGGCCAGGGGTTATCCTATGTGTGTTGGCTGGGTGGTGGCTGTGGTGTTTTGATCCATGGGATCTGTTTTTCACGCTTCTTTCATAAACTTTTAATTTAACGGGATCGGATACATTACTTAGCTCCACTCGTCTGACCCTCTATAGCATTTGGGATTCCTACATCGGGTTAAATGAAGTAGGTGAGTTTGGGACAGGTTCTATCATACCTATTAACCCATCCGGGAGTGTGGGATGGTATGAGATAGTTTTCCTTTGGTACCCATCTTAGTCCTCCATGAGGTTAAAATCCCATGGAATGTGATATAAAGTTCGGACGCTGGCTCCGTGGGTTGCAAAGCCCGGAACACTCTGATCAAGTGATAAATCCCAAACTTGGTCGAGCTTGCTACTAATCGTATCCATTTTATCCAATTGAGATCTCGTTAAAGTTATTATGCATTAGCGGATGATCAGCCCAAAATACTTATTTATAGGATTTAGTTTTGGGTTTCATAACATCATAAAATATTCACATCAGAACCATACTAGAGTCGCACCATATCATATCATATCATCACTTCATCCAGCATTTGGGATAATTATGCGATTATCCTAGTTCAACATATTACATCATCATAGCATATTCATCATAGCTCATTTCCGCATACACTTAATTCCCTTTCCTTTCACACTAATTCTGCACTTATACATTACTGTACCGTTAGCATCTTATATCTGAACCATCTCTCCTCTTTCTCTGCACCTATTATATTAGTATGTTGTTTAGCCTTGTTGGGCATTAGTGAGCTATGGTTTTGTTCACTCACTTTTTTCCCCCTTTCAGAGGTAGAGTAGTTATTGTTGGCTGAGTGTTCAGCTGTTGGTTCCAGTTTGGACTGCTGCAGATTTCTGTTCTTGAAGTAATATTCCTTTTATGATATTAGCTCTTAACGCTGTTGTGTATCCAAGGCATTGTATTTTCATTTTTAGTTATGTATATATATCTCTTGCTTCTACTTTATTCCTTTTACTCTGATGATATTTCTATGGCCAATGACTAAGTCAGAACTTGCCTATGGCTCAGCCGTTTGTGGGGGCGAATCAGTTGGATTCCCCGACCTGTATATCCCGAATGATAGTAATTGGTCTAGCTACCGATTATTAGATTTTGGGGCGTGACAGACTTGGTATAAGAGCTATAGGCTAATTTTCATCCCTGTTCTAGCAATCTTATGATGAGCAATTCTTTCTTGATTGAGTTAGGTTTGATTCCTTTTCAGTTTTGCGTATTTAATCTTATTCCTCCCTTCCTGGGTTTTGTGCCCTTGTTCTTATAAATGGCTAAAGGTGGCAGAGGCAGAGGTCGCAAAGTGGGCCATGGCCATGGAGGTTTACACAGTGGTGCACTTGCTGATGAGCCAGTAATCAGTTAGGAGAGTTTTGGGTTGGTCCTGATTGACCAGGGTGTTCCTCCAGCTCTAGTAGTCCTAGAGCAACCTGTTACTTTACCTACCCCAGCTGTTCCTGGTATTTTAGCTGAGATGAGACAGTTTATAGAGAATTTCACAGCTCATTTACAGCAGACCTGGAGCCCAGTGGTTAGAGAGTACAATTACCTTGAGCAGCTCCAGAAATACAAGCATCCAACTTTTTTTGGCATGTTAGCTCTGTCAGAGGCAGAGACTTGGTTCAAGTTAATAGAGAAGACTTTGAATGCGATAAAGTGTCCGGTTGATCAGAGGGTGACACTTGCTTCGTATCTGTTACAAGGTGAGGCAGATCATTGGTGGGATTCAACTATGTAGACCATAGTAGAGACTCCGATACTTCGGGCATCCTTTCAAGACAATTCTTTAAGCTGTATTTCTCGCTGAGTTATAGGGATTTGTGTATCACAGAGTTCTATACGCCTGAGTAGGGCGATTTGAGTATCTCTCAGTACAAAAAGCGATTCAATGAGCTCTCTCGGTTTGTTCCGTTTATTGTCTAGGATGTGGAGCAGCGTAAGATGAAGTTTTTGAAGGGTCATCATCCATATTTAAGGTAGTTCTTGATTGCTTCAGGGGAAAATTCGTACAGGGAGGTTTTGTCTAAAACTTTGGCGATAGAGCAGAGCGATATTGAGGAGCGCAAGTCCAAGGACTTGAGGAGCCCGCAGTAACATGATCAAAGACCCGATAAGGGCAAGGCCACAAAGAGTCAGCATGAGAACCTGGGTACGATGAGACAGAAGTTCAGTATGGCCGGGGGTGCACCTGCTAGAGTTATGGGACCACGGTTTGCTTTTGGTGAGTGTCGGAACTACGGGGAGAATGGGCACGCCATGAGGTTTTTTCCCAGGCTAGACAGAGGTCCACTGCCATTGCGACAGTTTCAGGGATCCGTTGGTCACTATCCGTGATCTCAAAAGATTCATCAATTGCAGCAGCAACAGTTTCAGGGTGTACAGAGTAGACAAATAGTTTCAGGCCCTGAGGGTGGGTAGAGATAGCAGTATCTGGGCAGCAACAGGGCCGGGGTCAGGGCCACGGCAGGTCAAGATGTACACTGTTGGGAGGCGAGGTGCTCGCGCCGCTCTACCTGTAGTAGAAGGTACGATTCATATTTCTTATTCACCTGTTAAAGTTCTTTTTGATTCTGATGCATCGCATTCATTCAAATCATACTCATTTCTTTGTTCTATTGGTTTTTAGTCTACTATGTTGCATGATAAGATTTTTGTGGGTTTTTCGGTAGATGCTTCGGTTTCTATTTCTTGTAATTGTAGAGATTGCCCCATTGTTGTTTGTGTTCGTTTCCTTTCAGCAGACTTGTTAGTACTACCGATGCAGAAGTTTGATATTATCCTGGGTATGGATTGGTCGTCGATGCATCGAGTTACTTTAAACAATTTTGAATGGTCAGCAACCTTCAGTATCCTTGTGAGAAGCAATTTGTATTTGCTTGTTCGAAACCTGCACAGTCTAGGGAAGGCTTGTCGGCATTCTTAGAGTTAGAATCCTCTGGTGTTGATCTTAGCTCAATTCTGGTTGTATGTGACTTTTCAGATGTATTCTAGAAGATTCTTGGCTTACCGCTGATGAGAGATTGATTTTGGTATAGATCTTTTGCCGGGTAGAGCTCCGATTTCTATGGCTCCTTATCGTATGGCACCTGTTGAGCTGAAGGAATTATATGATTTTATTTTTGAGTTGATGGATTAGAAGTTTATCCGACCGAGTACTTTACCGTGGGGCGCTCCAGTAATATTTTCTAAGAAGAAGGACGGGTCTATGCATTTTTGTATTAACTACCACGAGTTGAACAAAGTAACGATTAAGAATAAGTATACCTTACCTAGGATCGAGGACATGTTTGACAAGCTTCAGGGAGCTCAGTTCTTTTCGAAGATTGATCTCTGATCGGGTTACCATCAGTAGAGAATCAAAACGGAGGATATTTCGAAGACAGCGTTCCGTACACGTTATGGACATTACAAGTTTCAGGTTATGCCATTCAGGTTGATGAATGCTCCTGCAACTTTCAGGGTTTTGATGAACCGAGTTTTTTGCCCGTATCTAAATTAGTTCGTTATTATGTTCATGGACGACATTCACATTTATTCGGAGACTGGGGCCGAGCACAAGGAACACTTGAGGATTGCATTACAGACTTTGAGGGAGAACAAGTTATTTGCTAAATTCGAGAAATTTGATTTTTGCCGGAAAGAAGTGAAATTCTTAGGGCACGTGGTATCGAAGGATGGAATTGCAGTAGATCCTTCTAAAGTTGAAGCCACTACAGATTGGGTGCAGCTGACTAATGTTATCGGGATACGCAATTTTCTGGGTTTAGTCGGTTATTATCGTAGATTCAACGAGGGATTTTCTCGGATTGCATCTCCGTTGATTCGTTTGACACAAAAGGATGTTCGATTCATTTAAGATGACAAGTGTGATTTGGCTTTCGCAGAGTTGAGGAGGAGGATGACCACAGTTTCAGTTCTTATTGTTCCTTCCAGCGGACAGAAGTATATTGTATACATCGACGCATCGCTCAGCGGACTTGGTTATGTGGTGATGCAAGAAGGGAAGGTAGTTGCTTATGCTTCTTGATAACTTAAGGTGCACGAGAGGAACAATCCTACTCATGACCTTGAGTTTGCGGTTGTGGTATTTGCTATGAAGATTTTGCGTCATTACCTTTACGGGGAGAGGTTCAAACTTTTTTCAGATCACAAGAGTTTGAGATACCTTTTCCACCTCAGTTATGATTGATTAGTGGCTTTGGCAGAGTAGGTGTGTTGTGTTGGGGTCTCGTGATTGGTTGGTGTGGTTGTTGTTGATTTTTGGCTTGTGTCTGATGAGTTATTTTTGGGTTGTGGGTGATCTTGTGGATCTGAGATTATTTGGGAATTTTCCAGAAGTGGTTCAAACATGGTTTATATTCGCTCGAACGAGTTGACCTATCTCCTGGAATATGGCCCAAGACTTCTTAGTCATTCGAACGACTTTATGGTCCATTCGTACGACCCCTGTTTTCGTTCGAACGATGGCACATAAGCCCTGGTGAGTTGGCCCAAGGAAATTTTTCGTTCGAGCGACCTTTCGAACTTCTTTTTGTTTCTAGGATTTCTTTCCTTTTTTTCCTTTTGTCGCTCAAACGACTTTAGCATTCGCTCGAACGACCATCGTATTCCTGTTTTTATTTAGTCTTTCCCCTTTTATCTTTTTCGCTAGTTCTTTGGAAAGAGATAGATCTTGGAGAAGAGTTATTGGTAAGAGAGATGGAAAGAGAGTCTAGAGAAAGGATTGTTGGCTCCACCTTCCCAATCGTCAGTGCCGCTTTTCAGTAAGTTTTCCCCTTTTTCTTCTTTACCCTAGGTTTTCCTGATTCTCTTGATTGGTGGATTAGTTTTGATTATTGGGTTGAGTTTGTTCTCGGGTTCTAGTATTGATTGATTGATAGTTTGATTTCTGTAATTTCTATGTTTCGGTTGTCGAGGGGCAGTATTAGGGTTTGGAGTGCGGATTGAAGTTCTACCGGGATTCGAGCTTTATATCAGGCGAGTCCCTTCATTGCTAAATTTCTATACTAGTTTAACTTATGTTAGTTAGAGCATTCATTTGGTATTGAGGTTCTTGTGATTGGTTTTAGCCTATATTGTTCTGTCCGTTGTAGTTGTTGTTTCGGTGTTGTCGTTTCCTATAGTTAGGCTTGTAGGGTGTGACCCTTTTGTCTTTAGGGAGTTGTGCATTTGTAGGGTATTCTCATGGGTAGTCCTTGACTTCTGTGTTCCAGTCCTCTAGGGACCAATGTTATTGGATGTTGTGACTGGTTAATTAGTCACGGTTTGCATCTGTGTTAGGAATATTTACCATCCTCTGAGGCAGGTGGTTATCCTGCATGTGTGCTTGCCAGGTTATGGCTATTGGGTTAGAATTGTTTGCCCTTCGCTGAGGCAGGGGATTATCCTATGTGTGTTGGCCGGGTGGCGGCTGTGGTGTTTTGTTCCTTGGGATCTATTTTAAGCATGGGCTTTCTTATACTTTTAACTTAACGGGATCGAATACATTGCAAATCTCCACTCGTCTGACCCTCGATAGGATTTGGGATTCCTACATCGAGTTTAATATAAGAAGGTAAATTTGGGTCAGGTACTATCATACCTATTCACCCATCAGGGAGTGTGGGATGGTATGAGATAATTTTACTTTGGTACCCATCTCTGTCCCCTTTGAGGTTGAAATCCCTTGGAATGTGAAATGAAGTTCGGACGTTAGCTCCGTGGGTTGCAAAGCCCGGAACACTCTGATCAAGTGATAAATCCAAAGCTTGGTCGAGCTTGGTACTACTCGTACCCATTGTATCTAATTGAGATCTTGTTAAGGTTACTATGCATTAGCGGCTGATCAGCCCAAAATGCTGATTTATAGGGTTTAGTTCTTGGTTTCATAACATCATAAAATATTTACATCAGGACAATTCTAGAGTCGCACCATATCATATCATATCATCACAACATCCAGCATTTGGGATAATTTTGGGATTATCCTAGTTTAGCATATTGCATCATCATAGCATATTCCTCATATCTCATTTCTGCATACTCCTAATTCCTTTTCCTTTCTCTCTAATTCTGCACTTATACATTACTGTACCGTTAGCATCTTATATCTCATCCATATTTCGTCTTTCTCTGCACCTGTTACATTAGTATGCTGTTTAGCCTTGTTGGGCATTAGTGAGCCGTGGTTTTGCTCGCTCTCACTTTGTTCCCCCCTTTCAGAGGTAGAGTAGTTGATGTTGGCTAAGAGTTCAGCTGTTGGTTCCAGTTTGGACAGCTGTAAATTTTTGTTCTTGTAGTTGTATTCCTTGTATGATCTTAGCCCTTGACGTTGTTATGTATTCGAGGCATTGTATTTACGTTTTCAGTTATGTATATATATTTCTTGCTTCTGGTTTAATCCTTTTACTCTGATGAAATTGCAATTGTCAATGACTGAGCCTGAACTAGTAAATGGCTCGGTCGTTTATGGAGGCATATCGGTTGGATTCCTCGACCTGTACATCCCGAATGATAGTAATTGGTCTAGCTACCGATTATTAGATTTTTTGGCGTGACAGACTGTGAGACTCTGAATAGGTTGTTAGAGGAGAATTATGTAGAGAAGAGAATAAGACTTGAGGATGTTTTGCAGTATTATGCTATGAAATATTATGCAGCGAGTGGAGGCGCATATTTCTATTCTAGTTCGATAAAGCCTCTGGTCATCAATCTAAATTCTGGATGCCGAATTTAGATTGATAATGTGATATGGGTTAAAGGTGACTGTTTTAGAGAAGGGACAAAGAACCCACGGAACTTGTATATAGAACTTATAAGAAATGCAAGTATTAGTATATAATATTAAATTTTTATAGTGTAGGGTTGTTCGGTGGTTTAACAATTTGTTATGCTATGCTGCAGGTCCTCGATCTAAGGTGACGAGAAGAGAATCGCTACTAGATACTATAGCTCGAGAAGGTGCTGAGCTTGAGGTTGTTCTGAAACAGCTCGAAGTAGTTCTGTGGTTGAACTGTTATAGTACAGGGTTTTTTTGTGGTATAGCAATTTGTTATACTATGTTGTAGGTCCTCGATCTAAGCTGACGAGAAGATAATAGCTGCTAGATATTGTAGCTCGAGAAGGTGATGAGCTCGAGGTAGTTCTGAAAGAACTTGACAGAAACAAAAGGGATAATTACAGGTTGGAGAAGGTGCAAAAGTCTTGAGCAAAGTGCAAATAATAGGAGTTGGAGCAAACAAGAAAAGAGGAGTGGACGGGGAAGAGCGTCCGGTAGTGCCGAGGGCTGCGCAAATATCACTGCAGGACACTTATGGAGGTACTACATTGAGTAAGTTAGCTCTAAAGCACCCAAAGAAGAAAGTTGTAAAGGGCGGCTTGGCCTTCGGTACCACGGTGAGTGGTAAGGCCAAGGGAATGCGAAAAAGGAGAGGGTTGATCCGCCTGCTTTTGTGGCAAAGGTCGTAGAGAGTCGACCTGTTAAGGAAGATGAGCTACTGGCTATGAAGAACAGGCTGAGGCTGGCAGCTCGAAGAGGTGTTGAGGAGCTAAATACCACCGCACAGCTGGAGTTGAGCAGGGTGGAAAGTTGGTAACTTTGTGATTCTTGAACTTTATATTTGGTTTCGAGCTAAAATTATATTTTGTGATATTGTAGACTGCTCGTATGTTGAAGGGTATCTGCCTCGGGATCGAGGAAGGAAGGGTTGAGCTCGAGAGTGGATGAGCCGAGCTGGAGAAGTAGGTAGCTCGACTTGAATCCGATTTGGATCTAGAGATGGTGCGCTTGGTTGTTGTGAAGGGCACGTATAAGGTGTCGATACGCGAGCTCACTGACGAGGCGTAGAAGAATGTAGATGAGGTTGCAACTGCTCGGGACAGACTTAGGCGCCAACTCCTCGCAGTGGGTATACTATTGCTGACCTCAAAGTCATTACTGTAAGTACCTATGTCGAAGAGGACAAAGTAGAGGAGGAGATCCAGGTTGATGATAGCTCTCTTCTAGATGTAGTTATAAGGCTAGACGCGGTCTCTGCTATAACTAATTTAGAGAACCGTGGGGAGGATAATGAGAAGTTAGAGTAATGTTGCTTAAAGTTTGTTTGTGTGTTTTTGTGTGGGTTGAAAACTGTAATTGCACGGAACAGTGATTTGATGGACAAATTTTGGATAGGGTAAGAGATGTTTGCAATCATTGATTTGCTGGAACTTAAGGATATGTACCTCAAAATTGATGAATTAGAGAAAGAGCATGCTAAGGAGAAAAATACTTTAGCATCCCTATTGACTTTCGCAAGAGGAGCTACAGGTTAGAAAAGAGCATGAAATATTTGACTTGTATACTGTGCTACTTTTGAGCTACACAGTAAAATTAGAAGATAGATATAGATTACAAATGTGCTAGGAAATTAGGAGTGATAGTAATCAAGTATGTCCAGATAATTTTGGAATGTCAGCAAATTAAACGTAGAAATTGTGTACCTAGAAAAGGGATGTAGATGTGATTACCATTATTGTGAGATTACTTCTTAAGTTGTGGTAGAAGTATGATCTCAGCCCGTTGGCATGTCAAAAATAAAAATTTGTTAGAAATCTATAAAGTTATCTAGAATATGTGTTGATTGTACCTGTGATGTATTGTTTACTTGAGTTTGATGATATAGATCGAATTAGAGACTCTTCATTTGAGCAAACAATAGATGCCCCCATACAATCATGAGTTTGTGGCGGAGTTTGATAGGAATAAAGAGGCATCTGAAAATAGGGTGGATCAATATGTCTAAGTGCAGATCCAGTTCGCTAAGGCGACAAAAATTATTGACGACCTGACCCGGAAAGTCGCAGGTAAAGATGTTGAGATAGAAAAAATTCAACGGGAGCTTGCGAAAACGCATACTGAAATGGCAAAGCTAAAAAGAAGAGTTGATTCGTTGAAGGGGAAAAGTAAAGAAGCGGATGTTTCTCAGTACCATATCAAGTCGTTAGAAGTAGTAGAAAAAGAATTACGGGACTTTGTGGCTAGTTTGAAGGGTCAAATGATCCTGAAAGTAGACGAACTTGAAAAGGCTCGAGCTGACTTAGTAAGTTCCGACAGTACGTTCAAGCAGTTAAAGAGTGAAATGATTAAGAAAGACAATGAGCTTGCGAAAGGTTGAGCTGACCTGTCCCGTTCTAAAAGTATGGTTGAGCAATTGAGTAGGGCCTTACCTACTAAAGATATTGATTTTCTGATGGTTCAAAAATTGTGTGATGAACTGAATGAGAGAATGGCCAAATCGAAGGCAAATTTGGCTATGGCCAATTCACGTGTTATGAAGGCCGAGGCTAGAGAGTGGTCAAAGAAGTAAAAGGATAATACCAGGGTCTCGATCGTCAAAGGTGACGTGGTTAACCTATTAGTTTGAATTAAAGAGCTGGAGGCAGATGTAGTTCGTATTCAACCTCATGTAAGAAAAGACAACGAATGGCTAAGAGAATATGAGCATAATTTAGATACTGTTCTTTAAAGAGAGCTAGAGTTAGAGGGGGTGATCAAGAGGAAAGATCAGCTATTGAAGAAGGGTTGTATTGGGAGAAGTTATACAAATGATTGGGTGCTGGTAGAACTTTGTGCTTAATTGGCAGAGTTGAGGATGATGAATAAAGCTTAGCTAGATAAAGCAGCGGGGACGATAACATAGCATAATGAGGTAATGACATGCATAGAGCGACGCATAGTATGGGACAATGATATACACAAAGACTTGCGAGAGCGCTATCAGAAATTGAAAAAGAAAGGAATACCTTGCATGACTATGTGCGCTCACAAGAGATAATGGTTGGTATTGCCCATTTTGTGAAAGAAGCAAAAAGGCTTGAGCTTGAGAGGGATACCTTGCATGACTCTGTATCATTCTAAGGCTGCATTTACATTGCTTATATAGATCGAGGGAATTGACTGAATAATATGGAAACAAAATTAGGTTCCTGACATGATGAATTGGTAGAGCAAGGCCGGATTGTTGTGACTGCTCGAGTTTTAGAATTTATAGCTGAATGACCTCCTGTGAAAGGAAAAGCGTAGCTGACCTCCCATACGTAAAAAATCTGAAGAAGTGATCTGTAGTTTGTATAGTTGTAGACCTGAAGAAAGATGAAAGCTAGTTTTACCTTTGCTTCATCGTGTGTTTGATAGAGATCATTGATTGAAAGCTAGTATTATCTTTGCTTTAATTTGTGTATAGATGGTCAATTAAATGCTAGCATTACCTTTGCTTTAATTTATGCATAGATGGTCAATTGAAAGCTAGTATTACATTTGCTTCAATCTATGAGATTTAGTAGATTCTACATAAGTATAGAGTAATGTGGGAAAAAACTTAGAAATTTTCATTAAGTAGAATAGAATGTAGACTGTTGGAGATTGAAATCTCACTTTTGGAATGTAAAGAACAAGAATAGAGTACTTTGTAGTGGAGAAACTAGAGATTTAACAATAATATCGCTTCAATAGCCTAGTGTTCTATGAATTTGGGATTCAGACTCATTTTTCTATCATGAGATAGTACGATCCCAGGCCAGTTCGGCCAATAATAAGGAAATGACCTTCCTAATTTTCTGCGAGCTTTCCAACATGTGCATCTTTTATGCACTGTGGGATTTCTCTGAGGATGAGATCATCGATTTAAAACTCATGGCTTCAGACTCTTCTGTTGTACGAGCTTGCTAGCATATGATGATATCGACCTAGGTTGGCAATGGCGCGTTCCCTAGTTTCATCAATCTAGCTCACATTTCAGGCCAGCTCGAACTTATTTACTTCATCTGTAAGCTCGTGGATCTCAGATTGGATGGTGGTACTCTACTAGAATTATGGCCTCTGTGCCATAAGTTGAGAAAAATGGGGAACAACCAGTTGATTATCGTGGAGTAGTACAGTATGCCCATAAGACGTAAGGGAACTCCTGTATCCAGTTCCCTTTCTTCTGTGATTGAAGTCTTTTCTTGAGTCCATACTATAGTTTTGTTGGTGACTTCGGCATTTCTATTGCCTTGGGGGTAGTATGGATTGGAAAGTAAATGGATGATGTTGTATTTGTTGAGGAAGGCTATGACTTTTTCACCAACGAACTGCGGCCGATTATCTATCCAAATTAGGCAGGGGCAACCAAACTGTGCAATAATGTGTTCCCAGATAAAGGAGATGGCATCTTCTTCTCTAGTTTGACAAAAAGGAACTGCTTTTACCCATTTCATAAAATAATCTTTTGCTACCAGTAAGAAATGTTGGTTACCTTGTGTATTAGGAAATTCTCCCACGAGATCGAGCGCCCACCGCTCGAATGGTCATAACACCTTGCCTGCATGTAGTTCAAGTGTAGGGGCGCGGATCATGTCTCCATGTCGTTGGCATGCATCGTATTTGCGTGAGTAGTCTTCTCCCTAATTAAGCATTCCTGGCCAAAATGATCCTTATGTAATTACTTTGTTAAGAAGTGATCGGCCTGCGGCATGGGAGCCACCAGTTCCTTCATGTAAATCTTTAAGCATTCAATCTGCTTTCTTCGTCGAAAGCCATGTAGGGGCCAAGTTTCGTAGGAGGGGAAACTAGCTCTTACATCAAGGTGTTAATCTTCGACTAGGGGCTTATGCAAGTATATAAGGCAATAATAGGCTATATTACTTAACTAACATACTTGTGTGGAGACCTAGAATTGGTTTTCCATGACCTCTAGCGAGGATTTGAATGATTGATGATATATATCGAGTTAGATGACAAATCGAATAAAAGTCAGTTACAGGGTATTCGAAGGTAATATTGAAGGGCTTTTGGGAGAGATTTTCTAACCCCTTCATAGTGCATCCTCCCTCTTATTTATAGGATATAGAAAAGAGGTGAGTCACTATGGCAGGTCAGATTATATGTATATCCTTTGGGGACAACTATTTTATACGTGGAGTTGGTTCTGACACTGTAGTTACCAGGTGGCTCGCTTCACTATTCTCTCTGGTGAGCTGGCTGTTAGATGTGTCTGCCTTCGACCATGTCTTCCCATGTTCTAAGTCTCTATGTTTTTGATACTTTTCTCTGGTGCTGACCGCCTGTCATCAGCTTCGACTATAATGTCTTTGAGTGTTCAATTAATATTGGAAGGCCTCATGGACTTAGTTACTATCTTGCTGGGCTTTGAGTCCCTAGGTAGGCTTCGATGTAGCCTTTGAGCATTCGACTAGTACTGGAAGGTTGCGAATAGGCTACTATATTCGCTCTCTCAGCAGGGGCCTTATAAATTGATGTAGATGGCGCGTGTTGAGGAAAATGGTTAGGCATGGGAATTTGAAGAGTTGACTAGTTGACTATGGGTTGTTCCGAGGAGAGTAATTAAGGTAAGTGTTGATTAAGGAGGTAATAAATGCCCATTAATCAATGTATAAATAGGGGCTGTTAGGGGGGGGATTTCAAACATTTTCATCTTCTTTCTTGAGTAAGAAAATAATGGAAACTACTCGAAACATTCATTACCAGAAGAGAATGGAGGGGAGGGAATACCGTATTGAGGAGAAGACGATGGCGCTGAAGAAAATATTCTTCGGAGATCAAGGTTTGGACGTGGTATTGCCAGACTTGGTGAAAGAGGGAATGAAGGTACTGTCGAACCATCAACCGATGAGAGGGAGAAAGGGGGGGATGAAGAGAGTGATAGTAGTGAAAGTACGAATGATGATTAGACAACTATGGGGCCAGTCACACCTCATCAGCATGTGAGGCTAGAGCAATTTATGCCAAAACACGGATTGCCAAAGTTAGGTGTTATTCTAGTGCCATTAAGGGTCGAGTATGCGTTTAAGGATTCCCCCCAGGATGGGATTATGGCGTACAGAGACCAAATACATTTAGGGATGCAGCTTCCTCTTCGAAGGCTAGTCAAGCAGGTATTGAATTTCTGGTATGTTACCCCATGCCAGATGAATGGAAATTTTTATGAAATGATGAGGGCGGCGAAGGGATGAATGCAGAGCTAAAATGCAAAGGGAGGTTTTTGATCCAATGGTTCAACATAGTATCATTCTATTCGATGAAAGCGAATAAAATGGTGAAGACCTATTACATTCAATGCCATTCGGACAAACCATGGTTAATTGACTTGTGTTCGACTGGGCGTAGGTAGGATAAGGATCAGGTGGTGGTAAAGGGGAGCTAGGAGAATGTACTGGGAGAGAAGGAATTTGGGCTGAAGAATAAGCTGTACAAAACAAGTAAGTTAGGACTTGAAGTATATTGATTGTGTGGTTCGAATAAGCTGTTGATCTTTTCTTCATTGTTTTGCAAAACCCGCGAATAATGGCTTGAGGAACCCGTAGACTTATATTGATAAACTGATCAACCAGAATGAGAGTGGGTAAATGCTGTTTTTCAGAAGTTGGGTATTGTCAGAAAGAGATAAAAGAAGGCAGACACTTTGCAGAGAGGCATTCCAGTTGCTGTTGGGCATTCGAGGAAGATAAAAGAAGGAAGTTCTTTGATGAGGGCAGGTGAGATGGATTATGACACATTGAGCCAAAAGTCAAGCTTTATACCCAGGTCCTAATGAGGAAGGCTGGGGACGATATGGTCGAGTGTGCCCGAGGCTGCTCTTGAGGTACCACGGCAGACTAGCAAGGGTAAAGGCAAGGTCACTGATGAAGCTTCGACAGTGTAGTACGCGAAGACAACTTTGTGAAAGAGGGCTCGTAAACAGATGGCTGATGATGAGGATGAACTAGCCGATGTGAGGTGACTGGAGGGCAAAATGGAGGAGAGCGCTCAAGTAACGGCCGAGTCGATGGCTACTCTATGGGCATAAACCCAGATGATGCAGGGAAGCAAGTTAACAATGCTCTGCACCAGGTAAAATTTTCTGTAATTTTAACGTTGAAATTATGCTTCGAGAATTGTTAATTAGTCGAGTATTCATGCAGGTGAATGCTTGGGTGATAGCTTTTAACAAAGCCCAGAAAGAATCGAGTGAGCAGCCGAAGAAGGTAAGGGATAGGTAAGAGCTCTCACAGGGGACCATTATATCGCTGGAGACACAGGTCGGTGTACTAGAACGAGATAAGTTGCAGACTTGAGCCGATGCTGCAAGAGAAATCAAAGCTGCGATCGTCAACTATAATTATAAGGTATCAGTGTTGGAGGCAAAGCTAGTTAGTAAAGTTGAGCAGTTGAAGAAGAACAAAGCTCATTTCTAAGCAAAGTATAATGAGGAGTGTGACGCAACCACAGCCCTGAAGAAGTTTATAAATTGGTTGGGGTACGATCCAGAGACCTTCGAGCCATATCCTCCAACGGCAGAGCCTGCTATCGAAGATATTGCACAGACAGAAGGGATAGAAGTGAACCCTGTAGGGGGAGGTGCTGGAGATGTGGTAGTTGATCCCGCAGTCGAAGGAGATGGTGTCGGTGCAAGAAATATTGTAGGGGGCTCTGTAGTCGAAGACGCTGCTGATGTTTTCGGAATGAACCCCACTGTCGAAGGTAGTGGAAATGTTGTTGTAGATGATCATAGAGAAGGAGTAAGTACGGCCAATCCTGTATAAGTGGGGTATTTGGAGAAGGTACTTATTTGGCTTCTATTGTCAATAATGAGCTCTCTTTCCTTGAATTGTTGGAATGTTGAATTTGAACAATATATATTGGATAGGTAAAATTTGAACAATGTGTAATATAGTTGAACATGACCTGGTGGTATGTATTTGACTTAAATTGCTGGTATGTATTTGTATACTTGTATCTCAGTGCAATTATTGAAATATAGACTGTGCCGAACGTCAAAGGTTGGCTACAATGCATCCCCGAGTGTCCAGACTGTTGGTAATTCATACCATTCGGGTTTGCTCGAACTGGAACCTGGAAGAACTTTAAGGTCGCCCCCGAGTATCAATCAGGTCGAAGGGTTGACATGAAATTTAGGTTTGACCAACTCAAGAAGTTCACTGGACTTAGAAGGTCTCCCCCGGGTCTATTAGCAGGATTGAGCCTAAACAAAGCATTATGTGGAAGGCCACAATGCATCCCCGAATGTCCGGTCTGTCGAACATTCATGACACTCGGGTTTGCACAAATTGAAACCTTGAAAAACTTCAAGGTCGCCCCCAAGAATCAGTTGGGTTGAAGGGTTAATATAATACTTAGGTTTGACCAACTCAAGTAGTTCACTGGACATCGAAGGTCGTCCCAGGCTCTATCCACGAGATTGAGCCGAAATGAAGCATTTTCCATCGTGTTCTGAGGGTTGGGTAGAGGTTCTTAAGCTTCTGTCATCAAATAATAGGATCCTTTATCAGTTTTTTCATAAACGACATAGGGTCCTTCATAGGATTCGGCTAACTTGCCGGCATTGTGAGGCTTCAAAAAGGGTGAGACTTGCCAAAGTACCAGATCTCTAATATCAAAGTTGTGTGGTCGAACCCTTTTGTTGTATGCCTTCTTGATAAAGAAATGATAATGGCCGAGGTTAGCTATGGCGCGATCTCTGATTTAATAAATCCATAGCATATTGTATCCAAGTTTAAACTCGTTATCTTCATCGGGGAGGTCAGGGTCGCGCGTTGGCACTTTGAACTGAGTAGGCAGGACAGCTTCAGTACCGTAAGGCAGAAGGAAAGGAGTGCAGCCCGTCACCTTTCTTAGTGTGGTGCGATAGGCCCAGAGTACATGTTATAGTTCTTGAACCCATCGGACTTTCTTTTGATCGATACGCTTCTTAAGACTATTGACTATAGCTTTATTGATTGCTTCAACCTGACCATTTCCTTGTGGGTAATAAGGTGTTGAGGGGAAAAAGATAATGCCGTACTTCTTGATGAAATTACGGACTTTGTTCCCTTCAAACTGTAGACCGTTATCGCATCGAATCATGTGAGGGTAGCCAAAACGTGAGATGATATTTTCCCATAAGAACTTGATGACTTCTTCTTCCCTGGTTCGACATAGAGGCACAGTTTTGGCTCATTTAGTAAAATAATTTATGGCCACTAGAATGTGTTCTTTGCTGCCCGAAGCCTTGGGGAAATGGCCCACGAGATCAATGGCCTACCGCTTGAACGGCCAAATAACTTGGCTACAATGGAGGTCTTGTGAAGGGCTTTGGATGTCGTAGACGTGACGTTGGCCTTTATCACAGTGTTTTGCATATTCCTCGACTTGTTTCTTCATATTAGGCCAGAATAAGCCTTGGGTTAAGGCTCAAAGAGCCATAGATCGACCAGTAGTGTGATCACTGCAGTTGCGTTCATGGAGCTCGGTAACTATGGCAGTGGCTTCGTGTTGGGAGATACATCAAAGGTATACGCCATTTGGAGATTCACGGTGTAGACCGCCTTTGAGAATTGTGCATCGTAGGCAGTTTTCTAGTAACAAATGTTGGCTTTAGGATCCTCCGGGAGGGTAAAACTATTAAAATATGCAATTATGGGTATGCGCCAGCCGTCGGGATCGAGACTCTCACCCCCAATATTGATGGTATTAACTTTCATCTGGTCGATACTTGGGCGTTCGAGTACTTCGATATGGAGTGTTTGATATTCGGACTGGCCTAACATGGCTGCTATGTAGGTGAGGGCATCGGCATGTCCGTTTTCACCTTGAGGGAAATGGGTAATGTAAGATTTTTTAAGGAAATATTCTATGCGCTGGCAGACATGTGTTGTGTACTCATCCATGCAACCGTCTGCTTGATTTTTGTCGAAGTACTCTAAACAAGCTGGGAATCGGTAAATACTGCAAGTTTGGGAACACCAAGTTTAAGAGTAAAATCGAGACCATGTATCAAAGCTTCCTATTCAGCCTTATTATTGGAACATTCAAAATTTAATTTGACAACCTTCTCGATTCAGTCATTGAAGAAGTAACCAGGATAATACCTATCCAAGAGTCGATGAATGCAGTAGATCCATTTAAAAAGAGATGTCAGCCCGTATTAGGGTTCCAAGGGTCACTTTGTTCAGGCTGATCATCAGGTAAATTGTCTTCATATTCTTCCAATTGAAGTCTTTGACTGGGAAGTCGATAAGGAAATCAGTGACTGCCTGGCCCTTCTGAGATATCTAGGTTTTGAAAGTGATGTTGTGCTCACCAAGATAGACGGACTATTGTTGTACCCGTCTGGATTTATCTTTCTTGTTAAGGATCTCTCGAAGAGGGTAGTTGGTGATAACACGTATGGGGCGAGCTTGGAAGTTTGATTTTAGCTTTCGATCAGTATAAACAAGTGTAAGGAGCAATCGTTCGAGCTTGGTATATCGAGCTTTGATGGGTGTCAGAGTTTTGTTGATAAACTATACGGGTTTCTTAATATTGGTTTCGAGTCGAATAAGGACCGAGCTAATAGAAGTATCAGTTACTGCGAGATATAAGAAGAGCATTTTCCCTTCGATGGGGGTACTTATGATAGGTGGTCGACCAAGGTAAGTTTTGTATTTGAGGAAGGCCTGTTCACAATCGGATGACCAATTAACTTCAGGGTTTTCCTTTTTGGCCTTATGGACGCCTTGTTCGCCTAAGAGGGAGAAAAGCCAAGCACAACAGTCAGAGGATTTTGAGATAAAATGGTTTAGGGCAGTTATTTTTCTAGCAACATTTTGGACGCCTTTCCTAGTACGAGGGGAAGGCATATCAATGTGAGCATAAATATGAGTGGTATCGATCTCGATACCTCATTTGCTGATGAGGTTCCCCAAGAAGTTACCGGATGAAATGCCAAATTGGCATTTATCTGAGTTTAATTTCATGTTATAAGAACGAAGTATCGAGAATACTTCGGTTAGGTCTTCTATATGGGTATATTTTTGGAAGCTTTTGCATAACATGTCATCGATATAAACTTCGACCGACTTGCCAAGCAAAGGTTTGAACATGGTAGTAACAAGGCGTTGGTAAGTGGTACCCGCATTTTTTAGGTCGAAGGGCATGATATTAAAATAGTAAAGTCCCTATTCGGTTATAAACAAAGTTTTAAGTTAATCATCGGGGAGAAGGGGTACCTGATTGTAACCCAAAGCCGTGTCCATCATTGATAATCACTCATGATCGGCTGTTGCATCCAGGAGAACTTAAATGATCGGGAGAGGAAAATTATCCATCGGTGTGTATTTATTAAGATTTGTAAATTAGGCGCAGATTCGGATCTTGCCATTCTTCTTGGGGATAAAAACAATGTTCGGGATCCAGTCGGCGTAGTTGACCTCTCTGATGGAACCAGCGGCCAGGATTTTTTTAACCTCAAGGTTCACTGCTTCTCGAATCCTTAGTACCAGAGTACGTTGCTTCTGCTTCACATCTATAGATTTATGGATGAGGTCAAGTCAATGGTAAGCCCAGGCATCTCATGGAAGGTCCAGGCAAAGATACCTTTGTTAGCTCGAAGGAACATTATGAGTTTTTGGCGTTCGACCTCATCCAAGAAACTGCCAATGAATGTGCCTCGGCTAGGTCTATCGAGTTTGATGAAAATAGTAGGTTCGACAGGTGTGATAGAAGCGATCAAGGGTGTGGGGCGAGAGAAAAACATTGATTGCTATGGCTTTACAAGTTTTCTGGTAAGATCGATCTCGGGGTGCTCGCATGAGTGGGCGAGGCACTGGGAGCCTTTTATGTTCTATGTGCCATAAGGGGTAGTGAAACAAAATGTCTGGTGATAGATAGAAGGTATGGCCTTCATGGCATGAATCCAATCATGCTCTGGAATACCTAGATATTCTAATTTTTTGTCGATGATGAGAAATGGTTTAGAGGGTAACTGGACCAGTGGTGACAGGAAGGCTAAGGCGACCGATGGTGACTTTGGTAGTACTGTTAAAGTCTTTGAGTTTAACGTTGGCTGGTGTAATAAGGTAAGTTTTTTGCATGGCGCGGACGGTCTGGAGGAAGAGTATGTCTACTGCATTGCCCGTATCAATGAGCATAGTGTGTAAGACGAGATGTTCGACCTTGATCATGATGACCAAAGGATCGGAGTGGGGGAAAGGGACATGAGAAGTATCGCAATCGATGAAGGATATACCTTTAGGTCAAGGGCGTTGGCTAGATTCTGGTATAAGGATGGGGCTTGAGATACGACCCATCGAGATAGCTGGGGAGGTCGGCGACATATCGATGTAGACGACCTTCTTTAAGAATCATTTCCAACAATCGTTGTAGAGTATAGCATTTGCTAGTAGGGTGGCAGTTGAATTTATGATTTTAGCAGTAAGGCTCGTCCTTGAGGAACTCGATGGGGAAGAGAATACCCCTGATAGGATCGGCCTGGATGTATGTGAGTAGGGTACTGATGGGCACAGTGAGTTTTGATAAGACGGGCATTTGTCATTTTTTGTTGATTTCAGAAGGGGTAGCATCGAAGTGAGAACGTTTGAGGCTCTCATTCTCTTGTGATATGGGAGCGACCATGGGTGTAGGCAATGGTCGAGGTTTTTTATGGGTGGTGGTCGAGGCTTGCCCCTGGCGATTAGATTCAAGGAGGCGCTCGAGGTCGATGTACCAGTTAACCTTGGATAAAGTCTCCTCGGGTATTTATGGTGTTTGGAGCACGATGTACTCCTTAACACGACTGCGGTCTGGCAGTACATTAGAATACGCGAGAATGACATTCGCGCAGTCGAGATTTTTAACTTTGCGTGACTCATCTTGAAAATGCTTGGTGAAAGCCTCAAGCATTTCGTTGGGGGATTTGTGGAAGTTGAAGAGAATATCAACACGGACCTCACGGTCCTTATTAAAGGTAAGCTGGGAGATAAATAGGTTTGATAGTTGTTTGAAACTTCGGATAGAGCCATTAGGGAGGCTGTGGTACAATTTTAGAGAGCTATCAGTAAGACTGGCAGGAAACATACAACACAAAATGTGGTCAGCTATGGAGTATAGACCAAAAGCATTTTGAAATTTGAGGACATGAGATTGAGGGTTGGTATTGTAATATTTGCTGATTTTTAGGTTATGGAAATTTAGAGGTACCTCGACAGCGAAGAGTTTAGGGCATATGGGGTTGTTTAATCGACTTTATGAGTTCGGTGTGGGGCTCACACTAATGCGAATAGCAGCATGGATTTTTTGATCGAGTTTCTACTGTGTAAGGTAGGCAGGACGAGGGGGAGATCACTGAGGTCAAGGGTGATAAGGTCGCGGGTAGGGGGCATGTTCAGCACTCCGTTCGCCATGGCGTTCCTGAGTAGGGCATGTGGGGTAGCAAAAAGTATGAAGTATAGAATCAGAGGAGTCCTTCGTAACGGGGATACCAAGATAGATGGAGTCGGTGGGTATGGCGGTGGGTACGCCCTCGGTGCCAAGATGGACCAGGGGGACCTCGATTTGGGGATGTGGCCCAAGTCGGGAGTGGGCAAAAATGTGAGAAGGGGCGGGTACCTGAGATAGCGAAGGAGCGTCTTAGGTCTGAACCTGTTGAAGCTCACAAACAGTATGACACAGTTCGTCCAGAGCACGATGTTGTCGGTCGTTATCATCTAAACAGCATTGTCGTTCAGCCTCAAGTTCATTTCATCTATCTTTACGCTCGATGCGTAACTGGTTATTATGGCGCTCCTCAACTTGAGCAAATTGTTGGCTAATAAGGGCAAGTTGAGCGGCTACTCCATCGGCAAAGTTTCCGACGATGGCTGAGGTTGAATGTAGGGTGGGGGCCATTGAGTATGGCTATAAGGTGACAAAAAGAGAAAAAAAGGATTGGGCAGGGTGGGTGTAGCACAGACGGCGCCAAATATAGGGTCCAAGTTTCGTGAAAGTGGAAACTAGCTCTTACACCAAGGTATTAATCTTTGACAAGGGACTTATGCAAGTATATACGGCAATAATAATCTATATTACTGAACTTACACACTTGCGTGGAGTCCTAGAATTGGTTTCTCCTGACCTCTAGCGAGGATTTGAATGATTGATGATATATATCGAGTTAGATGATAGATCGGTTATAGGGTATTTAAAGGTAATCTTGAAAGGCTTTTGGGAGAGATTTTCTAACCCCTTCATAGTGCATCCTCCCTCCTATTGATAGGAGATAGAAAATAAGTGAGTCACCATGGGAGGCCAGATTACATGTATATCCATTAGGGACAACTTTTTTGTATGAGGAGTCGGTTCTGACACTGTAATTATTAGGCAACTCGCTCCACTATTCTGTCTGGTAAGCTGGTTGTCAGATATTTATGGCTTTGACCATGTCTTCCCATGGTCGAAGTCTCTCTATTATTGATGCCAAGTTTTGGTGTTGACCGTCTGTCTTCAGCTTTCAGTATAATATCTTCAAGTGTTCAACTGATATCTGAAGACCTCATGGACTTAGTTACTATCTTGCTGGGCTTCGAGTATCTTGGTAGGCTTTGATGTAGCCTTCAAGTATTCAACTAGTATTGAAAGGTTACATATAGGCTATTACAAGGTACTTAAGATAAAGCCCTGTGACTGAGCAGCGATATAGTTGACTATTTTGAACTTTATAATGCTTTGACTTTTTGATCAACTGTCGGCACTCTTTTAGATCTGTCGAAAGGGGCCCGTCGCATTTATTCCTCAGACCGAGATAGGCGATAAAGGGATTTTGCCAATTGTCGTCCTCCTCTTCATCCGCCCCCAGTGTTGATCGTATATACATAATGTAGATCAATACTAAAAGTAAATATTACTTTGATCTGTAGATATCATGCTTCTGTACCCAAGACCCCGGCCAAATAAGCCAAGGAATTGGCATGTCCATTTTCGCCTCGAGGTAAATTGTTTAGAGTTGCTTTCGCGAATCTGTTCATCCTATCGACAATGAGGGCTACATATTTGATCATCTTACCATTTTTCCTGTACTGTTCTCGGTAATGGTGAACGGTGAGTAAAAATCTGTATAGACTGAGAGCTCAGGGACGCCTAGCTCGTGTGTTAAGTTGAGTCCATGAATTAAAGCTTCGTACTCTGTGACATTGTTGAAGGGTTCAAAATCTAAGCAAATTAATTTCACATTTTTATCGTTGGAAGGGGCAATCAGTACGATCCAATTTCAGACCCTGTGGGTCCTGCTGAACCATCTGTAAGAAGTCTCCACCCTTTCCATGTAATCCACTAAGCTCATTCGTCAAATTATTTGATGGATGGATCTTCTGAAATTTCTTTTGTAAGGTCAGGATCGTACTCCTCCCAAACGGGATCTTCCACAAGAAAATCCATGAGAAAATTGGTAACGGCCTGACATTTTTCTTAACTTCGTTACTCAAACTTAATATCATGTTTTCCTAAACTGATTGACCATTGATGTAGTCTTCATGATATTTCTTTTTTAGACGCAACTTCCCAGAGTGGGTAGTTTTTCATGACTTTAGCTGAATGAGCTTGGAAGTAGTGCTTGAATTTTTGTGAAGTGTAAACAAGAGTTAGAAGAAGTCTTTTGATTTTAAACTACCTCATTTTTGCCTGAGTGAAGGTTTCGCGGATAAAATAGACTAATTTTTTTACTTATCCCTCAAGTCGAATGAGAATCGATCTGATAGAAGTGTTTGTAACTGCAAGGTAGATGATTAGTTCCTCATTATCTGCCTGGGTGCTCATGATGGGAGAATTCCCCAAATAGGTTTTGAGTTCCTAAAAAGCTATCTTATACTTTATTGCCCATTGAATCTCTTTATTGAGCTAAACTTTGCCTCATTTGGTACAACCTTCGAGGAGCAAGAACAGCCACCGGCATCAATCTAAGGACTTAGAGATGAAGCGGTTGATAGCAGCAATCTTGCCTAAGAGTTTTTGTACGTCCTTCTTTGTTTTAGGAGATGGCATGTTAAGGAGAGCTCGAATTTAATCTGGGTCAGCTTCAATCCCCTTCTTACTGATGAGATGGCCGAGGAACTTGCCTGAATGTACTCCGAATTTGAACTTATTAGGATTAAGCCACATCCTGTAAGATCGGAGATTATTGAACTATCAGCTCGAATTAAAGAGCTGGAAGGAGATGTAGCTAGCATTCAATCTCAGGTACAAAGATGAAATGAGTGTTTAAGGGAAAGCCAAGGTAAGTTAGAGATAGCCCATGGTCGAGAGTGCGAGTTAGAGTAGGTGATCAGAAGTAAGGATCAATTGTTATAGAAGAAAGATGAAATGTTAAAGACGTCTCCTGCTGGGAGAAGTACAGAGAAGGATAGGAAGCTTGAGGAACTTCGTGCTTAGTTAGCAGAATTGAGGACGACGAGCCAGGCAGAGCCAAATAAAGTAGCCGAAAAGGTGAGGGGAGATAATAAGATTATGTCACGCGTAGATAGACACATGGAGTGGCAAGACGGAGGATATAAAAACCTGCAACAGTGTTATCAGAGATTAAAAGAACATTTTTCCCATACAATTATTCCCGATGCAACGCGCTCACAGATGTTAATGGCTGTTATTGCCTATTTTGTGAAGGAAGTGCGAAGACTTGAATTTAAGAGGGATACCATGTGCGACTATTTTTCAGGAAGAGGATGTATTTACAAAGCCGATGTGGATTGAGGAAACTGTATGAATGCCATAGAAATGAAGCTTGTTTCTTAACCTGTTTAATTGGTAGAGCAAGGCAGGATTACTATTGTTGCTCGAGCGTTAGATTTTAGGGCTAAACATCCTCCTGTTGTAGGGGAAGGCATAGCTGACCTCCCATCACAAGAGATGAACACATAGAAGTGGCTTGTAGATGTAACCTGTAACGTATCTATAGTTGCAGACATATTAAGAGATGAAAGCTAGTTTTGCCTTTGCTTTATCTTATGTCTATTAGAGATCTTTGATTGAAAGCTAGTATTACCTTTGTTTTAATGGCAGATTATGTATAGATGGGCGATTGAAAGCTAGTTTTACCTTTGGTTTAATCTGTATAGATGGGTAATTGAAAGTTAGTATTACATTTGCTTTAATTTATATAGATGGGTGATTGAAAATTAGTTTTATCTTTACTTTAATCTGTATAGATGGGTGATTGGAAGCTAGTTTTACCTTTATTTTAATCTGTATAGATGGGTGATTGAAAGCTAGCTTTACCTTTGCTTTAATCTGCAATATAGTAGAATCTACGTAAGTAGAGAGTAATGTGGGAAAAAAACTTGGAAGTTTTCATTGAGTAGAATAGAATATACATTGTGTGGAGATTAAAATCTCTTTTTTGGAAGGGAAAGAATGGGAATATTTAAATGGAAAAACCATGGACGTAACAATAGTACCGTTTCAGTCACCTAGTGTTCCAAGGATTTGGGATTCGAACTCCTTGATCCGTCATGAGATAATATGATCTCAGACCAGTTCGACCAATAATAAAGAATGGACCTTCCCAATTTTTAGCCAGTTTTTGAACATGTGCTTCTTTTCTGTGTTTTAGGATTTCTCTGAGGACGAGATCGCCAATTTGGAACTCATGGCTTCGGACGTTCCTGCTGTACGAGCTAGCCAGCATATGGTAATATTGACTCAGGTTGGCAATAGTGTGTTCCCTAGTTTCATTAATCCAATTCAAATTGTAGGCCAATTCGAACTTATTTTCTTCGTCTATGAGCTTGTGATCTCTGATAGAATGGTGATATTCTGTTAGAATGACAGCTTCTGTGCTATAGGCGAGGAAGAAGGTGGTAGAACCAATTAATTGACGTGGAGTGGTACAGTATGCCCATAATACACAAGGAAGTTCCTGTATCCAATTTCCTATTTTTGTGATTGAAGCCTTTTCTTAAGTCCTACTATTGTTTTGTTAGTGATTTTGACTTGGCCATTGCCTTGAGGGTAGTAGGGATTGGATGGTGAGTGATGATGTCTAGCTAGATAAAAGATATGAATCAAGTGGGGGTATCCAAACTGAGTGATGATGTGTTCCCAGATTCCCAGATAAAAGGGATGACCTCTTCTTCTCTAGTTCGACAGAGTAGAATTGCTTCCACCCATTTTGAAAAAATAATTTATTACTACAAGTAGGAATCGTCGATTACCTAGAATGTTAGGAAATTCTTCGACGAGATTGAGCTCCCACCGCTTGAATGGCCAGAATATCTTGCTTGCATGTAGTTCGAACGTAGGGGCGAGGACCATGTGTCCAAATTGTTGGCATGTGTTGCATCTGTATAAGTACTCTTCTACTTGCTTGTGCATTCCTGGCCAAAATACTCCTTATGTAATTGTTCTATTAGCGAATGATTGACCAGCAGCATGGGAGCCACAAGTTCCTTTATGTAAATCTCTGAGCATTCCATCTGCTTTCTTCTTCGAGAGGCAATTAAGGTAAGGTATTGTGACTGAATGGCAGTATTAATGACCACTCTCAACTATGTAATGCTTCGAGCTCTCAATCAACTATTTGCGCTCTTTTAGATCTATTTGGAGGGGCCTTTTGCATTTGTTATCGAGGCGAAGATAGGCAATAAAGGGCTTTCGCCAATCGTCGTCGTCCTCATCATCGCCCTTAGTGTTAATCATGTATACAAAATGGTGATCAATATTGGGGGTTGATATCACTTCGATCGCTTCTATACCCAAGACCCCGACTAGATAAGCCAAGAAATCGGTGTATCAGTTTTCACCTCGAGGTAGATAGTCGAGAGTTACTTCCGTAAATCTACTCATCCAGTCGGTAATGAGGGCTACATACTCGATCATCTTACCATTTTTCCTATACTGCTCAGAGTAATGGTGGATGATGAGTAGAAAATTTATATAGACAGAGAGCTCTAGGATGCTAAGCTCATGTACGAGGTCGAGTCCATGAATTAGAGCTCTATATTCTGTGACGTTGTTGGAGGCTTCAAAATCCAGGGGGTATCAATATGATTCAAATTCCTGACCTTGCGGGTCCTGCTGAACCATCTGTAAGAAGTCTCCACCCATTCCTTGTAACCCATTCAGCTCGCTCGTCAAATGCTTCGGTGGGTGGGTCTTCTATAATCTCTTCTGTAAGGTCAGAATTGTGCTCCTCCCAATCAAGATCTTCCACTGGAAAATATGCAAGAATATCATCAACGGCCTGACCTTTTTCTTAATGTCATTGTTTGAACTTGATATCATGTTCTCCTAAAATGACTGGCCATTGTTGCACTCTTCTTAATTTTTCTTTTTTGGATAAAACTTCTCGGAGTGGGTAGTTTGTCATGACTTAAGCTAAATGAGCTTGGAAAAAGTGCTTAAGTTTCTGTGAAGTGTAAACAAGAGTTAGAATGAGTCTCTCAATTTTTGAATATCTCATTTCTGCTAAAATAAGGGTTTTGCTAATGAAATAGACTAGCTTTTTGATCTTCCCCTCAAGTCGAATGAGAAGTTGATAGAAGTATCTGTAACAGCCAGGTAGATGATCAGTTCCTCATTATCTACTAGGATGTTCATGATGGGAGACTTCCCCAGAAAGGTCTTGATTTCCTGAAAAGCTGCCTCGCATTCTGATGTCCATTTGATTTCTTCATTGGGACAAACTTTTCCTCATTTTGTACAACCTCGGAGTAGTAGGAGCAACCAATAACAGCGATCTAAAGATTTATAAACAAATTGGTTGATAGCAACAATCTTACCGGCAAGTTTGTGTGCGTCCTTCATCATCTTTGGAGATAGAATATTGAGGAGAGCTCAAATTTGATCTTGACCGGCCTCAATCCCCTTCTTACTGATGAGATGGCTGAGAAATCATCTTGAATGCACTCCGATTTGATACTTATCAGGATTGAGTCACATCCTGTAAGATCGTAGAATGATGAATATTGTGGTGAGATCTGTGATATGGTCGTTTAACTCTATGCTTTAATACAATAGATTATCGATGTAGACTTCAATGATTTTCCCAAGATGTGCTTTGAATATAGTCATCATTAACCGTTGATAAGTTGTGTCTGCACTCTTTAGTCTGAAGGGTATGACTTTGTAGTAGTAAAGTCTTCTTTTAGTGATTAAAGTGGCATTTTCTTGATCCTCTTCCAAGAGAAGAATCTAATTGTATTAGAAAGCAATGTCCATCATGGATAGAAGTTCATGACCTACCATGGAATCAAGAATTTGATGGATGATAGGAAGAGGGAAACTGTTATTTAGAGTGTGCTTGCTTAGATCGGGGAAATCTATACACACTCGGACCTTTTCATTCTTCTTTAGAAAAATAACGATGTTGGAGATCAAATATAGATACTTGGCTTCTCGAATGAGCCCCACTTCGATCAACTTGTCGATCTCAATGTTGAATTCATCGTGAAGACGATGTGAGAGTCGTTGTTATTTCTATTTGACCGCCGTGGCGTTGATATTGATGGTTAATCGATGGCATGCCCTGGATAAATCGACCTCGGGCATCTCTTTGAAACTCTACGCAAAGTTGTCTTAATGCATTCGTAAGAAGTGAATAAGAGCATCCTTTTCGTACTGAACCAGCTTGGTATCGATAAAAGTACCTTGTCTAGGTCCATTAATGTCGATGTATTCTGTAGGCTCTTCTATTTAAGGCTGATCATTGATGCGACCAGCTTTCTTTAATTGTTATGCAGTGTATCTGTCTGAGCTATCTAGAATGGCAGAGACGGTATTCTCGCAAGCTCAAGAAATCTTTTGACTGCCTTCAATTTCATAGATATCATCATTGTGTTTAAAGAAAAGTATTTGATGATAAGTGGAAGTTAATAGTTCCATGATTGAATCCAGCAGCGGCCCATAATCCTGAGATAATGAGATATGACGTCGATTGTGGCTGGTCAAGCGGTGATAGGAAAGATGATCTTGCCTACCCATTCTTCTATGAAACCATTAAATCCACTGATATTGGTATCGCTTGGAATGACATGATCGGCCAGACCCATCTGGTCGATCGTGCTCTGAAAAAGAATCTCAATACCACTTCCAGTAATAATCATCATTGTATGTATGACAAACTTTTTCATCTTGTGCATTATTAATAATGTATCATGATGTGGAAATTTTACATGATGTCACAATCTTCAAAGGAAATCCCAAGTCGGCGATTGCTCGACTCAGGAAGAAGCTTAACATCTTTATCTTGAGGTGTGGGATCATAATATTTTGATAATCTCTTACGCTTGAATCTACAAGAGTTGTTGATCTGATGAATCTCGATTATGTTATTGTGGCACATATAGTACAGATGTTTCTCCTCAGCTTGATCTTTGACCTGGACTACGTCGATCTGCGTCTTGTAGCTTCCCTTCTTATATGATTCCAGATCGACAATGTATTCATTCATCCGCCCATCATTAAAAATAAATTCCAGCAACATCTGTAAGGCATAGCAGTTATCAGTAGCATGATGATTTACCTTGTGATGCATGCAGTATGGGCGGCCTTCAATTAGTTCCAAAGGTTGAGATAGACGGTATAGCTTATCCTTTGATAAAATTGGAAAAATTATGGGGATTTGGACATTCATCTTGGGGAGGACCGGTTTGGGTAATGTACTGCCTTTTCGAGGTTTGCCAGTATTGGCCATAGAACGCTTTTGATCACCCTGATCCTCCTTCGGTTCATTAATTTGTTCTAAAGTTGGACCTTTAGTGGTTAGGACGGATTTAGTAGATATATGCCTTTCGGACATCATCCTTTCCAGGTTGACGTACCTATTAACTTTGGTGATCATATCCTTTAAGGTCGCAGGTTTATTTAAGAAGAGATGTTTTTTGGCCTTGCAGTCGAGCTGGAGCGCGTTGGTACAACCAGTAACAACTATTTTCTGATCAAGATTATCTACTTTATGCGCAAGCTCCAGAAACTTCTTTGGAAATGTCTCGAGCTTCCCCCTTGTGACTGTTTAAGACTAATAAGAGAATATAAATTCTCCTCCTTGCTTTTGTTGTGAGCATACGTCTTGATGAATTGCTTTTGTAGCTGATTGAATGTGAGGATGGAATCTTCAGGTAGAGAATAAAACCATCAAAGCGGTTCTCCCTGCATACTTGTTGCAAACAGATGGCAGAGAATGTGGTTAAGATTGGAGTATAATCCCAATGAATCACGGTATTGTTGAATGTGCTCTTTTGGATCGGTGCTCTTGTATTTATGTATCCTCAGAGTATGGAAACTTTTTGGTACTTCCAAATTGAATAACTCTTTGGCAATTGAACTTCCCTGTATGTAACTTGGTAAGATTGTCTTTACTGCCTAGAGTTTGAGCTTTAACTAACTCCATGATTCGCTGATGCATATACTCTTGTGTGACGTATTTACGTGTAGCCTGAGTGGCTTAGCGAGGTGGTTGAGGATTATGAGTGTTAGTACCTACACTCAAGTGATCATGTGCTGGAATCCAAGGTTGAGGTTGTTGTTCTTCCTCATGACGTTTAGAAGGTCGAAAACCTCTGCTGATATTAGACTGAACTTCACCGCCCAAATGATTGAAAGGTTGAGGTTTGTGCTAAACATTCTTGGAAATGGTTTTACTCGTGGTTCCTCGAGGTCCTAATCCTTCTCATGCAGAAACTTAAGAGTTCTCCGGAACTTGGTCACAATCTCTGGTTTGGAAAGCTGGTTGAGTGTTCTGCAAAGCTTGTAATGAAGTTTACATGATTGTCATCTAGTCTTCATGTCGTTTGAACGCTGTTAAACAAACTTATCGCTCAGCTTTGAGCTCCTTCTCGCGGAGTACTTGGTCAAGAGTTAACTGACGTTCGAGCTCATTATGTTTCACTATTTCGTCGCAGAGATTCGCCCGTAGCTCTGTAAGCTATTCCGGCTCAACTGAAAGATCGAACTGGATTTCGGTTGCTGGTCGCCTAGTAGTGACCGTGATTGGAGATTAATAGGATATCGTGGAAATGTCTTCTTTCCCATAGACAGAGCCAAATATAATGGCCTAATTCCGTTGCTCGAAATGGCTCAAAATTAGCTCTTACACCAAATGTGTCTGTGACAAAAACTAATGTAAAGCAAGAAATGACACATATGATTTAGCGTAAAAAATCTTTGAATTGGTAAAAATAACCATGACCTCAAGTTGAGGATTTTAGTAATAATAACTTTCATTGCTTGAAGCTGATATCATATTACAAGTGATCTCTCAAACATTAAATAATTAATCTTGTAAATAGGATGCTTTGTAGGGTCCAAAATCTAGAAATTCCTATGTCAGAGTCTAGAAAATCTAGTTTTTCTTGGTTCCTGTCTCTTCTGGAACTTTTTCTTTGTATAGACCTTACTCGCAGCTCGTTATCTTACTGAAACACGTTCTCCGCATAATGAGGTAAGTGGTGGTTGATTGTACAACTGTTAAGTTTGTGGGAGATAGGTGTCTTTGACTTATTCATATTCTTTTGCTGTGCTCAATCCACGTTCTTTATCAGTTCATGGTCTAGGTAGAAATGCTGACCATTTATGTCACGTATGAAATGAGTGAGTCTGATATGAAGGTAGATTGAATTGGGTTAGGTCGAGGGATAGGTCCCTACATCAACAAAGCTTACACAATAACCCACTCACCCATTAGGTTGAAGGATAATGTTATAAAAAACATCAAGTTTACCCCCATCATGTTGATGTAGCGGCAAACTTTGATTTATTGTAGCTACGTTGTTGGCAAAGAAGGCTCATATGAAGAAGCGGGTTTGGGATTTAGATTGATTGGGTGCTTTTGTAGTTGGTGTTGTGAACTAAAGTAAGGATTTTAGAGGCTTAGAAGTTTTTTTTTCTTTCAGAAATGGGATTTTGGGTTGATGGAAATTGGAAGCTTAGTTGTGGATTCAGGAGGTTTAAGAGGGGTTGTTGAACTTGAGAGTTTTAGAGAAATTAAAGTATTATGGTAATCTCTTATCGTTTTACTTACTTGAATACATATAGTTACGACTTGAAGTTTATCTTTTTGATTTACAGGATTTGCAGCTTTGGATAATTACCACTGTAATTTATTTTCCCATCAAATTATTGCCCCTAGCATAGCTCTTTCTGCTGCTACATGTTCATCTCTTTTATCGAAAATGAATAGAAGGTACAAATAATTTGCGTCAATTTCTATGGTTTCGCCTCATTCGAGGCGTAGACTTCAACAGGTATTTCTCTCATTAACCCACATCCCATTTTACTCAAAAGATTGGATTTTTATCACAGTTGTGGAATTTGAGTTGGTTTGCTGTGCTTTGCAGGCATTTTGCTGTTTGTGGATGATAACACAAAAATTGCAAAACACTATAATGCAAGGACGAATCAAAGTCTTTAACAGCGAGAAGCAAGTCCCATCATTTATTTGAAGAGATTTAGCAATTGGGTATTCTTTGTTTTATAACATTTTGCTTATTTATATTCAATCTCCAAGTTATTCCATCCTAACTGTATAGTAGAATTCCTGAGTTAGGACATATATATATGTATATATGTATCAAATTCTATAAACCATGTTCATAAGATAATCGTTATCGAAATCATTTTTATCTGGTCCATTTTAATGTTACATATTATTTTGCCATATATTGTACTGCCCCAGCGGATTATTAAAATCTGACTTCTTCATATGGTTTGCCCTATTTTATATAGTATCTATTGAAAACTATCCTTCTTCAACAATGACTCCTACATGTAATATTAGGAAGAGAATGACTTTTTATCGATGTCGTTTCTGGTTAGGTTATTGTTAAAGAATGTACATAGGTGCATTTGGTTCACATCTCACGTGCAACGAGTGTCATGCCAAAGCTTTTGCCTTGAATGGCCAGCAGACTATCAAAGCTAAAGCGAAAAATGTTTCAATGTTTCCATATGGCCCTGTATGCCTGACATTGATCCTTCATGGAAACCGGTATGTATACTCTGCAATAAGCCTTACAATTCTAATTTGATGTATATTTGCTGTAGAAGTTGCCAAAGTAAGCATTCAAAATCTTTCATTGATAATCTTATGATGTATAGAGAAATAATTTTATTTTGTAACCATGTGGTCATTTTCAGAAGTACCACTGATTTTGACACAAACCCTTTCTGGTTTTCGTAATACAGACTTTTTCAATCCATAACTCTAACCCCAATTTTTATAACTTTAGAATAATAGTCCAGGAAGAAAATGAATAATGAAGCCATGACCATTAGCGAATCTAAGCATGAAAGAGAGTATAAAAAGGGTATTTGAAACCTGTTCTATTATTGACTCCTAACTTCAACAAAAGAGGTACTGCCTTTGCTCAATATCTAAGTAAACAAGGTTATAGCTGTAAGGAGACTTTAAGGAGCTTTTTACTACCAAGTTATCTTATGGAACAATCCCTGTCAAAGGTAATCATTTAATAACGTTGTCTTCTTTTTTCTTTTTCTTTAACATTTTCATATATTCTTTAATAAATTTCTGCTTACTTTCTGGCTATTATCATACTGTTGAGATACGATAAACTCATTAGTTTTAAGTTTACTGTGAATATAGTTTACGTTATTTATCAAATCACTAGAGCATGCATCTTTTTTTAGATTGCATTTTCCTATATTAATAGTCATGTATTTATTAGGTTGTAAACATGTTGACATGACTTCATTTATTCATCTGAAATTACTGTGTACGACCTATATATTTACAGTATTCACAAGTAGAATACTTTTGCTCTTTTTACTTTTAAATTTGTTGCAGAACACCAAAAAAGACTCAATGAGAACAAAAATTCAACGACGTGAAAAAAGAAGAAAAAATAATCACAAGATTTGCAACAACAACAAAAAAGTTGATGTGGAAATCCTTCAAGTGAAGGACAAAACTAAGGGACATTAATAACGTAGAAAGTTAAAATATGTTACACTCTCTTACCGTCTCCTGTGATTTCAGATCTACTTATCGACCCTTCAACCCTAGGCTCAACTAATAGGAAAAGTATTAAACTGTCCCTCTAAATTTTTTTTTTTTTTTTGATCGAATTTTTGTTTTATTTATTTAGCAAAGCAATAGTACAAGTGGAGGACATAAAGCCTGACCACTAGGTTACTACCTAATAGTAGTTGTTCCTATTTTATCCAAGAAGTAAGTTGCCCGAATTTGTTGTGGTAACATGGACGCATTCCAAAAAAGTTGTGAATGTTGTGAACTACCAAGTTTTGATAATCCATCAGCCGTTCCATTTCCTTATCTAAAAGTGTGTAGCATGATGAAATGAAGATCCCTTCCTAGCTGACTAATGAGTCTCCAAGTTGTGTTGTACCTAGCCGGACATGTGTACTTACCTCTATACTAGTTCAATAGAAGTTCATAATCCACCTCAACAATGAGAGGAAACCAACCCTTCTGTTTGCAGTGCAATAAACCATGGAATAAGGCAAATTTTTCTGCATATGTATTAGTGCCAGTACCCAGTGTGATGTTGCAACCAAGCTAAATTTCACCGAGAGTGTTTGGAATAATACCTCCTGCACCACTCAATCCTGAAGTAAGTACTGAACCGTCGTTGTTTAATTTTAAGTAACCTATAGGCGAATGTCTCCATCTGACGATAATTGGTCATTTTATGGGTACCAATTGTTTGATAAGTTGTAGTACTTGAAGAGAGATAAGATCACTGAAGTTACTGTTGCGGGTTAGCTTGAGCTTGATCATGCTCTCATGTAGAGCGTCGTTAATGCGTTTGATAATGTCAAAAGCCGAGAGACGCCCTTCCTCAAACCTACACTTACAATGTGATTTCCATATTTCCCATACAATGTAGACAGGGAGTGTACCTCGAATTAAACCCATTTGTGTGCCCATGTTAGATGCTTGGAACCAAACACCTTGTCGCGTCCACCAACTATCGCCGACACCTTGCTGAATGCCACAAGCATTATCGTAATGATCCCATACCCTCACAGCAACTTTCCCATGAACAAACAGATGGTCCAGAGTTTCTGTCTTGCCCTCTTCGCAGCAACAACATTTGGAAATAGACAGAATTCTTCTCTGAATAAAGGCATCAACAGGGATAACATTCAGTCGAGCTTTCCAACTGAAGATCTAAATTTTTGTTGGTATGGTGGAGTGTCATATCCATTCCATTCGGCTTTGTTTTTCCTCGTCATTGCACCAAAAATCCCAGGCAGATTTAACCGTGAACTCCCCTTTGTTTGATGGACCCTAAAGTGGTAAGTCGTCGTCGTCGGTGAGGAAGTATTTAAGGGAGAGTGTACGCTTTAAATCAGGTGGTATTTCATGCTCGAGCAACTCCCAGTTCCAGTCATTGTTGTGCACAATAACTTCTTTCACCATTATCTCTTGCGTACAGGCGATATCCAGAGTGTCCATTAATCTGCCACCTCCGGTCCAATCATCGAGCCAAAACCTTTTGTTACCCTTGCCGAGACACCAAGTCATGTTAGCATCTACAGTTGGTAATAGACCTCTTATCTATTTCCATAAAACTGAATCACCTTGTCGTAAACTTGAAGTTTCACCATTAATGGTGTACTTGGTCCTGAAGAAATCTGCCCATGTCGAGTTCTTGTACCAAAAATTGTAGCACTTCTTAAGCAAGAGACTCACCTTGATGTCCGTGAGTCGCCAAAGTCCCAGTCCACCTTCGAGTTTAGGACAACATATTGTATCCCATGCAACCCAATGCCATTTGTTTTGCCCGTTAAAACTACAGTAAAAAAAGTTAGCGAACATCGACTCAATCTTGCTTATTACACCATTTGGAACTGAAATGCATGATAAAAGATGGATAGGCATCGAGTTAAGGAAATGGGTAAGCAAAACCAGTTTACCTCTCTATGAAAGAAGCTTTCCTTGCCACCCTTGTATTCGACGTTGTATTTTCGCGAGCAATTGTTCAAAGTGAATAAGCAATACTCGTCCATAGCTTATGGGAGCCCCTAAGTAAATCATTGGGAATGTTCTGTGTTGGAACCCACAAGCATTATGGATTACCTATTTTTGTGCTACAAGAACATTATGATGCATTTACAAGCCACTTTTAGTTTTGTTGATGAATTGGTCGGAGAAATTTTCATATCGTCCGAGGAAGTGTATCAACCCTGAGATAGAACGACGACTTCCGTTAAAGAAAATGAGGAAATCATCCGCATATAAGAGATGTGTAATGGGTGAACAACCTCTGGATGATTAAAATAGTCCAATGTTGCCCTCTGCAAAACATTTGGATAACCCTCTAGATAGTACTTCCTCCACAATTATGAAAAGTAATGGAGAGAGAGGATCTCTTTGCCGTAAACCCCAAGTAGATTTGAAGAAGCCCTTGAAGACGCCCTCCAATCCAGCCTATCGTAAGCCTTTGCCATGTCAATTTTTATCATAACATTTGTGCCTCATACCTTTCTATATAAATCCCCAACCATTTCTTACGCTAAAGTTATTTTTTCGCTGATGTCCATCCCTTGAATGTAAGCTCCCTGATTGCCGGGTATTAATTTGTAGAGGAGTTTGCTTAATTTGTTTGCAATAATAGACGAGAAAATTTGTATACGATAGAGCACAAACTAATTGGTCGGTAGTCACCCAACGAAATTAAGGTATCCACTTTAGGTATAAGTGAGAGAAACGGCAAATTATACCACCTTGAGAGTGGGGCATCATTGAAGAATTCTTTGGCGGCGTTATGAAGGTCATCCTTTATAATATCCCAACATGAAGAAAACAAGACCGAGGGGAAACCATCACTGCTCAGAGCACTGTCATTGGGGATCTAGAGCACACTGTCGTGTAATTCTTCCAGTGTTATCACTTGTGTGAGACTAGCATCTTCTTCTACAGAGATGATATTCGGAATACAATCCAGTAAGTTTGTGTCTATAGAAGTATTTGTCGCCTGCAGCACATCCCTGAAGTAACCCACCGTAACATCATGTATGACATCCACCTCAGCCATCTCAGTACCACCAGGAAGAGTAAAATCAGTTACAAAAGAACGCTTTCTGTTAACTTGTGTTACAGTATGGAAAAATTTTATATTGGCGTCACCTGGACTGTTCCCTTTAAAACACCTCTTTGTTGTGTAGCATGGCCGCATGTTCTTTTTGTACAATGGTCAGCTCAGTACCTATCAGTTCGTCCCAACTATCCTATAGTATGTGATCCAGATGCACAATTATATCCTGGAGAGCATGAATATTCTGAGTAGCATTTCCAAGCACATTAGTATTCCAATCCCGTAGTGCACATTTTACTTTCTTAAGCTTATAGGAAAAAGAAGATAAACAGTTGCCAAATACACTACTAGGCCAGTTTTCACTAACCAAGGATGGGAAGCTAACATGAAATGCCCACATTTTCAAGAACTGGAAAGGTCGGGGCCCTTGATAAAGGGTATAGGTGAACGATAGTAGCAGAGGCGAGTGGTCAGAACATACTCTCTCTAAATGTGATATTTTATGCCTGGGAAAGGATGCCATAAAGCTTGAGTTCACCAACATTCTATCCAATCGTGTCCATTGTCGAGAAGTGTCGTGATGATTATTACACCATGTGTAGCTTGATCCAGTAAATGAAAGCTCCATAAGGCCGGCTGAATGAATCATGTCTTCGAAATCAGCCAAGGATCGATACGGGGATCGTCTACCCCCAAGCCTTTCTGCATGGTGTCGTACAGTGTTAAAATCCCCTATAGTACACCATGGAGAGGTCACATTCAATGATATTGTTTTGATGTCTTCCCAAAGTGGTCGTCTTTCAGAGATGTCACATTTGGCATAGACGATAGTAACAAAAGAACTCCACTGAGTATTATAGCTCATTTTGCAATGTAACATTTGATTTGATTCAAAAACACATTCAACTTCAAAGTCTTGTTTCCACAACACCCAAATTTTCCCCCCAAATGTTGATTAGACAAAAATAAAGTACAGTTTATTCTTTTACCTATGCTATTCCCTAGTGATACATCTAGAAAAGGTTCAAGTAAAACCATAATAGAGATATGGTGTTGTTTGATAATCTTTTTAAGATGACCTATTGTTTTGGCATTGGCAATTCCCCTACAATTCCAAACGAGTAAATGTCTGAACACCATAGAAGATTATGTGAGATTGGCCTCTCGAGCCCCTTTGCTCCTTGTGGCCATACTGAGTGGTAATCTTTGCAGTTTTGATCTGCTCTTTTTGACCGAAGTCCAGTTTTGAGCATCTCCATGTCCATAATACTCAATATCCGAGTGACATCCACTTCCTAATTCCATGACCACTACCTCTAAAGTGTGATTTATTGCTTCAACTATTCCGGTGTTTTCCATTAACTCACTTGTGTTAACTGTTACAATACTAGTAGCTTTCCCCACAGTCCAAACTGCCTTCTGCCCCACTGTATGAAGCGTTGTTGCTGCTGGTTGTAATTCTCTCGGCCCCATTGGAATCCAAGTTTCTTGCCCACTGCCCAGTTGCTGCTATTAACTGCCTAGCTGTTCGCAAATATTAAATCAGTTGCTGCTGGTGGCGCTGCTCTTTGCCCCATTATTGTCGCTATTTTTGCCTTGATATCGCAGTTTTCAGACACGCTGTATATTCAGCTTCTGTTGTTCTCTTAACTGGTTCCAAATTTTCTATTGTCTGAGGTAAGTAGATGTTGTTGTGTGCTTGACCTGAAGTCCCCATTGTTGAGACTTTCGCATGTTTGATCTCCTTCCTTTTATCTGTTACGAGAATAGGGTGAAGTTTAGTACAGCTTGCCTTGTTGTGCCCTTGAAGAACACAATGTGTACAGAACCTCAGAAGCCTCTCGTATAAAATAGTTTTCTCCATGATGAGCGATTTGTTGAATGCATGACCCATTTTTGTCGGTAGTTCCTTCATGAGATTCACCTCCACGTACACCCAAACCATGCTAGGTTTACTCAGGCTAAGTGTTATTGTATCCGTGATTAAATACTTCCCAACGAGGCCGGCCAATTCTTTGACAATCCTATTGTTTTGTAGATGAAGTATCAAACCAAAAAATTAAATCCAAACAGGAGCAAAAGGAGAGTCCTTTTTGGGGTCGAAATCGACTGTCCACTGGGATAGCTTGTAGAAGAAACCCTTGATTTGCCTTGACTCCCGAGAGAGAGCTCTTGTGACATCTAATTTTGATACTGGCTTTACCATAATATGTTTGAAATCAAGTACCGCCACTTTCGGCTCAGCCAATAAACCCCAGTGGGAGTTGATGTTACTATCAATGACATCTAACTTTGGTTTACCATAAGGGAAACTCATAATCAAAGTTGTATTGAAAGCTGCAGCAGCTTTGTTCAGATCTGATGGAGAGAAGGAAATCACTGGGATACTATCCTTAAATGACGTTCTTGTGTCCGGCCTGAACTCCTCGAGGATGGGTTTGGAAGGTTTCACAGCAGCGATACTTGCGAAGGAAGGTTTGATCATTGCTACATCACAAAACGAGGATGGGAAGCTCAAAGCTTCCGGTTGAATAACAACAGCATCAGCAGGGAATGGGATGTGAGTTGCTGCTATTGGAAGGATTAGGGATAGAGGAGGTGGAAGGAATAGGGAGAGAAGAGATTAAAGCATTAGGGAGAGAGGCCATTTCCAAGAACAAAATCGGTAACAAGAAGAGCAGTTTAACTCAGGAAAGTGGTTGAAATTGAGATGAGGAGGAATGATGAACAGTAATTCGAGTATTAAAAGGAAGATTACAACCAAGACAGATTGAAAAAGAGAAAACCTATCGAGACAGGCCAGCTAGGGTTAGGTTTCGAAGATGAAGGAGACGACTCTCATCGTAACCTAGGGTTAGGTTTCAAGCATCAACTGTCCCTCTAAAGCCCACATTAAATGCCAGTCATATTTCCGATTGGGGTGACCTTTGTTCGCATTCAATGGCTTCAGTTCCTGAGCCCAGCAATTTTGTGAATGTCCCCTTAACACAATCTAATTGGAGATATATATATATATAACAAAATTAAACCTACATGTACTACCATAATGTAGGCCTCTCTTTTGCTTTACATAAAGCGATTGATCTAATATTACGAGAGCAGTAAGAGAAACCACAAAAAAAAATAAGCTGCAAACTGGTTTTCAAAGATCCCAAGAGTTAATTTCAGACCTATTACCGTTTCATTCGATGAACCCTAATTCGGTTCAATCCCGCATATAAAGTTGGTCTAATTTAGAATTTCTTGATTTAATCATTAAAAAATTTGGTGATAAAAATCCTTTTTTGTACTTTACCAATCCCCACTATTTTGATTGCCTCATGGACGTGGTCATTTTCTGTAATGGAAATTAGGAATTGATATTGGCTTACTGTTTTTGATTCGTCTTCGCTATGTAGAATGGTGGTTTCATCTCATTATAGGTAGATCGAAAGTTGATTGATTAGAAATGGATTTTTTTATTATGCCAAACGAAGATGTATGGGGTCAGATTGTATAAAAATAAGGTATTCCAAGGGAGTTCATGGTGGATTACCTAAGGGAAATGTTGAGATTTGGTAAATCTAAAACCCTCTTAAGCTATTTCTATTGGGTAGGATTTTGAAAGATTGAATATGATTGGAATTTAGTATTGGGAAAAATTAAGATCACCGACCACCATTTGGGTTTCAAGTTTGTGGTTGGGCAATAGATAGGAAGTAGATCTTTTGACAAGCTTTATCTGGATATATCACATGTTGCTCATCAATCATTTCATGTTTGTTTTCATTTTTTTGTTAATTGAATTTTAGAAGTTAATGTTTTAATGATTTTTTTAGCAAGACTTACCATACAAAGTGGAGAAGAGGTGCCTATTAAGCTGGTAAGTTTATCGGTTAAGTAATTTTGATTCAAAGCTTACTTTTAGTATGTTTAGGATTCATATTCAAATTTCTTCGTGTGTTTTTTTTTTGCATATATTTGAGATAAATGATATTGTAGAACTCCTCTCACCTTGGATATGGTATATGGGGTAGGTGTTGAACTCTTCTCACCTTGGCTCATATTAGTATAATCTAGTTTTGATATTGTGTTCATCTGTTCTTGACCAAAGAAGATATATCAGTTGTTTTGTTGTGAAGTTTTGGTTCTACCAACTTTTGCGACAGAATGTTGCATAGTGAAATTTTGTTACATTAAAATTTGTTGGGTGTGAACTCGAACTAGAATGAAATTATCGAAGTTGGAAATTGTTGAAGCCGTTCAAACGAGTCGTTCGAACGAGCTTCAAAGTCATTCGAACGAGATCTCTATTTTTCGTGGTTTTGGCCTTTGTTCGTCAAAGTCATTCAAATGAGCTTGGATGTCGTTCGAACGAGTTGTCATGTTTCTAGGGCTGGAGACCAATTATTGTAAAGTAGTTCAAACGAAATTGGAGTCGTTCGAATGAACTATGTATAGGTTTACTTTGGATATTGTTCTGAGACGTTTGGTTTGCCTCGAGATCCATTTTACTTGTATTTTAGTTCCTTAGAATATAAAGGGGACTTAGTTATTTAGTTAACTATATTTTCCTCTGTGAGTTTAATTCTAGAGACCTAGAATTTGAGAAACTCCATTAAAACTTGAGAAGCCTTTAGAGATTATTGTGAACTGTTTGAGTATCATAGTGGATTGTTCAAGGAGTAGTTTTTTATCCGCAAGGGTTTTCCGCTTCCCTCCTCTTGGAATTCTTGTGTCCTTATTGTTCTTACTTGATTGTTTCTTCTGTTAGGGCTTATTCCGCATATCGTTCTTGTTAGAGAAGAGAGAGTAGCTACCTCAATTCTCAACAATTGGTATTAGAGAAAGTGTTACAGGGCTTATGTGGTAAAAGAGCGATGGTCGATCAAGAGAAGTTGAAGATTATAAAGTTCAATGATTCAAATTTTGGAGTGTGGAAGATACAGATAGAAGATTACCTCTATCAGAAGGATATTTATTTACCACTTGGTGGAGTTAAGATGAAGCCAGTAGATCTAAATGTTACTAAGTAGGTGTGATTGGATCTCAAGGTGCTTGGAACCGTTAGGTTAGTGCTATCATCTCATATTCTACACGTCACTAGTAAAAAATTATTATTAAGGACCAGGTATTAGAGACAGAGTAAAATTTGTCTTAAATAAATAAACATTTGGGACGGTTTTGAATCAGTCTCTTATATTTTTGTTTATGAGACGAAAATAATTAATGTTCCTAATTGCATAAGTTTAGTGACTGTTGAATTTGGCCATCCCTAATTGAATAAGTTTAGAGACTATTAGATTTGGCCGTCCCTAATTATATAATTTTAGGGACTGCTGGACCTCGTAGTCCCTAATAGTTTAAGTTTACCAGCAAAAAAAATACCGTGAAAACAAAAAGTCCTAATTTTAACTCTCCTCTTCCCTGTATTAAAAATTGGGGTTTCTTATAACTTAAACCTAATTTCCTCTCTCTCTCTACCCCTACTGAAGATTAATCCTTAAATCTTAGAGGTAAGCTATGAAAACAACTCTATCTCAAATTCTTCTCTCTTCAATCTCATAGGTTTTTCCATTATTTAATTTTCATTAATGGCAAAAGACCCAACTCATGTTTTTGTTACAGGAGCAGTAGGTTCGATTTTGGAATGTCATTGGGTGATTGAAGTACCACAAACTCAATTGTACCCTAGACATTGTTTATCAAGGTAATTTAAGATTGATCTCTAAATCTCCATGAAAACATCTCTCTCGCTCTCTCTCTCTATCTCTGTATTTCAAATTGATTTTTTTATTTGTGTTCTTTGGGTGATGTTATAAAATAGAATTTTATTGTTTGAGCATATTATGTGAATTTTGTGTTTGGGATTGCATTTTTTTGTTGATTATGCAAATGGGGTTTGATTGTTTGAGCATATTATGTAAATGTAATACTTGGGTCATGTTAAATTTGTATTTGGGTCAGTATTTTTCGGTTGATTCTAAAATGGGGTTTGATTGTTTGAGCATTTTATGTGAATTTTGTATTTTGTGTCTGTATTTTCTACAAATGGAATTTGATTGTTAGAGCTTGTTATGTGAATTTGGTATTTTGATCATGATTAGTTTTTTTTCTTCTTTTTTTAATCTTATTTGATTTTGTTGTTTGTATTAGTTGATTGATTCTACAATATGGGGTTTGATTGTTTGAGCATATATTATATGAATTTGGTATCTGGGTTATAATATTTGATCTCTTACTTTTTAGTTGTATAGAATTTCATTAAAGCAAAAGCAAGGGATTTTTGGTTATGGGTATGGTTTCTTATTTCTTTGAGGATTATTATACTAGGTTGGTATATCTTAGAGGATTGGGCTAATTATTTTAATTTTCTGCGGAAGGTTTTTATGTCTAATTGCAGTAGTTTGAATGGTAGAGTTTCTAGAATGTTTTTGCACAAAGTATTGAAGAGTTAGATGTAATAGAAGACCGTGGATTCAGTAAAAACTTTATGTAGAAGGGTTTACATTGATGCAAAGTTTGCTCAACACTCCTATTTACTTAGATAGTATGGTGACAAATCAAAGCTACTGCAAGGCTATAATTCAGCATGGGGCTAGTTGGATTAGATATACGCCAATTTCTCTTAAATTTGAGAAACTCATATATTGGGAGTCATTAGTGGAAGTTGAGACATGAAAGGGACATTCCCAATTAAAATGTAAGCTAATATTTTAATTCTAGTATAAAGAAGCACTACTAGAAAATGAAGCAAAGGCCACGGCCTATATTTTTGTTGGGCACAAAACTATTTGTGACTAAAATGGTACAACTTCTACCGTGGCTAACTTCATAACGTTGTAGCCAAAGAGATACAAGCACACACTCCTCGTACTCAAATCGCGAGTTCATAGGTAAATAGTCTACATGCCGTGGACATAGAAAACTAAAATTGCAGGATAAATCAAGTACTCCCGCTTATAACTTGAGTTTTCCTCTCTTTAGGGCTCCTCATATGAGATCCATCAATTCCCACTTATAATGTTTGTAAGATTAGAATCTAAATCAAGCAAAGAAAACTAATGGGAATCCTATTATAATCTCTGATTGAGGAATTCTAAAGCTAAACTGGATACTTTCTCTATCTCTCTCTCGTGTACAATTTGTAATCTCTTATTGAAATCTGATGTATCAATTTCTTTTCTAAATCAGAAATTAGGGGTTAGAGATGCTCTTTCTTAATCATACCGCTTGTTTAATTTATTAAGTTCCTTTCATTATGGTTTGTTAATTTGTATTTTCTTAGTATGAGAAAATAGTAATTTGTTATTGGCAAATCTAAAACTCTGGCATAACAAGTAAAAGCCCTGGAAAATATTAAGCAATAAGGGCTTTAGACCTCTTCTTTAAAAATCAGCAATGTATCACTTGTTCTTTATCATTGATGCTTTTAAAACTACCCTTTTTAAGTATAGTTTTTCAATCAATATTAACATTGATAATATAAAACTGTAACTGAAGAAAATGGTAACATATAAAATAAAGATCATACAGAATTTAAGGCCACCAATAACCTCTCAAACAAAGATGGGAGAAGAGTCTCAGAGTTTGGAACATTTAAATTATTGTCTTTGGGTCAATCGTGGTTAGAGACATGTTAGGCAAGTTGTGGTTAAGGAAGACCCCAACCAAATAATATTTCTATACTCAAGAAAATGATATTACAACCTAGTCTACATCTTTCCCAAACCATTCTCCTCCAATTTGATACAAGGTTTTGAGGGATGGAGTAAAGAGTTATCCTTTCCTCAACTATGCTAGACAATGTAATCAATACATTGGTTTATTTCTCTAAATACATGTGATGTTTTAAAATTTGGAAAGCTTCTTAAGCTACCAGATAGAGAGCAAGTGAAGATAACAGTTCCAAGGAAGTTGATTGCCATTCTTGAGTAATCTACCATATGTTCAAAATCATTGTGCACACATAATCAAGTGATACTATTTTGCGATTTCCCTTTTTTGGCTCTTAATGTATTTTTTGTGCATGTTATAGCTGCACAATATGAAATTCTTACAGTCAAGTACATCGAAGATAGGCCAAGAACAAAAGGCACGCTTTCTAACCAAGGTGAAGAAGCAAAAGGGTTATTTCCTTCCTAGCTGATATCTAGCTTATAACTTTTCTATATGTTATAGGTGCACAATTTGAAAATCTTATAATGAAGTACTCCAAAGACATGCCAGGAGCAAGTTAAAGCTATATTTTCTATTCAAGTTGAATAATCAAAAGGCGTATTTTCTTAACTATCTATCTCCAAGTGGATATGAGCTAATATATATTGATTCGTTGATAGCATAGATATTGCTTGATGTTATTATATATCTTATGCTTGATGGATTATCTCATGGCCTTATTTACATGCAACAAACTTATTGTATGAGATTTGGAAGAGAAGATGAAATGCACTAGTCCAATTTGCAATAATATTGTTATAAAGAGCATAGAGGTGTTTATCTCAATTCTCTTGTTGCTGTCCTTCTTAATTGTATGAGTCTGATGCTCGTGTATATGTAGATTGTTCCCATGTTTTACTGCAATGAATGGTGTTTAACGTGGGGCGTGGTGGCTCAAGGTGTGGCCAATATTTGCCTTAGAAATGTCTCTTCAAAGGGAATATTTGATAGTATTGCTCTTCATAAGGTGACTCACTTGAGTGGCGCACCCACTGTCTTAAACATGATAGTAAACACGCCGGCTAGTGAGCGAAGACCACTTTCGTCTAAAGTAAGAGTAATGACCAGTGTTGCGCCACCTCCGCCTCACGTTTTGTTCAAGATAGAGGAATTGGGGTTTGATGTAATGCATTCTTATGAGCTTACACAAACTTATGGTCCTGGGACAACTTGTACATGGATGCCAGAGTGGGATTTATTACCTCCTAATGAGTTACTAAAATTAGTCTATCCAGTGTGTATAATAAACTGGTTGCATTTATGTCATAGATCTCAGACAAAGATGGTGGCATAGAGAAGTGGCCTTCCAAATATTTTTACCTATCTATATAGTACCGCCAAAGATCCATTAGTTGAGCAGTCAGATCTTGGATCAGCTGATAGAGTAACAATGGTTGGGTATGGATATGGGCTTCCAATAAGTTGCTTATATGCTTGATATTTTGGAGGTGACATACAAATTATTTCCATGGAGGGTTATGGTGAGTTAGATCTCTTCATTCTTAGCTGAACTTGAAATAAATTAAGGATCACTGTATTAATTAAGTACTATAGACTATACTCTGAACCTAGCATAGGTAAATATCTTGTCACCTTGGTTATATTAGAATATGATCGGATAGCAATGATATATTTCTTAATTTGTCTAACAGTGTATGAATCTGTAGATGACATTTAAGAAATATATAATCTTAGACAAGATAATATAATAATATAATAGCAATAATTTTGTGACCTCTACAATGTTGTTTAGTCTTTATCCTGATCCTTAAACTAGAGAAATATAGAACCATGATCTCTAGTTAAAACTAGGTATTCTAGTAAGTTGAATTGTGATTTAGTGTGATGTAAATCTTCTTCAACAACATAAGCCCTTTGAAGTCTTAAATCCCAGTTTACCTCTTCTTACAAGGTCTCAATTTCTTAATAGTGCCAAGTTGTATCTTGGTTTGCGTGCTATCTTGGTTAATGTTATTTAAAGCAACTTTGATGACAAGTTCACGTTAGTGCTAAATTTTGAGTTTTTCATTTTTAAAATTCCTTAAGGATTTTGTGTTGCTTGAAACTGACTGCGATGTCTCTTGCATATGTGTACTTAATTAGGAGGCTTCTGCTTGACTAGTTCATGAAAAACATATCCTGCTGTATTATCCATCTTAGTTTGGTCCACTAGCTAAAATGTTATCTGTCTCTTTGTGATGTCTTTACAGGAACTGATGTGTATCTTCACTTATCTCGCTTGGGAGATTCACACGAGCCACTTCCATGAATAAAGTATATCAGTTGATTAGGAACCAGAACAATTTGTAGTGTGAGGTTTAAATTCTTATCCATAGAAAGTAATATTGTCAGGTTCAAAGGCTCTTTGAGTCGGCCGTAATGTTGCTGATGGCATAAAGGATGTGACTATAAAGGTATTTTCCAAGCATTTTTAAAGCTATATGCCATTAAGTAAAGTTCTACTCTGAATATATGTGATAAATAATGCCAAGCATCCGTACTTTAGTTAGTAGTTTTTCACCTGTGCTATGGATGTTGAAGAATGAAGATTCTACTCACTAGTACCCACCCATAAACACGGACACACGCACATCTAATATGCATTAGTTTATGTATATGTATGTAATTTGTATATAGCTAGGCCTATGGTTATGATAGGATCTGGGGAATTCTTCTTTGGACATAAGAGCCTTACTTTCATCCAAATTTGGAAACTCCTACTTATAAAGTGATTTATATGTTGATTTGTGCTAAACATGATCCCCTCAACATAGGGAACATCCTCAATTCTTTGTTTAGATGTGACGCATTTACAAGGGGAACATCCTTAATACAAGTTTAGATGCGACGCGTTATTTAAATTTTTATATTTTCAGTTTCATAATTTGTACTTTATTGTTTTATTATCTTTTGGTTTGCAATTATTTTAATAAGTTGTGGTTGAGGTTGTAACAATTTGATTTCTTTTTTATTTCAGGTAGTTTCTTAACAATTATGGGAGCGATATAAGAAAGCGTTTATTATACATAGAGATATTGTTCATGTGTCGATGGTTTTATGTTTAGTGTGTAAGAGGTTGGATAATTAATTTGAATACTCAAGTTGTATTTAGCGATTGAACAATAATTTTTAATGTTTTAGGTGGATTAAGACCTTATTTATTTATATGAAATGGGTGTTTGTGGAACCTTGTTAATAAATCTTTCTTTTAAATTAATTTATGGTTGGTGAATGATTTGTACTATCTAACAGAGGCGTAATTCAAATTGAAAAAATGTTACATTTAGCATTACCTTTTTTAGGGACAATTTATTCTGTCTCTATTAATATTGGTGCCATACTTTTAGAGACAAACAAATTCATCTCAAATGTTACGTATTAGAGACAGAATAATCAGTCCCCAACAATATTGGCATTGGCGGGAAAATTTGGCGTCATACTTTTAGAGAAAAAAAAATTTGCCTCAAATATTGTGTATCAGAGACAGAATAATTTGTCCCTAAAGGAGTTGAAAAACAAAGACCTTTAAAGACGGATTTTTGGCATCTCTAAAGCCGTCCTTAATAGTATTAGAAATAGATGTGTCAGTTCCTAATATATTTGAGATACCACCCTAAAGGGATAATACTATACCGTCCCTAAAGACATCCCTAATAGCCGTAGGGATGGATTAGTAGCCTTTTGGGACACTTTTTCGCCATCACTAAAGGTGGTTATTCTTGTAGTGAATGATCTCCAAAGTTACGACAATAAAGAATTTGATGGAGACTTTAGCCTCTATGCACTCATAACCATCTGGGGCAAACAAGGTGCATCTTTTACAGTGCTTGTTTACTTTGAAGATAAAGGATAATGGCAGTGTGCAAGCTCATATCAGTAAGTTCAATACCATCTAAGTTGAACTTGAATCTGTTAAAATCACTTTTACCGAGGAGGTAAGAGCGTGGGCTCTTCTAGGGTAGATGCCAGAGAGCTGGGAAGAGTTTATTACAACTGTGAGTAATTCATCAGGGAAGGAAAATATCAAATTTGACACTATAATCTCGTTGATTATGAGTATAAAGAATAGGCATAAAATACTTGAACCCTCTTCGAGTTCAAATGGCAGTATGTTGAACGTTAAGGAAAAAGGGAGGTCTTACAAAAATGGACCGAAAATTGGAAGGGGTCGATCATAGTTAAGAGGAAAGTCTAAGCCGCCCGGTGCGTGTTAGACTTGTTAAAAGAAGAGTCACTTTAGGCGAAATTGTAACTCATCTTCTTCTAAGAAAGTAGATGATGATGAAAAGGATACAATGAATCTCACTGAGGAGGTTAGTTCTGACGAGACTTTACTACTGTTATGTGATGATACTAATGAATCTTGAATAGTTGATTCAGGTGCCTCTTTCTATGCTACTGCGAACGTAGGTTTCCTAACCAATATTGTTAAAAGCAACTTCAGTAAGGTCTTTCTTGCAGATAAGAGTGTGCACAATATTACTGGAAAGGGAAGCACTAGGTTGTTGTTACCTTCATAGGTACGTTAGTTTTACAGAATGTGCAACTTGTACCCAAATTGAGGCATAACCTGATATTGGTTAGCAAATTAGCGAAAGATGGCGGATATGTAAATACCTTTGGTGCTACCTTCTGGAAGGTTAAAAAGGGAGTTATGGTAGTAGCTCGAAGCTTACAATAAGGAACGTTGTATATAACGCAAAATACAATTTCCAATATTTGTGTCGCCACTATGGGGATTCATACAAGTACATGGCACAAACGGCTTAGTCACATGAGTAAAAAGGGGATAAAGATAACGGTAACAAAGGGAAAGCTAGAGGGTCTTACTGAGGTTGATCTTAAGTTTTGTGAAGAGTGTGTTCTTGCAAAATAGAAGAATGTCAGTTTCAAAATATCTGGAAGATCGAGGAAACTTGGAAAATAGGATCTTGTACACATAGATGTTTAAGGGCCAACCAAGGTGTCTTCTCTTGGTGGTTCTCATTATTACGTTACTTTTATAGATGATGCTACTCGTAAACTGTGGGCCTACTTTGTGAAGAACAAATCAGATGTGTTCGCAAAATTTATAAAGTTGAGGGCACTATTTAAAAATGAAACTGGTTTGAAACTGAAGTGTCTCAGGTCAGATAACGGGGGCGAATATTGTAGTAACGATTTTGAAGACTTTTGCACATCAAACGGGATTAGGAGACAAAAGAATATTCTCGGAACACTGTAATAAAATGGTGTTGTAGAACGCATGAACCGAATAATAAACGAAAGAGCAAGGAGTATCAGACTCAAAGCTAGATTACCAAAGTATTTTTAGGTGGATACGATTAGTACGGCGGCGTACTTGATTAACAGAGGGCCTTCAACGGCTTTAGACTTTGGATTTCCTGAAGAAGCATAGATCAGTAAAGAGGTAAACCTTAATCACTTGCGTATTTTTGGTTATACCTCATATGTACTTGATAATTCAGATACAAGGACCAAGTTAGATGCAAATTTGATGAAGTATATTTTCATTGGATACGATAGTGATGAGTTTGGGTATCAGTTTTAGGATGCGAAGAATCAAAAATTTATCCAGAGCCGTAACGTTACATTCAATGAGGAAGTCTTATATAAAGATTTCAAAGTACCTAATGAAAGAAGTCGAAGAGAAGCACCGGAAAGTATCGACATTGAAAATGATGAACCCTCTTGAGAGGTTGAAGAAGAAGTCATTGTTGAGTCTGATGCACCAGATCAAAATGAGAAACCTAATGATCTAGACATTCCAATAGCACTTCGGAAGGAGCTGAGAGTTACAAGAATTCCGGCTAGGTACGTTAACTCCTTAAATTACTTGTTACTTACAGATGGTGGTGAACCTGAAAGTTACAAGGAGGCTTTAGATGTGGAAGCCAAAAGCAAGTGGGAGTTTGTTATGGATTATGAGATGCAGTCATTATCAGTTAATCGAACTTGGGATTTAGTTCGGTTACTGAAAGGGAAGAAAGCATTGTACAATAAGTGGGTATACAGATTAAATTAGGAATATGACGGTTCAAGGAGATTCAAGGCTAGACTTGTGGTGAAGGGCTTTTAGCAGAAAGAAGGCGTTGATTTCAATGAGATTTTGGCTCCTGTTGTGAAGATGTTTACTATTCGAGTTGTGATGAATATAGTTGCAGATGAAGATTTGCATCTTGAGCAACTAGATGTCAAGATAGCATTTCTTCACAATAACCTTGATGAAGAAATTTATATGAAGCAGCCAAAAGAGTATTCGGTTAAAGGGAAAGAAGATTTTATGTGTAGACTCACGAAGAGCTTATTTGGTTTGAAACAAGCGCCGAGACAGTGGTATTTGAAGTTTGAATAATTCATGTCCAGAAATGGTTATTCAATGAGCAATGCGGATCACTGTTATTTTATCAAAAATATAGGGAACTCATATATTTTCTACTTTGTATGTAGATGATATGTTAGTAGCAAGTGCTGACATGGGAGAAATTTTCAAGTTGAAGGATCAGTTATCCTGAGAGTTTTTTATGAAGGACTTGGGTGCAACAAAACAAGTTCTTGGTATGCATGTTATAAGGGACAGAAAGTGGCAAGAATTGAAGTTATCTTAAGCTGAGTACATTGGAAAAGTACTAAAGCAGTTTAATATTGGATGGTTCTAAAGTTGTTAGTACACCATTGGGAGGTCACTTTAAATTATCAAAGGATTGTTCTCCGAAGGCGCAGAAGGATAGCGATGAGATGTTAAAGGTTCCTTATCAATCTACAGTTGGTAGCCTAATGTACGCTATGATTTGTACGAGACCAAATATTGCCTAAGCAGTAGGAGTTGTTAGTATGTATATGAGTAATCCAGGCAAGGGGCATTGGAGAGCTGTGAAATGGATACTAAGGTATCTAAAGGGGACTCAAGATATGGCATTATGTTAAGGGGGCTCTCAAATATTCTTATAGGGTTTTGTTGATTCTGATATGGTGGGTTGCATTGATAGGCAGAAGAGCACTAGTGGTTTCGTTTATACATTGGGAATCGGTACGGTTATATGGGTTTCTAGGCTACAGAAGATTATAACTTTTTCTACGATGTAGGTGGAATATGTTATAGCTATAGAAGTGTACAAGGATATGGTTTGGCTAAAAGGGTTGATGAAAGAGCTAGGCAGAGAATAATTTTCTCCTAAGTTGTATAGTGATAGTCAAAGCATTATACACTTAGCGAAGAAATTAGTTTTTCAGTCTTTAAGACCAAGCATATTGATATTCGGTATCACTATATTCGCTCGCTCCTAGAGGACGGCGTGTTGAAGCTTGTGAAGATTTATACTTGTAATGGCCATATTTCATAGCTCGATAAGATTAGAAATTAGCTATCACACCAAATGAACTTGTAACAATACTCTACTAGAAAGTTAGAAATGTAAACAGGTGTTTTTAGCGTGGAAAACCTTTGAATAGGTAAAAAAACCACGACCTCATATAGAGGATTTTTGTAAAAGTATTTTTATTGCTTGGAATGGATATCTTTATTACAAGTGATCTCTAAAATATAGAAATGCTTTTGATCTCGTAAACAAGAAGTTTGAGGAATTTTTTTGGTCCCTGTCTCTTCTGGAACTTTTCCTTTTTATAGGCGCTTCCCAGAGCTATTCGCCGTGCTGGAGCACGTCTTCCAAATAATGTGGTTAGTGGAGGTTGACTGTATAGCTGACGAGTTCGTGGAAGACAAGTGTCTTTGACAAAATAACATTCTTTGGGTTTAGCTCGGCCCACGTTCTTGAGTAGGTCGTGGGGCTGTTTGGAATGTTTGACTGGAGTGTTAGGTGTTGAGATTGCGTGTGCCTGAGACGGAGGTAATTTGAGGTAATTCGAGTTGTGTGAGCTTGATTATGAATGAGCTCGAGGAATAAGTCCCTACAATACTGATGTAAATCCGACCGATATGTTTACGAAGGTGGTAACTTTTCAGAAGTTGACGGCATGTACAACTTTTGTGGGTCTTCAAGATTGAAGGTTCGAAAAGTGCGAGCAATTCATTTGGAGATATGGAGATGGGTTACGGGATTCAATTTCAAGTGGGAGATTGTTGGGTGTAAACTCAAACTAAAATGAAATTGTCGAAGTTAGAAATTGTCGAAATCGTTCGAACGAGCTTCAAAGTTGTTCGAACTAGATCTCTATTTTTTGCAGTTTTGGACTTTATTCGTCAAAGTCGTTCGAATGAGCTTGGATGTCGTTCGAACGAGTTGTCATGTTTCTAGGGTTAGAGACCAGTTATCGTGAAGTCGTTCGAACGAGCTATGCGTAGGTTTACTTTGGATATTATTCTTAGATATTGGGTTTGCCTCGAGATCTGTTCTACTTGTATTTTAGTTCCCTAGTATATAAAGGGGACTTAGTTATTTAGTTAACTATTTTTTCCTCTGTGAGTTTAATTCTAGAGACCTAGAATTTGATAGACTCCATTAAAGCTTGAGAAGCTTGGAAAGATCGTTGTAACCTGTATGATTACCATAGTGGATTGTTCGGGGAATATTTTTTTTATCCACAAGGGTTTTCCACTTCGCTCCTCTGGGAATTATTGTGTCCTTATTGTTCTTGCTTGATTGTTTCTTATGTTAGGGCTTATTCCACGTATCATTCTTGTCAGAGAAGAGAGAGTAGCTATTCTCAACAAAGTTTGTAACTTAATATTCAGAAAATGTCATAAAATTTTGTTGATCTACCTATCAATTTCTTAATTTATGCATTTTACTATGCAACCTACAGGGTTTTACTAATATAGAAGGGGAATTATTTCTGCAGACAAAACATATTTTGCTGAAGTGGACAAAATACTTCGATGTGGGGCGTACCTATAATCTCTGGTCCACCTGTATAATGGTCTAAACTAGATAAGGAATGGGCTGATCTTCAGTTTGTTGTAAAAATCCTTATGTTATGAGTTGATTGTTGTGGATGGGAACACTGTTATCTTGAAGAAAAAAAACCTTCAACGGAGTTAGTTACGTATTGCTATTGAAAATGAATTTGGACTCAAACTGTGTAGTGAAGTCGATGGCCAAAGTTACGCATAGTAATTTTTTATTTAATTTTTGTAGTGTAAAGCTTCATATCCATCATAAGAAACTAAAAAGTACTCTTAACCATGAAAAGTCAAACACGTATTGAAATGTAGGATATGATACTTATGATGATTAAGGCCTTCTATGTTTTTGGTTGTGTGCATTCTTACTTGGATATTTTCATTGTGCGTTTTGGCTTTCGCATCTTTCATAGTAACACTTGTAAGAATTATTGGCTAATAATGAAGTGCTCACAACTTGATTGCAGACCAAAAGATGACATCTCAGCTGTATTTTTCAAGCAACTAAAAGAAGAAACCAGGGTTGTAAGAAGGCTCTTGCAGAAACTGAAGGTGACCTTGAAAAGGCACAAGAACACCTTAGAAAGAAATGTAGCTATATTGCTACAGAAGGAAGGATAGGATCGTATATCCACAATTCTCGGGGTACTTGTCGAGGCTAACTGCGAGACTACTTTTGTGGGTTGAAGCAAGAAGTTCAAAGATTTGGTTGACGATTTGGCAATGTAAGTTGTTACTTGCCCACAAGTCCAGTTTGTTTCTATTTATGTGAACAAAGACAATGCACTGGAAATGCAGAGGAAAGACTTGCAAACTGATTAGCGCATAATTATGACATTTTTAATATACCCGAACATGCATTTTAGTCGTCCATTATATTAAATTTTGAGTACTTATGTACGTTTGTTTGATTGTAGCTATTGGAGATGGATATTTGAAACCAAGCTCTTAAAGTCAAGTAAAAGTGTCTCCAGCAGTTCATAGCACAAAAAGTCAAAGACACAATATATTTGGTCTCAAGATTTAAGAAATATATACACAAATATTCTTAGAGAATTAGATCAAAGAATATATTACATCCAAGATCCTTGAAGATATTTTATATTGAAGATATATGCAAGAGTTTTCATGAAGAATGATCTCTATATCACTTAAGGAATTATATGCAATAATCTTAGGTGATTGGTTGTAAAATTAAAAGATACTATTGTGAAAATATTCTTTTTAATTTAATGTATAGTTTCTAAATTTGAGTTCCTTCTCCTATAAAGGAACCCTCTCCCCATTGTAATTGGGCATCTCATATTGGACCAAGTTTAGAAGAAATAAAGTCTTAGTTTTATTTAATTTTGTTCTCTCTCTTTTATTTTATTTTTTAAATAATTAGTTGTTAATGCGATGAAGTCCGAAATGAGCGGCTAATCTTCTAACTAAGGCTAGGATGAGGCATCTTCTTTGATGAGCAATAGTTGATATTAATTAGGTTATAATTAGTTTTCTATTAGTTTTACGATTGATAAGTTAGTGCATCATATCAAAGGCTTGACCATACCTTCGGTTTGGTGTACGATAACTTTGGATACAAACAAGTGTTACTAACTATAGACTTGATTTGGAGATCTAGAAAGAGAAAACACTAGAGAACTCACTCAAGCCTAGCCATGGTTGAGTTGATAATTCTCTAAGATGTTCTTCACCATCACTTAAAAGCATAACCACTAAATATTTGACCATAGATTTAGTGGTTTATTTTACAACATCGTATGTGTCTTAACATGAACATATGATGGGTGGAGATATTAGGATCTAGTTGTATATTGATTAGTGCTTTGAAAGGTAGAGGCCAAGTCCGAACCTTAGCTCTCTTTCTCATTAAGTCTTATATTTAGTTTTTATTTACTTCTTCTTAGATTTATCTCTTATAAAACCGTAATTCGGCCTAGAAAGTATTATTTTTTTCCCAAACCTCCCTGTGGATTCAATCTCACTCATCCGTGCTACAATTTGACAACCGTACTTTGAGCGGATATTTTGCTAGAAGCCACAAAAAACCTCTTATCACAGTCAAAGCCTAAGAACATAAGAGAGAAGATTGTTGAGGGACATATTTCAAAGAGGCTTGGGGAGCTTACTCTTCTTAAACAACCCTTTATCAGGAATAACGGTGAACTGTTAATCCTGATTTTCACATTAATATTTTATATCAGTAAAAAAATTTATATATTTATCCAATGAGTTCCATATCTATGCAAAGTTCATGATTCTAACAATATTTCTCTCTATGTGTCTCTCTTGCTAAAATATCTCATACCTTCTCTTTTGTAAAATCTTTTTCTCAGACAATGTCAAGTTTGATTAAATTGCCCAAGGTGCATTTGATATGACAAGTTAATACTAAGCCTAAACATACTTGATTATGTCGCTACTTTATGATTTTTCACTCTTTCACTTGTTACATAAAACACACTTCCAATGATGAATAAGAAAAATAACTTTGGGTGGCATACTTAGGTAGAAAAGATAAATTATAAGACCAAAACACTTCTTTCTAGTACAAGCCCAACTCATTACCATGCAACCATGGCATTAAAACTATCATTATTGACGGACCTAACAAATCGATCCTAGCCCCATATATCCCTATCAAAAAGGTTTTATAATATGTAACAACAAAAGTTTTTTATCCAACACACAAACACAAAAATTTGAAAGCCAGGTAGTTGGACAACATGATTATTTGTTTAGACCACACTTTTATATTTTTGAAGCTATTCTAATAAGTTAGTTGAATCAAAGAAAATAATGGGCTCTCTTGATAGGTAATAATGTTAGGGAAATTAATACTATTTTACCTCTACGATAGTATTTGAGAGCAGAGATCCTTAGAACAACATCAAAAACAAAACGAACAGGAGGTATTGAAATGATAATCCGGAAATGCTGAGTCGAGGACTAGGTCTCTATCTTTAAGACGTTTCGCCGCATTGCCCTTTGCAAACAGTTGATTGCTGCGTCGCCTCTAGGATGAAACAGTAGAGTAGGAACTTTTCTTGCAAAGAAGAATGACCTTTGTATGATTTGCATTTTCATTTAGTTTACTCGGATTCTAGACTCATGATTATATTGAAGAGAAGAGAAGAACTGTGTATTCGATGAGATCAAAAACTGAGGCACAGTTTTTCTTTATATAGAACAAGTTCGAAACGGTAACAAGAGTTAATGGTGGGACACATCATCAAAAATGTTTGAAACGGAAGTGAAACGTTTAAGACTTAATTACTAAATAGTTACGTTTGAGGAATTCAAAACAAAAGACTCGGTTCGAATTTGGTCTACAGTGAACTCCAGGTCGAAATAGGCTAAGATCGAATTTGTCTTGAGGGAACTCCAGGTCGAATAGACTTGGCTTTAACAAAATCAATTCTACCATAGAGGCCCAAGTCCATGAGCCAAACAAAGTTTTAAACCCATTTTTTTCGACCAGCCCACGCCCACGCCTAACATATAGAATAAAGGACCAAGGTTATATCAAGGAAACAAACTACTCTTCCAAGCAATGTGGGACTAAAGAAACCACATTGAGGTTTTTGAAGATATAAAACCCAACAAATAATCCATTCATATGTCAAGTTAACTGAATAACCAAATAAAAAGAGACAACTCAAAGATACAATTGAGACAGAGGTTAAAGATTCATACTCACCACAAAGACATCTTCAATAGTTCTCTTACATACTTATCTAGATTACTGACAACCGAAAATAACTACAAAAAGAAGACCTAATAATATGACTTGGAACATCAAGAAAAAAAATATCTCTTAACCAATACTTATCCAGCTTATCAAGGTCATTACCAAACTTAGAGAATAACTCGTTTTCTCAAGCTCAGAAATTACTGAATTTACTTAGCAGTATCTCCTGAAATTTGGCCTAGTCAAACGAACCTCCATTAATAAAATTAGTTCCCTCGATATTTATGCACGACACATTGGGCATATCAATGGTTTTTCTGTATCATGAAGTCTCGCTCGATAAATACACCGGAAATGAAACACATTGTAAACACTTCAGTTTAGTCAAAAAACATAGATCACCCATTTTTTCTAAGCATATGCAACAAATCTCCTCCTTCCTAACAACATTTTTGACCGCTTTAACCATTGTTTATAATTATAACACTCCTGCAGATTAGTGTCACACTTGTCCATCTTATTCATGAATATGAGTTTCCGAATGTGAGAGTAGCAATACACAAAAATATTCGCCGCACATTTTCTTTTATGGCAATTATTTGATGATGACCTAGACATTATCTAACAATAAAAGAAAAAAATTAATCTCATTGACTTCATTATACATAATTGCAAAATAAACCAACTAATTAGACAAATCATGACATTAAAAATATGCGAATTGAAAAACGAGAGTTAGACTAACTTATGCCATAACCCATTTGTACTCACATGGTTAAAAAAGTCAAATTTCATCAAGAAATGTTTATATATTTAGACTGCTGAAATAAATCATGCTCCAAGGAAAACTAATCTATATTAGTTTATATCAACAACAATAATAGTATAAACTATGTCATGATGCTTTAGTAAAAAAAGTTAATATTACTCTTCTGGAAGAAGAAGAAAAAAATGGGGACGAAACTCTCTAGAAAAAGAGCAAGAAGAATAACTCCACAACTCCTCCAACTCATGAATAAGTATATGGCATAAACACGCCTAGAGTAAGAATTCTTTCAATAAAACTGAAGTTCCACTATATTTTGGATTGTCGTTTCGTTAGGGATGACTCAATTATCGGTGAAGCGCAAATTGCTGAGATCGCCTACAAGAACTAATCGACACACAAAGAATCCCCGTAAAAAGATTCGGATAAGTTTTATTTTATTTATAGAGAAAAAGATTTTCCTAGTAAAACTTTTCCGTGTTTAATTTTTTCTTTTATTTTAAATTTTTTTCAAGATTCGAACCTTTTTGATGATGTCTAAAAATAGGGTATTTATCAAAAACGAAAATCAGAGATCATTACCTCTTGATAAACCTAATTATTTTTCTATGGTTTTTGTTTATCAAAGAAGATTCTAAAAACCTTATTCTTATTATTCATCAAGAGTTTATTGGATTACATTTGAGAGAGGGATTGTAAAACTTATTTTAAGTTTACAATCAAGCTTGGTGATTTCCCAAATCATCAAGTTAAACAAAACTTCAATTTCGTTTATTTTTGCTCAGGGATTCCGAGTGTGTATCGGTGGATTCAAAGGTTGTGCTGGTGGACTCCAGTGATTGGTCTAAGACGCAGGATAATTGAAGAAGTTGGAGAAGATGCAGATTGCAGTGGCTGAAGCTTGTGGACTCGAGCAGGTTAGTGAATTACGTTGTACGTCAGGTCTTGTATAACATTTTGCTTTGATTAAAGTGGATGCCACCGGAGGTTTTCACCCATTCGTGGGTTTCCTTCGGTATATAGTTTTGTGCGTCATTTAAGTTTCAGTACTTTTACATTGCAATTGTTTGCGCTAAAATAGGTTTGAGAACGTATATTGAATTGATAACATATTCAACCCCTCTAGGTTAACTGTCCAGAAAGTATAGAATTTCAATAAAACCAACCAAAGAATATTGAAATAAAGCCGAAAATATAACAAACCAAAGAAAAAAACTTGATCAAAGAAAACAAGTCTTTCTTCCAAGTAGAAAGTTGATTTGAGCCTTAGTTCAAACCTTTAATTGAAGAGGAATTATACTTGGAAAAGTAGGAATTTTGAAACACTAAAATCTAAATAACCATTTCCGATGCATAAATTCAAATAATTCCCATGCCCTTGGTCATCTAAAAATAAAGTCTTAAATGATTTGGATTAGGCCTAATTTGAATGGGCTTTGTGCATTGAAAAGTAACAAATAAAACTTTGAAAACCAAAGTCTGCATCTAAAAAGAAAGCCTTGAATGATTTGGATTGGGCCTAATTTGGATAATGCTCAATCTGTCTAATGCCCATTTCTTCTACAATTGTAAAACTCGTATAGAGTAAAAAAATTAGTGGTGCTTCCATGTACAAACTCTTTTAAACTTTGTGATTTAACCAAATTCCAAGGCACGCGCTATCGTACATAATATAGTGGTGACTTCCATGTACAGACTCTTGTAAACAATGTGTTTTAAACATCATTTGAAGGTATCGTGCTCTACTAGTCTTATTCTAAACAAACCATCCATAGTTGCAAGCTGCACAAAAGTTTGAAGTTCGTTGACATGTGCAATCTCCACGCAACAAATATTCTTACTTTCAGAAGCTTAAACTATATTCAGCTCTGAAATGCAGAGACAATTGCTTGTTTTCTTGAGAACTTTTAATCTTTAAGATACAGTACGCAATCGTGTTCCTCTGATTACGGTTGTTTTTGTTCCACACGCACATCAGATTTGAGAAAATTTGTTCCTTGAAGTGAGAATCGAGAGGAAAGACGGGACAAGATGGAGCATCTCTTTGCACTGGAGTCCTGAGGTATACTTCATGAGGATTTGACGTACTTTGAAGCTTAAAATAAAATGGGTGTGTTTGACCTGCGTCTATATCCAGGCTTTGATTTACATCTATTGCAGATCTTATGTACTAATCTGAAATCCTCCTTTCCATCACCAAGTCATTTAATCTAGATTGATCGGAAGACACTGCTCAAACAATCATATATTTTCACTTAATAGTTAATATATTTTTTTTCATCTTAGCGGTACCCTTTATGCATCCTCAGCTTTAGAAAGTAGGCATAGAGAAACATAGTACAATCCAGGCGGACGAATGACAGAAATATAAGTGTAATCCGGTAATCCTTAACCATCACCGATTATGCTATACTTACTGTGTTGCCATTCAATATATTTTAGTTTCATAAACCAAACACAGCTTTGCTGAATTTATCACAGGTTTACTGATTAGAAATATCTGTAGTTTTTTTTTTTGTTTTTCACAAGAGAAGTTTTAAAGGGTTAATTTTGAAAAGAAACAGCAAACTACATTTTCTTATTTATATCTGAGGTTATTTATATCTGAGGTTCTGAATCATAAGATATCTACTACATCTTTCTATTATACATTAGGCAACGGTGTTTTCGTATAGACATATTCGCCATTGTCTCAGGTATAAGGAGGGGCTGGGATTTGTGGGGAGGAGGGAGATGGATGGCCTAGATTCATTCTATTATAGTGCTTAGGGGGTACTTTCGACAAAACACAGAAAATGATAATTAACTCTTTCCCAAACACATTCTTGCCGGACTCTTCTTTCAAGTTCCCCGACTCTTCTTCTCTACATCTCTCCGTCTCTCCATCTCTCAGGCTATTATACCGCTGCGGTTTTGCGAAACTAAACACTGCATCAACTTGAGAAACATAGTATTTGGTTGCTGTTGTTGATGTATATAAAGGGGGATCAAGCATCTCTACTTCAACAACATCAGTGATTGATTTTAATTTGCATTTGGAATTGAAGGTAACGCTTTCGGTTATTTGGATTATATCAATTATGATATTGAAATGTAGTTATTTTTATTTGAGTTTATATTTGTTGGGTTGGAGCAATATTTTTGATTTCGGGGTTTATTGGTGAAAAAGATTTCGAAATGTTTTTTTTAGCAAATTTGACTAAGGAAAAGCTTCATATTGTGTTGCAGCTTAAGATTTTGAAGTTTAGTAAAAATTAAGACATGGCTGAAAATAAGCTGACTCACACTAACAGCCTTCGTGAACGCTTGGACAACTCTGTCCACTTTTTGAAACAAATTGTTGACCCTATTATCAAGGTTTGCTCACATTTTGTATTTGTCTTTATGTCTGTATTGGATTTATAAGTTTTAGATCTTTAAATTGAAGCAATAATCACTTTGTGATGATATGTATTCAATCGATTAGTTATCACTCTTATTTGTTTAATATGCAGGATTGAGAGCAAGGGAAAGGGAATTTACCAACCCCATCATCTCTTAGAGGATATTAAAGTGATATCTAAAAATGACAAGAAAAGACTAACAGAAGGGGTATTTAGAGATATTATAAGATCCACACAAGTAAGATCATCTGACCTGTTTGGCGTCAATGGTTGTTGGTCTCTGGATCTGCTACAATTCCCCCCGGGGATAAAACTGTCATGCTTTACACTGGTGTCGACACACAAAACCGCCAAGTTCAAAACTTAGCCACCCCTAAGAATCTCTCTAACCCTAAAGATCGTAACCTATGTCCTCGAGCATTTCTCACAACTCTTACGAGAGAGGAACAAGCGACGTTTCTTTTGCATTTCCAATGTAAGCAATAATCACTTTGTGATGATATGTATTCAATCGATCGGTTATCGCTCTTATTTGTTCAATATACAGGATTGAGAGCAAGGGAAAGGGAATTTACCAACCCCATCATCTCTTAGAGGATATTAAAGCAAATTGTTGACTCTATTATCAATGTTTGCTCGTATTTTGTATTTGTCTTTATGTCTGTGTTGGATTTATATGTTTTAGATCTTTAAATTGAAGCAATAATCACTTTGTGATGATATGTATTCAATCGATTGGTTACCACTCTTATTTGTTCAATGTGCAGGATTGAGAGCAAGGGAAAAGGAATTTACCAACCCCATCATCTTTTAGAGGATATTAAAGCAATATCTGAAAATGACAGGAAAAGACTAACGAAAGGGGTATTTGGAGATATTATAAGATCCACACAGGTAAGATTATCTGACCTGTTTGACGTCAATGGTTGTTGGTCTGGATCCGTTACAATTCCCCCCGGGGATAAACCTGTCATGCTTTACACTGGAGTCGACACACAAAACTGCCAAGTTCAAAACTTAGCCACCCCTAAGAATCTCTCTGACCCTAAAGATCATAACCTATGTCCTCGAGCATTTCTCACAACTCTGATGGAAGTGGAACAAGCGTCGTTTCTTTTGCATTTCCAATGTAAGTTATATCATTTTCTGCGACCATATATATTTCATTATCTTTATTTTGTTGGATGATAGTTGAGCCATGAGTCCTTGACAATATAGACAGTATGGCACTTACTGACATAGCCCATTTTTTGACACTTCTATCCCTTTTTGGGTTGGATTGCCACCCTTTGTTGGACTCAAATTTGTATAATAGTTGTTTGAGAAAGTGAAAGATAGGTACAATGACTTAATCTCCAAGAAAAACATAATTGAGGTTTGTTATCTTTTTTAATCTACAGTAAACTACACTTATTCCAATATCGATCTTATGATTCTTATCAAACTTTTTTGTTGCTTATCATACAAATACCTTGCACATAATGGTGATTGAAGAACTTGATTAGAAGAAGGAGACCCTGAAAGTTAAATGGGTTAAGGTTAACATGTGAGTATTTTAAATTTGAAGTTCTAGGTATCATTTGCTAATCCTCAAATACTTATTGGTTATATTACATTTGTTTTTTGTGCAGTGATTTTGGATCCATATTTTCTACATTATTGCTATGAACGATAGTGAAACTAGAGCCTCCTGAAGGATGTACTTTCTTGGATGGTCTTGAAGTTCGAGTTGCATTTGGTAGTGTCTGGAAACAGCCGCTGTCGGAACTTAGTGGAGGGCAACGATCTCTTCTTGCACTTTCTCTTATTCTGGCATTGCTTCTCTTCAAATCAGCCCCACTTTATATACTTGATGAGGTACTATTATTTTCCATCCCAGACATCAAATTATTTCAGATGTATCATATTAATTTCAAAATTATTGAAATATTTACCAACGAACATATACACCATATTGACAAATATCTTATTTGGATGACAGCTTGATGTACTACAATGCTTTTTTATGGATAACATATGTCAAGCTTAATGCCTGATATACAATCTTACAAACATATGTAAAATTTTAAGTGACGAGTCTTTAAATGTCTAAAATGAGAAGCTAACATCAACTGAAAGATGTCAATACTCCAGAACATATATAAGTATAGCTGGAGGGGCGTCCGCAAACTCATGGACACACTTTTGTACATATTATGCAACCCTCAAAAGCAACAGATCCAAGAGGCCTTGATAGTGGTAGTCTGGCATCTCACTCCACTAACAAACATAGGTAGCCCAAATAAAAGAAGTCTAAAACAGCATTTTCGAAATAAATTTCCTTTTATTTTGGGTTGACGAACCAAGAGTCAGCAAAAATCAAAATACTCCAGATCTGTTGCTTTTCATAGTTAAGATGATAGGTTAATTCTTAATTTTCTTTGTTTTCTCCTTTTTGGTTTTGTAGACTAGACCACTTGATATCGAAATTGTCGTGAGCAATAGCGATGCCTCTTGATGAAGTTCTTGCTATCATAGTTGGGATATATACCGATGCATTTTTGGTCATCTTGGACAATCGTGATCAATTAGGTGTATTTATTATTGTTGTACTTTGGGACAAAGTAAAATATCCATTTTATGTGACTAGTACACCTATTTTTTTCCCCAAATATCAGGAGAATGTTAGGTGTTTCATAGCACTGTAATAGTTGCATCTCTAAACATTTGTAGGAAATTTTGATGCTTAAGATAAATTCATGGGTGTCATAGTTGTTGCAATATTATCCAGGGATAGACTATACTAGACTATTTTGATGGGTTGTAATGTTGAAGACACATTTTATCTAAAAATTGTGTTGTGATGAAAAAGAACGTTAATCCATCAACCACAAGAACTTTGTAGTTAGTGTCTAAGGCATGCAGAGTTGTTAAGACTATCATCCGTAAGTTGGTTAAGGGTAACATGAAAGTTAAGTTTGCCCCAAACATTATGAATTAAAGAAGTTATTTTGTTTAATTATTTTCCGTATGATTATCTGGACACTTTTTTGGATTATTATGTCCGTATGAGTTTTTTAGCGCCGAAAGCACGTTAATGGATAATTATATAGCGTCGACGTAATCGTCATGGCGAGCAACGGGTAGTACTTGTATTAATAGCTAACGGTGAATGGTAATGGTACATAATTTACTTTACTTTGCTATATATTGCACACATTGTAATAACTAAAATTCAAAGGCCTGACAAAAAATAAATAATTACAAAGAGCCATATTGCTATATTAATTGAGTTGTAAAACAGCTAAACATTTCCTTTTTTTATTGTATATACACACGTATAAGAGGTACCAGAACCATATGAGACGGATGCTCATAAGTACATAATGGTTGTTAACTATTGGATCCCAGCATTCACATATTTCAGGAGCAGAAGATATACACATTTTCAAGCACTCAGTGACATAGAAATGATGGACGAAAGCTTGATCTTGCAGACTTTGCTAGAACTTTGGGGTTGAAATAACACATCAGTACTTGATCGCACTTTTGCTTCTTTCCAATCGGATGCTGAAGCTCCTTCATTTTGGTAATTGCGAGCACAGTATAATACTTCCAGCGTGGAACGAGCTGCATTGGAAGCACTTTCGATTAGGCCGCAAATATAAAAGTTGATAACCAATTTAAGCCTATCACTCAAAAATTGCAATAACAGGCACGATGTAAATCTTGGAATCAAGTTTATGATTGTCTGTATTGGATCATGGAAAGATAATACACCAAACAAATAGATTGAAACATACTTTGATTTACCAATTTACAAAGTAAAAAGAAAATGATTAAGAAAAGACAATAAATTCAATACATCATATCAGCCATAACTTTATGTGCCTACACTAATTTTTCTGATTTTATTGTCCGTTCCAAAAATTCATTCGAGTTTAGTAATGAGCATTTTAGACATAATTATACTTTGTATTTCTGTTGTAGAGCTTGAATATTGGGAACTCTCTATTCTCCTTATTAAGAAGTAAAGATAGAATGGGTTCTCTCGAAATCAGTTTTAGAAAGTTTTAATTTATATGCTTACAGGAACTTTGCTAACCATTATCTCTGTGACTCTTTGAACTCTCACAATGGGGTTTAGCAAAAACAATTGTAAAATAAGCATTTTTATGGAATTGGAAAATGACAAATAAACCAATTTGTATCCATAAAGCAGTCCTTGCTAAAGAAGTTTTATCAAGAGGTTTAAGACCAACTTGAAGCAGGAAAGATTGGTTACTATGCTATGAGGAGAGTACAGCCTATAACTCAAGTGTTATATGATGCAGATGATTTTGTCATATTTCTAAATAGCTGCAAAAAATCTGTGCAGAATCTTATGTTTTTCTTAAATAGCCATGAAGCTGTTTTAGGCCAAGAGATGAAAGTAGCTAAATCTGGGATCTATCTGCATGAAAAAGCCCCTCCCTCAAGGAAGCTCATTGTGCAAAATGCCACTGGTTTCCAGCTCAAGAGTTGTCCTATGATTTACCATGGAGCTCTTATATCCTATGGCAGAGTTAATGCGATGTGATTCGTCCTCGCATGGTCGTTTCTCACCGTCTATGGTTGATTTACATTAATGCTATTTTGATTCAAGCCTCTCTGCTAAAGATGCTTAGTAGGTTTTAGGGAGTTCCTAATTAACCAACACAGGTTAAAATGGTATTTTTTTCAAGTTTTTAGAATATTCCTAATTAGGGTTTCCACTCAACATTAAAGAGAGGCTAGCTCCTCTATTTTATTTGGTTGTTAAAGTTGAAGTTGAGAATTAGGTTTCAGTTATTTCAGTTTGTGTTTTAGTTTATGTTTCAAATTAGAAGAAACCCTAATCTTGAATTAGATCTAAATTAGCGTAATAGACTTCTCAATTTTGTTTCCGCATTGAGAGTTTACGTTAAATTGGCATCAAAGCTATCTTCGTTCCACAAAAAGAGAGATGCTTCGAGTCATGAGGAAGGTCGGATTATCAACATCAATAATGTCTCGTTTCGACGCCGCGGGGAAGAAATCTCTCGCGCAAGCACTCACGACATTATTAAATTGAATCGATGAGTCTAACAACACCTTTAGTTCGAGCGGGTTTAAACTACCCTCATCTCAACCTTCTCATCTAGGTGCATCGGAGAAATCTGGCAAGACGGAAAATCCGTTCGTCATCAACGACGAGCAAAAACTAGAGTTACTTAGAGTAGTCAGTAACAATGGAAAAAAACCCGCAAGCGAGGAAATTTTCATATCGCAGCGTGATCTGACAGTAGGTACGCCACCTCCAACGACGCCATTCAAAGCCGCGATATGAAGAAAGGGAGAAAGTGATTTTCGACAAGAAAGCGAAGCGAGGATTCAAGGGTTATAGAAATTTTGTAATAAGGGAGGTACCAGACCTCCCAAAACAGTTCCGTGGTTACCCTCGATACAAGCTTTGGCCGGAATAGATGCTCGGATTGAAACCCTAGAGAGCTCAGTTGCAAGGATTGTGGGGAGAAAGAAGACAGGTCGTAAGAAAGAAGAAGCAAAAGCACGTGTCCGGCACGTGTATTTAAAATCACACTTACCGGCTCCAGTAGCGGGCACAGCTCCTGTGCTAAGTCAGATCCAAGCCCAACAACCGTTCCAGACCTGGCCCGAGCCAAAACCAAACCCGACAAAGATGAAACACACACCTTTTAACCCGCCAAACCCAAATTTAAATCTATGTGGGTCAACCGCGTGTTAACATCCCACAACCACATGCAAACCGTCACCCATCACCCAACTCATCTCTACCAACCACCCACCCATTTACACATCCAGGCCCCCCAATCACTTAATCGAGATTCAAATTTTAATTTAAGGACATTGATGCTGGGTCAGCAACAATACAACCCCACAAACCACCTAGTTCACTATGTGCCACTCGTGACAAACCCAGTAACGCTCCAAACCCAGACCCAGTTACCACCGACACATGTGCTTCACGCAAACCACCACCCGCATGCAAATCACGTCCAACCAGGCTCCCGAGAATCGTACTTTTGCACAAGATAATAAATTTCCCCCAGTCGTTTATTGGAACAAACCCCCAATATTTAATGAATATCCAAATGATGTCATTGAGAAAGAGTTCATTGATCCGTTTTGGGAGGGCTTCTTAGCTAATTTCGAGAATCGGATACCATTGTTTACTTTATTTTTGAATGTTCTTCAATAAAAGGAATATATGGATATTGGTGACAACATCGTACCCTCCCTCTTGGATACGACTTTGGGTTACGAAAAATTCTGAGGCAGAATTCGAGGTTTGAAGACGAGTATGCCATAACAAAGAGTTCCTAGTTCCGTAGCATTTTAAAATTTGTCAATTTCGTGGTCGGAATCTTCTGAAGACGGAGGGATTTGATGTGAATCGTCCTCGTATAGTCGTTTCTCACCGTCTATGGATTATTAACATTAATGTTATTTTGAATCAAGCCTCTCTATTAGAGATGTTTAATAGGTTTTAGGGAATTCTTAATTAACCAACACAAGGTTAAAATGGTATTTTTTCCAGTTTCTAGAATATTCCTAATTAGGGTTTCCACCCCATTATGTTCTATAAAAGGGAGACTAGGTTCTTTACCTTATTTGGTTATTGAAGTTGAAGTTGAGAATTAGGTTTTAGTTATTTCAGTTTGTGTTTTAGTTTATATTTTAGATTAGAAGAAACCTTAATCTTGAATTAGGTCTAAATTAGCGTAAGACTTCTCAATTTTGCTTCTGCGTTGAAAGTTTAAGTTATAATGCCTTTTAATGATGTTATCAAAAAGATACAAAAAATAGTAGCAGGGTGGAAGGCCAAGCTATTGTCAAGTGGAGGGAGACTAGTGTTGATCAAACATGTTCTCCAATCTATGCCCATACACATTCTCTCAAGTTTAGTGGTTCCCCTTACAGTGCTTAGTGCTTGATAAGTTGGAGACAATCTTTGCTCACTTTTTTGGGGTGAAGCTGACGGTGAAGCTAAAAAAAGTTGGGTTGCAATGGCAATGAACCCCTCACTCAAATACCTTATTATGCCTCAGCCATGTGGAAGACAATTGGGTGGGTCATGGATTCAAGCAAATCACAGAGGTTGGAAGTTGGGTAAGGGTAATTTTCAGTTTTAGCATAATGATTTGACATATTATGGACCTCCTACTGAGGTCTTAAATGTTAATAGTTGATGCACACAAAATCGTAATTAGAGAAATTATTCCTACAAAATGCACTAAAGAATAGCACTGGGATTCTTTGTCGGTTCAAGTGCCTATGGACTGGAGGGAGATACCTTCTACGGGGTTTCAGCTATTACAACATCCTAAAGTAGCTTATATGGAAACCAAATCATACTGGGAGGTTTACTTAAAAATCTGTGTGGGAGCAAACAAGAAGAAAATTTACAGCTCCAGATTTTAACAAGTGGATCTGGAACAAATGCCTACCATCAAAAAGCCATGGAAGCTATGGCACATAGCTGTTGCAGTACATGGTGTTCTTTATAAATGTCACATTCAACTTGGATCAAAATGCCACTGTTGTACACACCACAAATCTGAATCTTTGGATCATCTCTTCATTCAGGGTAATTTTGCCTTACCTACTTGGCAGGAATTCTCCAAAATTTAAGTAAACCAATACATTAAAGCTCAATCCTTTTTTACAAGAATTAGATGGTGGTACTCAGAATCTAGCTCAAAGACACAACTAGAAAATTTAATGGCTATGGCGCCTCTCTAATATGCTGGGAGGTGTGGATTGCAAGAAATGAAGAGACTTCATGAGGCAGTTACCACTTCAGGCTACGGAATCATTAAAAGGGTCAGATACTGGCATTTTGATCTCAATTGCAGAATACATCCAACATGCCTTCATATCAAGATTCTCCCTCTATTCAGATATACTACATCTAAACTTATTGCAAATCAAGCATAAAGCTCCTAGGATAGTCCATTGGTATCCTTCCCCATGGGTAATTTTAAATTAAAATCTGATGGAGCATGCAAAAGCAACCCTGGGGCTTGTGGAGCAGGGGGTTTTATTAGAAACTACACTGGAGAACAGGTGAAGGGTTATGCATCTTTTGTCAATGTTTACCCCAAAGCCATGGGTCTTCTGGCTGGTTTAAGCCTATGCAAACAACACAATCTGGTTCCACTTGTTGCAGAGGTGGATAGGATGCTGTTGGTTATGTGGAGCAAATATAACAACAACATACCATGGTCAGTAAGAGGTATTTGGGTGGAGGTTATGCAGTTGATCACAGAGATGCAGGTCAAGCTACAACAAAATTTGAGAATATACATGACTGGGCTTCGATACTTACGATTACATTGATGTAATTATTTCACTAAGGGACAGGGCATGTCCTTCCCTATGATAATGATGAAATTCTTGCTATCTTTAATCAATAAAATAGCCCTCGGGCAATTTATTTAATAAATAATTTTAAAAGCAGTCCCTAAAAAATCCTGCTGAGCATCAGTCATTACTGTTGAACTCATTTCAGTTATATTCCTGGGATATAATTAAACGACTTCCAGCAAGATTCTAGAAATGTCCTATGAGACACTACTGCATTCCAGATTTTTGCAAATTTTTAACTACCTAAGGTCAGCCGCCAGCTGATTTCCGATTATCTCCTGGCAGGGTGCCAGAAGCTTCCAGTCAGCTCAACCAATCTCCAGCAAGATTATGCAAATATTGTCAAATTTCATGGAAGTTTTGGTACAGTAGGTGGGACAGGGGAGGAAAGAACGAGCAAGAGACTTTAAATGAAATATTTTATTTATGAAATTATCCACTGTGTCATAAATAATAGACTACTAAATACTTTTCAAACACCTAAATGACATCTATAATTCATTTCATAACTGATAATTGACTCTTAGCCTTTTAAGTCATAACCAACTACTATAACGGATGTCAAACGACCCTATGCATTATTTGGAAGTTTGGGTCACTTTGGATCAGTAGGAAAGCACGACAAAGAAAGAGGGGGTTTCAATGGCTTTGCTTGTGCTTATTAGGTGGTCTCGAATGAGTGTGGTGGAAATTACCTAAACCAAACATAGATGTCTTCTGAATGACCAAACGACTAACTTTCGATCTCTTTATATTTCTCAGAGACTGAATATCGTCTTGCTTTCCCTTAAACTCCACGAATTCCCCAAGGAGGTTTTTATTCTCCTTTAACTCCAACCTACAAAAAGAATTGAAATCAGTTTAATATGTGCTCACCATACATATACAAAAAATATGTACACAATATTTACAATTATGATTATGCATTGGCATTTCCTTCTAGTACCAGTAGTTAATGAAACAAAAAAAAACATGTGCACACAAAACTGAGTAAACTTTCTTCTTTTAGATGTTTTTTAATCAATGTAATTTTCATTCATTCAATGACATTATTTGCATAAAAACGCACTAAAAGCGCATATGGGATTGTCGAAAATCAAATTCTTTTAGACTTCCCATTGGGAAATATTTACACATTGAATAATCTAATTTGATTGAAAAGAAATAATTTAATTTAATTTAATTAACATACAAATCAGTGTACTATAAAAAGGAGTCTGATATTTTCACGTGACAAACTTAATGGAACATGACTTTTAGTGAGGAGTCTGACACAATTATCCTTTGGAAGAAACCACCAGCTTTAAAATTGTTTTTCTAGAGAAAACATGTTTTCTCACTCCTCTCTTTAGAAGGTAAGGTTCTCTTCAGAAACAAAGATTGGAGGATCTCATCTTGAATGGTGGCTCAAGAATGGTAGCTATGAATCAATAATAGTCAAAAAGCTCTCAAATCCTAATAAATTTTGGGATTCTCCCGCTTCTAAAAACAAAGCAATGATAGCAAAAATGTTGACTTGATAAGAGGGTTTCAGTTTCAGTTTCAGTTTCAGATGAAGTTATTGTAGATGAATATGAAATCACACAAATCAAAGGCACCAGAAGACTTGAAGAGACGAGCAAGAACAACAAATCCTAGAAAACATAAGGATTTTGCTCGATGGGTCTACTACTAAAGAAGTACTAGAGCATAAAGATTATATTTTATTTTATGGAGATTTTACATTTGAAGTTCTAAGAAGGAAACCCAGACAAATTAGAAGAAGAAGATGATGAAGAGCTCAAGTAAGAGAGCAAAGCTAGTTTTTCATCTGACATATTGAAGAAGACCTACAAGGTGAGGTAGACCTAGTGTTATTATCATCGGAAGAAGAAACAATGGCAACTCTTTGCTAGAAAGAGAAGAGTAGTCAAATGAGGAGAGGATAACAGAAACAGAGGAAGAGGAATTGTTAGAGAAGGGAAAGGGGTCTTAAACAAAAGCATAGCAACAACAAGAAAAGAAAGAGCAAGATGAAGAATTAAAGGAGAGACCATTTGAGTCAAACAGAGAGAAATGGCAGCAATGTTGCCAGATTGTTGTTGTTGATGACGTGTGAACAAAAGCTATCAATGGAGATCTCAAAGGAGTCTTAAGTAATAAAAGGAGACATGGCTGTGTGATCTGTGAACAGACTTCATCACACACCGCCACAACGAGAAAAAAGTTGTTCAAAACAACGATGGAGACAAGTCGAACGAAGAGGTCTAAAAGAACGATGGAGATGCTTCTATGAACGCCCTCCAAGTGAAAAGGAGGCCAAATCAAACTGAGTGCGTGTATGATGGCTCAAGAATGGTTAAGAGAGTTCCGCCTTTTGCCTGTTTGAGGAGATTGAAAACGTGTGGAGAGAGAGTAATTTTAAGATAAAAAATACTTTACTTATTGCACAGGACTTTGACGCAAAATGTAAAAGGTTGTGTCAAATTCCACCAAGAAGCCCGGTCTCGATCAATTTCTCACGTGGAGATGTCAGAATCTTAAAAAAATTTGGAATTAAAAACTTTTTGATGTAGCATATAGTAAAATATTTTCCATAAGTAGCTCACTCTTGAATCTTGGTGCACATATTGTATCACAAAAGCCAACTATTAGAATTCAAACCAGAACAAACCTATCCCACATTGGAGCCGTGCTAAGAATGAAATGAAGATTCTGCTGTATCCCTTCCTGCATCTCTTTCTTTCCACCACGAAATGCATCCTTAATCCAACCAGAAAACATACTCTTCGGCTCTGGCTTAAGATCTATCCATTGATTGAAGGAGATAACCTCTGGCGGAAAATTATGAACAGTCCTAAAATGAAATGGACAACAGAATGATAATTTAATAAGTATAAGAAATACATAAAGGTGATGTCAACCAAGAAGGCACACAGTGATTACAATCTACTAGAAAGAAAAGATAAGTTACCATGTGTCATGTATTACACACTATTGAGAGCAACATTGTCCTAAAAGTAAATGAAATGAGCATTAACTAAACAACAATTATTTACGGGTTGTTGAATGTGATATGAATAGGCCTCATGTGACTAGCAATCAATCAATATATATTTTGCATCTTTGTGATCCCATTAGCTTAATATTCTTACATTTTTCAAATACTTGGTCTACAGGCCAAGTGGGTAATTGATAAAGGAGCCGTTAAAAGAAGGTTTGTCGTACTAGAGAAAGAAAACTATACAAACTTAGGAAATCACACATTTAGGACTTAGTGGTTAGATTGACCATACTTGGAGTAGATGCATGCCGTGATTTTGTTTTAACCATACTCTTCTCCGGGTATCTAGATTGTACGAGCAAATAAAGCTTAGCTTTAGATGTACTTTTTTGACACCATATCTTCATGCTTCAACATATCAGTAACTGAAAGTTAAAAAGGGTTTGGTACAGACTTACACAAGCAAGCATTTGCTTTCTTTTTTAGTTTGACCCTTTAATTGTAGGGGGCAACGTTTTTTTTTTTCTTAACAAAATTGTTGTTGTTTTTTAGCGGTAAAGAGCTATATACATTTGATTTTTCACATGCCTTTTTTTTAGAGCTGGCAAAGTGACCCACCAACCCGACCCAACCTTGTTTATGGCGGGTTTGGCTTTGGCTTTTATAAGTCACGGGTCATTTGACCCGAACCCGTCTAACCCATTTAATAAATAGGTCGGGTTAGGGTTTACCTTAAACTGTTCAGGTTAACCCGTGACTTGTTTAAGTTTGATTTGAGCCAATTGTAATTTATGATTTTTATAGTACTATCCATCATTCCAAGTAAGATCTGAGCCCAAAGAGAGGTTTATGTGTTATTACTACACATAAACATGTCATTTAATCCGATCTCATCTCAATTTCATCTTCTTCCCCTCTTCTGTTATTACTACCCATTTCTTCAACAAACTCACTCTTACAAAATGGGCATTTGATCTCCACTTCCATTACTGGACTCATCATTTGAGAACACGTGTAACACCAATACCTTCCAACTAAAACTTCAACAGACCCACTCCCACAAAATTGTATTAACAGAAGTTAAAACCCATGACCCGACCCAAACCCGAATTAATATAAACAGGTCAAACGGGTCGGGTTGAGATGTTTAAAGTAGGGTCGGGTTTGGGTTTGTACTTTCGACCGATTTAACTAAACGGGTCGGGTTTGGGTTTGCATTTCTGACCCATGAACCCGTTCTGACCCGACCCGTTTGCCAGCTCTACTTTTTTTTATTGGCAGAGAAAAAACACTACAAATTTCAGGGAGTACCATTCCCAGAGAACAAACAACATAGTACTGTCTCACTGTACACGTTATCTTAGCTCAATTAACTCTCAATAAATAAAAACTTTGTATACTACTGTAATATTTCCTCACAGTTCAATACCTAACTAATTAAGGCACTAGGCATTTATTAAAACATAAGATTTCTAGACTAGTAAATAGAAATTATGAAGAGAAAAAAAAACCTGAAATTCGGATTCGGTAGTACAACTCTTCCAGATAAATAACCTTCCGGCAAACTTATGCCCCTTTTCTCCAAATAGGATTCAAGAATCACCGCTTGTTTTTTAACTTCCAAAACCTAAAAATAAACCAACAACAACACAATGCAAAAACATTTACATTTTACGCACATTTAACATTAGTAACTGACCACAATAACACGCTAAAAAAACAGCACAGTAACTACGATTTTCGACTAAACGCATGAAAATTACAAAACTTACAGGATCTGGATGCTTCTCAATCTTATGCTTGTTCTCTCCCGGACATTTCCAGCTACCATCCGCATCGATTCCCTCGAACCTCGAAAAGTTTTTCACCGCAATCACCACTATCTCCCTATCAAATTATAACATCACATCAACATTTCGATCAACCAATCCAATCCAAATTATTTGGTTAGTTAGTTAGTTAGTTGTTACCTGTTCGTGACGAGAACCATATCGATGTTTTGGCGAGAACCGGTATCGGGATCGGGGATTCGAAGTCCTAAGAACACTTTTCCACCATAAATCTTCTCAATTCTACAAAACCAGAAAGATTAAACAAGATCAAATTAGATTTTGTGATGCGTTTTAGGGAGTAGAGAGAGTACCTTGTTGCGACTAAGAAGAGGGCGTTGGAGTCCGTTGTTTCGATCTCAAAGACTTGATCGTCGTAGAAGAAACGACGGAACAATTTGTAAACGACGAATCCAATCACGAGTTCAATCCACATTTCTGCAAAATCAATTATGAGCGATCAACGAAGGTGTTTGTGGTTAGTCTTCTCTTGGTGTTTGGGTTTTCTTGAATCTTAATTGAGAAGAAGGAAGGAAGTCCCTTTCCTTATTTTTTACAAACAAACAGTGTGAGCTGTAGCAGCATTTGCACGGATACAAGTGTTTAAAGCATCTCCTCCATTAAGGTGTCATTCTATCTTCACTACCCTATTTTACTAAAACACTTCTATTCCTCGCTTTGGCTATACTAGTATAGTACACCGCAAAGAGAATTAAACGACTATTCATCCCCAATTATTTCTCATCTAAATTGAATTTTGAAATTGAATAACTTCAGATTGTAGAACTCGAATTGCATACCTTGAATCACAAAGAGAAAAAATCAAACATAAATCCTGAAAATCATGAATGAATAACCTAGTTGTTCAATCGAAACAAACAAACCCGATGAATCCCATGAATCAAGATTGAAGAACCTAGTTGTTCAATCGAAACAAAGAAACCCGATGATTGAATTCTCAGGAATCATAGTCATGTCGAACCGTAAATCACCAAGAGAGAGAGGGGGGAGGAGGAGGCAGGGATTAAATCTCAGAAGGAGAAAGGAGGTGGCTTGAAGAGAGAAGGTTTAAGTTGTTTTGGAGAGAAGACAAAAAAAATTCAACGTCTCATAAATTTGTTAAACTGTGCCGAATGTAGGAACACACTCTTCGGTCGTTTGATAACTCAAAATAGGGAGGACCCGAATCATAACAAAACAAAAAATTTATTTCTCATGGGTTTCTTTCCCTTTCTTTGGAAAATTTTCTTTCTCTTTGTACGATCTCTCACACACACACTCTCTCTCTCTTTCTCCCCTCAATTTTTCTCTTTCTCGAATTCAATCTTCAAACTCCAGCGAAGTATTGGGACCCCACTTAATATTTTTGTCATCGTCATCGTCTCACTTTTGTCATTTTTCTTTTTCTTTCTCTCTCTAGCCATATCTCAACTCAAAATTTAAAAGTTATAACAACACTAATTATAATCAAAATTAAATTCGAGAGAGAATGATTCAGTCAATTTGGTTATGTTTACGAAAATAATTTTTAGAGTTTTTCCCCATGCCCTACGTTTTGCTTGTTATAGAAACGCTGGGCTAGTAACTTTCAATATTACCCATCAATGCTAGGCTCTTAGCTTTGGAATATCATGAGTTTTTTTCTAAGTTATTTCCTCATTTTTTACCCCACCAACGTTAGGAACCTAGCATTTTGTATGCTATAGAAATACAAGGCTAACAACTTTCAATATTACCCATCAACGTTAGAACCCTAACATTCTGTAAGTTATAGAAACGCAATGCTAACAGCTTTCAATATTCCCCATCAATGCTAGGACCCTAGCGTTGGGAGCTCAAAAGTTTTTTTCCAACTTTTTTTTCATGAGCGCTAATAACTTAAAAAATCTGCTTTTAGCCAAAATGTTGACTAGGCGAAGTTTTTGTTGGAGTGCTCCTCTTTTAAAGAGGAGGACTACAAGCATAGTGAGATTAATAAAACAGGTTATGTTGGGGTGCTCCTCTTTTTAAAGAGGAGGACTACCAAGCATGGTGAGATTAAACAAAATAGCATAGTGAAATTAGAACAATCTTTTTATCAAACTGTAAGTTGAAATGATATCCAGTTATTTTTTTGATTGACTGGTTCTTAAATGAGGTAAACGCTCTCTTTTTTACTACTAGAGGTATACCTGTTACAGGCAAGACTATCAATCCCAGACTAAATCCTCTAGGACTTGTGCAATAGCACACAAATCACACGAACCGGGCAAGACAAATGCTCTTTGGTCCCAAGTCCATGGAAAGAAATATACTTGCACAATCAATATTTTGTACATGTCATTCTAATAGTAGAGCTTCCTTGATTTTAGCAAGCATTTACCTTCTGATATCGTCTCGCTTTTGGTAGATTATATATGATTGCATCCCCAAATACTACGCCGATTGTTGCTTGCAAGGGTGTAAGTTTGCTGCTTGTTTTTGTTAGGTTTCGCAGCTCAAAAAGAAGAAGAAGAAAAAAAGGAGAAGTTTTTTTTGGTTCTTATTCGAAGATGGCATTTCATGCTCGAATAGAAGGAGTCGGACTGTTCGAACAAAGATTAGTAATAACTTGTTTTTGGCTGTGGAAAATGCCTCGTGATACGTAATTCGATAAAGTCTTGTATTCTAGGTCTCTTATGTTATAAAAAAAACTTAGGGGATTTAGTAAGACCTAACCCTGACCTAGTAGAGATGTAGCCTCCATGGTTAAGCTTTGTAGAGAGATAGGTCTTTGCAAGGTTGTAAATATTAGAGAGTTCTCTTGGGGGTTTGATGAAGAGAGGGGAAGGGCATCTCCGATGCTAAGATAAGATGTGAATCGAAGGGAAGAGAGTATAGATGGGTTAATAAGTAAATTTTCAACGATGGGGAAAAATAACAATAATTCGAAGACGATGGTTCGCGTAAAAGCTTCGTTCGAGATGAGACGCAGCGGTTTTCGGTGAGATTGAGGTAACTTCAAATTTTTTGACGGTTCTCTTGATCTCTTATATACGTTAAAAGTCTATGTGAGTTTTGTTGTAAGGTTATAGATCTTAAAATGTGAAGAGATCTCTTGAGAACTTGTAATGGTTTATTAGATACATAGTAGATTTACGGGTTTGGTGGGTGTGGATGTAGCCCTTCGGGGCGAACCACGGTAAATCTTTGTATCATGTGTGCTTGGTTATTTCTTATTTCTTGTTGCTATTGTATACCATGATTAGGCGGATAAAGCCAAACATTGGTGAGGGATGTATTCCGCTTGGTTCCCCCCAATAGTTTCAAGGCCAATATGATTTCCAAGGAGGAGATCAAGCAAGGTAAGAAAACTACATATAGAGTTATAATGAGTGAAGGTAGCAAAGGCAAGATGAGTAATTTCGAGAACAATGTGGATGATCAAATTGATGACGATGGTGATGATAAGTTACATGAAAAGACAAATAACGAGGTTGAAGATGGTACATATAAATGTGCTTGATCTCAGCTTCATCACATAGTTTTCAATACGCAAGATGATAACACGTTTAAGAAAAGAAGTTCCTGACAAAATTTTACTGTGATTACCTTGTAGTAACATATTTCCCATATTCGATAAAGAGAAGCTAACGAAATTTAGTCAAAGATATTCCATCATTCGAGAAGATGTCACATCTGCGATTACAGAGCTCGACCCACCAAAGTAACCATTATGCTTGGTCAAATAGAGCCATTACATGGAGATCCGCGAAGTTCACCCACTACCCCTTAAAATAGGAAACTGTTTTATTTTTATAACTGCCTGTATCTACTTTAAATACAGGCAGAGAATAGATAAATCGAATTCGCAACTCTACGAATCATACATTCGTATATCCTTATAAATCTATAATTGTAATAACTAGCAAATTATTAGATTTTGTACCAAAACCCACCCTCCTCGAGGTCGTGGTCTTTCTCAGACTTTACAGAATTTTCACGTAAAATCCTGTGTGCTTAAAGTTATAATTGTATAATCCTTATTAAAGTATTGACAAAGATTATCCTCCCGAAAAGCACGCTATTATAATTAGCACCATCTGTGAGAATACCACACTTTTTCTTCATCACCTGTGATCCTAGACAATCAGATGACAAACATAAATCTCCGAAGTACCTCCAGTACACATAGGATCCATGAAATCAACCTCATACCAGAAGCAGTCGATCTATACAATGTCGTGATTGAACTTCAAAAGCAAATAGAGTCTGACCGAGTCTAGAGGCTTGAAGATCAACGAATCCACGTCCAAGTTCTTCAAGTCGAAAGAGACGATAGGCATAAAGTCCTGGATCAACAGAGTCGAACACATCAGAAAGAAATGGAGAATTTACGAAAATATCAAGATCGGCTCACTTACCGTCAAACGTCGCCTCCCCAAGCCCGGAGTGATCATTGCTCTAGGGCAAACCAAAGAGAGAACATACTAAGGGAGGAAAAAGTTTGAACTTCTCGATCCAGATCAAGGAATCCAGACAGAGCTTCTCGATATTTTGGACTGACATCCTCAGCATCGACATCTTAAGGAAGTCGATGCACACGTCACCAAACTCCCCCACCACCGGTGAGACGACTAGTGATAGACAGGTTGGGACTAGAAGGACAAGACTACCTACACATACCTCTTGTTGATACAAGAAGTGTAATAGACGTTTTATTCAAGAGGGCTATTGATTTTCTAGGCCTCAAGGATTCAGTCAAAGCATCGACAACAACTATCACAGGGTTTAACAGTTCAAAAGAATCTGCCACGGGAGAAATCGCACTGCCAATTCAAGCCGAACCAGAAACCACTTTTGCCAAATTTATTGTCATTGATGCTGAATCAAAGTATCTAAGAATCTTAGGTCAAAGTTGGTAACATTCTATTAAGATAATACCTTTGACATATCATCTGCCCTTGCGATTTCTAATAGATCACGGAGTCTATGAGATAAAAAGAAGTCAAGCTGTAGCACGAATGTGCAAAAATACCACTACCAACTCTCACACGGCAAAACTTTTAAAAGTATAGCAATTACAACAGGAACCAACTCCCACATTCGAGCAACATGATACCGAGGCGGTTGACTCTATTGAACTCGATGGGCCCAGACAAATTACCTTTATTGGCTTGAAACTGACATCCGATGAAAATAAACCATGATATAACTTCTAAAGAAAAACGTCGACATCTTTACATGGTCTTTTCAAGAAATGCCCGATAGCATGCCACAAGCTCAACATTCTTCCAGACAGTAAAGCAGTTGTGCAAAAATATTATAATTTAGCCCCTCACCTTTGAGAGGCAGTTAACAAAGAAATAGATAAACTCTTTCGCGTCAGATTCATTCGATAAGCCAAATATCCCAAATGGGTCTCTAATATAGTGGCTGTACCAAAGAAGAGCAGGAAGATCAGAGTATGTATAGACTTTACAAAGCCAAACAAGTTCACATCGAAGGATAATTTTCCTCTCCCTCTAATCCCTCAACTCTTCGACTCTGTAGCAGGACACAAACTTCTCTCAATGATGGACGTAGCTTCGGGTTACAATCAGGTTCCTTTTGCCAAAGAAGAGCAAGAAAAGACAACATTTGCTATGGAAAGAGGTCTCCACTGTTACACAGTAATATCTTTTGGATTCAAAGATCATTTAGGAAAAATCATGGAAGTATACATCGACGATATGATCTGCAAAAGCCTACGGCGAGAAAATCATTGCAATAATCTACAGACCATCTTCGACATCCTTCGTACTTACCAAATGAAAATCAACCCAGAAAAATGCCAATTTGGTGTTGCATCGGGTAAATTTCTGGGTCATTTGGTTAGTAAAAGGGGAATAGAAATCGATCTGGCACAAATCAAAATACTCATGGCAATGCCATCTCCCTGAACCAAAAAAGATGTACAAAAGCTTGCTGGCAAGATTTTAGCTCTTCACAGGTTCATTTCCAAGTCATCTGATCAATGCAAACTTCTTTACCTCAATCTCTATGGAAATGTAGCTCCAATGTCCAAAAAATGGCTCAAATAAATCATTTGGACCCCCGATTATGAATTAGCTTTCCAAGATCTCATAAGATACTTGGGGCGTCCTCCCATAATGAGTACTCCTATTGATGGCAAAATGCTAATGATGCACTTATTAACCACAAATGACTCTATTAGCTACGTTCTTATTCGAGAAGACGATGGTGTGGAAAAGCCCATCTACTTCATCAGCAAAATTCTCATGCTAGCTAAAAAAAGATAAACAACAACAGAGAAGCAGCTACAGGCTTTGATGTATAGTTCTTAAAAGCTTTGACCTTACTTCCAAGCCCACCCCATCAAGGTCATCACCAAATTCCCCCTCAAACTCGTTCTCTCCAAAAAGAAAAAGTCATAGAGGGTTCAATAATGGTCTGTCTTCCTAGGATAATATGATATCTCCTTCGAACCTCAGATATCGATTAAAAGATCAGCAGTAGCTAACTTTTTAGCAGATTTTCAAGTCGAAGACTCTGAGTGGGAGGAACTCGAAGAAGTGCTGGCTGATGATTTAATAGCAGAACCAGACGCATAGTCACCAAGAATAGGATAGAGAATCTTTATTGATAAATCTGTTGGACAACGAGGATTAGGGATCGGCATCGTCCTCGTTACACAATCCAATCATCAAATTGAGAAAGCTATCAAACTCAAGTCCTATGCCACTAACAATGAAATAGAGTATGAAGCTATCCTACATGGACTGGATCTCGCCATTGTACTTAGAGCGGAACAAATAGCCGTCTACATCGATTCCTTACTTGTAGCCCACCATTACAACAAAACGTTCATAACATCAGGCAAAATGGTTAACTACACAGCTCTGGTTGAAGAATAAATGAAAATAATTCAAAACAGCCACAATCTCCTGTCTCCCTCTAGCCAAAAGCAGCCACGTTGACGCATTAACACACATTGCTGCAATGCTCGAAGATAGTAAAAAACGAACTTTGAAAATCGGGTCATCAAACATTCAAGTTACGACATAAGTTACACAATGCAGATCAATGTTGCTAAAGACGAAGATCTTGAAGATTGGAAAAGACCTTTCTATGCATACCTCAATTCTAACATCCTCCCAAGTAACAAGGAAGAAGCCCGACCACTCTTAGCTAAATGTCCTCGATTAAAAGTTCATAATAAATTCTTGTATCGAATCAAGGGGAGGACCACTTATCGAATGCATCTTACAAAAGCAAGCCTAAGTTAAAATCAGAGAACATCACGAAGGAATCTGCAGAGCTTACATCTTGGGAAAATCATTGGTAGAATGAGCGTTCACTCATGGTTTATGCTGGCCAAAAATACGACAAGAATGCATAGACTTTTTCCAAAATTGCTATAAGTACCAAATCCATGCTCAAGACATCAAAAGCCCAGCCCTCGACTTACACGTTAACAATGCCCTCTGGCCATTCAAAATATGGGCGATCAATATTATTAGACCTTTCTACCCAACATCGGGTCACCAAAAGTTTGTCTTTGTGACAACTGACTACTTCACCAAGTGGGTCGAAGTAGTACCACTATGTCATACTGATGAAAATGAAGTCATCAAATTTCTTTGGGAACATATTATAACCAGACTTGGTTGTCCGCAAATAATCCGATTCGACAATTGCAAATAATTTATCAGCAGTAAAGTCCTTAATTTCCTCTACAAATACAAGATTTAACCGTCTACTTTAACACTATATTATCCTCAAGGAAATAGCCAAGATGAAGCCATCAACAAGAGCATCAAGTCAGGGTTACGTAAGCGCCATGAAGAGAGAAAGGGCAGATGGGTTAATGAATTACTTAGTGTATTGCGGGCATACTGGATGACTCCACAAACATCTAGTAGATGTACATCATTTATGATGGCATTCAGAACTAAAGCAGTAATACCCTCAGATCTCGATCTCCCTAGTACCTGAAGAAAAGTAACAGATGAAGAAAATGAACTGGGACTTTTCTGCAACCTCAATTGGATCGAAGAAACTCAAGATCATGCCATTGCAAACTTGAGGCGATACCATGACACTCTCAAGAAATCTTATAACAGGAAGGTTAGAAAAGGAACGTTCCCCATTGGCGACCTTGTTCTGCGACGCATCCAAGACAGTACTCGACCTAAAAATTCTGGCAAGTTGTCTAAAAACTAGAAAGGGCCATAAATTATCAACAACAAGAATGGCATTGGGACATACTGGTTAATAACTGAAGATGAAGTACAACTAGAATATCCATAGAATACAACCCATCTGAAAATGCTCTACAGATAACTGTAGTAACCTCTTTCGCAAAATTCAAATAAAGACATCTTTACTGTTAATTACATTTTTTTAACTATACATTTTCTTAGTAGCGGTACATACTTGTCAAGTATGTACCACAACTAACTTTCATATCTTCGACAAACATCTATCACATTACAGGATAACTTTGTTTGTAATTCATTACTTATCGAACAAAACATGTCACGTTTTGTCCTTTTTTTTTCAAAACCCAGATATCCCATAGAGGAACAACTTTTGGTCATCATTTGTCATTCGCACAACCATTATATGGCCCTCTTTCCATCATCTCAGATGCTTGCTTAAAAGTAACACTCTGCATATTATCTACATTACTATTTAATGCTATCAATCTTGTCGAATAAAAAAACTTAGCATAATTTTCTACAAAAACTCTATGCATCTTGAATAAATTACTTCAAACAAATTATTCGATAATAATTATTAAATAACTTAAGCATTCAAAAAAGAAATCAAGAAATTGTTTCGGTCCCATCGACCACTTGTACATCATTCATTCACACAAAAACTTTTTAACCAAACTTTCTATTCTACAGGGAGAGAGATCGGGATATCAACCTTTACAGGGAGCCATAAGTAAGATCGTCCAATACTCACTCAAGAATAGTACCCTCGGGAATGGAAACCGCAGGTGCCTCAGGAGCTTCGTCCTCCGTATCAGAATCCAGAAAAAACTGATTGCCAGCAGCAGTTAACCCTTTATGAAATTATTTTCTCTCTTCCATAGCATTAAATTGCTCAGAGAAATTGGCCTTCATACGCCTAAGGGAGTCGATGCTAATTCGGTCAGCTTCAGCCTTCACCTCGTCAAGGACCTTAGAATGCTTCACCTCCATTGCCCTTTGGGAAGAAATAATCTGTTCCTGAACATCCCCGTGGAAGTTTGTCTTTTGCAATACCAAAGTCTCATTCCTCTCCTTCGCTAGATCAGCCCTTATCTGCTCAATTTCTTTCCTCTTCTCCTTATCCCAAGCCTTCTTCGCCTCGCGAATGGCCCCATCCTTTGCCTTATCAGCCCCACGCTTCAGTTTCTCAACCTTTGCCTCCAGGTTTTCTTTCTCCTGGACCAAATCCTCTTTCTCCTTCACCAGCTCCCTCTTGATATTCTTGTAAGATAGAAGTTGGTTTGCCAGAGTACCAGCACCGAGAATGTGGGGTTTCCCCTTGACCAACAACTTCTTGATCTGTAATAGAGTCATAATATGAGTTCTTGATTGAGGAACCAAGTTCTTTAGTCGAAACAAACAATAGAAATTTCCAACCTTGTTCATGGTTCTGTGACCTTCAATGAAAAAGATTGATAGACTTTCTACTCCCGCTAAGTAGTCATCAAACTCCTCCTCGAGAGACATTGTCCCAGCAGTATACGCCTCAATGGTCCATTGAACCTCCACCTCAGAATCCATGGCCGCCTAATTCTTTGTCGGGCCTGAGGATGCCTTCTTCTTCACCTACAGATCGGCAGCCACCTTTGGAGGTCGACCATCTGTAGCCCCAGATGTCGGAACAACCACCTTCTCTTCTTCCTTCGTAGGAGATCGTCGAGATGCCCTCTTTGGTGGAGGAGCTGACTAGTTGGAAGCCCTCCTCTTCTTACTCTTCCCAAAGGTTTCAGTCAGTAGAGTCTCCATCTCTGTAGTCGTAGAATCAGTGGTGCACCCACTCAGCGAAGGATTCTCGAGAGGCAAGCTTTAATCCGTAGCCTGCTGATTCCTAACATACATTTTATCATCGATAACCGGGATTTCAGCTCCTTTAGCTCAAGTTCTCTTTAGACCGACTTCTTGGAAAATACCTTCCACTTTCCCTTGGTCAACAACCAAATTGTTGATTCGAACGAAGTAACCTTTCCTAATATTGTATAACTCTTTTGAAATAGTTGAATTTCTATTGATCTCCTTCAAAGTTGCACGAAGACAAACAACCACACGTTAGACACCAATTTCAATCAATACAAACCAGATTAAACTTTGACATACAAATTACCTAAACACACACCTAAGTGGAAAGTCTTTATTTTCAGAGGCTCTCCTATATTTTTCTTATCGAACTCATAGTTCCCAGAAATGAGGAGACATTTATCAAAATATTTCCCCCCTGTCGATACCATTTCGTAAAAGAGTGGTCTCTTCAGGAGCCTCGCCAACCTGTACCCTAGCTTATGTAGATTTTTCTTGAGTGTGTAGTACACACATAGATCGTCCATAGTGATAAGCTCTTCCCTTCTCTTTTTTAATCGACTATTTATCACTCCTACCACACAGAAGAGATCATAAACATTGGAGTTGAACTGACTAGGCGCCACATAAAAAAAGTTCAAAAACCTTTTCTGGTCAGCTCGAAGAGGCAGCTTTAACCCCTTTTTTTATCTATTCTCGATCGACAAGAATGTCATCCAAAGGAATATCTTGCTCCATCATCTCATAATGGTATTCCTCTTACAACCTAATGTCCTTTGGAATACCATACTTCGTTTTAAAGCACAAAATTTTTACTTGTTTCAGGGGCCTCACAGTAACATACCCCTTCTTCCCCCTTGATATCTTCCTCCCCACCATCACTATTTTCTTAATCACTTGCCTAAGGGTTATGATCCATGTCTGACTCTGTCCCCTCCTCGTTAGACACTTCTACCTCTCAGGGTGCCACCTTATATTGATCGATACTCACCACATCCGCGCAACTTGAACCAACCCTGTACCTCCCATCCAACTCTTGGACACATGTAGTTACATCAATTAGGAGTGGTTCAACATCCACGAGGTTGGCGAAGATTCCTTCTTTATCATCATTTTGAATAGGTTCAGCCATTTTTTTAAACCTGAAAATCAGATACCCTTTTTCAAGTTAGTATACTATCATATATGATACATTATATAACTTCATATGCTAGTATCAATATTGTTGTTGAGTTTAATCTCCAACCCATTATTCTTTTTATACCTATCTGATTTACACGTTACTACATACAGTTCTCGATATAGGATTTATTTCATATTTTGACTAAGTCCTAATATCGATAACTATCTATATGTGCCTAACATCTTCTAATCGAAGTACAGGAACCGCTAGCTTTTCGAAGACACTTCGGCAATACCAAGATTTCCCGCCAAAGCAAGTCGAGTTTAAAAGTTTCAAATTTACGTACTCTTCGGCGTAAAATCCAGCCAATTAAGTAGGAAATCCGGCGCTCCAACTACATAAACATCATCCAATATCCCTACCACGACAGACGAACCAGAGTCGTGCCGTAATCGCAGAGGCGACCAAAACTCAATCTTTCCTCTCATCGTCATTCTTTACCTCCAACCCCTTCCTCCAGATCACTCCTTGATCACTTTCGACATCATTCCACCATCAATCACATCACTATACAATCCATATCACAAACAATTTTGCAAAAATTCTAGCATTATATTTTCCATTTACTTCAAATACACACATTCAAACTCCAATTACTTCCTACATTATAACCTCCATGTTCATTTCTACATATGGATTCTACAGAATTGCATGATATTAAACAAACATTCAAATACAAGGAAAATTTAAAACACAGTCACTAACCTTGGAGTTACGCTGCTTTGGTATCCCTTTGCTTTGCAAGTTTCGCCCTCTAGATAAATACATTAATCTCCTCGTTACCAATGGTTGACAGAGATGCAAGAGACGAGCACAACTAATTAGAACTTAAAGAATTTTTTTCAGAATTAGTGGTGTATGAACAATCGCCAACCACGGGACTATTTATAGGCCCCACGCAATTGTTTATCGCTCCCATTCGCGATCGTTCGAGTACTCGAGTATAACGCCTGGATCGCCTCTTCTCGAAGTCTTTGACCCTTCACCTCCTGAACGCCAGCAAACCCATGCACTGCTACTCCAACCCTTCCATATCTCCCTTTAACTCCTCTGATATATCCATCCTCGCTAAAGCAACTCTTATGTTATCAAACAAAGATTATGCATCCAATTCCTTGTACCTCAAAATATCCCTTACATAAGAACACCTAGCCATTTTTCTAAATAACCCTACACGCTTCTTTCCTTATTTATTCCTCTCTTATATTCTTGGGCCATTTGTAACCATAATTTAAATTAAAATCTTATTTGGAAAAGCAACTTCCCAAATATCGAGATATCATAAACTTCACATACTCAACATCACAATTTTATGTCAATTACAATTCTCTTATTTACCATATCACATCATATTCGAGGAAATACTTGAAATATACACTATTATACTTCGAGAACATTTTGGAATTTTTGATATCGATAACAAAATCTGACAAAAAATTAACTCATTTATTCCATGTCAAACCAACAAAGTCTACCTTTCAACCGCTTCTACCGGCAACAACAACTTCCTTCTTCACCAGCGCCTTAGTTTGAGCCCTTATCCTACCGATGTGTTTCAGGGGACACAACAATTGTAATTGGCAGTGAAATAAGTACTCCTCTTCTGCCTCCTTCACCTCCACTTCATTCATCTCTTCGTAGTTGGGCTCCACAGGCACCAACGGCTACCCATTTACATAGCTCTTGTCGAAGTACCGCTCAAGCAAATCCCAATATTTGAAATACACCCAGTTGGAAAACTCCTCCTTACGTAGCTGCTCCCTTGTCTTAACCATCTTCTCAGAAACCAAATGACATCCTCAAGAATACAAGGGTATTTATATGAAAAACTTAGACTATCACAACTACCAAAAGTTAAAGACAACATTCACTTTATATTGGAAATCTGACAACCCAGTCAATTCAACCTCTTAGGGAACCGTTTACGGGTCCCACACAGTCAACAAACTTTACTTTAAGATTCTATTACCTCGACATAGATAAACTCAATATTATCCTACAATTCGACAACAACTATCTCAAAATCCAAATAGCTCGACAACTATCTTCGAGATACTAGTTTTCCATATCATCCGAGATAGCAAGATATTTTAGCAATACTAATTCCCTAATAGCATTTTATTTCATAAATATAACTGTTACATTTTACATTCGAGGATCTTTACTTCGATTACATTCAAACTCAGACTACCAGTTACTAAATATTTGTAGTACGACTTATTCCCCCTCGAAGGAAAAATGGCCACACCCTCCTCCTCTATAGCCACCACTGTAGGGACCTATCCCTCGATCTTGCCCAAAGTCGAGCTTACCTAGTTTGAATTATCTTCATCTTAGACTCACGCATTTTTAACACATTTCCCCAGTCAACATTCCAACCTACCCCACGAACTGGGTAAGAACGTGGGCCGAACTTAAACCAAAAAACCTTATCCAGTCAAAGACACCTGTCTCCCACGAACTGGTCAGTTATTCAGTCAACTGCCACTGACCACATTGTAAAGAAAACATGCTCCAGCACGTGAAGAGCTACGAGAAAGCCTATATAAAGAAAAAGTTTAAGAAGAGATAGGGACTAGAAAAATTACACAAGAGATCATTAAGAAACTATCGATTCCAGCAAACATTACAAACTTCTTAGCTTCAAGGTTAAAAGCTTTTATATATTTAGAGATCAGTTGTAATAAAGATATCCGCCTCAAGCAATAAAGATACTTTCACAAAAATCCTCCACACGAGGTCGTGGCTTTCTTACCTATTTAGAGGTTTTCCATGCTAAAATTACCTGTTTCATTTCTAACTTTCTATTAGAATATTATTATAGGATCATTGGTGTAATAGTAAATTCTAAGCCATTCCGAGCTTACGGAGTTTGGCCATTACATTTGGCATCGTCTGTAGGAAAGATTGTATTTCCACGATATCCTAAGGTAGTCTTTCACTACAACTTTCAATCATGCTTACTTCCAGATGACCGGCTGCAGGGCCCCAGCTTGAAGTTTCCATGGAGCCGGGGCAACTTACAGAGTTACGGGCGAATCTCATCGCCGAGATAGTGAAACGTGCTAAACTCAAACTTCAGTTAATAAAAGATTGGGAGCTCCAGGAAAATGAGCTCGATACAGAACGACAAGCTAGTTTGACAGCGCTCAAATGGCATAAAGATCAGATGATAATAATGCAGACTGCCCTAGAGGCTTTACAAAATACTCAGCAGGCTTCTCTAGCCAGAGGTCACGATCAGCTTCCAGAGACCTCTCTCGTTTTTGCAAAGGAAAGATTGGGACCTCGGGGAGTCTCCAGTTAAGCTATTTCCTGGAATCTACAACACGAACTACAACCCTTCATACATTTGGGGGGCAAAGTTCAGTTTGATGTCAGTCGAGGTTATCGAATTTCCATCAGCCAGGAGGAACAACAGCAACCTCAACATCAAGTTCCAGCACTAGATCGCCTGAATAAAGGTACAGACACTCAACATCCACAACCAGCTCGTCCAACGATTTAACCAGCACGTCCTTATGTCATAAAAGAGCACATGAACCAATGGATGAAGGAGTTGATCGAAGCATAAGTTTTGGGTACTACCGGCGATGCAACAAAGTTACAAGGATGTTCAATTTCTAAGGAGCTATTCAATATGTAGATACCAAAAGGTTTCCATACTCCAAAAATTTGTAAATACAAAGGTACTGACCCGAAGGAACACATTTAGCAGTACCATGATTTATTGGGGTTATACTCCAATCTCAACCACATCCTCTGCCGTCTATTTTCCATAAGTCTACAGGAGGAACTACTTCAATGGTTCTACTCTCTTCCTGAGGACTCCATCTATACATTCGATCAGCTACAAAAATAGTTCATCAAGACGTATGCTCACAACAAGGATAAAGATGAGAATTTATATTCTCTTATCGGTCTTAAACAGTCACATGGAGAGAAGCTCGAAGATTTTTCGAAGAAATTTTTAGAGCTTGCACAAAAAGTTGGTAACTTCGATCAGAAAATAGCTGTTACTGCTTTCACCAATGCTCTCCGGCTCGACTGCAAGGTCAAAGAATACCTTTCCTTAACAAACCTGCGACCTTGGAAGAGATGATCAATAAGTCAGCAGTTATGTCGACCTGGAGAGGATGATGTCCAAGCGACAAAAATCTACTAAGTCCGTTTTATCCCCCAAAGGCCCATCTATAGATCAAACCAATGAACACAAGAAGGTACAGGGAGATCAAAAGTGCACCAAGGGCAACACTGGCTACCCTCGGAAAGGCGGTCCACCAAACAAACCCATCCTCCTAAAACTGAACGTCCGAATCTCTACAATTTATACTGCTATTGAAGGATCCACTCTACTGCGTCTCTCAGCCCCTGGAACCAATCGATAGTCGGCCATATTGCCTACATCATAAGGTAAATCATCATGATACTGACAATTGCTATGCTTTACAGTAGTTTCTCGAGTACATTTTTAAAGAGGGACAGATGCTCGAGTACATTATCAATCTGAAGTCGTTCAAAGATGGTAGCTAGAGGACACAACTAGAAGTTATCCAGGTCAATGATCAAGCTGAGGAGAAGCATCTTTACCATATGTACCACAAAAACATGATCAAAATCAATCAGATCACCAATTCCAATAAATCAAAATGCAAGAGACTATCGAAATGTTGTGATCTCACACCTCTAGACAAAGAAGCCAAGCTTCTTCCCAAGTTGGGCAATCGCCGGCTCGGGATCTACTTCGAAGATTGCGATACTAGCCATGTCAAGTTTCCACATCATTATACATTAGTCATAATGATCAAGATGAAGAAGTTTGTCATGCACACAATAATGATCGATACTGGAAGCGGTATTGAGATTCTTTTTCAATGTACGATCGACCAGATGAGTTTGGCTAACCAAGTTATTCAAAGTGACACCGATATCAGTGGGTTCAATGGTTCCAGGGAAGAGCGTGTAGGTAAGATAATCTCACCTATTACCACAGAACCAGCCACCATCGACGTTGTTTTCTATGTCAATAATACCAAAACTCATTATCTCAGGATTATTGGCCGCTGCTGGATGCACAACATGGAGGAAATCGCTTCTACCTATTATCAAGCACTCTGATTCAAACACGACAATGGTATTTATAAGATCAGAGGTAGTCAGAAGCTCTCTCGAGCTTGTACAAATACCGTCTCTGCTATCCTAAATACTTCAGACAAATTTCCTGTATAGTAATTACAGGAAGCTGGTCACCTCAACGATCAACCATCCTTAAAGGATCCCAGCAAATATATCAACATTGATGAACCTAGCAGAGGGAATTTTATTGGTACTAAACTTTCAGCACGAAAAAGATGCTCTCATTCAGTTCTTGTAACTCAATCGAGACATTTTCGCATAGTCTTTTAAAGAAATACCTGCGATCCAGCCATAGCCTGTTACAAATTAGCTATCAATATCAATACCGCAATGGTAAAATAGAAATTATGATGACTTTCACCTCGTCTTTGAGAGGAAGTTAACACCGAGATTGAGAAATTGATCAAGGTAGGATTCATTCAAGAAGCCAAATATCCAGACTGGATATCCAACATTGTCGCTATCCCAAAGAAGAACAGAAAAGTTTAAGTTTGCTTATATTTTGCAGATCTGAACAAACATACTTTAAAGGACAATTTCCCTCATCTCAACATTCTTCAGATCCTCGATTCCACAGCCGGCCATGACCTTCTATCTATGATGGACGCTGCTTCGGTGTATAATCAAATTTCACTTTTGGAAGAAGATCAAGAGAAGACAACTTTTATCACTGAAAGTGGTCTTTATTGTTACAAAGTCATGCCCTTCGAACTCAAGAACACGGGTGCCACATATCAACGGTTGATGACTACCATGTTCAAAGCACACCTAGGGAAAGTTGTTGAAGTTTACATCAATGATCTCTTGTGCAAAAGCGTACAGTCAGCCAATTACATCTCAGATCTCAACACTATATTTTACATCTTTCGATCTTACAGGATGCATCTCAACCCTAATAAATTTCAATTCGGGGTACACTTTAGCCATTTTCTAGGCCACCTCGTCAACAAGAAAGAGATTGAGGCTGATCCGGATCAAATTCGGGCTCTCCTCGACATGCCCTCTCAAAAAACAACAAAAGACGTTCAAAAACATGTCGGTAGATTGCCGCTATCTATCGTTTCGTTTCAAAATCTTCTGACCGTTGCTGGTGGCTATTCCTATTACTCCGCGGATGTACCAAACGAGGAAAATTTTAGCCAAATATATAGGTCACATGGACACCAGAATGCAAAAGAGCTTTTCAGGATCTTAAAACCTATTTGGGGAGGTCTCTCATAATGAGCACCCCAGTAGATTATGAGGAACTGATTATCTACCTAGCAGTCATAAATACTTCCCTCAGCTCGGTTCTCATTCGCCTGAACGGGAAAATAAACAAACTAGTCTTCTTCATTAGCAATAACCTCACACCAACGGAAATGAGGTACTCTTAAATTGAGAAACTTCTTCTCACTCTTTTTGCACTTCACAAAAGCTCAAGTACTACTTCCAAGCTCATTCAGTCAAAGTCATGACGAACTACCCACTTCGGGAAGTCTATCCAAGAAGGAAAATTCAAGGAGAGTGCAACAGTGGTCAGTCAGTTTGGGAGAACATGATATCAAGTTCGAACAACGTCATTTCGAAAAGGGTTAGGTTGTTGCTGATTTCCTCGCAGATTTTCCAGTGGAAAATCCTGAGTGGGAGGAGCATGATCCTAACCTTAAAGAAGAAAATCCTAGAGATCCACCCCCAAAGTCATTCGACGAGCGAATAAAATGGATCACTTCATCAGGGTGGAGACTTCCTACAGATGGATCAGCAGAACTCGCAGGGTCAGGAATCATGATCGTTTTGATTACCCCTTCCAATGACAGTATAGAGAAATCAATCCGCTTGGATTTTGTGGCCTCAAATAATGTCATCGAGTATGAAGCTCTCATTCATGGACTCAACCTCGCTCTTGAGCCCGATGTCCCTGATCTCTCAGTTTATACATATTCACTACTCATCATCCATCATTACTCAGAACAATACAAGAAGAATGTAAAGATGATCGAATACACAGCCCTCGTTATAAATAGGATGAGCAAGTTTGCAAAAACAACTCTCGATTTTCTTCCTCGAGGTAAAAACAAATAAGTTGATTCCTTGGCATATCTAGCGGGGCTCTTGGGTACAGAAGCTTGATATCTCCAGATCGAAATCATTTTAACCTACTGCATTGATCACATTTTTGTATGCCGATCAACACTGGCAGCGATAAAGAGAGAGACGACGATTGGCGAAAGCCTTTCTTAGCCTACTCGGTATCGACAACAATTACAACGGGCCACTCCCAGCAGATCCAAAAGAGCGCCGACACCTGATCAACAACTTGAAGTACTACACTAATCAAAACGGTCTGCTATACCGCCTTTCCATCGTAGGGCTTTACCTCAAGTGCCTCTCCAAATCAAAAATAGATAAATTGCTTCACGAATTTCATGAAGGAACTTGTGGCTTCCATACCGCAGGTCAATCATTAGCAAACAAAGCTATCACTCAAGGAGAATTCTGGCCTGGCATGCGCAAGCAAGTAGAGAAGTACTCCCGCAGATGTGACACCTGCCAAAGAAATGGACATATGATACGTGCCCCTACTCTCGAATACCATGCAAACAAGGTTTTTTGGCCATTCAAAAGATGGGCACTTGATCTCATCGGAAAATTCCCTAACTCTCCAAGTAACCGCCGTCACCTACTCGTAGCTACTGATTATTTTATGAAATGGGTAGAAGTAATTCCACTATGTCAAACCAAAGAAGAAGAGGTCATCTCTTTTATCTGGAACCACATAATCACTTGGTTTGGGTGCCCCCACTTAATTCGTATCGATAATAGGCTCTAATTTGTAGAAGAAAATGTTGTGACCTTCCAGAACTACCACAATATTATCCACTCACCATTCAATTCTTACTATCCCCAAGGCAATGGCCAAGCCGAAATCACCAATAAAACCATCGTGGATGGAATCATAAAGCGGCTTCACTCACAGAAAAAAGGGAATTGGGTTCGCGAGCTACCTCATGTCCTATGTGCATATTGTACCACTCCTCAAAAATCAACTGGGTGTACCCCATTCCTCCTTGCTTATGGCACTAAGGCCATCATTCCTTCTGAATATCATTACCTGGTTCGTGATCACGTGCTAACTGACGAGGAAAATGAGTTCGAGTTGGCTTGCAACCTCAATATGATAGATGAAACCAGGGAACGTGTCATCGCTAACCTAGGTCGATATCATCATATGCTTGCCAGATCGTACAACAGCCGAGTCAGGAGTCGTACCTTCTAAATCGAAGATCTCGTCCTCAGAGAAATTCCTCAACATCGTAAAGAACCTCACGCTAGAATATTAGCTGACAATTAGGAGGGTTCATTCATTATCACAGGTCTCTCAGGCCTGGGATCAAATTATCTCATGACAGAAGAAGGAATCCTTATTTCAAATCCTTAGAATACTAGGCGAATGAAACGGTACTATTGTTAAACGTCTTACTACTCCATTTCCTTTCCTCATTTTTGTTTTTTGTTTTTTGTTTTTTAATTCCAAAAGTGAGATTTTCATCTCTATCCAATGTAAATTCTGAACTGATCAATGAAACTTCCAAGTTTTTCATAACATCTCTCTACTTTCGTAGATTCAACCACATTCTGTAGATTAAAACATAGATAATACTTGCTTTTAATCAATCTTATTCCAGCTGAATCAAGGATAATACTTAGTTTGGCTTACTCTACTAAATCTCGACGATTGTAGCTAATGTAGAAACTTGTTTCATATCAAAGACTCTACCAAATATCTGATAGGGCAAAGGTAATACTAGCCTTCATCTAATTTAACTTGTTTTGGACATTATACAAGTTGAATCAAGGATAACACTTGGTTTGGGTGACTCTGCTATATCTCTGCGATTAAAACAAATGTAACAACTTGTTTTATGTCAAAGAATCTACCTAACATCAAATTGGGCAAAGGTAATACTAGCCTTCATCTAATTCAACTTGTTTGGGATATTATACTAGTTAAATCAATGATAACACTTGGTTTGGCTGACTCTACTAAATCTCTGCGATTGTGGCAAGTGTAGAAACATGTTTTATATCAATGACTCCACCAGACATAAGATAAGGCAAAGGTAATACTAGCCTTCATCTCTTTCAATATATCTGCAACATTTCTATAATTCAATCAAGATTCAACTTGGTTTAATTCAACTCATTTCTACGATTGGAACAAATGTAAAAGCTTGACTTATATCAAAGACCCCACCGGACATAAGATAAAGCAAATGTCATACTAGCTTTCATCAATTTCACTATGTCTGTGAAAAATACTATTTACTTTCAGGTCCTGTTACAATAGATGTCTTTTCTGCTGATGGGATGTCAGCCATGCTTTACCCTTCAGCAGGAGGTCAAACATAATCCAGTTTGTAAGTTACAAAACTCTGCCGTTCTCAATTAGATCAGCAGGTCGAGGGCCTAAATTGGTTTCCTTAAAAGCCATGCAGTTGCCCCGATCTATATCCACTTTTTAAATGCATCTCTTGCTAGACAGGTTCTTAAATAAGGTATTTCATTTTAACTCAAGTTTTTTTATTTTTTCTACAAAATACGTAACGATCGACTTTAATAGGTCTCCCCGTGATGCATGAGCTACAATCGATCTTTGAAAAGTGACGTCTCACCTTCTCAAGGTGTAACTCTAAACACGCGCTCAGATTCTTTTGATGTACCATTTCCCTGTCTGTCAAATCATAAAAAGTTATATTCTCTTCCACTCTTTTGTAATATCTAGCTGATTTAGCCTGAACAACGACCTCTAAGTTCGCCACCTGAATATGCAGTGTCATAATTTATGCATTTAATTCTTTCTGGGCCAAAGTATCATTTAACAAGTCGTCTTTCTTCTTCATCAGAGTTTCCTTTGTCTTGATATCCCCTTTATGACCTTCTCCCTAATAAGAGCACCATCCAGCTTGTGCTGACACTCCCTTTAGTTCACATTTCCTCCTTGCACATGCCCTTGAATGCGGGACACATCACTCTCTAGCTCTCTAATTCGACTTGAGAGACTAACTACATCCCCTTGGACTAGAGAAGCCTTCACCTCATTTCTACTTCCCCATGAGCGCTCTCAAGCCTCGGCTTTCTTAGCATGCGAGTTGGCTTGTGCTAGTTTTCACTTCAATCATGCCACCCTCTCATTTAATTCATTACACCTTCGCTGCATTCCCCAAGACTCCATATCCTTGGCAAGTAGAGGTATATGCAAGTATTCAGTCACGGCTTCTGAAGCTAATAGATTTTTTTGAGCTACCCTTAGCACGTTATATTTTTTGCTTTAGTCGCTCCAGCATGTTTCTACAATTCTGAAGATCAGATTGAAATTGTCCCTCTGATCTTTCTAGCACCTGAATACGGTATTGAGCTATTTTAGCTTGCTTTCCTTTAACCATCAACGTGTCAACCTGACTTTGAAGCTTCGCGGCATGTTTTGTTATCTCCGCTTGCTCTTTTAGCCCCTTGCCTATTTTGACATCTTTCTCTTCGATCTTATGAGTGAGGTCGGAAATAGCCTGGGTTGCCTCCACAAGTTTAAAATGTACCTTTACGTGTTGATCTTCTATGTTCTTATTTGCCTCCCTCACCCTATCCAACTTCCCTGCAAATTCCCGGTTACATTGGAGTACATCGTCCTCACGCGATCGAGCTTAATCCAATTCGACCTGTACAATATAGAAATATTAATACAGTTTGATCCAAGACACTATCAATATGCATATATATATATACATATATATATATACATATATATATATATCTCATTTCTAAATTTATGTATGATTCCTAACATCTGCGGTGTGCACCAAATTTTAGACTAAAAGGTCAGGGTACATTATCAAATAAGCGCTCCATGAGGTATATTTCAGGTACATGCTTTCGATATGCTACTTTATACAAAGAGCGTTAAATTTTTCTATGCACTATATTAGGGTTATTTTCCTAAAGCTAATAGCAAAATTTTCGGTCAGCATCTACATCTTATTTACTTGGTAGCTTTATGTCGATATAACATACAAGTCAAAAGACCTATTTTGATCTAACCTACAGCTCCGCTTGCAAAGACAGCAAGGCTATAGAGGTCTCTCTCTCCCTGGTAAGCCCAGTCTCTAGATCTTTTATTACGAGACTTATTTCTCTAAGTGACTACAAGAGGTTTATAATAAAAGTTAACATACAGAAGTCTCCTCCATAGACATAATCCAACAGTTTACAAATATTCATACAAAGACACATTTCTACCCTACCTTCTCATTATCACCCTCTGGGAGGTCGGTGTCATCCCCTTGATTGTCAAGCACCGTCTGACGAGAGACACTGTTCAGACCATCAACGACTCCCACTGCTACCTCTTCCACTTCTTCGTCATCTTCATCCTCAACATAGGTATCGGCCTTAATGGCATCCACCTCATCCTCAGAATACCCCTTCGACATCAGGTGGCGCCCCAACCTTTTACGCTCTGCCTCCACCTCCTCAAGGGTCACCCTGGCCTCTAATTGAAGATGGGCAATTGCCACTACATGAGAGGCCTTCAAGGCCTCCAGCTTCTTTATTTCCTTGAGAACATCCACCTTCGATCGAGCTAACTTCCGCTCAAGTTTGATTTTCCCCATATTCAGCTCAGATTTCTCTTCTTCAATTCCGAGCCAAATGCCCCTTCTCAAACGAGCAACCTGCAAAGCACAATTCGACCTCAGCATGAGCTCGGAATGCAAAAAATAAACATATTTCACATAGTAGAGCATAACGACTTACCATCTTGCTCACATTCTCTTCACCGTGAAGAGCGGCCAGCTTAGCCCTTTCCTCCACTGCTTTAAGATCGCTCTAAGCAGTAGGCCGCTCTTCAGTGACTCTTTCCCCTGACCTCCTTGGAGGTTCGATCCTTCTCCTTTTATCTTTTCCGTCACCCTCAGCACTTCCAGTGGTACCAGAAGCCGACGAACACTTCAACATTTGCTTTTTTGGAAATATTTGAGCTAATTTGCTCGACGTAATAGACTCTGACTGAATCGAACTGTCTATTTTAGGGGTCTTGACCACATTGGTTTAACCTTCCCCACTAGTTCCTATCTTCTTCCCGTCATCAATACCCACCATCAGCCTGGTCGATTTAGATTTTTAAACCTTTTTAGATTTATTCCCAATCCTTTTCTTCCGGCTAAGGCCGAGTCCTTCCAATAAAAACTTGAGCTCAAGCTCTTCCTCCGCATCTTAGTCCAACAGTAAATCTTTCCTCTCCGCTCAAGACTTCGGGCCTGCCATACACAACATTTATTATTTTCACCAAAAGATCATCAGTTTGTACGTATCAATAATATACTCTATGCATTGTTATACTTACTTTGTTTTACAGTTCTAAACATAAGATCCAAAGGATCTTTATCATATCTTTGAAGGCAATTACCCTACACCCATATTACACTGTCATTCTAGGCTTAACTTGCTAAATTAAGATCGAAGAAGCGATGCCAAGTTGTACTTGCACAGAAAATGCCCCACCAATGTTCATATCTTCTTGAACAAACTCTTAACCTTGGAAGACATGATTACCAAGGTTAATGGGTATGTCGACCTGGAAAGGATGATGACTGAAAGGCATAAATTTACTTAAAATGTCCTAAATATAAAAGTTCAAACCACAGATAGAGACAGTGAACAGATGGATGGCCAGGGTGATAAAAGTGAGCTAAAGCAAACACAGACAAATTTTGAAAAGGCAATCTATTATCCAAACCAGTCCTTCCAAAGATGAATGTTAGGATCTCAATGATCTATCCCTTACTGGAGAAAGACAAGTTTTATCGTATATCTCTGCCTCTGGAACTAGTCGAAGGTAAACCGTATTGTTTACACCATAAGGTAACTCATCATGAAACTGACAACTGTTGCACTTTACAGAGATTGCGGGAATACATTTTCAAAGACGGGTGAATGAACGGATACATTATCAACCTGGAAGGATACAAGAATGGAAGATATAAAATGTAAGTCGAAGATCAATTCGAGAAAAATATTTATACCACATCTACCACAGTCATATGATCAAGATCCACCAGATCAGTAATTCTACCAGATTTAAAAGAAGGAGATTAACAGAATGTTGCGATCTTACAGTTCAGGATAAAGAAGCTAAAATTCTCCCTGAATTAAGTAATCGACGAATTGGGATTTCATTTGAAGATTGCGACATCGATCATGTTACATCATGATGCTCTGGTTATTATGCTTTAGATGAAGAAATTCGTCTTGCATACCATGATGATAGATACAAGCATCGGTATTGAGATCCTCTTTTAGAGTACAATCGATTAAATGGGATTAACGGATCAAGTTGTACCAAGTGATATTAGTATTAATGGTTTTAACTAATTTAAAGAAGAATGCGTAGGAAAGATCATCCTTCATATCGCTGTTGGACCCACCACTATCGACATTGTTTTCTACATCATCAATGCCAAGTATCGCTACCTGGGGATAATGGGATGTTGCTGGTTACACAACATGGAAGCAATCGCCTCCACATACCATCAAGTACTCCATTTCATGTATAACGACGACATCTATGAGATCAAAGGCAGTCAAAAGCTCTCACGAGCTTGCGAAAATACCATATCTGCTATCCTTGATACATATGACAGATTTGTTGTATAACAATTACAGAAAGCTGATCATACTGGTGTTCAGCCTTCCAAAGTATAACCTACAGGGTACATTGAGATCGATGAACCTAATAGGGGTACTTATATTGGTACCAGGCTGGTTTAACAGGAAAAAGAAGCTCTAATTAATTTTTTTATAGATAAACTGAGATGTCTTCGCTTAGACCTTTTATGAAATACTGGGAGTTTAACCAACCAAGGCGTGTCACAAATTGAGCATCAGCGCCAAAGCTGTGGCAGTCAAACAAAAATAAAGAAGGCTATTACCTCATCTTAGAAATGATGTCAACAATAAAATTGATAAGCTGATCAAGGTCGGATTCATTCAAGAAGCGAAGTACACGGATTGGATCCCAAATATTGTCATTTTTCCAAAGAAGAATGCGAATGTCTGAGTTTGCATAGATTTCATAGATCTAAACAAATACGTACCAAAAGACAATTTTCCTCTTCCCATCATTCATCAAATTCTTGATTCTACAGCAGGTCACGAGCTGCTATTTATGATAGATGCTACTTTGGGCTACAACCAGATGCCACTCTTAAATGAAGATCAAGAAAATACCACTTTTTCACTGAAATGGGGGTCTACTATTACAAATTTATTCCTTTCGGACTGAAGAACGCCGGAGCAACTTACAAAAGGTTAATGACAACTATGTTCAATGACAACTTGGGGAAAACTGTTAAAGCATATATCAAGGATCTCCTTTACAAAAGTTTACAGAAAAAGGATCATATCACATATCTCGATACAGTCTTTACCATATTGCGATCATATCGGATGAAGCTCAATCCTGATAAATATCTATTCGGAGTACACTCTGACAGGTTCTTAGGGTATCTCATTAGCAAAAAAGGAATTAAAGCTGATCCAGATCATATTCGAGCTCTACTCAATATGCCATCTCCATAAACAAATAAAGATGTATAAAAACAAAGAAAGATGTACAAAATCTCGCTGGTAAGATTGTCGCTATCAACAGATTCGTCTCCAAGTCTTCAAATTAATGTCGATGGTTACTCTCGTTGTCCCGAGAGTCTATCAAGAGAGGCAAAATTCAACCACACGAAGAGATCAAATGGACAGAATAATGTGAAACAACTTTTCAAGAACTCAAAGTTTATCTTGGGAAATCTCCTGTAATGAGTGCTCAAGTAGACAATAAGGAATTGATTATCTACCTTTCAGTTACAGATAATTCCCTCAGCTCAGTTTTTATTTGTCTTGATAGAAAGATTGCGAAGCCAGTGTACTTTATAAGCAAAACTCTCATGCCGGCAGAAAAAAGATATTCCAAGATCGAGCGAATCCTCCTTACTCTGGTTTACACCTCGGAGAAGCTCAAACACTATTTTTAAGCTCATTCAATCAAAGTTATGATGAATTATCCATTTCTAGAAGTTATATCTAAAATGGAGAAATCAAGAAGAGTGTAACAGTGGTCAGTAAGTTTGGGGGGGCCTGATATCAAATTCGAACATACACTATGTGAAAAATGGCTAATAGCGACGAATATAACTGTCTTTATTGCATGATTAATGACTTATATTATGTCGCTAATAACTATCACCAAAAATGGAGTCGTTATTGTTATCGACAGTTATAAATATCGTGCTTTTATTACATATAAATATGTTGTTTTTTATAAATGTTGTGCCTTCTGTCGTTTCAAAGAGACAAAAGTCGTTTAATTTTAACATAAACGGCAACTTTATATGTCATGTTTTTTAAAAAAATACGATAGTAATAAGTATCATTATCTACAAAATGACTATTTCACTATAAAATTCTCAACATATACATTTTTTGCTAAGCTTTAAAATTCCATTTTGTTTTGTTAAACAAAAAATAGCAAAAAATTATTGCCCTGGACTAGATGGATTTAAACCATTTCCCTCTCAAAGATTTTAAGCGCTCAATCCATTTTGAGATTTTAGTCCATTAAATATTAACAAAACATTCTACAAGTTATACTCGAAAATTAAACATTATTTACCTCTCATGATTGAAACCACTAGCAATAAAACCATATGGTACTGATGGAAAACGCCAATTTTAGTATCCACATGTTGAAGCGAAGCTCTGAACTACTTATGGTTTAAACCGTATTGAAAGATTTGCTGAAGGACAAATACTATAAAAACTATAGAAAGTGGGACTCAAAACTATAGAAAGTAGGACTCGAATCAGTATGGCATAAATGTTGGATTCAAACTGTTAAACACAAAAAAGACAAGTTCTCATTCACAGGCAGCATGTCACCTATAAACTTAAATCACCAATTCCAATGGTCTACTAACATAAAACGCTTCCCCAATAACCTATAGGAAATAAAAATCAATGTCCCATATAAATACTTGTGTAGAACATTGAAATATCTTAAAGGGATAGTTAAATAAAGCTCACCTCTAGACCACATATCTTGTAAGAGAATCTCTTTACATGCCCTAACTTAGCAATATCCCATATCCGCTACGAGCAACTCCAAAAATATCCCCCCACCCCCCCTTCTGCGTCAAAGCTAAACTCATTTACAGTGACAACGTGATCTATAAACTCCATAACCTGAAAGTAAAGACATGAATCAGCTTGAAATTTACTTCTACAAAATATAATATAAAAATACCACACAAGCATAATACTGATGGACCTCTATGCTGTCAGACTGATGGAAAAAAACTGATTGCTATCAAACTTAAGACAATATTAATGAGTAAAATCCAATTCCAAAGACATCAAAGTATTAAGTACGCAAAGCTTAGGCAAAGCCTAAAGAAAAGCATGGTAAGTACAAAATAAACCTGATGAACTCTCTATGTTGCAAGATAATACTTTCGCTCATGCAATAATAATGTGGCCATTATGAGTAATCGGCTATTAATACTCTCAAGTAGCATCAAATTTTATCGGTTAACCAACACAAGTCTGTAAAACAGAAAAATAACAGCTAAAATGCATTAAGAAAAAAAAAACGCAAATCAAAGTTGTAGTAGATATTATTACGTAGAAGTTAGATTCAATTAATCCAAAACATAGAGTTTAAAACTTATTTGAGTTCAAGTTATACAAGATGTCATCTAGAAGCTCTACAACACCTGGTATGGAATCAGAACTTGAGATAGTGAAAAAGCACATAAATATGATAAGTAATTTAATCTAGAAGCAAACAAACCACCAAAAAAAGAAAGAAAAAAACACAAGTGTCGTATAAGGAGCAACTAAGAAACATGTGAACCTAAACAAACAAAGTGGTTAACAACTAAGCCAAATCTTCAGTATAATAGTCCATTCAGCACCCTTGCTTCATCAAGTCTAATTGAGGCCTTGCTTAGTATTCTATTAAGTCTGACATATAAGATAAGGCCATAATTTTATTTAATTTGAAATAGCAGAAGGAAAACAAGTATTTTAAACATTTCAATGTACCTCAAATATAGAGAAAGATCCTAATCTAGAGTTCCATAACTGTTGGGGACATAGAATTAGGAACTCTCACTCTTAAAAAAATTGCGTTGAACTAGTTGGAGCGCCGAGTAAAGAATTTACAAATCTAAATAAGCATCCAAAACATCTCAAGCACTACAATAGTTCATAAGGCGAGGGATGTAAGCATGATAGTGATCCATTGGCTAGTATACATAAAAATTATACGTAGACAAAAACTGAAACCACTCATAGTATCTTAACAAGGGATACTTGTGTTAAGTTAGTTAGAAAAAGTTACAATTAATAGGAATATATTTCTCATCAGACAAAAATCCAAAGGTAAAGATAAGAGTCATGCCAAAAAAATCTTGAAAGCTTACTACCCATTAACCAGTTTGAAAGCCACAAATGCGAGCTTGACCAATCTGATCAAAAGAGATACCAAAGTTACCTAAATAGTTAATTTGTTAGACTCAAACCATATATGTAAGTCCAAAGAAAAATTAGAGCTAGAGTCTTAAGAGTTCTTCTTAAATGACAAGAAAAGAAATCATATGTGCATTCATAGTAGAATAATATCATGTTGTTGTTGCCCTACTACCTTTCAGTTCGTGTAGATTGGATATACAAAAAACAATTACTTCTCGCACAAAAAAGCATTATTTGGAGTCATGAAATATCTAAATATCAAAACGTGAAGAGGAATATTGAGACCAATCTTTCCCTCGACATGGAAAGACTGGATTAATTTATGTAATTTCATCTACTAGGAAAACATCCATAAAATGAAAAATTGTACCAAACATATGCAATCAATAGTAACTAATTTCTTAATTTGTGAACTGTCTAATAAAATAACAAGGAACAATAATAGTTAAGGACTTAGGTATCGACCAAGGAATAATTGGTGAAAGAGAAAGAGAGTGACCCAATCAACTGAAGCTAATTTGAACAACTCCAGGTAATCTGATCATTGATCCCATACCCTTTATCTTCTTCAAATCATTCTCCATTATGTAATAACACATAAATAATAACCAATCAAAGAAGTCAAATCAGCTCACCCAATTTATATATTTGTTGATGATTACTTTAAATTCATCTACCAAATAGTAATTATATGACACCAAAGACAATTTCCAATTATAAAAGGTAGTACTGGTAATAACGAACATTAACATCCCAATTTTTTATAAAACCAATATAAAAACAAACACAAAATCATAAACATATATTACAATAATTAGTGGGAGTGAAATACTAGTGACCGTAGTAAAACTTAAATAAGGAGCTTCTCAACAGTCTTAGCCTCGGGGGCACCACTGGTCTTTATCAAAACATAAGAGGACAATCTTTCGCTTGCTCTTTTTCATCATCATCAACATCGCTGGTGCTGAAATTTATGCACGAACAGCCCTCCAACTATGCTACCAAAACTGATGCAACGCTCATACCAATCCAATTAGTTGCCAGATCCAACTTCTCATAAGATAGTATGCTTAAATTCTTCAGTTTCGTGACTCAATTTGATGAGATCTGCAATATTTCAAGCTAATTTTTTTTGAACACTAACTTGGAGAAGAGAGTACGATACAACACGAGAAGCTCAAATGAGGAGAAATAAATACCGATAAGCCCATTTCGGCCAAAGCATAATTAAACGACCGAACATGTGACAAAACGAGGGCAATGGAGTCGCTTCATAGCGACAATATATGGAGATGTTTATTGAAGTCATAGTTTAGTATTTTTTTTAGTAGTAAAGCTATTAAAGAATATTGTTTAGTTTATTGCTAACTAGATGAAGGTCCACAAAGATTCATGGGAGTAAATTTTTTTGTTTGAAACATCAACTCATGTTTAGTTATTTCTTTCCTTGTGTGCAATATTCTTACATTTCAAATTCTCTATTCCATAAACCCCTTCTCATAGGTCCGACTATCATAATTATGGAAAGGATGCTTACTATAATAGAGATCGTTGCAACCACAATATATATGCTAACCTTATAAATGCTACAATAAGAAAGTGTTCTCTAATGAACTGAACAAAATAAAGATAGTTCATCAACTATTCATCACAAATTCAAACTGTGCTAGATACACAAACATTCAGGATAAGCTTAAAATACACGCTACTTAATGAAGCAGTAAAGAGCTTGCCTTTAATTTGAAAATTATAAATCCATTCATAAGACATACCAAGATTAGTAATGATATTAGAAGCTTGTAAAGGATACTCACATGGCATAGAAAATGTAATATGGAAAAGAAATTAGTCTCCTAATATTTCAAGTACTCACTTTCATTGAAATTACATTTTTTCTTGAATTTATCCTTGAAATAGAGCAATGAATTATTTTTACCGCTGGTAATAAGATTAACAAGTCGGCAATATTAGGAAGCTCCCATTTCAATAACCCAAAAATGATAAGTTGCGTTAACAGAAAGGACACGTAACTTTTTATTAGATTAGAAAACATAAATACAAACAAAATAAACTATTGATTCAAGTAAACTTATGACATACATGAAAAGGAAGAATGCAGTTAGGGGACACTTTGGAGCATTAGGATCATTAGATTTTTTCAACTTTAAAGCTGATTATGTTTTCCTTCTTCTAACTAAAATTTGCACAAAATAGTGTATAATTACCCAATTCATCAAAACGACTAACGAGAAATGAAGTACTTAAAAAATGAGGTCAAAAAGTTACCTTTGAAACGGTTTCCTAGCTTCTGCCACCCTTTCAACTTCTGAAAATTAATAAGAACCTTAATAGTAATAGAAATTGGCACTTTCATACATGAACCCTAACTTTAGAAGTTGAGGTTTTTTCTCAAAAGAAGCATGACTTGAGAAATTGTAGATTTTTGCATAGAACCAGCATTCAAAACAAATTATTATCAAAGTTAACCTCAATCACAGAATCACCTTGAACATCATTCTGATACTAATCATTGAAAAATCAAACGACTCCATAACCAACAACAACACATAAAACTGAAATTAAGACCAATTTTAGATGAAATAGGAACAGATCTGAGACAATATTGGGCGGGTTTTAGTTACCATTTTGTTAAAGCGGTTCCATCGACATCGGCCCCATTTGGTGTTCTCGGCAGGTTGGTCTTCGATGATGCTTTCGCTGGGTGTAGTAGAAATAAAGATTAGTACTTTCGATATTAATGGGTCATAAATGAATTATTTATAGTTAATCGAGGAGAAAGAGGGATTTTTTGGGTGAACGAGAGAAGATTAAATGTAATATCTACGAAGCCATTTTCAATTCCAATAGAGAGAAAGGGAGAGATAAAGGGCGGGAAGGAGGATATTCCCTGAAGGATATAGGTTAGAAGGGATAGAAATAAGGGAGTTTGGAAAGAGAGCAGAGAAGTGACTTTGAAAAAAGTCATCTCAAAAGGCAACTTTAATAACGACAGATTAAACTGTCACAAACTAATTCAACATCAACTTATATATGTGTTGCAATTTAGAAACTGATTTTTTATGATGTACGACACATATATTGATTCTCAACATGTATATCTGTTGAGAATTTCTTTGGTATAATGACATATATAATATTAGTTAATGGTTGCATACAAACGTCGCTAATCACCAATTTTTATGTAGTAAGAGAACTTTCGAGAAATGTTAAGTAGTAGATAATTTTCTAGCAGACATCCCAGTAGAAGATCCAGATTGGGAAGAACACGATCCTGATCTAACAGACGAAATCAAAGAAGATCCACCTGTAAAGTCCTCTGAAGAACGAGTTGAATGCGTTACACGAAAGAGATAAAAACTTCTTAGAAATGGATCAGCAAGACCCGTAGGGTCATGGATTGGAATCATACTGATTACTCCCTCGAATGATAGAATTGAGAAATCTATACGTTTAATTTTGTAGTATCTAATAACGTTACAGAGTGCGATGCATTACTCCATGGCCTCGACATGACATTAGAAATAGGCGTTCCTGAGCTTTCAATCTATACTGACTCATTACAAATAGTTCATCACTACTCTAAAAAATATAAGAAGAATGCAAAAATGATCGACTATGCGGCCCTAGTCGCTGACAGAATAAGCAGATTCAATAGCGCTACACTTGATTATTTACCTCATAGAGAGAATTGACACGCTAATTCCTTGGCTTATTTAGCCAGGATATTAGATAAAGAAGCAAGATACCTCCAAATTAAAGTAATTTTAACCCCCAACATTGATATCCTAATGGTATGCGCGATAAACACTTGGGGCGATGAAGAGGAGGAAAACAATTGGGGGAAGCCTTTTATTCCATATATCGGACCAGTAAAAAAATGTGATGGGCCCCATCATGAAGATCCAAAAGAACACAGATAGTTGATCAAAAACTTTAGGCATTATACAGTTTAGAAATGTAGCAACCTATATAGGAGGTCAGTCACTGGGCCTTATCTAAAATGCATCTTGAAACAGCAAGCAGATGGAATGCTCAAGGATTTACATGAAGGGACTAGTGGCTCCCATACAAAAGGATGATCTCTTGCAAATAGAGCAATCATGCAAGGGGTATTCTCGGCGGGAATGAGCAAATAAGTGGAAGAGTACTCACGGAAATATGATACATGGTAGAGGTACGGCCAACAAATATGAGCGCCTATACTCGAGCTCCATGTTAGCAAGGTATTCTAGCCTTTCAAAAGGTGGGCACTTGATCTAGTGGGAGAATTCCCAAACACACTGGGTAGCCTCAAGTTCTTATTCGTAGCAACAGATTACTTTATGAAGTGGGTCGAAGCAGTTCCCCTTTGTCGAACTCAGGAAGAAGGAAGTCGTATCATTTATTTGGAAACATATCATCACACAATATGGTTGCCCCCGCCTAATTCATATCGATAATGAACCACAGGTCATTGGAGAAAAAATAGTGGCATTCCTCAGCAAACACAACATCATTCATTCACCATATAATCCATATTACCCCCATGTAATAGGTAGGCCGAAATTATAAACAAGACTATCATAGATAGAATCAAAATGAGACACAAATCAGAGAAGAAGGGAAATTGGATACGGGAACTGCCACATGTCTTGTTGGCTTACCGCACTACACCGAGATAGTCAACAGAATGTTCCCCCTTTCTCCTTGGTAATAGAACTAAAGCTTTCATCCCAACAGAATATTATCATCTTGTCAAAGGTCACGAGCTTACTGATGAAGAAAATGAGTGTGAATTAGCCTGTAATATGAATTGGATCAACGAAACAAGAGCTTGAGCTATTGCCAACTTAGGTTTATATCATCATATGCTAGCAAGTTCATACTACAAAAGAGTTCGAAGTCACGAGGTCAATATCGATGGCCTAGTCCTTTGAAAAATTCTCAAGCACAAAAAGAATTAAATACGGGGAAGCTCACAGAGAACTGGGAAGGTCCATTTTTGGCTGTCGGCCGAACTGGTCTTGGATCTTACTACCTCATGACTAAGGACGATATCAGAATTCCAAGCCCTTTATGCACTAGGAGATTGAAGCGATATTATTGTTAAATCCCAAATTTCCTAAGCATAGGATACATCTACTATCATTCTTTACATTCCAAAAGTAAGATTACAATCTTCAACAGTATGTACGTTATTTTCTCATCAATAAAAACTTTTTAAGTTTTTTCTTACGTTACTCTCTACAGTCATATATGTAGTTCTCTACTAAATTTCGAAGATTAAAGTAAATGTAATACTAGCTTTCAATCGATACATATCTATTATCTACTAAATCTCAAATATTAAAGCAATGGTAATACTTGCTTTCAATCGATAGACATTTATTATATACTGAATCTCAAAGATTCAAGCAAATGTCAAACTAGCTTTCAATCGATTCACATCTATTCTCTACTAAATCCCAACGATTGAAGTAAAGGTAATACTAGTTTCAATCGATTCATGTCTACTTCCTAATGATAAAGAAAATAACAACTAGCTTTCATCTATCTCCCATCTATCTTTATAGAAACATCAACAGTTTACAAATTTATTTCTCGAAATACAAATTGTGCTCAGCTATCCTCAGACGAGATCCCACTAGCATTAGACATTCTAAATTTTAGTACACTAGCTGCAACAAAGTCTTTACCTCGATCCACCAGTCCTTGGGTAAGCGCTCCAAGCTTTAAAGTAAAGCACTCCAAATATTTCGAGTGTACTTAGCCCATTTTACACCTTACTCCCTTTGTAATCATCTTATCATGCAAGGTATCTCTCTCTACTTTAATTTTCTTAATCTCATTTATAAAGTAGGCAAAAACCGCTATCACCGGCTACAAGTTTGTCTTTCTTATGCACTTCACCGGCTACAAGTTTGTCTCTATTTGGTACAACAAGCTCAATAAACCTTGCCTGGGCATCTTTTAGTAGTTATTCTAAATTTATGCAACATTCTCTTTCTTTTGTATTGTCCGAGGATAAGTCAGCATTACGTTCCTCCGTCATTCTCATAAACTCATCCATCTGCCTAAGCATGCTGATAGATTCCTCCATCCTTGCCTGGTCGCCAATTCTCTCAGCAACCTTGACATCCAGATTCTATTCGGCCATTTCAATATCTGCCTCCAATTTTTAAATCTTTTTATTCAAAATAACATCCCTATATCGTACCTCAGCCTGTTTGGCCTCCATTTTTCTATTTTTTTTTGTTGGATTTTAGAATTCCCACGCGAACATATTAAAGATCGGCCTCAAGCGTCGCTATCTATTCCAAATGTGCCTTCCCTTTATGATTTTTTTCTCAAGTTGTTCCCTCAAATCCTCTATATCCCTGAGTTTCCTCTTTAATCTCTCCATCATATCTCTTTTATTACCATGACTACTTGATATGTCAGCTTTCATTTTCTCCAACCATTCTGAGAGCTTGTCACAATGATTCTGTGTACTCTAGATATTATCCTTTTTCCTCTTTTCAGTATCACTGAACTTCACTACATCACTTTCAACACTCGACAAATCACCCTGCGCTCTCACCAATTTGCCCTCGTTCTTCCTCAATTACTCCATCAAATTATTGAGATACCATCTTAACTACAACGCTTCCGCCTCTAATGATCTAATACGATATTGAGAAATATTCGTATCTTTGCTCTTCCCCTTTAAGCACTCTTCCGTGCTCTTCAACCTCTTAACATCACTTTGAGAACTTACTAGTTCACATTGAATTCTACCCAAATAACCTTCCTTATTATCGATCTGCTACCTCAGCTCGCTAATTGTCTTTTATGACTTAGTCAGCCTAAGCTTCACTTTTATATACTCTTATGCACTCTCTTCAAATACATGATGAATCCTATTCAATTCAAGTTTAAACTTGTAATTACATTTTATAACATCTTCCTTACGTGATTGTGTGGCTTCTACATCACCCTGTACAATAATTTGATTTCAAATTCAGTACATTAAAAACATTATATATTTCGAATATAAGCACTTCAAACATATAACTTTTTACAGACAGTTCTCTTTCGTAGACCCACTACAACGAATTGATACTTAGCCTTCAAGCTGTGAAGATTTCTCACTCTGGTGGCCATACACTCTACAATATCAGGATCAGGTTAATACCATATTTTTCTAATGTTTTAAGGTACACCTCTTTTAACTATCTCTCCTTGTTTATTTCATTTTCTCTAAAAGGATCGAATTTTTATGTCCCTATACCTATTTTTTTTGCTTAAATATGAATATTCTCACCTGAACCTCTGCACGTGCAGTTATGAGCGCTGCTGCATATGCAACATTTTTCTCCCTAGCGAGCTCACTCTTTAACGTATCATTGGCGATGCGCAACTTGTTTAGCTCCTATACAATTTTTTTCCTATCAACAATATACCTACATCCATTATCCATACTTAAACAATCCATAAAAATGTTTTCCCTCCTTCAATTAATATTTAATAAAGCCATTACAGTCATATTACTTTACTTTTTCAAGATCCTTCTCCACTCCTTAATTATCTAACTTAGTACTAGCAGATACCACATTTAAACCATTCACAGTCTCCTGGGGAATACTGCCAGCCTCTAGATCCCCCTATAACTCAAGCTCCTTAATGTCCACAAATTACCGTTCTATTATAACAACAACATCGACCTCAGATTATCCATCCTCAAAAAGCCTCAGACTGAGCCTATCTTGAGTAGCAGTCGCCTTTTTGACATTCTTTTTAGCCTCCTGTACAAGCTGGTCTATGGCTACCAGAAATAAATTCTTTAAGTTCACCACTTCCAAGCTCGACCGCGCTTTTTCTTCTACCAACTCTTTCTCTAGCTAAGCGATTTGATTCAGTATCATCCTCCCCTCCATGACACTGCGGTTGATCCCTTTTAGCATCCGGGTTACCGGTACAAAACATCACTTAAAACGGTGCTACTTATCAACAAAATAAAAATCATAATGAGTACGATTAGTTCTTGACGTACCCTACAAAGCTCCACATGAACTAATGATCTGAATTCCTCGTTGTCCTCCAGAACAATGGCTTTAAACTTATCTTCAAAAGCAGCCATCTTCATTTCCAATTCCTTTTTCACCTCTACCTCTTGCACCTCGTCATATACCACCGGCGGGGGATTGTCCACTTTCCTTTTTTTTTGAAACTATCTCGACCTCCCCACTGTCAATTGTCACAAATTTTAGGCCACCACTCTTTACGAGTCTTCTCTATGTTGTCCTTGAGTTTCCTCTATAAGAGGCCAAAGTTGTACCTTTCGACACACAAATAATTGGTGTAACTTTTGCCAAAACTGGCAACGCCCCAATATCCACAGTTGATTTAACTTTAGTAGTTGGAATAACTCTAGTCATTTTTCTCTTCGCCTATGATTTCTAAACCATAACCAATTTACTATTTACTCTCTTGAACCTATTAATCTCAAGTTTGCCAAGCATAGCTTCTAGCTCGACTCCTTCTCGGGCTACTATATAAGTCAGAGATTTTCATCTCTTTATTTTAGAATGAGGATTTGCATGGAGCACAAAATATCGCTTTAAACATACAGGTCACTATAGCAGATACAGTTCTAAATTTTTAAGATTTACTTATGTTTTTTAAGGGTTTTATATTTAAGAGCCAGAGACTCCTCATAAACTCGCTGGATACACTCGCCTTTCACCCAAATCAGATTATCATTCCATACTTTTCTATCAGAGTTTGGGTCAAAGAATATAGGTCGGGGTGAACTGGAAGATAAGTATGTACCCCCAGATACAGTGCGATATTTACATTATAATACTTCAAAACTTCCGAGGAAGTTAATCTTCTCTCCTTCTCCTCATGGGCCCAAGCCCTATTTAGCTTCTCACAGGCGTTTATCACCTCCCATATATTCCCTTTCAATTGGGCAAGGCACGCCTCAATCTCGTTCATGATGCCTTTTGCAAGGTTGCCTAAAGGCACCACCAACCCATATTCAAACTAGGCCAGATAGTACAAAAAGCCGTCATCCACATCACCTACCATATCTCCATTTAAATACTCAAGAGTAACAGACTCAGGTATTTTACTACAAGTTTTCTCGTACTCCAAGTCAGGCAACAAAAAATATGCACTTATACCCCCCTCTCCAGCACATCCCTTGAATAACCTCCCATCATACTCCATTATATTCCCCCAAACACCAACTAAACTACTTTTACATTTAAAATACTCCCTAAACACATGAATATACCAAATAACGACAAAGAGTACCAGGGAAATTTGGAAACTCAAGCTTTTCCTCACCTTCCCTCTCCTCCAAAGTACTCTTCCCCTTATCAACTCGAGCAACCTCATTCGAGCTCGTCTTACTACGCTCGCCCCACACATATTTTGTGAGCTCTAGTCCCACATTTTTTTCCTAAATTGAATGACCCGAGATAGAAGTCTGCATCTCAAACAATAAGCTCAAGCAAGGATAAACGTCTACTTCTTAGTTCTGTCACGAATCTTCACCTACATAAAAGTCCACGTATTTACAATTAATTTTAGAATATCTCTTTCATGGTAGTTTTTCATATCAAACAAAACTAGATATATATACATACAATGTATTACTTTCATCTTTCAATATAACTTCCCACTAAAAAAGGAAAATAAATTTCACAATAAACCATTTTTTTTTCTAGCATCTGTACAAAAGAGAACTTTCCCCATGTAGTACATACTTCAAAATTCTAATACACAAAACTAGAGGGAAAATTTAATTCAAGCAACATTGAAGAAACCATACACAACATTCATATCAAACACAATTCAGATAGTCACGGAGAATATTCACCTTCAACGACGAAAAAGGAATTTGGCACTGTGAACGTTTCCTCCTTCATAATAGGACTCCGTAATAGTAAATTTTTCTTCACCCCAACAGTGGCAATTTCCTCTCTTCTCTAAAAAAGATACCTACTATCTGGGTTTTTCTCTCCAAGATCTCTATAATCCCACTTTTTCTCTATTTCTCTTTTGATTTTTGCCTCTCTATTTTCTATAAATGTTTGGAAGAAGAAAAAGGGAGACTATTTATGCTTTTATTCTCTAATCGCTAGTAGTTTTTTAGACTCACACAAGCTGCCATCAGTTTTAGAACTGATACATCTCTTCTAATGTACCTGCCAGACGATTCATACCTTTGGGATTCACACGCCTTTTCATCATTAATTCAAACCCTATAATTAAATACATCTATCTCTTTTCTGTCCACCCCTCTGTCACACCTTCCAACATTTAAGATGACAAAATCAACTTCCACATAATCAACCTACACCTCCTACCTTATTTTTATACTCTTAATTTCAATTCTCCTACTCATAATCCTTACTTATAACAATTACAAAGTCATTCCTGTAATGACATGTTTTTCAAAAGGATAATCTTTGCTAATACTTTTTGTAAGGATGATGCAATAATAAGCTAAAACATATAAAATTTTACATGGAAACTCAGTAAATACTGAGAAAAACCATAACCTCGAGGAGGATTTTGATGTAAAATCCAATAGATTGCTAGTTATTATAGTTTTTTGTATGATACTAAAGTAAGGATAAATTAATGGTAAAGTTGCGAATCTGAATAATCTATTCTCTACCTATATTTATAGTAGATACATGCAGTTTACAAAAAGGAGAAGCAGTATCCTATTTCCAGGGTAGTGGGCAAACTTCGCGGATCTCTAGCAGTTCTTTCTTGACCAGGCACAATGGCTACTTTTAGTCGGTTGAGGACTTATAGCTATAAATATGGCATCTTCTCGAATGCTGAGCTGCCTTCGACTATGTTATGCTGGCTTACCTTTTGTTGAATATGGGAAATATACGACTACAATCGCCCCATTCCCGACATAAGTACTTGTGGTTGTATCGAGATGAAATTAAAAGCTGTAGAGGTTGTTGAATATTTACACAAGTCTTTATGTTGTCATTTCCGAGGTCAATGTCAAGTGAATCTGGTCATGTGTTTCCCAAGGAGCATTTAAGGCAGGTCATTAGACTTTGTAACTAGAAGTGGAAGTTATAAATAGATGGTTTAAACAAGGATTTGTATGGTGGTGTTTGGGAAAGTTGTCACCCCAAGTATGGCATAACAAGTGACTTGAGTATATAGATGGTTACCATGATGACTATATCGAGGGAAAGTATTATACTTTATTGTTTAACCCTGTACTGGTTATCATTATGGTGGGGAGATTTGAGGGAGGTGGAGTTAGAGAGTATTTTCACGTGGGGTATCCATTGGAGCTAGTGTCAGTTGATATTGTAAAAGGTGTTGGAGTTTATCAACCATTTGGAGAAGGGGTTACCGTTCACATTGAAGATGATGATGTAAAAGCTAGCTTGGCGTTCTATCAACCCCAAAGAATTTTTTACAATTTTTTGCTGCTGCTCTTCTGTAGAGGCAGCTCAATTTAAAAGTTCCCTGACCTGAGATTCATTAAGTTTATTAGGATATCGCTGCCTTTTCGCTGAAGGCAATGATAGATTCTGGTAAAAAGAAGCACATAGCAATTAGGCCTTCAAGTTGAATATCAAATTGAAATGTAGCTTGATATAATGTAATCGAAGGAGTGAATTATCGAATATAAAATGTAACATATAGTTTTATGAATAAACTTTGTTCTTCGAATTCATATTGTGTTTATAGTTTTGCGATCTTGATGTTTGAACTAAACAAGTGATCAAATTATTTTGATGTCAAAGTAAAACGTGTTGAGTATGAGTGAGTATCTAGTTTGAGATATCTCAAAGTATAGTTTATTTGTATGGGGCCTGGAATGGATTTCGATGTTGATTAATTTGACTTTAAAGTGCAAAGCTCCAATGAAAAATAAAAGTCGGACTTGAATGAGTTGGACTCAGATGTTCTATAAGTACCCCTTATAAAAATTGAGATTTTGTGTTTGAGGAAATGGTGTAGACTAGGGTACAAGTACGTAAGGAACAGTTTAGTCGCGTTCAAGCTATGTATTGCTAATTGTTTAGGCGTTACTTCAGAAATCAGTATACAAATTTTCAAATAAAAGTTCTAGTGGAACCGAATTATGAAGGGATGAACGAGGCAGAGGCGAAGGATGCGGAAGAGGATTTTCAGTTTCATTGCCGATTTAAATTTTTGAATCCTCTGGAACTTGTTAGTAACATGTACTCTCGTGTAAAATTGTTGGTTAGGGAGGAGGATGCTGCTGCCATTTGGATTTATTGAGGACAATTTGTTTTGTGAAGTAGGCAATGTAATGGTCGAATAATGTTGTATGGTAAAATAGAATGAATTTGTTTGTTAGAATTTGTTGTCGATGTTTGTAATAAGAAATGTTATCGAATATGTTTTGACATGTGTGTCTGAATGAAATGCACTAATACAATGTTACATATTGGTAATTATAATGTCAAATAAAACTTGAATTTTGAATTGAATGATGAAGATCTTCCCAGGAATATAGGAGAATTATAAATAAGGCAATTTATATCGAGGCAATGATAGAATTAAAAATGGCTAGGTGTATTCATGTAGGTGACATTGTAATGTATAAGGAAATGGATGCACAACATCTTTATAAGAAAATAGGCAGTGTTTTGGCAAGGATGGATATATTAGAGGATGTACAAAGAGATATGCTAGGTTTTGAACAACAGTACATGGGTTTGTTGGCTTTTTGAAGGTAAAGAATCAAAGACTTCAGGAAAAGATGGATAATGCGTAATGCTTGAGTACTCGAACCGTCGTAAAGTGGTGTAATGAGCAGTCGCGTGAGGTCTGCAAATAGCCTCATGGTAGGCGACTGTTCACATTTTAATAAATCTATTTTTTTTCTTCAAGTGTGAATTCCTTGTGTTCTTCACTAGAATCGTTGTCAACAATTGGGAAGGAGGAGATAAGTATATTAATTGAGAGGGCAAAGTGTACGAAGGAAAGGGATACCGGGGCAGTGCGAATCCAATGTTAGTATTTATTTTATTGTTTTGTGCGATATTTGAATGATTCATTATAAATTTGCGTAGATGTAGATATGATACGGATAGTGTTAGAAAGAATATGTATTAGGAAGGATAGATTAGAAGTAATTAGAGATTTACCGTGGTAGGGTTTTGATGACAGAATTCGTGATAATGGTGGATGAAGGTTTCTGCTTTTGTGGTAATGCTGTCAAAAAGGGTTATAAGGATCTTGGAAAGAAGGGTTATTGGAAATGTGTGGAGAGAGTGATTAGAGGGTGTCGCTGTCGTTACGGCGTGACTGTCGATAAATTGCCAATTTTGTTAGGAGTTCGGTAATGGAATGCTAGAGTATATGTGCTGTGGCTAGTTTTACGCCTGAGAAGGTATATTCCCATATTTTTTGAATTCATTCTTTTGGCAGGAAACATGAAAAGTATAGTCTAGAAGTTTGAGGCTCCTGAATATCAAAAAACAACATGAGTATTGTAATCAATGTTAGTACTTAGAAAAAATAGTAATGAAATTTGTATCGAGAACTGAATGCCATAAGTGTATTCGTGGAGTAATGATATCCATCAGAAAGTAATAATAATAATGAGAGAATGATGTGCTGAAAAGTAAATTCGACGACTATATGAATATGAACATATAAATATATATAATATATCAGATATGATAGGTACTAATTGTTGTAAAAAATGGAATTTGATTTTCATGTTCATAAAAATGGCTGGACCTATCGATATTGATGATAAAGATATAATCGAGAACCTTCAAGATGTTGAGCCCCTAATGATTGATATAACAACTTGTGCCCAATAGTTAGGCGGTAGATATAGGGTGGGGTCGAGTAGTGCTGATATAGCTAGTATCGACAAATTTAGAGTAGCAACCAGGATTATGGAAGTTTCAGACGAGGAGGGTACTGACACAGATATGGATATTGGTACTTACTGTATTCAGTTCGAGTAGTGTAGACACAGTTAATTACTGTAGATGATTTATGTGTGTACTAAACACTTAAACAAAATTTACAGAAGCTAGGATACCGGTACTTGGCAAGGTTTTTGAAAAGACTGTTGTTTTATGACATGGTTTTAATAGGAAGGTAGTATAGTGATGAGCATCTTCTGGTATTAGGGAATTATGAGTTTGATAAGAAGGATCCGGGGGAGCCCTTGAAAAGGAAAGCTTTCCATTTAGGTGTGTGGTTAGGTAATGTAAATATTGATGGTTTGGATTTGTATATTTGATTAAATTGTTTGCAACTGTTATTGGTACTTGTGTATCCTTGAAAGAGATCGAAAGGAATTCTGAAGTACAAAAGCAACTATACAATATCAGGAAGGGTTTCTACGGTGGGATCGACAACCTTATCATTGACGAAGAGAAAGTGGGTACTTTTTTTCAAGAGGCAGGCTTAAAGATGTCAAGGGCTAAGGGGGCAAAAGTTCTAGTAATCGACGGAAAGATGTCTGTGAGGAACAGAAGGGTTGTAGAGTCGAGCTTGCCTTTAGAAAATCCTTCGCTAGCTGGGTATACGACGGACTCTGTAACTACTAAGAGAGATTCAATATTCACGGAATCTTCGGGAAAGGGAAAGAAGAAAAGGGTGGCTAGCCAAGTTATTGCTCCTCTGCTACCTCCAATGAGGCACTCTCAAAGGTTAAAAATCAAAGAAGGGGTAAAGGCTGAGGCACCACAATTTCTTTGCCTTATGGGTGACCACCAATAGCTTCGACAAGTATGCTTCCGAAATAGAGGGTAAATTCATAGGTATCAAAGAAGAAATATGCCAGGGAATCTGAGACTGAGGTCTAAAGGACCATAAACGCATATGTGTCTTGGACGGATGTGCTAGAGGCAGAGGTGGATGACTATTTGGTTGGGGTAAAGAGTTTGATAACTTTTCTTAGAGAGGGCCACCAAAATATGTCGAAGGTGAGAAATTTTTCTGCTTTGATTCGTTTAAAAAATCTGGTACCTCATTTAAATATTCATTTTATGAATATAATGCAAATCAAGAAGTTGTTGACTGAGGCCAAAGGTTGCATTGTTGGCGGTGCCACACTGGCAAATCAGCTGGTTGCTTACAAGAATATCGAGAAAGATTTGATGATGGAGAAAGATGATCTGATCGAGGAGAAGAAGAAGCTGAATGCAAAGTTGAATAGGTACACGCTGGATGCTGGGAAGGCACAAGAATTTGCCCCTCATGATGCGAGGAAAGTGTGGGAGAAAAAGGCCGAAGAAATAAGGGTTGAACTAGTGAAGGAGAAAGATGAGGCGTTGGCATTGCTGAGATCAAATTTTGGGAAAGATGTCCAGGAGTAGGTAAATAATGCTCAAAGAGCGATGGATGGGAAAGTTTTGGATTAGGTAAGAGCCAAACTTATATGAGATAGTCTCGAGGCGTGTAAGAATGTGAGGGCCAATTATGGAGGGCAGTTCTTGGAGATAGAGCAGAGGAAATATTATTATAAAGCATTGGTCACAGCTGGGTATCTAGTTTTTGATAATTTAGATAAAGAAGACAACGTTCAAGAAACTCATGAAGTTCTTAGTGGGACAAAAGTCGTCGATGATTTTGTAATGATGAATTCCAATGGTTTGCATCCTGAGAAAATATAGGATGTACTTGTTCCCGGTGGATTTATGAAGGTTGATGATGTATTGTCTCTCCCTGTAGAGTAAAATTGGTCTGGAAATTGTTTTTGTTTGATGTCAGATGTAAAAATGGTCAATAGGACCGAAACAATATTTTGCTATGCTTTTGAATGATAACGTTTATGGTTTTGAAGAATTTGTTTGATAAATAATTTATGCATATATAGTGTGAATTTATGTTAAATGGTTAAATTCAATAAGATGAGTAGAATATAATTTGATGTAGATTGCGTAAGGATAGTTTTAAATCAAGCATATAAAATGATAGATAGAGGGCTATGTAATGCCTTGCAAATGATGGTCAGATGTTTTTCCCTATGGGATATCTGGGTTTGTATTGAGATCAGTAAATGGTATTCCTCGATGGGATAACGTAAGAAGGAAATGATGACCAAATGCTATTCCTCAATGGGATATATGGGTTGTCAATTGAGATTACCAGATATTATTCCTCTATGGGATATCTAGGATTTGATGACCAGATGTTATTCTTCTATGGGTTATCTGGGTTTTGATTACCAGATGTTATTCTTCTATGGAATATCTAGGTTTTAGTAATGATTACCAGATGCTATTCCTCTATAGGATATCTAGGTTTTGATAATTATTACCAGATGCTATTGATCTATGGGATATCTAGGGTTTGATTAAAATCGAAGAAACATGACATGTTTTGTAAGATTTGTAATGATTGTAGACAAGATCTTATAATTGGATAGTGTTTGTCGAAGAGAAGAATGTTAGTTCGCGATGCATATATGCTAGTATGCATCGATATTAAATAAAAGTAAAGATGGTAAAGATGATTGCACGATAGATGTATCGGAAAGTAAAGCTAACTTTATTGGAATCAGCTGAAATCAGTTACAGTTTGTTATCTCTAAAATAATTTTAGTTGGGCAGTGTTCTATGGAAATTCAAGCGGCTCTTCATCTTCGGTCATCAGTCAGTAGGTCTCACTATCTATTTTTTCACTGACAATATATGGCCATTCCAAGTTTTCTGAAAATATTTTAGAATTATTAGGTCTAGCACATTCTTAAATCCGTCGAAGGATAAGGTCTCCAATACCAAACTTTCACTTTTAAACCTTTTTGTCGTAAGCTTTTTCTATGTGTCATGGTACCGTCCCAAGTTTGTAATGACTTTATATTGGGCTTTTTTCGATCTATTTAAGGTTACAGAAGAGACCTTGCTCATTGTCTTCATCTGTGAGTTTACTTTGATCACTTGGTAGATCAAGGTTTGAGGGTTTGACTGCTTCTGTACCGAAGGCCATCGTTAAAGGAGTACAGCCGGTGGATATTCAAGGAGTTGTTTGGTATGCCAAGAGAATACTTAGTAATTCATCTACCCGTCTTCATTTTTCTCGTCTAGGCGTATGAGTAGTCATGATTTAATGCTCTTGTTGATGGCTTTAGGTTGTCCGTTTCCTAGTGGATAGTAAGGTGTTGATGTTGAGAGTTGAATCTTGTATTTGTGGAGGAAAGAGAGGACTTTGCTGCTGATGAATTGTTTGCCATTGTCGGATTATATCATTTGTGGGCAACCAAATCTGATGATTATATGTTCCCAAAGGAACTTGATGACTTTATTTTCATCGGTATGAGATAGAGGAACTGCTTCGACCCATTTTGTAAAGTAGTCTGTGGCCACAAGAACAAATTGACGATTACCCAACGCTGGGTGGAAGGGTCCAATAATATCGATCCCCCATCTTTTGAATGGCTAGAGGACATTGCTTATATGTAAATTGAGTACTGTGTTTTTGATGTCTTGAGCGTAGATTTGGCATTTGTAGCATCTACGAACAAACTCTTTATAGTCTTATCGCATCTTTGGCCAGTTTAACCCTTGAGTGAATGCCCGTTGGGCCAATGATCCTCTTGAAATGTGAGCTTCGCAGATCCCTTCGTGAAGTTTTTTAGCTTTTATTTGGGCCTGTTTATGAGAGATGCATTCAATAAGAGGTCCTCCTCCATTAATAAAATAGAGGATGCTATCATGGACTGTAAATCTTACACATTTGACCAAGAGTGATCGGGCCTCTTCTTTGTTACTTGGGAGGATGTTGGAATTGAGGTATGCATAAAAAGGTCTTCTCTAATCGTCTTTTTATTCTTCTTTAATAATATTGATTTGTATCCTATAACTTATATTGAGACTGGAATGTTCGATAATCTTGATATCCAAAGTTCTATTTTCACTATCTTCGAGAATTATAACAACGTATGCCAATGTGCCTGTATGACAATTTTCGGCTCAAGGGAGGTAAGAGATTACTGCTGATTTAAATTTTCTTATTTTTTCTTTGACAAAAGCTGCATAGTCAACCATCTTGCTGGATGTCTTGAACGTCCTGTTGTTATGATTGGCAATGAGTATGGAGTCGACATAGACGGCTATTTCTTCTGCCCCATGTATTATAGCAAGATCCAGTCCATGAAGGATAGCTTCATATTCTTTTTCATTGTTGGTGGCATAAAATTTGAGTTTAATAGCTTTCTCGATGCGATGATTAGATGATGTAACAAGAATGATGACGATTCCTAATCCTCGTAGTCCAGCAAATCCATCCGTGAAGGGTCACCATCCTGTACTTCTGGACCAGGCGTCTAGTTCTGTAATTGAGTCATCAACCAATACTTCTTCGAGTTCTTCCAAATTGGGGTCTTCGACTGAAAAATCTGCCAAGAAATCAGCTACTACTTGTCCTTTGATTGATATTTGAGGTTCGAAGGTGATGTTATAATCCCCGAGGTACACAGACAATTATTGAATTCTTCAAGATTTTTTTTTTAGAGAGTACAAGTTTGAGAGGATAGTTAGTAATGATTTTGATTGGATGAGCTTGGAAATAAGGTTAAAGTTTTTTAGAGCTGTAGACCAAGGTAAGTAGTTAATTTTTTATTATTCTATAACTTTTCTCAGCAGGCATAAGAGTCTTGCTGAAGAAGTGGATTGGTTTTTCTACATCATCATCTTCTCAAATAAAGACAATGCTAATAGAATCATTTGTTGTGGATAAGTACATTGTCAGTGTTTCGCCATCAATTGGAGTACTCATGATAGGAGGACGCCCCAAGTATCATTTAAGATCTTGGAAGACTAATTCACAGTCAGGAGTCCAAACAATTTCCTTGGTCTATTTTTAAGACAGTGGAGTTGGATTTCCACGAAGGGGGAGGTAAAAAAGTTTGCATCGATAAGATGATTTTCAAATAAACCTGTGAAGAACAACAATATTTCTGGCAAATTTTTATACATTTTTCTTTGTTCGAGGAGATGGCATCGCTGTAGTAGCCTACTCGCAGCCTTCTGCCCCAGTCACACACTCGAAGGCTACTTCGAAGCCTACGCGAATGTATCAAAGCTTACTCAAATGTATTGAAGCCTACTCCAATCATTAAGCAAGTCTCCCAAAGATTATTCAAAGACGAGGCCTCGACTCTGCACAAGCCTCGAGGACGAACTCAACATCACAGCAGAAACACTTCGACCATATCTGCACATGGTCGAAGTATGATAGGATAGACATCCAGCTCACTAGACAAGACAACGCAGTTGTTTATCCGAGCAGCTACAGTGACAGGCCCAACCACTGCTACAGTATCAAAGTACAGAGACAGACCCAATAACTATTACAGTGACAATTCCAACAGTTCCAGCGCCCATACCCATTTTGGGATATCCGTATCGTACCTTTGTAATGTGACCTAACCTTGGTAACTCAGCCCTTCCTATGATTCTATAAATAGGAGGGATGGGGAACCAAGGGGAGGCTACAAAAATTCCCCCCAACCCCTTTGGAGTTTACCTTCGATCACTTTGTAAAACCCAGTACTCGAACCTTCGATTACTCATCAGTAATATAAACTCTCTTAAAAATCTTCATCAGAGGTCGTAGAGTATCACATTCGGACCTCTACGCATGTATATTGTCTATTGATTTTCTGGATTCTAGATTATATACTTGAATTCCTTTGTTTAAAGATAAAACCCCATTGTGTAAGAGTCGACTTCCCCTCCAAAAGAAGTTAGGCCCCTATATTTGGCACTGTCGGTACTTCCTACCCTACCAATCTTCTTTCCTTTTTTTCCTCCTTTTGCTTTCAACTTCAACAGATTATCCTCATTGACACCCACCCTCCGTTCTCGTTCTACCCATGCCGACAATTCCGTCGACGGAGTGGCCGTCAAAATAGCCTTACTTTCCTAATAATTCGCTCAAGCCGAGGAGTGATACCACAATACAACTAGTCTCATGCAAATGGTCATGGCCTCTACCCTGTGCACCCGATGTAAACACAGAATAATCAATAAATATCTTTTCCCAAGCTTCGTCACCTATTTTTCAGTGAATTTTTTGGTTAAGTCTGAGTATCATGTCAACCCTTCGACCTGACAGATACTTGGGGGAGACATTGAAATTTTTCAGGCCTCAAATTTTGAGCAAACTCGAGGGACAAGGATGGTCGAAAAACTGGACACCCGGGAATGCATTGGGGGCGAAAAGTTATTCTTCGATCAAGCCTGCAAAGCCGTTGAAGTCTAGTGAATTTCTTGGTTATGCCTGGGTATCATGTCAACCCTTCAACCCGACTAATACTTGGGGGTGACCTTAAAATTTTTCAACCCTTCAATTTCGAGCAAACTCGAGGGGTAAGGATGGTCGAAAGACTAGACCCATGGGAATGTATTGGGGGTAAACAGTTTTTCCTTGATCGGGCCTGCAAAGTCGTCGAAGTCCAGTGAATTTCCTGATTTCCTCTAAGTGTCATGTCACCCTCGGCCCGACTGACACTTGGGGGCGACCTCAAAGTTTTGCCAAACTCCCAACATTCGAGCAAACTCGGGAGCCACGAGTGGTCGAAAGATCAGTTTCAGTAGAGCAACTCAAAGACACTGCTCACTCGAAGCTGTCAAGTCAAATCCCATCATTAGATCGCAACTTTCACTTCATCAAGATTAGACTTCTACTTTAACAGATTACACTTTACTCTTTACTAAGATTAGACTTCTACTTTGACAGATCAGACTTCTACTTTAACAGATTAGACTTCTATTTTGACATATATGACTTTTACATCAATAGATCAGACTTCTACTTCGATAGATCAGACTTTTACTTTAACAAATCAGACTTCTACTTCGGCAAATCAGATTTTTACTTTGACAGATCATATTTTTAACTTTATCTAGTTCAGACATCTACTTCAACAGATCAGACTTCTACTTTGACACATCAAACTTTGACTTTAACAGATCATACTTTTTACTTCATCAAGTTCAAACTTCTACTTCAACAAATCAGACTTCTACATCAACAGATCAAACTTCTACATCAACAGATCAAACTTCTACTTCAATAGATCAGACTTATTCTTCAATAGATCAGACATCTACATAAATAGATCAGCCTTCTACTTCAACATATTAGACTTCTACTTCAACAGATAAGCCTTCTACTTCAACAGATCAAACTTCTACTTTGCCAGATTAGCCTTCTACTTTGGCTGATAAGACATCGAGTTTGACAGATCAGACTTCGACTTTGACAGATCACAATTTTACTTTGCTAAATTTAGACTTCCTCAAACTTTGACAGATCATACATTTTACGTCATCTAGTTAGTACTTCTACATCGATGAATTAGACTTTAACTTTGACAAATCATAATTTTCATGTCACCAAGTTCAGACTTCTACTTCAACAGATTAGAATATTACTCGACAGATCACACTTTTTACTTAACCAAGTTCAAACTTTTACTTCAGTAGGTCAGACTTCTACTTCAATAGATCAGACATCTACTTCGATAGTTCAGACTTTGACTTCGACAAATCAGACTTTGACTTTGACAGATTACTCCTTTAACTTCTCAAAGTTTAAATTTCTACTGCAACAGATCAAACTTCTACTTCGACAGATCAGCCTTCTACTTCAACATATCAGACTTCAACTTTGACAGATCAGACTTCTGCTTTAATAGATCAGCCTTCTATTTTGGCAGATTAGACTTTTAATTCGACAGACCAGACTTCTACTTTAGCAGATCAAAGTTCTACTTCGACAGTTTAGACTTCTACTTTAACAGTTCTGACTTCGACTTCGATAGATCACACTTCTACTTCAACTGTTCAGACTTTGACTTCGACAGATCATATTTTTTACTTTACCAAATTCAGACTTCCTTCGACTTCGACGGATCACACTTTTTACTTTATCTTATTCAAACTTCAACTTCGATAAATCAGACTTCAACTTCGACATATCACAATTTTTACGCTTTAAATTTCAGACTTCTACTTCGACAGATAAGAATATTACTTCGATAGATCGCACTTTTCACTTCACAAAATTCAAACTTCAACTTCAACAGATCAGACTTCACCTTCAACAGATCAGACTTCTACTTTGACAGTTCAGACTAAAACTTTGACAAATCTGGCTTTGACTTTGGCAGATCACTCTTTTCACTTCGCCAAGTTCAAATTTCTACATCAACAGATCAGAATTCTACTTCGTCAGATCAGATTTATACTTTAACAGATCAGACTTCTACTTCAACAGATCAGACTTCTACTTTGACAGATTAGACTTCTACTTCAACAGATCAGCCTTCAACTTCGACATATCTGACTTCAAATTTGACAAATTAGACTTCTACTTTAGCAGACCAGACTTCTAATTCAATAGATCTGGCTTCTACTTTGACAGATCAGACTTTTACATCGGCAGTTCTGGCTTCGACTTTGTAAAATTAGACTTTGACTTTGACAGATCGCTCTTTTCACTTCACCAAGTTCAAACTTCTACTTCAACAGATAAAACATTACTTCTACAGATCAGAATTCTACTTCAACAAATCAGACTTCTATTTCAGAAGATCAGACTTCTACTTTGACAAATCAGACTTCAACTTCAACAGATCAGCCTTCTACTTTGACAGATAAGACATTGAATTCGACAAACTAGACTTTTACTTCAGTAGATCAGACTTCAACTTTGATAGTTTAGACTTCTACTTTAATAGTTCGGACTTTTACTTCGATAGATCACAATTTTGACTTCACCAAGTAAAAACTTCTACTTCATGAGATCAAACTTCAACTTTAACAGATCAAACTTCTACTTTGGCAGTTCAGATTTTGACTTCGACAGATCAGATTTTTTACTTTACCAAATTCAAACATCCTTCGACTTCGGCAGATCATAATTTTTACTTTATCAAGTTTAAACTTCTACTGCGATAAATATGATTTTTCACGTTACCAAGTTCAGACTTCTACTTTGACAGAACAGAATATTATATCGGCAGATCGCACTCATAACTTCATCAAGTTCACACTTCTACTTCAACAAACCAGAATTCAACTTCAACAGGTCAGACTTCAAATTCGACAGTTTAAACTACGACTTCAACAAATAAGACTTTGACTTTGACAGATCACTCTTTTCACTTTACCAAGTTCAATCTTCTACTTCAATAGATAAGACTTCTACATCGACAGATCAAACTTCCGCTTCTACAAATCCGACTTCTACTTCAACAAATTAGACTTCTACTTTGACAAATCAAACTTTTACTTCAACAAATCAACCTTTTACTTTGACAGATCAGACTACTTCTTCAACAGATTAAACTTCTAATTCGACTGATTTGGCTTCAACTTCAACAGATAAGATTTATACTTTGACAGCTTAGACTTCGACTTCGATAAATCAGACATCGACTTCGACAGATCACTCTTTTCACTTCTTCAAGTTCAAACTTCTACTTCAACAGATAATATTTCTACTTCGATAGATAAGACTTCTTCTTTAATAGATCAGACTTCTACTTCAACTGATTTGACTTCTATTTTGATAAATGAGACTTCTACTTTAACAGATCAGCCATCAACTTTGACAGATCAGACTTAAATTTGATAAATCTGACTTGTACTTCAATAGATCAGACTTCTACTTCAACTGTTAAGACTTCTACTTCAACAATTTAGATTTCGACTTCGATAGATTGCACTTTTCACTTCACCAAGTTAAAACTTTTACATGAACAGATCAGACTTCTACTTCAAAAAATTAGACTTTTACTTTGAAAGTTCAGACTTTGACTTCGATAGATAAAAATTTTTACATTACCAAATTCAGACTTCCTTTGACTTTGACTGATCACACTTTTCAATTCATCAAGTTCAGACTTCTACTTTGATAAATCTGACTTGGTCTTCGGTAGATCACAATTTTCACGTCACCTATTTCGGACTTCTACTTTGACTGATTAGAATATTATTTCGACAGATCATACTTTTTACTTCATCAAGTTCAAAGTTTTACTTCAACAAATTAGATTTTTACTTGAATAGATCATACTTCTACTTCGACAGTTCATACTTCAACTTCGACAAATAAGACTTCGACTTAGACCGATCACTCTTTTCACTTCACCAAGTTAAAACATCTACTTCAACTGATCAGATATCTACATCAACAGATCAGACTTCTACTTTGACAAATCAGACTTCTACATCATCGGATCAGCCTTATACTTCGAAAGATCAAACTTCAAATTCGACAGACCAGATTTCTACTTTAAAATATCAGACTTCTACTTCGACAGTTTAGACTTCAACCTCAACAATTCAGACTTCGACTTCGATAGATAACACCTTTCACATCGCCAAGCTCAAAATTTAACTACAACAAATTAGACTCCTACTTCAACAGATTAGGCTTCTACTTTAAAAGATCAGACTTCTACTTTGACAGATCATAGTTTTTACTTCACCAAATTCAGACATCCTTCGAATTCGACAGATCATTCTTTTTACATCATCAAGTTCAAACTTCTTCTTCGATAAATTGGACTTCAACTTCGACAGATCACAATTTTCACGTTTCCAAGTTCAGACTTCTACTTCAAAAAATCAAAATATTACTTCGACAGATTGCACTTTTCGCTTTACAAAGTTCAAATTTCTACTTCAACAGATCAAACTTTAACTTTAGTAGATTAGACTTCTACTTCGACAGTTCAGACTTTGACTTCGACGAATCAGACTTTGACATCGACAGATCACTCTTTTTATTTCACTAAGTTCAAACTTCTACTTCAACAGATCAGACTTCTATTTTAATATATCAAAATTCTACTTCAACAGATCAGACTTCTACTTTAACAGATCAAAATTTAACTTTGACAGATCAGACTTCTACTTTGACAGATCAGAATTAAACTTCAGCAGATTGGCCTTTTACTTTGACATATCAGATTTCAAATTCGACAGATTAGACTTCAACTTCAGCAGATCTAACTTCTAATTTAACAGATCAGGCTTCTACTTTCTACAGATCAGAATTCTACTTCGACAGTTTAGACTTTGACTTCCACAAATCTGACTTCAACTTTGACTGATCACTATTTTCACTTCTCCATGTATAAACTTCTACTTTAGCATATCAGACTTCTACTTTGATAGATCAGACTTCTACTTTAATAGACCAGACTTCTCCTTCAACTGATCAGACTTCTACTTTGAAAAATTAGACTTCAACTTAAATAGATCAGCATTCTACTTCGAAAGATCAGTCTTCTAATTTGACAGATGAGACTTCTACTTCAACAGATCCGACTTCTACTTCAACAGTTTAGACTTCTACTTCTACAGTTCAGACTTTGACTTCGATAGATCACATTTTTCACTTCACCAAGTTCCAACTTTGACTTCAATTGATCAGATTTCAACTTCAACAGATCAGACTTATACTTTGACAGTTCTGACTTTGACATCGACATATCACACTTTTTTCTTCCCCATATTCAGACTTACATTGACTTCGATAGATCACAATTTTTATGTCACTAAGTTTAAACATCTACTTTGACAGATCGGAATATTATTTCCACAGATCACGCATTTTACTTCACCAAGTTCCAACTTTTACTTCAACAGATCAGGCTTCTACTTCAACAGATCTGACTTCTACTTCAAAAGTTATGACTTTGACTTTGACAAATCAGACTTTGACTTTGACATATCACTTTTTTCACTTATCCAAATCAAACTTCTACTTCATCAAATCAGACTACTACTTCAGCAGATCAGACTTCTAATACTTCGCTAGTTCAGACTTCGACTTGGACAAATATGACTTTGACTTTAACTTTGACAGATCACTCTTTTAACTTTACCATGTTCAAACTTCAACTTCAACACATCAGACTTTTACTTTGACAGATCAAATTTTTACTTCAACAGATCAGACTTCTGTTTTAGCAGATCAGACTTCTACTTTGACAGATCAGACTTTTAGATTAATAGATCAGCCTTCTACTTCGACTGATCAGACTTCTAATTTAATTGATCAGGCTTCAACATCAATAGATCAGACTTCTAATTCGACAGATCAGGCTTCTACTTCAACATATCAGACTTCTACTTCCATAGTTCAGACTTCGACTTTGACAAATCAGACTTGGACTACGACTGATAACTCTTTTCACTTCGCCAAGTTTAAACTTCTACTTCAACAGATCAGACTTCTACTTCGATAGATCAGACTTCTACTTTAATAGATCAGGCTTCAACTTCAAATGATCAGACTTCTACTTTGACAGATCAGACTTCTACTTTAACAGATCAGCCTTCTACTATGACAAATCAGCCTTCTAATTTGACAGATCAAAATTGTACTTCAACAGATCAGACTTCTGCTTCAACAATTTAAACTTCTTCTTCAACAATTCAAACTTCGACTTCGATAGATCATACTTTTCACTTCACCAAGTTCAAACTTCTACTTCAGCAGAACAGACTTCTACTTCGACAGTTCAGACTTCGACTGATCAAATTTTTTTCTTCACCAAATTCAGATTTATTTCGACTTCGATTGATCACAATTTTCGATTCATCTAGTTTAGACTTCTACTTAGAAAAATCAGATTTCGACTTCCACAGATCATAATTTTCAGGTCACCATGTTCAGACTTCTAATTGGACAGATCAGAATATTACTTCGACAAATTGCACTTTTCACTTCATCAAATTCAAACTTCTACTTCAACCGATAAGACTTCTACTTCGGCCGTTCAGACTTCAACTTCAACAAATTAGACTTTGACTTTGACAGATCACTCTTTTCACTTATCTAAGACTAAACTTCTACTTCAATAGATTAGACTAATACTTCGACTGTTCAGACTTCATCTTCGACAAATCTGACTTCGACTTCGACAAATCACTCATTTCACTTCACCAAGTTCAAACTTCTACTTCAGCAGATCAGACTTTTATTGTGACAGATTAGACTTCTATTTCAAAAGATCAAACTTCTACTTCAACATATCAAATTTCTACTTTGATAGATCAGACTTCAAATTTGACAGATCAAACTTCAACTTCAATAGATCAGACTTTTACTTCAACAGATCAGACTTCTACTTCAACAGTTTAGACTTCTACATTAGCAGTTCGGACTTTGACTTCGATAGATCACACATTTTACATCACCAAGTTTGAAATTCAACTTCAACAAATTAGACTTCTACTTCAGCAGATCAAACTTCTACTTTGACAGTTCAGACTTCGAATTCGACAGATCGGATTTTTTACTTCACCAAATTTAGACTTTCTTTGATTTCGACAGATTAAAATTTTTATTTCATCTAGTTCAAACTTCTTCTATGAAAAATCAAACTTTTTGCGTTACCAATTTCAGAATTCTCTTTCGAAAGATCTGAATATTATATCGGCAAATCGTACTATTAACTTCACCAAGTTCAAACTTCTACTTTACCAAATCAGACTTCAACTTTGTTACTTCAGACTTCTACTTCGACAAATAAGACTTTGATTTTGACAGATCACTCTTTTTACTTTTCCAAGTTCAAACTTCAACTTCTATAGATGAGACTTCTACTTCGATAGATTAGACTTCGTATTCAACTGATCAGATATCTACTTTAACAGGTCAGACTTCTTCTTTAACAAATCAGACATCAACTTTAACAGATCAGCCTTCGACTTCGACTGATCAGACTTCTTATTTGACATATCAAACATCTACTTCAATAGATCAAACTTCTAATTCGACAGATCAGGCTTGTACTTCAACAGAATAGATATCTACTTCGACAGTTCAGACTTCTACTTCGGCAAATCAGACTTGGACTTCAAGTTATAACTCCATTCACTTCACAAAGTTTAAAATTCTACTTCAACAGATCAGACTTCTACTTCGATAGATCAAACTTCTACTTCAACTGATCAGACTTCTACTTTGACATATCACACTTCTACTTTAACAGCTCAGCCTTCTACTTCTATAAATAAGACTTCTAATTTGACAGATCAGACTTATACTTCAACAGATCAGACTTTTACTTCAACAATTTAGACTTTTACTTCAACAATTCAGACCTCGACTTCGATAAATCACACTTTTCACTTTACAAAGTTCAAACTTCTACTTCATTAGATCAGACTTCTACTTTGACAGTTCTGAATTCGACTTCGGCAGTTCAAATATTTTACTTCACCAAATTCAGACATCCTTCGACTTCAATTGATCACACTTTTCAATTCATCTAGTTCAGAGTTCTTCTTAGAAAAATCAGACTTTGACTTCCACAGATCACAATTTCTACGTCACTAAGTTCAGACTTCAACTTTGACAGATCAAAATATTACTTTGACAGATCACACTTTTTACTTCATCAAGTTCAAACTTCTACTTTAACCGATCAGACTTCTACTTCAATAGATTAGACTTCTACTTCGACCGTTTAGACTTCAACTTTGACAAATAAGACTTTGACTTCGACAGATCACTCATTTAACTTCACCAAGTTCAAACTTCTACTTTATCAAATCAGACTTCTATTTCAATAAATCAGACTTCTACTTCAAAAGATCAGACTTCTACTTCAGCAGATCTGACTTCTACTTCAGCAGATCAGACTTCTACTTCGACAGTTTAGACTTCTACATTGGCAGTTTAGACTTCGACTTCGATAGATCACACATTTCGCATCACCAAGTTTGAAATTAAACTTCAACAAATTAGGGTTCTACTTCAACAGATCAAACTTCTATTTTGGCAGTTCAGACTTCGACTTCGACAGATCAGATTTTTTACTTCACCAAATTCAGACTTCCTTCGATTTCGACAGATTAAAATTTTTATTTCATCTAGTTCAAACTTCTACTATGAAAAATCAAACTTTTCACGTTACCAATTTCAGACTTCCCCTTCAAAAGATCAGAATAATGCATCGGCAAATCGTATTATTCACTTCACCAAGTTCAAACTTCTACTTCACCAGATCAGACTTCAAATTCGTTAGTTCAGACGTCGACTTCAGAAAATAAGACTTTGACTTTGACAGATCACTCTTTTTACTTTAGCAAGTTCAAACTTCAACTTTAATAGTTGAGAGTTCTACTTCGACAGATCAGACTTCTTCTTCAACTGATCAGACATCTGCTTCAACAGATCAGACTTTTACTTTGACAAATCAGACATCTACTTTATCAGATCAGCCTTCGACTTCGACTGATCAGACTTCTTATTCGATAGATCAGACCTCTATTTTAATAGATTAAACTTCTAATTCGACAGATCAGGCTTGTACTTCAACAGAATAGACATCTACTTCGGCAGTTCAGACTTCTACTTCGACAAATCAGACTTGGACATCGTGTTATAACTCCTTTCACTTCACCAAGTTCAAAATTCTACTTTAACAGATCAGACTTCTACTTCGATAGATTAAACTTCTACTTTAATAGATCAGACTTCTACCTCAACTGATCAGACTTCTACTTTAACATATCAGACTTCTACTTTAGCAGATCAGCCATCTACTTCTATTAATAAGACTTCTAATTTGACAGATCAGACTTGTACTTTAATAGATCATACTTCTACTTCAACAATTTAGACTTCTACTTCAACAATTCAGACTTCGACTTTGATAGATTATACTTTTCACTTTACAAAGTTCAAACTTCTACTTCATTAGTTCAGGCTTCTACTTTGATAGGTCAGAATTCGACTTCAGCAGTTCAAATTTTTTACTTCACCAAATTTATACATCCTTCGACTTCGATTGATCACACTTTTCAATTCATATAGTTCAGAGTTCTTCTTAGAAAATCAGACTTTGACTTCCACAGATCACAATTTTCACGTCACCAAGTTTAGACTTCAACTTTGACAGATCAGAATATTACTTTGACAGATCGCACTTTTCACTTCATCAAGTTCAAACTTCTACTTCAACCGATCAGACTTCTACTTCAATAGATCAGACTTCTACTTCGACCGTTCAGACTTCAACTTCGACATATTAGACTTTGACTTTGACAGATCACTCAGTTAACTTCACCAAGTTTAAACTTCTACTTTAACAGATTAGACTTCTATTTTGATAAATCAGACTTCTACTTTGAAAGATCAGACTTCTACTTCAGCAGATCAGACTTCTAGTTTGACTGATCAGACTTCAACATCAACAGATCAACCTTCTACTTTGACAAATCAGACTTCTAATTTGACAGATTAAACCTAAACTTTAACAGATCAGACTTCTACTTCGGCATTTTAAACTTTAACATCAACAGTTCAGACTTCGACTTTGATAAATCTCACTTTTTACATAACCAAGTTCAAAATTCTACTTCGACAAATTAAACTTATAATTCAAATGATCTGACTTCTACTTTGGCAGTTCTGACTTCGACAGATCGTATTTTTAACTTTACCAAATTCAGTCATCCTTCAAATTCGACAGATCGCAATTTTCCCTTCTAGTTCAAACTTCAACTTTGATAAATCAGACTTCGACTTCAGAAGATCACAATTTTAATGTTTCCAAGTTTAGACTGCTACTTCACCAGATTAGAATATTACTTTGACAGATCGCTCTTTTCACTTCACAAAGTTCAAAGTTCTACTTCAATAGATCAGACTTCTACTTTAATAGATCAGACTTCTACTTTGACATTTCAGACTTCGACTTCAACAAATTTGACTTCGACTTCGACAGATCACTCTTTTCACTTCACCAAGTTCAAACCTCTACTTCAGCAGATCAGACTTCTACTTCGACGGATCAGACTTCTACTTCCACAGATCAGACTTTAACTTCAACTAATCATCTTTCTACTTCTACAGATCAGACATCTAATTCGGCAGATCAAACTTCTACTTCAACATATCGGACTCCTAATTTGAAAAATCTGGCTTCTACTTCAGCAGATCAGACTTCTACTTTGACAAATCAGACTTCGACTTCGTCAGATCGTCCTTTTCACTTCACCAAGTTCAAACTTCTACTTCAATAGATCCGACTTCTACTTCGATAGATTGGACTTCAGCTTCAACTGATCAGACTTCTACTTTGATAAATAAGGCTTCTATTTTAACAGATCAGCTTTCGACTTCGACAGATTAGACTTCAAATATGACAGATTGGAGTTGTACATCAACAGATCAGACTTCTACTTTAACAGTTTAGACTTCTACTTCAACAGTTTAGACTTCTACTTCAACAATTCAGACTTCGACTTAGATAGATCACACTTTTCACTTCGCCAAGTTAAAACTTTTACGTCAACAGATTAGACTTCTACTTCAATAGATTAGACTTCTACTTTGACTGTTCAGACTTTGATTTTGACAGATAACATTTTTTACTTCACCAAATTCAGACATCCTTCGACTTCGACAAATCACACTTTTTACTTCATCTAGTCCAAACTTCTACTTTGATAAATCAGACTTCGACTGATCACAATTTTCGCGTTTCCAAGTTTAGACTTTTTCATCGACAGATCAGAATATTACTTCGACAGATCGTATTGTTAACTTCTCATAGTTAAAACATCTACTTTAACTGATTAGACTTCAACATCAATAGATTAGACTTCGACTTTGACAATTCAGACTTCGTCTTCGACAAATCAGACTTTGACTTTGACAGATGACTCTTTACACTTCACCAAGATTAAACTTTTAATTCAACAGATCGGATTTCAACTTCGACAGATCAGAGTTCTACTTCAACAGATCAGACTTCTACATCAACAGATCAGACTTCAACTTTGGCAGATCAGACTTCAACTTTAATAGATCAGCCTTCTACATCGAGAGATCAGACTTCTAATTTGACAGATTTGTCTTCTACTTCAGCAGATCAGACTTCTGATTCAACAGATCCGGCTTCTACTTCAGCAGATCAGATTTCTACTTTGACAGTTCAGACTTTGACTTCGACAAATCTTACTTTGACTTCGGCTGATCACTTTTTTCACTTCACAAAGTACAAACTTCTACTTCAACAGATTAGACTTACTTCGATAGATCAAACTTCTATTTTAACAGATTAGATTTCTTCTTCAACTGATCTAACTTTTATTTTGACTGATCAGATTGCAACTTCAACAGATAGGCCTTCTACTTCAACAAATCAGACATCTACTTCGACAGTTTAAGCTTCTACTTCAACATTTCAGACTTTGACTTCGATAGATCATACTTTTCACTTCACCAAGTTCGAACTTCTACTTCAACAGATCAGACTTCTACTACGACAATTCAGACTTCGACATCGACAAATCACATTTTTTCCTTTCCCAAATTCGGATTTCCTTCGAATTTGATAGATCACACTTTTCAGTTCATCTAGTTCAGACTTTTACTTCGATAAATCAGACTTCGACTTCGACAGATTACAATTTTTACGTCACCAAGTTATGACTTCTACTTCGACAGATCAGAATATTACTTCGACAGATCGCACTTTTAATTCATTAAGTTCAAACTTTAACTTCAACAAATTTGACTTCTACTCAACAAATCAGATTTCTACTTCGACAGTTCAGACTTTGACTACGACAAATTTGACTTCGACTTCGACAGTTTACCCTTTTAATATCATCAAGTTCAAACTTCTACTTCAACAGATTTGACTGCAACTTTAATAGATTTTACTTCTACTTCAGCAAATTAGACTTCTACTTCAACAGATCGGACTTCTACTTTAACAGATCAATCTTCTACTTCAACAGATCAGACTTCAACTTCGACAGTTTAGACTTTGACTTCGACAGATCACATGTTTTACTTTACCAAATTAAGACATCCTTCGACTTCGACAAATCACAATTTTAGCTTTATCTAATTCCAACTTCTACATTGGTAAATCAGACTTCGACTTCGACAGATCATAATTTTCGCGTTTCCAAGTTTAGACTTCTACCTCAACATATCAGACTTCAACTTCAACGGATTAGACTTCTACTTCGGCAGTTCAGACTTCGTATTAGACAAATCAGACTTTGACTTCGACAGATTACTCTTTTTACTTCACCAAGTTCAAACTTCTACTTCAACAGATCAGACTTCTACTTCGACAGATCAGACTTCTACTTCAACAGATTAGACTTCTACTTCAAAAGATCAGACTTCTACTTTGAAATATCAGACTTCTACTTTATCAGATTAGTCTTCTAGTTTGACAGATCAGACTTCTAATTCGACAGACCAAACTTCTACTTTAACAGATCAGACTTCTATTTTGACAGTTTTGACTTCTACTTCAACAGTTCAAACATCATCTTCGATAGATCACATTTTTCACTTTACCAAGTTCAAACTTCTACTGCAACAGATCAGACTTCGCCTTCAACAGATCAGACTTCTACTCCGACGGTTCAGACTTCGACTTCTGCATATTAGATTTTTTACTTCACTAAATTCAGACTTCCTTCGACTTTGGCAGATCATACTTTTCATTTCATCTAGTTCGAACTTCTACTACGATAAATCAGACTTTCACGTTACAAAGTTCAGACTTCTACTTCGACAAATAAAAATATTACTTCGGCAGATCGTACTTTTCACTTCACCATGTTCCAACTTCGACTTCCACAGATCAGACTTCAACTTCAACCGATTAGACTTTTACTTCGACAATTCAGAATTCTACTTTAACTAATTAGACTTCTACTTTAGCAGATCAGACTTTTACTATGACAGATTATACTTCTATTTCAGCAGATTAGCCTTCTACTTCTATTGATCAGACTTCTAAATCGACTGATCAGACTTCTACTTCAACATATCAGACTTCTAATTCGAAAGATTAGACTTCTACTTCAACAGATCAGACTTCTACTTTAACAGTTCAGACTTTTACTTCGACAAATCGGATTTTAACTTCAACAGATCACTTATTTTACTTCACCAAGTTCATGCTTCTACTTCAGCAGATCTGACATCTACTTTTATAGATCAGACTTCTACTTTGATAGATCAGACATTTACTTCGATTGATTAAACTTCTAGTTCAACTAATCAGACTTCTACTTTCACAGATCAGACTTCTATTTTAACAGATCAGCCTTATACTTCGATAGATTAGACTTCTAATTTGACAAATCAGACTTGTACTTTTGCAGATCAGACTTCAACTTCAACAATTCATTCTTCGACTTCGATAGATCACACTTTAAACTTTACCAAGTTCAAACTTCTACTTCAACAGATCAAACTTCAACTTCAACTGATCAGACTTCTACTTCGGCAGTTAAGACTACGACTTTGACATATCACATTTATTACTTCACCAAATTAAGACATCCTTCGACTTCGAAAGATCATACTTTTTACTTTATCTAGTTCTGACTTCTACTTTGATAAATTAGACTTTGACTTCGACAGATCATAATTTTCACGTCACCAAGTTAAGATTTCTACTTCAACAGATCCGAATATTACTTCAGCAGATCACACTTTTTACTTCATCAAGTTCAAACTTCATCTTCAACAGATCTGACTTCTACTCAATAAATCTGATTTCTACTTCGACAGTTCAGACTTCGACTACGACAAATTAGACTTCGACTTCGACAGTTCACTCTTTTCACTTCACCAAGTTCAAACTTCTACTTCAATAGATCAGACTTCAACTTCAACAGATTTGACTTCTACTTCGAAAGTTCAGACTTCGACCTCGACAGATCAAATTTTTTTCTTCACCAAATTCAGACATCCTTCGACTTTGACAAATCACACTTTTAATTCATCTTGTTTTGACTTCTACTTCGATAAATCAAACTTCGAATTCGACAAATCTCAATATTCACGTCACCAAGTTCAGACTTCATCTTCGACAGATCAGAATATTACTTCGACAGATCGCACTTTTCACCTCATCAAGTTCAGACTTCTACTTTAACAGATCAGACTTCTATTTCAACAGATCAGACTCCTACTTTAGCAGATTAGACTTCTACTTCAGCAGATCAGACTTCTATTTTGGCAGATCAAACTTCTGCTTTAATAGATCAGACTTCTACTTTGACAGATCTGACATTTACTTCTACTTCGACTGATCAAACTTCTACTTGAACAGATTAGACTTCTACTTCAATTGATCAGACTTCTACTTCTTCAGATCGGCCTTCTACTTTGTCATATTAGACTTCTACTTTAGAATATCAGCCTTCTACTTCGACTGATCAAACTCCTACTTTAGCAGATCAATCTTCTACTTCAACAGATCAGCTTTCTACTTCAACAGATCAGACTTCTAATTTGGTAGATCAGCTATCTACTTTGACAGATCAGACTTCTACTCTAACAGATTAGACTTCTACTTCTACAGATCAAACTTTTACTTTGACTGATAAGACTTCTACTTTAACATATCAGACTTCTACTTCAACAGATCAGACTTCTACTTTGACAGATCTGACTTCTACTTCAACAGATCAGTCTTCTACTTCGAAAGATCAGACTTCTACTTCAACAGATCTGACTTCTAGTTTATCAGATCTGCCTTCTACTTCAACAGATCAATCTTCTTCTTCGACAGATCAGACTTCTACTTTGACAGATCAGACGTCTACTTCCACAGATCAGCCTTCTACTTCGACAGATCAGACTTCTACTTCTATAGATTAGCCTTCTACTTCAACGTATCAGACTTCTATTTCAATAGATCAGCCTTCTAGTTCGACAGATCTGACTTCTATTTTAACAGATCTGTCTTCTACTTCAACAGATCAGACTTCTTAAGCAACAGTCAAACCGTTTAACTTCCAACGCCAAACAATTTTCTCAGCAAAGGCCTTTACACCCATTTTTGAGACCTTCACTGAGCGGGGGTGAATGTAGTAGCCTTATTGCAACCTTCTACCCCAGTCATACTTAAAGACTACTCTCAGCCTTCTACCCCAGTCACACACTCGAAGGCTACTTCGAAGCCTACACGAATGTATCGAAGCCTACTCGAATGTATAGAAGCCTATTCTAATCCTTAAGCAAGTCACCCAAAGATTATCCAAAAACGAATCCTCATCTCTAAATAAGCCTCGAGGATGAATTCTACATTACAGATGAAACACTTAGACCATATTGGCAAAACAATATAGCATGACGGGATAGACAGCCAGCTCAGTTGACAAAACAATATAGTTGTTGGCCCGTACAGCTACAGTGACAGACCCGACCACTACTACAATATCAAAGTACAGAGACAGACCCAACAACAATTACAGTAACAGTTCCGACATTTTCTGTGCCCATACCCATTCCGGGATATCCGAATTGTACCCTTGTAATGTGACCTAACCTTGGTGTCTTAGTCTTTCCTAAGATTCTATAAATAGGAGCGATGGGGAACCAAGGGGAAGTTACAAATATCCCCCCCAGTCCCTTTGTAGTTTACCTTCGATTACTCATCTGTAATATAAACTTTCTTAAAAAAATTCATCAGAGGTCGTAGAGTGTCACATTCGGACCTCTACGTAAGTATATTGTCTATTGATTTTCTGCATTCAAGGTTATATACTTGAATTCCTTTGTTTGAAGATAAAACCCCGTGGTGTAAGAGCCGATTTCCTCTCCGAAAGAAGTTTGGCCCCTACAATTGCCATTAGTGCTTTGATTTGTTCCAGATCGATTTCGATTCCCCTTTTACTAATCAGATGCCCTTGAAATTTGATGGAAGTAACACCGAATTAGTATTTTTCAGGGTTAAGTTGCATCTTTTAAGTACGAAGGATATCAAATATGGTTTGGTGGTTGATGTAATGATTTTCACGCTTCAATTTTTTGCAGATCATATCATCGATGTATACTTCCATGATTTTGCCTAAATGATCTTTGTACATTTTGGTGATGAGTAATTGAGAAGTGGCTTCTGCATTCTTTAATCCAAAGGGCATTACCGTGTAATAGTTAAAACTTCTTTCTGTGATTAAAGTTGTTTTTTCCTAATCTTCTTCGGCGAGTGGAACCTGATTATAACCAGAAGCTACATCCATCATCGAAAGAAGTTTGTGTTCTACGACAGAGTTGAGGAGATGCGAGATAAGTGGGAGAGGAAAGTTATCTTTCGGGGTAAACTTGTTGGGTTCTATAAAATTAACACAAACTCTGATTTTTCCATTCTTCTTCAGGACTACCACTATGTTAGAAACCCATTATGGATATTTGGCTTCTATGATAAATCTTGCACAAATAGTTTATCAATTTCCTCATTAATGGCTTCCCAAAGGCGAGGAGCTAGATTTCAATGCTTCTATACAATTGCTTTGCTGTCCAGAAGGAGGTTGGGCTTGTGACATGTGATTGAAGGTTGAATGCCAGGCATCTCATGGAAATACCATGCAAAGATATCGACGTTTTTCTTAAGGAGCTGGATCATGGTTTATTTCTCATTGGATGGCAGCTTAGAGCCAATAAAGGTGTTACGCCCAGGCCCGTCTAGTTTGATGGAATCTACTACCTCAGTGTCATGTTGCTCAAATATGGAGGAGCTTCATACTGTAGTTGCTATGCCTTTAGAAGTTTTGCCGTATGAGAGTTGGTGGTGGTATTATTGCACATACGTGCAACTGCTTGGTTACTTTTGATCTTGTAGACTCTGTGATCTATTAGAAATCTCAATGCTAAATGATATGTAGAAGGTACTGCTTTGATTGAATGTAGCCAACTCTACACTAAAATTCCCCGATATTTGGATTTAGCATCGATGACCACGAATTTAGCAAAAGTGGTTTCAGACCCCGTTTGAACTTGTAGTGTGATTTCTCCTGTTGCCAATTATTTTGAACCGTTAAAGCCTATGATCATGGTTGTCGAAGCTTTTACCACATCTTTGAGTCGGAGAACTTCAATTGTTCTTTTGAACAAAACATCTGTGGTGCTTCCTGTATTGACGAAAAACGTGTGTAGGTAGTCTTATCTTACTTTGAGTATAATAACCAGAGGGTCACTGTGAGGGTACTCTATATGGTTGGTGTCGCAGTCCTTGAAGGTAATATGGTACGGACGTTTTGATTTGTTAGAGCAGGGAAGAAGTTTTGCTAATTTATCTGAGGAAGTCATTTTGCAACAAGATGTAATTCGATCGTCTTATTTTCTTTTCTTTCCTTTTTCAATTTCAATCATCTAAAGATGGCGAGCTTGCCCTTGGCCTTGTTCTTGTTCGACGTTTTTGTTCTTAGCTTCTTCTTCGCGGAACTTTTGAATGTCAACTACATAATTATGCAGTCTGCCAGCTAATGGAATGCGATGAATAATTTGAATAAGAGAGTAGCAGCTATCAGTTTAATGACTATGCACGCTGTGATACTGACATAAAGGCTGGTTGGGCATATCAAGAATTGTTTGTGCTGCCTGATAGAACTCATCTCCCTTTATCGTTTGTAGGATAGTGGAGAGAGTTGTTGCCATTAGAGGAAGAATGGGTACGAGTCTGTCTGGCCTTCCGTCCCTTCTTATAGTGTTGTTGGTGTTTCTTTCGCATTGCTTAGGTGTTTTCGTAGTGGTTGATTTTTTGGGTTGAGATGTAAATGTTTCATGAGAATTGATGACAGATGAGTTCTTCATCTTATCTTTCTTGGATCGCTCTAATTCGATATAGTTATTAACGACATCAATAATTTCTATCACCGTTCTGGGCTTGTGCAAGGTAAGTTCTTCTCAAACTTTGGAATTGATATGTAAAGCTGAGGTGAATGCTGGAACGACGATCTTGGGATGTGAGTTCCCAATCTTTTGGGCTTCCTGTAAGAAACGTTTGTAAAAGCTTGCAAAGGTTTCTTTTATAACTTGCTCGAAGAAGAACAAGGAATCTACAGTTATCTTTCTCTCCTTAGCATTAGCTTAATCTAACTCGAAGAGACGCTGTAACTGGCTGAATGTGGCGATGGAGCCTTCTGGGATAGTATGGAACCATCTAAGTGGTTCCTCTTTCAGGCTCATGTGGAATAATCTGCATAGCATGTTGTCAAGTTTGGAGTATAATCCAACTCTGGCTTTCAAGTGTCGAACGTGGGTGTGAGGGTTAGTGAGCCCTGCATACTGAATATATTTGGGCATATAGAAATTATCTGGAATGGGCATAACTTCGAGGTGAGGTAAAATGGGGTTTGTCGCAATTCTGTCGAGGCAGACCTTCGGCCTATAATATAAGAGTTTATGGCCTAGATCCTATTGTTTAGGTCATCCAAAGTGATGAACTATGGTGGAGGAATTGTTATGGCTGCAACTTGTAGATCAAAGTCTCCCTATCCTTCAGGTCTCAATTGGTACCTGATTGGTCTTATTTCTGGTGGTGGGGGAGTTTGATGACGCGTGTGTCGACTTCCTTGAGTTGTCAATGCGTGGATCGTGAAGTTTGTACTCTTTCTTCTCGTGGCTAATTTTCTCACTGGGTTGCCCTGGATCGATGATCACTTCAAGCTTGAGGAGGTGACGTTTGATGGACAGTGAGTCGATCTTGAGTTCTCCATAAATTCTCCTTCTCTTTCTGATGTATCAAATTTTTCTGGTCTAAGGCTTTTCTCCTTTCGTCTTGTAGTATCATATTCTCCAGATTCAACAACAATAGGACAGTACTCTGTAGTCGAAGATAGCTCAACACTCTGTAGTCGAAGACAACTCAACATTCTAGATGATTCTGTAAGTCCTTGACTTACCAAAAGTAGCTGTTGAAGCCTGGCCAAGAAGGAACTATTAGAGATCCACAAAGTTTGCCCACTACCCTCAGAATAGGAGACTCTTTCTTTATTTTAGTAAACTGCCTGTATATACTATAAATACAGGCAGAGAATAGGTTTAAAAAGGACCCGCAAGTCTTATATTTCTGAATCCTAAACGCTAGCAGTATTCAGAAAACTTGTAATAACTAGCATCTACTAGATTTTACATCAAATCCTCCTCAAGGTCATGGTTTTTCTCAATTTCTTCTGAGTTTTACACGTAAAATCTTGGTTGTTTAGTTCTTTATTATGCAATCCTTACGAACAAGTATTGGCGAAGGTTTTCCTCCCGGAAAACATGCCATTACAATTGGCGCCGTCTGTGGGAAATCTATACTTTTTTTTACTACTTCTAATCTAAATACCATCCGATGACAAATATGAACTTGAGAAGTCATTCCAGTACAGTAAGAGATCAGCACATTCTAGGAGCTCTTGATCTGAATGGTGTAGTCCTTGAACTTCAAAAACAAATGGCCACCGAAAAAACTCAGAGACTGGAAGATCGCCGCATCCACGTTCAAGCGTTACAGACATAAAGAGACGTACGGAGAAAAGCCCTAGATCAGTAAAGTCAAGCACATCAAAAGGAGATTGAAAGATTGTGAAGAACACAAGATTGAATCACAGCTCGCCAAGCGTCACCGCCACTGGCTTGAAGTGAACATCAATTAAGAGAAGTTAACGCGATGATCAGCCGAGAGAAGACGACCAGCGAATGTCTCGATCCAGATCTGGAAATCCAAATAGAGTCTCTCGACATTTTGGTTTAACTTCTTCATCCTAGATAACCCAAGGAAGTCGACGTACACGTTATCAAACCCCTCCACCATAAAGGAGGCCTGTTATAGATCGATTGGGACCAGAGGGACAGGGCGATTTTGTTCCTCAAATTGCATCCTTACCTTTTCCCCCACCACAATTCGTCACTTTGAATGTCCTTAACAAAAAAATTCAAGGCATCAACTCTGACATCCCAAGCCGGAGATCTGTGCTTGATACGATCGAAACAAACCCCATTTCCCCATACCTCAAAAATATGCCCAATCTAGAAAATTTCCATATACCCAAATTCATCCAGTATACAGGCCTCAGTGATCTGCTTGCACATGTTCGACATTATAAAGCCGCAGTTGGGTTATACTCCAAACTCGATCATATGCTGTACGACTATTCAACATGTGCCTAAAAGAGGAACTACTCCGATGGTTCCACACTTTCCAAAAAGCCTCCATCATTACCTTCAGCCTATTGTAAAGTCTTTTCGAATCAAACTAAGCTCATGCTTGGGAGCGTGAAATCATCTTGAACTCTTTGTTTTACTTCGAGCAAGGCGCGAAAGAAACCTTGGCAAATTTTTATAAAAGTTGCATGCAATAAAAACAGGAGATTGGAAATTCAGACCCCAAAATCGTGGTTCCAGCATTCACCTCCACCTTGCATATCGACTCAAAAGTTCATGAAGAACTTACTCAACATAAGCCACGTACGGTCACCGAAATGATTAACGTGGTTAATAATTATATCGAGCTGGAGCGATCAAAGAAAGATAAGATGAAAAGATCCTCAGTTATACATTCTCGAGAAGCATCTTCGGCCCCATCCTAAATAGCAGTCACTACATCAGTACCATAGCCACGCGATAAAAATACTAATAACAATAGAAGAAAGGAGGGCAAGCCTGACAGACTTGTCCCAATTCTGCCACCAATGACAACAACCCTCTCCACTATCTTGCCGATGATAAAGGGAGATGAGTGTTATCGCGCGAGACAAGCTATTACAGATTTTCCGAACATACCCTTATATCAGTATCATAATGTGCATAGTCATGAAACTGATAGCTGTTACTCCCTCATACGTATTTTTCATCGTATCCTCTTAGCTTGAAGACTCCACAATTATGCCATTAATATTCAGAAATTTCTAGAAGAGCAAGCAAAAAAAAAATGGAAGTTGAACAAAATCATATACAGGGCCAAGCTCGCCATTTGTATATGATCGAGATTAAAAAAGGGAGGAAAAGAAAACAAGGCGATCGTATTACGTCTTGCTGCAAAATAACTTCCTCAGAAAAATCGGTAAATCTCTTTCCAAGCACCAGTAAATCCAAACGTCCTTACCAGATAACGTTCGAGGACAGCGACACCAGTCATGTACAATACCCTCATGAAAGTATATGTCGTTGATATGATCTGAAAAAGTCTAAAAAGGAAAGATCATCTTAAAAGCCTCCAAACTATCTTCGATATCCTTCGCAAGTACCAGATAAAACTCAACCCAGAGAAATGTCAATTTGGTGTCGCATCTAGAAAATTCATGGGCCATCTAGACAGCAAAAGAGGAATCAAAATTGACCCTACTCAAATCAAAGTCATTTGATCGATGCAAAATTCTTTACCTTCTTCTTCGTGGCAACCCCACTCCTTTTTCGAAGAAATCGCAAAACGAAGTTATTTGGACTCCTCACTGTAAAATCGCATTCCAGGATCTTAAACGATACTTGGGGCGTCCTCTCATAATAAGTACTCCAATTGATGGTAAAACATTTACCATGTACCACCATCGATGACTCCATCAGTTCTGTCCTTATTCGAGAAGATGCAGGGATCGTGAAACCAATTTACTTTATCAGTAAAACACTTATGCCTGCTGAAAAAGGATATACTACCACGGAGAAGCAATTGCTCGCCTTGTTTTATAGCTCTTTAAAACTCTGTCCATACTTCCAAGATCACCCCATCAAAGTCATTACAAAATAGCCCCTCAAATTCGTATTCTCCAAAAAGGAAAAATCTCGACGAGTTTAACAATGGTATGTTTTCCTTGGGAAATATGATATTTATTTTCAACCTCAAATATCCATGAAGGGACAAGCAGTAGCCAACTTTTTGGCAGACTTTCCCATCGAAGACCCTGATTGGGAAGAACTCGAAGAATTCTTCACCGATGACCCAATTGTAGAACCAAATGCATGGTCCTAGAGTTTCGGATGGCAACTTTTTCCGAACAGATCGGCAGGACCACAAGGATCTAGAATTGGCATTGTCCACGTCACACCTTTCAATCATCGCATAGAGAAAGCTATAAAACTTAAATTTTATGCTACCAATAATGAAACGGAGTACGAAAGAATCTTGCACGGTCTTGATCTTGAACTTACTCTCGGAGCTGAGGAATTAGCACTATATGTCGACTCCTTACTCGTCGGCAATCATTACAACAAAACTTTCAAGAGAACAGGAAAAATGGTTAATTATGCAGGCCTGGTCGAAGGAAAAATGAAAAAAATTCAAGCATGCAACAATTTCTAATTTACCTCGGCAAGAAAATTGTCATGCCGATGCTTTAGCTTACATCGCTGCAATGCTGGGAGACAGTGAAAAACGATCTTTAGAAATTGAGATCATCGAACATTCTAGCCTCGTTATCTTGTCAACACTCATGATAACAGTTACTGAAAATGACGACCCTCACGACTGGAGAAGACCGTTTTATGCTTACCTTAACACCAATATCCTCCCTAGTGACAAAGAAGATGCTCGATCCCTATTAGCAAAGTACCTCCGATTCCCCATCCAAAATAAAATATAATATCGACTCACTGGAGGCAGACCACATATTGAATCCATATCATAGAAATAGGCTCAGATCAAAATTAAAGAACTTTACGAAGGTATCTGTGGTGCACAAGTTTCCGGACGATCGCTAGCCCAACGTCTATTCACACAAGGACTCTATTGGCCCAAGATGAGACAAGACTGCGAAGACTTTGTTCGTAAATGCTACAAATGCCAAATAATCACTCAGGACATCAAGTGCCCGGCCTTCGACTTACATGTTAGCAATGTCTTTTGGCCATTTAAACGATGGGAAATCGATATCATTGGCCCCTCCCATCCAGCATCGGGAAACATAAGGTTCATCTTAGTTGCCACCGATTGCTTCACCAAGTAGGTATAAGCTGATCCTCAATGCCATACTGAGGAAAATGAGTTCATCAAGTTCCTTTGGGAGTAAATCATTACCCGGTTTGGTTGTCCGCAAATGATACGCTCTAATAATGACAAACAATTCAGCTTCTCTAAAGTCCTTGCTTTCCTTCATAAATACAAAATTCAGTTGACAACTTCTACACCCTATTATCCTCAAGGAAACGGACAAGCTGAAGCCTTCAACAAAAGCACCAAATCTGGCTTACGCAATTGCCCCAACGACAAGAAAGGCTGATGGATCGATAAACTACTCTGTGTATTATGGGCTTACCGCACCACTCCTCGAGTCTCAACAGGGTGCACTCCATTCATGATGGCCTTCGGTACTGAAGTAGTCATAGCCTCAGACTTCGATCTCCCAAGTACTCGACATAAAAATTTAGATAAAGACAATGAAGTCGGTCTCCTTTGTAACCTCAATTGGATCCAGGAAACCAGAGATAAGGCCATTGCAAATTTTTGACGATACCATGATACATTAAAAAAGGCATACAACAAGAAAGTTTGAGAGCAGAAATTCGGTATTGGTGACCTTGTCATACGACGAATACAGGATCATATTCGACCTAAGAATTCTGGAAAATTATCAGAAAACTGGGAGGGACCATATATTGCCAATAACAAAATAGATAACGGAACTTATTGGCTTATGACTGAAGACGAAGTTCAGCTTGAGTACCCATGGAACACTGCCCAGCTTAAACTTTTTTACAGATGATACCCTGTAATCGTTTCCTTCGAATCAAATAAGAAATTTATTTTTATCATTATCTTCTTTACTACTTCGATTTGTTCTCGATCTATACTTTTCATGTATAGGCTTGACAAACGATCTCTTTCTACTTTAACTTGTTCTAGATATATACTTTTCACGTATAGACCTGGCAAATGATCTCTTTCTAGTTTGATTTGTTCTCGATCTATCCTTTTCACGTATAGATCTGACAAGCGATCTCTTTCTACTTTGATTTGATCTCGATCTATACTTCTCAAGTATCTATCAAACAAACGAATTCTTTATTACTTCGTTTTCTCTCAATCAATATTTACTAGGTATGCCTGAGACAAACTAATTCCTTACTATCTTGATTTGTTTTTAGGTTCTTGTTTACTCAGGTGCTAAAACCTATCTAAATTTCACGCGACCACTATCCAATAACAGGACAGTTTTACTCCACGTTCTTTACTTGCCGAACAATATCTTATAAGCTCTCGTTCTTCTCCAAATCTAAATCCAGATACCTATCTCCGGAGATACATCTGGTACTCTTTACTTTCCATTTATTGGCCATCTTTCGCATTTCGCGCACACAAGCATTCTTTACTTATCTGCTCGAATCTACTATCACTTTATCATATCCACTAAACTTATTTACACATGCAAAATAGTTATTTAACTAAACCTTTAAACAAACACCAAAATCCTTTGTACACACCAAATTAAAATGTTTTTGGTCCCACTGACCATTTGTTTCATACTTTCACTTCACACAACATTCTTTAGACATGATTTAACATTTCAGACGGAGATTTTTCTTCATTTAAGGCACCTTCGGGCACCTGCACATCTGATACATCCCCAGGACGACGACCTTTGACCTCCGTCGTCACTTTATTGTCGGCCACCTCAGTTACTCTGCGAACATCAAGCGTATGAGGGACATCATCATCTGAACTGTCGTCACATGGAAGCCAACCAGCTTTTACAAGACCCTTGAAGTATTTTTTCCTTCCTTCTGCTTCCTTGAATTGTTAAAAAAAATGCACCCTCACTTCCTTCCACCTTTGTAATTTTTTTCTTCATTCATCCGAGCTGTCACCCCCTCGAGCAGTTTGTTCTACTCCAGCTCCATTGGTCTGCGAGAATCGCCAACTTGTTCTCTAACATCTTTCCCATGCGCGACTTTCTGCACCGCCAAAGCTTCTTTCATTTCTTTCTCTAACACTTTTTTCGTCTTTGCCAATGCCGCCTCCTTCGTCTTGTTTGCTTCCATCTTGTAATTATTCTGAGTTGCATTCAGCTTGACATTTTCTGCGGTCAATTCTTTCTCTATATTTTGATAGGCAACCAATCGGTTCGCCAACTCACCACTACCCTCAACGCGGCCCATTTCTTCACCCATCAAAATCTTAATCTACGTGAAAATCATATAATGAGTATTTGATTGACCTAACAAACTTTTCATTCAGGCATAAACATTAAAATTTCTCACCTTCGCCAAATTCATCAATCCCTCGCTTAAAATGGTATCTAAGCTATCAATCCCTACAATGCAATCCGCCATATCTTTCTTCAACACATCTACCCCGGCCGAATAAGACTCCATAGTCTTCTGCAACTCCGCGTCAAACTCCTCCAAAAATTTCTTCTTTTATGTCCCACCAGTCGTCTTCTTAGGAGGCACACTACTCGAACCTCGTGGCGGTAACCCACTACCCACGACAGCTGGCTTAGCAGTCACTTCGACACCCTCAACTATCGAGTACTCCTTTTCGGATTCAGCAACGGAGGTGCTTCCGCGTTCACCTTCCTTTTCTTCTTGCTTTTGACAAAGAACTCCCCCAACATAGCATTGATCTCTGTATCTGTGTTGTACCCTACCAGCGAACGATTGTTCAAAGGCAAACTAACATGGCATTGATCTCTGTATCTGTGTTGTACCCTGCTTCTTGAAAAATCTTACTTAGTTGATCTTGATCAATCGCTAAGTTATCGATCCTGCCAAAAAATCCTCTTCTTATCTTATAGAATTCTTCCTCCACTTCTGCCTTCTTCCTGCTCTCCTTCAATGCTGCAACATAGAGATAAAACATAAATTTACCTAACATACATCAAGCCTAAAATTATATTAAACTTAATCATTTAAGTTACCTAACCACAAACCTAGATGAAACAATTTTCTTTTTAGAGGCTCCTCTGGGTCCTTTTGATCGAACTCATAGTTTCCGAACACTAGTAATCATTCGTCGGTATATCAACCTCCAGTTGATACCATATCATAAAACATCGGCCTCTTCAAAAACCTCACCAAGTAACGATACCTGTTTAACTTAGGGTTCGTTTCCAATGTGTAATACACATACAAATCATCTACAGTTATTACCTCTTCCCTTCTGGCCTTAAGTCTATCATTTATTGTACCACATACCCTAAACAGGTCATATACATTTGGATTGAATTGACCCGGGGCTACATTGAAGAAATTCATTAATTTTTTTGGATCCGCCCTAAGAGGTAGCTTTAACCCTTTCTTTATTTGTTCTCGATGAGCAAGAACACCATCTAAGGGTATTTCCTGATCGATCATTTCGTATTGATACTCCTCTAATCTAATATCCCCAGGAATACCATACTTCTTCTTAAAACTTATAATTTCTTTGGTCTCTGGACCCTCCCCATAACATGCTTCTTCGTCATCTCCCATATCTTCTTCGCCCTCTCCCACATCTTCTTCCCCATCCCCACCCCCTTTTCGATCAGTCGTTTGAGCCTCACGATCCACCTCAGCCTCCATCACTCCCTCCTCAGATTCTCTGATAACAGTAGGTACTAACATAAAATTCTTCATACCTCTTGTATCTACAGTACTCGAACCTACTCTGTATCTCCCCCCAAATTGATGCACACAAGTTCTCACATCAATCATCAAGGGCTCTACATCTTCAAGACTCACAAATATATCTTTATCATCATTTATAGTTGGTTCAACCATTTTAATGAAACTGTCAATCAGATTCCATATTTTTACATTGATAGAATCTTTCCTATCTGATACATATATATATGTTCCAAAGTTTATATATTCATAAAGATATCGTTGTCGAGATAACTCTCCAACACCTCATTCACTTTACTATCTGCTACTATTATTTACATTTAAACTTATTACCACAGTTCTCGATCTAGTTTATATCAATTAATTCATCTTGGTATTTTTCATTAACTAGCCATCTGCTTAGTTTTCGATGTTTTTCTATGTTTCATAAGTAACCTCGATAAACTTGTTAATTTTTATCTTTTATCGAATTACTGGAATCTAAACAGCTTCTCGAACACGTTTAACCTTTTCCCGCCAAAAAACAGTTATTTCCATTTTACGAATTCCCTTTCTCCACCACAAAATCTGGCAACAACCATAATCTCTGGTAAATCTGACTATATCACCACCATTTCCCCCATATGCGCCGTAATTGCAGTACCCACCATCTATCTATCTATCTCCTTTTTTCTCCACCAGAAACCCAGAATCACCATCTATCAATCTATCTAAATCACTGATCCTAATTTATTTTACCAAATCCCTATCATATTATTCCAACTCATTCATTTCCAATCTATCTAAACGCATAACAACTCATTCGTCTCCATTTCATTATCGTATTATTTAATTTACATATCAAATTCCTCTATACCCAATCCATCAAATTAGACAACAATTTTGAAATAATCACTAACCTTGTTTATGCACCGATTCTGTATCCCTCTCCTTCGCTCGCTTAGCCTTTTGATCAACACACTAATCTCCTCCTTAACAATTGCATCTAACCACTTCAGCGACAAGCAATAACAATTCACTCCCTCATTTTTTTTTAGTTTGCAAAAGATAAGAACAGTTGCCCACCTCTAACATATTTATAGATCCCACGTGAATGTTCTTCGCACCACTTGGCGACCGTCTAGTTCCTTGAATGTAACACCTCATACATTTTTCTAGACTTCTTTGACTCTTAATCTTCTCCCCAATAATAAACCTCTACATTCGTACTTCAATCCCTCAAATTCTCGAAGAATTTCTGTAGACACATTCATATCCATCAGTGCACGATATATCTTATCCAATAGCTGATTTACATTGTTTTCCTTATATATCATATCATTACCTATTGGAACACATCTTGCCATATTCATTTTGCATATACGTTCCCCTATTCGTACTATCCGATCAATTCCTATACTTATGGGATCATATTCGACATAATTAAATTTTGTTCGACAAACACTTCTTTTTACAACAATTTTTATTTCCCGACAGATGGCAGTACGAATTTCATTCGACAGCACAATAAACATTCCTTCAACCAATAAAACAAACTGCATAAATTCTTTACATTTCATTTTGCCAACGTATTTAACCAGTACGTAATGCCTGCATCCTAAACATTTACTCTTCACAAACCCCAGGCTGCCTCTTCATCTTCCCTCTTCACCAGCAACTTTGCTCGAGTCCACATGCCATCATAACATTCAGGAGGATGCCAAAACTAAAGTTTTATATGAAACTCAAACTCCTCCTCAGCCTCCTTCACCTCTGCCTCGCTCATCTATTAATAATCCGATTCCTCATGATCCTTAAAATACCATCCATGCTTTGTGGACCGAAGTATCGGTTGAGCAACACCCAATACATCGCCTGTACCCACCTGTAAAACCCATCCTAGGCCTGAGATCTCGTCTTTACCATCTTCCGTGACAGTCTCACCCCTGTGGCAACAAGCTCTATTTTATACTCTTTCAGTCAATATTCCAACTTACGTGTATTTATTAAGCTTTGAAACTCTATGTAGTTAGAGTCAAATCAATCATCCTCCAAATTAGTCATTGACCCCACACAGTAACTACCTTCGATTTTATGCATATGACACATATTCGACAATATTATTGCAACATGTTCTCATAAATATTCAGTACACGGTGCAATACACAGACACAAATAAATTAGTTGCACATATTTATTTATTTTATAACTTGTTTCTTATATTCGATATCTCTCTCATTCAATTACAGTCTCATTTCTTACATTCGATATCTATCTCTTTGGAGTATATTAATTTATAATATTTGATATTTCTTCCATTGCAATTTATTTGCCATTACTAACTTACTTTGACATATCACTAATTTCGATGTTTGCTTTTAGCCAAAATATGATATTAAAGCCACTTTATAGTTCTCGAAGCTCAATGACTCTCAAGTCACTGAACATCTAAGAGATGCTTTAGCAGGAAAAAGGCAGCACAAAATTGCAAGAACACTCACACGTTCGGCAAGATCTCTCGACACCCATCCAAGCTTCAAATCTTTATCACCAACGCCGGCAATTATCCCTTCACCCCCCAACTGATACCGTACATTACCTTCATAACCGCTTGATGATACCACTGTTTCCAACAGACACATCTCATCTCTGCTTAATCTTTGTTCCCACCCCAATGCTCTGATCTGATCACATAACAATTTCTCATCTCTCGGTCTGCGCCAACTTTTGTCTGAACACTTACCATCTTTAGCCCCAGAATGCATCATACACCATACTTGGGGTGGCATCACTCAAGAAAATACCACCATCCCACCTTCCATAACTTCTAATTTATATCCGACTTCCTCCCCCTACATTCAATGCACAACATTATTTATGCCTCGAAACCAACCTGACCAGATACAGTTAACCTTGACATCGATAATGACATATACTGACTACTAAGAATATTCGGGAACCTCTTCTGCTTCCAATTTTCTTCTCGACACAACTACAAGTACTTCTATCGAGAATGGGGTGATTATGGTATCATATTCTTCAGATTCGACAAGAATATGCCAACACTCTGTAGTCAAAGACAGCTCAACACTCTATAGTCGAAGACAGCTCAATATTATAGAAGATTCTGTAAGTCCTCGACTTTCCAAAAGTAGTCATTGATACCCGATCAAGAAGGAACTGTTAGTGATCCGCAAAGTTCACCTATTACCCCCGGAATATGAGACTTTTTCTTTCTTTTTATAAACTGCCTATATATACTATAAATACAGGCAGAGAATAGGTTTAAAAAGGACCTGCAAGTCTTACATTTTTGAATCCTAAACACTAGCAACATTCTAGAAACTTATAATAACTAGCATCTACTAGATTTTACATCAAATCCTTCTCGAGTCTTTGTTTTTCTCAATTTTTACTGAGTTTCTACTTAAAATCTTGGTTGTTTAGTTATTTATTGCACAATCCTAACGAACAAGTATTAGTAAAGTTTTTCTTCCCGGAAAACATGCCATTACACGTCCCTTACCACTTGAAGAGCCTGAGTGTGGATACGCTGATCTTCCAACCTCGGGACTCGGTCGAATTTCATTTGTCCCTGCAATTTGATCACTGCATCATGTAGATCAACGATTTCTGGTATCAGGTTGATTTCGTGATTACTCAACGTACTAGAATGGCTTCAGGGATTCATGTTTGTCATCAGATTATTTATATATCAGAGGTGGTAAAGAAAAGTATGGTATTCCCACAGGCGGTGCCAATTGTAATGGCATGTTTTCTAGAAGGATAATCTTTGCCAATACTTTTTGTAAGGATGATACAATAATAAGCTAAAGCAAATAAGATTTTACGTAAAAATTAAGTAAAGGTTGAGAAAAACCACGACCTCGAGGTGGATTTTGATATAAAATCCAATAGGTTGCTAGTTATTATAGTTTGTTGTATGATAGTAAAGAATAGATAAATTAATGGTAAAGTTGCGGATCTGAATAATCTATTCTTTGCCTGGATTTATAGTAGATACAAGCAGTTGACAAAAAGAAGAAACAGTCGCCTATTTTAGGGGTAGTAGGCAAACTTCATGGATCTCTAACGGTTCATTCTTGACCAGGCATAATGGCTACTTTTAGTAGGTCGAGGAATTGTGGTTGTATACATGGCATCTTTTTGAATGCTGAGCTGTCTTCTACTATGTTATGCTGGCTTACCCTTGTCGAATATGGGAAATATGCTACTACAATTCCCAATGCTCAAACAATCTAAATTCGAATGTCTTCAACAACATTCACATAAAGCAAGAAGTAGAATCAAAATAGAATATTATTCACTTATATACCATTATATTATTTCAACCGCACAAATAATCGACCTCTAAGAGATGGATACATCTAAAATAACCAATATACCCTGCAACACCACATCTGATTAGTACATCACCAGCAACCCTCTCATCTTCAATCGTTATCTCATCCAGTATAATCTCCTTCACAATAGTTATTCGAGCTTCAGGCTCTATAATCAATTTGCTGAATACCTCACACCAAAAATGACTATCAGCCTCATTCTCCTGCGCCCTTGGACTCATCCCATTCAACTGCAATACTAAAATAGGAAACTCAACATAATAATTGAGCTGCCCAAATATCCTTTTAAAAACTTCAACAACCTTTATTGTTAATCGCCTTTCCGCCGCATGTCGAACTCTCTGTGAGCGAGTCCTTACCATGTTAACTCCTTTCACATTTTCATCTACCCCTTATCTATAAACACAAACCGTATCATCAAATTTTACTTGTACGCCTCTCAAATACTACCTGATAAATAATACAACTATCATAGTTATCCACTTTAACATATACATATCTCTCCGACCTAAATTAAAAAGTACACACTACTTGGTAAAATTTTTATTCATTTATTTTTTGAACTATACATTTTTAAAACCACTTCGAGTGTTGTACGCTTATTCTTACTATACATATTTACTCAGCTCGATACTCAGATTTGCAATATTCAGCACATACACAGTCCATCCGACATGTCACTTACTATTCGACAATTATTTCATATTTCCATCTCCATACTATCTTCTCCAGTTTGATATAGTCATTTTTATCCACTAATCTATAATTTTAAAATTTTGATACCATAATAGCCTTTTTCATTAGCCCAAAACTGCAGATTACAACAAAAAGTAAGTTACAAATACTGCCTACAGATTGTCCTACAAGTTACTATCAAATCTCAGCAAGATCTTCAAGTACTAACACAAACAACATTCTCTACCTCTAAACCTACCACTTCTGCATGAAAACAAAGATGGTTGTAATAGAAACATCTTTCCGCCACTTCTGAAACCATCACTACCATCGCCAGAAAGTGCAGATGGTTGTAACAGAGATCTTCTTCTACCACCTCTGCCTAAAGCACCCAATCACTCACATGATAACGATGAGACTTCCCGACAGGGATGTAAGCCTCCTCTTCCTCTGCAATAATAACATTCTCCTTATGAAAGCGAAGATACTCCCTACGGCGCTACCCTGATGTATGAATAAAGTGAAAGTGGTACATGTAACAATAATCCTTATTAACTCTCACTGCCTCCTCAATAGCCATACCTTGGAAGAAAAGCCTGATGTCACGCCCAAAAATCTGGTAATCGGCTACTTAACCAATTACTTGATTCTAAGTAGTGCAGGTCAAGGAATCTAAAGATTCTTCCCCACAAATAGCCAAGCCGTAGACAAATTCTTGCTTGGCTATTCACATATAACAATAATCATCAAAGTAAAGAAATAACATATAACAATAAAATGCAGAAGTAAAAGATATATACATACATCAGACAAAAATGTAATACAACATCTCGAAATAAATCTCAGGGACATATGCTGAGAACACCTACAAAAATCTAGAACAGAAAGAAATCTGCAGCGGCAAGATCTATCTCTAAACTGGCCAACCACACGACAGTCCAAGCTATTCAACCTCTGAAATGGTTAAAGCACGAGAGTGAGGAAACCATGGCTCACTAAACCCAACAGAACTAAATATCCTAATAATAAACCTATACTGACAATAGAGGTAAAGATGAATGTAATGCAAAAATAGGTAAATACAGTCTAGCAATAAACTAAATAATCACAAAGGACATGAAATTGATAAGGAAGAGATTTAGAGTCTAGAATATAAAAGGAGAAATAATTTATGATAAGAGAATATGCAATGCCATGACATGACGTGATGACTAGGATAATCCCATGCTTATCCTAGGTGCAACGACATGAAATGATGCAATAAGCAGGGATAATCCAATAAATATCCCCTAATATGGAATGATTCAATGTTTAAAAGTGCTCGCGATCCTATTATAATATTTGTTGATCAACCGCTAGCGCCTAATGTTCTTAATGAAATCAGTAAGGCGACACAGTGGTACAATTTAGTTAAGCTCGACCATGCTAAGGATTGTCGCACTCCATCAAAGTGGTAATGGGTGTATCAACCCAGCAGAGCAATAGTCCGTATCATTTCAAGGAATTTCAAACTCACCGTGGAATAAGTTGGGATCTCCATGACTCTGCCTCATACCATTCCACACTCCTGAGTGGTTGAACTAGGTATGATAGTGCCATTCCCAATCTCACCAAATCATTTAACCCGTTCTTAGGACTTCTTGGATCCTATACGTGGTTAACCAAAATGGAGCATTCGTGTATCCAATCACAATTAGTTTTGAAAGATGTTATTAATGATACTAAGAAGCAACAAGGGGATAAAAAAAGCAACACAGCTGCCGCTCACACGGCAGCACAATTCAGGATGAACAGAGACTTGGTTGTACTGACTAAACATAGCCGACAGAGCAATCTAACCGTCACTACATCCAACTCATCAATCTCTTAAGGTTGGAAGGGGCATTCAGGGGCAAAGCCACTAGGACGCCAACACAACAACTACTAACTAACCTCAGGTCCTATACGAACCATAAACTAAGCTCCCGAATCAAATAAACCTAAACTACAGGTTAACAATATAACCCGAATAATTCCTTGGTTAAATTATAGTTAGTTACATAGCATCTATAAGTTCAATTTAGCAATCTAAAACAATACTCAGAAACTAGTATAGAGACTTAGTAATGATGGGATAAAACTCGCCTGAAGAAAATCCTGAGTCCTACGAAAATCTAACTCAGAAAGCCAATTAATCCGCGTAATGGTAAATGGAACGCCTGAAAAGCTAACACAATCAGAAAGAATAAAAAAAAACCACTCAATGTAAGAAAATGACATCAAACCCAAACCCTGGAAATCAGACTCGGCCGAAATCGAGGGAAAAAAATGGAATAGGAATCGGGAAAGCTTACCGAGGATAGGAGCGAAGCTTGCGACGAAGCGGGCGAAGAATCTTCGATGCGATGGGGATAATAGGATCTAGAGTATGGAGGAGAGGGGAATAGGTTAGGGAGAGAAGAGAGAGAGAGAGAGAAAGGGGAAGTGAGGAAAAGAGAAAATAAAAAAAAGAAGAAGATGAAAACGCACCTCTATTCGAATAGGAAATGATCCTGTTCGATCAGTGTGAAGTGTATTCGAACTGAGACAAGTCTTGTTCGAATAGAAAGGGGTCTATTCCACCAGGAAAGGTCCTTCTCGAACAGAACTGCTCCTGCACAAAAAAAAAAGACCCCAGAAACACCGCGGACCACCCCGGACACCCCAGAAACGCCATAGACCACCACCACTACCACACAAACACTACTACAAGCCCAACAAAGGTTTCTCAAGGCAAAAACCCCACCTCCACTGTCTCACGGCCACCAAAACGCCTAATCCCCCAAAAAGGAATCTTTTCCTCAGGAGACTCCGGGGACCTACTGGCCACTCCAACGGCTCACCGGAACCACCCCAAACCACACACACAACAACCAAACATCACTACCAGCCCATCTAGGGGCTCCCAAGGCCACAACGCCTCCTCCTCCTCCGAATAACCTCCGAACCGCCAAAACTACAAAAAGGAATCTAATAAACTAAAACACCGAAAGGAATAATTGGATGCATAATGGATGAATAATGGATGAAAGAGTATATGCGGAATATGAATGCGGAACTTAATATGAAGGGATGATATGCCGATGAGATACAGAATAGGAATATTACGGAAAAAGAATATAAGCGAATAAAAGGAATAACTAAAATACGGGTCATTACAATCTACCCCCCTAAAAAAAAATTTTTCCCTCGAAATTAAACGCATACCTCATCCTGAGAATAAAAGTGGCTAGTGCCTCCTCACATTAGTCTTCAACTCCCAGGTAGCCTCCTCAGGCCATGGTGACTCTACTTGACTTTTACAAACGGAATAACTTTGCGGTGAAGAACCATTTCCTCGCGATACAAAATGCATTCAGGATGATCAAGATATGAGGTATCGTCCCGGACCTCTATCGGCTCCCAGTCAATCACGTGAGTAGAGTCCCGCTCATACTTCCTCAACATAGAAACATGGAAGGCACTGTGAACTCTGCTCACCTGCGGCGGCAGTGCCAAACGGTATGCTAACTCTCCAACTCTGTCTAGAATCTCAAACGGGCCAATATATCTCGAAGCTAGCTTCTCCTTCTTGTTGAAACGCATCACGCCCTTTATCGGTGAAACCTTCAGCAAAACATGATCTCCGATCCAAAACTCTAGAGGTCTCCTGCAGATGTAGGCATAACTCTTCAGTCGGCTCTGTGATGTACGTAACAGATCCCTGATGGTGGTAACTGCCTGAGTAGTCTCCCGAACCAAGTTTGTTCCCTGTAAGCTCTGCTCACCAACCTCTGCCCAACTCAAAGGTGATCTGCATGGTCTACCATATAAAGACTCGTACGGTGCCATCCTGATGCTTGACTGAAAGATGTTGTTGTACGCGAACTCAGCCCAATGTAAATACTTATCCCAGCTGCCCTTGAAGTCCAAAGCACAAGCTCCAAGCATATCCTCAAGGATCTGGTTAACTCGCTCTGTCTGACCGTCGACTTGAGGGTGAAATGCTGTACTGAAATCTAGTCTAGTATCTATAGCTCGCTGAAAACTATACCAAAATTTACTGGTAAATCTGGCATCTCTATCTGACACTATCAAAATGGGAACCCCGTGTAATCGAACGATCTCCCTCACGTAGATTCTGCTCAACTCATCGACTGTAAACGTCATGCGAACCGGAATAAAATGTACCAATTTGGTTAGTCTGTCCACAATCACCCAAATAGAATCATGCTGCTTCTTCGTCTGCGGTCATCCCGAAATGAAATCCATTGCGACGTGCTCTCACTTCCACTCTGGAATAGGTAAAAGTTTATGCTGCCCAGCCAATTTCTAATGCTCGGCCTTCACCTGCTGGCAAGTTAGACATTTGGAAACAAATACAGCTATCTTGCGCTTCATATTGTCCCACCAAAAATGTCTCTTCAGGTCTTGGTAAATCATCGTACTGCCTGGATGAATAGTGTATCTCGAACCATGAACCTCACCCAAATCCTCGTATTTTAGTACCTCAGAATCTGGCAAGATTAATCTGCCCCTGTATCTAATGCTGCCATCTGAAGTAACTGTCCAATCAGGTCTGGTGTCGTCTGAAGCCCAAGACTGTAATCTGTCGGCCTGCTGCTGTACCTCTATAATCTGAGAAATTAAAGACTGCTGAACTCTCAGATTTGCAATAAGACCACCCGTAGTCTGCGAACACAAAATCAACCCGAACTCCGTAATGTCACTCAGCATCGTCCACTTACGAATCATCAGACATGCAAGTAATCCTCTAGGCAAACGGCTCAAAGCGTCGGCCACCACGTTCGCCTTCCCGGGGTGATACTGCCAATCCACATCGTAGTCCTTCAAAAATTCTATCCACCTGCGTTGTTTCATGTTCAGCTCCTTCTGAGAGAAAAGATACCGCAAACTCTTGTGATCAAAAAAGAGTTCAAATCTCTCCCCGTAAAGGTAGTGCCTCCAAATCTTCACCTCATAAACCACTGCTGCCAACTCGAGGTCATGAGTAAGGTTATTCCTCTCGTCTACCTTAAGTTCCCTCGAAGCATAAGCCACCACCCTGCCCTCCTGCATCAAAACGCAACCAAGTCAGCTAAACGATGCATCACTGTATATACTATACCCCTGGCCACTGGAAGGAACAATCAGAACTGGTGTTGTCGCTAATCTCTTCTTCAACTCTATAAAAGCCAAAGAATGCCTGTCATCCCAAACAAATCGAACATCCTTCTGTGTCAAATGAGTCAGAGGAGCTGTAATCCGTAAAAATCCCTCAATAAATCTACGATAATAACCTGCCAAACCCAGAAAACTGTGAATTTCTGTAATACACGTCGGCCGTGACCAATCTGCGACTTCTACAACTTTGGAAGGATCTACTGCAATTCCATACTTAGACACCACGTGTCCTAGGAATTTCATCTCCTGCTAACAAAATTCACACTTTTTAACCCTCGAAAATAATGCGTTCTCCCGTAAAGTCTGTAAAGCGGTCCCCAAATGTCCCTCGTGCTCTACTTTGGTCCTCGAATATTTTAAAATGTCATCGACAAACACAATGAGGAACCGGTCAAGAAAAGGGCTAAAAACACAGTTCATCAAATTCATAAAAGCTGCGGGCACGTTCGTCAGAACGAACGGCATCACCCAAAACTCATAGTGCCCGTAACGAGTCTGAAAGCCTGTCTTTGAAACATCAGCTGCCCTGACCCTCAACTGGTGGTAAGAAGCTGATCAAACAAGTCCTCAATCCTCGGCAATGGGTATTTGTTCTTGATTGTGACTTTGTTCAACTCGGGGTAGTCAATACAAAAATGCATCGAACTGTCTTTCTTCTTTGCGTGCAAAACTGGAGCTCCCCACGGCGAAGTACTCGATCGAATAATTCTATGATCTATCAACTCAGAAATATGATCATTCAGCTCTTTCGGCTAAACAAGTGCCATACGGTACGGTGCCTTCAAAATCGAAGCTGTACCAGGAACAAGATCTATGCCAAAATCAATCGCTCTCCTCGGTGGTAGACCGGGAATTTGCTAGAAAACATTGGAATAATCGCAAACCACTGGAATCGAGCTAATGTCCACGTCCGAGGACTCTAACTTTAAGTAAGCTAATAAGCCAACCCCTGACTGCACAGGTTTTGAACTAGAGAACACGAATCGCCTCTCACCGGGAATACTAAAGGTAGCCTCCTTCTCAAATTAGTCTATGGTAACCCGATACGTCGACAACCAATCCATGCCTAGGATAACGTCAAACTCCTGCATCTGTAATACCAATAGGTCTGCTGATAGGGCTCGACCACAATCAACTATCGGGCAATCTCTACATATATGTGAGATAGATACCGAAGAATCTAAAGGAGTTCCCACAGAAATCTTATCTATCAATAAAGAATATCTAAGGCCAATAATGCAGATAAATGCAAATCCGATGAATGAATGCGATGCACCAGAATTGAAAAGGACATGAGTAGGCGAATAAGAGATATGGATCGTACCATCCACCACAGGTGGAGCGGCGCGAGCATCGCGCTTCCCTACTGTAAACACTCTGGCCTGTCCACGGCCCTGAATCAGACCCTGCTGTTGTATTGGATGATACGGTCTCTGAACACCCTGAGGTCCTGGAACTTTTTGTCTGCTCTGTGGACCCTAAAACTGCCTTTATGGAGATTGTTGAACCTGCAGAACCTACTGTGGTCGCGGCTGGTAAAGAACTGGACCCTGAAACTGTTGTAGCAGCTACTGGCCTCTGTCTGGTTTAGGACAGAGCTTCCTAACATACCCAATTCCCCTGCTGTTCCAACAAGTGTGAGAAGAAAGCTGTACCCCTTTTAAATACTGCCCGCTCATAGCTCTCGCTGGTGTGCTATCGAATCTCTGTCTCTTCGAGCCCAAACTGGCGTACTGAGTCTGACTCACCTTGCCCTTATCGGGTCTTGTATCCTATCTCGCTGGGTTCCTCGCGTCCCTGGACTTGCGATCCTCTGCCTCGTTTTGTTCGAAAGCTAACTCTTTAGGCAAAACCTCCCTGTAAGTACTGACACCGAAGGAGATCAAGAACTTCTTAAAGAATGGACAAAGACCTTTCAAAAGCTTCATCTTCTTCTGTTCCTCGTCCTGAACAATAAATAGAACATAACGAGGGAGCTTGTTAAACCTCTGATCATATCGGGCAATACTCATATCAATTTGCTCAAGTGCATAGAACTCGGAAATATAGGCGTCTTTGTAGCTCTGTGGGAAGTACTGAGCGACGAAAAAACTCTAGGAATGATAACCAAAGAATAGAAGACTCCAAAACTGTTCTCTTGGCCATATCCCACCAAAAATTTGCCTCACCCGGAAGTAGGTAAGTTGCAAGTATCACCCACTGGTCGTCGGGATACTTCATCTCATCCAAGGTCTTCTCTATAGACCTGAACCATCTCTCGGCCTTTGAAAGAATCAGCGTGCAGGAAAATATAGGGTACTTGAATCTCTGAAGCTGCTCTAAGTAATTGTGCTCTCTGTGTACTGGGCTCCTAGCCTGCATAAAGAATACGACAAAACTCTCCATAAACTGCCTCATCTCAACTGAAACGCCTGAAGCTGCTGGAACTGGTAAAATACCTGGCTGCCCTAGAATCACTGGATTAAGTAGGGCACCCTGATGAAGCTGAACCACTGGTGCAACCCCCACACCAACCCCTGCCTCAAAAACCATAGGCTTTGTCTGAGGGATCAAAACAGACCCCATACTCTCCTGACTAATCACTGGCTCATCGGCTACTGTCCCGCTGCACAAACCCCTACGAACACCTCCTCGGATACCCCCACGGGTTCTAGCACGACCTCTGCCTCTGCCACCTCAAGCCATCTGTTACAAATAAATAAATACAACCCAGGAACGGATAGGAAAGCATTAGGAGCGGAAAGGAATACGATAAATTATGAAATCCGAAAAGAATCGATCCTAACTCTGTCTAAAGAGTAACTCTTCAAATAATCTGCAATAACAGAGATAAGGATTAACCATATGCCCTGTTACCAAGTCAGTCACGCCCCAAAATCCGGTAATCGGTAGCTTGACCAATTACTAGATTCTAAGTAGTGCAGGTCCAAGAATCCAAATATTTTACCCTAAAAATAGACAATCTGTAGAAAAATTCTGGCTCGGCTATTCACATATAGCAATAATCATCAGTGTAAAGAAATAACATATAACAATAAAATGCATAAGTAAATGATATATATATATATATACATCAGACAAAAATGTAATACAGCATCTCGAAATAAAACTCAGCGACATAAGCTGAGAACACCTACAAAAATCAAGAACTGAAAGAAATTCTCAGCGGCAAGATCTATCTCTGAACTGGACAACCACGCGATAGTCCAAGCTAATCAACCTCTGAAATAGTTAAAACACGAGAGTGAGCAAACCATGGCTCACTAAACCCCATAGAACTAAATATCCTGCTAATAAACATGTACTGATAATAGAGGTAAAGATGAATGTAATGCAAAAATAGGTAAATACAGTCTAACAATAAACTAAATAATCACAAAGGACAAGGAATTGATAAGGAAAAGAGTCAGAGTCGAGAATTTAAGAGGAGAAAAAATTTATGATAAGAGAAGATAGAATGCCATATCATGACATGATGACTAGGATAATCCCATACTTATCCTAGCTGCAATGATGTGATATGATGCAATAAGCTGGGATATTCCCATAAATATCCCCTAATACGGAATGATTCAATGTTTAAAAGTGCTCGCGATCCTATTATTAAATTGGTTGATCAGCCGCTAACGCCTAATATTCTTAAAGAGATCAGTAAGGGGACACACTGGTACAATTTGGTTAAGCTCGACCAAGCAAAGGATGGTCGCACTCGATCAAAGTGGTAATGGGTGTATCAAACCAATGGAGCAATAGTCCGTATCATTTCAAGGAATTTCAACCTCACCGTGGAATAAGTTGGGATCTCCATGACTCTGCCTCATACCATTCCATACTCCTGAGTAGTTGAACTAGGTATGATAGTGCCATTCCCAATCTCACCAAATCTTTTAACCCGTTCTTAGGACTCCTTGGATTCTATCAGATGTTAACCGAAATGGAGTGTTCGTGTATCCAATCTCAATAAGTTTTGAAAGATGTTATTAAAGTTACTAAGAAGCAGCAGATGCATAAAAAATATAACACAGCTGCCGCTCACACGACAACACAATTAAGGATAAATAGTGACTTTGTTGAACCGACTAAACATAGCCGACACAGTAACCTAACCGTCACTACATCCATCACATCAAGCTCTAAAGGTTGGAAGGGGCATTCAGGGGCAAAGCCACTAGGACGCCAACCCAACCACTACTAACTAACCTCAGGTCCTATACGAACCATAAACTAAGCTCCCAAATCAAACAAACCTAAACTACAGGTTAACAATATAACCCGAATAATTCCTAGGTTAAATTATAGTTAGTTACATAGCATCTCTATGTTCAATTTAACACTCTAAAACAATACTCAGAAACTAGTATAGAGACTTAGTAATGATGGGATAAAACTCGCCTGATGACAATCCCGAGTCCTGCGGAAATCCAACTCAGAAAGCCAATTAATCCGCGGAATGCCTGAAAAGCTAACACAATCAGAAAGAACAAAAAACAACCACTCAATGCAAGAAAATGACATCAAACTCAAACTCTAGAAATCAGACTCGGCCGAAATCGAGCGAAAAGAATGGAAAAGGAATCGGGAAAACTTACCGAGGATAGGAGCGAAGCTTGCGATGAAGCAGGCGAAAAATCCTCTATGCGATGGGGAAGATAGGATCTAGAGTATGGAGGAGAGGGAAATAGGTTAGGGAGAGAAGAGAGAGAGTGAGAGAGAAAGGGGAAGTGAGGAAAAGATAAAATAAAACCCAAATAAAGCTTAAAACGCGCCTCTGTTCAAATAGGAAATGATCCTGTTCGAACAGTGTGAAGTGTATTTGAACTGAGACAAGTCTTGTTCGAATAGAAAGGGGTCTATTCGAGCAGAAAAGGTCCTGTTCGAACAGAACTGCTCCTGTACAAAGCAAATAACCCCGAAAATACCGCGAACCACTACTACTACCTCACAAACACTACAACAAGCCTAACAAAGGTTTCTCAGGGAAAAAATCCCACCTCCACCGCCTTACGGCCACCAAAACGCCTAAGCCCCCAAAAATGAATTTTTTCCTCGGGAGACTCCGAAAACCTACTGGCCACTCCAACGGCTCACCGGAACCACCCCAAACCCCACACACAACAACCAAACATCACTACCAACCCATCTAGAGGCTCCCAAGGACACAACGCCACCTCCTCCTCCGAATATCCTCCAAACCGCCAAAACTACAAAAAGAAATCTAATAAACTAAAACATCGAAAGGAATAAATGGATGCTTAATGGATGAATAATGGATGAAAGAGTATATACGGAATATGAATGCGGAACTTAGCATGAAGGAATGATATGCCGATGAGATAAAGAATAGGAATATTACGGAAAAAGAATATAAGCGAATAAAAGAAATAACTAAAATACGGGTCATTACACCTGACAAGGGTAGGAGTCAGAAGATCAAGGGATTTGGTGCCAAAGTATCGATACTAAAGTTCTCGCACTTTGGCAAGAACCCTAGCCTCCCTTGCTTGACTTCTAGTGGTCATCATTGCTCAATTACATAGAAAAAAATAACAATTGCAACATATTTAAAGAAATAAAACATTGTAATTGTATACCATACTTTACAATAACTGTAGTCTTTATACAGATCCATACATTCAATGCAGGGAAGATTTCCAAAGTAGTCATCATTAAAAGACTACTAATGGGAAATCCCATATCTAATACCCGATACCCATTTAAACATAGTCAAAATCATAACAACATTCAAATTATCAATAGCTAAACACATCAGTCAACTCAATACCTCCAGCGGAAATAAATATAATAACCCGACCTCTAATAAATACTTCACAATTCCAAGACAAATCGACGTCAGTAAAATACATCATTCAATTTTTACAAACCATTCCAAAATTCCAACTTACAATATTGAAGGGCACTTTTCAACTAAAGCCACCTATGCCTTCAGTTGCAAGGGGGTGATTGGAGGGACCTATCCCTTGAGCTATGATAAACTTAAACTATTTAAATACCAGACTCATACAATGTACACGTGACATAGACCAACAGCAATGACACCTAGACCACGAACTAGTGAAGAGTGTGTCTCGAACACTACAGATGAAATAAAATAAGTTAAAGATACATGTCTCCCATGAACTAGTAGTTACAAGTCCAACTACTACTTGCCCCCATTTTTAGGAGAACGTGCTTATACACAATAACGAACTGAGAGTGAGGTCTATAAAAAGGATGAGTTCTAGAGGAGAAAGACTAAGTTTTTCTAGCTCAAGGGATCATAACTTATAATCAAATTATCAGCCTCAAACAATAAAGTTATACTTACTAAATCCTCAAGCCGAGGTCGTGGTTTTTGCCTATTCAAAGGTTTCCGAGCTAATCAAATGTATCATTTTTATATTGGATTATAATAATTCTTGTCACAGGTGCATTTGGTGTAAGAACTATTTTGAGCTATTTCAAGCTATTGCAAAATTAGGCCCTTATAAACACAACTTGCCTATATGCAAAAAATAGCTAGACACCAATTTTTGATCACATAAACTATAATCAAATTACTCCCCATATAGACAGTGAAATCTTCATAGCCCTAACATAGAACTTACAATCACTCTTCAAGAATAAACATCTACTAATCTAAGTCTAGTAATCAAACACATGACATAATGTATGACTCCCATGATAAACAAAGGACACACATCAAGGTTTGAAGCAATTGTCAAGTAAAGCTCGAAATAACGAAATGTGAAGAAATTTTGTACATAATTTAAACAAATTAATTCATAAAATATAGTTTCCATAAACACATATTAGCCCAATCAGCAAATTCAGCCTACAAATCCACCATAGTCAAGAGTCAATAGAGCACCAATCATTCCCGTAATGCTCCATGTATGATACACCATTGTAGTATTAATTCGAATGGCGTTAGTTCAACAACAACATAAAAAGTTCTCAAATACCGAACAAATGAGCTTTAAAACTTTCACGAGAATTCTGAGCAAAATACGAGCAATCACATACTGAATATAACCTATATTATATAGAAATCAACTCAAAACCGTCAAAGAAATCGTAACTCACAATAGTCGAATTTAACCTTCTAATACATCATAAACCAATGGCGCAAGAAATTTTCTAGCCCTTTCAATCCTATAAATCTACCTTCATTAATCAAGATCACCACAACCATCAAACAAGAGAACCAAACAACACACCCGATACTAATCTTCAAAAACCAAAACTTCCAATACACTCTCCAAACAACCAAATAGAGAAAGAGAGAGAGATAGCACAAAGAATTTCAAATGCTGCCAAAAACTGTAATGTGCAAAACCTATAATTAATCAAGCAAGATGATACAAGAAGAGTTCAGATGTCAAACTAGAAGAGAGTTTGGATAGAGCAAAGAGTTTTTTTGTTAGGTTGCTTTTGTTGGGGGGGAGGAGAGGACTAGAGGTAATAATTTGGTGGAGTGAGGAGGGCAGTTTTAGGAGTAAAATAGCCCTCAGATCTGAGTCTCCCAGTCAGAGAGGATATTGGGACTGAGTTGAGTTAGAGAACAAATCTGAGTTGTGCTTGAGTTTGTGCCAAAAAAGAGCACCTCTTAATGCGACGAGTAAAAAAAATTTAGGCTATAAGTTCGACTCGGTGAAAAAATAAACACCTCTTAGTAACAACGTTGCTTCTAGTTATGTCCAAGGTTGCCCAAATCATCTAAGGAACCTCATTGTCCAAGTCTAAATTACAGCCTCCATGATAGTAGTCAGCAGTGTAAGGGCCAGTGACAACAATACCTTTGATAAGAATACCTAAATCTGTACCTCACGAGTATCGAGCACTGTAATAAATCCAGTGTTTCCTAGATTGCCATGAGTTGAACCTATCATAGTTCAACTTAGTTTTTCTATACCAGGGGAAAGGCCATCTGTAACTTCCAAGCCTTGGAGCTTAGTTGAGCCACATAACTGATAATAAACTCTTAATCTTTTAAGTTATAACTAACTACTATAACGGATGTCAAACGACCCTATGCATTATTTGAAAGTTTGGGCCACATCAGATCAGTAGGAAAGCTCTACAAAGAAAGAGGGGTGTCAAGGGTTTTGCATGTGCTTATTTGGTAGCCTCGAATAAGTATTGTGGAACTTAACTAAGCCAAACATAGATGTTATCTGAATGACCAAACGACTAACTTTTGATCTTTTTATATTTTTCAGAGCCTAAATATCATCTTGCTTTCCCTTAAACTCCACGAATTCCCCAAGGAGGTTTTTATTCATCTTTAACTCCAACCTAAAAAAAGAATTAAAATTAGTTTAATTTGTGCTCACCATACATATACAAAAAATACGTACACATTTACAATTTTGCCTATGCATTGGCATTTCCTTCCAGTATGTAACAGAAAAGTAGTTACTATAAACAAATAAATTAATAATAATAATAAAACATGTGCACATAGAATAACTGAGTAAACTTTTTTCTTTTAGATGTTTTTTCATCAATGTAATTTTCATTCATTCAATTATGCTATTTGCATAAAAACACACTAAAATTACATATGAGATTGGCAAAAATGAAATTCGTTTAGACTTCTAATTTGGGAATATTTACACATTGAATAATCAAATTTGATTGAAAAGAAATAATTGAATTAAATTTAAATAACATACAAATCAGTAAACTATTAATAGGAGCGTGATCTTTTCACGTGAAAAACTTAATGGAACATGACTTTTAGTGAGGTGTTTATGTTGAAGATTGTGAAATTTCGTAAGTGGGTCTTTGAGATAAATGAAGATTCGGGTAGCACGAGCATTTTATTATTAAAAATATGGAGGGTTACGGTAAATTCAATTTCAAGTGAGAGATTATTGAGAATGAATTCAAATTGGTATTCGTGGAAGTTCATTACATTTGTGGGACGAACAAGGGTTAAAGACAAAGATAAAAGATCGTACCATTAATTTTTTAGTGTTCCTGTTCGAATAGGGATTTAGCCTATTCAGAGAAAATGTTGTAAGAATCAATCTATTCGAATAACAATTGATTATGTTAGAACATAAATCGATCTATTTGAATAGAACTTTATCTTATTTGAAAGAAACTCGATTTATAGCTTTTTTAAAGTTTGAATAGGGATACTTAGAGTGCTTCTTAGTCATTATCTAATGTGATTTTAACTCTAGTGAGTGAAAACTAGGGTTTGAGAGATTCCATTTAATGCTTTGAGAAAGCCTGTAAGAGATTATTGTAACCTTGATTAATTTATAGTAGATTGTTCGTTAGGGAATGGGTTTTTACCCGTTAGGGTTTTTCACTTCCTTCCTTCGGGTTAAATTGTTATGTGTGTGCTTAAATTCATTATTGCTTAATTTTATAATTGCCTTTTCTGTGTATCATCCTTAGGTGAAGGATTGGGATTAACTACCCTAATATTTAGCAACTTGTATTGGAGCACAAGATTAAGGCTTATGTTATTACAACGATGGCCGATGAGGAAAAAATAAAGATTAAGGAATCTAATGGATTAAACTTTGGGATTTGGATGATGCATGTAAAGGATTTTCTGTATGCATAGGATTTTGATTTTCTTCTAGGAGGGAGTTTGATGAAGCAGTTCGATATGGGTGTATTGGAATGGGAACTTCTTGATTGAGATGTTCTAGGTAAACTTTGGTCGATATTCGCAACTTCTATTTCTTTACAATTTCTGTAAGTTGACACAACGGTAGAGATGATGAGTATGTTATCCGAATGAGTTAGTGGTTTCGAGTTATTTTAAGTCTCATAAGCGGGTTACCTGCAATGATGTAGTTAAATCCTATGGTAAGGATTCTCGCATAATACATCTTAGAGCTTTATTGTTAACATCGAATGATTGCCCGAATGTTGAAGTTCAAGGAAGGGGAGTTTCACATATCGAGAATATAAGCAAAAGATGCATCAAAGAGTGGAATTGCAATGAATAAAGTATTTACTGGAATTACAATAAAGTTGGTCATAAGAAGGAGGATTGTAGATCGATGAAGAAGAGAAGATTTGTAAAAAGATGGTTGGTAACTTTCTCTGGGGAAGGTAAAAATTCTGATGTGTGATATGACTTGTGATATTCGGGATAAACTATCTAATATGATTCATGGTACTCGGTATGAATCATGTTGGCTGCCTTATGGTGTTTGAAAAAAGTATGTTGGAAAAAAACCCACAAGTTTTAGTTGATTTGAATGTTTAACTTAGTGTTTATATTTAGTCCCACATTGAATAAGTGAAAAGAGTATTTTTACTATATTATGTGTTGCACATTACTATCATGTGTAGAATGTGTAAGTAGGTATAACCCTTACAGGTGTGTGAGGCGAGTGTGTGAAGGCTTACTTTATGGGGACACCCATGGGCTTCCTTGCACGACCCGACCCATGACTCACCTAGACTATTTATGAGTCTATGATTTGGCCTTGAGACTCATGGGAATTTATAGTTAGCGCTTAGCCAATTTTTGTATCTATTTTTGGAATGTTTATTCAGGAGTTGGATACTCTCTCCAAGAGTTAATACTCTTCATAAAGGTGCTTCTTAGAGTATAACCCTGCCAACAGGTGCTTCGATAAGTCGCCTTCTCCTTTATAAGCAACTCTTTTCTACAATATTTAAAACATAAAAAAAAACCAAATCTCTTTGAATTTTCATTGCTTCCTTCTTGAGAGTAATATCACAGATAGTTTGACAGGCGTATCAACTTAAGTACTTCAATTCTGTACAATTCGATCGTTGTGTCTTGGGAGACAGGCACTGTAGGGGGCCTAACTTCTTTCGGAGGGGAAGTCAGCTCTTACACCACGGGGTTAATCTTTAATCAGAGGAATGAAAGTAAATAATCTAAAGTATGAACAATCAGTAGACAAAATATGTTCGTAGAGGCCCGAATGTGGTACTCTACTACCTCAGATGAGGATTTTTAAGAGAGTTTTTATTACTGATGAGTAATTGAAGGTTCAAGTACTGGGTTTTATAAAGTGATCGAAGGTAAACTCTAAGAGCTCAGAGCGGAGATCTTGTAACCTATCCTTGGTTCCCCATCCCTCCTATTTATAGAATCATGGGAAGGGCTGAGTCACCAAGGTTAAGTCACATTACAAGGGTACGATCCGGATATCCCAGAATGGGTATGGGCGCCGAAAATGTCAGAACTGTCACTGTAGCTGTTGTTGGGTCTGCCTCTGTACTTTGATATTGTAGCAGTGGTTGGGCTGTCACTGTAGCTGCAAGGACCAATAACTACACCGTTTGTCTAGTGAGCTGGTTGTCTGTCCTGTCATACTTCGACCATGTGCGGATATGGTAGAAGTGTTTCTGATGCGATATGGAGTTTGTCTTAGAGACTTTGATACATTTAAGTAGGCTTTGAATGTGATTGGGGTAGAAGGCTACGAGTAAACTTTGAGTGTGACTGGGGTAGAAGGCTGCGAGTAGGCTTCGAGTGTGACTAGGGTAGAAGGCTGCGAGTAGGCTTCGAGTGTGACTGGGCTAGAAGGCTGCGAATAGGCTACTACAAGCACTATTAACTATGAAGCACCATGCACAAGGAAAAATTTGTCTTAAGAAAATTGCAGTGACTGCAAGCCTCGATCATCAGTTTTCCATTTCCTTTTAGTTCATTTTAATTTTGTTTCTGAATATATGTGCAGCAAAGTCGAGGTTAAACTTTGATGTTTCATTGAAAATTACTTCGGGTAAATACGAATTGTCTAGCTATGATGAGTACTATCACATAGTAGAAAATGGAGATGTTTGGATTGTATTAACGAATGATAATTCATTATGTTTAGACACAGTGCATCATGTGTCTAGTATAACTAGAAATGTGATTTTTAGCCAACTATCGGGCTTGGAACTTTTAGAACTTTTTGTTAATGTTGAGATCATAAAGAAAGCTATGGTTATAGCTTGGTACAATAGGCAAGATGTTGTTTTAAAGACGTATAACGCTAATGATGAGATTGTTGGTGTTCTTACTTTGAAGGTAGACTCTAGAGCATGGCATGATAAACTTGGTCAAGTGAGCAAATATTAGATAGAAGCATTATTCTCAAGGATAAGACTTGACAAGTTAAAATCAATAGATTTGTTCTGTTGTGAAGATGTTGTCATGGTGAACTAAATTAAGGGTAGGTTTCCTTGAAAGAGAAGAAAATAGAATATAAGATCGAATAACTTATACCATGATGTATAGAAATTCACTCAAGTTAGTTATAACGGGAGTTTTTAGGATTTTATTGTTTTTGCTGGTGATTCCATGCAAGATCTTGGTATAAATTTCTTGAAGAATAAAATGCTGATGTCTTCACGAGATGGAGCGCTTGGGTTAAGATTAAGACGGGTTCGGTGTGGAAGCGTCTTGGGTGTAACGGTGAAGGTAATCAATTTTACAGTGATGGGTTTGTTATAGATAATGCATCTATTAAGATCGGAATTCTTGAGAAGATTCTAATAATACCACGAGACTTTTGTATGGTTGAGAATGTGGTTCATATGGAAACTCAAATGGCAAAGAGTATAGGATGTGTCTTCGAGTCGCTGAAATTTTTTTGGGTGGATGTGGCACTTTTAACATTTGATGTAGAGCCTTGTTGTGCATTGCATCTTGGACTATTAAATAAGATCACTTGGACAAAAATGAAGGTAATTGATTATGCTTCTCATCTATTTCAATAATAGATCGTTACTAAATTTTATATCTAGTTTATGCATATTCATTGGATATGTTTGTGATAATTTTTGTGACTGTTTTGGTAATGCATGGAACTGGAATATTATTTAAATTATTGTTATGATAACTAATGATGTTGTCTTTTGCGAAGAAATGAACAAGTAAACCAAAAATGTGGATGAATCAGGTTCAAGTGTTTATGATAAAATCTTTGCAAAGATGGTGCTGGAACCATTGGTTCAAATGGTCCAACGAGAACTATATACTCCTCCTATTGTTATAAAAAGGAGAACCAAGGTTTCGAAACCTACGGCTCGTTATCGTTACTCCTAACATTGTATGTATTTAACTAGTATAGGTGATGATTACAAGGTGGCTTTACAAGGTGAGGTCATGAGAAAGTGGGAGCTTGTCATGGATGATGATGAGATGAGATCTCAATCATCTAATCAGATATAAAAGGTGGTCCTATTGCCGATGGTATGAAGCATTACTATACAAGTTAAACGAGAACAAGATTGTTCAAGCGGTTCATGGTAAAACTTATGGTAAAATACTTTCAAGAAAATATGGGTGTTTATGTTATGATGCTTTGGTTCACCGGTTGGGAAGCTAGATGTATTGTGGTGGCTTTGTTTTTTTTCTTTGGATTGAATGATTCTTGATACATAATGAAAAATTCTTTATGATTGATCTTGTTGAAGATAGGTATGTAAGTCAGCTACATGGATGCATAGTTATCGAGTGTTATTGCATTATAGAGGATCATGCATGAGAGATCATATGCGTGCGCTAGATATACACCAAAATGATGGAGCTTGATGTTAGATGTGTTTATATCATTGATAGGTTTAGGAAATACCACGGAAACCATTATTGATGTTATGACTTTTGATAACTCATGGATCATTCATTCTTAGAGTATGGATAATATGCTAGTTGCGTATGCAAGTTCTAGCATTGGTGTGATTGAAGAACCGTGGGAACGGTTATCTTCATAAATGGTTGAACCGATGGATTGGCTAATCCTCAGCATATGGCATATTATAAATAGGAAGAACGTGAAGATGAAGTTGTTATTGATATAGAACATTGAGATTGGCTAAAGTGTTATTTGGTAGCACAAAATTTATTATTAACTTCGGGCCCGAAATACATCTTTGTTTGTCCATGGAATATGATATGAGTTAGATTGAGGTATCTCTAACTTATTGAATGATTTGTTTGTTAATGTATATCATGGTTTACATGAGACTGGAAATTTCTCATTAAGTGGTAGCTGTAAGACGTTGATCACGATTATTATGTACTCGAAGAAGACTCGATTGTAACTCATAGCTATGGAGTGATTCTTGTTCGGCTTGCAGGTTATATATACTTGTGATGGCGGAGCACGTTAGTGATAGGGAAATGACAACAGTTTTATGGTGCTATACTGAAGCTACATGGTATCGAGATGACAATGGTTAATTACATCATTGATTATAAATCATAAGTACGGTCCGACTTTAAAAGTTTGTAAGTGGATATTCTTGATTTTTTAGTTAAAAAATATTCAAAAACATTATCACATGGTTTTGTGTGGTACAGTAACTATTGGCATGAAAAGTTTAGTTTGACACGGTTACAAATGTGGTTATTTGAAGATGGGTGAAGTTACGGGAACCTCACATTACAAATTTCAAGTCGGAGATCATTTTTTGAAGATTTTGAAATTTTATAACTAGGTCTTCAAGAAGAATGAAAATTCGGGTAGCACGAACAGTTCATTATTGAAGATCTGGAGGGTTACGGTAAATTTGATTTCAAATGGGAGATTGATGTGAATAAATTTAAATTGGTGTTTGTGGAAGTTCATTACGTTCGTGGTGTTGTTTCTTGGTGGAAGTTCATTACGTTCATTAAGTTCGTGGTATTTGATTTCAAAGATGAAGATAAAATATCGTACCGTTAATTTTTTGGAATGCCTAGTTCGAACAAGATGTTGCATGGATAGATCAGTTCGAATATAAATTGACCCTATTAGAGTAAAAATTGATTTGATTGATTAAAAATTTATCCTGCACGAACAAAACTCAATTTTTAGTTTTTGAAAAATTGGTTTGTGATCGTTTCCGTGCCTCGTGATTCATATTTCGCGATCTAACTCGTATAATCTCCTCCCAAGTATATAAGAGATACTTAGAGTGTTACTCAGTCATCATCTAATGTGAGTTTATCTCTAGTCTGAGAAAGTTAGGGTCTAAAATATTTCATTAAAAGCTTCGAGAAAGCTTGTGAGAGATTGTTGTAACCTTGATAAATTTATAGTGGATTGTTTATCGTGGAGAAGTTTTTTATCCGTTAGTGTCACGCTTCAAAATCCAGTAATCGGTAGCTTGACCGACTACTAGATTCTAAGTAGTGCAGGTCGGGGAATCCAAAGATTCAACCCCTCAAATAGCCAAGCCGAAGGCAAATTCTGGCTCGGCTATTCACATATAGCAATAATCATCAGAGTAAAGAATAACAATAACAATATAATGCGGAAGAAAAAGATATATATATACACCTTAGTCGAATATGTAATACAATATCTCAAATAAAACTCAGCGACATATGTTTAGTACACCTACAGAAATTTGGAATAAAAGGAAATCTGCAGCGGCAAAATGTGTCTCTGAAATGGCTAATCGCGTGGCAGTCCAAGCTACTCAACCTCTGAAATGGTTATAAAAATGAAAGTGAGCAAAACACGGCTCACTAAACCCAGCAGAACTAAATATCCTACTAATAACCTATACTAGAAATAGAGGTAGAGATGAATGTAATAAAGAAACAAGTTTACACAAGTCTAGCAATATATACTAATTGACTACAATGGATAAAGAGTTGATAAGGAAAGGAGATTAGAGTTGATAAGAGGGTCGAGAATAGAGTCAAGAATATGAGAGGAGGGAGATGCGATGATAAGAGAACATACAATGCCATGACGTAACGTGATGACTAGGATAATCCCATACTTGTCCTAGGTGCAGTGTGACGTGATGCTATAAAATTGATACTCGTAATCCCTAAGTAGCAGGTTGATCAACCGCTAATGTCTAATTTTTTTAAAGAGATTAGTAAGGGGACACACAGGTATGATTTGGTTAAGCTCGACCAAGCTAAGGATAGGTCTCACTTGATCAAAGTAGTAATAGGAGTTTCCAACCCAACGGAGCATAGTTCGTATCATTTCAAGGAATTTCAACCTCAACGTGGATATGTTGGGATCTCCATGACTATGTCTTATACCATTCCACACTTCTGAGTTGTTCAATTAGATATGATAGTGCCATTCCCAATCTCACAAAATCTTTTTGCCCGTTCTTAGGACTCCTTGGATCTTATCGGAGGTTAACCGAGGCGGAGTGTTTGTGTAACCAATTTCAATAAGTTTTGGAAGATATTATTATACGTTATTAAGATGCAACAGGTGCACAAGAAGCAGTACAGCTGCTGCTCACACAGCAACACAATCTGGATGAATATGGACTCGGTTGCACGGACTAAGCATAGCCGATAAAGCAACCTAACCGTCACTACATCCGGCACATAATTCTCTTAAGGATGGGAGGGGGCATTCAGGGGCAAAGGCACGAGAATGCTAGCCCAACCACTACTAACTATGCTCAGGTCCTATGCAAACCATAAACCAAGCTCCCAAATAATTAGCAAGCCTAAACTACAGGTTAACAATATAAACAGAATAATTCCTAGGCTAAATTATAGTTTAATTAAATAGCATCTCTTAGTTCAATTTAACACTCTAAAGCAATACTCAAAAACTAGTATAGAAACTTAGTAATGAGGGAATAAAACTCGCCTGATAATAATCCAAGTCCGGCAGGAAACCAACTCGGAATACTGAACATAAAATTGATGACGAGGCAATCAGAACAACGAACAAACTAACACAACCAATAACAACAACACGCAAACAATCAATTTAAGAAAGCAAAAACAAAACCCAAACCCTAGAATTGACCCTATGGCAAATCGAGAGAAAAGAATGGAACGGGAATCGAGAATAACTTACCAAGGATTGGAGTGAAGGTTGTGTCGAAGCAGGCGAAGAATCCGCGAGTGATGGGGAAGATTGGAACAAGAGTGTGGAAGAGAGGGGAATCGGCTAGGGAGAGTAGAGAGAGAGTGAGTTTGAGTGGAGAGAGGAAGTGAGGAAAATGGAGCATTAAGCCCAACAGGTGATCAAAACGCGCCTCTATTCGAATAAGAAATATTCCTATTCGAACAGAGAGAAGAATTGTTTGAATAGAAAAGGTCAGCGAAGAAAACTCAACTGAACAAGGAAGGACTTATTCGAATAGAGAAACATCCTATTCGAATAAAACAGTTCAGGGGAAAAACAACTGTTCTAAGAAGGGTCCTATTCAAGCAGAGGGAAGTCCTATTCGAATAGAGGGAAGTCCTATTCGAACAGAGGGAAATCCTATTCGAATAAAGCAACTCAGGGAAAAATCTAATTGTACCAAGAAGGATCCTATTCGAATAGAGAATGTCTTGTTCAAATAGAACTGGTCTGTTCAGAAAAGGACCCCAAAAATCTTATAAACGATTCACTCCAAAAAATGCCCGCTAAGCCTCCACCTCAGGCAATGCCAAATCACCCAAAAACATCACGACCCCCAAACCACACTAACAGCAGCCACACGACCACCAAATTCAAACCTAGATAAAACCTGCCGAAAGGAATAATGGATGCACAATGGATGAAGGAGTATATGCGGAAAATGTATGCGGACTTAACATAGATAATTAATATGTAGACGAGAGAATAAATAGGAATATGCGGAGTATCACAACAATGAATATAATAATTGCTATAGTTAGGAAATAAAAATCAGGGTCATTACAATCTACCCCCCTAAGAAGAGATATCGTCCCAAAATATAATACATACCTCAGCCTCTAAACCAACTGCGGATAGTGCCTCCTCACATTAGTCTCTAGCTCCCATGTCGCCTCCACTGGTTCTTGGTAACTCCACTGGACTTTTACAAACGGAATAACCCTGTTGCGAAGAACTTTCTCCTCATGATCCAAAATGCGTATCGGATGCTCAAGATACGAGGCATCGCCTCGAACCTCTATCGGATCCTAGTCAATCACGTGAATAGGGTCCCGCTTGGACTTCCTCAACATAGAAACGTTGAAGATGTTGTGAACTCTCTTCAGTTACGGCGGCAACGCCAAATGGTGTGCTAACTCTCCAACTCTGTCCAGAATCTGAAACGGGCCAATATATCTCAGAGCTAGCTTCCCTTTCTTGCTGAAACGCATCATTCCCCTCATCGGTGAAACCTTCAGCAAAACATGATCCCCGATCCGAAACTCTAGCGGTCTCCAGCGGATGTCGGCGTAGCTCTTCTGTCGGCTTGGTGCTGTACGTAACCGATCCCTGATGGCAGTAACTACCTTAGTAGTCTCCTGAACAAAGTCTGGTCCTAGTAAGCTCTGCTCACCAACCTCTGCCCAACACAAAGGTGATTTGCACGGTCTGCCATATAGAGCCTCGTACGGTGCCATCCAGATGCTCAATTGAAAGTTGTTATTGTACGCGAACTCAGCCCAATGCAAATACTCGTCCCATCTGCCGTTGAAGTCCAAAACGCAAGCTCGAAGCATATCCTCAAGAATCTGGTTCACTCGCTCTGTCTGACCGTCGGTCCGAGGGTAAAATACTGTACTAAAATCCAGTCTAGTATCCATAGCTCGCTGAATACTCTGCCAAAATTTGTGGGTAAAATTAGCATCTCTATCTGACACTATCGGTACTGGAACCTCGTATAGCTGAACAATCTCCCTCACATAGATTCTGCTCAACTCATCGACCGTGAACGTCGTGCGAACTGGAATAAAATGCGCCGATTTGGAAAGTCGGTCCACAATCACCCAAATAGAATCATGCCGCTTCTTCGTTCGCGGTAATCCCGAAATGAAATCCATTGTGACGTGCTCTCATTTCCACTGTGGAATAGGTAAAGGTTTGAGTGTCCTGCCAGTTTCTGATGCTCGGCCTTCACCTGCTGGCAAGTTAGACATTAGGAAACAAATATAGCTATCTCGTGCTTCATACTGTCCCACCAAAAATGTCTCTTCAGGTCTTGGTTCATCATCGTACTGCCTGGATGAATAGTGTATTTCAAACTATCAGCCTCACTCAAAACCTCACGTTTCAGTACCCCAGAATCTGGTATGCATAATCTCCCCTTGTATCTAATGCTGCCATTTGAACTAACTGTCCAATCAGGTCTGGTATCGTCTGAAGCCCCAGACTGTAATCTGTCATCCTGCTGTTGTACCTCTATAATTCGAGAAATTAAAAATTGCTGAACTCTCAGATTTGCAATACGACCACCCGTAGTCTATGAACTCAAAATCAACCTGAACTCCGCAATGTCGCTCAGCATCGTCCACTCACGAATCATCAGACATATAAGTAATCCTCTAGGAAAATGGTTTAAAGCGTCGGCCACCACATTCACCTTTCCTGGGTGATACTGTAAATTTACATCGTAGTCCTTCAGAAATTCCATCCACCTGCGTTGTCTTATGTTCAGCTCCTTCTGAGAGAAAAGATACCATAAACTCTTGTGATCAAAAAAGAGCTCGAACCTCTCCCTGTATAAGTAGTGTCTCTAGATCTTCAGCGCATAAACCACCGCTACCAACTCGAGGTCATGAGTAGGATAATTCCTCTCATGTACCTTAAGCTGTCTCGAAGCGTAAGCCACCACCTTGCTCTCCTGCATCAAATCACAACGAAGTCCACTAAGCGAAGCGTTGCTATATACTTTGTATCTCTTCCCATTGGACAGAACAATCAAAACAGGAGCGACACTCAATCTATTCTTCAACGTGGCAAACGATGAAGTGCATCTGTCGTCCCAAACAAATTGTACATCCTTCTGTGTTAAACGGGCCAAAGGAGCAGCAATCCGCGAAAACCCCTCAATAAATCTACGATAGTAACTTGCTAAACCCAGAAAACTGCAAATCTCTATAATGCTCATCAGCTGTGCCCAATCTGCCACTGCTATAACCTTGGAAGGATTCACTACAATTCCATACTTAGACACCACGTATCCTAGGAATTTTACCTCCTGCTGAAAAACTCACACAACATTTCAAACTTCGCAAATAATGCGTTCTCCCGTAAAGTCTGTAAAGCGATCCTCAAATGTCCCTCGTATTCTGCCTTGGTCCTCGAATATATCAAAATGTCGTTGACGAACACAATGACGAACCGCTCAAGAAAAGGGCTGAAAACACGGTTAATTAAATCCATAAAAGTTGCGGGCACGCTTGTCAGACCCAACGGCATCACCCAAAACTCATAGTATCCGTAACATGTCCGAAAGGCTGTCTTCGAAACATCAGCTGCCCTGATCCTCAGCTGGTGGTAACCCGATCTGAGATCAATCATCAAAAAGAACTACGCTCCTCAAAGCTGGTCAAACAAGTCGTCGATCCTTGGTAACGGATATTTGTTTTTGATTGTGAGTTTGTTCAACTCGCGGTAGTCAATACACAAACGCATCAAACCGTCTTTCTTCTTTGCGAACAAAACTGGAGCTCTCCACGGCGAAGTAGTCGGTTGAATAAATCCCTGATCCATCAACTCATAAATTTGATCCTTCAGCTCTTTCTGCTCAACAGGCGCCATTCCGTACGGTACCTTCGAAATCGGTGTTGTACCAGGAACATGATATATGCCAAAATCAATCGTCCTCATCGGCAATAAACTGGGAATCTGATGGAAAACGTCGCAATAATCGCAAACTACCAAAATCGAGCTAACGTCCACGCCCGAGGACTCTAACTCTAGGATAGTTAGTAAGGCGACCCCTTACTGCACAGGTTTCAAACTAGAAAGCACAAATCACCTCTCACCAGGAATACTAAAGGTAGCAATCTTCTTGAAGCAGTCTAAGGTGACTCGATGCGTCAATAGCCAATCCATGCCTTGGATGTCGTCAAACTCTTGCATCAGTAATACCAATAGGTCTGCTGATAGGACTCGACCACAAACAACTATCGGGAAATCTCTACATATGCGTGAGATAGACACCGAGGAATCTAAAGAAGTGCCCACAGAAACCTCATCAATCAATAAAGAAGAACCAAAGCCCATAATGCAGAGAAATGCAGATGCGATGAATGAATGCGATGCACCAGAATCGAAAAGGACATTAGCTGGTGAATAAGAGATATGGATCATGCATTCCACCACAGGTGGAGCGGTATAAGCGTTGTGCCTCCCTACTGTAAATACTCTGCCCTGTCCATGGCCCTGAATCAGACCTTGCTGCTATACTGGTTGATGCGGTCTTGAACACCCTGAGGTCTTGGATCTATTTGTCTGCCCTGTGGACCATAAAACTGTCTTTGTGGAAACTGCTAAACCTGAGGAGCCTGCTGTGATCGTGGCTAGTAACCAACTGGACCCTGATACTGTCATAGCGGCTACTGACCTCTGCCTTGTTTAGGATAGAACTTCCTAACATGCCCATTTTCCCTGCAGTTCCAACAAGTGCGAGAAGAAAGTAGTGTTCTTTCTAAATACTGTCCGCCCGGAGCTCTCGCTGGTGTACTTTTGAATCTCTGTCTCTTCGAGCCTAAACTGTCGTACTGAGTCTGAATCGCCTTGCCCTTATCAGGTCTTGTATTATGAATCGCTGAGTTCCTCGCTTCCCTAGACCTCCGTTCCTCAGCCACGTTTTGTTCCAAAGCTAACGCTTCAGACAAAACCACCATGTATGTACTTGCACCGGAGGAGATCAAGAACCTCCTGAAGAATGGACGAATACCTTTCAAAACTTCATCTTCTTCTGCTTCTCATCCTGAACAATAAATGGCACGTAACGAGGGAGCTCGTTAAACCTCTAATTATATCGAGCAATACTCATATCACCCTGCTCGACTGAGTAGAAATTGGAAATGCAGGCGTCTCTGTAGCTCTGCGGAAAGTACTGATCGAAGAAATACTCCTGGAATGATAGCCAAAGAATAAAAGACTCAAAAACCGTCCTCTTGGCCATATTCCGCCAATAATCTGCCTTGCCCAGAAGTAGGTAAGCAACAAGTGTCACCTGCGGATCGTCAGGACACTTCATCGCATCCAAAGTCTTCTCTATAGACCTGAACCATGTCTCGGCCTCTAAAGGAATCAACGTGCCAGAAAATGTAGGGTGCTTGTATCTTTAAAGCTACTGTAAGTAAATGTGCTCTCTGTGTATTGGGCACCTAGCCTGCTGAAAGGATGCGGCAAAACTCTCCATAAACTATTTCATCTTTGAGAAAATGCCTGAAGCTGCTGGAATTGGTAAAACACCTGGCTACCCTGGAAGCACTGGAGTAAGTGGGGTACCCTGATGTATCTGGACCCCTGGTATTACCTCCATACTAACCCCAACCTCAGAAACTATCGGCTCTGTCTGCGGGATCGAAACAGAACCCGTACTCTCCGGACTAATCACTGGCTCATCAACTACTGCTCTACTGCGCAAACCCCTACGAACATCTTTTCGGATACCCCCACAAGTTCTAGCATGACCACTGCCTCTGTCACCTCTAGCCAATAGTTACGAATAAGGAAACACAACTCAAGAATGGATAGGAAAGGATTAGGAATAGGAAAGGAACTCGATAAAATTTGAAAATCTGAAAAAAAAATTGATCCTAACTCCGTCTAAAGAGTAACTCGTCATATGATCTGCAATAACAGAGATAAGGATTAACCTTAGGCTCTGATACCAAGTCTGTCACGCCCCAAAATCTAGTAATCGGTAGTTTGACCAACTACTAGATTCTAAGTAGTGTAGGTCGGGGAATCCAAAGATTCTACTACACAAATAGCCAAGCTGTATACAAATTCTGGCTTGGCATTTCACATATAGCAATAATCATTAGAGAAAATAATTAAAATAACAATATAACGCGGAACCAAAAGATATATATAAACACCTCAATCGAAAAGTAATACATTATCTCGAATAAAACTTAGCGACATATGCTGAAAACACCTATAGAAATCTGAAACTAAAGGAAATCTGTTGCGGCAAAATCTGTCTCTGAACTGGCTAACCACGCGGCAGTCCAAGCTACTCAACCTCTGAAATGGTTATAAAAACGAAAGTCGGCAAACCACGGCTCACTAAACCCAATAGAACTAAATATTCTACTAATAACCTGTACTAGAAATAAAGGTAGAGATGAATGTAATAAAGAAACAAGTTTACACAAGTCTAGCAATATGTACTAAATGACTACAATGGATAAAGAGTTGATAAGGAAAGGAGATTAGAGTTGATAAAAGGGTGGAGAATAGAGTCAAGAATATGAAAGGAGGGAGATGCGATGATAAGAGAACATGCAATGCCATGACGTGACGTGATGACTAGGACAATCCCATACTTGTCCTAGGTGCAGTGTGACGTGATGCTATAAAATCGATACTCGTAATCCCTAAGTAGTAGGTTGATCAACTTCAAACGTCTAATTTTCTTAAAGAGATCTATAAGAGGATACAGAGGTACGATTTGGTTAAGCTCGACCAAGCTAAGGATAGGTCTCACTTGATCAAAGTGGTAATGGGAGTTTCCAACCCAACGGAGCATAGTCCGTATCATTTCAAGGAATTTCAACCTCAACGTGGATAAGTTGGGATCTCCATGACTATGTCTCATACCATTCACACCCCTGAGTGGTTGAATTAGGTATGATAGTGCCATGCCCAATCTCACCAAATCTTTTAACCCATTCATAGGACTCCTTGGATCCTATCAGAGGCTAACCGAAACGGAGTGTTCATGTAACCAATCTCAATAAGTTTTGGAAGATGTTATTATAAGTTATTAAGATATAAGAGGTGCACAAGAAGCAACAGAGCTACCGCTCACACAACAGCACAATCCAGATGAATAAGGACACGATTACACTGACTAAGCATAGCCGACACAGCAACCTAACCGTCATTGCATCTAACACATCAATCTCTTAAGGCTTGGAAGGGGCATTCAGGGGCCAAGCCATGAGAACGCTAACCCAACCACTACTAACTATGCTCAGGTCCTATAGGAACCATAAACCAAGCTCTCGAATAATTCACAAACCTAAATTTCAGGTTAATAATATAAACAGAATAATTCCTAGGTTAAATTATAGTTTAATTACATAGCATCTCTAAGTTTAATTTAGCACTCTAAAACAATACTTAGAAACTAGTATATAAACTTAGTAATGAGGGAATATAACTCGCCTGATAATAATCCTAGTCCGGCAGAAAACCAACTCGAAATACTGAACCTAAAATCGACGACTAGGCAATCAGAACAGCGAACAAGATAACATAACCAATAACGACAGCAAGCAAACAATCTATTTAAGAAAATGACAACAAAACCCAAACCCTTTAATTAACCCTACGTCGAATCGAGAGAAAAGAACAGAAAGGGAATCAAGAATAACTCACCAAGGATAGGAGTGAAGGTTGTGACGAAGCTGGAAATGAATCCGTGAGTGATGGGGAAGATTGGATCAAGAGTGTGGAATAGAGGAGAATCGGTTAGGGAGAGGAGAGAGAGAGAGTGAGTTTGAGTGGTGAGAGGAAGTGAGGAAAAGTAATCATTAATCCCAACAGGTGATCAAAACACGCCTCTGTTCGAATTAGATATATTCTATTCAAACAGAGAGAATATTCCTATTCGAACAGAAAGAAGGCTTGTTCGAATAGAAAAGGTCGGCAAAGAAAGCTCAATTGAATAAGGAAGGACTTATTCGAATAGAGAAACATCCTATTCGAATAAAATAGTTCAGGGGAAAAACAACTGTTCTAAGAAGGATCCTATTCGAACAGAGGGAAGTTTTATTCGAACAGAAGGAAATCCTATTCAAATAAAGCTACTCAGGGAAAAATCTAACTGTACCAAGAAGGATCCTATTCCAACAGAGAAAGTCTTGTTCGAATTGAACTGGTCTATTCAGAAAAAGACCCCAGAAATTCTATAAAGGATTCACCCCGGAAAACGCCCGCTACGCCTCCACCTCAAGCAACGCCAAAACACCCAAAAACATCACGACCCCCAAACTACACTAACAACAGCCACACAAGGACCAAATACAACCCAACTAGGGGCTCCCATAAATCACAACACCGCCCCATTGCCTGAAACCACCAGAACGCCGAAAAGGAATCTAATAGACAAAACCTGCCGAAAGGAATAATGGATGCACAATTGATGAAGGAGTATATGCGGAAAATGTATGCGGACTTAACGTAGATAATTAATATGCAGACGAGAAAATGAATAGGAACATGCAGAGTATCACAGCAATGAATATAATAATAGCTATAATTAGGAAATAAAAATCAGGGTCATTACAGTTAGAGTTTTTCACTTCCTTCCTTCTGGTAAATCATTGTGCATTTGTGTTTGATTTCATTATTACTTAATTTCTTAATTGGTGTTTCTATGTATCATTCTTGGGTGAGGGATTGGGATTAGCTACTCTAATTTGAAATAGTCTGACAAAATTATCCTTTGGAAGAAACTACCAGCTTTAAAATGATTTTTCTTGTGAAAAAATATGTTCTCTCTATTGTCATTAGAAACAAAGATTGGAGGATCTCATCCTGAATGGCGACTCAATAATAGTAGTGTAGGAACCAATCCCTCGAACTATGATAAACATGAACTGATTTAATACCAGACTCACGCAATATACGCGTGACGTACACCATCAGCAATTACACCTTGGCCACGGACTAATGAAGAGTATGGCTCGAGTACTACAAATGAAATAGAACAAGTCAAAGATACTTGTCTCCCATGAACTAGCAGTTATAAGTCCAGCTACCAGTTGCCCCCATTTTTAGGTAAATGCGCTTAAACATGGTAACGAACTGAGAGTGAGGTCTATAAATTGGATGAGATCCAAAGAAGAAGGGACCAAATTTTCCTAACTCAAGAGATCATAACTTGTAATCAAAATATCAGGTTCAAGCAATAAAGATATTATTACTAAATCATGGAGCCGAGGTCGTGATATTTACCTATTCAAAGGTTTCCGCGCTAATAACCTTTATCATTTTTATATTTGGTAAAATTATTTCTTATCACATATACATTTGGTTTGAGCTATTTCAAGCTATTATGAAATTAAGCCCTTACATTTGGCATCGTCTGTGGGAAAAAAGACATTTCCAAGAAATCCTAAGGTATACAGTTACCTAACAATCAATTTTCAATCATGAAAACTTCCAAGCGACCAGCCACCGGAGTTCAGCATGATATTTTGGTCGAACCAGATCAGCTCACAAAATTACAGACAAACCTCCATGGAAAAATGAGCTCAAGCGCCAGTTGTTGCTCGACCGCGAGCTCTGCGAACAAGAACTAGAAAGTGAGTGTCAAGCTCGTCAAACATAATTCAAGCGATATGAAGAATAGATGATAACATTTCAGACTACTTTGCATGCCTTGCAAGACGATCAGAAAGTTTCCCTTCTAAGGGAACGTGATCAAATACAAGCGAACTCTAGAGTTTTAGCGCGAGACAGGTTGGGACCAAGAAGAGGAACTAGCAAAGGAGCTTCTAGATATCAACATAATGGCCCACACATACCAGAAGCTTCAATTCATTTGGGATGAGAATATCAGCTTGAAATTAGTAAAGAATGTAGGCCCTCTAAACGTTAAGAAGAGGAGCCACGACCTTAATCCAGGATACAGGTTCGGGAACATTTGAGTGAGGGTAGTGGTACTCATAACCTCCGACCTGCACAACAAGTCATTTAACCACCATGAAAGTACGTCACATAGGAACACATAGATCAACGAATTAAGGAATTAATCGAAGCTCAAGCTCTCGGTAATAAGAATAATTTTACCAAATTGCAATGTAGTACGATCGCCAAAGAGTTATTTGATATGGACGTATTGACAGGTTTCCATACACTGAAGATACGTAAGTATAAAGGCACCGATCCAAAAGAACACATTCAGCAATTCTGCGACTCACTGGGATTGTATTCTAACTTGAACCACATTCTGTATCGTCAGTTGACCACAAGCCTACAGGGAGAACTGCTCCAGTGGTTTCATTCTCTGCCTAAAAATTTAATTCTTAAATTTGACCAACTACTAAAGATCTTTGTCAAAATGTATGCTTACAATAAAGACAAAGAAGAGAATTTATGCACTCTTATTTATCTCAAAAGGTTGCAGGGGGAGATGCTTGAGCTCTTTGTAAAAGTAATTCAGGAATTCACCTTGGAGGTTGATATTTTCGATAAGAAAATAACCATTTCTGCGTTTACCAATGCAGTACAGATCGATTGTAAAGCGAAGGAGCATCTCTTCTTGAATAAACCCTTGATCTTGGAAGACATGATTACCAAGGTCAATGGGTATGTCGACTTGGAAAAGATGATGACCGAATGGCATAAATATACTAAAAATATCCAAACCACAAAAGGTCGAAACACCGATAGCAATAGTGAACAGAAGGATGGCCAGGGTGATAAAAAGTGAGCTAAAGAAAACACAGGAAAATCTTGAAAAGGTAATTTATTTCCCAAACCGGTCCTTCCAAAGATGAATGTCAGGATCTCAGCGATTTATCCCTTACTAGAGAAAGACAAGTTTTTCGTGTGTCTCAGACTCGAGATCCAATTGAAGGCAAACCGTATTCTATGCACCACAAGGTAACTCATCATAAAACTAACAACTACTACACTTTACAAAGGTTACTGGAATACATTTTCAAAGATGGGAAATTACGCAAATTTATTATCGACCTGGAAAGATATAAGAATGGAAGTTATAAGACGCAAGTCAAAGATTAATCCGAGGAAAAATACTTATACCACATCTACCACAGTCACATGATTGAGATCCATCAGATCAACAATTCTACCAAATTCAAAGGGGGAGATTAATGGAATGCTGCAACCTTATAGTTCAGAATAAAAATGCTAAGCTCCTCCCTTAATCAAGTAATCGACAAACTGGGATTTTATTTGCTGATTATGACATCGGTCATGTCAAGTTTCCACATCATGACGCTCTTGTTATTATGTTTAAGATGAATAAATTCATCATATATGCCATGATGATAAATAGAGTATATGGTATTTAGATCCTCTTTCAGAGCATAATCGAACAAATGGGATTAGCTGATTAAATTATACCAATTGACATCGATATCAGTGGTTTTAACTGATCTAAAGAAGAACGAGTAGGAAAGATCATCCTTCCTATCATTACTAGACCCACCATTATCGACATAGTTTTTTACATCATCAATGCCAAATCCCGCTACCTGGGAATAATGGGATGTTGCTGGTTACACAACATGGAAGCAATCGCTTCCACATACCATCAAGCACTCTGTTTCAAGTAGAACGTCGACATCTATGAGATCAAAGGCAATCAAAAGCTCTTATGAGCTTGTAAAAATACCGTATTTGCTAGTCTCAACACATCCGACAGATTTGCTGCATAGCAATTATAGAAAGCTGATCACACCGATGTTCAACCTTCTATAGTAGAAACTACAGAGTACATTAAGATCAATAGACCTAGTAGGGGTACTTATATTGGTACCAAGCTGGTTCAACAGGAGAATAAAGCTCTCATTCATTTTTTACAGATAAACTGAGATGTCTTCATTTGGACTTTCCATGAAATGCTGGGAGTTGACCCAACCAAGGCATATCACAAATTGAGCATCAACGACAAAGCTACCGCAGCTAAGTAAAAGGAGAGAAGGCTATCATCTCATCACAAAAATGATGTTAACAATGAAATAGATAAGTTGATGAAGGTCGGATTCATTCGGGAAGAGAAGTACCCGGATTGGATCTCAAACATTGTCTCAGTTCTAAAGAAGAATGGGAAAATTCGAGTTTGTGTAGATTTCACAAATCTAAACAAATGCATGCCAAAAGATAGGTTTACTCTTCCCATTATTCATCAAATTCTTGATTCTACAGTAGGTCACGAGCTACTATCTATGATGGATGCTACTTCAGACTACAACTAGATACCACTCTTAGACGCCGATTAAGAAAAAATGACCTTCATCACTGAAAGAAGGCTCCACTATTACAAAGTCTTTACTTTTGGACAAAAGAAGTCAGGAGTGACCTATCAAAGGTCAGTGACGAGCATGTTTAAAGAGTACTTGGGGAAGATTGTTAAAGTTTATATTGATGATCTACTATGTAAAAGCTTATAACAGAAAGATCATATCACACATCACGATACAGTCTTCAACATATTACAATCATAGCACATGAAGCTCAATCTAGATAAATGTCAATTTGGAGTGTACTCTGGCAAGTTCTTGAGACATCTCATCAACCACAAAAGAATCAAAGCTGATCCAGATCAGATTCGAGCTCTAATCTCAATACCATCACCACAGACAAAGAAAGATGTGCAGAAGCTCGGTGACAAGACTGTAGCTATCAATAGATTCATCTCAAAATCTTTAGATTGATGTCGATGGTTGTTTATGCCATTTTGTAGATCCATTAGACAGGTAAAAGGATAATAGACTGAAGAGATCGATTGGACAACAAAATGTGAAGTAGCTTTTCAAGAATTCATAGTCTATATGGGAAAATCTCCCATAATGGGCACCCCGATAGATAATGAATAATTGATCATCTACCTTGCAGCTATAGATAACTCTATCAGCTCGATTCTTATTTGGCTTGACAGAAAGATTGAGAAGCTAGTGTACTTTATAAGCAAAACTCTCACACTGGCGAAAACAAGATATTTATGGATCAAGCAACTCCTTCTAACCCTCATTTACACCTCGTAGAAGCTCAAGCACTAGTTTCAAGCTCATTTAGTCAAAGTCATGACGAACTACCCACTTCAGGAAGTTCTATCTAAAAAGGAAAAATTAAGAAGAGTGTAACAGTAGTCAGTAAGTTTGGGGGAGCACGATATCAAATTCAAACAGAGAACTTCCAAGAAAGGTCAAACCGTACATAATATTCTTCTAGACTTCCCAGTAGAAGATCTAGATTGGGAAGAACACGATCCTGATCTAACAGACGAAATCAAAGAAGATCTACTTGCAAAGCCCTTTGAAGAACGAGCTGAATGGGTTATACAAAAGGGATGGAGACTTCTTACAGATAGATCAGTAGGACCCGCAGGGTCAGGAATTTCAATCGTAGTTATTACTCCCTCAAATGACAAAATTGAGAATCCATACACCTCAATTTTGAAGCCTCCAACAACGCTATAGAATACGAAGCATTAATCCATGGCCTCTTCATGGAATTAAAAATCGGTGTTCCTGTGGTTTCAATCTATAATGAATCATTGCTAATAGTCCATCACTACTCCGAGCAATACAAGAAGAATGAAAAAATGATCAACTATACGGCCCTCGTCGCTGATAAAATTAGAAGGTTCAATAACGCAACACTTGATTATTTACCTCACGAAGAGAATTGACATGCTGATTCCTTAGCTTATTGTACCAGGGTATTAGGTACATAAGATACCTCCATATATAAGTAATTTCAACCCCCAACATTGATCTCCTAAGGGTATGCGCGATCAATATTGGGGGCGTTGAAGAGGAGCATGAGGATTGGAGGAAGCTATTTATCGTATATTTCGAACCGGAGAATCAATGTAATGGGCCTCTTCCAAAAATTCCAAAAGAGTGCGGACAGTTGATCGAAAACTCCAAGTGTTATGCAATTTATAAAGGTAGCAACCTATATAGGAGGTCAGTCATTAGGCATTATCACAAGTACCTCTCGAAACAACAAGCTGATGGAATGCTCAAGAATTTACATGAAGGGACTTGTGGATCCCATGCTACATGACGATCTCTTATAAATAGAGCAATCATATAAGGAGTATTAAGGGGGGAATAAGAAAATAAGCGGAAGAGTACTCATATAAATTTGACACATGCCAGGGGAACGGTCATCAAATACGAACGCCTATATTCGAGCTCCATGCTAGCAAGGTATTCAGGCCTTTCAAAAGGTGGTCACTCAATCTAGTGGGAGAATTCCCAAACACACCGGGTAGCCGCAAATTTATACTTATAGCAGCATATTACTTTACAAAGTAGGTCAAAGCAGTTCCCCTTTGTCAAACTCGGGAAGAAGAAGTCATCTCATTAATCTGGAAACATATCATCACACGATTTGGTTGCGCCTACCTGATTTCAATCCGTAAGAAACCGCAGTTCGCTGGAGAAAAAGTAGTGGATTTTCCCAACGAACACAACATCATTCATTCACCATCCAATCCATATTACCCCCAAGGCAATGGCATGTAGAAGTCATGAACAAGACCATCGTGGATAGAATCAAAAAGGGACTCAAATCAATGAAGAAGGGAAATTGGATTCGGGAACTGCCACATGTCTTGTGGGCTTACCGTACTACACCGACACAGACAACAGGATGCTCCCCCTTTCGCTTTGCTTATGGAACTGAAGCCATCATCCCAATGAAATATCATTATCCCGTGAAAGATCATGAGCTCACAGATGAAGTACTACGCCGACGCAGACAACAAGATGTTCCCCCTTTCGCTTTACTTATGGAACTGAAGCCATCATCCCAACGAAATATCATTATCCCGTAAAATATCACGAGCTCACAGATGAAGAAAATAAGTTTAAATTAGCTTGTAATGTGAATTAGATCAACGAATTAAGAGATCGAGTTGTAGTCAAAATAGGTTGATATTATCATATGCTAGCCAGTTCATACAACAAAAATGTTCGGAGTCGCCATTTCAAAATCGATGACCTAGTCCATCGAGAGATCCCCAAACATAAAAAAAAAGTTAAATGCTGGGAAACTCGCAGGGAACTTGGAAGGTTTATTTTTGGTTGTGGGTCGAACTGGTCTTGGATCCTACTACCTCATGACTAAGAATGACATCAAAATTCCAAGCCCTTGGAACACTAGGAGAAGCGATATTATCGCTAAATTTCAAATTTTCCAAATATACAGGATACATCTACTATCATTCTTCACATTCCAAAAGTGAGATTATAATCTCTAACCGTATGTACATTCTTTTCTCATCAATGAAAACATTCAAGTTTTTCTCACATTACTCTATAGTAGTAATGTGAAAGCTAGTGTTACCTTTGCTTTAATCTTTGAGATTTAGTAGATAATAGATGTGTATTGATTGAAAACTAGTATTACCTTTGCTTTAATTTTTAAGATTTAATCGAGAACTACACATCTATTATCTACTAAATCTCAATGATTAAAGCAAAGGTTATACTAGCTTTTAGTCAATACACATCTATTCTCTACTAAATCTTGAAAATTAAAGCAAAGGTTATGCTAGCTTTCTATCAATAAATATCTATTATCTACTAAATCTCAAAGATTAAAGAGAAAGTTGTACTAGCTTTAATCTATCTCCCATCTACCATAACATCGACAATTCACAAGTCGATTTCTCGAAACAAAAATTGAGCTCAACTACCGTCAGAGGAGATCCCACAAGATTTAGCCGTTCTAAATTCTAGTACTCTAGCAGCAACAAAATCTCTACCTCGATCCACCTGCCCTTGGGTAAGCGCTCCAAGCTTTTAAGTAAAGCACTCAAAATATTCAGAGTATACTAAGCCTATTTCATACCTTACTCCCTTTGTAATCATCTTATCATGCAAGGTATCTCTCTCTACTGCAATTTTCTTAATCTCTTTTATAAAATAAGCAAGAACCTCTATCATCTCTTTCTCATGCACTTCACCGGCTGCAAGTTTATCATTATTTGGTACAGCAAGCTCAATAAACCAGGCCTTGGCATATTTTAGTAGTTTTTCTAAATTCCTGTAGCGTTTTCTTTCTTTCGTATTGTCCGAGGATAAGCTAGTATTACGTTTCTCCGTTACTCTCATAAACTTATCCATTTGCCCAAGCATGCTAATAGCTTCCTCCATCCTTGCCTGGTCGCCAATTCTCTCAGGGGCCTTGCCATTCAGGTTCTATTCGACCATTTCAATATCTGCCTCCAATTTTTGAATCTTTTTATTCAAAACAATATCCCTATCCCGGGACTCAGCCTGTTGGACCTCTATGATTATTCTTTTGTTTTATTGGAATTTCGTACTACCGCGTGAACATATATAAGATCGGCCTAAGCGCCACTATCTATTCCAAATGTGCCTTCCCTTCATGAGTTTCTTCTTAAGTTGTTCCCTCAAATCCTCTGTATCCTTGAGTTTCCGCTTCAATCTCTTCATCACATCCCTCCTACTACCATGACTACTCGATATGTCAGCCTTCATTTTCTCTAGCCGCTTAGAGAGCTTATCCCAATGACTCTGTGTACTCTGGATACTATCCTCTTTTCCCTTTAAAGTGTCACTCAACTTCTCCACATCACTTAATTTTAGAACTTGACAAATCAGTTCGCGCTCTCACCAATTCGACCTCCTTCTTCCTCAATTGCTCCCTTTCATGCACTCTACCATGTTCTTCAATTTCTCAACCTCCCTTTGAGAACTCTCTAGTTCACCTTGAATTCTACACAAATCACCTTCCTTATTATTGATTTGCTGCCTCAGCTCGCTAACCTTCATTTATGACTTAGTCAGCCTAAGTTCCACTTTTACATACTGATATGCACCCTCTTCAAATACCTGATGAATCCTATCTAATTTGAGTTTAAACTCATAATTACATTTCAGAGCAACTTCCTCAGTGATTGTACCGCTTCTAAATTGGCCTGTACATCAATTCGATTTCCAGTTCAACTCATTAAAAACAATCTATATTTCTCATATAAACAGTTCAAATATACAATAACTTGGATACATTCCATTATCTATCAGACAACCACCACAACGAACTGATACTTAGCCTTCAAGCTATGAAGATTTTACGCTCTGGTAGCCATACGTTCTACAATCTCAGGATCAGGTTAATGCCACAATTTTTTCATATTCTCATGCACACCTCTTTTAACCTTCTCTCACTTATTATCTCAGCTTCTAACATAAGGTCAAATTTTTATGTCCCTATACCTAATTTATTATATTTTTTTGCTTAAATCCATATATTTTCACCTGAACCTCCGCGCGTGGAGTTATGAGGGCTGCTACATATACAACATTATTCTCCTTAGCGAGCTCACTCTTTAATGCCTCATTGGTGACGCACAACTCGTTTAGCTCCTGCACAACAATTCTCTTATCAAATAGTATACAAACATCCATATTTCATACTTAACCAATCAATACAAATGTTTTCCCTCCTCCAATCAATATTTGATAATGCTATTACATCCATATAACTCTACCTTTTCAGGATCCTCATCTACTCATTGACTGTCTAACTCAGTACTACAGGAGACCACATTCAAACCTTTCACAGTCCCCTGAGGAGTACTATCAGCCTCCAGATCCACCTCTAGCTTAGGCTCCTATATGTCCACATATCGCCCTTCCATTAGACCAATAAAATCGACCTCAAAGTATCTATCCTCAAAATGCTTCTAACCAAACCTATCTCGAGCATTAGATATTGCCATAAACATAGTGGTTACTATAACAGATACAATTCTAAATTTTTAAGATTTACTTACGTTTCTAAAAGGTTTTATATTTGAGAGCCAGGGACTCCTCGTCAGCTCACCTGATACATTTGCCTTTCACCCAAATCAGATTATCATTTCATACTTTTCCAGCATAGTTCATGTCGAAAAATATAGGTCAGGACGAGTTGGAAGAAAAGTACGTACTCCCAGATGCAGTACGATATTTCACAGTATAATATTTTAAACCATCATAAGAAGTTAATCTTCTCTCCTTCCCCTCATAGGACCAATCCCTATTTAACTTCTCACAAACATTTATCATCTCCCACATGTTCCCGTTCAACTGGGCAGGCATGCCACGATCTCATTAATGATGCCTTTTGCAAGGTTGCTTAAAGGTACCTCCAACCCATATTCAAATTGGGCCAAATAACATAAAAACCCCTCATCATAATCGCCTCCAATATCCCCATCAAAATACTCAAGAGTACAGACTCTGGTATTTTCCTACGAGTTATTCTCATACTCCAAGTCAAGCAACAAAAAATATGCGCTTACACCCCCTATCCAGCACATCCCCATAATAACCTCCCATCGTACTCCATTACATCCCCCAGACACCAACTACACTACTTTTACATTTACAGTACTCCCTAAATAAATCTGAATCTACCGGATAGCGATAAAGAGTACCAAGGAAATCAGGAAGCTTGTGCTTTTCCTCACCTTCCCTCTCCTCTAAGGTGTCCCCTCCCCCCTCATTAGCTCTAGCAACCTCATTAGAACTCATCTAACTACGCTGGCCCCCACATATTTATTGAGCTCCAATCCCACATTTTCGTCCTTAATCAAACGACCCGAGATGGAAGCCTCCATCTCAAACAATAAGCTCGAACAAGGGAAGACGTATACTTATAAATTTTGTCACGAATCTACACCTATATAAAGGTTTAGGTATTTCCAATTAATTTTTGAATATCTCTTTTATGGTAGTTTTTCATATTAAACAAAACTAGATATATATACAATATATTACTTTCATCTCCCTACGTAACTTTTAACTCAAAAAGGAAAACGGCTTTGACAAAATATTTTTCCTCACATCCGTACAAAAGAAAACTTTCCCAATATAGTGCACACTTCAAAATTCAAATGCACAAAACTAGAGGGAAAAGATTCATTCAATCAACATTGAAGAAATTTAACAACCATACAAAACATTCATATCAAACATAATTCAGGCACTAACTTTTAACGTCGGAAAATGAATCAGGAAAAACTACGTAACAATAATTTTTTCTTCACCCCAACAATCGCAACTTCCTCTCTCTTCCAAAAAATATGCCTATTCTCTGGGTTTTTCTTTCAAAAATCTCTACAATCCCACTTTATCTTCTTTTTTTTTTCTCTCTCTCTTTCCTTCTAGATTTTTCCCTCTCAATTTTTTGTAAACGTTTGGAAGAAGAAAGAGATGGCCTATTTATACTTGTTCTCTCTAACCGCAGGTTGTTTTTGGGACTCACGCAAGCCACCCTCAGTTTTGCAACCGAGGCGTCTCTTCCACTATTCCTGTTAGACGACTCATGCCTTTTGGGTTTCCATACCTTTCATCATTACCCTAAACCCTATAATTAAATTCGTCTCTCTCTCTCTCTCCTTCCTGCCCCTCTCTCACACCTTCCCACATTCGTGATGACAAACTCAAAATACACATAATCGAACTACACCTACAACATCATTTTCACACTCTTAATTTCTATTCTCCTACTCACGATCCTTACTTATAACAATTACAACATCATTCCCAATGCTTCAACTTTTAAAATTCAAATATCTTCAACAACATTCACATAAAATATGGAGCAAAATCAGAACATAATGTTTTTCACTTATATACCATTACATTAATCCGACTTACACACATAATCGACCTCTCGGAGATGGTTACGTCTAAAAAAACCAAGGTGCCCTACATCACCACATCTAACCACTACATCACCAACAATCCTCTAATCTTCAACCACTATCTCTTCATGAGCAATCTCCTTCACAACAATTATTAGAGCTTCAAGCTGTACAATCAATATGCAGAATACTTCACACCAAAAATGATGATCAATCTCATTTTCCTGTGCCTTTGAATTTAACCTATCCAACTAAAATACAGACACAGACAACTTGGCATCATACTCGAGCTACCCTAATATCCCTTTATAAACTTCAGCAACCTTTATCGTTAATCACCCTAACACCGCATGTCGGACTCCCTATGAGCGAGTCCTCACCATGTTTACTCATTTCACATATTCATCACCCCTTATTTACAAATACAAACCTATGATCAAAACCCATCTTGCACGCCTCTCAAATGCTACCTGATAAACAACGTAATTGTCATAGTTATCCACTTTAATAGATACTTATATCTCTGACCTAAATCGGCAAGTACACAGTACTTGGTAAAAAATTTGTTCATTTATTTTTTGAACTATACACTTTTAAAACCACTTCGAGTGCTACACGCTTATTATTATTATTATACACATTTATTCAGCTCGGTACTCCAATTTGCAACATTCATCACATACACAGTCCAACAAACCTGTCACTTACAGTTTGACAATTATTTACCACACTATATTTTATAGTTCGATATAGTCAATTTTATTTACTAATCCAGCATTTTAGAAAATTAATGTCGCAACAACCTTTTTCATGAGCTCAAAACTGCACATTATAGATTATAGGAAATAGTAAGTTACAATACATCCTACAGATTGTCCTATAGGTTATTATCAAATATTACCAGGATCTTCAAGTACAACCATAGGCAGCTCCATCCTCCTCTAGACCTAACACTTATGTTAGAAAATGAAGATGGTTGTAACAGAAGCATCTTTTCGTCACCTTCGAAACCACCACCACCTCATCAAGAGAGTGAAAATGGTTGTAACAAAAATCTTCTACCACCACCTACACCTACAACACCCGATCACTTACACGATAGCGACAATGCTTCCTGACATAGACGCCAACCTCCTCTTCCTCTGCAATAGCAGTATTCTCTGCAAAAAGCGAAGATACACCCTACGACGTTTCCTCGATGTATGCATATAGTGAAAGCGGTACAAATGGCAATACTCCTTATTAACTTTTACTGCCACCATAATAGCCATACCTTGGAAGGTAGGCCTAACAGGGAGAGGAGTCAGAAGATTAAGAGACTGCGTACCAAAGTATATATTGACACTGAAGTTCTTGTACATTAGCAAGAACCCTAGCTTGTTTTTCTTTACTTCTGGTGGTCACCATTGCTCAATTACACAAAGAAGACGAACAATTACAGAAGTTATAAGAAATAGAACTATACAGGAGCATACCAGGCTTTACAAAAACTATAAATTTTTTTACAGATATATAGATTCAATGCAAGGAAGATTTCCAAAGCAGTCATCATTCAAAGACTATTAATAGGAAATCCCATTCCCAATACCCGATATCAACTTAAACACAGTAAAAATCCTAACAACATTCTGATTCCCAATATCCAAACACCTCAGTCAACTCTACACCTCCAACTCAAATCAATACTACAACCCAATAAATACTTCACAATTTAAAGACACATGCACGTCAGCAAATTACGTCATTTAATTTTTGTAAACCATTCCAAAATTCTAGCTCACAACATTGATGGGCACTTCTCAACTAAAGTCGCCTGTGCCTTCAGTTAGTAGGGGGCAATTATAGGGATCTGTCTCTCGAGCTGTGATAAACTTAAACTAATTCAATACCAGACTCACACAATATACACATGACCTAAACCATCAACAATGCCACCTAGACCACGAACTAATGAATAGCATGGCTCGAGCACTACAGATGAAATATAATAAGTCAAAGACACATGTCTCCCATAAACTAGCAGCTGTAAGTCCAACCACCACTTACCCCCATTTTTAGGAGAATGTGCTTATACACGATAACAAACTGAGAGTGAGGTCTATAAAAATGATGAGTTCCAGAGGAGAAGGGACCAAAATTTTCAAGCTCAAGAGATCATAACTTGTAATCAAAATATCAGCCTCAAATATTAAAGATACGTTACTAAATCCTCAAGCCAAGGTTATGGTTTTTACCTATTCAATGGTTTCTGCGCTAATCACCAGTGTCATTTTTATATTGGGTTATATTAATTCTTATCACAGGTACATTTGGTATAAGAACTATTTCGAGCTATTTCAGGCTATTACGAAATTAGTCCATTACAGCTATATTGACTATGAATAAATAATAGTAAAAAATCTCTTAAATTCTAATAGATTTTGGGATTCCCCCGCTTCTAAAGATAAAATTACATGGCAAAAATGGTGACGAGGTGATCAAAGCAGTCGAAGACGAAGAACAAGTAGATACATTATGGAAATTTGAGCTAGAAGAAATGAATGATATTTAGGAAAGAGGATTTCAGTTTTAGATGAAGTTATTTTAGATGTATGTGAAATCTCACAAATCAAAGGCATGAGAAGACTTGAGGAGACGAGCAAGAACAACAAATCCTAGAAAACACAACGATTTTGATTGATGGGTCTACTACTAAAGGAACTAGAGCATAAAGTTTAAATTTTGGTTTAGGGAGACTTAACATTTGAAGCTCTAAGAAGAAAACCCAGACAAATTAGAAGAAGAATATGAAGAGCTCAAGTAATCAAAGCTAGTTCTTCATCTAATAGATTGAAGATGACCTACAAGGTGAGGTAGAACTAGTATTATTATCATCAAAAGAAAAAATAATGGCAACTCCTTGTTAAAAAGTGAAGAGAAGTCAAATAAGGAGAGGATAACATAAACAAAAGAAGAGGTATGTTTAAAGAAGGGAGTGGGATCTTAAATAAAAACATAGTAAGAACAAGGAAAGAAACAACAAGATGAAGAATAAAAGGAGAGAACATTTGAGTCAAACAGAGAGAAATGGCAGTAACATTGCCAAACTGTTGTTGTTGATGATGATGTGTGAACAAAAGCTATAAACGGAGGTCTCAAATAAGACTTGGATGATAAAAGGAGACATAGATGTGTAATCAGACTTCATCACACACCGCCACAACAAGAAAAAAGTGTTTCCAAACAATGATGGAGACGAGTCGAACGACGAGATCTAAAAGAGCGATGGAGATGCTTCGATTAACACCCTCCAGATGAAATGGAGGCAGAATATGTGAATGATGGCCCAAGAATAGCTAAGAGAGTTTCATTTTTTGCCTATTTGTGAGAGAAACAAGTGAAGATAGAAAGTTTTTGAGAGATAATCAATATAGAGCAATATAGCAGTAATATATTGTATGAACAAAAGGAGAGAGAGAAGAGAGATTTCTAATTGATTCATCATCGTCCTCTATACATAATACTAAGATATATATATATATACATATATATATATTTAGGTAACCTTACAACATAAGTTACATAATCTACTCAAACTCTCCCCATAACCCTATCGGGCCTATGGGCTTGTTAAGAGTCTGTATAACTTTCTATCTTGGTCTTGGACCCATAATCTACTCAAACTCTCCCCATAGCCCTGCTGGGTTGCTAACTTGTTCTTGGACCCAACTTTAACACTCCAACTTGGGGTGTTCCATACTAAGAAGACTTGCCTCGTTAAAACCTCTGCGTAGCAAAACCCCCTTGGGCAAATAGCTGTACAGGGAAAGAGTACAATTTTATGCCCTGAATGGGTTGTGGACGCGTATATGTTACCTCATCAAGACCTCTACCCAGTAAAACCTCCTAGGATAAAAATTGCACTATCTGGAAAAAGAGTGCAACACGCATGTGTCCACGTCAGGATAAAACTAATTCCTCTGACGTCAATCTCCCTTAGATAATAAATCTTATAAACTTCACATGCCGATTCCATGAACCAATCTCTTGAACGTAGGATATGCAAGAATCTTCGTGAATAGATCAGCTAGGTTATCTTCTGAATGGGCTTAAACAACAATGATCTCATTCGTCTTCAACAACTCAGGTATGTGGAAGAACATTGGTAAAATATGTTTCGTTTTATTACCTTTAATAAATTTAACCTTGACTTGAACAATATAAGTTGCATTGTCTTCATAAAGTATCGTCGGCTTATCTTGGATAAAACTCAGACTGCAACTCCCGTTGATGTGGTTGACCATAGACCATAACTAGAAGCATTCTCTGCCAGCTTCATGTAGTGCAAGAATCTTCACGTGGTTCAAGGATGCAGCAATCACTGTATGCTACACTAATCTCCATAAAATCGTAGTATCTCCATACAAGAATACATAACCTAATTGTGGTCAGCCTTTAAGTGGATCTGACAAATATCATGCATCAGTGTATCCTATAATTTCCCATTTGCCAAGTTATGGATAGAACAGGCCCCAGTCTTTCGTGCCAATGGGATATCTCAGAATGTGCCTGATCTTATTCTAGTGCCTGTGGGTAGGTACATAACAATGGCAAGCCAAGCAGTTTACTGTGAAAGAGTCATTGGGTCTAGTATACCCAACTAACTATAGCAAAGTACCTCTTAGCTAGCACCATGGCCCAAGGAGTTTTTCCCCCCATTAGGGTGGTGGAAGATGTCGTTGCCCATACCCAAGTGTTGGACGCGCAGTAAACAGCTTAGCACCGCATGCTACATCCATATTGAAGTGTTAGATAACTCTTCTAATATATATTGCATGGTGTACGAGTGCCGCTATCAAGATGTTTGATCTGTAAGTCGACATACTCTTGATTTCCCAAGGTCTTGTATTTCAAATTTCTTCCCAAGGTATTCAGCGGCTCTCGCAATCTCCCCCGGAGGTCTAATGATTTTTAAATCATTTAGTACACTGTTATGATGATACTGAAGATAATTTATGTATAAGAATGCATGGACAAATAAGGATATTTGAAATGTCCTTGACCTTCAAATACTCAGTCAATACTTACTATGTTACATGGGCCCATTGCTTCAAGTCAACAATAACTTTTCCAGTTTTATTACGTACACACCTCGGGCTTAGTTGCTTCCAGAAGCTTATACCTTCCCAAGTAGCTTCATGTATATATTTGTATCTAGTTTCCCATATAGATACGCAGTATTTACATCAGATGCATGTCTAGCTTGTCCTTAATAACTTGGCAGACTGATCAGTACTGAAATGTTATAGCATCCATAGCCGGGTAATAGGTCACACTACAATCGATGCAAGATCTCTTAAAGATTTCCTGGGCAACTAGTCTTGCATTGACCTAATTAGCTCTCAAGTTAATCATGTTTCTATACCATTCCCATTTATAACCGTCAGGCTCAATGGTATCATTTCACATTATGCGCAAGTTGAGCTCCGCTTAGATTCCAGATACCTACTTTGGCTAATGTGCAACAACACACAGTCGTTTACAATAAGTGGTTCTGAAGCCTTATCCTTGATGATGAGCATAGCAACGAATATGAATACCTTATCGATTGGTGGTTCCATCCTCGATGAATTGACTGCACCATTAGTCATATTTATCCCTTATTCTGCAGTACCCCGGCTAAGAATACTTTCTTCCAATGGTTCCCCGGACTAAGTGCGAGCCTTAGATTCGTATTCGGTACTAATTCGCTTGGAATGTTCTACTTTGGTACTAGTTCCCCCGGAACATTCTGCTGTGTAAGTGTATTACTTATAGGTACATATACTTACAATACCTCAATAGTATTTATTAATGTGTCAGGCAATTCATTTACGACCTATTGGAGGTTTCTAATCCGTTGAACCTTATTATTACCTAACTTATATATAGGGATCTAGATGAGACAACGATGGTGAATTCCAACACCTCTTGGAAGCATCCTCGGCATTGACTGTTATATCTCCTCCCAATGCTGGGAATATTGTCTCATTAAAGTGATAATTGTCTGCCCTACAGGATATACGTCGCCAGTGGGTCTAAATATTCAGTGATAAATACAAATCATAACCCACATCATACCAGGCCAACGTTGAGGATCTCATCTTCATACATTGTAGTGAGATTGACACTTGTACGGAACATCCAGACGTCGTTGGGCGACATCGGGTTCCGACCCAGTTACTAGTCGCTTTTGTGAAAAAATAATTTGATGATTTGCTTAGGGACGAACCCTAATCAGTATTGTGGGAGCAAAAATACATATCCCACACACTAGCAAGAAGCTATAATCGTAATAACAGTGGCCTAACAATTATCTTAAATTGCTTTATTAGGTTCTTTGTTAATCCCGAGTTGGGTATGGTATGGGGTACTTACGATGCTCAATCATCTATCCCGTTTAGCGGTAAAATAATCATCAAAATCTTGTGAGTCCAACTCCAAAGCCCCTGTCAAGTCGTACCGATCAACTTTGATCGATTAATCCAGGAACTGAGCCTGTGATGGAATAATTTAAGTGAAAAGTCATACGAATGTTGCATTCCCATATTTTATGAGTAGGCAGACGTAAGACCATCTCCTAGATGTGTCTTTAATGAACATTAATATTCAAGTGGGCCACTATGTGGATAAAAAGGTCCACATGTGTCTCCATGGATGTATTCAGAGTAAAGGCTGGAGTTTCCACTCCACCTTGGTCATACTAGAATGAAATAATAGATTTTCCTTGAAAGCAACCGTTACACGTACACTTTTTGGATTTTCTCTCCTTTTAAGGAAAATTGAGATGTAATCTTGATAATTTCCCTCACTATTCAAACCCTGAAGAGTGTATTGAAAACCATTCCAATAGCATGTGCTTACCTTTAGACATAGAGTGAATGTACAGAACAACTTCTATCATTTTCTCCGATAGTCATTACGTGATAAGCATTATCATGTATCTCCCTAAACTCAGTAAAATCAAGCTGGATTTACTAGTTTATAAAGTAGACTAGATACCCTTATCGTACCGTTAAAGAGTAATGGCATGACACACTCAGTGCGTTCTATCATATTGGTCGTACCAATGGTATTTGTGCCATCCTCGATGCACAAGGTTAGACAATAAATATATTCATATCTCAAAAGGATCGAGTGTGCTGTACTAATGTCTCTTCGACATGTGTCGCCACTCATCTGATTATCGGTCATGCTCAATGGGCAGATAGATCCATAGGCTGGTTGTATAGAGTAGATCAACTATCATACATGGAATTTAACTACTTCCCAAGAGATAAATTCATAAAATAAAATCAAAGAACAATCTCACATAGATGGGATACCAAACCTGTGCATGTCATGAACATTTTATTAAACTAAACACTGAAGAGTTCCCAACTTAGTTAATGATAGAAGTAATAAAGAAAGACTACTGCTTCAACAAGTAAAGTTACGACATGGCAATGCTCTCTAGGTAACATCATTAATCTATTGATAATTTACTACTGTTCATTCTTAGAACTTTATCCAATACTATATTAGTATCATGGGAAGAATCTAATGCTGCAGACTTTGGCGTAGCGTGGTATGTGCTAGTTACGATCACGTGAAAGGTCCAGGGTTAATCTTTATGGATCGTCTGGGCTGCCTTGCAATCCAGTACCCAACTATTTCGTATCTATTTTAGAATCCTTCCTATTCCATTTTGGTCAATTGGTAAACTTCTTGTTCCCCTTACCTCAGGTTACTGATGGCTGAAATTGAATCCTGTCATTGTTACCACCTCTCGCTAATTAACGGTTGTAACCCTGTCAATAACTTCCTCAGTTACTAGACCCAATATTGCATGACCTTGTTACAAGCTTGCTTTTAGTAGACATAAGCTTGAAGTTCGTAACCAGTAGCGTAGGAACTTATCCCTCGACCTCACCCATAATCGAACTCGCACAGTTTGATTTACCTCTATCTCAAGCTCACGCAATTTTATCACTTAACACTCCAGTCGAACACTCCAACCAGTCCCAACAACTACTCAAGAACATGGGTCGAGTTAAACCCAAAAAATGTTATTCAGTCAAAGGCACTTATCTCCCACGAACTCGTCAGTTATTCAGCCAAGCGCCACTAACCACATCATTCGGAAAACGTTTTCTAGCACGATGAAGAGCTGTGGAGAAGCCTATAAAAAGGAAAAGTTCCAGAAGAGACATGGATTAGAAAAATTGCTCAAAACTTCTTATTTACGAGATCAAAAGCATTTCTAGATTCTAGAGATCACTTGTAACAAAGATATCTACTCAAAGTAATAAAGATACTTTTACAAAAATCTTCCATACGAGGTCATGGTTTTTTACCTATTCAGAGATTTTCCATGCTAAAAGCACATGTTTCCATTTCTTACTTTATAGTAGAGTGTTATTACAGGTTCATTGGTGTGATAGGTAATTCCTAATCAAATTGAGCTTATTGAATTTGGCCATTACCTTTCACATCGTCTGTGGGAAAGATTACATTTTCACGATACCCTAAGACAGTCATTCATTATAATTTTCAATTATGGTTTCTTCCAGACGACAGGCCGCAGGAACTCAGCTCGAAATTGCTGTGGATCTGAGATAACTTACCGTGTTATGGACGAATCTTAAAGTAGAGGCAAAAAAATGTGCCGAACTCGAACTTCAAATGAATAAGGATCGCGAGCTCCGAGAGAAAGAGCTAGATGCCGAACGACAAGCTCGTTTGACAGTGCTCAAACGGCACAAAGATCAGATGACGACGATGCAGACTGTACTCAAGGCTCTACAAAATATTCAGCAGGCTCCTCCTGCCAAGACTCGCTATCTTGGGATCATGGGCCACTGCTGGATACACAATATAGAAGCAATGGCTTCCACCTATCACCGAGCAATCCGATTTAAGCACGACAGCGGTATTTACGAGATCAGTGGTAGTCAAAAACTTTCTTAAGCTTGCGAAAATACTGTCTCTGCCATCCTAGATACTTCCGACAGATTGGCCGTATAGTAATTACAGAAAATTGATCACCTCGACGACCAATCACCTATAGAGGCGCCCACAGAATATGTAAACATTGATAGACCTAGCAGAGGCACGTTCATCAAAACTAAGCTGGTTCAGATGAGATAGGTACTCTCATCCAGTTCCTGCAACTCAATCGAGATGTATTTGCATGGTCTTTCGAAGAAATGCCCAAAGTCGATCTAGCTATGGCCTGCGACAAGTTAGCCATCAACGTCAACGCCCCAACGGTCAAACAAAAATAGCGACGATTTTCACCTTATCTTCGAGATGAAGTTAACACCGAGATCGAGAAATTGATCAAAGTGGGATTTATTTGAGAAGCCAAGTATCCAAACAAGATATCCAACATTATCGTTGACCCAAAGAAGAACGAAAAAGTTCACGTTTGGGTAGATTTCACAGATCTGAACAAACATACTCCAAAGGATAGTTTCCCTCTTCTAAACATTCAACAGATCCTCGATTCCACTACAGGCCATGATCTCCTATCTATGATGGACATTGCTTCAGGATATAATCAAATCCCACTTCTGGACGAAGATCAAGAGAAGACAACGTTTATCACCAAAAGTAGCCTTTACTGTTACAAAGTCATACTCTTTTTGCTCAAGAGCGCAGGGGCCATATATCAACGATTGATGACTGCTATGCTTAAAGCACACCTGGGAAAAATTGTTGAAGTCTACATCGATGATCTCTTGGGCAAAAGCATACAGTCAGATAATCACATCTCAGATCTCAATACAATATTCAACATCCTTCAATCTTACAGAATGCATTTCAACCCTGATAAGTGTAAATTTGGGTACATTCTGGCCGCTTCCTAGGCCACCTCATCAGTAGGAAAGGGATTGAGGCCGATCCAAATCAAATTCGGGCTATCCTCGACATGCCTTCTCCAAAGACAATAAAAGACGCTAAAAAATTTGTCGGCATGATTGCCGCGATCAACCGTTTTGTCTATAAATCTTCAAACCGCTGCTGCTGGTTATTCCTATTACTCCACAGATGTACCAAACAAGGAAAGGTTCAGCCAACTGCGGAAGTCACATGGGCACCAAAATGTGAAGCAGTTTTTTAGGATCATAAAATCTATTTAGGGAGGTCTTCCATAATGAGCACCCCAGTAGGTAATGAGGAAGTAATAATCTACCTAGCAGTCATAGATACTTCTCTCAGCTTGGTTCTCATTCACCTGGAAGGGAAAATCGAGAAACCAATCTTCTTCATCAGTAAAATACTTATACCTGCAGAAACAAGGTACTCAATAATTGAGAAACTTCTTCTCACCCTTGTTTACACTTCACAGAAACTCAAGCACTACTTCCAAGCAAATTTTGTCAAAGTGATGACGAACTACTCACTTCGGGAAGCTTTGCCCAAAAAAGAGAAGTCACGAAGAGTGCAATAATGGTCAGTCATTTTGGACGATCATGATATCAAGTTCGAACACCATTATTCTGAAAAAGGTCAGGCCGTTACCGATTTTCTCACAAATTTTCCAGTGAAAGATCTCGAGTGGAACGAGCACGACCCGGACCTTACCGAAAGTATGCCAGAAAATCCAACTCCTAAGAAATTTGGTGAACGAACTGATTATATCACCACGTCAGCAGGACCCGCAGGGTAAAGAATCGGGATTGTCCTGATTTCCCCTTCTAATGATAGAATTGAGAAATCAATCCGCTTAGAAATTGAGGCCTCAAATAATGTTACCGAGTATAAATCTCTCATTCACGAACTCGACCTCGCTCTTGAGCTCGATGTCCCCGAACTCTCAGTTTACACAGATTCGATCATTGAATACGCAGCCCTCGTTGCAGATAGGATGAGTAAGTTTGTGAAAGCAACTCTCAAATATATTCCACGAGGAGAAAATAGACATGTTGATTCCTTGGCATATCCAGCTGGGGTAATGGGAACGGAAGGTCGATATCTTCAGATCAAAATCATTTTAACCCCCAGCATTGATTGCATATCTGTATGTACGGCCAACACTGGGGGCAATAAAGGGGGAGACGATGATTGGCAAAAACTTTTCTTAGCCTACCTCGGTGTTGACAACAAGTGCAACGGACCACTCCCAGCAGATCCAAAAGAGCGCCAAAATATGATCAACAACTCAAAGCGCTATATTACTCAGAACGGTATGCTTTACCGCCTCTCCGTTACAGGGCCATACCTCAAATGCCTCTCAAAGTTAAATTTAGACGATCTGCTCTGCGAATTACATAAAGGAACTTGTGGTTCCCATGCCGCAGGTAGATCATTAGCGAACCGAGCTATAACTCAAGGATTATTCTGGACTGGCATGCGCAAGCAAGTAGAGGAGTACTCCCGCAGGTATTGCACCTGCCATAGACATAGAAATATGATACGCTCCCCTGTGCTCGAACTGCATGCAAGCAAGGTTTTTTGGCCATTTAAATGATGGGCACTAGACCTTATCGGGAAATTCCCTAACTCTCTTGGTAATTGCCATAACCGACTTGTAGCTACCGATTACTTTTCAAAATGGGTAGATGCAATTTAACTATGTCGAACCAGAGAAAAAGGGGTAATCTCTTTTATTTGGAACCACATAATTACTCGATTCGGGTGCCCCCACCTAATTCGTATCAATAACGGGCCCCAATATGTGGGAGATAAGGCCGTAACCTTCCTAAATCACCACAATATCATCCACTCACCATCAAATCCATACTATCCTCAAGGTAATGGCCAAGCCAAAATCACCAACAAAACCATCGTGGATGGACTCAAAAAATGGCTTCACTTACAGAAAAAAGGAAATTGGGATCGCGAACTACCTCACGTCCTGTGGGCATATCGAACAACTCCCCGACAATCCACTGGGTGTACCCCATTCCTCCTTGCTTATGGCACTGTGGCAGTCATTCCTTTTGAATATCATCATCCAATTGGCGATCACGGGCTAACTGACGGGGAAAATGAGTTTGAATTGGCTTACAACCTCAATATAATAGATGAGACCAGGGAACGCGTCATCGCTAACCTAGGTCAATACAATCATATGCTTGCCAGTTCGTACAATAGTTGAGTCAAGAGCTGTACTTTCTAAATCATAGATCTCGTCCTCAGAGAAATTCCTCAACATCGCAAGGAGCCTCACGTTGGAAAATTAGCCGATAATTGGGAGGGTCCATTCATAATCACAGGTCTTTCTGGCCTGGGATTATACTATCTCCTAATAGAAGAGGGAATCCCCATTTCAAATCCTTGGAACACTAGATGACTGAAATGGTACTATCGTTAGGCATCTTACTACTCCATTTCCATTATTCTTTGTTTGATTTTCAATTCCAAAAGTAAGATTCTTATCTCCATCCAATGTAAATTCTGAACTTATAAATGAAAGTTCTTTTTGAACAATGTCATTCTCTTCATGAATATTCGTCTACATTTTACAGATTCAAGCATAGATAATACTAGCATACAATCGGTCTTTTCCAAGTTTACTCAAGAATATCACTTGAATGGCTTCTTTTACTACATCTCTGCGATGGTGGCAAGTATAAAAACTTGGTTCACATCAAAGACTCAGAAGGCTAAATCAAGGTTAATACTTAGTTCAGCTAAATCTTTACATCTCTGCGATTAGGGCAAGTATAAAAACTTGGTTCACATCAAAGACTCAGTAGGCTGGATCAAGGATAACACATTGTTCAGCTAAATCTTTACATCTTTGCGATTGTGGCAAGTATAAAAACTTTGTTCATATCATAGACTCAGTAGGAAGGATCAAGGATAACACTTGGTTCAGCTGAATCTTTACATCTCTGCGATTGTGGCAAGTGTAAACACTTGGTTCACATCAAAGACTCAATAGGCTAGATCAAGGATAACACTTGGTTCTGCTGAATCTTTATATCTCTACGATTGTGGCAAGTATAAAAACTTAGTTCACATCAAAGACTCAGTAGGCTGGATCATGGATAACACTTGGTTCAGCTGAATCTTTACATCTTTGCGATTGTGGCTAGTATAAAAACTTGGTTCACATCAAAGACTCAGTAGGCTGAATCAAGGATAACTCTTGGTTCAGTTTAATCTTTACATCTCTGCGATTGTGGCAAGTATAAAAACTTGGTTCACATCAAAGACTCAGTAGGCTGGATCAAGGATAACACTTGGATCTGCTGAATCTTTATATCTCTGCGATTGTGGCAAGTATAAAAACTTAGTTCACATCAAAGACTCAATAGGCTGGATCATGGATAACACTTGGTTCAGCTGAATCTTTACATCTTTGCGATTGTGGCTAGTATAAAAACTTAGTTCACATCAAAGACTCAGTAGGCTGAATCAAGGATAACACTTGGTTCAGTTGAATCTTTGCATCTCTGCGATTATGGCAAGTGTAAAAAATTGGTTCAGATCAAAGACTCAGCCGGGCATAAGATAGGGCAAAGGTCATACTAGCTTTCATATCTTTCAATATGCCTGTGACATTTTTGTAGTTCAAATCGAGTTTCAACTTGGTTTAACTCAACCCTTTTCTTCGATTAAAACGAATGTGAAAGTTTTTCTTTATATCAAAGACCCCACCAGATACAAGATAAGGATATGGTCATACTATATTTCATCTATTTTAATATGTCCGCGAAAGATACTATTTATTTTTAAGTCAAATTCATATTTCAAAGGATTCTTTTCTGCTGAGGAAATGTCAGCCACAATTCCCCACACATTAAGAGGTCTCTCTTTCAGTTCACGAGCCACAATAGCTCTACCTTGTTCTATTGATTCAGGAGTTCGAGGGCCCAGTTGGGTCTCCATGGCACCAAGATAGTTCCCTCGATCTATCTTAGCTTCATCGATGCATCCCTTATCCGACAGATTTTTTAACAAGGTATCTGACTCTGACTCTAATCTTTCTACTTCCTCTACAAAATATGCAACGATCACCCTTAATAGGTTAGATCGAGATACATCAGGTACTACCGCCATTGCAAATCACACCTTCAATCTCTCGAGGCGAGACTTTAACCTTGCGTAATCATTCTTCCTTTCAATTATATCTGCATCAACCTTATCATGATAAATGACATCCTCTTCCAGTTTGGCAATGAACTTCACCGACTCAGCTTGGTTTATTGCTTCTAAGCCTACTACACGAACACAAAGTCTCCCAATTTATACGTTCAACTCTTCCCTAACCGGCAGATTTTTCAATAATTCCTCCTTCCTCTTCACCAGCAAGTCCTTTGCTTTGATCTCCCCATCCAGAACTTTCTCCCTGATAAGAGCAGCATCCAACTTATGCTGGCATTCCCTCAAATTCGTATTTCCCTTCTGAACATGCTCCTGAATTCGAGATACGTCACTTTCAAGCTCTCTAATGCGACCTGGGAGACTAATTGCATATCCTCAAACTAAAGGAGTCTTAAACCTCAATTCTACTTCCCCCTGAATGCTCTCTAGCCTCAGCTTTCTTGGCACGAGCAATGGCTTGGTCCTTCTCGGCTTTAAGTCAAGCAAATCTCTCGTTTAAGTCTTCGCAGCTTTGCTGTATTTCTCAAAATTCTATATCCTTGGCGGGAAGGGCTATTTGCAAATGTTCAGCTGCGGCCTCCGAACCTGATAGATTTTCTCGAGCTACCCTCAGCTCGTCGTCCTTTTTTTTTAAAAATTGTCTCATTCGCTCCAGCTGATTCCTACATCTTTGATGATCTGATCAAAATTGTTCCTCTGATTATTCCAGCGCCTGAATATGGCATTGAGCCATGTCAGCCTGATTACCCTTCACAACCAACGCCTCAACCTGACGTTGAAGCTTCTTGGCACGTTTTGTTGCCTCGGATAGCTTTTCTAATCCCTTCAAAATCTCATAATCTTTCTCCTCGACTTGAAGAGTCAGGCCCGAAATGGCCTAATTCAACTTCTCAAGTCTGAAATGCACTTTTACATATTGATCTTCTCTGTTCTCGTTCACCTCCTTCATCCTATCAAACTGTTCCACAAATTCCTGATTGCACATGAGTATGTTGTTCTCACGTGCGCGAGATGAATCAATTTCGACCAAATATAGCAAGTTTTAGTATAATTCGATTTAGGAAATTTAATTCCTAATATATACATACTACATTTCTAAGAGTCTATGTGATTTCTAAACATCTGATTCCAAGTACTTTTAGACTAAAAGGTTAGAGTCCATTCTCAGATGAACCCTGTATGAGTTTTCTTTCAGCTTGCAAGATACATACTTTCGATATATTACACTATATTAATAGTGTTGAATTTTTACAATGCATTCATATCCTATTTTCTTGATAACTAAACGTTGGTGTAACATGCATGTCGAAAAAACTATTCTGATCTGACCTGCAGCTCCGCTTGCACAAACAACAAGGCTTTTGAGGTCACTTTTTCCCTGGTAAGCCCAGACTCTAGGTCATTTATTCTGAGACTCATCTCTCTAACTACCTACAAATGATTTATAAATAGAGTCAACGTACAAAATTTTCTACCCCACACACAATTCAAACAACTTATAAATACTTATACAAAAATGCGTGTCTACCCTACCTTCTCACTCCCACCTTCTGGGAGCTCGACATCATCATCTTGGTTGCCAATTACTATCTCACAGGAGACACCATCCAGACCATCCACGACTCCCACCACTTTTGCTTCCTTATCCTCTTCTTTCTCAATATAGGTATCCGCCTTAATGGTGTCCACTCTTCCTCAGAATAGCCTTTCAACATCAAATGACGCCCTAGCCTGTCACCCTCCTCAGCCATCTCATCTAGATTGGCCTTTGCCTCGACCAACAGTTGGTCGATCGCCACAACGTGAGAGGCCTTCAACTGCCTAACTTCCTTCATGGCTTCAGTCTTGGCACGAGCTAAGTCTTTCTCCAGCTCTCTTTTGACCTTCTTCAGCTCATTTTTTTCTTCCTCTATACTGAGACACATCCCCTTGACAAGATGAGCAACCTGCAAAAATTATATCAATCTTAGTTATTAGCTCAAAGTATATTAAACATTTCTTTATGATAATATAAACTTACCATCTGGCTCGTATCTTCCTCTCCTTGGAAATCGCCAACCTAGCCCTTTCCCCTACCTCTTTGAGGTCATCTAGATTTCCCCTCGACGACCTTCTCTCTTGACTCCCCCGAGGGTTCGACCCTCCTCCTCTTATATTTTGTGACCTCACCACTTCAAGTGGTGCTTGAGGCCGGTAGAGTCTTTAGCATCTATTTCTTCGGAAATAGTTGAGCCACTTTACTCGGCTTGACAGGATTTGACTGAGCCAAACTTCCAGTTCTAGGAGCCTTGGACAAATTAGTTCAAACCCCCTCACCACTGACTTGTCTTTTTCATTCATCGACCCCCACCTTCGACCTAGTAGACTGAGCCATTCGAACCTTGTTCGACCTACTGTAAACTCTTTTCTTTCTACTCAGGCCGAGTACCTCCAAAATGAGTTCGAGTTCGGTCTCCTCCTCTGCAACTTCATCCAACAGGGATTCTTTCCTTTCCACTGTAGACTTCATACCTACAATAACAACATTTTACTATCAACTATGGTTGTCAGCAAAACATAACAATAATTCTATCTATGCATGTCTATACTTACTTTGTTTTACAGAACTAAATTGCGGGTCCAAAGGTTCCTCATCATCTCTTTTAAGGCAATTACCATTCACCCATATGATATTGTCAATCCAGGTTCGACCTGGTGAATTTAGATCGAAAAAATGATGCCGAGTTCCGCTCGCACAGAATTATGACCACCCACTGGCCTTAAAATTCTTCACCCCATAAAATTGAAGAACGTCCACAGGGGTTATCCTCCTCACCTTTTCCTCCCTTTCCCACCTTTCATTCAGATGGTCACACACAGTTATTACCTCCCACATGTTCCCGTTCATTTGAACAGGATATGCCCTAATTGTATTCATAATTCCCTTCGCCAAATTGATGAGGGGAAGGCTCAACCCATACTCTAATTAAGATAGGTAACGCAAAAAGCCTTCCGAGAGGTCACTCTGGAAATTCCCATCGAAATACTTTAACGAGATCGATTCATCTATACCCCTATCTCATTTTTCTATTTCCAAATCTGCCAATAGATAAAAATACTTTTCCCCCTCTACTGTCGTAAAACCCCTAAACTGCCTACTGGCAAACTTAACACATTTACCCCACTTCCCTCCTATAGTAACCTTGGCCTTACAAAACTTTCTAAAGGCATCAGAACCGAGGGGATAAGACATTAACTGACCAGGGAAACCCAGGAATTGTTCCAATCCTCCTTCCCCATCGTTATCAAATTTATTCGTCCGACCATAGGTCGAAACCTCATTAACAGACGAAATACCCATTTTAAAAACAAATTCTACAGGCACGTTTTTGACCTGCACAAATGCCTCTCACGCTTGACCTACATACAGGTTAAGGTATTTATCATTCTTCCATCTTTGTATGCATATATATTTATTCAACATATATCTCTAATCAATCATTCACGTATCACATATATCTTTAAAATATAAAAATACGTCAACATGTATCACATATATCACTACTAACCTTCAGTATCTGAATGACATTCGGTAGTCGAGTCAATTTTTCCCCTCACAACACTACTATATTGTCACCTACGTGATCTTGAATCTTTTGCCCTCTTCAACAGTTTTTCGCCTTCGGATAACTCTTTATCGAATCCCCTGATTTTTTGCCTTTCTCTCTGAGTGCTCTCCAAGTTTTTTGTGATAAAACTTCAGTTTTGAGACGAAGAAGAACTATATATCCTTTCTCTCTCATGTGGCTGGCATTTATCGCTCCTCGCATGAACCGTCCTTAATTCCAGAACCTAGGCGTCCTTTATACTCTCCATGTCAGACACCATGTACCTTTTCGATAAAACCGCCTTTCAAACTTTATAACTCCCCTCATATTTTAACATATTTTTTCTCTCTATTTCCATATTTTTTCCTGACCTTCCCGCAGTCATGATGACTCATACTGTACGATGTCAGAGAACTATTTCTTTTTGCATCTAAAATAAAACTTGAAGCTTCTGCATTTTCATATTTTTGTTTCTCTGTTCTTGTTTATCATACTTATAGTGATTGACGACATTTTCTAAACTGTACAAATGTTCAAATTTATTCAAAATGTTTGCTTAAATAGACTCAAACATATTCGCCTCTATAAGAGGATCCAATTGACTTATATTATTTATGTTACATTCAAACAATTATATTATTCATAAGAGACACTTTACACAACATCAATCACAACCTTGGTAACTTAAACAATGTCATCTAATCACATTATTCGTCAATCCTCAGATTTTTAAAATTTGATCTAACCTTCAGCAATCAAACCAGCCCACTTCTCTCGATCTACTGAATCCCTCACCATTTTATGGAAGCACACCGCATCAAAAATAACAAACATACTCACAAGCTCTCCTTCCATCTAACCTTCGAACTCCCATTCCCTCACCAGTAGTTCAACATTGTATCCCTCACCAGCAGTTCAACATTGTAACCACAGGAACTCAAATATCTTCTCACGTACTTCAACAACCTTTATTGTCAATCGTCCTTTACAGCGCAAATCCTCTGAGATCGAGCCGTGCCATCCTAAATCTCTCCATATTTCTTTCATCTTACCCATATTTATACGTTTCTCACTAACTTTCTACTCAAAATATGTGATTTTTATCTTTTATCTCATAACAGAAACCCCAAATCTCGGGATCAATTAGTTGAACTTATCTTCTTACCAGTATAAAAAATAGCCACTGTATTCAAACTTATGCTACCACGGGTATTCCCCCATTCGGCCTATAACAGCAGGAGTTTACATATTTCCTACAATTTCTATCCCTCACCTGTTAAACATAAATCATTTATATCAGCACGACATTGACAGTACATAATCATCTCAATTCGAGCAGCATTGCAACATTGTTTCATCACTTATCAACAGTTATTCAACTAACACCCAGCACAATTCAGGTCGATTAAAGAAGTTTTTCTATACACAGTTTCATAAAAATCCACTTTTATTCATATCAAAGATATTACATACAATTTGCAGATAACAAGTTTTCACACAGGAATACAGCAGAATGTTATCCCTCCAGCACCATACTCCAGGTACTTTATAGATTCCAAGTTTTCCCTATTTGTTAAAAGCTACAGGCCATTCAGGCACGGCGAGGTATCATGTTTTCTAATTCTTCTTACTTCAATAATTCTTCACCCTGATACAAAGAAGATATTATATCCAACAAAAATCTTCCCTCACATGGCTCGGTTGAAGCCCAGTCAAACTCCAAGCGAGAACTATGCAAGCAGTGGACTCATTGTTGGTACCCACAAAACAAGATGAAAGGACTTCTAAGTGCAAAAACATGATAAAAACACGTTAGTAGGATCCTCCTTCCCGTTATCCTCCTCCACTGCCACCACCGCCTCTTTTATAACCACCACCACTGAAGAGTTGGTAGAGATAAAGAAGGCCCAACCTTAGAATCCATGGCGACACTTAAAATTAGTATATCTGCCCCGCATATACACCTTTCCCTGCATATGAAGCCCTAGCCCTGTCTTTCACAAGGGTGTGGAGACAGGCCCAACGTTCCTCGCTTGTCAAGATAAAGATATAAAATCTCCACTTATGGTCGAAATCTTCCTCAGATTCAACCGCTTCCTCTCACAACAAACCTTGGTACATTAGAGGAACTAGGGCTGGGATCACCATTTCTATGGAGCAATCACCAAAGTACTTCAACTTCAACCTCTGGGCTTCAGACGCAATCCTCTTTTCAAGAGCCACACTCTGAGTTTTTACCATCTAAGAGAAAGTTACGCATCCAAGAATTATTGCAAAGAGTTGATAAAGGTATCCTTTATATAACCCTAACTTTATTGAGCATGTAAGTTTTCCCAAGCGTCATCATTCATTACGGACGTGACTATTCAAATGTAAATGTCACATACATCCGCATCATTATTTAATACCCATCACTTCCCAATATCAAGTACCTTCCACCCAGTCAAACGTCATCATTACTCCGTTTCAAATTTAAAATTTTTACATATTCATTCTCAACCAAGGCAACTCGTAACTTTGGCTAGGAGAGGGCGATTGTAGGGACTTATCCCTCGACCTCACGCATAATCGAGCTCATACAGTTTGATTTATCTCCATCATAGGCTCACGTAATTTTAGCACTTAACACTCTAGTCAAGCATTCCAACCAGCCGAACTACTCAAGAACGTGGGTCAAGCCAAACCCGGAAAATGTTATTCAGTCAAAGATACCTGTCACCCATGAACTCGTCAGTTATTTAGTCTACCGCCATTAACCACATCATTCGAAAAACGTGTTCTAGCACGGTGAAGAGCAGTGGAAAAGCCTATAAAAAGAAAATGATCCAGAAGAGACAAGGACCTGAAAAATTAATCAAAACTTCTTATTTACGAAATCAAAAGCATTTCTAGATTCTAGAGATCACTTGTAATAATGACATCCACCTAAAGCAATAAATATACTTCTACAAAAATCCTACATTCGAGGTCGTGGTTTTTTTACCTATTTAGAGGTTTTCCACGCTAAAAACACTTGTTTCTAGTTCTTAATTTCTAGTAGAGTATTGTTACAGGTTTATTGGTATGATAGCTAAATTCTAATCAAATCGAGCTTACGAAATTTGGCTATTACAAGTAGCTCATTGTTTTTCTCATAAATAAGGAAAATATGAATTAGGTTTGCGCGTACAGTGATATATCAAATATTACCTCGTAAGCACAATATTTGAAGCGTAAAAATTATAATTGAATATTTCTTATATCTCTATTAAACTCAACTATTTCTCTATGTATGATTATAGTGGAGTTGCACTGCCAAATAAAAAGTTTACCGCGGTCATAAAATACTATCATAGTATAAGTTAATCCATTTTCAGGCCTTCCTGAATATGGAGGTGAGGGTACCATGCCAAACGAAGCTCATACTTTGTTATTTAGAGACTCATTGTTCTCAACAATAGTCTTTTCCAGATTCTGCAATAGCAGATGGATTTTAATATCCATACAGGTCAAGTTTATTTGTACCTGACATTGAAATTGCTGTACTGGAAGTACTCAATGTTTTGAGTATTACCAATATCTATTATGTATGTAGATCAATACCAGTAGTAGTACTTGATAAACATATCAATTTCCTTAAAGACATATCATAGTACTTAAAATATAGATAAATAACTGATTCCCAATCATGTTATAGTTGAACCCTATTTATATTCTAAAACACATGAAATTTTTTCTAATAATTAAATCCCAAATTTTACCCTGTAAAAATGATGATCATAATCTTAGATGTGTGCTTTATTAGAATCTTAGCCAAGATTGTTATTCAAAACCACTAGATGTGTGTTTTTCTCATTCTGAGAACTAGGGTGTTCTTAGCCTTCAAGTTCCCTAAAGGTAGGTATATTCTAGCCAAATGACCCTATTTGCTACGAATATGAAGGGTATTAGATGTTTAGCTGACAAGTGGTCCTATCCCAAAGTTTGGTGGTTCACAAGATAGGTTGATTATGCTTGTCCTTAAACTAACATTCTAGAGTACTATAGGTTGTTATTAATGCCTATATACCTCAAAATGTTATTATGTAATATCTAATTGCACCTAGTTATAAAAAATTTATTCCTCAAACACCAAGTTATTATAAATTAGACTAAGTCAATTACTAATTGAGCTCCAGTTATTTGTCCTTGACAATTAACTGTGATTTTGATATGACACACAATCGTAAGCTAAATTAGTCTTGGTTTTGTATTATTTCTGATTCTTAATCATTATAATTAGTATCATTGGGGCATACCAGTAATATCCTATTAGCTATCACAAGATACTTAAATAGGTATTATACTATTTACTTATATGACATATAAGTGAGCCAATGTTCCGATGCAAGGCACCTATTTCCAAAAAAAAATTATAATTATTTTTCATAAAAAAAATAATTCAAAATTGGTCCCCCATGGGGTAGGCCCAGTAAATAGGAATTTTTCACAAAAAAATTGGGCTCAATTTGGCAAAAAATTGGGTTATTTATAGCCATTTTAGTGTCTGGACTGGTTTGACTTAGTCTGGGTCAAGGCCTGGACAGGGTTGACTAGTCTGAACTAGTCTGACCTGGTCTGCCACGCGCCACATGCACGGGCTATACACGTGCCTGACATACATGCCACACGTACGGGTTGCATACGTATCACACGTGCATAAGTGCCTCGCAAGTGTCTGCCACGTCACTGCTCCGGTGACCATCTGGCAAACGTTCGGCGAATATTTTGGTGACCGTCCGAGAAATATTCCGGTGTAGCCAGTCTACGGCAACAGTCTGGCGACTGCCATATGTCACAACATGTACCACGCACGTGCCATGCCACGTGTCACTACTGACATCGCAGTGGATAATGGTGATGTCATATAGGATAATTATCAAAAAATATATAAAAAATAAAAATAAAAATATTTTATTATCTCGCTGATGTCATCGAGCAAAAAAATGCCATTTTTGGCTTGGAAATTATCTAGTTTTAACATGTTACTCCCAGTGATTGGGACATCTCCCTGAAACGTGTCATATAACGTTGGAAAGCTCTCAGAGAAGGCTATCCAACCAAAGTAGTATTTTCTCTAGACGATTTCCACAAAGTAAAATATATAGGTTTGAATACGACCCTTTTTCAAGGGTAAAAATCACCAAAAATCTAGATTTTTAATCCGAAAAAAATAGGGAAAATATGCTTTTGAACCATGATAATCTATCATATAGTAAAAATATGAAAATGATCCTGTGTGCTGATAACGTGTTGAGAGATAATCAATATAAAGCAATATAATTGTACTATATTGTATGAACAAAAGAAGAGAGAGAAAAGATATTTCATATTGATTCTTCATCGTCCTCTATTGATCCAGGAGGATCAAGAGAAGAGGATACTTGGAAGATAGGTTGTTTTTTTTTTTAAATTTGCCCAAGTTGTCCGAACGAGATTTGGAGTCGTTCGAACGACTTGGGGTCTATTCGAATAGACTTTTATTTTTGTTCGAATAAACAGGCGTCTAAGGTGTTTTATTCGAATGTATAAATTTTTTGTTCGAATACACTTTTCTGTTCGAACAAAGACTTGTTCTATTCAAACAGAGGCGTGATTAAGCCTATTTCTTTAGGTGTTTAAGGACCTATTTTTCCAATTTTATAACGAGGAACTTATAACCTTATAAAAGGGGTAAGGCTAGGCAAGATTAAAGAATGTTAGATCAATGCAATTCTAAAAGAGAGACTTAGGGTTTGAGAGGAATTCAATTGTAATTGATTTTAATTAAGCAATTGATGCTCCAAAGGGATTCTTTCCAATCAATTGGTTTGTTATTCGTTTATTTATTCTATTTAGGGTTTCACTATTCGTATTGTGATTAAGTAGTATCTAATTTCCAGTTATGAGAAGCTATGAGAAGCTAGTGAGTCTGTTGAAGATTCACCAAAAGCCTAATTTGAAGAAAAAGGTCAATTTGGAGATGGGCAATTCCGACGATCAAATTACGACTTTGGAAATAACAATTTTTGACCTAAGTGTTACTGTAAGGGAGTTGGTAGAACAAATGCATCTCACAAACCTCGCGAAGGCTCTCAAGAAAGAAATGGGTTCTGGGGGTGGATGGAGACGAGGATACTGTGGAGATAGATAACAATTCTAGCGATGCCGAATCTGTCAAGGAACGATCGGGTATTGGTAAGTCATCAAATCCTTTACGTAATCTTTTTATCAATTTTAAAATTGAAATTCTGGTATTCAACGGTTTAATCAATGCTAAGAAGTTGGATAATTGGTTAGATAGGTTAGAGACATTTTTCCATTTACAAATACTCCAATGCTCAGAAAATATGTTTTTCTATGTTGAAATTCACAAGTCATGCACTCACGTGCTGGAAATCTTATCAGAATTCCATGATATAGGAAGTTTAAGTTAGAAATAATTCAAGGTATTAGTGCGAAAGTAATTTTATCCTATTGGGTATGAGCAAGAGAGATGGTACAAATGGCATAATTTGTGCCAAAAGTTTGAGCAATCCGTACAGGAGTACACTACGGCATTTTATAACTAGGCTTTTGTTTTGGACATTGATGTGGATGAGTATGAGGTGGTCATGAAGTATACGGGGGGTTTGTCAAAGTCCATTAGAAGAGAGCTGAAGCTCTTTAATGTAGCCAATATCGAGGATACTACTGTGAAGGCAATTATTATTGAAGACAAGTGCTTGAAGAGTGAGAGAGAAGATGATAAGAGCAAGTTAGGGTATCGTTCTAGTTGGAAATATGAGCATAAGGGAGAGTCCAAAGGAGAGGGGTCTTTGTCCAAGGAGAATTATTGCAATCATTGTAAGGCGAGTGGGCATATTTTCAGATAAATGTTTGAAACTTTACCCGGAGCTTAGGCCGAAGGAGGAGAAGAGTAAGAAATAATGATATGCACTAGCCGCAGATGTTGTTGACCTCCCGGATTTAGATAAACCGTATCCTAAGCTTACACTTATGTCTCAGCAGTCTTTGGCTACCGAGGAGGAGAATCGAGAATAACTTTTTCATGTCAATATTCAGGTAAAGCAAAGCTTAGTTGAGGCCATTGTTGATCCGAGATCTTTGAAAATTTTGAATTTTAAGGCGTTGGTGAAGAAGATGTGTTTGATTGCTACAGCTCATCCTGAGCTGTATAGTTTGGGGTGGATTCAAAAAGATGCGGATTTCATGATCACGAAGTAGCATACATTTAAGTTTGTGATCACTGAATGGTTTATTGGTGAGGTAACGTGTGAGGTGGTTCCTTTAGATGTGTATCATGTCATCTTAGGTAGCCCTTATCTTTGGGACTGAGGTGCGATTCATTACCGTAGAGCTCGTAAGTATCATATTGTGAAGGAGGGAAAGGAGATCCATATTAATGCTTGCAAGGAGCATATCACTATGAATAATTTAGTAACGATGACTCAGGTAAAGCGGCTGGTTAATACGAGCGGCAAGTTTGTGTTATTTGTACGACCAATTCAAGATGGTACGTTGGCTAGCGTATTGTCTACAATGATAACGTCTTATAAGTAACAAACCCACATGGCGAAGTTGCACGAGGAGGTTGTGGCGTATTCTGATCATAGACCATTCTAGTGTTTAGCTACACAGTCCAAACAACAGCAAGTTCGCCAGATGAAGGGGATGTCGCATCTCTAACAATTTTCCTTGATTATCATGTATAAGAAGGGAGTGGACAATAAAATGGCTAATAGGTTATCTCGACCCCCATTACCAACTACTTCTGCTATGTTGGTAGCCATGCAGATACGGCCTATTGGTTTGTTAGAGTATATTGTAAGACATGATGATCCCAAGGGGCGTAGTGTGTTTTGCCAAAAATTGCTGCAAGGAAGGATATCTGTGTATGAATTGAATTTGTCACCTTTTATGCAGATGAATTCAATGATTAATGTCAAGTATTTAAAGTTGTTTGAGCTGTCTCTTTGAGATGAAGCTCTACAATTGACACTCGCCTGCCGTCAGTTGCTGACTTATGGATGGAAAGAGTAGTTCCATTGCAGAAGGATGGCATTCAAGAGATGGAAGTTCATGCTACAAGGCAGGGTGGTATTGAGCCATTTTGAGTTACAAAAAATGGTCAACTATCTAGTAAATCAAAGTGGTATAGTAGGGAAATGAGCATAGCCGCATTCACACTTCTCCAGTTCTTACTTGAGCAGGAGCTCAAGGATCCTAAAGGGGGGAGTCCTGATCCAGAAGGATCTAGGGAAAATGATACTTTGAAGATAGGGTGTTTTTATTTCAAAATTTGCCCAAGTCGTTCGAACGAGATTTGGAGTCGTTCGAACGACTTGGGGTCTATTCGAATAGACTTTTCTTTATGTTTGAATAAACAAGCGTCTGAGGTGTTTTATTCGAATACATGAATTGTCTGTTTGAACATACTTTTCTGTTCAAACAGTGGTGTGATTCAGCCTATTTCGTTAGCCGTTTAAGAGCATATTTGTCCTATTTTGTAACTAGCAACTTGTAACCCTATAAAAGGGGCAAGGCTAGGCAAGATTAGAGAATATTATATTAATGCAATTCTAAGAGAGAGACTTAGGGATTGAGAAGAATTTAATTGTAATTGATTTCGATTAAGCAATTGAAGCTCTAAAATTTTTTTTTCCAACCAATTGGTTTGTTCTTCATAATTTTCTCATAATTAAGGCTTCTCTATTCGTATCATGGATTATCTGTACATAATACATATATATATATAGGTAAACCTACAACACAAGTTACCTAATCTACTCAAGCTCTCCCCAAAACCCTCTCGGGCCTATAGGCTTGTTAAGAGTTCGTATAGGACACCACAACCCTTTTGGGTTTCGAGCATTGGCTTAGACCCAACTCCTAACAAAAGTAAGTTTAAGATAAAAAACTTTACTTAATGGATAGTACTTGACGTAAAATGTAAATGGTTGTGTCAAATTCTACCAAGAAGCCAAATCTTGATCAATTTCCCACATGGATATGTCAGAATATTATAAAAATTTTGAATTAAAAACTTTTTTATTGTAGCATATAGTAAACTATTCTCCCGAAGTAGCTCACTCTTGATTCTTGGTGTACATATTGTATCATAAAAGCAAATATAATAGCTAAAGCGCCGTATAAGATCCAAAATCACTATATTAATTGAGTTGAAAGGCAGCTATACATTTTTTTTTTGATTGTATATATATACGTATAAGATATACCAAAACCATATGATACTGATATGGTAGTAACTAAATAATGGTTGTTATCTATTGGAGCCCGGCATTCACATATTTCTGGTGCAGGAGATGCACATTTTCAAGCACTTAGTGACATAGAAATGATGGACGAAAGCTTCATCTTGCAGAGTTTGCGAGAACTTTGGGGCTGAAATAACACCTCCGTACTTGATCGCACTTTAGCTTCTTTCCAGTCGGATGCTGAAGTTCCTTCATTTCAGTAACCGTGAGCACAATATAATACTTCCAGCGTTGAATGAGTTCCATTGGAAGCACTTTCAATTAGGGCTACAATGATCAAAGTATAATGATAACCAATTTAAGCCTACCACTCAAAAATTTCAATAAGAGGCACGTTGTAAATCTTGGAATCAAGTTTATGATGGTCTGTATTGTGGATTACAGAAAGATAATATGCCAAACAAATAGATCAAAACATATTATGATTTATCAATGAGTGCGGATCCTCTCCACCACGGTGGAGAGAATATATCTCTACACCTTCCCTAGTTTTTTTGACACCTGTCTACCCACTCACTCCATGTTAAGTCACTCCTCCTTTATGCTATTTTTAGATTTTTCATTTTGATCACTATTCAAAAAAAAATATAGAAAAGTCGAAGGGCTCTCCCTCCAAAAGCTTTGTTTCATCTCGATCAACATCCTTTATTCCAAAGACCTCTCTCTCCTTTGAAATCATGATGACCAAAGATGGGCCTTGTCCGATTTATCAATTTTGCCCAAATAAAATGTGAATCCAATAGCATAAAACTTGTTTCGCAAACACTTATTAATAAACCGCTAATTAACCGCGATTATTTATCATGGATCGTCTAAATTGTGCGTAAACAATAACGATAAAAAATAACTACGAACTTAAATCAAAAGATAGAAATCCCTGAGATCCATCAGTGATGGATCCCATCCACGCTGGAGGAATCATCCCAGTCTACTCATGCATGGTGTTAAAAAACGGTGGCATCATGCGGTAAACTCCTGCAACCTCCTTCATAGACGAACCTCCTACCAAATTTTTGCCACCATTAGTCCCAATACTATTCTTGGATTGTAATCCCCGTACGACAGAATTAATCCTTGCAATGATGTAAAACATCCTGTTGTTGATCATCAAGTAATCCCTCATTGCCGTATCGCTTTCTCCGAATGAATTCGTCAATGTCTTAGCATAAAAACCTTTAGCATCTGCAAATGCACGAAGTCCCTCTGTCTTTTTTATTTTAGCGAAAAGATCTCCCTCAGATTCTTTAAACTTTGCATATTACTCTCCTTCAGCCTTTTGTTTCATGGAAAAGAGGGATGCCTCCGCTTGGCACTTTAGGGCCTCTGCCTTTTAATCCACAATACGAATTAAGAAAACCCTAAAATGAAAAATTGTGCAAAGAACAAACAAATTGGTTGGTAAAATCCCTTTAGAGCTTCAATTGCTTAACCGAAATAAATTATAATTGAATTCCTCTCAAACCCTAAGTCTCTCTTCTAGAATTTTTATTGATCTAATATGATTCAATCTTTCCTAGGCTTACCCCTTTTATAGGGTTTCAAGTTCCTAGTTACAAAAAAGGACAAATATGCCCTTAAACGCATAAAGAAATAGGTTAAATCGCGCCTCTGTTCGAAAATAACAAATCTCTACTCGAACAGAAAAGTGTATTCGAATAGACAATTCATGTATTCAAATAAAACACCCCAAACCCCTGATTATTCAGGAAAAAAAAATTGTTCGAATAGACCTCAAGTCGTTGGAATGACTCTAAATCCCGTTCGAACGACTTGGTTAAAAAATTGACAAAATTAACCTAGATCCTCCTTGATCATGGCTCCCCCCTTTAGGATCCTTGAGTTCCTACTCAAGCTAGAACTAGAGATGTGAGAATGTGGCTATACCCATTTCCCTGCTGTACCACTTCGACTTACTAGGTAGCTGACCCTTCTTCCCAACTCGGAATGACTCAATACCACCCCGTCTTGTAGCATAAACTTTCCTCTCAATAATATAATCCTTTCAAAACAGATCTTCTCTTGCCATCCATAAGTCATCAACTAACGGTAGGAGAGTGTCGATTGTAGAGTCTTCATCTAAAAGTGACAGCTCAAACAACTTCAAATGCTCGGCATTAATCACTTAATACATCTTCATGAAATGTGGTTAATCCAATTGGAAAACATTACCACAAATCTTCTTGAGTATCAAAAATGGACCATAATGGATAGGTTTGAGCTCCTTACCTTCCCCTTTAAGCCGTTCCTTACCCAAATGTAATGAAACTAGGTCGCCTTTTTAAAAAGTACACTCAACCCGATGCTTATCCTATCGAGCCTTATACTTCACTTGAGTCTTCTTCAATTGTACTTTAACTGCCTCGTGAACCTTGATTAGACTCTCAATGAAACGCAGGGCTTTAATCTGTTCCTCTTCCTCCTTCCCTGATATTGTCATGTTGCCAAGGCTAAAATCCAAATCAAAAGGGCTTTGAGGAAAGTACCCCAAACAAAATTCAAATGGAAACTTCAATGGGGAACCATGAATCTCCCGGTTAAACGCAAACTGAAGATATGGCTAACTCTCATCCCATGTCTTAGGATGCTTAGAAAGGAATCCCCGTAATAGATGTACCAAAGTACAATTAATTACCTCTGTTTGCCCGTCAGTCTACTGATGAAAAATGGTGCTTCTCTTCAACTTAGTGTCCATCATCCCCCATAATGATCTCCTAAAATCCCCCAAAAAGCGACTATCCGAATCATAAATAATAGAAGAAGGCAGCCCGAAATATCTCCAGGCATCTCTGAAAAGCAATCGCGCTGCTCCTCCCCTGGTGACCATCTTCTTGCATAGAATAAGAACAATCATCTTGCTGAATCGATCCACCACCACAAAAAATAATTATTCTTACACCTGGTCATGGGCAAACCACCCATAAAATTTATTAAAATGGTCTTGCAAGGTCGACTAGGAACTGGCAATGGAAAGTACAGTCCCATCTTTCGATTAAAAGGCTTCGATGTATTACATAACACGCAACCACAAACCATATAAGAAACATCCACCTACATATTTGGCCAATAGACATAACGCTACAAATTCAAAAGAGTCTTCTCAACCCCGATATGACCTGCCACCCAGGAAGGAAAAATGGGTTGTATCTGCATAGCTACCAATAAAGAAGAAATAGTTAGTAATGGGGATCGAGATTATATATCAGCCATTTTGCTGTCCACTCCTTTCCTATTCTTGATCATCAAAGTAAACTGCTGGAGGTACGACATCCAGTTCATAGGGTGTGCTTACAGTTGCTTGGACTGCGCAGATAGGAACTGTAATAGTTTGTGATCAGAATGTACCACAACCTCTTTCCCCAATAAGTAACTCTGACAATGTTTCATTGATTGATATAACGCATCGAACTCCTTATCGTAGGTAGGATAGTTGCGTACTTCTTCTGTAAACATCTCAGAATGACAAGCAACTATCTTCCCATCCTATAAAAGAATCATCCCCAATATATAACCTGACGCATCTTTCTCGACCACAAAATGCCACTGTAAATTGGGCAATGCTAACACTGGTACATCCGAAATCTTGCGCTACAGTAACAGAAAAGTCTTCTCATGGTACTCTTCCCACACAAACTGTACCCCAGACTTTGTCGAGGATTGTAACGATACGGCTAATTGGGGAAAATGTCGAATAAACTTTTGTAAGTACTGACAAGAGCCCATAAAACTCCCTACTTCCGCCACTGTACGGAGTCGAGGCCAATTAGTAATAACCAGGACTTTATCTAGATTGACCTTAAGCTCATCGCCACTAACAATAAATCCCAAGTAGAATAGCTCCTTCTTCTTAAACTTGCACTTCTTCCCATTTAGAAAAAGTTGTTGTAATCGCAAAATGCCCAACACTTTGCGTAAATGCCTATGGTGCTTCTCCTATGTTTGGCTATATATTAAGATGTCATCCAAATACACAATCATAAAATCATCAATAAAAGCACGAAGTACCTCATTCATTAACCGCATAAATGTCACTAGAGCATTGCATAACCCAAAAGGCATCACCAACAACTCAAATAGTCCTTGTTTGGTCTTGAACACTGTCTTCAAAATATCGTCTTCCCGGATTTGAACTTGATGGTAACCCGACTTAAGATTCAACTTGGTGAAAAATTGAGCCATCTGCAACTCATCTAAAAGCTTATCAATCTGTGGAAGCAGAAAACAATTATTCACAGTAATCTTGATCAGCACCCGATAATCTACACACATTCTTCAAGACCCATCCTTCTTCGGTACCAATAACACCGGTGAACCACAAGGTGAACAACTTGGATTAATAACTCCTTGCTCCAGGAGTTTTTGTACCTATTTCTTGATCTCGTCAGACTCTGTAACTGAAGTCCGATAGCACCCAATATTGCACAGTGGCTCACCATTCACCAAGGTGATATCATGCTCCGCATCCCTCTTGTGCGGTATCCCTTCTATTCCCAGAAACAAGTCTTCATACTCCTCTTATAACTTCCCCATATCGGTTAGTTGCTTAGGAGACATTGCCAAAGTAGACAACACCGTAGCCGACAGACCCTCTTGAACCGGTCGCTCCTACAACAATACAAATTTGCCGCTCGTATTAATCAACCTCCCCACCTGAGTCACCATTACTAAATTATTGGTAGTGATATGTTCCTTGCACATATTAATATTAAACTTCATTCCCTCCTTCACAAAATGATACTTGCGATCTCTACGGTAAAGTATTGCATCTCGGTCCCAAAGATAAGGGCTACCCAAGATAACTTGACACACGTCCAACGGAACCATCACACATATAACTTCATCAATAAACTTCTTAGTAATCGTAAAATTGAACGTACACTGCTCAGTGATCTTCAACTCTGCGCCTTTCTGAATATAACCCAAACCATACGGCTTAGGATAAGCCATAGTAACCAAACCCATCTTCTTCATCACCACCTCAGAAATCAAATTCTTCTAACTACTCGGATCAATGATGGCCTCGCCTAAGCTCAACTTCACTTGAATGCTAACATGAAAAAGTTTTTCTCAACTCGCCTCGTCGATAGGTATAGGTTATTTGAAAATTTGAGTAAGCTTAGGATTTGGCTTATCTAAATCTAGAAGCTCCACAATCGCTGCGGCAAACACGCGTTTATCTTTCTTGCTCCTCTTCTCATTTTGCCTAAGCTCCGAGTGAAGTTTTCAACACTTATCTTAAATGTGCCCATTTGCCTTACAATGATTATAGTAATTACCCTTAGATAAATACCCCTCTCCTTTGGACTTCCCTTTATTTTCAGTCCTCCAACCAGACATGTACCCCGACTTGCTCTTCTCGTCTTTCTTGTTACTCTTCAAGTACTTACCTTCAATTGCAATTGCTTTAACGGTAGCATCTTCAATATTTTCCATATTAATGAGCTTTAATTCTCTTCTAATGGACTCTGATAAATCCCCTGTATATTTTATGAGCATCACATACTCATCCACATCAATATCCAAAACCAATGCTTGGTTATGAAACTCTGCAGCGAATTGTTGTACGGATTGCCCAAACTTTTGGCGCAAATTATGCCATTAATACCATCGCTCCTGTTTATACCTAATTGTGATAGAATTGATTCTACACTAAAACCTTAAATTTTTCCAACTCAAACTTCTTACTTTGTGGCATTTCCAATTGGATTTCCACCACGTTAGTGAATGACTTGCAAATTTTAATGTAGAGAAACAAATTTTCTGAGTGTTGGAATATTCATAAATAGAAAAATAAGTCTCTAACCTATCTAACCAATTATCCAACTTTTGGCATCAATTAAACCATCAAATAACAAAATTTCAATCTTATAGTCAATACGAAGATTACGCATAAGATTCATTGACTTACTAATACCCAAGCATTCCTTGACGGATTCGGCATCACTAGAATCACAATCTATCTCTGCAGTACCCTCGTCTCCATCCACCCCCAGAACCCCTTTCTTCCACGAGCAACCTCACCGTTGAGAGCGGCCTCGCCGTTTCACCGAAGCAAAAGCCTTTACATGGTTCATGAGACGCAATTGTAGTGAGTTAATCTTCGGAATCGCCCATCTTCAGATTTACCTTCATCATCGAGTTAGGTTTCCGGTGAATCGTCAACAGACCCACTGGCTTCTCCTTCGTTTGCTTGAGATGGTCATGTGTAGAGACCATAAACCATAATCACCCCCGAGAATCGTTATTGGAAAACTGATACCACTTAATCCATAATACGAATTGAGAAAACCCTAAAACGAATAATTGTACGAAGAACAAACCAATTGGTTGGGAAAATCCCTTTAGAGTTTCAATTGCATAATCAAAATTAATTATAATTGAATTTCTCTCAAACTCAAAATCTTTCTTCAAGAAATTTTATTGATCTAGCATGATCTAATCTTACCTAGCCTTGCCCCTTTTACAGGGTTACCAGTTCCTAGTTATAAAATAGGACAAATATTCCCTTAAACTCCTAAAGAAATAGGCTGAATCGTGCATCTATTCGAACATAACAAGTCTCTATTCAAATAGAAAAGGATATTCAAATAAACAATTCATTTATTCGAATAAAGCACCTTAGACACCAGCTTTTTTGAACAGAAAGAAAAGTCGGTTCGAATTGACCTCAAGTCATTCAAACGACTCTAAACCTCGTTCGAACGACTTGGGTAAAAAACTGCCATAATTGACCTAGATTCTCCTGGATCACCTCCCCTGTCTTCGAATATAAAGATTCCTCCGTTTATTTCTCCTGTTCGTAGAGTACTGAGTCTACCACTCTTTGCTTATTTAAAAGCTCCCATTTCGCTTTTTGCACCTAATTTAATAACAAGTAATGTTAAAAACACATTATAGAGGAAATATTTCATATTTTATTAGTGTTATTCTTCTATAATATCTACACCAGTTTAATAATTTTAAAATATCTACAAAACTTGCCGAATAAGTTTAGTTGTTACCCCAAAAATTTAAACGTCCAAACTCGCAAAAAAATTTGCAAATACATTTTTGGGGTCCAAAGTTTGATAAAATAATTGAGTTAAACAAAGTAAATTATAAGTACCTTAATTTTGTTGGTGACGATGGCTTTGCTAAGGTTTTGAGCCCTTAGTTTCTCGGTCAGAGTTAAAGCATTTTTAAACTCGACTTCTCTTTGTAATTCAGCTTCTATAAGGGAAATGGCCTTCGAAGCCTTGACTTCAGCAATTTTGGTATCTCTAGACCAATTAGCCTTTTTAGTGTCCAACTGGGCATTAGCCTCAGCAATTTCATCCTCTCTCTGGTTCTTAAAAATCTTTACCTTAGTGTTCACATTAATTTCCTCGTGTTTGCTCTCACCGTCCCTCTTAACCGCAACAATCTTTGTTTCTGCATCAATTTTTATGGTATTTTAAACCGTTTGTCCTTTCCTGAGTTTAGCCCCAACCGCACCCTTCATCTTAGCCTCCACAACATCGATTTTCGCTTAGTCCGCAGCCTCGTTTTGAAGTTTTTGGCCTAGATAAGAGAATAACTCGTGCCACTTTACGTCTACGAATTGTTTGATGTTGTTATTGTAGATTAAGGGCCCAAACTGATTTAGCTCTAATTAAACCTTATCAAAGACCTCTTTCTTCAACTCTTTCTTACCCTTAAAGACATGTTCCATTGCCATACCTGTAGTATCATATTCTCCAGATTCGACAAGAATAAGCCAGTACTCTGCAGTCTGAGATAGTTTAACACTCTGTAGTCGAAGATAGCTCAACATTCTAGAAGATTCCGTAAGTCTTTGACTTACCAAAAGTAGCCGCTGAAGCTTGGTCAAGAAGGAACTGTTAGAGATCCGCAAAGTTTGCCCACTACCCCCGGAAAAGGAGACTCTTTCTTTCTTTTTGTAAACTGCCTGTATATACTATAAATATAGGCAGAGAATAGGTTCAAAAAGGACCTGCAAGTTTTACATTTCTAAATCCTAAGCACTAGCAACATTCTGAAAACTTGTAATAACGACCATCTACTAGATTTTACATCAAATCCTTCTCGAAGTCATGGTTTTTCTAAGTTTCTGCTGAGTTTTCCACGTAAAATCTTGGCTGTTTAGTTCTTTATTACGCAATCCTTATGAACCAGTATTGGCGAATGTTTGCCTACCAGACCCTTATGTCAGTATTATAATGTGCTTAGTCATGAAAGTGATAGTTGTTACTCCCTCATACGTATTTTTTATCGTATTCTCATAGCAGGAAGACTCTACAAATATGTCGTTGACATTCAAAAATTTCTCGACGAGTAAGCAAAAAATATGGAAGTTGAACAAAATAATATCCTGGACCAATCTCGCCATTTGTATATGATCGAGATTGAAAAAGGGAAGGAAAGAAAACAAGACGATCGTATTACGTCGTGCTATAAAATGACTTCCTCGGACAAATTGGCAAAACTCCTTCCAAGCACTAGCAAATTCAAACGTCCTTACAAGATAACGTTCGAGGAATCCTATACCAGTCATTTACAATACCCTCATGATGACCCTCTTGTTAATATGCTAAAAGTTGGACAGGATTACTTGGATACACATCTCATCAATATACTGTAAGTGCCACAAATATCTTATTTCGCAGAGCGATCGAAGTTCTGGTCCTTGCAGATTCTGTCAAAGCTTCGACAACTACAATCACAGGCTTCAATGGTTCGAAAGAATTAGCCACAGGAAAAATCACCATGCCAGTCCAAGCAGGTTCAAAAACCATATTCGTCAAATTTCTTGTCATTAATACAGAGTACAAATATTTGGGCATCTTGGGACGCAGTTGGTTACATTCTATCAAAGTAGTACCCTCAACTTATCATTTAGTACTGCGTTTTCCTATGGATCACGGCATCTATGAAATCAAGGGCAACCAAGCAGTCGTACGAATGTGTGAAAATACCACAATTATTCCTCATACAGCTAAACTTCTTAATGCATAGCAACTGCAGCAATAAGAGCCACCCGTATTTGAGCAGCATGATACTGAAATGGTCGAAACTGCTGAACTCGATATCCCAGGACGAACAACCTTCATTGGATCTAAGCTGTCAATCGAAAAAAAAGAAGCCATGATATAGCTACTTAAGGAAAACATCGACGTCTTCGCCTAGACTTTCCAAGAAATGCCAGGAATCGGTCCTTCTATCGCTTGCCACTTCCTAAACCTCCTTCCAGATAGCAGAGTAATTATCCAAAAATGATAAAATCTAGCTCCCAGACTTTGCGATGCAGTGAACGAATAAATTGATAAACTCCATCGCTTATAATTTATTCGGGAAGCTAAATATCTAATGTGGGTTTCTAATATCGCCGTTGTGCCAAAGAAAAACGGAAAAATTCAGGTTTGTGTCAACTTCACAAAACCCAGCAAATTCACACCCAAAGACAGTTTTCCGCTGCCACTAATTCCGCAACTTCTCGACTTAGTCGCAGAACACGAACTTTGTTCTATTGTAGATGCAGCCTCAGGATACAGCCAAGTTCCACTTGCCGAAGAAGATCAAGAAAAAACAACCTTTATAACCGAAAGAGGACTTTACTGTTACATAGTAATGCCTTTTGGGTTAAAAAATGCCAGAGCTACTTACCAACGATTGGTCACCCAAATGTTCAAAGATCAGCTCGGCAAAATCATGGAAGTATATATCGATGATATGATCTACAAAAGTCTGAAAAGAGAAGATCATCTCAAAAACCTCCAAATAATCTTCGATATCCTTCACAAGTACCAGATAAAACTTAACCCAGATAAAAGCCAATTTGGTGTCGCATGTAAAAAATTCCTGGGCCATCAAGTCAACAAAAGATGAATCAAAATTGATCCCGCTCAAATCAAAGTACTCATGGCAATGCCCTTTCCTCAAAAAAAAAAAGATGTTCAAAAATTTGTCGGTAAAATTGCCGCTCTTCATAGATTCATCTCAATATCATCTGATCGATGCAAACTTCTTGACCTTCTTCTTCGTGGAAACCCCATTCCTTTTTCAAACAAACAGGAAAGCAAAGTTATTTGGACTCCTGACTGTGAAATGGCATTCTAGGATCTTAAATGATACTTGGGGCGTCTTCGTATAATGAGTACTCTAATTGATGGCGAAACACTCACTATGTACTTATTAACCACTGATGGCTCCGTCAGCTCTGTCCTTATTCGTAAAGATACAGGGATCAAGAAACCTATTTACTTTATCAATAAAATTCTTATGCATGCTGAAAAACGATATACTACCATGGAGAAGCAATTGCTCACCTTGGTTTACAGCTCTCAAAAACTCCGTCCATACTTCAAAGCTCACCCCATCAAAATCATTACAAAATACCCCCTCAATCTCGTGCTCTCCAAAAAGGAAAAAACTCGACGAGTTCAACAATGGTCTACTTTCCTTGGGGAATATGACATTTCATTTGAACCTCAAATATCCAACAAAAGACAAGCAGTGGCCAATTTTTTGGCAGACTTTTCCGTCGAAGACCCTGATTGGGAAGAACCCAAAGAAATCTTCATCGACGACTCAATTCCAGAACCAGACGCCCGATCAAAAAGTTCCGGATGGCAACTTTTTGTGAACGGATCGGGAGGACCACAAGGATCCGGAATTGGCATAGTCCTCGTCACACCTTCCAATAATCGCATAGAGAAAGCTATCAAACTCAAATTTTATGCTACCAATAATGAAATGGAGTACGAAAGAATCTTGCACGGTCTCGATCTTGTACTTACTCTCAGAGCTGAGGAATTAACAGTATATGTCAACTCCTTACTCGTCGCCAATCATTACAACAAAACATTCAAGACAACAGGAAAAATGGTTGATTACGCAGACCTGGTCGAGGGGAAAATGAAAAAATTCAAGCATGCAACCATTTCTTATTTACCTTGGCAAGAAAATTGCCATGCTGATGCTTTAGCTTACATCCTTGCAATACTCGGAGACAGTAAAAAATGATCTTTAGAAATTAAGATCAACGAACATTCAAGCCTCGATAACTTGTTCAGCACTCATGATAATAGTTACTAAAGATGATGACCCTGACGACTGGAGAAGATTGTTTTATGATTTCCTCAACACCAATATCCTCCCCAGTGACAAAGAAGAAGCCTGATCCCTGTTAGCAAAGTGCCCCCGATTCACCATCCAAAATGGAATACTATATCGACTCACTGGAGGCGGACCACATATCGAATGCATATCATAGAAACAGTCTCAGATAAAAATCAGAGAGCTTCACGAAGGTATCTACGGTGTACATGTTTCCAGACGATATCCCGACGTGCATTCACACAAGGACTCTATTGGCCCAAGATGAGATTAGACTGTGAAGACTTTGTACGTAAATGCTACAAATATCAAATCCACGCTCTGGACATCAAGAGCCCGGCCCTCGACTTACATGCTTACAATGTCCTTTGGCCATTTAAACGATGGGGAATCGATATCATTGGCCCCTTCCATACAGCATCGGAAATAGAAGGTTCTTCTTACTTGTCACCAATTACTTTACCAAGTGGGTATAAGCAGTTCCTCTATGCCATACTGATGAAAATGTTGTCATCAAGTTCCTTTGGGAGCACATCATTACCCGGTTTGGTTGTCCGAATGATACGCTCTGATAATGGCAAACAGTTCATCTTCACTAAAGTCCTTGCTTTCCTTCATAATTACAAAATTTAGTTGACAACTTCCACACCCTATTATCCTCAAGGCAACGGGTAAGCTGAAGCCATCAACAAAAACATCAAATCTGTCTTACACAAATGCCTCGATGACAAGAAAGGCAGATCGGTCAACGAACTACTCAGTGTATTATAGGCTTACTGCATCACTCCTCGAGTCTCAATGGGGTACACTCCATTCATGATGGCCTTCGGTACTGAAGCAGTCATACCCTCAGACCTCGATCTCCCAAATACTCGATGAAAAATTTCAGATGAAGACAATGAACTCGATCTCCTTTTCAACCTCAATTGGATAGAAGAAACCAGATATAAGGTTATTAGAAATTTGGGATGATACCATGATACATTAAAAAAAAGCATACAACAAGAAAGTTCGAGAACAGAAATTTAGCATTGGAGACCTTGCCCTACGACGAATACAGGATCATACTCGACCTAAGAATTCTTGAAAATTATGAGAAAACTGGGAGGGACCCTACATTGTCAGCAACAAAATAGATAACAGAACTTATTGGCTTATGATTGAAGACGAAGTTCAGCTTGAGTACCCATGGAACACTGCCCAGCTTAAACTCTTTTACAGATGATACCCTGTAATTCTTTCCTTCGAATCAAATAAATAATTTGTTTTATCATTATCTTCTTTACTACTTCAATTTTTTCTCGATCTATACTTTTTACGTATAGACCTGACAAAACAATCTCCTTCTACTGCGATTTGTTCTCGATCTATATTTTTCACATATATACCTAACAAACGATCTCTTTCTACTTTAATTTGTTCTGGATCTATACTTTTCATGTATAGACCTAACAAACAATCTCTTTTTACTTCTATTTATTCCCGATCTATACTTTTCACATATAGATCTGATAAATGATCTCTTTCTACTTAGATTTGATCTCGATCTATACTTCTCAAGTATGTATCAGACAGACGAATTCTTTACTACTTCGTTTACTCTCAATCTATACTTTCCAAGTATGCTAGAGACAATCAAATTCCTTACTATCTTGGTTCATTTTTAGGTCCTTGATTGTACAAGTATCCTGAAACCTATCCAAACTTCACGCGACCACTATCCAATTATAGGACAGTTTTACTTCGCGCTCTTTACTTGTCGAACAATCTCTTATAAGCTCTTGTTCTTCTCCAAATCTAAATCAAGATGCCTATCTCCGGAGATACTTCTGGTACTCCTTACTTGCCATTTATTGGCCATCTTTCACATTTTGCGCACACAAGCATTCTTTACTTAGCTGCTCGAATTTATCACATCTACCAAACTTATCACATCTACCAAACTTATTTACACATGCAAAATAGTTATTTAACAAAACCTTTACACAAACACCAAAATCCTTCGCACACACCAAATTAAAATGTTTTCGGTCCCAATGACCATTTGTTACAAACTTTCACTTCACACAGTATTCTTTAGACAAGATTTAACATTTAAGACAGAGATTTTTCTTTATTTAAGGCACCTTCGGGCACTTGCACATCTGATACTTTCCCAGGGCGACGACCTTCGACCTCCATCGTCACTTCAGTATCAACCACCTCAGTTACTCAACGAACATCAAGCGACTGAGGGACATCATCATCTAAACTGTCGTCGCATGGAAGCCCACCAGCTTTCACAAGACTCTTGTAGTATTTTTTTCCTTTCTTCTGCCGCCTCGAATTGTTCAAAAAACTGCACCCTCACTTCCTTACACCTTTACAATTTTTCTTCGTTCATCCGAGCTGTCACCTCCCCGAGCAGTTTGTTCTACTCCAGCTCAATTGCTCTGCGAGCATCGCCAACTTGTTCTCTAACATCTATCTCATACGCGGCTTTTTGCACCGCCAAAGCTTCTTTCTGTTCTTTCTCTAACACTTTTTTCATCTCAGCCAACGCCTCCTCCTTTACCTTGTTTACTTCCAACTTGTACCTATTCAGAGTCATATTCAGTTTGGCATTTTCCGTTGTCAATTTTTTCTCTATATTTTTATAGGCAACCAACCAATTCGCTAACTCACCACTACCCTCAACATAACCCATTGCTTTACCCATCAATGCCTTAATCTGCATGAAAGTCATATCATGAGTATTTGATTGACCTAACAAACTTTTCATTCGAGCATAAGCATTAAAATTTCTCACCTTCACCAAATTCCTCACTCCCTCGCTTAAAAAGGTATCCAAGCTATCAATCCCCACCATGCAATCTGCCATATCATTCTTCAATACATCTATCATGGCTGAATAGGACTCCATAGTCTTCTGCAACTCTCCGTCAAACTCCTCCACAAATTTCTTCTTCGATGTCCCACCAGTCGTCTTCTTAGGAGGCACACTACTCAAACTTTGCGGCGGTAACCCACTACCCACAACAGCTGGTTTGGCAGTTACTTCGATACCCCCAGCTGTCGACTGTCGAGTACTCCTTTTTGGATTTAGCAACGGAGGTGCTTCCACGTTAACCTTCCTTTTCTTCTTGTTTTTGACAAAGGACTTCCCCAGTATAGCATCGATCTCCGTATCTATTTCGTATCCTATCAGTGAAGGATTCTTCAAAGGAAAATTTACACCTGTAGCTCTTTTGGTCTTCGTCGACATTTTTCCGTGATAACTGGCACTTCCGAACCTTTTGTTCTCGACCTTTTCAACCCTGCTTCTAGAAAAAATATGACTTAGCTGATCTTGATCAATCGGTAAGTTATCGATCCTGCCAAAACATCCTCTTCTTATCTTATACAATTCATCCTCTACTTTCGCCTTCTTCCCGCTCTTCTTCAATGCTGCAACACAGAGACAAAACATGTATTTACCCAACATACATCTAGCCTAAAATTATATTAAACTTAATCATTTAAGTTACTTAACCACAGACCTAGATGAAACGCTTTTCTTTGTAGCGGCTCCCTCGAGACTTTTGTATCGAACTCATAGTTTCCAGACACTAGTAATCGTTCGTCGGAATATCAACCTCCAATTGATACCATATCATAAAACAACGGCCTCGTCAAAAACCTTGCCAAGTGCCGATACACTTTTAACTTCGGGTTCATTTTTAATATGTAATACACACACAAATCATCTACATTTATTACCTCTTCCCCTCTGGCCTTAAGTCTACAATTTATTACACCACATACCCTAAATAGGTCATATACATTTAGATTGAATTGACCTGGGGCTACATCGAAGAAATTAATTAATTTTTTCTTATCCGCCCTAATGGGCAGCATCAACCCTTTCTTTATTGGTTCTCGATGAACAAGAATACCATCTAAGGGTATTTCCTGATCGATCATTTTGTATTGATACTCCTCTAATCTGAGATCCCCGGGAATACCATATTTCTTCTTGAAACTTATAATTTCTTTGGTCTCTGGACCCTCCCCATAACATGCTACTTCACTCTCTCCACATTTTCTTCGCCCTCTCCCACATCTTCTTCCCCATCCCTACCCCCTTCTCGATCACTCGCCTGAGGCTCATGATTCACCACAGCCTCCATCACTCTCTCCTCAGATACTTCGATAGCACTAGTACTACCCTAAAATGTTCCACACCCCTGTATCTGCACTGCTCGAACCTACTATGTATCTCCCCCCCCAATTGTTACTACATCTTCGAGACTTGCAAATATATCTTTATCATCATTTTCAGTTGGTTCAGCCATTTTAACGAACCTGTCAATCAGATTCCATATTTTAACACAGTTAGAATCTTTCATATGTAATACATATATATATGTTCCTAAGTTCTAATATTCATAAAGATATCGTTATCAAGATAACTCTCCAATACCTCATTTACTTTACTATCTGCTACTAATATTGACATTTATACTTATTACCACAGTTCTCGATCTAGGTCATATCAATTAATTCATCTTGGTATTTCTCATTAAATAGCCATCTGCTCAGTTCTTGATGCTTTTCTATATTTTATAACTAATCTCGATAAACTTGTTAATTTTTATCTTTTATTGAATTACAGGAATTTGAGTAGCTTCTCGAACACGTTTAACCTTTTCCTGCCAAAAAATAGTTATTTCCATTTTACGAATTCCCTTTCTCCGCCACAAAATTTGGCAACAACCATAATCTCCTGTAAATCTGGCTATATCACCACCATTTCCCCCATATGCGCCGTAATTACAGCGCCCACCATCAATCTATCTATCTCCTTTTTCCTCCACCAGAATCACCATCTATCAATCTATCTAAATCACCGATCCTAATTTATTTTACCAAATCCCTATCATATTATTCCAACTCATTCATTTCCAATCAATCTAAACGTATAACAACTCATTCGTTTCCATTTCACTATCATATTATTCAATTTACATATTTAATTCCTCTATACCCAATCCATCAAATTAGACAATAATTTTGAAAGAATCTATAACCTTGTAAACGCGCCGATTTTGTAACCTTCTCCTTCGCTCGCTTAGCCCTTTCGATCAGCGCACTAATCACCTCCTTAGCAATCGGATCTAACCACTTTAGCGACATACAACAACAATTCACTCCCTCCAAGCAAATTTTAGTTTGCAAAAGGTACGAACAGTCGCCCACCTCTGACATATTTATAGACCCCACGTGACTGTTCGTCGCACCACGTGGCGACCGTCCAGTTCCTCGAATGTAACGCCTCATGAGTTTTTTCTAGACTTCTTTAACTCTTAATCTTATCCCCACTAATAAACCTCGACATTCATACTTCAATCCTTCAAATTCCCAAAGAATTTTTGTAGACACATTCATATCCATCAGCGCATGATCTATCTTACCCAATAGCAGATTTACATCGTTTTCCTTATATATCATACCATCACCAAATGGAACACATCTTTCCATATTCATTTTACATATACATTCCCCAATACATACTATCTTATCAATTCCAATACTTATGGGATCATATTCGGCATAATTAAATTTTGTTCGAGAAGTATTTCTTTTTACCACAATTTTTATTTCCTAATAGATGACAGTACGTATTTTTTGACAACACAATAAACATTCCTTCAACCAAAAAAACATACTGCATAAATTCCTTATATTACATTTTGGCAACAAATTTAGCCTGTACGTAATGCCTATATCCTAAACATTTACTCTTCATAAACCCCTAGCTGCCGCTTCATCTTCCCTCATCACCAGTAACTTTTCTCTAGTCCATATGCCACCACAACGTTTATGAGGATGCCAAAATTGAAGTTTCACACAAAACTCAAACTCCTCCTCAGCCTCCTTCGCCTCTGCCTCGCTCATCCCTTCATAATCCGGTTCCTCAAGATCATCAAAATGTCATTCCATGCTCCACGAACCAAAGTATCGGTTGAACAACACTCAATAAATCGCCTGCACCCGCCTGTAAACCCCATCCCGGACCTGAGATCTCATCTTCACCATCTTTCGTGACTGCCTTACCCCTGTGGCAACAAACTCTATTTTATACTCTTTCAGTCAACACTCCAACTTACCTGTATTTATTAAGCTTTGAAACTCTACGCCGTCAGAGTCAAATCAATCATCCTCCAAATCAGTCATTGACCCCACACAGTAACTACCTTCGACTTTATGCACATGGCACATATTCGACAACATTATAGCAACATGTTCTCATAAATATTCAGTACTCGATGTAATACACAGACAAAATTAAATTAATTACACATATTTATTTATTTTATAACTTGTTTCTTACATTGGATATCTCTCTCATTCGATTGCATTCTCATTTCTTACATTCGATATCTATCTCTTTAGAGTACATTCAATTCTAATACTTGATATTTCATCCATTACAATTTATCTGCTATTACTAACTTACTTTGACATATCACTAATTTCGATGTTTGCTTTTCCCCAGAATCTGACATTAAAACCTCTTTCTAGTCCTCGAAGCTCAATGACTCTCTGGTCACTGAACTTCTAAGAGATGTTTCAGTAGGAATAAGGAAGCAAAAAATTACAAGAACACTCACACGTTTCGGAATATCTCTAGACGCCCATCCAAGCTTTAAATCTTCATCACCAACACTGACATTAAAACCTCTTTCTAGTCCTCGAAGCTCAATGACTCTCTGGTCACTGAACTTCTAAGAGATGTTTCAGTAGGAATAAGGAAGTAAAAAATTACAAGAACACTCACACGTTTCGGAATATCTCTAGACGCCCATCCAAGCTTCAAATCTTCATCACCAACACTGACAGTTACCCTTCACCCCCAAACTGATACCATACATTACCTTCACAATCGCATGATGATACCACTATTTCCAGCAGACACATCTCGTCCCTATTTAATCTTTGCTCCCACCCCAATGCTCTGATCCAATCACATAATAATTTCTCATCATTCGGTTTGCGCCAGCTTTCGTCAGAACGCTTACTGTCTTCAGCCCCAAAATGTATCATCCACCATACATGAGGCGGCATCACTCACCAAAATACTACCATCCCACCTTCCATAACTTTCAATTTATTCCCGACTTCCTCTTCCTGCATTCAATGCACAACATTAATTACGCCTCGAAACCTACCTGACCAGATACAGTTAACCTTGATATCGGTAATGACATATGTCAACTTCTGAGAATATTCAGGAACCTCTTCCACTTCCAGTTTTCTTCTCGACATAGCTTCAATTACTTCTGTTGAGAATGGGGCAATTGTAGTAGCATATTCTCCAGATTTAACAAGAATAAGCCAACACTCTATAGTCGAAGACAGCTCAACATTCTAGAAGATTCGATAAGTCCTCGACTTACCAAAAGTAGACGTTGAAGCCCTATCAAGAAGGAACTGTTAAAGGCCCGCAAAGTTCGTCTACTACCCCTGGAATAGGAGACTCTTTCATTCTTTTTGTAAACTGCTTGTATTTACTTTAAATACAGGCAGAGAATAGGTTCAAAAAAGACTCGCAAGCCTTACATTTTTCAATCCTAAATACTAGCAACATTCTAAAAAATTGTAATAACTACCATCTACTAGTTTTTACATCAAATCCTCCTCGAGGTCGTGGTTTTTCTCAGTTTCTGGTGAGTTTTCCATGTAAAATCTTGGTTGTTTAGTTTTTTATTAGGTAATCCTTACGAACAAGTATTAGCGAAGGTTTTCCTCCTGGAAAACATGCCATTACAATACCCACAGCGTGAATACGAGTTTTTCCCTCAATGATACCATATACAAGCTTTATTACATCCTTGGAATATTGGTCGTGGCTTGAGAGGAGTTTCGCGTACCTTATGAGACTATCAAAGTTATCCACATGTGGACCGATGGTAAAGACGACCGGGAGAAGGAAAGATACCTTTCTAGCACATTGCATGAACTTCAAAGGTGCAGTTCATAGGAGAGACGTCGAAGGTGGTGCGATGGTGACCTTGAAAGATCCATGCTTTCTTTGCAAGCTTGATGTCATCGATGTAGCACTTGGTGATGACCAAGTACTCCGAAGCTGTTGCAACCCTGTACCGCACCAACTGATTATGTGATTCCTTACCTAATTTATATTTTTTTGAGAATAGTGATCAAAATGAAAAATCTGAAAATAGCATAAAGGAGGAGGGAGTTAACAAGGAGTCGATGGGTAGAAAGGTGTCAAAAAAACAAGAGAAGGTGTAGAGATATATTCTCTCCACCATGGTGGAGAGAATTTGGACTCTGTTAATATACAAAGTAAAAAGGAAAATGATTAAGAAAAGACAATAAATTCATCATATCAGTCGTAACCATCTGCCTTCCCTCCATTTCCCACGGTCATGCCAGTTCCAATCATTTGTCTCTTAGCTTGAGACATCTAAACTTTTTCTGACCTACTGTTAGCCCTTTTAAATCTGCTTATTTCGAGTTCGCCCCGCACAATCTCGAGCTCCGTTCCTTCTCGAGCTTCAATATCAATCAATGATTCCTTTCCTGCCACTTGAGATCGAGGATCTACATAAACACAACACATTGTTACATATAGACAAAACGCTAACACAACGGTAATAGTTTGATATGACAAACAATTACATACTTTTCTTTAGAGTCGTATTTATAAGATCCATAGGTTCCTCGTCCTCTCTTTGGAGACAATCACCCATCGCCCATATCAAGTTATCATTCTACACTCACCCTGCAAAATTCAGATCAAAGAACTGAGGTCGAGACGAACTATAAGAGAAGTACGCGCCCCCGGTCGTCACATAGTATTTTACAGCATAATACTGCAAAACATCTAAAGGGGTTATCCTCCTCTCTACCCCCTTAAAAGCCCATCTTCTATTCAGCTTATCACACACATTTATCACTTCCCACATGTTCCAATTTATTTGGGCAGGGCAGGCCTCAATGGCATTCAAAATACCTTTACTAAGATTGCTTAGAGGCACCATCAATCCAAAATCTAACTGGGAATGATAACACAAGAATCCCTGATCCAGATCACTTGTGACACCCCCATTGAAGTACTCAAAAGTGATAGAGTCATCAACTCCCCTCTTAGATATCTTATGCTTTAAATCAGGCAATAAGAAAAAACATTCGTCACCATTTTTAATTGTACACCCCCTAAACCACCTACTGACGTGTTCTATCACCTCACCCTATACACTACCTAAACTACCTTCAATTTTACAAAACTCCTTGAATACATATGAATCTACAGGATATAAAATGAAGTTACCAGGGAATTATGGAAACTCAAATTCATCCTTCCCCTCCACCTCTAACTCTACTGCTTCTGAGCCCTCTATTTTTAGCTCGCCTCCTACATAAATTACATTATCAATTTTTATAGGTAGAACCTCAATCAAACGCCCAGAGGTCGAAGTCTCTATGTCAACAGTATGTTCTTCTAAAAACAAAGCCATATAATGCCTTAACCTTCATACAGGTCCAGGTATTCTAATCAAATTTCTTTATAATTTCTTATTATATATATATATATATATATATATATACACACACATCAGACAACAATATATATGTTTTTCCATGCAGCACACCAAATTACAGAGAAACAACACCACTTTTCACAATTTTCCTAAAAATGGCAAAATTTTAAATTTCAAATACACACAAAAAAAGTAAACTTCACATCCATCACCATAAGCTTATTCTAAATAAAAACACAAAAATGAAAGATCAACAATGACCGACTAACCTTCAATATCATAATACAAATTTGGGATATCGCATTCCCCCTCTTTCACACCAGAACTTCGCAACAAGGGTTTTTTATCCAACTCCAAGATGAAAACCCACTTTTCCCTTCAGTTTCGATGGCTACTTTCGTTTACTCTCTCTCTAAAATCTCTGCAACTCAATTTTTTTTCTCTCCCAAGTTTTGGTCTCCCTGCATTTTGTAACGCTTGAATGAAAAAGAGGAACGATTATTTTTCTTTCTCTCTCCAACCGCTGGTAGTTATTGGGTCTCACACAAGCCACCCTCAGTTTTGGAAATGAGGAGTCCCTTATACTATTTATGCCAGATGATTCGTACCTTTTGGGGAAAATTGGCTTTCCATCATTACCTCAAGTCCTATATTTCAATATCTCTCTTTCTCTCTCCTGCCAAAATCACTCTCACATCTTTTCACACTCATGATTGCACACTCCAATTACACACAATCAAACTTTGTCTCCAACAAAAAAAAAACCTGCTACTCTGATTCCTATTTTTCCTACTCCTATTACATATATAACATATGAAGTCATTCCCAATGCTACACCATTTCAAAATTCAAATATTTATTTACAACAACATTCGCAACAAGCACGAAACAAATTCAGCATAAAAATATTCTTACTTTAATTTACTTACATTCATTCAAACTAACAGAAGTTCGCCCACTCAAACATAGTCGCACATAAAACACCCAAGATGCCCTGGAGCTTTACACCTAGTCCGCAAATTTCAAGCAATCCTATCATCTTTCTTAGCTATTTCATCCAGGGAAATTTCCTTCACCACATTTTTTTGAGCTCAAGAAATACCTCACACCCAAAGTGATGCCCAACCTTGTTCTCCCTCGCCCTCAAATTCAAACCGTCAAACTGTATTGCAGATTCAGGAAAATTGGCATCATAATCTAACTTCCCAAATATCTTCTCAAGAATTTCAGCAACCTATATCACTAAACGCCACTCAGACGGATGCCGAGCTCTTTGAGAACGAGTCATTACCATCCTTCTTCTATAAAACTGTTATTTCCAATTTATTTATACTCAACGATTGTGATCACATCAAGTACCCCCAATTTAGCATATAGGATGATGTGTATCAAATCCCCCTTATCCTAAAATTTCATACCGTCAAATCCAGTTAAATTTAATTGATTCTATCATCTCAGTTCGAGCTCATCATATACGAGATATTCGACCTTATGTTTTGCGAACTAATCACAAACTATATTACACATGTTTTACCTTCTTTACTACATATCCACACAGATCAAATTTTTCGTTTCCATCTCAGTCACATAGAATTTCAGTTCGATACAATTAACTATTTTGTACATTCCACATGTATTTTTTCACACACCGATCGATCTATCAAAATTTTAATTCACCATGCTAATTTCTAGTTCGATATATCCACACAGAATTACAATAAAACTTTTCATTAGCTCGAAAATTCCTTGCAACATACTTTAGAGATAGTACAATATATCAGAAACTTCTTACAGATCGATCTACAGGTTACAATATACAACAGTTATCAATAGTACTTCAACTATGAATCTGAAGCTTCTCCCGCAGAAACACTCCTCCATGAAAATGAAGATGGTTATAACATAGGCATATTTCCAATCTGAAGACTAGAAGCATATTTCCAATCTTAGACCACCACCGTTGTCTTCCTCCAAAACCTCCACCACCTCAGAAAAACAGAGAAAGATGAAGGGATCAACTCCTACAGAGCCCAATCGTCCGCAGGATAACTGCAATATTTCCTGGGATGTACAATGGCTTCCTCATCCGCCTCATCAATGACATCCCCTACAAGAAGAGAAAGGCAAACCCAGCGCTGCTCACCTAAAAATATCACATGATAGAACCACCTTATCCGATAATAGTTATTCACAGTCTCCATTGCTTCCACGTCCATCATCCCATAATACGTCAGAGGAATAGGTATGGGAGTGTGCAAATCCAAAGGTTGGTTGCCAAAATATCACAACTGGAGCTTTTGTACTTTAGCAATTCGTATACTTGGCATCTTGTAATCACTATTATCATACAAGAAAATAAGGAAAGAGTACTTTTAGAGGAATAGCCGATGATACTGTTTCAACAGTTTTTATAGTAGAACAACATTCAATACAAGGAAGAATTTCCAAAGCAGTCATCATTCAATGCAGTACTTACTGAGAAACCCAAAAGGCCAAATACATCCATCCTTTCCAACGCTATCAATACCAAATCCAATCTTCAATACAAAAGTCATAAGTCCCAAACCATTCCAATTCCATAATATAGCTTTCCAAATTCTAAACACTACATCAATTTTAACAAAATATCACGGACTTGGTCTGTGGTAAAATGTTATTTGTCGCAGGCTAAGGTTGTGGTGGGGTAATAAAATGGGAATGGCAATTGTTTTGCCCCAAACTTCCTCCAAGCTTAACGTACTATTTTGCAACGAATTTAATATGTCTATTTTATTACCACAGATATAATCCGTATTATGAGACAAGGTAAGCCACATACTTTATCCGTGGTTATATATTTACCACAGAGTAAGTCTGTGGCCAATTTTTTAAAAAATTTCAAAAAAATTGCATAAATCTGGAAATTGCACCTGCTCATTATCTCAAAACCTTCATGCAACAATTATTGGAGAAGACTATATTATATTTTCTTACTCTAATTAGGCTATAACTAACAACTAACAAAACCATTTAACTTGGCTTCTTCGTGCTTGTAATGGAGGTTGGATCAATGATACTCTAGAACAACCACCAAATTAACTTGTGCACCTAAGTTGATAATCTGAACTGCAATGCCAAATAGAAAATCCTTGTTGAACTAGGTAAACTTTTATGCATATTAAGAAGCTACAATATTCGAGAAGATATACATCATCTACATACCTATGATGTACAAAGTATTTCCCTCCTCTTCTTTTTTCCATTGAAGACAACAATACTTTCAAAGGGCAGCATGAATAACAACATCCATAGCCCGAGAATCATAAAAAAACTCAAGAGTTAGCAGCAAGCAAAGAAATAGACAAAACATAAATAGTTGTAGATGGAAACTGCCAGAAGCTAAAGAAGTAAAGGTGTGTTATAATATATCATCTATCAACAATCTATGATCATTAGGAATTGGAATAATCTGCAGAAATAGATTGAAAACATAAGATTCTCACATGTGTGGAGAAAAACCAACTTCACCACAGTCTAAATTATACGGAGATGTTCAGCAGATCATACTAGATGAACCAAAACATAACATGCCTTTAATCCAAGTTTAAGGATGGATGAAAAGTGATGGATAATCCTTTGAACCTTCGTAAAAAGCTGTTGGATTTGTGATTAGATTGAACATCAATCTTTCAAATTATACAAGACTTTTGCGTCACCGAGAAGCTATCAAGTTCTAAACATGCATATTTACCATAGAAAGTTCAACATAAACAATACTAAATGAATCTGAAGAGATACCTATGGGTATTAAAAACAAGGCCATGGGAATCAAATCAATCCACTCAAAACATTCCCAAATGAGACATCACAAAATTCATATATCACAAACAAGGTTTATTGATCTTAGCAACCTTTCACCCTTTACAAGAAAAAAAAAGTATCATACTTGTGGTTTAAATCGCTTTTCCTTCTTCTTTTGCATGTTAAAAACCAACGAAGGGCTTTTTTTACTTATTTCTTAGAGAAAACGTAACAGAGTGTGGGTTGAGTTGGGTTTGCAAACCCACACTTTGGACTCTCTCAACAACTTAAGTTTGAGTGTGAGTTTAATCACGTGGCAACACAGTAACGCAACCGAGTGTGAGTAGTTTACACTCAAAAAAATTAAGTTTAGCGGTGCATAGTTTATCGAGCGGTATTCCTTTTACCGCGCGCAAAATCTGGACGATAAAAGGAATACCGCGCGGTAGTCTAAACTTTTCCAATCTCAATTATTATTTTGATCCACACTCCCTGGCTACTTCTTTTTCCCTAAAACCAATTGCAGAGCAGAGGAGAACCTCTACGCTTTCCCCAAATAGCAAACTCTGGCACCAGTAGTAATAACTCTACACCGTCGACCCAATCCTCCCATAACCTACCTTCAATAACATTCGCTCAACACCCATCATCACAATTCACTCCATATCCCTACCAAAACCTATCGCAATTTTAACCTCAATTCCAATTTTAGACCCCACCTCTGTTTACCATATCGCAAGAGGATCCCAATTATTGACAATATCAAATTCCATTTGCACTCACTCAGCCGCAATCTCTGGCGTTTAGCCTGTACTATTAACCCTATCCGTTTACTCAACCTCAAGGTTTTCAACCTCCAAATTACTTTTAGAACTACCTATTCCATGGTGAATCTACTCAGCACAGTTAAAGTAACACAAATACGTCAATACCTGTTGAACCTGCGACGCCCCAGGAAGAAAAAGGAAAAGGAAAAAAGAAAAGAGCACCCGCAAAACAAAAACAAAGCGTGCATGTACCAGAAGATGTTAAGTTTTTGGACGAAACGGATGATGCAGGAATGCATTAGATGGAAGTAGACTTTACGTGTCTCGCAAGAGTGTGGGTTACAACTTCTGTCCAAACAGATGGCCGTACAAAGGGTTTCACTTTCTATCAAAAGGTCAACATTACCTTTAACAGAGACCCCAAGTGCCCCACACGACGATCATGTGGGTCGACCAAATCTCAGTGGTATGCCATTAATGCACAATGTCTGGCATACAAGGGGATTGTTGCTCAAGAATAATTTAGGAATAGCAAGGGGAAATTGAAGAAGATCGGGTTCGCTCTGATTTCCTTTAACACAATTTCATTTATTTCTCGTGGATATACACATTATTTATTTATATTGGGTAATTTTGCAAATTGTAGGAAAACGATGGACACAAAATCTATCGAGGCTTGAATGGCGGCAATGACTTCAAACACCGTGAAGCGTATAAGATTTTGGTATGAGAATCGCGATAGGCCAACATAAGGGATGATGGGATAAACCATGCGGTTAATATACCAAGAAATGCAGCCAAGAGAACATCGTACAATTCTTCACCGGGGACTCGGTCGGATTAAATAATCTATCAGAAGACCCAGGCGGCCTACCTATACCTCAATCTGGGGCCCAAATTCTGACTTAGATGGCTCACTGTATGAGGGTGGAAGCAGGCCCATCGAACAAAAACTCTATAAAAAGAACACAACACAGAAGGCAATAGAGGTTGTTGCTGTATCTGGTAGCAGTATCTAAATAATACTGGATGAACTATGGTTAAAGAAGATACAAGCGAAAGAAGAAAAGGAAAGAAGAAGAGTAGAAGCAATGCAGCACTGGCAAGCCAAAATGGATTTTGAGCAAGCAAAGGAAGATCGCAAAATCATAGAAAAAGACTTGAGTACTCTTTCTGGACATCAATTGGACTACTATCTGCAAAGGCAAGCTGAGATCATGAGATCATGGTGCAAAACACAAATTGCCACTACACAATTAAAGATAAGATCGTTAGTAGAGGAGGAGGACGAGAAACCTGGAAGATCGGGTATGGATGAATCAGATGATGAAGAATACATTTGAAGCTGTGGTGCTGAGAGAAGGGTATAATACCAGATGGTGAACAAGTTTCCAATGGAAGAGAGAAGTGTAAAAGGGAGAAATGTAAAAGGGGAAGAAGCTTTGGGTCTTGAAACATTGATATGGTGGTAAAATGAACACCGCGCGGTACTCATTTCACCACCAAATCTATGTTTCTATTCGACCTCAGCGACAATATTGTTCGAAAAGAATTTCTCTTTATTCGAATAAAGCTGCTCAGTCCCAAATTTTGCAAAATTGTGGAAATTTATTTGAACAGACAAATAGTCTATTTGAATTAACATTGAAAAAACTTACATTGACAACTCACACTGGTCATCTATACCTCAGTAAGCAATTTATTCAAATAGATATTGAAAAAATTCTCCGAAACACCAAAAAAACTTTAGTCAATTTCAACATTAGATAATGATGGCTAATGAACATTCAGAACATCCAAAACATCGTCTACTTATAATCATCTACATAATCATAGTTGAGCTTTGACATTATCTGCAAAAACATCAAAAACACCTATATCTAATCAGAATCATCTTCAGTACCCCACCTTCTGTGGCTAGTACCGCCTCCCCCAGTTTGTGGACCAGATCTACACTGCCTCATCCTCGTACCACCTCCAGGTGGTAGCGGTACCACCCGTACGTCACGCCCCCTCCTCAGCTGCAGTCCTGAACGGGATAAAGAAAATTTATAAATATTTTGACAAAATAAATATGGCATTAAGAAAAAGTACCGCAATAAATACATAAATAAATTACTTATATGGGCATATAGTTGATGATCTATACAGTCAATTTTTCTATGGGCAATTGCAAGCTTATCCTCCAACTCCTTGAACCTCTATGCATCCAGCGCAGACTCTGTAAGGATGAGTTGCTGCATACCATGAGTCAGGTGCCACAGCTCCTCTGCATCGTAGAAGAAAGACATGGGTGGCGGGTCCCTCAAGCAGGTGATGAGGAGCATCTTAAATTGCCCTGTTTACTCTATATGCCACCCAGGGTCTGTCCCCTCTGCCTTGTTAGGAAAATAGAATCTTGGGATGCGTTATGAACCGATACTGACGTAACCACCATGGGTGTAATACCAGCTCTGAGTGCAGTCGGTCCGAACAGATTTATATTTCCCATCCTCTGGGAATCTGTCAATATGTGGCCTACCTCTGAAGTTTGTTCAGCCCAGTATGAGGCGTAAGTCTCTCGCTCCTCCCCTACCACAAACTACTCATAATCAAGGAACCTGGCCTGTCTCATCTCATATAAAGCCGCTGGACTAATATGTGGCGACATACTAAGCGGAGGATGCAAAGGAATACACGCCTCGCCTTCCAACTGCCTCCAACATCTATCCCCCAAGTAATATTCGCAGTTTCTGTTTGGTACTTGAAGTGGCATCCTCTTACGGGATAGAAGTTTTACAGTTAATACATCCCCTATCTCAGACACCTCAGACTCTAACCAAGGCTCCCAGTTGATCGTCTCAATCATGAGGTGGTCAATGTGGTATCTTCCTATAAAAAACAGCTTGGTTGCCTGGTCATTTATTTTCCTCTTGTTCCCCCTCTCCCATGCTATGAGGCTCAGATAGGCTGAGAACTTAACATCTTCCTTGACTAAAGGGTGACCAACCTCATAATACTCGTAGAACCAATACTGTATTTTAGAATAGCGTAAAAATTAATAAGAATTTATATTTAAGACATTTATTGGAAGATATTTGATTTGTAAAAGGAAAAAGTATTAGTGTACCGTAAGAATTTGGACAAATCCAGTGATGGCACCCCCAGTCATGATAGCGGTATCCAAACAATGGTACCGGGAAGCAATAATAGTAGAACCTCTGTCATATTGGGAAGTCGAGTCCAAATCGGCCACGGCCACGAGATATCCAAGCGGGACGGTGTCGTTGGCTGTTTGGAACCACAAATGTCCCATCATGAAGAGGATAAAAGTACGAGCAATAGTAATATCATCCTCTCGATCAGCTACAACGGTCAAGTACATCCTCAAATGTATAATGCTGACGTTCCCACTCTTTATATGGCTAAAATCAATGTTGGGGAGCAATTGTCTCACATTGGATGAAATAGACCATGTGTCACCATACGGTACCTATGTCAGATATCGGCTGATTGACAATGATGTCAACATAATAAAATCGAGAGGAGTGACCCCTATCTACGCACAAGGGAACAGAAATGTGTGCGTGGTCGGCCACCAACGCTTTGTAAGCGCCTAATTAGCCGATTATCTGAATTACCCAAGCATATATCCATAAACTACCCGAAAATATTCACCACAGCGTCCCTTATAGGTACAATTATGGCAATCTCCTTCTACACTTTGAACTCCATAGTGAATGTGCCAAATTCACGCATCAAATCCAGATTATGTTCATTGAGGCATTTTTTTAAATACTTGATTTATATAATAAAAAATTCACAATTATACTAAAACTTACTGTGAGTTCCTTTCCCGTGGAGTAGATGTGATTGACTCCGTCTGGGAGTTGGGTAATACACCTCTACGGGAAGTTTTCATGGGTTAGTTTTAGTATAGATTGGGGTTGGACATCTTCAAATTCTACTCATTTTTTCTTCCTTCCAGACCTCGAGCGAGTTACGGCACGCTCTGGATCTTTTGTTCCTCTAAACCCAGGCATAGTACTAGGGTGTGGTTCTCCCTTGGGCATATACATTTTGATTTTGTTGGAATCATAATTTTTTTCAGGGATTTTGAAAGATAGCAAGAAGTGAAAAAGTGAGAATAGTCGAGTTGGGAATGCAATTTTACAAACAGTTGAAGCGGCGGTGATTAAAACACCGCGCGGCATTCCTTTTACTACGCGGTAAAAGGAACACCGCATGGTATTTTAATCTCCTCAAAATTAATTAAAATTAAAAATCCACATTGGCAACTCACACTGGCTGCTGGGAGAGGTCGGGTGTATGTTGTGGGTTTGGTGAGCCAGGGTGTCAGAACTCACACCCAAACCTATACTCGCTGCTAGAGATTCTCTTAGGTGGGACATTTTGCATGATTTGTCAGCCCATCATTGGAGACACATAGTCACAGATATACCTAATGTGACAAGGGTATAAACTAAACATTCTGAATTTTTTCCACTACTAACTTACTGTAGATATTTCAGAATAATCATGCTTCATAGATGTTGCTTTTTTACGCAAAACCTGCAATCACACGTCATAAAACACATAGTCACATCAATTCCAAAAATATAACTGGTACCGAGTGCAGTCTCCATATACAATGAGACATAAATGTTCACGTAAGGAATTACGAACTTGGTAGAAATATACCAACCTGGCAACAACTTCAAAGTTTAAATCCCGTGTCTCTTTTAATAGCTTATCACTAAAATGAACATAAGAAGACAGATATTCCAAAATAACCATGTCTTTCAAGCCAATATGTATAATGCAGTACATATGATGTAGATATTTAGATATTAAGGACATCATAAATGGACCCTGCTTGAAGATAAGTTAAGAGCTGGTTTTTTGTTTACCTTGAATTAAGTGGAACCTTTATCTTTTTCCCATCTTTTTGGCCTCCCATAATAGATGCATCAAGTTCAACTAAACCATTATTGATACCTAAAATCTACACAACAACTATCACTATAAGTTCAGGATATGTATAGTTACAAATATTCAAATACATGTAATATATACTACTGGTGAAGCCATGAAAGCTCGAATATGTGTAGTGCATGCACAACATGCTTACAGTCCTAGTTTGTCATATCAAAAATTTATGAGAAGAGTGCATTTAGCTCTATTATGCTAATTATCTCTTGCAACAACAAGCATGAGAGAGAGAGAAAGATGTAACCATGTCCACCTGCAACCAATGAATATAAATAGGTAGTGTCTCTAGTGACAGAATTCAACTGTAGAAGATAAAAAGTTGTGCAATAAGTCAATAACCACAAATATACGAAACAAAAAATGTGGATACCACTATAACACCATTTTCAAAGAATTAAATATGTTGTATAAGAGTTGTTTTACTAGTCATCGAAAATTCTTTACCAAAAAAAGAGAAGTAAAAAGTCATTCATGTGTATGAAAGAGTTGAATAGTGATTGTAAAATATACGTGAACCAGCAGTCAAGGAAGACTTGGTACATTATTTTGCTAGGTATAATGTATACTTACATCTGATGAGTTAACTGGCTCTTCCTCTTCCATGCGGTTGAGAATTTTAGCAACCCGTGTTGGTCCTTAGCCTTTAGCCATCACATTTTGTATTACTCCAAATGAAAACTAATACATAGATAAATCTCAAGTAATGTATAAAAAATTGTAGACTTGAGCGAAAAAACTTATGAATGCCTACCTCAAGTTTATGAATGGCCTTTGCAATATGCCAAAGAGAACTTGTATCACCTTCTACATGGCATTCCTATCGAGTACACAAGTCTAAGGTTAGATATTAATAACTCTTTAAGTAAATTGACCCGTGGCTAGTATATTAAGCAAGAGAAAATTTAACATACTATACAAGCTAAGTCCAGCTCAAATGATAAAACATCCTCGTCAAATGATAAAGCTCCCCGATGGTAAGCAATTGATGAATTTTTTTCTCCCCAAAGATCTGTTAACATATGTCAAAATTTCCATGCACGACACAATGCCGCTTGTCACAGATATTGTATCTCCCCCAATAGGGTAACCCATAACTGTAGCAGCATATTGGAGCGCAGGCAAGGACCCAAATGCATCTTGGAGTGCAGGTAAGGACCCAAATTCTATTGGTAAAATACCTTCCCATAACTCATCATCGTTGACCATTAGACTTACTATATCACACTCATTCCCTATAGTGAGTTCATTTGCCAATTATTTTGTATCAGACCCATGATTTCTTACCTTAACTTGGGTATAATGATTAACTGAATCTGCATTCATCAAAATTCTCCGTCCTTTAATAATAAACCCGCTACTATTTGAGTTGTATTGCCGCTTTTGCTGCCATGGGAGCAAGAAGTTCAACCCTGAATGTACGCAAAACACTTTAACAACTGCATTCATTGATGGCCCTACCTTTTTTACCTCATTGTTTTCACCAGATAAGACAATCCCATTGGTTTCTTAAATTGGGGTTTGGAGTTTAGTTTGTCTCATTTAAAACTTAAAAAGTATGGCTTTCGATCTTCCTAGGAATTGTGAAATGAGAGTTGCTTTATGATGAAGTCTATGTGGGAAGTGATTGGCAATACTTTCTTAGGGCAGTTTGAAGATTCTCAGATTCTCAATTTGAAGTCATATATATTATATAATTTCTTTTTAATAGTTGTTACACTGGAAATAAGGAAGAACATTGAATGTCAAATTATACAAAATAACATAAGACCTGTAAAGTACTGATTGCACTCTTGTCTCTACCAATGGCAGATGGCTACAAATTAAACAAAAATATAGAGATAAAATTAAAGAAATCGGGAATAAGAGAGAGAACTCACTGTTCATTGTAATTAGCCATCGTTATTAGATTTATCGACCAATTTTTAGATCTGCTAAAAATTTGATGATAAACTTTAGTAAGCCCTAGATAACATTGAAGAAATCATTCGCAATGAATCTGATTCTGGATGATCAATAACAACAATATTGGAGAAGAAGTATTAGAAATTTGGATTTCGGAATAATAAAAAACAGAGATTGTAAGTTCAATTTGAGGACAAGAGGGGTTCAGGGAAGATGGGGAAATGCCAAAGTTAAAGGGATGATAAACATAATGAAAATAAAGTTCTCGATAAAATATAAAAGAGAATTACCACACACTTTTTAATTTTTTCCACGGATAAAATTTATGTCTATCTAATTATAGACTAAGCCCGTGGAAAAACTCAAAAAACATCTGTGGCAAATTATCATATTTGGTGTAGTAAAAGTACAATCATTTACCAGACGTTTCTCAACTAAAGCCACATGCGCCTTCAGTTACGAGGGGGCAATTATAGGGACCTGTCCCCCAACCTATGCCAAACTCGAGCTACCTTAATACCTGACTCACGCATTATACACGTGACATACATAATCAGCAATGACACCTGGACCATGAACTGATAAAGAACATGAATCGAGCACAACAAAAAATATGAACAAGTCAAAGATACCTGTTTCCCACAAACTAGCAGTTATATATTCAAACTGCCACCTACCCATTTTTAGGAAAACGTACCTCTATACGATAACATACTGAGAGTAAGGTCTATAAAAAGGATGAGTTGCAAAGGAGAAAGGACTAAGAACTTTACACTGCAAAACCACGTTTTTCTAGCTTAAGAAATAAAAAACTTGTAATCAAACATCAACCTCAAGAAATAAAGTTATAATAACTAAATCCTCAAACAGAGGTCATGATTTTCACCTATTCAAAGATTTCCATGCTAATCACCTGTGTTATTTTATATTGGGTTATACTAATTCTTGTCCCCGGTACATTCAGTATAAGACCAAATTTTGAGCTATTTCAAGCTACTACAAAATTAAGCCATTACATCAACATTTCGATCAACCAATCCAATCCAAATTAGTTGGTTAGTTAGTTAGTAAATTAGTTATTTATTGGGTAGTTAGCTGGTTGTTACCTGTTAGAGACGAGAACCATATTGATGTTTTGGCGAGAGCCGATATTGGGATTGGGGATTCGAAGTCCTAAGTACACTTTTCCACCATAAATCTTCTCAATTCTTCAAAACTAGAAAGATTAAACAAGATCAAATTAGGGTTTGTGATGCATTTTAGGGAGTAGAGAGAGTACCTTGTTGCGACTAAGAAGAGAGCGTCGGTGTCCATTGTTTCAAACTCGAAGACTTGATCATCGAAGAATAAGCGACACAATAATTTGTAAACGACGAATCCAATCACGAGTTTAATCCAAATTTCAGCAAAATCAATTATGAGCGATCAACTAAGGTGTTTTCAGTTATTCTTATCTTTGTGTTTGGGCTTTCTTGAATCTTAATTGAGAAGGAAGGAAGGAAGTTTATTTTTTACAAATAAACAGTGTGAAGCTGCAGTAGCATTTGCAGTTTTGCACCCAATATGAGTATTTAAAGCATCTCCGTCAAACTGCAACTTGAAATGGGTCATTTTAAATTAAACTCTGATGGAGCATGCAAATGTAATACCTAGGGCTTGTGGAGCGGGGGGTTTTATTAGAGACCACACTAGGGAACTGGAGATGGGTTATACATCTTTTGTCAAGCCAGGCATCTATGTTTACCCTAAAGCCAAAGCTATGGGTCCTCTGATTAGTTTAAGACTATGCAAACAACACATTCTAGTTCTACTTGTTGCAGTGGTGCATATTGCAAAGGTGCATAGGATGTTGTTGGTTTTATGGAACAAATATAACAACATGCCATGGTCAGTAAGAGGTATTCCGGCAGAGGTTATGCAGTTACAGAGATGCAGGTCAAGCTACAACAAAATTTGAGAATAGATATTATTAGGCCCAGATACTTACGATTATATTTATGTATTTTTTCACTAAGGGATAGGGTATGTCCTTCCCTACGATAATGATGTAATTCTTGCTACCTTTAATCAATAAAATAGACCTCAGGCAATTTATTTAATAAATAATTTATAAAGCAGTCCCTAAAATTTCCTGGCGAGCCTAGTTAATATTGTTGAACTCAGTTCAATTATATTCCTAGGATATAATTTAACATAAATTATGAGAATAAATACTACTTTTTTCCATCTTTACAAAATCAATACTTTGGCAAGCCACTTCCAAAAATTGATACTAAAATTAACAAATTGATAATGGTCGTACCTACTACTCCCTAACTGCCACCTTATTCTTTAACATTAAATGTTAATGGGTCGTCTAATCTGTTACAGTAATAAATCTTCAAACTCAGTAAATGAAAAGGCTATAACAAAACAATAAAAAAGATAAACACATCAAATGACAAAGTTTGGGCAAAGAAAATAATAAATAATATAGAAAAAATGAGAAACTATCCTACTGGAGTTGTTGAGTAGTCTAATTAGCTACAGTAATAAGAGGGAAGATTTCCCCCTAAATACACTACCAACCTTAAAAATTAAAGCTTCTTATTCTTATTCTTCCTCAATAAAAAAACTTCTATCATTTGCTACTTTATTACCGGATTTGCTTATTTATATCATTTGTTTCAGGGATGAATGGAGTTCAGCTTTATACCATTATTCATTTTGGTGGGGATATCGTACACCCAAGGATCGGATCAATCTTTAGTTATGTTGGAGGAAGTACAAAACTTACCTCACTAAGAGCGCACTCGTCATACAAAATTTTTATTACACTCCTTGAAGAAATAAGCAAAATCCATCTTGATGATTGTAAGATGAGCAACTTCATCCATGATTGTGCATGCATAATTTTATCAGTCCAGGACATTTACCGCAATGATCAATATGCATAAAACCAATCCCGGTACACCCTTTCACATATGGATTGCTAATGAGCTTAAGTTACCTTCCCAGAACTCTCAGAACTTTATTTCTGATTTCTGTTCATCGAGTAAAGGGTTGTCCACCACCAAATAAGTTGGTTCAGGCAAAGGTTTGTCCACCACCAAGGATTAATCCACGTAGGCTTGGACTTTTAGTGGATGATGACGATGTTCCTCAATCAAATAATTCTTTTGAAACTATCCGTAATGATGTTCCTCCCTCAAATGATTCTAGTATTCCTCAATCAAATGTTCATCTCTCAAATTAACCTATGTTAACTAATGTTCCTCAATCAAATAAACCTTTTCAAACTATCCCTACTGATGTTCCTCTCTTAAATGAACTTTGTATTTCTCAATCAAATATTTATCTCTCAAATGAACCTTTACTAACCAATTATAGTGTCGGGTTTTTTGGGAGGAAAATATTTGCCAATACTTATTTGTAAAGACTATAATTAAACTAGACAGACAAGATTTTATGTGGAAAACTCAGTAAAAGCTGAGATAAACTACGACCTTGAGGAGGGTTTTGATGTAAAATCCAGTATATTGCTAGTTATTACAGAGATTTTATATAATAGTAGGGTTATGAAGCTATAATTGGTAACGTGGAAGGATTTTTCTATCTCTAATAACCTATTCTCTGCCTATATTTATAGTGTATGCAGGCAGTTTTACAAAAAAGAAGCAGTCTCCTATTCCAGGGTGAGTGGGCAAACTTTACGGATCTCTAACTGCTCTTTCTTGGCCAGGTACAGTGGCTACTTCTAGTACGTAAGGACATAAAGAATCTTCTATAATGTTGATTTATCTTCGACTGTAATGTATTGTCTTTCGAATGTAGGTCTTCAGTTATGTATGGCTGTCTTCGACTGCACTCTGCCGGCTTATTCTCGTCGAATCTGGGGAATATGTTACTACAATTAACCCATTCTTGACTTAAGCACTTGTGTTTGTGTCGAAAAAAAAAAATTAAGAAGCTGAAGAGGTTGTCGAATAGAAGATGAGTCGTCTTTGTGAGTTCCAAGGTCAAAGTGAAATGTATCTGGCAATTTTATTTCTGAGGCGCATTGAATATGGTACAATGAATCTGCCAGGTTGGAAGTGGGGTATAAATGAGTGGTCGGCTGAGGAGGATAAGATTGTGGTTGTGGGAGGATGTCGCCCTAAGTGTAGCAACCAATGGTGAGGAAAAGTGAAGACGGTAAGGCATTGGAGGAAAGGTATTTGTTTATAGGAGGCCTTGAGGAAAGTGTTAGAATTGATATCACGGTAAGGAAGTTGGGGGAGGTATGTATCAGAGGATGGTGGTGTACGTTAGAACCGGTTGTGTCATCACATTGTGGAGAAGGCAATGGAGGTCGTCAGAGTGGGGGAGAAGGGATAACAGTTCGTATCATTGATGAAGAGTTGAAGCTTGAATGGGCATCCAGGTATCTTGCCGAATTAGGGAAGGCTTCGTACATATATTTCCTCATCTATCTGCGGAAGCAGCTCTTAGAAATTCAGTGACTTGAGAGTCATTGAGTTTCATTTACTGGAAAAGAGGCTTTAATGTCTGATTTTGGTGAAAAGAAAATGCAGTTAAATAAGTCATGTAAGTCGAATGAAAAGTAGAATGTAACCAGATATAATATAATCGAAGGATGAATTTGTAATCGAATGAGATAAATGTCGAATGTAAGAGATACAATGTAAGCGAATGAGATAGATATCGAATGTAAGAAATAATTTGTTTAAAGAAATAAATATTTTGTCAAAGTTTTATTTGATTGTAGTTTGTTAATGAATTATTGAGAGTATGAGTCGAGTCGAAGATACCCGTGTCGATTCTTTGTTTGTGTATAAAGTCGACGATGTTAGACTATGTGAGGCCAGGGGCGGATTTTGAGGTCGATTGATGGGACTTTGAAATATGTAGAGTTCCAAGGCAAATTAAATGTAGGTAAGGATATTTTGACTAGAATGATTATAAATAGCTTTGTGTGGTGGATGCGATCTTGCATATAAAGATGGTGAGGACGAGAGCTCAGGCCCGTGACGGTGTATTCAAATGTGTTCAGGCAATGTATTCGGTGTTGTACACGCAGTATTTTGGAATGCGGAACCTTGATTGGCATTTAGATATTACGAAGGTAAAAGTGAGGTAGAAGCGAAGGAGGCTGAGGAAGATTTTGAGTTTCGTGTTAGATTGTAGTTTTGGCATCCTCCTAAACAATGCAGTAGAATGTGGACTCGAATAAAGTTGCTGGTGAGGAGGGAAGATGAAGCTGTAGCGAGAGGTTTATGAAAGTATATAAAATTGTAGGTGGAGGTTTGTTGTAAGTAGTTGTTGATGGAGAAGCAAATATAACTTTGTGATTTGTCGAATGGAATTTGTACTTATTAAATTTTGGGAATGAGGAAATTGTGTTTAAACAAATTATTGTCTAATATAGTGATATTTAGATGTTCGAATACGAGCCCTAAAATATAGGAATTCGTGGGGATATTAAGAAATAGGGGAACTAACATACAAAATGATTATGGCAAGATGTGTTCTACTACGTGATGGTATACAACATAAGGAAAGAGATATAAATCATCTATTTGATAAGATAGGTCGTGCACTTGGGGATATGAATGTATCTACAAAAATATGAATATAGAGGTTTATTAATGGTGATAAGGTTAAAAGTCGAAGAAGTCGAGAAAAAGCGCATGAGGCATTTCAATCGAGGAACTGAACAGTCGCGAAGTGGTGTGACGAACAGTCACGTGGGGTTTATAAATAGGTTAAAGTTGGGCGACTATTCATACTTTTCGAAAACAAAAAAAAATATTGGTGGTGTGAATTGTTATTGCTCGTCGTTGAAGTGGTTAGATACAATTGCGAAGGAGGAGATTAGTGTGTTGATTGAAATAGCCAAGCGAGCAAAGGAGAGGGATATAGAAGCAGCGCGTAAACAAGGTTAGGGATTCTATTGGAATTCTTTTCTAGTTTGATTGATTGGTTATAGATGAATAGATATAACTAAAGTGAATTGCGTAGAAGTGAATTGGAAACGAATGAGTGGTAGATAGGAAAATAAATTATATGTTTGTTAAATTCTAGGTTGCCGGTGATTCTGAGTTTCTGATCGGGAAATTCTAGTCGTAAAAATGAGATAAATGGTGGATAGGAGGAGAAGAAAAAGAGATTGGTTAAGGGCGTTGTGATTACGGCGCATTGGGAGGAAATGGTGGTGATGTGGCGGGATATGCAGAGATTGTGGTTGCTGTTAGGATTTTGCCAATTTGTATGCCGAAGATGGGGAGTTCGTAATTTTGGAAAGACTGTGTTTTGGCAGGAAAAGTTGAAACGTCATCGAGAAGCTATTGGAATACTTAAAATTCGACTAAAATAGAAGCAGATCAAAATACTTAGCAAAGATTTATGTGTTAAAATAGAAATCATCGAGTAATGAGTAATGTGTTGTAATCGATGGTATAAATATGAAGTAATATAGTGCATTGAGAACTCAATAATATAAAATGATAGTAGCAGATAATGAATAGATAAACTTATGAACATATATATGTATTAGATATGATAGATACTAATTGTGGTAAAAATATAGAATCTGATTGACATGTTCTAATAATGGCTGAACCAACTTTAAATGATGATAAAGACATATATGCAAATCTTGAAAATGTTCATCCCTTGATGATTGATGTAAAAAATTGTGTGCAGCAATTAGGGTGGTGATATAGAGTAGGCTCGAGCAGTGCTAATACAGGGGGTGTGGAGCAGTTTAGGGTAGCACCTAGTGTGATTGACTTATCTGAGTTGGAAGCTATGGAGACTGATATGGATTACGATCCCCAAACTAGTGATCGAACAGGCAGTGGGGAAGGGGAAGAGGATGTGGAGGAGGGTGAGGAAGCTTGCTATGGAGAGGGTCTAGAGACCAAAGAGATTTTAAAGTTCATGAAGAAATACGGTATTCCTGAGAATGTATGATTAGAGCAGTATTATACTGAAATGATCGACCAAGAAATACCCTTAGATGGTATTCTAGTGCATCGTGAACAAATTAAGAAAGGGTTGAAGCTCCCCTTTAGAGCAGACCAGAAAAAATTAATGAAGTTATTCGATATAGCCCCGGGTCAGTTTAATCCGAATGTGTATGACCTTTATAGGGTATATGGGGAAATAAATGGTCGACTTAAGGCCAGGAGGGAGGAGGTAATAACTGTCGATGATTTGTGTGTTTACTACACATTAAGGATAAACCCAAAATTAAAAAGGTACCGATATTTGGCGAGGTTCTTGAAGAGACCGATGTTTTATGACATGGTGTCAACTGGAGGTCGATACACCGATGAACGTCTACTAGTGTCAAGGAATTACAAATTCAACAAGAAAGACCATGGGGAGCCATTAAAAAGAAAAAGTTTCATCTAGGTCTGTGGTTAGGTAACTTAAATGATTTAGTTTGATGTAACCTCGAGTTAGATTTATGTTTTGTAATTTTGTATTTTTCTCTCTGTTTTGCAGCTTTTGAAGGAGAGCGGGAAGAAAGCAGAAGTAGATGAAAAATTGTATAAGGTAAGAGAAGGATTTTTTGGAAGGATTAATAACTTAGCGATTGACCAAGATCATCTGAATACACTTTATCAAGAAGCAAGGCTAAAAATATTAAGAACTAAAGGTTCGAAAATGCCTATTATTGGGGGAAAAATGTCGGCGAAGAATAGAAGAGCCGCTGATATAAGTTTGCCACTGCTAAATCCTTCCTTGGCAGGGTACAACACAGATACAGAGATCGATACAATGCTAGATGAGTCTTTTGCTAAAAATACGAAGAAAAGGAAGGTAAACTCTGAAGGACCTCTGCTACTTAACCCGAAGAGGACTACTCGACAGTCGTCAACTAAAGAGGTCGAAGTGACTGCCAAACCAAGTATCGTGGTGAGTGGGTTACCTCTACGAGATTCGAGCAGTGTGCTTCCCAAGAAGACTACTGGTGGGACATCGAAAAAGAAATTTGTAGAAGAGTCTGACACGGAGGTGCAGAAGACTTTGAAGTGTTATACGTTCGGGATGGATAAGTTGAAGAAAGATATGGAGGATTTTATGGTGGGGATTGATAGCTTGGATACCTTAAAGTGAGGGATAGAGGAATTTAGCGAAGGTGAGAAATTTTAATGCTTTTGCTCTAATGAAAAGTTTGGTAGGTCAATCGAATACTCATTATATGACTTTCATGCAGACCGCAGAAAATGCTGATCTGAATGCGACTCTGAATAGGTATAAGCTGGAAGCAAAGAAGGCAAAGGAAGCTGTGTTGGCTAAAACGAAGAAAGTGTTAGAGGAAGAAAATAAAGAAGCCTTGGCATTGCAGAAAGCCACTTATGAGAAAGATGTAAGAGATCAAGTTACCGATGCTCGCAGAGCAATGGAGCTGTAGCAAGACAAACTGCTCGATGAGGTGAAAGCTCAGATGAATGAAGAAAAATTGAAAAGGTGCAAGGATGTGAGGATGCACTTTTTAGGACAATTCGAGGGGGCAAAATTAAGGAAAAAATATTACAAGGGACTTGTAAAAGCTGGTGGTCTTCCATGTGATGACAGTTCAGATGATGATGTACCCCAGACGCCTGATGTTCGTGGAGTAATTGATGTTGTCAAAAATGAAGCAACAATGAAGGTCGAAGGTCCTCGTTCAAGGGAAGTATCAGATGTGCAGGTGCCCGAAGGTGCCTTACATGAAGAAAAATCTCAGTCGGAAATGTTAAATCTTGCTTAAAGAATGTTGTGTTAAGTAAAAGTATGTAACAAATGGTCAGTGGGACCGAAACAATTTTAATTTGGTGTGTGCGAAGGATATTTGTGTTGTTTTTAAATGTTTGGATAAATAACTATTTTGCATGTGTAAATAAGTTTAAGTAGTAGATGTGATAAAGTAATTGGTGTCGTAAGTGATGTTATATTCGAGCAGATAAGTTAAGAATGCTTGTGTGTGCAAAATAGGAAAGATGGCCAAAAAATGGCAAGTAAGGAGGACCAAATGTATATCTGGAAATAGGTATCTGGATTTAGATTGGAGAAGAATAAGAGCTCATAAGAGGTTGTTCGACAAGTAAAGATCGTAAAATAAACTATCCTGTAATTGGATAGTGGTCGCGTGAAGTTGATTGATAGATTTTAGGATACTTGTTGAAGCAAGGACCTAAAAATAAATCAAGATAATAAGGAAATTTTTTGTCTCAAGCATACTTGATAAGTATTGATCGAGATCAAATTGAAGTAGTAAAGATATTGTTTGTCTGATACATACTTGAGAGGCATAGATCGAGATCAAATCGATGTAGGAAAGAGATCGTTTGTCTGATCTATTCCTGATTAGTATAGATCGAGAATGATAAAACAAATTATTTATTTGATTCGAAGAAAATGGTTACAGTGTATCATCTGTAAAAGAGTTTCAGCTGAGCAGTGTTCCATGGATACTCAAGCTGAACTTCGTCTTCAGTCATGAGCCAATAAGTTCCGCGATCTGTTTTGTTGCTGACAATGTAGGAACCTTCCCAGTGTTTTGATAACTTTCTAGAATTTTTAGGTCAAGTACTATCTTGTATCCGTCGTAGGACAAGGTCTCCAATACCGAATTTCCGTTGTTGAACTTTTTTGTTATATGTTTTTTTCATTGTATCATGATATCGTCCCAAAGTGGCAATGGCTTTGTTTCAGGTTTCTTCGATCCAATTGAGGTTGCAAAGTAGACCGAGTTCATTGTTCTCATCAGAGATTTTCTGTCGAGTACTGGGGAGATCAAGGTCTGATGGTATGACTGCTTTGGTACCAAAAGCCATCATGAAAGGAGTACAGCCTGTCAAAACTTGAGGAGTGGTATGGTAGGCCCATAAAACACTGAGTAGTTTGTCTACTCATTTTCCTTTCTTGTCGCTGAGGCGCTTGAGTAAGCCAGATTTGATGCTTTTGTTGATGGCTTCAGCTTGTCCGTTGCCTTGAGGATAATATGGTGTGGAAGTTTTCAATTGAATCTTGTATTTATGGAGGAAAGCAAGGACTTTAGCGCTGATAAACTGTTTGCCGTTATCAGAGCGTATCATTTGCAAATAACCAAACTGGGTAATGATGTGCTCCCAAAGGAACTTGATGACCTCATTCTCATCAGTATGGCAGAGAGGAACTGCTTCAACCCACATGGTGAAGTAATCGGTGACAACTAAGATGAACCTTCTATTTCCTGATGCTGAATGGAATGAGCCAATGATGTTGATTCCCCATCGCTTAAACGGCTAGAGGGCATTGCTAACATGTAAGTTGAGGGCTGGGCTCTTGATGTCCTGAGTGTGGATTTAGCATTTGTAGCATTTACGGAAAAAGTCTTTGCAGTTTTGCCTCATCTTGGGATAATATAGTCCTTGTGTGAATACACATTGGGCTAGCGATCTTCCGGAAACATGTGCACCACAGATACCTTTATGAAGCTCTTTAATTTTGATCTGAGCTTATTTCTATGAGATGCATTCAATAAGTGGTCCGCCTTCAGTGAGTCGATATAATATTTTATTTTGGACGGTAAATTTGAGGCATTTGGCTAATAGGGATCGAGAATCTTCTTTCTTACTGAGGAGGTTGTTGGAGTTGAGGAAAGCATAAAATGGTCTTCTCCAGTCTTCAGGGTCGTCATCTTCAGTAACAGTTATCTGAAGTGTTGACCAGATATCGAAGCTAGACTGTTCAAGGATCTTGATATCTAATAATCTTTTTTCACTGTCTCCCAGCATGGTAGCGATGTAAGCCAATACATCAGCATGGCAATTTTCTTGCCGAGGTAAATGCGATATGGTTGCATGCTTGAATTTTTTTCATCTTTTCTTTGATCAAGCCTGCGTAATCAACCATTTTGCATGTAGTCTTGAAAGTTTTGTTATAATGATTTATGACGAGTAAGGAGTCGACATATACTACAAATTCCTCAGCTCCGAGAGTAAGTGCATGATTGAGACCGTGTAAGATTCCTTCGTATTCAGTTTCATTATTAGTAGCATAGAAGTTGATTTTGATAGCTTTCTTAATGCGATGATTGGAAGGCGTAACGAGGATTATGCCAATTCCAGATCCTTGTGGTCTTGTTGATCCGTCTATAAAAAGCTGGCAACCAGAACATTTGGACCATGCTTCAGGTTTTGCAATTGAGTCGTCGGCAAATATTTCTTCGAGTTCTTCCCAATCGAGGTCTTTGACGGGAAAATCTGCCAAAAAGTCGACCACTGTTTGTCCCTTGATGGATATATGAGGTTCAATGGAAATATCATACTCTCCAAGAAAATCAGACCATTGTTAAATTCTGCGAGATTTTTCTTTCTTGCAGAGAACTAGTTTGAGAGGGTACTTGGTGATGACTTTGATAGGATGAACTTAAAAATGTGGACAAAATTTTTGAGATTTGTAGACGAAGGCTAGTAGCTATAATTCTGTAGTTGTGTATCACTTTTCAGCAGGCATATGTCTTCTATTGAGGAAGTAGATTGGTTTATTTACGCCGCCATCTTCTCGAATAAGAACGGAACAGATTGATTCTTCTGTTGTAGATAAGTACATAGTAAGTGATTCGCTATCAATTGGAGTAGTCATTATAGGAGGACGCCCCCCAAGTATCGTTTAAGATCTCGGAACGCCACTTCACAATCAGGAGTCCAATTAACTTATTTTTGCTATTTGTTCAAAAGAAGAGTGGGGTTGGCACAAAGAAGAAGAGAAATAACTTTGCATCGATCAGATGACTTTGAGATGAATCTGTGAAAAATGGCTATCTTGCTGGCAAATTTTTATACATCTTTTTTCGTTCGAGGTGAGGGCATTGCCGTGAGTGCCTTTATTTGAGCTGGATCGATTTCGATTCCTCTTTTGCTTATTAGATGGCCCAGGAATTTGCCAGATACGATGCCGAATTGACATTTCTCTGGGTTGAGTTTTATCTCGTACTCGCGAAGGATATCGAAGATAGTTTGGAGGTTATTGAGATCATCTTCCCTTTGCAAGCTTTTGCAGATCATATCGTCGATATATACTTCCATGATTTTGCCGAGCTGATCTTTGAACATTTGGGTGACCAATCGCTGGTAAGTAGCTCCAACATTTTTTAACCCAAAAGGCATTACTATGTAACAGTAAAGTCCTCTTTCGATTATGAAGGTTGTTTTTTCTTGATCTTCTTCAGCAAGTGGAACTTGGTTGTATCCCGAGGCGGTATCCATCATAGAAAGAAGTTCGTGTCCTACAACTGAGTCGAGAAGGTGTGGAATTAGTGGTAGCAGAAAACTGCCATTGGGTGTGAATTTGTTGGGTTCTGTGAAGTTGACACAAACCCTTATTTTGCCGTTTTTCTTTGGCACAATGATGATATTAGAAAGCCACTTCGGATATTTAGCTTCCCGAATAAATCCTACACGAAGGAGTTTATCAATCTCTTCGATGACTACATCTCAAAGTTGGAGAGCTAGATTCCATCGTTTTTGGATGATTGCTTTGCTGTCTGGAAGGAGGTTGAGAAGGTGGGAAGCGATTGAAGGATCGATTCCTGACATTTCTTAGAAAGTTCAGGCAAAGACGTCGATGTTTTTCTTAATTAGCTGTATCATGGCCCCTTTTTTGTCGATTAACAACTTGGATTCAACGAAGGTTGTGCATCCTGGGCCATCGAGTTCAACAATTTTGACCATTTCGGTATCATATTGCTCAAATGTGGGTAGTGCTTCATAGTGTAGTTGCTATGCTTTGAGAAGTTTAGTTGTATGAGGGTTAATTGAGGTATTTTTGCACATTCGTGCGACTGCTTGGTTGCCCTTGATTTCATTGAGTCCGTGATCTGTAGGAAAACGTAGCGTTAGATGATAAGTTGAGGGTACTGCTTTGATATAATGTCACCAACTGCGTCCCAAAATATCTAAATAATATTTGGGCTCTACATTAATGACAAAAATTTGAAGAATGTGGTTTCTGAACCTGCTTGGACTGGCAGAGTAATTTCTCCTGTGGCTGATTCTTTTGAACCATTGAATCCCGTGATTGTTGTTGTCAAAGCTTTTACTGAATCTGTAAGGCCCAGGACTTCGATTACTTTTCATAATAAGACATCAGTGGCACTTCCGGTATCGACGAGAAGCGTATGTAAATAATATTTGGGCTCTACATCAATGACAAAAAATTTGATGAATGTGGTTTCTGAACCTGCTTGGATTGGCAGAGTAATTTCTCCTGTGGCTGATTCTTTTGAACCATTGAAGCCCGTGATTGTTGTTGTCAAAGCTTTTACTGAATCTGTAAGGCCCAGGACTTTGATTACTCTTCTTAATAAGACATCAGTGGCACTTCCGGTATCGACGAGAAGCGTATGTAAGTAATCCTGCCCGACTTTGAGCATAATAACGAGAGGGTCATAATGAGGGTATTTAACATGACAGGTGTTGCAGTCCTCGAATATTTTTTGGTAAGGACGTTTGGATTTGCTTGTGCTTTGAGGAAGTCTTGCTGATTTTTCTGAGGAGGTCATTTTGCAGTAAGACATAATATGATCGTTTTGTTTTCTTTTTATCCATTTTTCAATCTCGATCATATACAAATGGCGAACTTGTCCCTAGATCTGATTTTGCTTGACTTTTATGGTTTTTGCTTGTTCTTCAAGAAATTTCTGAATGTTGATGACATAATTGTAGAGTCCTTTAGCTAAGAGGATATAATGAATACGTATGAGGGAGTAACAGCTATCAATTTCATGACTGCACATTATGATACTGACATAAGGGTCTGTTCGGAAGATTTATAATTGTTTGTGGCTCGCAATAACACTTGTCTCCCTTTATCATCGGCTAGATAGTGGAGAGGGTTGTTGTCATTGGCGGCAGAATTGGTAATGGTGTATTGGGTTTGCCATCCCATCTTCTAGTGTTAACAGTGTTTCTGTCGCGTTGCTTCGGCGCTTTAGTAGTTACTGCTCGTTGAGACGGGGTTGAAGATACTTCTTGAGAATGGATGACGGAGGAGCTTTTTATATCATTTTTCTTCGATCGTTCCAGCTCGATGTAGTTATTAACCACGTCAATCATTTCAGTGACCGTGTGCGGTTTGTACAGAATAAGTTCATTTCAAACTTTTGAGTCGATATGCAAGGCGGAGGTAAATGCCGGAACCACTATTTTAGGGTTTGAATTCCCAATCTTCTGTATTTACTGTAGGAAACGTTTATAAAAGTTTGCCAAGGTTTCTTTTGTGCCTTGCTCAAAGTAAAACAAAGATTCAACAGTAATTTCACGCTCCCTAGCATGAGCATAGTTGGATTCAAAAAGATGTTGCAATTGGCTAAAGGTGGTGATGGAGGCTTCTTGGATAGTTTGGAACCATCGGAGTGGTTCCTGTTTTAGGCTCATGTTGAATAGCTTACACAGCATATGGTCGAGCTTGGAGAATAACCGAACCATGGCTTTGAAATGTCAAACATGTGTAAACGGATCAGTTAGGCCTACATATAGAATGAACTTGGGCATATGGAAATTTTCTGGGATTAGCATATTTTTGAGATATGGAGCGATGGGGTTCATTTTGATTCAATCAAGCATAGATCATCGACCTGGGATGTCAAAGTTAATGGCCTGAATTCTATTATTAAGGTCATCTAAAGTGACAAATTGTTGCGGGGGAAGAGGTAGGGCTGCAATCAGAGGAACAAAATTGCCCTGTCCCTCCAGTCCCAATCAATCTTTGGTGGGCCACCTTTCTGGCAGAGGGGTTTGATGACGTGTGCGTCGACTTCCTTGGGTTGTTGAGGCTGAAGAAGTTAAACTAAAATGTTGAGAGGCTCTATTTAAATTTTTAGATATGGATCGAGACATTTGGTTATCATCCTCTCTTGGCTGATCATTGCGTTAATCAACTCTTGATCTATGTTCATTTCCAGCTAGTAGAGGTGACGTCTGGTGAGCAGCGAGTCGATCTTGTGTCCTTCATAATCTTTCCATCTCTTTTTGATGTGTTTAACTTTGCTGATCCAGGGCTTTTCTGCGTTCGTCTCTTTTTGTTTGAAGAGCTTGAGCGTGGATACAATAATCTTCCAGTCTCTGTGTTTTTTCTACGGCCATTTGTTTTTGTAATTCAAGGACTGCACCGTGCAGATCAATAGCTCCTGGTATGTCCTGATCACTTATGGTACTAGAATGGCTTCTCAAGTTCATGTTTGTCATCGGATGGTGTTTAGATTGGAAATGGTAGAAAAAAGTATGGTTTTCCCACAAACGGCGCCAATTGAACTGGCGGGTTTTCCGGGAGGAAAATCTTCGCCAATACTTATTTGAAAAAACTGCAACTAAACTAGATGGACAAGATTTTACATGGAAAACTCAGTAGAAGCTGAGAAAAACTTCGACCTCGAGGAAGGTTTTGATGTGAAATCCAGTATATTGCTAGTTATTGTAGATATTTTATATAATAGTGGGGTTATGAAGTTATAATTTGTAATGTGAGAGGATTTTCTATCTCTAATAACCTATTTTATGCCTGTATTTATAGTGTATACAGGCAGTTTTACAAAAAAGAAGCAGTCTCCTATTCCGGGAGGAGTGGGCGAACTTCGCGGATCTCTAGCACCTCTTTCTTGACCAGCCACAACGGCTACTTCTAGTAGGTCGAGGACATACAAAATCATCTAGAATGTTGAATTATCTTCGACTATAATGTATTATTATCTCGAATGTAGGTCTTCGGTTATGTATGGCTGTCTTCGACTACGCTCTGCCGGTTTATTCTCGTCGAATCATGGGAATATGTTACTACACTAATGTTCCTCTTTCAAATGAACCTATGTTAACTAATGCTCCTCTTTCAATTGAACCCGAAGACATCATTGAATAAACTAAACCTTTAGGTCAGCTCGCATAATTTATCATTTGTGAGGTATTTTTTAACATTTCTTTTCAAACTAGTATCATCCTAAGATGCATATTTCTCATTTGTTCAGCTGAATTACGGTTTGAGTCACAACCCAAATAGGTGAAAGATCTTATAGATTTTCAGTTCAAATCTGTTGCGTAAACAAAAGATCCTTATGACTTTAGTAAAAAGTTTAACATTGGTAATCTATATCGAGGTAGGATTGAACTCAAGAATCACATAAGAGCTTATGCAGTTGTAAACAAATTCAATCTCGAACACATTCTAAGCAACGAATATAAAATTGTGGTACGTTGCATAGGTCATAAATGCTCTTGGCGAATTTACGCGATAAGATTGCTCGGTTCTACCTTAGAGTTAGTACTTATTACTCCATGCATATATGCATCTGAGTAGAAAATGATGGTGGGAATGTGTATAAGGCAGCGTCTAGTAGATAGGTTACTTCTATAATCAAGCAAAAACTATGAAAAGACCTAAACTATAAACCTTCTGGAATTATTAATGATATGCAAATTAATCATAATATTGATGTAAAATACAATCTTACCTTGCGTACGAAAGAAAAAGCCCACACAAAGGTATCATCACTTTATATGTCATTTATTCACCCATACAAGTCATTTGTACAATAATTTTTATCATTTTATCGCATGTCATTTTTTTGACTCACTGTGTCATTTGTATTGTGATGCTTATCGTTTGTCTACTACAAAATTTTATTTAATCTACGTAATTAAGTTAGATGCGAGACAGCTTTGAGCACGCATACCAACTACTTACGAGCTATTTTGCGGAAGTGAGGTTGGTTGACCCGGATTTTGTATTTGACATACAAACTACGAGTTGTATGGATAAGAAATTCACAAGGTGTTTTTTGTGTTTTCGTCCTCCAAAAAAAACTTATAAACTATTGAGACCAGTTGTTGTGATTGACAAAACTTTTTTAAAAGAGAGATATCGTGGGACTCTACTAACAGCCATCACCATTGACCTAAGCAATCATATTTTTCCACTTGTATTTTTGATAACAGACTCGGAGACTACCAAAAGTTGGACATACTTCCTGGAGATGTTTGGGCCTAATTTCCACGGTTATGATACTAGATTTGTAGTCATATCTGACAGGAATGCCAGAATTATTAATGTTGTACCCAAGGTGTTTTCATTTGCAATCCATACATTTTGTGCCTTCCACATATCGAATAACATTAAAACTACCTTTGAAAGTACGGGGATCGCATTTCAGATGGCAGCAGAGGCCCTAACCGGCATTGATTTCGATAAATACATGAATGCTATCTGGAATACAGATTTAGTGGGTCTCCAATACATGCTAGGTATTCCCAAGGAAACATAGTCTAATCTATACATTCTAATGAGTAGGTACGTTGTCAATCTATATTGATCAACTTCTCATTTGTTATATTAGGAATATTCATTATTACTCCATTTGCATTCTTATTTCTTCTTTTTTTACCATTATTTCTCATCAATTCTTTATTATTTCTTTTACAGTTGTATGATCCCATTTGTCATCAGGTTATGCTCATTTCGCCTTTAATTTCTATTATTTATCATTTGTTCAGATATGGAGTGGCTTACACAAATCATGTCGAGAGTTGGAATAATGTTATTTTGAAAGTAAGAAATCTCCATATCCATGTGTTTATTGAGGAATTACGTAGAATCTGCTCGAAAATGTCCTACACATATAGGGAGGAAGTTGAAAAGAGTCAAACTTGTTTAACGCCATGGGCTACGGATCACTGTGAGAGCAAAAAGTATGTGGCGAATTCACTAACCAGCAGGGTTCGTATATTACGTCACAATTTTCAGATGACTAGTTATGGCAGAACCAATTCTGTAAATATTGAAGATGGCACTTGTTCTTGTCATTGGTGGCAAACGATGGGTATTCGATGAGAACACAGAGTACGTGCTCTCAGTCTTGCTAATGTTGATCCAACTATACGTGTTTATAAGTATTTCACAAATGATACATACAAGGCTGTTTATGAACTTATATGGACTTCTATTAGAGGAATTCAGCCGTGGAAAATATTAAAAATTGATCCACGTATTCATGCTCCTAATCCAACAGTTTGAACCGGTCGTCCTCACACGTAAATGAAGAAAAGGGAAAAAATTTCTGGTCTTGTAACCAAACTAAGATTTTACAGTAGGTGTCAAAAAAATGAACATAATTGTCGTTCTTCTAAGCTTCTGCCAATCCCATCTGACGACATTACATGTCCAAAAATGGCATTATCTTTTACGATGAGTACTAGGCCGCCAGTCATCCCAGATGATGATGTTATAATTAATTTGCACTAATGATTTTGGGTATTCTATGTATCATTTCGTTATATGAACTTTATCGTCATCAGTATTGCTAAAATCATTATTTGTCTAAATAAAACTGCCATTTATTTAAAAAGAATTTCTCATTTGTTTGTTTCCATTATGTCATTATTTGCTACTAAAATGTCATTTGTGCACGAAGAATTTCTTATTTGATTGTTTCAAATAAATTATTGTTTGCACCCGAACTATCATTTGTGCAATAAGAATTTATTATTTGTTTGTTTCCATGATATCATTATTTTCCTCGGAACTGTCATTTATTTTTAAAAAATTTCACATTTGTTGGTTTCTTTTATATCATTGTTTTCTTCTGAGCTGTTATTTGTATGCTACGAATTTCTCATTTTTTTGCAGAATTTTTATCATCAGTTTTGTTAAGTTCATCATTAAATTTGTCCCCTCTTATATCATCATCATTTTCTTATAGAACTGTGAGTGTTTTGTTGGCCACATATCAAACGAAAACCACAATTTAACAGCAAAAGGCAAACAAAATAGCACAAAATAAAACAAAATAGATGTTCATTCATACATAGGAAAAGTACTAGTTACCAAATAAACTAACAAACTAAACACCAAAATAACTAGAACAAATGTTCACAACTCCTGATCACGTTCCGAGCATTCTAGATCACGCTCCAAAGCCTGGATCTTCTGCTCGAGACAACTAATTTTAGAAGCCGACTCCTCCCAAAATTTCTTGTGTTCATCCCGGTCCAAATTTACGATGCAAAGATGATCTTCCAAGAGGGGCATATGGAACTTGAACTCTTCAAAACGCTAATCTATTTTTGTAATAACTTGATACAGTCCATCATGGATATAAACGAACGCTCCTAATTTCTCCCTAAAATCTATGTAATACTCTTTCAGCATTTGGGCCTATTCACCGGAGACATCCATCTCCATTATACATAGTCTATTCAATTTGAAGAGATATTAGTCACGCTGATCTTTCTGTATCCCTACCGACTCAAATCAATCTTATGGAGTGTTCGAAGAGACATGGCAGACTCGAATGGAGTACGACATTTTTTTGAGAAGTTGAAAAGAGTTTAGGGTTAGGGTTTGAATAGTTAAAGACTTAAAGAGTTGAGAATAGTTAATTTGAGATTAGGGTTTTTATATGGGGAGTTGAATGCATTAGGAAGGGACGCGTGTCTTGGATTACGCGATGTTTTGGGTAAAAGTTATTATTACTTCGGTTCGGCGCCGTGGTTTCTTGCTTTACATGTAAGTCATATGAGTATTTAAACTGAGTTGTTTAATCAAGTATCATTACTTGTCACATCGACTTGTATTATGTTGAAGAGAATTTCGTACTTGTGTGTATGCTATATATCAATTTTTTTTCTGAACTATCATTATTTAACGATAATTAATCAATTGTCTGTTCAAATGTGATCACCAGTTTTGTTCAGTTCAAAATTTATCTACCATTGTTCATGTAGTCTTTATCGTTTATTTGGTTCTCTTATATCATTTATTTTGGATGGAATTTTTTAGTTGTTTATTTCCCTCATATCAAACAAAAATTACTATTTAAAAGTAAAAAAGTGAAACGAAACAAAGCAAATGTTCATATAAGGGAAACATTAACAACACCAATAAGAAAAACTAAAAACCAAACAACACAATGTTTACAACTCCTCACTTGAGGAATTCTGATTACGTTCCATAGCTATGATCTTTGCCTGAGACAGCTAATTTTATAGGCCGACTCCTCCCACAGTTACTTGTGCTCATCTCGGCCCAACTTTATGGCGCAGAGCTGATCATTCAAGAGGCGGATATGAAACTTAAACTCTTCAGAACGCTCTCCTTTCTTTTTTTATAATTTTATCTAGTTCGTCCTCCATTTCATCGAGCTCTCTTAATTTTTCCTTAAACTCTTCGTAATGCTCTTTTAGTAGTTGCGCCTTCTTACTGGAGACATCCTTCTCTATTTGGAAAATTTTATTCAACATAAAGAGACGTTCATTAACCTCATCTTCCTCAATCCCTACTGCCTCAAACCAATCAAGAGGGGTGCTAGAAGAAGTACGGCTAGATCGAGTAGAGTAGGAGTGCAACATTTCTTGTGATGTTATAAAAAGTTTAAGGTTTCATTATTGAGGCTTGAGAATATATAGTTGAAAAGAGCTTTTAGTTAGGGTCTTTTTATTCTTGAGAGAATTGGGACTGATTCATGCACAGTAGGATTTAGGGCTTAGTGTTTAGAGTGGCAGGAACCAAGTGGATGTTTTGGCTAGATAGCTTGTTCTAAACATAATCAAAGTTGACTTTAAGTTAAGTTGTCTAATTAAGTAATAAAGATTGACTTGTCACATCGACTGTTTAGGAAAGAAGCTCTTGGAATTTTAATGACTTATTTGTCATTTGTTTTAACAAAGAGTATTATTTAAGCGTTGTTAACTATCACCGTAAATTCAATGTCATCTTTCTATAATAGTATTTGTCATTCTTCTTTATAAATATTGTCATCTTATTACACGAGTGACTTATCAAGCATTACCTACTTTCAGGTTTGGGTTTGGCCCTAAGGGGATGCGGGCTATTTAACTCGAACCCGCCGAACCTTTAATAAATAGATTGGGTTAAGGTTTGGCCAAAGTGGTTCGGGTCGACCCGTAACCTGTTTAAGTAATTTGGTTTAATTGTAATTTTCTATATTTAAGCTACCCTTTAAGTCTTTAACCATTGTAGGGGGGCTAACTCCGTTTGGACGAGGAGTCGATCCTTATAAAGTAAACTCGATCCTCAATCAAAGGGAACAAGTAATCGGCCAATGATAAGATAAAAATAAAGGAAAATACTTACGTGGAGGCCCGAATGTGACTCTCTATGACCTCTGATGAGGATTTTTAAGACAGATTATATTACTGAAGAGTAAATTAGAGGGTTCGAGTATAGATTTTATGGGTGGTCAAAGGTAAAGATGCAAAGTACGGAGGAGATCTTTCTAACCCCTTTACGAGTTCCCCTCTCCTCTATTTATCGAAGCATAAAGAGCTGAGTCACTAGGTGTGGGTCCAGTTTACATGATTATGTTGTCAGGAAATCCCGGCGAGTGACGGACGTCGGTCTTGTCGGTACTGTTACTGCTGCATTTATTGGTGATGGTTCTGAACGGCGTGGTGGTTGGGCTTGTCACTGTAGATACATAGGCCAATCAATACGTTGCCCTATCTTATGAGGAGTTGTCTGTCCTATCTTGCTTTAACCGCGTGATAGTAAGGTCGAAGGATACCTGCTATTGGGGCATTAATTTATTCTTAAAGTTCTGTTCGGTGAGATGGTTGTCTGTCTTTCCGTACTTTGACAGTATGTAGATGTGGTTGAAGGATGTCCGCTGCAATGGGCTGAGCCGTTCTCGAAGTTCTGTCCGGTGAGATGGTTGTCTGCCTTTTCATACTTCGACCGTATGTAGATATGGTCAACGGATGTCTGCTGCAATGGGATGAGCCGCTCTTGAAGTTCTGTCCGGTGTCAAAAGTTCATCTTTGGGGGATTTCAGAGGAACCTTGTTTAGGGGCTGAGAGGGCTTCAATGTAAACGAATGGGATATGAAGTGGCCTCGGCTGTCTATTCAAAGGCTATGAGTAGGCTACTGCAACCTTTAGGGTAACAAGTAACAACAAGTCTTTCAAGTTTAAAGTTTAATCAACGCCTCCACACTTCCTTACTTGGAATACTGGTCCACAGCCTCTTTTTATTCACTCTTACTACCACGACATCACCCACAGTCATCTCTCGCCTAAAATCTATCACTGAGTTCTCAAGCTGCCTTCTATCTCCATCTTGATAAACCGCTCCAGTCTTAAAATCCAACACTGAGTTCCATATCCATGAGGCAACTCCCTAAATATTGGCGGTGGTAAATCATAAAAAATACTCAACGCAAAATCGGTCATCGTAGACAGAATATTCTAGAATATATCTAACAATTTCTTATTCGGATTGGAAAATGATATTGATAAATTGGGGAGCATCAAAGAATCGGAACATCTTTGTAGGTGTAGTAACTTGAGAAGGTATGGTGTTGGTGGAGGTTTTAGATTAAAGAACTACGGGTCGTAGTAGTGATAATATTATTGGGGTTGCTGTTGATAATTGATATCTTGCATCTCTTGCACTCAACTACTTTTATGCTTTTGGAAATATTGATTTGTCACATTGACTGTATAGGAAAGATGCCCTTGGAATTAAAATGCCTATTTTATCATTTGTTATTACAAAGAGTATCATTTTAGAGCAGTTATTTGTTACCATAAATTCAATGTCATCCTCCCATCAGTATTTGTCATTTCTTTATGATATCATTGTCATTTTACTGTTGTGAATTATCAAGCATTACGTACTTCCCTACCAACGTGGATGTTTTGGATAGATAGCTTGTTGTAAACATAATCAAAGTTGACTTTATGTTAGGTTGTCAAAATCATGTAATAAAGAAAATAATGACTTATCACATCGACTGTAAAGGAAAGAATCTGTCAAATTTAAAGCGGAGCATTTGGCATTTTTTATGAACAACGGTATCATCAAAATGAATGTTAATTGTCATTTCTTTATAAATAGCTTGTCATTTTTCTGCTTTGAATGAATTATCACCATCATAGAGTGTTCTGTACATAACTTGCACACTTGCTTTTAGTTCTTTTCAGTTCTCAAGCATTACATACTTCCCTACCAATGATGTATTCCCTTGCTTATTGGTATGGTGAAAATTGTGTTCTTTGTCTCTCACACACAAGCCTCAACCCTAACAGCTAGTTTTGTCAATGCGCTCACAAAATTGGCAGGTATTGTTTATGGACGCGAGTAGATGAGGTGAAAAAGTGTGATTGTGGTCTCATTTGCAGAGTCTCTAAGCTGCCCGATAGGAGATTCTACCATTTTCCACAATAGCATTGTCAATTCAAAATTTGGTTTCAAGAATCCTCTATGCCCGATGTCTCTAAAAGGCCATAATCGACAGCGGCGGAAGACATCACAAATTCTGGTCAAGGGAACAATCAGATCCTCGATACTATTACAAATTAAACTTGTACTCAACTAAAGATCTCCGGGGTCAGAACGTAGATGCTACAAGATACTATGTCCAAGTAAAAATCTCAAGCTCTTAATAAGTAGATAAAATATGTAGGAGTGAGGTGTAATATTCTTTATCTTTAGTGATACTTATTTTTGGCTTTAGAATGTTAAAATCTTAAGGAACATATGTTTAAAGCTGTAATACAAATGATAAATAATGATAATCGAACTACAAATTCCACTGAACAGCAGCATTTCAGAAGATAGGCAAATCTATGGTTCAGGACCGGAAAACCTATCCTCTAGCGATTCAACTATGTCTTCGGCAGCTGATTGAAGCTTTGTAAAGAAATTGATGCCATGATTGATGTTGAATGAGAAATAATAAATGATACATAACCAATGACGACATGTTAATAATACCATAACATATGATGATTAGTGACAAACAAATGATAGACCACTATCTCATGGATGACATATATTTCTTAAAATAACAATAAATACATTAAGCACTCGGGGATTATTTCCAATGTTCCTTCATTTCCAATGGGTTTGGTCAACATTAAATACTACTATGTTTGAATTCATTATGACATTGAGATTTGGAACTCAGCATTAAGTACAACTGCGGTTATTCGGCAAGTACTTCCTTATTTTAATCTTGTACAACTATTTCCTCTCTAACTGGTCTGTGAAGAAAATTGCGACCACCAGACACCAAGCGTACGAGGCTAGGGTTCTTGCCAAGATGCAAGAGCTACGACTTCAATACTTTAGGGCCCAGTCCGTTAAATTTCCTACTCCCATTCCAGTGCATCCTACCTTCCATGAGATGACGTATGAAGAGGTGGAAGAGGCAGATGACGATTATTATCAAATGCTTTATTTTCACTATATGGTGGCATCGGAGCAGGGGCGGAGGGATGGTTTGCAAATTCTGTCAGTGGATGCTGTTGCAGCGGCAGATGAAGTGACTAGTATACATTCGATGATTTCTTGTCGGTACCCTGAGTAGAATCAGAGAAGATACGGTGGTAGTGGTGGTGGTGGAGGTTACGGTGGAGGAGACGGTGGCGGTGGTAGGGGAGACCGACCACCACCACTACCTTCGAGTGCGTAAACTAATGTAAATTGATGTAATATAAAGTGTGATCTATAGCAATATTCGAGCTTATGAAATTTTTTTTTGTACCCAATGAATGAGTATTGAAATTTCAAACTAAAGAAATTTAATCTTTGGATGATGACAAATCATAGATAACAAATGATAAATAATATATAACAAATGATATATCATGTATAACAAATGACTAATCATTGATAACAACTGACAAATCATAGTTAACAAATAATAAATCTCATATAAAAAATGACAAATCATATCTAAGAAATGACAAATCATTCATGTCAAATGACAAATTAAATTTCTAGGAAAAGATAATTTATTATATCAAATAACCAAATAGACCATTCACTTACATCAATTGTCTATCCACAAAACAAATAGATTAATTGATGGTTCATGTTTCACAAATCATATATTAAAAAAATCGATCATTGCTAACAAATGACAAATCTCAGATATCAAATTCCAAATCATATATTACAAATAACAAATCTCATATAACAAATGACAAATCTCAAATAACAAATGACAAATAACCAAATAGACCATTGACTTACATTAAATGTTGTCTATCTACAAAACAAATAGATTAATTAAATCTTCACAAATCATATATAAAAAATAAACGATCATCGGTAACAAATGACAAATCATATCTAACAAATGACAAGTCTCATATAACAAATGACAAGTCATACCTAACAAATGATAAATCCTGTATAACTAATTAATAATCATGTTTTTAAGTACAAATGTTGTATACTAACAAACAAACATAATTCATTATATCAATAACCAAATAGACCATTGATAGTTAGCAAATGACAAATCATTGATAACAAATGATAAATCATATCTAAAAAATAACAAATCATAGTTAACAAATAAATAATCGATTTTTAAGTACAAATGTTACCTACTAACAAACAAATACAATTCATTATATCAAATAACCAAATAGACCATTGATAGTTAACAAATAACAAATTAAAGATAACAAATGACAAACCATAGTTAACAAATGAATATAATCATTTTTTTAAGCACAAATATTGTCTACTAACAAACAAACATAATTCATTATATCAAATAACCAAATAGACCATTGATAGTTAACAAATGAAAAATCATTGATCATAAATGACAAATCATATCTAACAAATGACAAATCACAGCTAACAAATGAATAATCGTGTTTTTAAGATCAAATGTTATCTACTAGCAAAACAACACAATTAATTATATCAAATAACCAAATATACCATTGACTTACATCAAATGTTGCCTATTTACAAAATAAATAGATCAATTTTTTGTTCATGCTTTACAAATCATATATAGCAAATGCCAAATCATAGAGAACGAATGACAAATAATAGATAACGAATGACAAATAATATATAACCACAGGTAACAAATGCCCAATCTCAGATAACGAATGACAAATCATACATAAGAAATATCAAATTAATTATAAGTGGATGACATAATTCATAAAATGACATACATCCAACTAGACAGACTAGATTCTGACTCCATTCTAACAAATAACAAATATGTCATATACCAATGACAAAGAAGATATAACATATGAGAAAGATCAATTAATAAATGATATTAATAATTGTTTATAACTTTACAAAATTGTAGAAATTGAACATTACAACAAAATGTAGATCAAAATTTTTAAAAAGCTTTTGCGACTCAACTCCCAGCCTCAATATGTTATAAGCAATTGTGTAACGGTATTCATCACCATCTATCAGATCTGGAAATTTTATCCCCCTTAGGATATTGTCCATAAAGAAAAGTATATAGACCCTGCAGTCATAACTATTTGGTTGTATTGCACATTTCCCAAAATGAGTTGTCCATTTGGAGTTTAAACCATTATTCTTTACCTCTGAACTAGTAGGTAGACTACTACAATCGACAAAATCTGGCCATATCAACATTTTGGGGAAAATCTTTGATAGTTGATCTTCAATACGCTGGTGTCCGGGAGATAACTTTTTCTTCTTTTGTGTATTTGTAATTTTCTTATCCACCAGTGAATCGTAGATGCATATTTTTCTTCCCTTAAAGGACATAGCATAAAGGACCTAGTGGTTGTCATTGAGATTCTTGGAAATGAGTATTAATTTCACATTGACGACATTCAAATATCCTCGATGGAAACAATTAGAAGTTGTACGATCCCATTGCATAGATGTAATTTGTTCCAAAATTGATTTCTTCTTCAATTCCACACCTGCTGAAGAGGACATAATACAAGTCTAGACATTGAAAGCCATGCCAATATATTGACAGGAAAAGACACCGCCAACATAATCTTTTCTTTAGCTTCGCGAGCACGATGTTGTGTATCCAAATATTGAATTAGGGGTTTAATGTACACATCAATGACCTGAAGAAAGAAAGGAAATGATAAATTATATAACAAAATGATATAGTTCAGTAATACAAATGACAATAACGTCAAAACAAATGATAAAGTTAAACGAAAGCAACTTTTGTTTAAAGAAATGCCAAAGTACAACAAAAAAAGACAGATAATTTGAAAACAAATGATAGAGACTCCTGTACAAATGACAGTTTTCTAAAAAAATAAAGTATATGATAGGGATAGCCCAATAAGTGACAAAAGAAAATAAATAAATGATATAAATACCTCATTGTCCAACCATTCTTTTGGATGTAAGGTATAGAGAGCGTTAAGGAAGATAGTTTCTTTACATATCCTTCTATAGGTACTCATGTCGTCCTTTTTAGCTTCAGGAGATAATTCATCTTTCCTCAGTGATCAGAGTTGGTCCACCAGTTTTTTTCATCCTGGGAGATGGGTCTTTGAATAAAAGATTCCAATAATACTTCTGGAAGAAGCTCGTCAAGGTGAGCATGCAATAGGTTCATTTGACAAGCCATTTTGAAAGTTCTTTCATTATTATCTTTGTCAGTTAGTGTATGCCTCTTCTTTAAGGTGACATCCACTTCTGACTCCATTAAAACAAGCTGGAACAGATATGCCAAAATAAGAAAATAAAATATAAATGTGTATATTACATGAGAATGAGTAATAAACCAGTTGTTTGGTTGAAAAGTACTTCATACATTGGTCTGGTTAACATCCATTTCTTTTATTACTTGAACAGGGTCATATTTTTCTGTGAATTTCCATTATTATCATCCTTACCTTCAACCACCTCCTCTTTACTATGTTCCACCTTCTATTTACTCTCTTTAGTATGTAAATAAACAGACTACAAATGATAAGAGTGATACAAGATATGGGAAAATAAATAAAAGAAAATGAGAAGTTTCCAGTAAATAAATGATAAGTTACATGACTAGCTTCATCAACATCTTCCTCCTCTTTACTCCGTTCTACCTCCTATTTACTCTTTTTAGTCTATAAATAAAAATACTACAAATGATAAGAGTGAGACAAGATATGGTAAAATAAAAGAAAAAAATGAGAAGTCACCTGTAATTACCTGATAAGCTTCACCAACAACTTCCTCCTAGTTGAAGAATATTATATCAGTTTTTGCTACCTCTGATAAGCTACTATAGTCTGTACAATAAAGGTTAAAGAAGAAACAAGTTAAAATATAAAAAAATGGTATGGATAGGTGATGTTAATATTATGGATAACTCAATATAAACAAATATTAGCTGTAGTCAGGTAACTTAAGGTTATGAATCCTCTTCTTCAGCAAATACCTCATTGGCATGTTGTACATCTTTTTTTCAATTATAATACACCACTACAGTTGGTTGTTCTAAATCCTCTTCTTCGGCAACTTGAGGTTACTCTTCTTCAGATTTAGCTTTCTCCTCGCCATCTTTCTTAACATCATTAACTTTCTCATCACCATTCTTCCATCTGCAAAATAGGATATACATACTATGAATGGTAAAATTATATGAACAAATAACTGATTAGCAACAAATATGATACATAGCTCAAAAAAATGTTAAATAAATACCTCTTGAACTTCCTCTTCTTTAGCAACTTGAGGTTGTTCTTCTACAACAGATTTAACTTTGTCCTTGACATCTTTCTAATCATCATCATCTTTCTCATCTTTACCATTTTTTTTGTCACCCTTCTTCCACTTCACATACAACAAATGAAATGAACAAAGACTTCAGAAGAAATGAAAGTTCTGGAAAATAGAATGACAAAGACATCCTAACAAATGCCAAAATATTCTAAAAAAATGACAGATTTCTGAACAAATGACAAAGTTCATAAAATAATTGCCAATTTTATGAAAAACAAATGTCAAATGAAATCATATAAATGATAAGAAGTAGTAAACAGATGATACCTCTAGAAGACCACCACCATATTCAGACGGTATCACTTCCAATTTACTTCCATCCCAACTTCAACATCATCATCTACCATTAAATCTTTTACAACCTCTAATACCTCTCCAGGCGCAACTTGCTGAAGCAAATTTTATTCAGTTGATTGAAATTCATCAAGTTATGGAAATTCCGCCGATCTCTTCCTTGGCGCTCTATTAGCCAAGCCCTTCTTAGGGATCTTGGGGATTAAGGTTTTCAATTGGATTAGTGGGACATGATCTAATTGTTCATCAGTGAGATCTTCCATCTTCGTGCCTTCAATTTTTTTCTTCAGGGACACATCAGCTTCTTCTGCCGTCTTGCTCTTCCTGTTGGCATTCATCTTTTTCTGCCTTTCTCCCTTACCATTTTTCTTCTCTTCAATCTTTTGATTTTTTTATTAGAGGTCTCTTTGCCAGGTTCTCAGCTCCACCTTCTTCCTTTTCCCATCTTCTTTTTCATTACCTTCTTCTTCTTGCTTATGTTTTGCAGTTTTCTTAGTAGTAAAGAACTGGTACTGCCCAAGGAGTGGAGTATCTCCAAGTGGTAGAGTATTATCTCTAACTATAGACATCAAAATTCATTCCAACATTTTATCATGGTCATGCAACATTTTGCCGTAGTCGTCCAACTTTAAAAACATTTTGCTATGCTCCTCCAACTGGGAGCATACCCTAGCCACTACAGCTCTGATCTCAGTGGCAGAAGAGCTATTACCTATTGTAGGTGCACCGACTGTAGGTATACTGACTCAAGCGGTTCGATTACAGGCACAACGCCGATTGCAGGTGCTTCAATATGATTTCTCTAAAATATTCAAACTGATGACGATGACAAAGGGAAACTTAGAAATGATAGAAAAAGTCTAACAATAATAATAGGCAACTTAATAATGACAGAGAAAAATCAAACAAATGATAAGAGGAGAATACAAAATGCAAAAACCTAAGCAAATAAAATGATACGAAACCTAAATTAAATGACAAAGTAGCAATAAAATAAATTAAAATCATAAAAAATAGAAGATTACCATGGCCTCTTGTACAAGTTCTTACTGAATATTAGTCTCAGACGGCTTCATAGCTATTACCAATAATTTAGGGTTAGCAAAAAACCTTTTAAACATCATAATTTGGTGACGCTTAAAGGATTTCATCCTCCATCCCTGTAGCTTAGGGAACAAATGTATGGATTCCTCAATTCTTGGAAACTTCAGGCTAGGAATAGAAAGGAAAGTCCATATCATCAACACCTAGGTACATTCATACAGTAATAAAGTTTTATCCAATTTTTTATCAGCGGTCGATCGATAATTGGAAAACTCTACTATTTAACTCCAAAAGAAATTATAGACTTGCTCACCCCAGAGGAATCTGTTGAACTAATACAGATTATCTACCAGATCAACATACTTTACCCCAACATTTTTCCCATTGTTCGGGGGGAGAAATGATAGTATAATTTTTATCAAATTTAATTGAAGAACATTGTCTGCAAAACAAAATCACATACAGCTATAAATAAGAATGGGTAAAAAATGCCAAATAATACACGATATAATGATAAGAACCGCAACAAATAATGAGCCAAAAATTGCAAATACAATACATAAATTTTCGGGCTGACAATTACAGTGAAGAACGATGATAAAGCAGACAAAACAAATGACAAATTAGAACCTTACCCTAATGTCTTTCCAATTTTGCTTGTTTTAAAGTATCGTCAATTCCATTCAACCCATATGTATTCTTCTTCTTGAGGAATTGCCTTAATATTAAATTTATCATATGTTCAGGATCAACAAAAAAGAACTCACTTGCAATAGGAGAGACACGAAGCCCCAAATTCAGGCAAACATGAATGGGTTTCATCTTAATTATCATCCCCCAAGATTGGAACTTCATATCACCGAGATAATGATCGAATATTTCCACAACTAACATCAACATCGTCGCTATTGGATCAATCAGCAGTAAGGGTGTAAAGTATGTGGTACGAAGAGTACCATTTTCCCCTTCAGGCAGAGCTACTAATATTATGTTAAGTCCCTCACTTGTACACCAGGAGGTGCAATTTTTAGAATTATAAGTGCCCTTCTTGGTACCACCTTCTTGTATTTAGTTTTCCACGTGAACTTGTTCATTCACTTATTTATCAGTCTTTATTATGATAGAAGAAAAAAAATAGACTTTAATCAAACACCTAGTAGGCAGTAGTCATAGAGATGATTTGCCACTAATATAATACTAAAATCATACGCACACACGATGGGTAGAATCACGATGATTTTGAGAAAACGGTTTGTACGACCGAGATGGTTTTTACGGTTATCAGTCACTCACATGATTTGTGGAAATGGGACAGTTTTTGTAGTTTTTGCGGTCTTTGCAGTGGTTGTGTAATAAGAAAGTGTTTGAGGAATGGGGATGGTTTTTAACACCAAAATCTAGACAAACTTGTGTGAATCATACGTGTTGCCTAACCCTAAATAACAGTAACAAAATGCCAAATAATATAACTGATGGTGACAGAGTCTGCATGATTTAATATAACTTATGCTTAAAAGCATGAAAAATTGGCATCAACAAATGATAACAAATGCATGAAATGGTGATAGGATCTGCCTTACATGTCTCGAAATAGTAATGATACGTGTACATTGAGGAATTTAATTTGGACACGTGGCGTGATAATATATTTTTAAATGATTCAATAGAAAGTAGCATTCATACTAGTATAGCTCATGGCCATACCTGTGGCCTTACCTGTAGAACAAACCTACTGCAATATTCAAGCAGTTGACATTTTTCTAAAAGAATGGCAAAGTACTATAAAACAAATGACAAAGTAGGGTGAACAAATGGGAAATTCTTTATTGAATATGACAACTAGCTGTTACCAAATGACATAGTTGTCTCAAACAATGCCAAAGTTTAATTAAATAAACGATATAGTTTGGTTGGAAGTAGCCGCGCAGACGATTTGCAATCGTTTATTCCATGAGTTGAGTAGAGTAGAGTACCATCTACATGAGTTACGAGTACCATTATTTCCTTTATGCCCAATGTGTAGAGTACTTGTCTTTAATAAAGTATTTGGTAGGCAGCAGTCACACAGATGGTTTATGACAAATAATTGGGATAATTTTTGTAGTTGAGTAAGAAAAAAAAACTATTCGATGACTCGGGATCGCTTTTGGCGCCAAAAACCAGAGAAGCTCCTATGAACCGCAGGTGATACCTAACCATTAATGATGAGAAATAGTAACAGAATTGGTGAAATAGTCTGCCTTCTTATAAATAAGAAATCTAGTCAAAGGTAGGGCAAAATATACTAAAACAAATGACAAGAAGTTCATGAGATGGTGACAATGTCAACCTTCCACGTCCACGTGACTTGATATAATAGTTTAAAATGAGTTTAAGAATCTTTAACAATTTTTTATTACGCCGGATGTGACATTCGTACTTGTGGAACCCAAAAATAGGTGGTTGTCAGCTACAATATTGTAACTTTAGTAGGGGCAAAACTGGTCTTTCCTCTTGCCAGTATCAATTTTAGAATTTATTATTCTCTGGGTCTGGTTTTGTAAAGATGGAAAAAAATAATATTTATTCTCATAATTTTCGATAATTTAATGACATCTAGCAAAATTTTAGAAAGGTCTGATGAGATTGTATCGTCTTCCAGATTCTTGCAAACTTCTAACTACTTAAGGTCAACCGCCAACCGACTTTCGATTATTTCCTGGCAGGGTACAGGATCTCCTAGTTGGCTTAACCAATTTTCGACAAGATTATGCAAACATTGTCAAATTTCATGGAAATTCTGATGTAGTAGGTGGGACAGGAGAGGAAAGAAAGAGTAAGAAACGTTCAATAAAATACTTTTTTATGAAATTGTCCATTGTGTCATAAATAATAGACTATGAAATACTATTCAAATACCTAAATGACATATCTATATTACATTACACAATGATGGTTTTTGTATAGACAAGTTTACCACTGTCTAAAAGATAAAAAAGGTCTGAGATTTGTTGGAAGGAGAGAGATGGACGGCCTAGATTTGTTTGAGGGTACTTTGGAGAAAACATATCAGAAGGTTAGTTTAGTCTTAAGAGACAAAGCTTTCATCCCGACTCATCTTTCTCATAGTGTTTCTCTCTCCTCCATTTTTTTACACTCCAAAACCCTCTCTCTCAAACGTCATCTCTAATGGCGCTCGCTGATCCAGAGATCTCAGAAATTGTAGTAGGAGAAGAAGAAGATACAGGCACCCAGATTGCCCCCTCCATCAGACTCAAAGCGGTTCCTGTTACAACGGGTGAAGAAGAAGAAGACACCCTTCTAGATCTGTCAGTTCATTCAATCGAATTAAACCCTAATTTTGATTTCTAGGGTTTAGGTTTTGTTAGTCACTGATTGTTTTGTTACCCCTTCTAAGTGATTTAGGAAAGCGAAGTTGTATCGGTTAGATAAGAAGGGGAATCAATCAAAGGAGAGAGGTGCAGGAACAGTGAAGTTGTTGAAACATAAGGTATCTGGGAAGGTGAGATTGGTGATGAGGCAATCGAAGACGCTTAAGATCTGCGCGAACCATTTGGGTAAATTTTTTGAATTTTTTTTTTTTGAATTTGTAGTTGTTTTGATTTGATTTGATTTGTTTTGGTTATAGTTTTACCGTCGATTTCGATCCTGGAGCATGCCAGGAATGAGAAATCGTATGTTTGGCATGCAGCGGATTTCTCTTATGGTGAACTGAAGGAGGAACTGTTTTGCATTTTATTTGCCTCAATTGAGAGTGAGTATTTCTCTGAGCGCCACCATAATTGTAATATTCTTCCTGGTGTTTAACTTTCGGTTTGGCACCATTTAAATTCCTTTAGATAAGCATACAACTATCCTAATATGTTACTCTAACTTTGAAAGTCAGCAATATGGCACTTCGGTTTTTCATCCATTGAGTATGGTATATACATATAGGTTGAAACCAAAGTAGTTTTGAGTTGGATGTATTTCTTTGTAAAGGTTTTTTGTGAAGAAACTTTAATGCATTCCTACCTCTAGCTCCACCAAGCTACCATTTTGGCGATGCGCTTTGCGTTAATTTTTACGTAGGCTGATGTTCTTTTGTCCAATATTGGGATAATGTAGAGGAGCATCCCGGAATGAATTAATCTAAAAGTAAGTTTTTTGACATGGAGTAAGCGGAATTTGTGTCTAATGGTTGAATTTGTAGTTTCGTACAGTTAGATCCATTGTGAATTGCAAGTAAAGTTTGAGGCATTGTTGGATTATATGCATTTTCTGTCGACATCATTTTGTAAAGAGATGAATAGGTTTAAGTGTAATTTGATTCAGCCATGAACATTGACCTTACGGGTAGCGCCGAAGACGCGTCGACATTGTTGTCGTGGCGAGCAATGGGGAGTACTAGTATAATCTATTTCATAACTGATAATTTACTTTTAGGCCATTTTTTTTAGGTGAGAAAAGCATAAAAGATTGAGGCTAGAAGATTAAAAAAAATTTGCGTGCATTTGGCTTAAGGTTAAAAATTCTACTTATAATCATGACTTTTAACTTCAATATCTCACTAGTCTGTTTAGCTGAACCATCTAATTTAACCACAAATTAGAAGTTTCTCCACAAAAACATCAAGAGCACATATATAACCCACATTTTCCTCTCTAAATATTAGCTAGCCAATACTACAAAATGCCAAATAATATGCAAAAGATAGGTACCAATACTACGTAATGCCAAATAATATACAAAAGATAGGTGCCAATACTACAAAATGCCAAATAATATACAAAAGATAGGTACCAATACTGCAAAATGCCAAATAATATACCAAATATAGGTACCAATAAAGAGTATCTAGATGCCTCCAAAATAATTACCAAAGCAATAAATAAGTCTCTCAACAGCTGAGATAAATAGATACTCTAGAGATAGAGAGGTAGAGATCAAAGAATACCTACTTGTCTTATGCACCACCAATGCCATATAGACAATTATCTGGACCAAACCTAGAATGTAAATAACCCCTCCTAGTCTCATCATCTGCGCCGAGGAACCAAGCACAAAAGGGTTTTTCCTTCATAATCACTTTCAATGCAGTGAAGAGGAAAGTCATTTCAAACCCTGTGATTCCCCGTAAAACAACCTTAACTTTTTACCCCATAATCCAATCAAACTCCTCTCCTAACGATTAACTTAGATGTAATATGAGACAACTTAGTTGTCATCACATTAATACCTGTATCAAGAACATGAGCAGTGGGCCTAGTCCTCTGCCTCTTAGCAGTGAGACTGTTCCTCCTGGTTTGAGCAGAAGTATGATCACCAGTGGCAGTAGTAGTAGAGGGAGTGTCAGTGGCATGAGCAGTAGTAGGATCAACAGCAGGGGAGTACTAGTGGTAGGAACATAACCAGTACCAGTACCAATACCAGCAGGGGAGTACTAGTGGTAATTCTGATCACTTTAGCCATAGTTAAACTCAACATCGTTTTGAATAAAGGGAACAGACTCTGTGTTAATACCTATGTCATCAAAATCATTAGCAATGTCCTCTTCATCTATCAAGTACCCAACAAACCTCAAATTATCCCCATTGGCACCGTCATCACCCATGAGCTCAAGCAATACCTCGTAATCCTTGAACTTTTTGCCCTTATAGAGCTTGAGCTTCTTTCTGGACTGAAACAAAATATAAGAAAAAAATAATACTCTTTTAAGATAATCAAACTAGTAAAAGAATAGGAATAAATGAAATGAAACTGCTTGATATTTTATCTTTACTTCCAAAATAGCAATCCACACCTCCTTGTCAGCAGTCATAATACAATTTATTAGATCCCAACCAAATCTACTTAAACCCATCAGAACCTTCATATCCGCAAGCTTGTTCTTCCAAATCATATTCCTACTACAATTTGCAGTGGTAACAATTATACCAAGTTGATCAAAAAGTTATTATTTCACTGCAATATATGCTGGAGTCTTCCAGCCATTATCAGCCTTGTTCTCTTGCATTTTTTGCTCCTTATATGTTTTGATAGCCACCTTATCCATAGCATCAGTCCAATTAATTCGTAGATGTTTGTCTCTAAAATTTATAGGTGCCATCTAGCAATCCAAACAAGTAATTCAATCGGATTCACATACAACCAATAAACCAATAATCATAATTTCCATACAACCAATAATCATAATTTTCATACAACCAATAATCAAAATTTTCATACAACCAATAAACCATTCATCACCCTTGATCAAAAAGTTTTGAGGTTAGAAGTGATGCCAAACTTCTAGCCTAACTTCTAGTTTTTATTTTTTCTGGAGATTTTGCTAACTTTTATAAATAAATAAAAAACATGTTAAGAGTGAGAAGTTTTTAAAAGATCTCACCTCTTCTCACCCTTGATCAAAAAACAAATAGGGCCTTAGCCTTTAATTCATAACTAACTACTATAACGGATGTCAAATGACCCTTGCATTATTTAGAAGTTTAGATCACTTCAAATCAGTAGGAAAGCTTTAAAAAGAAAGAGAGGGTCTCAAGGGTTTTGCTTGTGATAATTAGGTTGTCTCGAATGAGTATGGTGAATCTTACCTAAACCAAACATAGATGTCATCTGAATGACCAAACAACTAACTTTCAATTTCTTTATATTTCTCAGAATATCGTCTTGTTATCCCTTAAACTCCACGAATACCCCAAGCATGTTTTCATTCTCCTTGAACGCCAACCTACAAAAAGAATTCAAATCAGCATAATTTGTGTTCACCATACATAAAAAATACGTACACAATATTTGCAATTATGACTATGCATTGGCATTTCCTTCTCGTACCAGTAAATAGTAGTTAGTGAAAATAAATAAATAAATAATAAATAATAAAAAGATGTGCACATTGAACAGAGTAAACTTTCTTCTTTTAGATGTTATTTCTTTAATGTAATTTTCATTCGTTCAATTATGTTATTTGCATAAAAATACACTAAAAGTGCATATGGGATTGTCGAAAATCAAATTCTTCTAGACTTCCCATTGGGAAATATTTACATATTGAATAATCTAATTTGATTGAAAAGAAATAATTTAATTTAAATTAACATACAAATCAATGGACTATAAATAGGATCCTAATATTTTCACGTGACAAACTTAATGGATCATGACTCTTAATGAGGAGTCTGACATAAATATCATTTGGAAGAAACCACCAGCCTTCAAATAATTTTGCTTGTGAAAACATATTTTCTCTCTTCTATCTTTAGAAACAAAGATTGGAGGGTCTCATCTTGAATGGTGCCTCAATAATGGTGGATTGACTATGAATCAATATTAGTCAAAAAGCTCTCAAATTCTAATAGATCTTGGGATTCTCCTGTTTCTAAAGAAAATTAATGATGGCAAAAATGTTGACGAAGTGATCAAAGTGGTCAAAAATGAAAAATTGGTAATGGCCAACTAGAAGAACAAGTAGATAGATTATGGAAATCTGGACCGACCTTTCTACAAATGTAAGATATTACAATCCCCCCACCTTAGAAGAGAGCCGTCCTCGGCTCTGATACCAAACTGTAACTATCCACCATATACTAACGCCGCAACTGGATAACCATGCGATGCACCACACCTATTTGAAAAACAGTGTACGGAAGCCAAATGTATAAGAGAAATCCTATCTAAAATTCAGCAACACTTCTGTGGTAAATTAGATATTCACAAATTTTTTACCTATAAAAAACTTATAACATTTACAACCACTCAAGTGGATAACATAATTCTTCAGTTCGAGAATGCTTAGGGCCAGTATACACACAACATACTCCCAATTCCTAAGATTATGAAATCCACACGAGCCCACGATAATAAATATTACAATACCACATGTCAGCCACCAAACACGGTATATATATAATGTCATAGTCCAAGTTCTGATAAAAACATAATATAGTATATGTTATAACTATAAGTATGAAGGAGATATACATTGATATCCTGCCAGCATCCACCAAATAACGTACACAGCTCAGGACTCGACAAACTCCTTCTCTGGAATCTCTTCGCAATCTATAGGATCTGTAGAGGGGGGAAAGGCGGAAAGAGGGGGGTCAACATATACAATATGCTTTAAAATTCAGAAAGTTCTACAAATATCATAATATTAACTGTCTATAGAATAATACATAGTGAAAATAACAATAGCATGCCATAAATAAATGAATAGATCTAGTAAATAAAATATGCATCATAATGGGCAACTATAAATGAATGTTAGGCGTCAATGTTACTCTCATAAGAGTCTAAGTTCATGAGTGACTAACTCGTCCTAACAACATTTTACATTTTAGTGGGATATATTATTGATTAAAATATTAATGACTAAAGTTCCCCATGAGAATATGACCACTTCCCTTTGGCCATATCTGTCGGGACCAGGTTATGGGGCTCTTTCTTTTAACTTCATGACCCTGCGCAGTAGGTTAAGGTGAAGGTAAACTCTTAGGTCCAAATTACCTCTTGGACCCGCCACTAAGTCTATGAGTAAGACTGGTTGTTGCGGTTGAAAACAAAACCTCTCAGTCTCTCACCTCACCAACTAACGCAGGGATCTCGGGGTCTGCATGAGGCTAGCGACTGGGTTATTAAGTCCTCAGACCTAATGAATCATCAAAACTTTTGGTACTATTGAAGTGACTTACACATTAATACTTAAATACCCACCTAGTTCTGGTCCCTTAAGTGCCCATAATGCCACATCATGTCCTCCTCCATGATGCACAACTCTGAACTCTTAAAAGACTAGGTCATCTTTTCACTTGGTTCAGTTTTGTAGAAAACAAACACATCGTGATTCAAGTTGTTAATTTACCCACGGGGTTTATTATTTATTAGTCGTCACTGCCCCCTAATCCCTGTCATTCGAATAAGCATAAGCCAAGTTTGTACAACTCGTGTGGGGTCATAGCGTACCATGCCGGGTAATCGCAAGGTTAGCTTTTACCATAATCCATAAATTAGGGTCACACAAACAATCCCAACTATCCTGCCCAATTATCCTCTAACTCCATGCTCCGTTGGATATATCCGGATCAACCTCGTGCTGCGGCTAACCCATAAGGTTCCCGACTGTCATCAAAGAATCTTTTGAGGCATGTCCCAAATTGAAGTAAGTCAGAGAATCTCTCGTAGTAGCATCAAAACTGTTATCTCTCAAAAGTTATAAATACTTATGAGTTCACTCATATATGCGGAAAACTTCATAATAAGATATGGATTGCTTTCTTTTAAAAAACATGTCTCATTCTTAGGGATTAATCAAAATACAACCCACATAGCTAGATCCATCTCCAATTGGTTTTCCTTCATTCCTCCCTCTATGAAACTCTCTCCCTCATGCATACCCGTACCCAATTTATGACATATATCCAAAAAACATCAGTAAATATCTAACTTCATATTCACGAAACTCACATAATCCAGACAATATCATCTTAAGAAAGAAAGATAACATGATCATGGTAAATTATGAATAAACAAGCATATTACTTACATGCCAAAAATATGAGAATTAAATGTAGTGACAATATTATGATTAATTAATAAACTATGCATTGAAATATATCCAAATCTATTCACACTTAATGGGACTCTGGTATTTATAGAACCCTAAAACTTGCCTTACGAGTCGAGAGTTTCCCCCCCCCCCCTATTTTTTTGAAATTTTAGGAAGTCTCTTAATTATTTTAGATAAGCTACTGAGGAATTGGCACCCTCCACCAGGCTTCCTCGCTTCACAGTCATCTCTACTCTAGGAAAATTGTTAGATATGCAAAATGCACTATTACATTAACTAAGTTGGCTAAAGTTTAGGCTCCAACATTCCTTCCACAAATCATGAATCCATGTTGTTAAGTGAACAGCCCAATTGTCCCTTCAAAACATCATCGTTATGCACATCCACAAGTTATCATGACTATGCCAAACTAACCAGACCTAGGTTGCTATTCATAGAGTGTTATTCTTAACAATCGAATACTGGTAACTTTGCCACATTCACAATTGCTTGTGGCCGCAACACCACCTAAAATTTGTGGAACATGTGTTCAATAACGAAATGAAAATAAGCAAAAAGAAAATTTAAAAACAACTGATGATCGAGGCTTGTAGTCACTACAATTTCTTTAAGACAAATTTCACCCTGCGTATGGTGCTTTATTGTTAATGGCGCCTGTCTCCCAAGATACAATGATTGAATCGTATAGACTTAAAGTACTCAAGTCGATACGCCTATCAAACTATTTATGATATTACTCTAAAAAAATGAAACATTGAAAAATAAAAAAATTCGGGTCTTTTTTTCTGTTTTAAATACTACAGAAAAGAGTTATTTATAGAGGAGAAAGTGACTTATCAAAGTACCTATTGGAAGGGTTGTTCCCCAAGAGAACACTTTTGTGATGAGTTGTAACTCTTGGAGAGAGTAACCAACTCCTAAATAAACACTCCAAAAATAGACATGAAAAATAACTAAGTGTAAACTAGAAATCCCCATGAGCCCAAGAAGGCCCCAATGCCGAATCATAGACTTATAAATAGTCTGCGTAGGTCATGGATCGGGTTGTGCAAGCAAACCCATGGACGTCCCCATATAGAAAGCCTTCACACACTCGCCTCACACACGCATAAGGGCACCACCTACCTATACATGCTACACATGATAGTAGTGTGCAACCCATAATATAGTAAAAATACTTTTTTCCCTTATCCAATTTGGGACTAAATATTAACAAGTTAAACATTCAAATAAACAAAAACTTATGGGGTTTTTTCCAACAATCCCCCAAATTTGAATAAAAATGGTAAAGTCGAAAAGAAAAACGATGGGAGTAAGGTTAGGAATGGCCCTGCATCGAAGAAGGTGTTTTGTGGACTTGAACCTTCCCTAGTGAAAGACTATCAGACATACTTGGCCTAATCAGTGAACATGATGTCTTGAACTATTCAGCCGCTGATGTAAGCCTAGACAATAGTGTTCATACAGTTCCTTCACTATTTCAGACAGTTCTAAAAGTTATGTACATTTCGGCCCTAGATAATCATGGATTTATGAGTGCTATTAAAGAATTCAGCCATCTCAACTCTCACGAAAATGACCCTCTCTTCTCACTCGCATAGGAGACTTCCTATTAAGAGTACCCTACCGTACTCGTATACATAAGCTATACGAATCATTAAAAATAAAGTTTACCCTAAAACTTGATGTAGGTTGCACTGTTACATCAGGAATGAGATAGAGACCTATTCTCCACAGTGCTTAGGTGAATAACCCTTAACTAGTTTTTCTATTGAACCTAGATCTTGGGATCCTCTAGTCAACTAGGTTAGGTTGCCATTAAGATTACTCCTAGATTGGCAGTAATAATCTTATTCCTTTTGATGTGTAGTATACTTGACCTATCGGCAACCCTTTTGTAAATGGATCTGCGAAGTTTTCTTGAGACTTTACAAAATTAATGGATATTATTCGATTTGCAAGTAACTGCTTAACAGTATTATATCTGCGACGTATATGTCATGACTTACCATTATACACTTGATTCTTAGCCCTTGCTAGTGCTACTTGATTACCACAATGAATACATATAGTAGGTACAGGTTATGGCCATAAAGGAATATCCTCTAGAAACTCTCAAACCCATTCTGCTTCTTCTCTAGCTTTATCAAATGTAATGAACTCAGATTCCATCGTGGAGCGAGCTATACATGTTTATTTATGAGATTTCTATGATATTGTTGCACCTCTAAGTATGAAGATATATCCAGTAATAGATTTTGACTTGTTAGAATTTGATATCCAGTTTGAATCATTATATCCTTCAAGTACATCTAGATAAGCAGTGTAGTACAAACCATAGTGTAAGGTGTATTTCAAGTAATTTAAAACCCTAACTAGTACTACTCAATGTGCATCTCGCGGATTACTCGTATATCGACTCAGTTTACATATTGTATAAACAATATCTAATCTGGTACAGCTTATAATATAGATGAGACTGCCTATTATACGTGAGTACTCAAGTTGAGAAATGCTTCCTCCCTTGTTTTTTGCTAAGTTTTGAGTTCTATCAAATGGCGATTCAACACCTTTACACTTAAACTTATTAAATCTTTTAAGCACATTTTCTATATAATGTACTTGTGACAACACAATTCCCAATGATGTTCTATTAATCTTGATGCCAAGAATAACATCTACAATACCTAGGTCCTTCATGTCAAAGTTCTATAAAGTCAATATTTTCTTTGTGGACTTTATTACATTAATATTAGTCCCCAAAATTAGAATATCATTTATATATAGACATACAATCACGCATGCATTATCAATGCATTTATAATAAACACATTTGTCATATTCATTGATTTTAAATCCATTCTTGATCATAACACGATTGACCTTTGCATGCCATTGCAAGGGCGCTTGTTTTAATCCATATAAGGACTTCACAAGTTTGCAAGCTATGTGTTCTTGTCCTTTGACAATAAACTCTTCAGGTTGGTTCATATAAATTTCTTCACCTAATTTACCGTTTAAAAAGGTTGTTTTTACATCTATTTGATGTATTTTAAGTTTATGCAAAGCTCCATAACCATCAACATTTGTATAAATATTATCCTAGTAACTGGTGAATAAGTGTCAAAGTAATCTAGGCCTTCATTTTGCTTTAATCCCATAGCAACAAGTCAAGCCTTGTACTTGTCTATGGAACCATCAGGCTTTATCTTTCTCTTGAAGATCCATTTGCAACCTATTGGTTTGTTACCAGGTAGGAGATTTACCAACTCCCACGTATGATTTTTCATAATAGAATAAATTTTACTATGCACTGCCTCTTTCTAACTAGAAGCCTCGGGAGTTTACATGGCCTCCATAAAGGTTTGTGGTTCATTCTCTGATAGATTAGTTAAATATTCTGGACAGATTCTTGCAGATGTGATCTTAACATGTTTACCATGTCTAAGTTTTCTAGTTTGTTCTGGAGTTTTAGGCTGAAGATCACAGCATGAAGTAGCATCACGTGATCTTTTTAGAGAATTCACAGTATCACTCTTTTTTCTTAGGAAAATATTCACAAAGAATATAGTATCATGTGATTCTATGATTGTATTCGCATGTATATCAGTGATCTCTGATATGTGTACCAGAAATCTGAATGCACCACTATTATTAGTTTTGCCAATAAAAATGCAGTCAATGGTTTTTGGTCCATATTTCCACGTTTGGGAACTGGAACTTGCACTTTTTCAAGGGAACCCCATACTTTCATGAATTTGAAGGAAGGTACTCTACCTTTCCAAAGTTCATATGGAATGCTATTAGTCTTCTTATGTGGAATCTTATTGAATAAATAGTTAGCTGAAAATAAAGCTCCCCCCCACAAGTTTTATGGTAAACCAGAACTAATGAACATGGCATTTACCATATCTTTCAAAGTTCTATTTTACTCCTGTTAACAACTCCATTTTGCTGAGGTGTATAAGGTGTTGTGGTTTGGTGAATAATCTTTTTTTAAGCACAAAACAATTCAAAAACTGATAAAACATATTCACCACCTCTATCTGACCTTAGATTTTTAACCTTCCAGTCAAGTTGATTCTCAACCACGTTTTTGGAAAGAGTAACTATCTCTAATGCTTGATCTTTACTTTGTAGTAGATACACATGACTATACATAGTACAGTCATCGATAAAAGTAATGAAATACTTTTTTTCACCTCTTGTTTAGATAAATTTTAAGTCACGTAAATCGCTATATATTAATTCGAGAGGTTCTGTTTTCTTTTATCAATTGAATAAAAATAAAGTTTTGCAAACTTTGCTTCAACATATGTTACACATTTCATTTTGAAATTAACGGTGAATTTAGTCAACAGTCCTAAGTTCTTTAATTTATGTAACGAACCAATATTAACATGGCCTAATCGTTTATGCCAAACATTAAAAAACTCAAGAATATAAGTAGAACCTTCAATTTTATTGATAATCATTAGGGTTACATCAACATTGAGCTTAAACAGGCCATCACATAAGTAGCCCTTTCCTACAACCATTCTATACTTAGTCAAGATACATTTGTCCAATTCAAAAACAAACCTAAAACCCTTTTTCCTTAAAACTACCCCTGAAACCAAATTTTTACAAATATCAGGAACATGTAGAACTTCATTCAGAGTAAGTTCTTTTTTGAATGTGAATTTTAGGATAACCTTTCCAACTCCTTCAACCACGGAGGTTGCAGAGTTTCCCATGTACAGTTTTTCATCATTGTCTACCTTTTGCATGATAAAAACTGGGTTTTGTCAAAACAAATATGGCGTGTTGCTCCAGTATTAATCTGCCAATCTTTGGTGTTACTGACCAAGTTAACTTTCAGAGACCACAGCAGAGAGTTCCCCAATTCAGACAAGTTGGCTTGAGGGGATTGGTTATTTGATGACTTGTCTTTATTCTTCCTGTAGTCCTTTACGCGGTGCCCTTTCTTTCTGCATGTATGGCAGTTCCAAGAATACTTCTTGAAGTCCTTTCCAGTTGGTCCCAGATTAGGGTTTTTACCCTTCTTCCCATTCTTCTTATGGGATTTACCTTATTGTTTAAAGGATTTCTTATAACAATATTGGCCTTTGATTCCAGTAAACTAATTCCAATCACTTTCTCACTGTTGCGATTGTCTTCTTTAATTCTCAAATACATGATCAAGCTCTCAAACTTTATCTCCTTATATTTGTGCTTCAAATAATTATTAAATTTCTTCTAGGATGAAGGTAATTTTTCAATCAATGAAGTAACCTGAAATAACTTACTCAGAATCATTCCTTCTGCATGAATTTCATGCAGGATAATCTGCAACTTTTACACTTGACTGATTACTGACTTCGAATCAATCATTTTGAAGTCAAGGAATCTTTTGCCTTATACTTCTTATCCAGGGAATCCCACAGTTCCTTGGCAGTCTTCAGTAGACTATAAGCATTATACAGTTTATCATCCAACCCATTCAAAATGTAATTCCTGCAACAAAATTAGAATGTTTCCATGCCTTCATAGCAGCGATGGTGGTACTATCAATTTCACTATCTTTGAGAACAGGGGCACTTTCCTGCAGAAATTTGGCAAGGTTCAGTGTTGTCAAATAAAGCAACATTTTTTGCTGCCAAGGTTTGAACTCCTCTCTATTGAACTTCTCTGTCTTCTCTTGATGAACATGAACAGTAGTTTTGTTAATCAACATCTTCGCAAAACTTGAACACAAAGAGGATATGAAATCTATCTTAAGATTGTAGAACATATGTTCAGTAACGAAATGAAAAGGAAATTAAAAAATAACTAATGATCGAGGCTTACAGTCACTTCAATTTCCTTAAGACAAATTCAAACCTACGTATGGTGCTTTACAGGTAATGGTGCATGTCTCTCAAGATACAACGATCAAATACTTGAAGCACTCAAGTCAATACGCTTGTCGAAGTATCTGTGGTATTACTCTTAAGAAAGAAGCAACAAAAAATGAAATAATTCGGGTATTTTTGTATGTTTCAAACACCACATAAAAGAGCTATTTATAGAGGAAAATGTGACTTATCAAAGTACCTGTTGACAGGGTTGTGCCCCAAGAAATACATCTATGAAGAGTTGTAACTCGTGGAGAGAGTAACCAACTCCTGAATAAATACCCCAAAAACAGACATGAAAAATGACTAAGTATAAACTAGAAATCCCCATGAGCCCAAGAAGACCCCAAGGCCGAATCATTGACTTATAAATAGTCTAGGTGGGTCATGGGTCGGGTTGTGCAAGTAAGCCCATTGGCTTTGTGGGTCATGGGTCAGGTCGTGCAAGTTAGCCCATGGGCTTCCCCATATAGCAAGCCTTCACACACTCACCTCACACACGCATGAGGGCACCACCTACTTACACATGCTAAATATGATAGTGGTGTGCAAACCATTATAAAGTAAAAATCCTCTTTTTACTTATCCAATATGGGACTCAAAAGAAACACCAACTTAAACATTCAAATCAAAGAAACATATGGGGTTTTTTCCAACACAATTTGGCATTATAACCATGGAAATACGGTAACTATACATCTGACCCAGAATATGTAACTTAAATATCAATGTGCTCGGGTGTCCGATAACTAAGCTGTAAAGTGTTGCGGCTCTGAGAGGAGGTCTCCTACAATTTTGGTGTTTTAGCCGAAGCCCAATTATCAAGTCTTAACCGTCAAAATTTTAGTTTACCCGTGTCACATTTTCAAACTAAAATTCGTTGTATTCGCTTGTATATTTTCGAATCAATCAAACCGATGACTCTCCCAATGATTTTAGTTCGGTCATTTAAACTAAGTAAGCAATGGTTTACCTAGAATTTATCTGGTTGCAAATTGTATCGGAACGTCACATACACCCTTCGGTTTCGAAATCTCGATCTTCATAGAGTTCACCCAAGCTCTAATTTCTTCACTTAATCTATGCACCTCACCCTTATCTTCTTAAGCTAGAGAATGACACAACTAAAATCAGTCCCTTCATTCCCAATTTGCCGAATTTCCGCCTTTGATATCAAACTATTATCACCATTTGGATCACCCCCGCCTTCTTGTTATCCCCCATTGATTTGAACCCACCTTGTTTTGCTTCACTCTCCATGACTTTCTCTCTCTAGAATTCTTTCCTTTTACAAGTCACCCCTTATTTATCTCTTAAACCTTAGAGCATATGCAGCAGCTAGGTGTCATGGCGAGGGGAATTCACCAATTCACCTTGTTTTGGCTCAAATCCACCTACAGCAGCTAGGTGAATTCGCTGACGTGTCCACCCAAAATCTACTTTGAGGGTGGTGAGACCACCCTCAAAGTGAATTTTTACTTTATTGATGTCCCACAGTTCTGAACTGCGCATAGGTTATAAACCAATTATAGGATGGCACTTGTCAAGATTTAAGTGGCCCTCATGCCCCGCAGTTCGGAAGGCATATATAAGCTTATGATAGAGACACGTGGACGGCTGTGGTTTAAAGTTTAGTAATAGCTACTTCATGCCCCGCATTTCAGAACTGCGGGGCAAAGCATGTTAAAATGAGAAGCTCGACTCTCCTCCCTCCTTAGCTTTCACAAAAAATTCTATCAAGTTCCTACTTCCACCATGTCATCCTCAAGCTCCCAATCTAATTTTCAAAACCGCTCTCAATCCTCCAATACCAACCAACAAGGGAACAACTTTCCAACTCAATTTGACGCATTTGATTTGTCAAAAATGCCCAACCCTTCCTAATATCATGATCACCATATTTGACAACTATTTCTGCCAGCCAACATTCATTTTCAATCTAAATTTGATCCCAAAAGAGCCAATTATAACCCTCATTACCAAACCCAAGGATATTACCCTTAATTTGATCCTCAAACAACTTGTCTCTACAGAAAATTATCAACACTTAGTTTTTATGAGCTTCTCTCTATGGGGCATTTCTTTAAACACTTCAAAAAACCAATTATCATCACTTAGTTGTTTAGGCATCCAAAATGCATAAGAAATTAAACATAGTTCAAACATAGCATATCAAAGTACGACAAAAAATAAGAAATACTAGAAATGTACTTTAAACAAGTAAAAAAAATGTAATAAATAAACAGAAGCCTAAGTGAGATGGCCTTTCTTCGTTTGGCGGGCGCGTTTATTATGTGCAAGACTCTCGTCATAGGTACATTCCACATCTGGCCCTGTCTGGTAGATGATGGACATATCAGCTAGTCTATCTCATGTGACTCGAATAATATCATATGACTATCTCAATTGTTCCTCTAACTAATTTGTGTGTTCAATATATTGCATCGAATCTTCATATGCAACATGCCATATTCCAATGGTTTGATGCCACAACTCATCCACAGAATATCAAGATGGACACGGGTACGGTACCTGAATGGCCGGGATCGGTATCCGTCTGTATTTTCCATTGGCTCCCACCATATCTATGAACTATCCAATATCATGATCCTCGTCGGTCGCATCAACACAATAATTTTCTACCTGGAAGACGTAGCAAAACTCAAAGTAGGTGGCACCCCTATATCGGGCCTAACAATATCACCCCCAATCATCCAAATATTTTTTGCCATCATGGCTGAAGTGCAACTGATCTTGGGATTTGGATGAGCCAAACGCCAATATGTCATGTACTCCACATCATCAATGAGATAATGGTTTCCATTGTAGAAGTCCACATCTTTAAATCCCTTATTGAACTCTTGATCGTACAGCAAAAATTCTATAATCTCTTGGGGAGGCCATAGGGAACACTATCATGCCCGGTGTCTGACGCATACACCAGTCTTCTAAATACTGAAGTGTACCATTCCCGTATGTAACTGAAACCAATGGAACCCTCTTCGAACTAAGTATTTTTGCATATCTTACCTCTAGACGGATTGATTGTCTTGACCTCAGCCATAGTTGCCAATCAATGTTGCTTATGTCCTTCCATTCTACCATTTCTCTAATCACAGTAAAAGAATGATAGATTTCAGACCATGAATTATCCCTTTCCTCATTCCACGTACTCATACGGGGATAAACCAGATTAAAGTTCGGAACCTTCACTAGATACATTCCAACCCAACAATACCCAAAGAACCAGAACTTTAATATCGCACAGAAGCCTGTGACTAATTTCTTCCCCTTTCTATTATTCAGAACTGAGACTTCATCTAGTCCCCTATCTAAAGCCATTATAATCAGAGTACCCCAGTCGAACTTCGACATATTTATAATATGGTAATCAGTCAAAGCACACGATAACTTACCATAAGAGATGTGCTAGCATTTGCGAAGAATACATTACCCATCATATACACAACAAATGCCCTCGCATATACTATATCCATGTCTTGGTTGTAAATGTTGAGTTCTGGATTCAAAATTGTTTTTCACGTTTTTAAATATGCAAGAGTGATGTAACCGTACCTGATGTCATTGTTTATGATTTTGGGGAACATCTTTTCTGCTTCATCAAAACTTGAGTACTTTTCGTAGTACGGAAGTTCGGTACCATCCCATAAAATAAACCCGTTAGCATGACAAAGTCTAATGGCGTAAAACCAAGTTCCCCGCAAGAGAAGTGAAATGTATGGGTGGAAGGCCACCACCGTTGCACAATAGTATGAATCAAGCGGTTATCCAAGTTTTCGGCCTTAATTGAAAAAAACTTTTCGAAACCCATATCGTTGACCAACCTCTTCAATGTCGGATACTTGGAAATTTATTGGTGCCACTTCAATACCTTATCTAGTGATCCCCTACATTGTATTTTATCTCGGTTCTGAAAAAAAAAACAAATTAACAAAAAAAATATCATTCCGATATTTTGTCTAACAATTTGCAAATTACGTTAATCACACTTAAATTTTGTCTAGAAAGTTTGCTGGCATGTCCTCCGATCCAACGGAAATATGGACCCAGTAATCCGGGAAAATATCAACTCGATGCAAATCACTGAAAGTTAGGACAGAATCATTTTCCGTGAGGTGTAAATGTCAAATTTTTGCTTACCAATTCTTTCCCACTTTGCTTAACATCAGTGTTTACATTAAATCTCGTTTTCAGGTATATATAGCCCGGCTGCAAGCTAGACTCTCCCGACATTGTGTGGGTCTTAACGGAATTCAATGGTAAGGAAATATCGGTTTGAAGTAAGTTGGGAAATACTGGTTTTAAGTTTATTTTGTTTGGAGGAAAACTTTTATGAAGAAAATGAAAGTATGAAATGAGAAGGTAGTGGCCTTTTCTTTACAGTTGATACCGTGCAGTTTAGAACTGCGTGGTTTTATTTAATTTAAATATGCTACGTAGCATTGTTTGATTGGTTTTCATGCCCCGCAGTTCATAACTGTGTGTAGGTTAGTAAGCGTTGCGATTTAGACATGTGGCTAGATTTTAGGTGTTGTTTTTGCCCCATAGTTTAGAACTGGGTGAGTGATATTCACCTTGTTTGAGAGGTGAACTGTTGTGGGGTGGATTCGGGTGAATTCACCTACCCTACTGCTACTTATGTTCTTAGATGCGAGGGAATTGGAAAGGAGAGTATATATATGAGGTGCTCGTATGTGTCATATAAGGGAGGCTCATGTGTATTCCCATGGTCTTGCCACCACATCAAATGGGTGCATGTGGTCTTTTAGCCCCACCTACTTCAAATAAATCTCAACTCTCCTATGTTTCTTCCAATGGCGCGACGCAACATCCGATTTATGTTATTTACGATATTTCCTTAAACGGTAATTCTCTTCTTTCGCATGAGCACGGTTTAAGCTTTATAAAATGTGATGTCTTTGTTTCAATGTAAATCTTCGAGTCTTAAACAAGAATCCAATATTGTCAAGCTACCTATGTTTGTCAAAAAACTAATATATATATATATAACTAATTCTTAACTCATAATAATAAAAATTTATTGTGTCTCGAAGTTTCTTCTATTTTTTAGGTCGTTACAATGGGCCTACTACTAAAGAAATTACGGCATAAAGATTAGATTTTGGTTTATGAATGTAAGGGCTTATTTCCACCCTCGGTCTCACAGAGGTAGGGTATCGGCCTCGGTGTAAACAGTTTGAACTCATAGTCACACGACGTCATTTAATGAAACCGTAACAAAACAAAAAAGTCAGAGCATTACACTACCATTATGAAGATCCAGCAAAACTTTGTTGTAACATTTTTCATTAAAGAAAATAATGGTCGCCAAACGGTCATATTATAAGACCTATAAATAGAATTAGAGAATTAGAGATTAAACTGAGAATTTTCTACCCATAAACTCTATACAAAAATATTCAGAGCATTCTATGAAATAGCTAGTCACTTAATCAGTAAGATCAGTCTTTCTAAATCCTCAAGAGAGGTCGTGGTTTTTACCTATTCAAAGGTTTTCACGCTAATTTTCTTATGTGAATAGTTATTTCTTACGTTCTAATCATATTTGGTGTGAGATACTAAGTTCGAAATACAAAATTAAGCTCTTATAATGGACTTGACATTTGAAGCTCTAAGAAGAAAACTCCAAAAAATTAGAAGAAGAAGAAGATGAAGAGCTTAAGTAAGAGAGAAAAGCTAGGTTTTCATCTCATAGATTGAAGAAGACCTACAAGGATTGGCAGAACTAGTGTTATTATCATCAGAAGAAGAAACAATGGCAACTCTTTGTTAAAAAGAAAAGAGAAGTTAAATGAGGAAAGAATAACAGAAACATAGAAAGAAGTGTTATTAGAGAAGGGAGATGGATCTTAAACAAGAACATAGCAAGAACAAGAAAAGAAAGAACAAGATGAAGAATAAAAGGAGAGAATATTTAAGTCAAACGGAGAGAGATGGCAGTAATATTGCCAGACTACTTTTATTGATGATGTATAAGCAAAAGCTACAAATGGAGGTCTCAGAACAAACTTAGGTGATAAAAAGAGATATGGCTGTGTGAATAGACTTCATCACACACCGCAACAACGAGAAAAAAAGTTGCTCAAAACAATAATGGAGATGAGTCGAACGATGAGGTCCAAAAGAATGATAGAGATGCTTCAATGAACACCCCTATATGAAAAGGAGGCCAGATCCAATTGAGTACGTAAATGATGGCCCAAGAATGGATAATAATGTTTTGCTTTTTTCCTATCTGAGGAGAAAGAAAAAGATTGGAGAGAAAAAGTAATTTTAAGATAATAATGCTTTGCATAGTACTTTGACATAAAATATAAAAGGTTATGTGTCAAATTCCACCAAGAACCCAGGTCTCTATCAATTTCCCTCGTGGAGATGTCAAAATCCTATAAAATTTTGGAAAAAAATACTATTTGGGGTAGCATATAGTAAAATGTTTTCTAGAAGTAGCTTTGATCCAAGAGGATCTAGGGATGTTTTTAGGTGAACTCGAATGTGAAGAATGGAATTGTCGAAGACTGATATTATCGAAGTCGATCGAACGAGCTTAGATGCCGTTCGAACGAGTGGTCAAGTTTCTAGGGCTAAAGACCAATTATTGTAAAGTCTTTGGAACGGGCTTCGATGTCGTTCAAACGAAAACTCTGTTTTTGCAGTTTTGAACTTTGTTCATCAAAGTCATTCAAACGAGCTTGGATGTTGTTCGAACGAGTTGGCATGTTTCCAGAGTTGAAGACCAATTATCGTAAAGTTATTCGAACGGGCTTGGATACCGTTCGAACGAGCTTGGCGTAGGTTTGCTTTAGATGTTATTCTGAGATGCTGGGTTTACCTCGAGATCCATTCTACTAGCATTTTTGGCTCCCTTATATAAAGGGGACTTAGGTTATTTATATTTTTGATGTTGGTTCAATAAAAGTTCTAAGAGAGGCATAGGGCTTGAGAGTAATTCCATTGTAATCAATTGATTTGAGCAAATTAAAGCTTTTAAATAAGATTTTCCCAACCAATTTCTGTGTTCTTCTTACAATTCTTTATTATAGGGTTTCTATATTCGAATTTTGGATTTAGTGGTATCAGTTTTCCAGTTATGATTCTTGGGGTGTGATTGTGGTTTATGGTCTCTGCACATGACCGTCTCAAGCAAACGAAGAAGAAGCTAGTGATCCGTTAAAGATTTATTAAAAACCTAACTCGAAGAAGAATGACAATTTAGAAATAGACGATTCCAACGATCGACTCATGACTTTGGAAATGATAGTTTTTAACCTAACTTCTACTGTAGGGTAGTTGGTCGAACAATTGCATCTCACAAACCTCGCGAAGGCTTCCGCTTCGGTGAAACGGCGAGGCCGCTCTAAGAAGAAAAGGGTTATATGGAGGTGGATGGAGACGATAATATTACAGAGATAGATAGTGATTCTAGTAATGCTGAATCCGTCAAGGAGCGATCGGGTATTTGTATGCCATCAAATCCTATACGTAATCTTTGTATAAATTTTAAGATTGAAATTCCTGTATTCGACGGTTCAATCAATGCCGAGATATTGGATAACTGGTTAGATAGGTTAGAAACTTATTTTTCTGTTTACAAATACTCCATTTTTGAGCAAATATACTTTTTTATATTGAAATTCGCAAGTTATGCACTCACGTGGTAGAAATCTTATCGAAAATGCCATGATGTAGGAAGTTTAAGTTAGAAAGAATTTAAGATACTAGTGCGAAAGCAATTTTATCGGATTGGGTATGAGCAAGAGAGATGGTATAAATGGCACAATTTGTACCAAAAGTTTGAGCAATCCGTACCGGAGTACACTACGACATTTCATAACCAAGCTTTAGTTTTGTACATTGATGTGGACGAGTATGAGGTGTTCATGAAGTACACGGGGGGTTTGTCAGAGTCCATTAGAAGAGAATTGCAGTTCTTTACTGTGGGCAATATCGAGGATGCTACTGTGAAGGCAATTTCTATTAAAGACAAGTACTTGAAGAGTGACAAAGAAGACGACAGGAATAAGTTGGGGTACAGGTCTAGTTGGAAAAATGAACATAAGGGAGAGTCCAAAGGAGAGAGGTCTTCGTCCAAGGAGAACTATTACAATCATTGTAAGGCGAGTGGGCATATTTCAGATAGATGTTGGAAACTTTACCCTAAGCTTAGGCCAAAGTAGGAGAAGAGCAAGAAAAAGAGATATGCACTAGCTGTATAGGTTGATGACCTCCTAAATTTAGATAAACCGAATCATAAGCTTACACTTATGTTTCAGCAAACTTTGGCCACCAAGGAGGAGTCGGAAATAACTTTTTTATGTCAGTATTCATGTGAAGCAGAGTTTAGTCAAGGCCATTGTGGATCCGAATAGTTCGAATAATTTGATTTATGAGGCGTTGGTGAAAAAGATGGGTTTGACGGCTATAGCTTATCCTAAGCCGTATGGTTTAGGGTGGATTCAGAAAGATGCATATTTGATGATCACGAAGCAATGTACATTCAAGTTTACGATCACTAAAAGATTTATTGACGAGGTGACGTATGAGGTGGTTTCTTTGGATGTGTCTCAGATCATTTTGGGTAGCCCTTATCTTTGGGACCGAGATGCGATTCATTACCGTAGAGCTAGCAAGTATCCTCTTGTGAATGAGGGAAAAGAGTTCCATATTAATGCTTGTAAGGAGCATGTCACCACAAATAATTTAGTAACGTCGACCCAGGTGAAGTGGTTAGTTAATGCGAGCGGCAAGTTTGTGTTATTGGTTCAACCGGTTCAAGAGAGTACGTCGGCTAGAGTGTTGTCTACAATGACAACGTCTTATAAGCAACATACCGACATGGGGAAGTTACACGAGGAGCAAACCATTCCAGTTTTTAGCTATACAGTCCAAGCTACAGCAAGCTCGCCAGATGAAGAGGATGTCGTAGGGCGCTGGGAGAGGATGATGCAGTAGATGAGGATGAAGAGATGACGAAAGCTGAATAATAGGAGCAAACAGCTGCCAAACAGGCTTTGATGGTCGAGCTCTGCGAGGACGACCCAGATGCGGCTGCGAAGGAAATAAAGAGGCATATGTTTCAGGTAACTATTTATGAATTTCATTTGAAAGAGTCAGAGATTTTGTTTAAGCTTTTTGATTTTTGAGGGGTACTGACTGCTTGAATATTCTAGCTGACGGAGGCTTGGGTATGATCGTTTAACAAGGCGATAAAGTCAGCAAATGGGAAATTGTGACAGGCAGTGAAAAGTTTAGATCTTTCCTGGGGAATTGAGGCATCATTGATGTCTGAAGTCAAGAAGTTGAAGTAAGATCTTGAGGTGATTACTGACTCTTTTGATGAGAGGCTCGAGCTGTAGCAGTCAAGGCAGGAGCGGGTGTGGTCGACAAAGCTTACGGAAAAAGAGAGGGAGAAAGCATAACATAAAGTAATTTTCCAGCGGCAGTATGATAATGAATATAAGGTGAATGTCAAGTTGAAAACGTTTATAGAAGATAAGGGGTACGACCCCGATACACTGGAACCCTTCCCTGTTTCCCCATAACATGTTGATGGGGGTGATTTGCAGATGAAGGAAGGAGAGGCAGAGATGTTGATGAGGCAGCTGGATGTACTAGAGGTGGTGTTGAGACTTCTGTTATTAGAGTGGCCAGTGGTGGAACTGTTGATAGTTTGGTTGTCAAAGTTTCGGGGTCGAAGTCTTCGACTAAGGGTGCTGAGGGTATTGAAGCTGGGGGGGACCTGTGCAAGAAGAAGGTGTAACCGCGCCGATATTAGGTTTTTGAAGTTGGGGTTTCATATTTTCTTTTTCTGATTTAATGTTTGAGTTATAATATTTTGAACTATGTTTTTTTTGTTGGTCTCTGAAATCGGTATGTTTTTGGGTTGTTATTAACTGTTGAACTTCTGAAGTTGATTTTGAACTGCTTTTTAATTGATGCTTGATTTTTTGATTGATTTTGTTATCTTGCTTTGGCCTTGAATTGTTGAAATATTGATGCGTATTCTGTTGACTTTTCTTGTGATAAACTTTTGATGACTAATCTTGAGTTGTACTACAACTGTTCCTCTGATGGATGATGTTTTGAATGTTCTTTGTACTTGATAGAATTGTAGATAGTATCTGCGTGTACTGTTTTTGTTTAAATAATTGTAGAATGATCGAATCCTGATGAGTTTTGAGGATATTTAGATCGATCCCTGCATGTTCTACTGGACATCGAAGGGCGAAGCCACAGTGATGTTGGAATTTTTGAAAATTTTCAAGGTCGCCTCCGAGTATCAGTCGGGCCGAGGGGATGTAATACCTCGAGGAAACCCAAAAATTTATTGGACTTCCAAGGCCTAAGCCACAGTGAAGCAATATGTATTCGCCTCCAATGCATTCCCGAGGGTCTGGTTTTTTAACCATTCGTGCCCCTCGAATTTGTTCGAATGTTGGAAACTTTAAAATTTCAAGGTCGCCCTCAAATATCAGTCGGGGCGAGGGTGGACATGATACCCGGGGTTAACCAAGAATTTTACTGGACTTTGACGGTTTCAGAGCCTGATCGAAGCATATATGTTCGCCCCCAATGCATCCCCGAGGGTCCGGTCTTTCAACCATCCTTGCCCTTTAAGTTTGCTCAAAATTGGAAGCTTAAAAATTTCAAGGTCGCCCCCAAGTATCCGTCGGGTCGAAGGGTTGACGTGATACTTAGAAGAAACCAAGAAATCGACTGGACTTCGAAGGCCTTAGCCACAGTAAAGCATAATTGTTCGCTCCAAATGCATTCTAGAGGGTCCAGTCTTTCAACCATCCTTGCCCCTCGAGTTTGCTTGAAGTTGTGAGCTTGAAAAATCTCGAGGTTACTCTCAGGTATCAGTCTGTTCGAAGGTTGACATGATACCTAAGTTAAACCAAGAAATTTAATATAAAAAAAGGAGACGAAGTATGGGTGAAAAAACTTGTTTATTAATTTTTTTGGATTACATCAGTTGTACGAGGTTGAGGATATGGCTTGTTATAGGAGACCAGTTGCATTGTGTTCCATGGGTTCGGTAAAGGCTCTTCGTCTTCTGTCATTAAATAGCAAAAACCCTTATCTGTTTTATCGCACACGACATGAGGTCTTTCCCAAGATTCGGCTAACTTGTCGGCATTTCGAGGTTTCAAGGATTGATTGACACGTCGAAGTACTAGATCTCTGATGTTGAAACTCAGTGGTCAAACTCACTTGTTATAGGATTTCTGAAGTGATGTGTGGTAGCGGCCAAGGTTGGCGATAGCTCGGTCTCTAGTTTCGTCGATCCAATATATGTTACATGCGAGCTCAAACTCATTATCTTCGTCTGGGAGGTTAGGATCTCGTGTGTGTACTTAGAATTGAGTAGGGAGTACAGCTTCGATACCATATGTTAGGAGGAAGGGGGTGCATCCTGTAGATTTTTTTGGGGCTGTTCGATAGGCCCAGAGGACGTGTTGTAACTCTTGAACCCATCATCCTTTCTTTGCATCGACTCTCTTCTTAAGACCATCAACGATGGTTTTGTTAATTTCTTTGACTTGACCGATCCTTGGGGATAATTAGGTATTGAGGGTGAGAGAATGATGTTATGTTTTTTGAGAAAGTTTTTGGCTTTGCTACCAACGAATTAGGGGCCATTGTCGCAACAAATCATATGGGGGCAGCTGAAGCGTATGATGATGTTTTCCCATAGAAATTCGATAACTTCTTTTCTAGTTCGGCACAAAGGTACAGCTTAGACCCATTTGGTAAAGTAATCGGTTGCAACAAGGATGTTTTCTCTGCTACCCGAGGCTATTGGGAAGGGTCCGATGAGATCGATGGCCCATCTCTTGAATGGCCAGGGGACTTGACTGAAATAGAGGTCTTGAAAGGGGCAATGGATTTCATAAGAGTGGCGTTGGCATTTGTCATAGTATTTTGCATATTCTTCGGCTTATTTTTTCATATTGGGCCAAAATAATTCTTGGGTGACAGCTTGAAGGGCCATAGAACGTCCTGCAGCATGAGCACCGCAGGGTCCTTCGTGAAGTTCAGATAAATTGTAGAGACTTCCGCTTGGGATATGCATCGAAGGAGAATGCCATTTGGAAATTTGCGATGTAGTGCACTGTTGTGGATAGTGTATCTGCGGCAATTTTCTAACGGCGACCGTTTGGCTTTGTGATCATTTAGGAGGGTAGAATTGTTAAAGTAATAGAGGAACGGTGTCCGCCATTCGTCTAGATCGTGACTCTCACCCCTAGTATTGATGGCATTGACTTCCATCTGGTCAATACTTGGACGTTCGAGTACTTCAATATGGAAGGTCCGAGATTCTAATTGTCCGAGCATAGCTGCTATGTAGGCGAGGGCATCTGCATCTCTATTTTCTCCTTGAGGGTAATAAGTGATTGTGGATTTTTCAAGAAATCGATCAATGCGATGTCGAACCAAGAGAGCATAGTCAGCCTTGCGACCGTTAGCTTAATTTTCTTCTACATAATGCCTCTGAACAAGTTTGGAATCCGTGAAAACGGCAATTTTGGGAATGCCGAGATCGAGAGAGAGGTCGAGGCCATGGATCAAGGCTTCATACTCTGCTTCGTTATTAGAACATTCGAAGGTAAGTTTGACGGTTTTCTCTATTCGATCATTAGTGGGTGTTACCAAGACAATACCAATTACTGAGCCATTAGGTCATGCGGATCCATCTGTGAATAAGCGCCAGCCAGTGTAAGAGTCCCAAGGATCCGTTGTTTCGAGTTGGTCTTCTGATAAGTTATCTTCGTGTTCTTCCCAATCGACATCTTCGACTGGGAAGTCGGCTAAAAAGTCTGCTACTACTTGGCCTTTCTGGGATATTTGCTTCACGAAGGTAATGTCATGTTCGCCAAGGTACACATGCCACTGTTGTACTCGCCTGAATTTTTCTTTTTTGTTGAGTACTTCTCGAAGGGGATAACTTGTTATGACACGGATGGGGTGAGCTTGAAAATATGGTTTGACCTTGCGGGCTGAATAAACAAATAAACAAGTGTGAGGAGCAAACGTTCAAGCTTCGAATACCGAGTTTCTGCGGGGGTTAGAGTTTTGCTGATGAAATATATAGGTTTTTTTATGTTGGAATCGAGTCGAATAAGCACTGAACTGATTGAAATTTCTGTGGTGGCGAGGTATAAAGGGGTTGTTTCGCCTTCGATAGGGGTGCTGATAATGGGTGGACGGCCAAGATAAGCTTTAAGTTCAAGAAAAGTTTGCTCATACTCGGGTGTCCAGTTGATCTCGGGGTTGTTTTTCTTTTTTGCTTTGTGGACGCCTTGGTCGCGTAAAAGGAAAAAGAGCCAAGCACATCTGTCTGAGGATTTAGAAATAAAACGGTTGAGGGCTGCAATTCTGCCAGCTACTTTTTGGACGTCTTTTTTGGTTCGGGGAGAAGGCATGTCGATGAGGGCTCGAATATGGGTGGGGTCAATCTCTATGCCACGTTTACTGATAAGGTGGCCAAAAATTTTCCAGATGAAATGCCAAATTGGCATTTGTCTGGTTGAGTTTCATGTTATATGTGTGAAGTATTGAGAAGATTTCTATTAGGTCTTGTATATGGGTGTGTTTTTGAAGGCTTTTGCATAACATGTCGTCGATATAGACTTTGACCAACTTGCCAAACAAAGGTTTAAACATAGTTGTGACAAGGCGTTGGTAGGTGGCTTCCGCATTTTTAAGGCCGAAGGGCATAACATTGAAACAGTAAATGCCTTGTTCAGTGATAAAAGAAGTTTTAAGTTGATCTTCGAGGAGGAGGGGTACCTGATTGTACCCCGAAGCTGCGTCCATCATTGAAAGGCGCTCGTGTCCAGCAGTGGCATTGAGAAGTGCTGAAATAGTCGAGAGAGGGAAACCGACCTTCGGTGTGTGCTCGTTGAGATATCTAAAGTCGACACAGATTCTGATCTTGCCATTTTTCTTAGGAACTGCCATAATGTTTGATATCCAGTCAACGTACTTCACTTTTTTTATAAAACTTGCGGTTATGAGTGTGTCTACTTCAAGGTTCACTGCTTCTCGAAGTCCTGGTGCTAGGTTACGCTTCTTTTACTTTACTGCTGAGGAATAAGGGATGAGATTAATGAAGTCGTTCGAACGAGCTTGGATGCCGTTAGAACGAGTAGTCAAATTTTTAGGGCTAAAGACCAATTATCGTAAAGTCGTTCAAACGGGCCTGGATGTCATTCGAACGAGAACTTTGTTTTCGCAGTTTTGAACTTTGTTCATCAAAGTCGTCCGAACGAGCTTGGATGCTGTTCGAACGAGTTGTTATGTTTCTAGGATTGAAGACCAATTATCATAAAATCGCTCGAACGGCATCCAAGCCCGTTCGAACGGGCATGGCGTAGGTTTGTTTTAGATGTTATTCTGAGATGTTGGGTTTACCTCGAGATGCGTTCTACTGGTATTTTTGGTTCCCTTATAAAAAGGGGACTTAGGTTATTTTTATTTTTTATGTTGGTTCAATAAAAGTTCTGAGAGAGACTTAGAGATTGAGAGTAATTTCATTGTAATCAATAGATTTGAGCAATTAAAGCTCTTAAAAGAGATTTTTCCGTCCAATTTATGTGTTCTTCTTGTAATTCTTCGTTCTTGGGTTTCTCTATTCGTATTGTGGATTAAGCTCACTCTTTAATCTTGGTGCACATATTATATCACAAAAGCAAATATAACAACCAACTATTATAATTCAAACCAGAACAAACCTATCCCACATTGGAGCCGTGCCAAGAATGAAATGAAGATTCAGTTGTATCCCTTCCTGCATGTCTTTCTTTCCATCACGAAATGCATCTGTAATCCGACCTGAAAACATACTCTTCGGCTCTGGTTTAAGATCTATCCACTGATCAAAGGAGATGACCTCTGGCAGAAAATAATGAATAGTCCTAAAATGAAATGGACTCAAGAATAATAGTTTATTAAGTATAAGGAATACAAAAAGGTGATGTGAATCAAGATGGCTCACAATGATTACAATCTACTATAAATAAAATATAAGTTACCATGCATCATGTATTACACACTATTGAGAGTAACATTGTCCCAAAAGTAAATGAAATGGGACTTAAATGAACAAAAATTAATTAGATGTTTTTAAAAGGGATAAGAATAGGCCTCAAGTGATTAACAATCAATCAATATATATATTGCATCTTCCTGATCCCATTATGCAATGACCCGTATTTTTTATTTTTATTTTATTAGTATATTAGTATATTATTCATTTTCTGCATATTCCTATCATTTTCAGCATCTGCATTCATTCCGCATATTCTTTTTATCCCTTCTGCATCCGCTTGATTTCTTTTTGGGCAGGTTTGGAGTTAAATTCATTTTCGGTGTTTTCGGTGATTCGTCGGTTTTCAGGAGGAGGTAGTTATGTTTTGTATTTGGGGACCCTTGGTTGAGTTAGTGTTGTTAGTGTGTTGTTGGCGGGGTTGTTGTGGTGTTTGGGTGTGGATTGTTTTGCGTTCGGGTATTCGTGTGGTTCGGGGATCTTCTGGGATTTTCCAGTAGTCGTTCGAACGAGGTTAATCTTCGTTCGAACGAGTCGACTGATCTTCTGAAATTTCGCGCAAGATGTCCTAGTCATTTGAACGACTTCTGTATCCTTTTATAAACTTCTTTTTCCATTCGCACAAACCTTTTTTTTGCTAGAACAACAGAGGCACTTCCTTGGAATTTTTCCCTTGATATCCTTGTTCGTTCGAACGACTTTCATCTTCGTTCGAGCGAGTATGCGGTTGTTTTGTTCCATTTAGGTTTATTTCATTTCATTCTTCTCTCTCTCAATTCTCTATCACTCTCGTTCCCCCAAATCAATCCCCTTTCCCAAATTCGTAGCAAATCCGTTCCCTCGCTCGCCGATTCTTTGCGATGATTATCGCACTTATCCTTGGTAAGTAATTTCCTATTTCTTTTGTTTTTTCTTCTGATTAGGCTTTTGGTTGATTTCTAGTATTTGGCATATTGATTGGCTTCCTGGTTTTGTTTATTTAAATTGTTGTCGTGATTGCCTGTTATAGCTTGTCCTGTGTTCTGTTAGCCGTATTACTGATTCTGAGCTATGGAATTTCGGTTTTGGCTTCGTCAGAACTCTGGATTATTATCAGGCGAGTTTCCCCATATTTTCTAAATTTCTCTACTAGTTAATAAATGTTGATTTGAGTAGTACTCTGTGTAGAGAGATGCATGTGATCTAGTTAGGGTTTGTTATCTTATTATTTATCTGTATAATTGTTAACCTATTTAGTTAGTTATTCTGTAACTTGGTTACTATAGTTTGCATTTGGCGTTGGGTTTTGTTAGAAGCTGTTAGTAAGGTATTTCTAGTAGCTGCATTTCTTGTCGTTGGTTTTGGTCTTCTAGAGACTGATGTTGACTAGTCGTTGTGACGATTAAGTTGTTATTTCATCTAAGTTTAGGTGGTGTGACTGAGTCGTTGTTTGGGTTTGGGTTAGGATTGTTTGCCACGCTCTTATGCAGGTGGTCATCCTATGTTTGTTTGCCGGGTTTACGGCTGCTGCATTTTTTATCCTTGGGATCTGTTGCATTTTTTTAATCATGTAAAACTCTTTTAACTTAACGAGATTGGATACATAACAAAGCTCTACATCGGTTGACCTCCGATAGGATCGCAGGATTCCTACATCGGGTTAAAATAGTAGGTGAAGAACTGACTGTGAACACTATCATACCTTATATACCCATCCGGGAGTGTGGGAAGGTATGAGACAGTATGAATCCGGTGCTTGACTTATCCTTGAGGTTGAAATTCCTTGGAATGAAATACAGTTCGAACGTTGGCTCCCTAGGTTGAATAGCCTAGAACACTTTAATCAAGTGAGTATCCACTAGCTTGGTTAAGCTTGACAAAAATTGTACCCATTGTATCCACTTAACAGATCTCCTTAAGTCAAACTTGGTAGGGGTTAATCAGCCAATATTATAATAGGATTGCAACATGTTTTAAATCATCCAATCATTCAGCATTATGACTTGAGTTTATTATTGCATCAGTTGGTATTAGGGATAATTGTGGGATTATCCCAGTTCATCATATTATATCACTAGCATATCATTGCATCATCCCCTCATGTAATAATCCCCCTCTTCTCTGAAATTTTTAATCCTAACTCTGGTTACTTATATATTCAATTTTTTTGTTCTTATTACTCTATTACCTGAATCTTGTCACTTATTTTTTTATTCATTTACTTTAAACTTACTTTATCTTATTCACTTTATCCATATTATCTGCACCTATTTACTAGTATGTTATTTAGCCTTGTTGGGTTTCAGTGAGCCGTGGTTTTGCTCCCTCTTGCATTGTTTCCTACCTTTTAGAGGTTGAGTAGCTTGAGTTGCTGAGAGTTTTAGCTGTGTTTGGAGCAGTTGTCGCTGCTGATCTGTTTAGTTTAAACTTCTTGTTATGATCTCAGTATGTGTAACCGTACTTTATTCGAGATTGTGTTAACTGATTTCAGTCTGATATGTATATATATCATTTGCTTCCGCGTCGTTATTTTCTTTCTTTACTCTGATAATTAATGCTTAAAGTGAATGACTGAGCTTGATTTTTATCTTTGGCTTGGTTGTTTGTGGGGCGAATCAATGGATTCCCCGACCTGCACAACTTTGAATCTAATATTTGGTCAAGCTACCGATTACTAGATTTTGGGGCGTGACAGACTTGGTATCAGAGCTATAGGTTATTCCTTATCTCTGCTTTTGCAAATCATATGATGAGTTATTCTTTAGACAGAGTTAGGATCAATTCTTTTCGGACTTTACTCATTTTATCGTATTCCTTTCCAGTTCCTATTCCATTTATCCTTTCCTAAGTTGTATTTTTCCTTTATTCGTACAGATGGCTAGAAGTGGCAGAGGAAGAGGTCGCGCAATATCCAGTAGTAGTATTCGTGAGGGTTTACGCAGTGGAGCAGTAGCTGGTGAACCAACGAATAGTCGGGAGAGTCTGGGATCCATTCCGATCATTCAGGACAAGCAGATAGCTTCAGAGGTTCGGGTTGGTGTAGGGATATTACCGAGGATTCAGATTCATCAGGGTACCCCGCATACTCTAGTGATTCCAGAGCAGGCAGGCATTTTACCAGTTACGGTTGCTTATGGTGTTTTAACAGAGATAAAACAGTTCAAGGAGGGCTTTGCTGCATATTTTCAGTGGGCTAAGAGCCCACTAGCCAGAGAGCCCAGTTACCTAGATTAGGTCCAGAGATACAAACATCCTACCTTTTCTGGCACGTTGGTTCCTTCAGAGGCAGAGGCATGGTTCAAGTCTATTAAGGAGACTTTGGACGCGATGAAATGTCTTGAAGATCAGCGGGTGACACTTGCGACGTATCTATTTCAGGGCGAGGCAGATCATTGGTGGGATACGGCCAAGAGGACCATAGTGGAGACTCTGATACTTTGGGCATCCTTCCAGGATCATTTCTTCGATCAGTACTTCCCTCAGAGCTACAGTGACGCCTGCATTTCTGAGTTCTATATGTTGGAGCAGGGCGATATGAGCGTTGCTAGGTACGATCAGTTATTTAACGAGCTTTCTCGTTACGTTCCATTCATTGTTAATGATGAGGAGCAGAGGAAGATGATGTTCCTGAAAGGTCTTCGTCCATATTTTAGGAGGTTCTTGATTTCTTCTGGTGCTAGTACATATAGAGATGTTTTGTCTAAGGCTTTGGCTTTAGAACATAGCGATGTCGAGGATCGTAAGTCCAAGGACTTGAGGGGCCAGCAGAGGCAAAACCAAAGACCCGATAAGGGCAAGGCGATTCTGACTCAGTACGATATCTTGGTTCGAAGAGGCAAAAGTTTGAGGGTACTCCAGCTACAGTTGTGGGCGGACAGTACTTTGAGAGAGCGTAGCTTGCTTCACGTCAGTGTTGGAACTGCTGGGAGACGGGGCAAGTCAAGCAACATGTCCTAAACCAGTCAGAGGTCAACCGCTACTAAGATAGTTTTAGAGTCTAGTTGGTTATCAGCCACGATCGCCACAAACTTAGCAGTTTCCAAAGCGACAGTTTCAGGTTCTGCCGAGTAAACAGCTAGTTTCAGGCCATCCGGGTGTACAGAGAACGCAGTATCCATGACAGCAGCAGGGCCAGGGTCAGGGTCGCGGACAGGGCAGGATGTATGTAGTAAGGAGGCGAGGTGCTCGCACCGCTCCACCGGTGGTGGAAGGTACAATCCATATTTCTTATTCGCCCTCTCGTGTTCTTTTCGATTCTGGTGCATCGCATTCATTCATAGTATATGCATTCCTCTGCGTTATTGGTTTTGAGTCTTATTTATTACTTGATGAGACTTATGTGGGTACTCCTCTCGATTCTTCGGTGCCCATCTCTCATTTTTGTAGAGATTACCCAATAGTTGTTTGTGGTCGCGTCCTATCGGCAGACCTGTTAGTACTACCAATGCAGGAGTTTGACATCATCCTGGGTATGGACTGGTTGTCGACACATCGAGTTACTTTAGACTATTTTGAGAAGACATCTACTTTTAGTATTCTTGGGGAGAGGCAGTTCGTGTTCGCTAGTTCGAAACCTGTGCAATCAGGGGACGGCTTATTGGCTTTTATAGAGTTAGAGTCCACCGGTGTGGACGTTAGCTCGATTCAGGTGGTTTGTGACTATTCTGATATTTTCCAGCAGATTTCCAGTTTACCGCCAGCAAGAGAGATTGATTTCGGCATAGATCTTTTACCTGGTACGGTCTGATTTTAATGGCTCTGTATCGTATGGCACCAGTTGAGCTGAAGGAATTATATGATCAGATTTCTGAGTTTATGGATCAGAAGTTCATTCGGCCGAGTACTTCACCGTGGGGAGCTCCGGCATTATTTGCGAAGAAGAAGGATGGGACGATGCGTCTGTGCATTGATTACCGCGAGTTAAACAAGACCACGATCAAGAACAAATATCTTTTACCTAGGATCGAGGACTTGTTCAACCAGCTTCGGGGAGCGTAGTTCTTTTCGAAGATTGATCTCAGATAAGGTTACCATCAGCTGAGGATCAAGGAGGAGGATATTTCCAAGACAGCATTCAGGACGCGGTATGGACACTATGAGTTTCAGGTTATGCCGTTTGGTTTGACAAACTCGCACGCAGCTTTTATGGATTTGATGAACCGGATTTTCCGACCTATTCTAGACCAGTTCGTCATCGTGTTCGTGGACGACATTTTGATCTACTCGAAGACTGATGTCGTGCACGGGGAGTACTTGAGAGTTGCATTGCAGATCTTGAGGGAGAATAAGTTGTTCGCTAAGTTCGAGAAATGTGACTTTTGGTAGAAAGAGGTGAAGTTCCTAGGGCATGTTGTGTCCAAGGATGGAATTACAGTAGATCCTTCTAAGGTTGAGGCTGTTGCAGATTGGGTTCAGCAGACTAATGTTACAGTGATTCGTAGCTTTTTGGGATTGGCTGGTTATTACCGCATAATCATCGAGGGCTTTTCGCGGATTGCAGCTCCTTTGACTCGCTTGACGCAGAAGGACGCTAGATTTGTTTGGGATGGCAGATGTGATTCAGCTTTCACTGATTTGGAGAAGAGATTGACTACAACTCCAGTCCTTATTATTCCATCCAGTGAGTAGAAGTACATGGTGTACAGCGATGCTTCGCTCAATGGATTTGGTTGTGTTCTGATGCAAGAGGGGAAGGTTGTGGCTTAAGCTTTGAGACAACTTAAGGTGCACGAGAGGAACTATCCTACTCATGATCTCGAGTTGGCAGTAGTGGTTTACGCATTAAAGATTTGGCGACATTATCTATACGGAGAGAGGTTCAAGCTCTTTTCTGATCACAAGAGTTTGCGGTACCTTTTCTCTCAGAAAGAGTTGAATATGAGGTAGCGCCGGTGGATAGAATTCTTGAAGGATTACGATGTTGACTTGTAGTATCACCCAGGGAAGGCGAATGTGGTGGCTGGCTCTTTAAGCCATTTGCCTAGGGGATTTCTTGCACGTCTGATGATTCGTGAGTGGTTGATGCTTCGTGATGTGGCAGATTTTGGGCTGAGTTTGTGTTCACAGGGTACGGGTGGCTTTATTGCAAATTTGAGAGTTTAACCTTCATTGGTTTTACGGATTATAAAGGCTCAACAGCAGGATGCTAGATTACAGCCTTGGGCCTCAAATATTAGCATACCAGATTGGATAGTTAGTTCAGATGGCAGTATCAGATACAGGGGCAGATTATGCATGCCAGATTCAGAGGTGATGAAGCGGGAGATTTTGAGCGAGGTTCATGGTTCGAGGTATACAATTCATCTAGGCAGTACCAAGATGTATCGAGACTTGATGAGGCATTACTGGTGGGACAACATGAAGCGAGAGATAGCCAAGTTCGTTTCTAGGTGTCTTACATTCCAACAGGTGAAAGCCGAGCATCCAAAACTGGCGGGACAGCTCAAATCTTTACCCATTCCAGAGTTGAAATGGGAGCACGTGACGATGGACTTTATTTCGGGTTTACCGCAGACGAAGACGAACCACGATTCTATTTGGGTGATTATAGACCGATTGACCAAGTCGGCACATTTCATTCCAGTTCGCAAAACTTAGACGGTTGACGAGCTGAACAGATTATATGTGAGAGAGATAGTACATTTACACGGGGTTCCGGTGTCTATAGTGTCAGCTCGAGATGCCAGATTAACTTATAACTTTTGGAAGAGTTTCCAGCGAGCTATGGATACCCGATTAGATTTCAGTACAGTATTTTACCCCCATACCGACGGTCAGATAGAGAGAGTGAACCAGATTCTTGAGGATATGCTTAGGGCTTGTGTTTTTAACTTTAAGGGTAGTTGGGACGAGTATTTACCTTGGGCAGAGTTTCCAAATAATAACAACTTTCAGTCGAGCATCGGGATGGCACCTTATGAGGCTTTATATGGTAGACCTTGCAGATCACAGTTGAGTTGGGCAGAGCTTGGTGAGCAGAGTTTACTGGGGCCAGACTTAGTTCGTGAGACTACTGAGGCAGTCACAATTATCAGGGATCGGTTACGTACAGCACTGAGCCGACAGAAGAGTTATGCCGACATCCGCAGAAGACCTCTAGAGTTTGAGATCGGTGATCACGTTTTGCTGAAGGTTTCTCCGATGAAGAGCGTGATGCGTTTCAGCAAGAAAGGGAAGCTAGCTCCGAGATTTATTGTTCCGATCGAGATTATGGCCAGAGTTGGAGAGTTAAAGTATCGTTTAGCCTTGCCGCCGCAGTTGGACCGAGTTCACAGCGTATTCCATGTTTCCATGCTGAGGAAGTATGAGCGGGATCCGACTCATGTGATTGATTGGGAACCCATAGAGGTTCTGAACGATGCCTTGTATATAGAGCATCTGGTGTATATTTTGGATCGCCAGGAGAAGATTTTTCGCAGCAAGGTTATTCCTTTTGTGAAAACACAGTGGAGTCACCATGGACCAGAGGAGGCTACTTGGGTGTTAGAGGCTGATGTGAGGGGACATTATCCGTAGTTATTCCCTGACTGGGGTGTGTGTTTTATTTCGGGGCGAAATTTCTTTTAAGGAGGGTAGAATGTAGTGACCCGTATTTTTATTTATTTATTAGTATATTAGTATATTATTCATTTTATGCATATTCCTATCCTTTTCAGCATCTGCATTCATTCCGCATATTCCTTCAATCCCTTCTACATCCGTTTGATTCCTTTTGGGGCAGGTTTGGAGTTAGATTCATTTTCAGTATTTTCGGGGGTTCAGTGGTTTTCAAGAGGAGGTAGTTATGTTATGTATTTGGGGACCCTTGGATGGGTTAGTGTTGTTACTGTGTTGTTGTAGTGTTTGGGTGTGGATTGTTTTGTATTCGGGTGTTCGTGTGATTCGGGGATCTTTTGGGATTTTTTAGTAGTCGTTCGAACAAGATTAATCTTCGTTCGAACGAGTCTACTGATCTCCTGAAATTTAGCCCAAGATCTCCTAGTCGTTCGAACGACTTCTGTGTCCATTCAAACACTTCTGTATCCTTTTGGAAACTTCTTTCTCCATTCGCACGAACCCTTTTTTCATTCGAACGACAGAGGCACTTTCCTGGAATTTTTGCCTTGATATACTTCTTCATTCGAACGACTTTCATCTTCGTTTGAACGAGTATGCTGTTGTTTTGTTCCATTTGGGGCTATTTCATTTCATTCTTCTCTCTCTCTCAATTCTCTCTCACTCTCTCTCCCCCAAATCAATCCCCTTTCCCAAATTCGTAGCAAATCCGTTCCCTCGCTCACCGATTCTTCACGGTAATTATCACACTTATCCTTTGTGAGTAATTTCCTATTCCTTTCCGTTCTTTTCTTCCGATTAGGCTTTGGGTTAATTTTAAGGGTTTGGCTTATTAATTGGTTTCCTAGTTTTGTTTGTTTAAATTGTTGTCGTGATTGCCTGTTGTAGCTTGTCTTGTGTTCTGTTTGTTGTATCGCTGATTCTGAGTTTTGTAATTCCGGTCTTGGTTTGGTCAGAACTCAGGTTTATTATCAGGCGAGTATCATCTTCATTTCTAAATTCCTCTACTAGTTAATAGATATTGATTAGAGTAGTACTTTGTGTAGAGAGATGCATGAGATCTAGTTAGGGCTTGTTATCATACTATTTCTCTGTATAATTGTTAACCTATTAAGTTAGTTATTCTGTAACTTGGTTACAATAGTTTGTATTTGGCGTTGGGTTTTGTTAGAAGCTGTTAGTGTGGTATTTCTAGTAGCTGCATTTCTTGTTGTTGGTTTCGGTCTTCTAGAGACTGTTGTAGACTAGTCATTATGATGGTTAAGTTGTTGTTTCATCTAAGTTTAGATGGTGTGACTGAGTCGCTGTTTGTGTTCGGGTTAGTATTGTTTGCCACGCTCTTATGCAGGTGGTCATCCTATTTTTGTTTGTCGGGCTTCGACTGTTGTACTTTTTATCCTTGGGATCTGTTACATTTTTTTAATCATGCCAAACTCTTTTAGCTTAACGAGATCGGATTCATAACAAAGCTCTACATCGGTTGATCTCCAATAGGATCGCAGAAGTCCTGCATCGGGTTAAAATAGTAGGTGAAGAACTGGCTGTGAACACTATCATACCTTATATACCCATCCGGGAGTGTGGGAAGGTATGAGACAGTATGAATTCGGTGTTAGACTTATCCGGGAGTGTGGGAAGGTATGTTCTTGCAAATCATATGACAAGTTATTCTTTATACGGAGTTAGGATCGATTCTTTTTAAACTTTACTCATTTTATCGTATTCCTTTCCAGTTCCTATTCCTTTCCTCCTTTTCTGAGCTGCGTTTTCTTTATTTGTACAAATGGCTAGGGGTGGCAGAGGTGGAGGTCGCGCAAGAACGGTGGTATTCGTGAGGGTTTACGCAGTAGAGCAGTAGCTTGTGAACCAGCAAGTAGTCAGGAGAGTTTGGGATCCGTTATGATCGTTCAAGACGAGCAGATAGCTTCAGAGGCTGGGTTTGGTGTAGGGATAGTACCGGGGGCTCAGATTCATCAGGGTACCCCACCTACTCCAATTATTCCAGAACAGGCAGGCATTTTACCAGTTACGGCTGCTTCCAGTGTTTCAGCAGAGATGAAACAATTTATGGAGGGTTTTGCAGATTATTTTTAGCAAGCTATGAGCCCAGTAGCCAGAGAGCACAGTTACCTAGAGCAGCTCCAGAGATACAAATATCCTACCTTTTTCGGCACGTTGGTTCCTTCCGAGACAGAGGCATTGTTCAAGCCTATTGAGAAGACTTTGGACACGATGAAATGTCCTGATGACCAGCAGGTGACACTTGCGACATATCTACTTCAGGGCGAGGTAGATCATTGGTGGGATACGGCCAAGAGGACCATTGTGGAGACTCTGATACTTTGGGCATCCTTCCTGGATTGTTTCTTCGATCAGTACTTCCCTCAGAGCTACAGAGACGCCTGCATTTCTAAATTCTTTATGTTGAAGCAGGGCGATATGAGTGTTGCTAGGTACGATTAGCGATTTAACAAGCTTTCTCGTTACGTTCTGTTCATTGTTAATGATGAGGAGTAGATGAAGATGAAGTTCCTGAAAGGTCTTCATCTATATTTTAGGAGGTTCTTGATTTCTTCCAATGCTAGTACATATAGAGAGAATTTGTCTAAGGCTTTGGCTTTAGAATAGAACGATGTCCAGGATCATAAGTCCAAGGACTTGAGGGGCCAGCAGAGGCAAGACCAAAGACCCGATAAGTGAAAGGCGTTTCAGACTCAGTACGATAGCTTGGGTTCGAAGAGGCTGAAATTTGAGGGTACTCCAGCTAGAGGTGTGGGCGGACAGTACTTTGAGAGAGCGCAGGTTTCTTCACGTTAGTATGTGTAAGATTTTCTTTGACCAGATAGTTTAACGTTCTGACGTCTATTGCCGTACAACGGTTCGATTTGATGATTGTTCCTTGTATAAATTGAACTACTGATGTGGAGGTCAAAATCGATGACTCGAACTGAGGAATATTAAATATAATTTTAGTAGGGTTTCCTGTATGCTGATAAGATCAAGGATGAGGCTTTGAGTCCGTGCTACGAACTAAGCTATTACAAGACTATTCTCAAACAATAGTACGAGTAGCATCAGGGATGAGTGGTGTTGGCTAAGAAACTCGTGACGTATGCATTTCTTGACGTTGTTGTCTTATTTTTATCTGCGCCACATGCTCATTTGTTAAGGTTGAAAGTTCGCATATAGTTCCAAGATGAAGCATAAGTTCAAGATAAGAAATGAGCCACTACAACCGCCCCCACTCAGCTAACAATATGTGAAATATGGTGGGCGAGTGTTGTTGGTTGAGAAGTATCATTAATGCTGCAGTTAATATCTGGAAATCATCTCTAATGTAAATTTATGAATATCGGCTGGTGTCTTTTGGGATTCCAAGAACCAATGGTTCTAGTCAATATTATTTCATGGGAAATCTTGTTGATGTTGGGAAATTAGGGAGTCACCTTTAATGTAGACCGTAGTATAAAGAAGGTTCTAATTTGTGCATGATGAACTAAGTCTTCTCGAATCTTTGTATTGGAGAACATGGTTACGACAAGGACTCAGGCTTGAGAGTTGAGGATTCGTAGGAAGATGGAAGAATTGCGCTTCAACTAAACCATAGATATTATAATCCGAGTAAGTAATGTTGACCAATCTTCAAATAAACAATAGCTTGTATTCGATTTGTTACTTAATGTTGTGTTCCTTGTTTTGGTAGAACACAAGCCTTTATCTACGCAGGACAAGACAAACCTATTCGACTGTGTTGCTCGAGATCCGGGAGAGCTAAAATAGGTTTTCAGTGAGTTGGGTATCCGTAGAGATAAAAAGGTAGATTTTGCAGTTCCCAAAGTTTAGCAGGCTCAGGAGAAATGAGCTATGGCTGAGGAAAAAACTGTCTTAACTATTGCTTATATTCTTAGTGTTCCACCTCTTGTATCTCAGAGTACCAAACAGAATGCTCGGTGGCCCATGAGGCTAGCTCGGTAGAGTACTTTTGTCACCGGGGTAGCAGCCACGGCACAAGAGATCACAAAGTCTATTTTTGGCAATGTGGCTGAGAAACCAGAAGTAAGTGTGGTTGCTCCTGCTGAGGTCAAGAAGGCCTCGATGAAACGAAAAAGGCATGAGGAAGAGGGTAGTTCTCGAACTAATCCTCATACCACAGCTAAGATGGCAGAGCTGGAGCTGAAATATTGCTCGATGGCTGGGACAGACCCAGAGCTGCTCGATGCGGAGTATTACTAGCATACTTTTGTGGTACATTTTTTTTAAATCCCTAATTGTTTTTGTATTCGGACTAAAAATTATTTTGCTAACTTTGACTCTGTATGTTTGTACTAGCAACACTCAATGGTGCTGAAGGGGGTAAAAAAGTGTTTGGAAAAGAGGAGCCAGGAGTTTGGGGCTCTTACAGTGAAGTTCGAAGTTCAATCTGCTCGCATGAAAGAGTTCAAAGATTAATCTGCTCGTGTATAGGAGCTCAAAACTTAGCTCAAGCTGGGGAAGGAGAACAAAGCTGAAGAGGTTAAAGCGGCTGCAAAGCTCGCTGAAAAGTATTCAGATCTGGTAGAGCATGATGATGTGATGTCAAAATTTGTGGAGGCCCTTAAAGTGAAATGAAATCAGTTCATCCAATCCTATTAAGATTTTGGATTGAGTTTAGCTGATGTAGAACTAGGCCGGGTTGGAAGGTACAAGGAAATTGAGTTCCCTTCAGAGGTTCTAGAGACAGTGATGGCAGACGCTGGTGTTTCTCTGGAGAAGGTGTTGGGGTTTCCATCAGAAAGTGTTTAACCAATTCAAGTAGCTAAAAAAAATTAGATCCTCCATCTGAGGTAGAAACTAATAAGAATCTCTAAACCTTCTGTGTTATTATATATTTGATTTGATGTAGTTTGTGAGATATCAAAGTGATAGTACTCTGCATTTGTTAAAGTTGGAATGATGATTTGAAACATGTTTGTTTTGGAGGTCTGTATTATAACAAAATATTTGTACTCTATGTAGAAGATAGAGCGACTGAGAAAAATGAACTCCGAACTGGAGAGATCGTTGAGTAGAGCGAGGGATTTTGTGGCTCGTATTCAACCGATACTAAATAAAACTGAATATGAGAGAAGAAAATTTTAGTTGAATTCAGAGAAAACTTTTAAAGAGTTATATGATCTTCAATGTATATATGGTAAGATAAAAATAAAATTGGTTGAGGTGTTAAGGAAGGAAGAGGAAAGGGGGTTATTAGTTCAAAAACCAAAAGAGTTGACCTGTTTTAACAACCCGAGTGATAAGGCTAGGTTTTAAAAGTATGTTAATAGCTTTGACATTGTATTTTGAGGTCTAATTAGATAGTGAACGAGGGCTAGAAGAAGCTTATGTAGAACTTTTGAAGGAAAGAGGCGTAGCTCCGGACCCAGCTCGAGTTATGTTTTTAGCTCAAGAAGCACGTAATCGTCATAGTTTATATGCGAGAATGTATTCTGCTCGAGCTGGTGCTCGAGTTATGTTTTTATTTGATGTGTTTGGCTTTATGTTGGATCGGAGGGCTATGAGAATTATATTTTTCAGGATAAAGAAAGAGCAACTAAAGGTTCAAAAGTGATTAAAGGGTGAATTAAAGGGGTTACAGGATGAGTTATTGCAACGCGTGGAATAAAAAATATCTTTAGCAATGCGGCTATCGAATGAAATGGTTGTTCGAATGAAGGTAGAAGCAAATTTGAGGGCTTTAGGTGTATTACAGAAAGATACGCGTCAGCAGCGGCACAAAATGTAAATGACTTTGAAGGATCATCTACATCTGTTGTGAGCAAAAGTTATTATTCGAATAGAACATGAGCGTCATATAGACAGTGTTATTGATTTTTATGGGGGAGAACTGTCTTGGGTAGAAAACAAATTTATGAAGTTCACGACGGGATGTGGGTAGGATTTTGATATAGAGAATGCCAAGGCTGAGAATATATGGTTTACCAAAGGTGATGGAGAAATTGTTGGTGATAAACCTAGGTCGAGGGAACTGTCACCAGAAGAGGGTGAGGAAGCCTGATATCCCGATAGCAGCGTAAACAACGTCTGCAGGAGGTGGTGAACTTTACCATTCCGATAGATGTGCAATTAACAAACAAAAAGATTTTGAGAGATAAAGGGAAGTCTTCTCATTCCTTGAAGAATCGAAAATAGGGTATTCTCGGTTTTCTTTTATCGGCCCTACATATGTGTTAGATCTTTGAATACTATTATTGATTATAAATAAAATTTATTCTCTATGATAATTAATGAAAAAGTGTATCGATATTACTTAGATACCATGTTCTTGATTTAAACTTGTTAACTATGATATGTAATCTGTTGGTATAATCAAATTGTTATAAATGAAAACTGTGATGACAGGTGGAATTGGTAGCTATTCAAAGTCAGCATGACGCGTTTCATGCCCAAAATGAACAACTGAACACTGAGCTAAGTTCGAGTCAGTTCGTACTAAAAAGTTCTACTTAGTTAGTAGAAAGAACGTAGGTGGAGATGGTGAAAGAGCAAGACGTTGGAGCCCGATTGTTCGAGGATCTATAAAAGAAAAAGGCAGATATAGCCAATGGATTGAGAAAGATAGTGGAGTAAAGAGAAATTATTAGAAAAAAGAAAGAGGTTTGATTACAGGTAGCTCGAGGTAAGCGAGTCAGCAGGGAGTAGAGTTGACATCTGCTCGAGTTCGTATTACAGGACTATTGGAATAATTAGATGAGGAAGGTAAGAATGTGAAAGACTTACAATTCTAAGTAAATGTGCTTGAAGCGGAGGTAGTTGATACGCGAGCGCAGCTTCTAAGTATGAAGTGTTATGGCTAGTTGCTGACACTCTGATAAAGAAGATGGAAGAGGCTCATAATAGACAGAATGAAAACATAAATGCGGCTTGGAACAAAGTAGTTACTCTAGAGCATACCATACAAGGGTTGAAGTTAAATATCTAGGAGCACCAGGATGAGAATACGAAATTGCGTAATGCAAATACAAAGTTAGACGCTGGTTTATTGCAGGCGGAGATACGTCTTAATGAAAGAAGGGTAGAATGGAAGAATTGTGAAGCGGAACTTGTTGGGTCAATGTCTTTGATTTATCATTTGGATGAGTTCATGACAATGCTAGAGTCTTAGAATTCTACAGTGCTGGATGAGAAACGATGAGTAGAGAAGCATTGCGATCAGTTGAAAACTTTGTAGAAGGAAGCTCAAACTAAACTTAGCAAGCTTATTCTGTCTAAACAGGTGAAGATTAAAGCAGGTAATGTATATGAGAGAGTTATGACAACAGTGATTTTATTCATTGCATCAGAATTCTAGAGATTAAAAGAAGAAAGTAAACTGGTGTATGATGTTGTAGTTGGAAAAATTGTGTAGTGTGACATGGAGGCAATGCGGTATGAGTATCAAGGTCCCATGGTAGCCAAAATTGGAGTTCTGAGACAGAGTATAGTTAGAGATGGAAAGAAAATCGTTATGGGGAAAATGCCAGAGTTTATGCATCAACGGATATACAAGGACTTTGCACTTGACGTTGCGGGACCTTCTAATATAGGTGATGGCTCGAGTAATAGCTCTAGTGAGGAGTAACGATTGTGAGGATGCGCTATGTATACTAATGCATATAATGTATGAAAATAGGAAGGTCTAGAATAATGATTTATACTAACCTTTCGCTACATTAACAATACCGTATTAGTTGAACATCAGTTGTATAGGATGGTCGCCAGAGGTTATCGGTCGTAGAGGAGCATAGATGGCAGATCGGTTTAGTTGAAGCCATAAATGATTCGTAACGTAAGAGGTGATTGATTTGGTCGGAGCAAGGAAGGATCTATAATGTAAATAAATGATCAATTTTTCCAGAGCAATAAACGATCTGTAATGTAATAGATGATCAGTTTGGCCAAAGCAACAAAAAATCTATAATGTAATAGATGATCAGTTTGGCCAAAGCAACAAATGATCTACTAAGTAATAGATAATCAGTTTGGCCAAAGCAACAAACGATCTGTAATGTAATAGATGATCAGTTTGGCCAAAGTTATAAATGATCTACAATATAATAGATTATCATCTTGACCAAAGTAACAAATGATCTGTAATGTAATAGATGATTAGTTTGGCCAAAACAACAAATGGTCTATAACCTGTATATAGATGTACTTGTTTGATATATTAGAGAAGTACTATAGTATAGGGCAATCGAACACAAGTATTTCATTAGTGTAAGATTGACGTACGATGAATGTGTTAGATAGAGTACTGTATAAAATAGTAGAAAATACTCAGATGTATGGGGATCGAGCATAAATCTTTCATTGATGTAAGATCGTCATACAAGATAATAGATTGATTTATAGAAAAGTACGTTGTGATGTATTTTTATCGGCGATACAATTTCAATCTCCTCGTGTTCCAAAGATTAGGGATTCGATCTCCATATTTAGTGGCGAGATCGTAAGAACCAAGGCAGCTCTATCCGACAATAACAAAAGGGCCTTCCCAATTTTTGGACAGTTTCCCAGCGCTTACTTCTTTTATGTGTTTGTGGATTTCTTGTATGACGAGATCTTGGATTTTGAACTCTCTGTGACGAATGCACTTATTGTAAGATTGAGCTAGAGTTTGGTGGTATCTTCCCAAATTCATGATTGCTCTGTCTCTAGTCTCTTCAATCTAATTAATATTACATGCCAACCGGTTCTCGTTCTCTTCATCCGTCATGGTATGATCGGGTATTGGGTAATAATATAGAGTGGGGATGATTGCTTCTGTACCATATGCTAGTAAGAACGGTGTGCATCCAGTTGATACCCGAGGTGTTGTGCAATATGCCTACAGTACATGTGGTAGTTCTAGGACCCAATTACCCTTCTTCTCCGTCAAACGTTTTTTTGATCCCATCCACTATAGTTCAATTAGCGATTTCTGCCTGGCCATTTCCTAGAGGGTAATATTGATTTGAAGGGGAGTGGATGATATTGTGTTGATTGAGGAACACAATGACTCCGGAGCCAATGAACTGAGGTCCATTGTCGATTCTAATGAGATGGGGGCAACCGAATTGGATAATGATAGTTTCCTAGATGATTTTGATGACTTCGTCTTCGCATGTGCGGTATAGAGGGACAGCTTCTACCCATTTTGTGAAGTAATCTGTCGCTACTATGAAGTGTTTCCTTTTGCATGGTACCGTGGGGAATTCTCTTACAAGGTCGAGGGCCCATCTTTTAAATGACCAAACAACGTTGCTGGAATAGAGTTCCAAGGCTAGAGCTCGAATTTGGGGGCCACATCTTTAGCAGGCATCACACTTGCTTGGGAGTTCAATGGCTTGAGCTTTCATCTTGGGCTAAAAGACTCCTTGAGTAAGAGCTTGATTTGTGAGAGATCGTCCTGCTGCATGGGAACCACAAGTCCCCTCATGGAGTTTGTATAGGATCTTTTGAGCTTCTTTATTCAACAAATATTCAAGGTACAGTCCTGTGACCAAAATTTTGTAAAGGAGACCGCTGTCCACGATATATCGCTTAGCATTATCAAGTACGTGTCTCTTCTCTGAGGGATCCATAAGGAGTTAACCGTCAAATGTGCTTTTAGACCCAATATACTTAAGGTAAGGCCATCTCTAATCGTCCTCATCTTTTTCAACGCCCCTAGTATTGACAGAATTCAAGTTTATGATGTTAATGCTGGGGGTGGATAATACTTTGATCTTTAGATAACGTGCTTCTGTACCAAGTATTCCTGCAAGGTACGCGAGAGAGTCTGAATGTTAATTTTCTCCACGCGGTAAATGTTCGATAGTAATTCTTTTGAATCTGTTCATTATGTTGGCTACTGTTGTTGGGTAGTCAAACATTTCTCCGTTCTTCTAGAACTTTTCTATGTAATGGGTCACAATGAGTAATAAATCTGTGGAGACAGATAACTCGGAGACTCCAATCTCTAGAACCATATCTAGGCCTTGAATCATTACTACATACTCAGCCTCATTAATGGTTGCTTCAAAATTGAGCCTGGCTACTTTCTCGATCCTGTCATTAGAAGGTGTGATAAGTACAATTCCGATACCAGATCCTGCTGGTCCAGAAGATCCATCAGTTAAAAGATGTCATTCCTTTTGAGTTATTCAGTCTGACTTTTCTTTGAAGTGTTCCTCATTGTTATCTGTACTGTCATCTTCCCAGTCAGGATCTTCTACTAGGAAATCTGCTACAGCTTGACCTTTTTCAGAGTTTCGTGGTTCAAAACGGATGTCGTGTTTACCAAGAGTGACCGACCATGTTTGTACTTATCTGGACTTTTCCCGTTTTGATAAGATCTCTCGTAAAGGGTAATTTGTCACCACTCAAACCGAGTGTGCTTGAAAATACTGTCTCAACTTTTACGATGTGTACATGAGAGCTAAGAGTAATTTCTCGATCTTGATATACCAGGACTTTACAGGAGTGAGAGTCTTACTGATAAAATAGACAGGTTTTTCTATCTTCCCATCAAGTCGAATGAGGATAGAACTTAAAGAATCTTCAGTAACCGCAAGATATGTTGTGAATTCTTCCCCTTTGTTTGGTGCACTCATTACTGGAGGCGATCCCAAGTAAAGTTTGAGCTCCTGAAAGGCTGCTTCACACTCTGTTGTCCACTTGATCTCAAGATCCTTTTTAGACATCTATTTGGTTGTTCCTTCATGTAAAAGGTTGAGCAACCATCGATATCGATCTGAAGACTTCAAAACAAAATAATTTATTGCGGCGATCTTGCCTGTTAACTTCCGTATGTCTTTCTTTATTTTTGACGAAGGCATAGACCGTAAAGCGCGAATACGATCTGGATTAACTTCTATACCTCTCTTACTGATTAAATGTCCTAAGAATTTTCCTGACTCGACCCCGAACTGGTACTTTTCAGGGTTGAGCAACATCTTGTAGAAAGCTGGGAATTTCAAAAGTAGTGTGCAAGTATGTCATATGATTCTCCTTTTCAAGGCTTTTACGCAATATATCATCAATGCAGACTTCCATCATTTTTCTGAGGTGATCTTTGAATATTTATGTCATCAACAGTTGATAAGTGGCTCCAGCATTCTTAAGACTAAAAGGCATGACCTTATAACAGTACAAGCTATGTTCTGTAATGAAAGTTATCTTCTCGTGGCCATCAGGTAGCATAGGTATCTAATTGTATCTTGATGCGACATCCATTATGGACAGGAGTTCGTATCCCACAGTAGAATCGAGCAGATGGTTAATGATAGGAAGTTGAAAACTGTCATTTGGAGTATGTTTGTTGAGGTCCGTGAAATCCACGCATACTCTGATCGTGTCGTTCTTTTTTGGGGCTGCCACAATGTTTGAGATCCATTCTGGGTAATTGGCCTTTCTGATAAAGCCAACTTTGATGAGTTTGTTAATCTCTTTATTTACTTCTTCTCAGAGTCTCGATGTTAAGGTCCTCAACTTCTGTTTGACAGCTTCAGCTTTATCCTTTAAATTGAGCTTGTGGCAAGCAAGATTAGGATCAATACCCAGCATTTTGTGAAATATCCAAGAGAATAGATCATTCAAGTCTTTAAGGAACTGAATGAGGACATCTCATTCTGCTATTGGCAAAAGAGTGCTAATGTATATCCCAAATAACTGGATTTTGTATTGATAACATAAAAGATAACGTCGAGTGTCACAGGTCCTGCACGGATATTAATATTATTGGGCTGTACTTTGTCAGCTAGTCCTATCTGATCAATCGTGCTTTAAAAAAGTAATTTAATAGTACACCCAATATCTATCATCATTATGTGAAGCACCACATTTCGCATTTTCAGCATGATCACCAAAGTATCATGGTGAGGATAGTTGATATGATGAACATCACAGTCGTCGAAAGAAATTCCTGTACGTTGAGAACTGGAAACGGGAAGTAAAAGATCTTCTTTGCCTTTCATGGACAGGTCATAACATTGGTTGACCCGTCGTTTCTTAGTTCTGTTCGATTGGTTGACGATCTAAGTCTCAACGAAGCGGCAGAGCGATATATGGTATAAGTGTTTCTATTATGCCGGTTCTTCGGTTTGTACGGCCTCTGTAATAAGTTTATAGCTCCCATTCTTGTAGCTTTCAACGTCTACAATGTACTCATGCATTCGTCCATCAGCGAAGATATATTATAACAACTGCGGTAAGGCGAAGCAGTGTTCTGTTTCATGATGTCTGACCTTGTGGTGAATGCAATATGGTTTATTCTCAATGAGTTGGAGATATTGTGCATTGCAGAAAAATTAATCCTTCTGAAGTATAGGATAAATGCTGACTATGGTTACATTCATCTTGGGAAGGCAAGGATTGGGAAAGTTATTCCCCTTTCGAGGTCACCCGTCGTTAGATTTTATCTGTTTCCTGTCTCTTCCCTGATCGGCAGTACGATTAAAGTCCTGGCAGGCTAACTGATCTTGAGTTGTTAATGTTGACTTCTAGGGTTTCTGTCTGTCAGACACCATTCTTTCCAAGTCGATATAACCGTTGACATTTTCGATCATGTCTTCCAAAGTTGTTAGTTTGTTAAGGATGAGGTATTCCTTCACCTTTCCATCAACAAGTAACACATTGGTGAAAGTCGAAATGGTAATCTTTTGGGCGAGCCGATCTACTCAAGGCTAAAAATAGAGTATAGATTCTCTTCTTTGTCTCTGTTGTGCGAGTAATTCTTGACGAAGAGTTCTCGCAGCTGTTCAAAAGTTGTGATAGATCCTTCAGGTAGTATGTGGAACTATCGCAGAGGTTCTCCGGACAAGCTGGTAGGAAAGAGCCAGCAGAGAATGTGGTTGGACGCAAAATATTGGCCTAAGGCGTCTGAGAATTCTTGGACGTGCTCCACTGGATATATTATTTTGTATTTGCGGATCTTTGGAGTATAGAATTCGGTAGGGACTTCGCCATCCAAAAGCTCATGTGCGAGCGGGCTCTTCTGTAATCTATTGCGGATTCCTTTAGTCGGGGTCTGAGCTTCGAGCATTTCTTTAATTCATCTCTCGACATGTTCCTGAGTCATGTATTGTCGAGCTGCGGTGGTCAGGCGGGTGACACGTCCTTCTCCAGAATTATGGTCGCCATTCCCTTCACTTAGATGTTCTTTTATTAGGACTTAAACTCTTCGGGATGGATTTTCAATTTGTCTGACTCCCGTCGGGCCGCCATCTACTTCCTGGTAGGCCTCCTAAATTAGGATGGGCTCCATTTCCAGTTGATGATGGTTAGATCGAAGCGCAGCTCCTATATGATTATCTTTCGGGGGAGGTCATATTCTGTCATGAACAGAAATTCGCAAGCCTTCAGGTTGTACGGCTTTGTTCTTCTGGGCAGCGACTTGCTGACCCAGTAAAACCTTCAGTACGTCCTATACGCTCGTCAGCTATTGCTCCAAAACAGTACGTCTTTTGATTTTAGAATTTAAGGTGGTCCGCAGATCTGCTAGCGCGGCATTGTCTTCTACTTGAACTATTGGCATACTATGAGCTGGAGGTGAGATTTTAAAGGGAAATGATCAGCGGTTTCTGAGATAATGGGTTTGAGAACTTTGTTCCCACAGACGACGCCAAATGTAATGGCCTAATTTCGGGATTCGGTATTAGCCTTTACACCAAATGTATCTAAAACACTCAAGAACATTAAATAATAATCAACAAAATAATTTAACGTGGAAAACATTTGAATAGGTTAAAAACCATAACCTCTCTTGAGGATTTTGAAAAAGGGAAGATGATCTTATTGAAGTTGTTAACTTATTACAATGAGCACTCTGAGTTTATGGAGTTTCGTAGTAGGGATCCCTCTATTTAGAATTGCCTCTCCCTAATCTGCAGTTCTCTGGTATATTTATAGGTCTTATAATATGACCATTTAATGAACATTAATATTCTTAATGGTGGACGTTACAAAGTATATGTAAGATATTTTTTGACCAGATAGTGTAACGTTCTGACCTCTGTTGCTGTACAACGGCTCTATTTGATGATTGTGCCTTGAATAAATTGAACTGTTGATGTAGAGGTTGAAAGCGATGACTCGAACTGAGGAAAATTGAATATAATTTTAGTAGTGTTTCATGTATGCTGATGTGGTCGAGGATGAGGATTTGAGTTCGTGCTACGAAATAAGCTATTACAAGACTGATCTCAAGCAATAGCATGAGTAGCATCAGGGATGACTGGTGTTGTTTAAGAAACTTATATTGTATGTGTTTCCGGATGTTGTTGTCTTATTTTTTATTGTGCCACGTGCTATGTTGTTGAGGTTGAATGTAGTTCAAAAATGAAGCATAAGTTTGAGATGCGGAATAAGCCACTACAATCGCCCCCTCTCAGCCAATAGTACGAGTTATACCTTGGCATCTCATTTTTTTACGTTTATAGTGGCAGGTTACGAGTTACATCTTGGAATCTCATTTGTTTTAAATGATAAAGCCTTTTTTTGTTTAGACTAGAGTTCCAACGGTCATTTTGTGATCATAATTTTGACGTGTTCACTCATCAATTTGAGATTTTACCTAACATAACTCATTTGGTATTAATTGGGCCTTTGGTGAATTGTAGCCTTATTCTGAATGTTTTATGTATGGTCCTTGATTAAAGTAATATGGTAGTGTTATAAACATCTTGGCATGTACTCAATCATCTTCTAAAAATATCACGCTTCATTAATAACTTATTGCATTACACATGCACTTCATCTTGTGTGTAAATGTCAAAAGAGGAACCTATTACACATGGGTCGCTTTGATACTTGGGGCGATAAATCCCCCAAAATAATAGCTTTGGTGGATCCCATTTATGATTCTTAGTTGGTCCGATGGGATTGATATCTTGTGTCGTTATAGTCTCCACCTTCACTCTTTATGATCACATTTATGGGCCATCTACCTATAAGTTTGTCCACATTTATCCGTAAAGCAACTTGCTGGTATGATATAAAGAGAAGTTGCATATTCTAATCCTAATTACTTGTCCTCCTTTTTATTCTCCAAGTTTTCTTCTTTTGAGTCTTCATGGTGTTGTGAGCAGATCTAGGTGTTAGCTTGTAAAGTGGTTCAAAAGCCACATTGTAAAGGGAAAAGTAAACTTTTATAACGTAATCAGTAATTGCAATTGCATACAAAATGAGAAGTCAACGTTCTGGTAGTTCAAGTAATGTTGACATGTTAGGCATCTCAAAATTTCTTTGTGCTTTCATCCTTAATATATGGTTATTATCTTGTTATTCGCTAAAATTGTGAGGGGGCAGACTTCAATTCATGCTTGTTTCATTTACTATAGTCTCTCATTGCAGATTGGAGAATTTTCTATTGACAACCGGGCAGGCATCAACCGAATCTTGCACCGTATTAGTGCTATCAAAAATCGTAAGGGTACAATTATAGGCTTAACCTACTGTGTAGGTCGGGCAATCACAGGAAGTGCTAATATAGTGCAGGATTTGGTTAGTGATGGGTCTTCTTTATTGCTCATTAGTTCTCCAGGAGTTAGAAAGACCACTATTATAAGGTTTTTTTACGTACTTGTTACAAACAGACAATAACTTTCAAAAATCATCAATAATTATTTTGAGTAAAATTTGCGAAGTGTCTCATTTCCTGCAATGGGGTCTAGTCAATGAAGTAATTACTCAATCAAAGTCATTTGTTACTTTATATAGAAGTATCTTCATTAACTGTATAACTATTGGCTTCTGTTAACCCCTAAAAGAAGACAGCTACTTCATTCTCTTAAAATAGTTTGTTTGATTATGCTATTGTTCTTTCATATAGGGTCAATCCCCCATTTGATGGATTTATATCCAAAATGCACAATTTTGATTCAATCAATCTCTAGTTATTAGATATATTGGACTATTAGTTCATTTTAGTTAGACCAGTTGGGGAATTATTGGATCAATTTTAGCAAGCCCTTCGTATAGATTTTCTCTTATTTTGTTGTAGATTTAGACCATACATGATATAAATGCTCTACACATTGTTCTTTCTCTCCCCGTCCTCTTTTTTTATTTATAATTTACACTGTATTAGAGTAGATGACGTTACTGGCACCCTAGAAGAGAGTTCTGATATTTTTTCTTGAAAAATTAAACTTTAAGACATGGTGATGGTGATGGTAACTATCTTTGATATATGCAAAGTTTACCACTTTCATATAACTTTTGCTCTATGAAACATGGTCAAAAACCTATTCTTTATGACATGGTGATGGTAATTATCTTTGATATATTTAAGTCAATTCACTTGATGTTTTGGTGAGATATTTACGTTTTGGTTATGGCTAAGCACAAATACATTCCTTTCTGCATTTCCTAAAGTTCAATACTGACCACTCCAACCCAATATGCATAATTTATCATTTTGAACTCGTCTGCGGCTCAGGGAATCACAGTTGAAAAAAGCTTGAAGAATTATAAAGCTTCTATGAAATTTACTCTTATAGGAGAAAATAGGTTGTCTGCCCTTGCTAGAACCCAAAGATCCATGATTTCACTTTGTTGGTAAGGGTAATTTTTGAACCATTTTTTCTACTACTTGAGGAATAAAATGTTGCATCTATATCTCAATTACTAACTAATTTTTTTTCTTAGGTAAAACCATTTTTAACTTCGCCGCTGGAACTATATGGTTTCATTGCCGGTTCCAAGCCCGGATAAAGGAGGAGGGAGAAGGATAACAGTTCGTCGTACGTCGTAATTGCATAAGGATTACAACTCTTCATATAGTTCTTGGGTTATTGTTCAAGTTGAAATCTCGGATAAGGGACATGCATTTGTTCAAGTATGAAGTTGGTCTACTTACTATTTTATTACTTTACTGTGAGTTGTTATTGTTTAGCCATTATTCAGATAGGTCTATTGTAGTCTTCGTTGCTTAATGAGGTATCTCTATACAAATTTGACAAACCTTGATATTTTTTGATCCTCTGAGAATCTTTGTTCTCTCATTCAACTTTTCAATTTCAAGTTGTAAACGATTGCCTTTTACAGCAATTGTTTTGTATCTTAATTAAAATAGTTGATTGTAACTTGGGTTTCTCTTGTAGTTAGAAAGCAATTGTATTTGAACTTGAGAGACAGTTAGATAAAGAATGAAATCTAAGAAGGGAAGAACATGAAAAATCTCTGGCGGATCAAAGGGATGCATTGCAAAGAGCTTACTCAGAAGCTCAAGTAGACTTAAAGAGACAAATGGATGCCTCTTCGAGACAAGAAAGAGCTTAAAAAGTAATTAATAAACTTCAGGAGTGAATTCTACTTCATCCCTATAATTAGAGATATCTAAAATGTTGTCAATACATGGTTCCTGAAATATTGTGTTAAATATGTTTGTTTTTTTTTGTTTTTTTTTTTTTCACGTTTCCCAAAATTTGAAAAAGAAAAGCCGCTTACTTGAGGAAACCTTGAGATCCAAACTGGTATGCCTCATTTAAATTTCATTTTATACTATTGAATCTCTATATTAACTAAAGAGGCTATGTACTTTTCCGCATCAAGGAGGACACACGGGAAAGGTTGGTTATTTCAAAAAAGAAAGTTCGTCAACTAAAGGCCCGAGTTCAAGAAGAGCAGCAAATTTCTGCAAATATCAAAAAAGTATGCCCTGACTAATACCACTTAGTTTGCAAAATTATAGACAAGTTCCCACCATAATTTCTTGGCCAATATTGTTACTTCATATATCTCTTAGTAGTTCTGACAACAATGATTTATGATTTTAGGTTGAACCATAGCTAGAAAACCCTGGATTATAGTTATCTTTCTCTTGTGCCAAAGAAGAATTTTTCATTTTCATCAATCACAAGTGAGCACTAAGATTACGAAGACCTGGTTATTGCCTCTATATTTCTATATTACAGTAGAAAACTTCTTTTATTCCTAGAGATACAAAGTCGTATTACTATAAATGAAAGGGTGGAAAAAGTAAAAAACAAAGAAAAAATAATTTAACTGCGATATTCAGTACATGGGCTTTAATTTATTGATGTAGGAAAACAAGGTTCGTCCCAAAACTTCTTTAGACAAACACCTGCAGCTTCATCCTTTAACAAGATAGCCTGCTCTGCAAGGAGAGGTAGACCGTCCCTGCGCCACTGCGCTGTAACCACCATGTAATAGAAGCGAACCATCTAGTAGTAGTCGTCATCAGCCTCCTCTACCTCCTCATACTTCATACCTTGGTAAGTAGGACACAAGAATGGGAGTAGCCTCTCAAAATAGTGAAACTGGAGCTCCTATATTTTAACAAGAACTTTGGTTTTATGGGGATTGACTCCTAGTTGTCACCATCCTCACTTGCAAAAGAATCTAAGAAGAAGAGAGTACTTATAGGAGAATCTAAGAAGAAGAGAGTACTTGCTGAATAATAGGCATCAGGAGACAAAGGCAGATACTGATAGCAGGGATTACATTAAAGCTAAGAATGAATTCCAATGCACTCATCATTAAAAGGAACATTTTTTGGGAACTCCAACAACCAACTGCAACAGTCACAATAATTACATCTGCTCAATCTCCAACAGTACATTAAAATTCCAACATCCAAGAAATCTACATCAGCAATCCATCATTTAAATTGTCAAAAAAGCAATTTCAATATCCAAAGAAACAAGCTCAATTGGAACTTCTCAACTCAAGATACCAGTGCCTTCAGTTGAGAAGGGGCGATTGTAGGGACCTATCCCTCGAGATGGGGTAACAACAAATAGTATAATGCTAGACTCGCGCAAAATGTACACCCCATTAACATTGACACCAGGACCACGAGCTGAGAAGGAACGCGGCTCAAGCACTCCAAAAAAACATAATGAGTTAAAGATACCTGTCTCCCACGAACTATCGGTTCCATAAATAACCTCCACTTTACCTCCATTTCATAAGAACGTGCTAACATATGGTAACGAACTGATAATAAGGTCTACAAAATGGACAAGATGTAGAGGAGAAAGGGACAAAAAATTTCTGGCTCTTAAGATTTAAAATTTGAGTCAAGTACATCAATCTCAAACAATAAAGTTATTTTTACTAAATCCTAAAACTGAGGTCGTGCTTTTTTCTTATTCAGAGGTTCTCACGCTAATTTATATTCTTTGTTACTATATTTGTTTTACAGGTACATTTGGTGTAAAAGGTCATTCAAACTACGAAATTGGGCCCTTATATCCTACTTCTAAGCACATCGCATAAGGGTGATCACGAGCTAACCCCTTATAAAGGTCTTAGCCAAGAGATAAAAATTGAAAGGAGTACAAAAATGGTCCATCTACCTCGGGAAACATGATATTACTTTCGAAAAGAAAATATTTAAGAAGGGCCAAACAGTCATTAACTTTCTAGCAGATTTTCCAGCAAATGACGTAGACAGGGAAGAACACGAGGATGACATCTTAGAAGTGCAAATCGAATAATCAGACCCTTGAAACCCAAACCCAGATTGAAGAATATTTACCGATGGCTCTGCTGGCCTAAATTATTCTAGCATATGCATTATGCTAGATACACCTTCCAATAATCGACTAAAAAAAGGCATCAAGCTAAACTTCAAATGCACCAACAATGAAGCTGAGTATGAAGCCTTAATTCATGGTTTAGACATGACCCTTGAGTTGGGCATGCCTAAGTTGGCAGATTTTACCGATTCACAGCTGGTCCGAAGACACTACACTCGAGAGAATCGGGCAAATGGTTGAATGGAACAATACGCTGAACTCCTCCGCCAACGCCTGGATCACTTCCTAGAGAAATCATCAATCACACATTATCTACGAGATGAAAATAGACACGTCGATACTCTTGCATACATAGCTACCATGTTAGGCCAATCCGAACCCAGAGAGCTCAACAACGAGGTACTCGAACACCCAAGTATTGACAGGATGGAAATTAATACCATCAATATTGGGGGCGAGAGCATCGATCCCAAGGATTGACAAACCCCCTTCCTGGCCTATTTTAACCAAAACATCCAACCCGAAGACCCAAGAGAAAAACAATCCTTGTTCGAAAACTGCTAAAGATACTCGATACTTAAATATGAACTACACAAAAGGACACCAAACGGGGTAAATCTCAAGTACATATCCCAGAAAGAGTTTGAAAGCTGCTAACGATCTATGGCACTGCTAGGGCTGTACAAAGAACCCGTTAACCCGTGAAATTGACCCACATCGATCTGACCCGATCGATTCGGTTCGGTTCGGTTTTGCAAAACAATCGGGTCGGTTTCGGTTCAGGATATATGAACCCGATTATAGTCGGGTCAGTTTCAGGTATTGGTATTTTGTACCCGACTAGACCCAAACCGACAATAAACAATTATAATGTCTCCCTTGCCCTAGTCGCCTCCTTTATTCCCCCCCCCCCCCCTCTCTCTCTCTCTCCATTAAAGCCAACCTTTAGCTTCAATTTTTTCTTAAACTCTCTCTTCTTTAACTGTAAAGATAGAGACATTCCATCCATTTAAGCCAACCAACCCTAAAATTCATATATCTATCAATTGTGGCTATGAATCTTGCGATATTGGATCCGAACAACAACAAAGCACTCATTAAAACCTCAATCACTTTGGAAGCTTTCAATTTTCTTAATCATGGTTTCTATATAGGGATAAATGATGTACCATATCTAAGGTTTGCCTTAAAGCTTCCAAACATTTGTTTATCATTGATCTGTTAATGTTATTGCTCGCAATGGTGTAGTTTTTATAAGAGATTTATGGAAGATAAGAACCTGAGATAGGGACCCGGACCGACCCGTCAAATCCAGTTTGGTATCGGTCTGGGTTTTGTACTTGGCCAGCTCAGTTCTGGGTTTATAAATTAAATACCCAATCGTTCTGGTTCGGATCTGGTTTAGGGCTAAACCTGGGCTGATCTTACCCGTGTACAGCCTTAAGCACTACGCAGTCACACAGGGTCTATTTTGGCCAAACATGAAAAAGCAAGCTGAAAATTACATGAAGTATTGTAATAAGTACCAGAGATACAGGCATGATATCAAGAGCCCTTCACAAGATCTCCATTATAGCTAGGTCTCCTGGCCATTTAAATGATGGGTCATCGATCTAATTGGCCTCTTTCCCAAAGCTTCGGGTAAGAGAGAGCATGTCCTCGTGGCCACAGATTAATTGACAATATGTCAAAGCAGTCCCATTCTGTAAAACAAGAGAAGAAGTAGTTAAGTTCTTGTGGGATAACATAATTACACGATTTAACTGCCCTCACATGATCTGATGCAACAACGGTCTACAATTCGCTAAAAACAAGTTTAAAACATTCTTAAATAGGTATAACATCATTCTATCTCCCTCTACACCTTACTACCGACAACGAAATGGCCAACTCGAAGCTATAAACAAAACTATAGTCAATGGCCTTGAGAAGCGTATCAACAATAAGAAGAGGTGATGGGTACAAGAGCATCAACACGTCCTATGGGCCTGTCGCACAACACCAAGAAAAGCAACGGGCTATACTCCTTTTCTCCTCGCATGCGGAATAGAGGCAATTCTACTAACATAGTTCAAAGTCCCCATAAGAGACTCCGACCTCCAAGATAAAGAAAATGAGTTCCAACTCGGTTATAACATGTTTTGGATCGAGAAGATACGGGATAGAGCCCTGACTAACCTTGGCCGATACCATAACTCAGTGATAAAGTCCTACAACAAAAGGGTTCATCCCAAATTTTTTACAATCGGAGACTTAGTCATTCGACGAGTCACCCCATCTTCTGAGCCCTAAAATGTTGGGAAACTAACCGAATCTTGGGAAGAACCATACGTCGTTTATGGCAAAATTAGCAATGGGTCCTATTATCTAATAACCGAAGATGAAGAACCTCTACCGAACCCCTGAATCACGATACAGTTCCTTCACGACTATTAAAGACAATCGTAAATACTTTCCATGGTTGTAACCACAAAATTTTGTATCAATAAAAAACATAGTTTTTAGCCATTTTTATTTCGCTTGTTTCATATATAATACTCAATCTTCATAAACTTATTGATTTGGGCAAACCTAAGTATCACGTCAACCCTTCGACCTAACTGATACTTGGGGGCGACCTTGAAGTTTTTTAAAGTTCCTTGATTTTGGCAATCCCAAGTGGTATGAATAATCGAAAGAATAAACACATGGGGGCGACCTCGGAATTAGCCACATTTGGTTTGGTTTAGGTTCAAACCCGCGGATAGAAATACCTGGGGACGACATCAAAGCCTCATGATCTTCTTCATTTGGGCAAGCCTAAGTATCACGTCAACCTTTCAGCCTAATTAATACTTGGGACCTTGATGTTTTACGAAGTTCCTTGATTTGGCCAAACCCAAGTGGCATGAATAATCAAAAGATTAAACACTTGGAGGCGACCTCAGAGCCGACCACGTTTGTTTTTGTCTAGATTCAAACCCGCAGATAGAAATACCCAGGGGAGACCTCGAAACTTCATGACATGTTCATCTTTTAGCAGATACATATTCAAACATACAGACATTTAAGCAAGCAAACATTATAGACTAAAAGGTCATAATACAACTCAAAAGTATCTAGCAGGAAGCAAACAACAAAATAAATACCATTGGTTAAAAAATTTAAGCCTAGACACTATTACAAGAGGGGAGTGTTGGGATCTACCTCATTGGGCTCCACGAAATTGGTATCTTGGATCAAACCAGCCTCGAGAGCAGTAATCTAGTACTCGATAGTCGGCTCATCGATCAACGGGCTACGCACCGCCTCTGGAGTCTTTACCAGGTCCTCCACATTGCTACTCACAAGAAGGTCAGAGGCATAGCGCTAGAAGGTCTTAGAGTCATAGCCAAGTTCATCAATGAATTGCTTCAACGACGTTGTCAAGTTGCATACTTGCTCAAAGTTTGCCTGGAACCTTTCGTGATTATCCCTCAGCTTACCTTCGAGCTCGATAACCTTCTCCGCATATTACTTGACCATAGTTAGTTTCTCCCTTGAGTCATCTGTTCAAACTTGGAGAATTTAGCATTCTAACTCCACAATACGAGTCTCCAACGAGAGGATGGTCCATTTTGCCACGTTCGCAGACTCGGAGACATTTTTGACCCTTTGTTTCACAATCCTCCGGGCATTCCAAAAACACATGCCTCAGGCTAAGACCTAGAAATGTTAGCAATGAAATGGGGACGAGAACAAATCAAAAAAAATATGTTTATTCATCAAGGCTATATTTACCTATTTCAGCAATGCCTCAAATCTACGACCGGCTTCCTCCGGATCCGTTATACAGAGATGCACCAGCGACTCGGCTGTGGCTCGAGCAGCATCACTTGCGTCCTCCATCCGTTCCCACGATCTCTTCAAAGACGACAGCCCAGACGCTCTAGCACTCGAACCTTTACCTATAGCTTTACCCTTGTCATTTTGTGAAACCATCAACAGGTCTTTTTGTGTCTTGGCCTTCTTAGCCACCCGGGGCACAACTGTAGTAGCCTACTTGATAATATCGATCATTAGTAGCCACACATGACAAGACCCCATACTCGACTTCGACCTCCATCTGGATGCAAGATTACATCGACCCACTATCGAGCAAACGGTGAGTACCACCTAAAGTAAAGGCAACTGTAAAGTACAATAAACAAGTAATGACAATTGTGCAATGGGTAAGATTGCAATAACTCAAAAAGACCTAGAGGCCCTCCCTCTAAAACCTATAAATAGGAGATGGAGGACCAAAAGAAAGAAGAGGCTCGACCAGACCACCAAATAATCTTTTAAACACAAAAGGATATATACATCACTAGAGTTCAAAATCCTCCAAGGAGGTCATGACGTATCCTATTAATAGGAACTCGTACATATGTTTTGCCATTTCCTTTAGTTATTAGACTTTTATTTATCATTTCTACGTTATGAGGTCAATTCTGGGATATCCTGGAATTATGTATTTACAATTGGCGCCGTCTATATTAAACACCACACAACAACTACTTCTTCCAGCATAAAAACTGCCATGGCACCCACTCTCCGGTTAACATCAGCAGTCGCCGGCAGAATTGTGCCGAAAGATGTCATGCCTAGTTGGCTCAGATGCGCGACACACTCGCCTAAGCTGCTGAGTGCCACACTCAGTAACTTTGACTCGAGCAGGATGCTTGCCGCAAAGAGCTCTAGGAAGAGCGTGATCGACAATAAGGAGACGTCGACCAGCACAATAGAGGCATGGAAGACTTGCGTCTCACAGCTCACACGTTGCAAGACAATCATCCCGTCGCGCACCCTCATAGCCCTAATGGACTGGCAAGCTCTAAAATATCTTTCTAGGATCGGTTGGGACCGACCCCCCTTGCACAGCCTAGGCCCATGCAGCTTGGCACCCCCCCCCCCCCCCCCCCCCGCAATGTCCTTTCATATAGGAGTAGATGCTTCTCAAGGATCCAGTGGGTTCACCCAAGTACTGGCGACATAGGAATGAGGAGATCCACGAGAGACCGATTGGGTGACCAAAGCACAAGACATTGACCACGACATGATTATCCCACTAAATGGTCTCCCCCTGGATCAATGCATGTCATACAGAAGGAATTCGATCAAAAAAATTATGAAGCCAGACACATCGGCTCAACCACGGCCCCCACAGCATGGAGTCACCTCAGCAATCTTATAAGTTGGGTGCTCCTCACGATTGAGGTCCCACCAAACTTTTACGTACCCAAAATTTGCAAGTATAAGAACCTACCCAAAGTCTCACATCCTTGAATTCCAAAATTCTCTAAGTCTCCATGCCACCTCTGATCACATGTTGTGTCGGATTTTACCTTCCTGCCTTTCAAATAGTCCTTTAAACTGGTACCATAGCCTACCCAACAGTTCGATACACAATTTTGAAGACCTCTCCAAACTCTTCATTGCCAATTTTGTGCATAATAAAGACAGAGAAGTACGAGTCGACTCGTTGTTCAACATCAGGTAGGCTCAGGGTGAAGCCCTCAAATCCTTTACCAAATGCATCCTCGATGAATCTAGAAAAGTCAAAAATCTTGACTCCGTGAACGCCGTCCTCGCCTACTCCAATGCTCTGCCCGATAACAACATAGTCAAAGAATACATCGTCTTACATAAACCCTCTTCTTATGAAGAAATGCTTATAAAAGTTAACAAATACATCGACTTAGAGCAAATCAGGGTAAATAACTGACAGACACTCCTCCCCCCTCATCTCTCCCTACTAACCCCAAGGCCATAATCACCCTTGTTTACACCGACCATAAGTCACGCAAAGGCCCACATCCGGATCAACAGGTCGATCGAGAGTGACAAAAACTCCCACATCCTGTCTTACCCAAACTCAAAGTTAAGCTCGCACAGCTATTTTACCATGTCAAAGCCAACCCAATCTAAAGAACCCCCCAACCAATCAAAATCAAACCTGAAGAGTCCTACTGCCTAAACCACAAATGTAACAATCGCTCCACCGATATATGCTATGCCCACAAGAGATCGTTGGAACTCATTTTTAAAGCCAACTGGCTGCACGAGTATATTATCGACCAGCCTAGCTAACTCAACGGATCTTACCTTAAACCCCAACAAACTACACCGATATCGACAACGACCACACTACTAGCAAACAAAAACGAGTAGGGGACAATGTCAAGTTAACTTATAAGCAAAAATTACCCACCCTGTTACTAGAATCTAACCAACACCTTCGACCAGTTGGAATCTTTTTTGTCGGCTGTGACGCGTCACATGTCTATTTCTCATGGTCATCCCCCTCAAAATATAAGATGTTATTCTACATACAATGTTGGTCGACACAGGAAGTACAGTAGACATACAGTTCCTCATAGCTGTACGAGCCATGAAAATGAAAGATCGCATCACTCCCGCCAATGTCGAACTTAAAGGCTAAAATGGTTCTACCGAGGCAGCCACCGGAAGATTAAACGTTCCCGTTACCGAAGGGCCGGTTGTGCTACAAGTCAATTTCCTTGTCATCGACAAAAGGTCAAAGCACTTTAGATCTGTCGGGCCGGAATGGCTACACGCAATGAAGGCCATCCGTTCTAGCTACCACCAAACTCTTTGCTTTACAACCAAAGATGTCATGTACAATATAAAATGGACAAATAATAGCACGATTGTGTCAACATCCCAAGATCGAAATGACCCGCAATTTGATGAAAGCCTAGTAATTACAACACATGGAGTTCCCTAGTAACAATGAAGACCACATCGAACAAACCCTCACAGAACCTGTTGCCTATGTTGAGTTAGATAGGCCCACACATGATTCATTGTGATAATAGCCCCCAATTTGTTGGGGCCAAGATCCAAAATTTTCTGAAAGACCACAACATCATCATCTCGCCCTCGACCCCATACTACCCCCAGGACAACGGCCAGGTCGAGGCAATCAATAAAACAATCGTCAACGGCCTCAAGAAATGAGTAGGCGACAAAAAAAAGGTTGGTGGACCCAAGAACTTCAGCACGTTCTGTGAGCGTATCGCACTACCCCAAGAAAATCAACTAGATGTACACCTTTCTTACTAGAATACGGGATTGAAGCTCTACTACTGACACAGTTTCAAACACCCACTCGCGACCCTGATCCACCTGACGAAGAAAATGAGTACCAGTTGGCGTGCAACATCGAATGGATCGACAAAACTCACGGCAGAACTAACGCACAGCTTAGTCGATACCATTCCTTATAACAGTCCTACAACAAGAAAGCTCGACCAAGATAATTTGAGATGGGAGACTTAATCCTCAAACGTACAACCCTCTCTTCCAAGACATGGAACGATGGAAAGTTAGTCGATTCTTGGGAGGGCCCATACATCATATTTGACAAGACCACGCATGGTTCCTACTACCTAATGACCGAAGACGATCAGCCCTTAATACATCTTTGGAACACTATGCACCTCTGGGAGTACCGGCGGTAGAATAACCAATGTAACAGAATTTTGTATCTACAATTTAATGAATACAAGTTTTCAAGATATCCCTCGTATATACTTCGAGGCGAGCTTTTCTCGAGCCACATATATATGTCTTACACATAAACCCCCAGTATTGGACTTAACCAGTCGACTTGGATAATACTTGGGGGTGAGCTCTTTTCAAGCGACATATATACGTCTTCATCATCAACCCCCAATATTGGCCTTAATCGATCGACTTGGAAAATTTTTAGGGGCGAGCTTTTTACGAGCCATATATATACGTCTCACTAGAAGAAGAAAAAAAAGGCTATTTTACGAGGGATACATTCCGCCGTTTTTAGGGGAAAAAATGAGGGGAATTGACATCGCTTTAGCCGTCGCCGTTCACTAGCCGTATTAATTTTGCAGCGCTACATGTCGTTGCTTTTACTTTTTGGCATATACAACCATGCACAACTGTTGCTAATTAGCGAGGATGGAAATTCGTCGCATTCTTCCCACTTTAAATATGTTTTCTTCAATTTGCCACGGTCTTATATTATCATTTATCCAAAACGACTGCATATGTTGTCGTTTCATTGCAACCATTTTGGTCATTCAACAACATAGATAGCCAAGTCGTATTTTACATAAAGAACCAATTCAATATAAGAAAACATGAATTGAACCCAAGTGGATTTAAACCACCATCCTCTCTAAAATTAAGTGTTCTTTCCATCTCGAGCTAATGGATTCATTAAACATTATGAGAAAAAAATCAAGGGGATATCGATTTATGTGGGGTAAGTAATCTACAATCAAAGCCACGAATAAAACACTTAGCACTCTAGCTATGAACATTACATAAAAATTAACGATTTCGTTACTAAGTTTGGTAAGATGCATCACATAGTTCCTTATTCATGTTGCAAAGAGGTTCAAAATTTGTTCACAATCATTCAAAATTAAAGACAAAATCTAAAAGACTTACATAATGATATATAACAAGTGAGCTCCTAGTGAATCACATGGCAACACCCCTCAATCATAAAGACTTTTTGTCTAGATCTACAAAAAAATATCCGAGAAAGAAAAATAAAATTTGTAAGTGTAAATAGAATCTTTCAAGTTTACCAGTGTCCAAATATTGTAATAGCATTATAAAGAATAAAGCTCAACTACATTTCTGACCAAACCATACTATCATGAGGGAGGAAATGATATTTTTATCTCATAAAAAATATATTTTTTATCCCTTCTATGACGGTGAGTTCACGAATATCTACGCAACGGACAAAAAATCCCAGTTCTTCTAGCTATTACAGGACATTAAATATGAAAAAGATTTGAGCCAAATAATAATTCTTAATTAACGGCACATGTTTTCACTCTTAATTAGCGAAAACAAATGCCTACCATTTTTCAACGCCTTGTCAATAATAAGCCTATGTATCACCTTTGTTTCAAAATGCTATGCTCCTTTAGAATCAGGTCATAAGTCTTTTAATGCTTCTGAAGAAAATAAAAGGTAGTTATAAAAGTATACAAGGTGTTTCTATCAGTAGTGAGTCTAATGATCTCTACTGCAATACTAATGAAATAAACCGAATGATTTTCCACAACAATATAATAATAATAAAAATTAAAATTTACAAGTTAAATATTACGCATGAATACCTCAAATAGATTTTTCTCCTACTTAAGGGTATTAAAATGTTACTAGAAGAAGGAATTCAACGACGAAAACCAAATATTCACTTGAATATCCTTGGGTTTAGGAGTTTCCATAAGCCCAATACTCAACTTTTTAATGATGCTAAATTCTTATCCTGCTAACATATAAAAGAGAACTAGCAATAACTAAAAGGAACAAATTTGTAGTAAATAAGAAAAAGTTAGTAACAGCAAATATTATTTCCATGAGAGTCTACTTATGTCTCCTTCTACCACACGCGAGCATGACTACCATGTCAAGGAACCTTACATATGTTGCACTTTGAAATTTCATGGAGCAAACAACGGATCTATATCATGAATTTATTTGTCAATTTCGAGCCAACACAATTAACTATACATAAAGAGTACAAATTCATACCTTCTAAGATATGGAATCCCAAGATCTGCAAGGGAATCCAAGCAAGTCCTTCAAGGCCACAGTCAACAACGATGATAAAATTGATATAACACTCCAGAGAATACTCTTAAGTAACATCAAAGTTTTATGGTTAACCAACACAAGTCTGTAAAGCAGAAAAATGACAGTGAAAATGCATTTAGAAAAAAATGTAAATCAAAGTTGTAGTAGATATAATTACGTAAAAGTTAGGTTCAATTAAACCAAAACTTAGAGTTCAAAACTTATTTGGGTTCACGTCATACAACATGTCATCTAGAAGCTCTACAACACCTGGTATGGAATCATAACTTGAGATAGTGAAAAAACACATAAATATGATAAGTAATTTAAACTAGAAGCAAACAAACCACCAAAAATAGAAAGAAAAAAATGCTAGTGTCGCATAAAGAACAACTAAGAAACATGTGAACCTAAACAAACAAAGTGGTTAATAACTAAGCCAAATCTTCAGCATAATAGTTCATTCAGCACCCATGCTTCATCAAGTCTAATTGAGGCCTTGCTTAGCATTCTATTAAGTCTAACATACAAGATTAGGTCATAATTTTATTTAATTAGATATAGGAGAAGGAAAACTAGTATTTTAAACATTTCAATGTACCTCAGATATAGAGAAAGATCCTAATCCAAAGTTCCATAATTGTTGGGGACTTAGAATTAGGAACTCTCACTCTTAAAAAATTGTGTTAAACAAGTTGGAGCACCAAGTAAAGAATTTAAAAATATAAATGAGCATCCAAAACATCTCAACCACTACAATAGTTCATAAGGCGAGGGATGTAAGCATGATAGTGATCCATTAGCTAGTATGCATAAAAATTGTAACTAGACAGAAACTGAAACCACTCAGAGTATCTTAACAAGGGATACTTGTGTTAGTTATTTAGAAAGAGTTACAATTATTAGGAATATGTTTCTTGTCAAACAAAAGTCTAAAGGTAAAGATAAGAGTCATACCAGAAATAGCTTGAAAGCTTGCTACCCACTAACCAGTTTAAAGACCAAATGCGAGCTTGACCAATCTGATCAAAAGAGATACCAAAGTTACCTAAGTAGTTAATTTGGTAGACTCGAACCATATATGTAAGTCCAAAGAAAAAACAGAGCTAGAGTCTTAAGAGTTCTTCTTAAATGACAAGAAATGAAATCATGTGTGCATTCATAGTAGAATAATATCATGTTGTTGATGTTGCCCTACTACCTTTCAGTTCGTGCAGATTGGATATACAAAAAACAATTGTTTCTCACAAAAAAAAAAACATTAGTTGGAGTCATGAAATATCTAAACATCAAAACGTGAAGAGGAATATTAAGACCAATCTCTCCCTCGACATGGAAAGACTGGATTAATTTATGTAATTTCATCTACTAGGAAAGCATCCATAAAATGATAAATTGCACCAAACATATACAATCAATAGTAACTAATTTCTCAAATTGTGAACTATCTAATAAAATAACAAGGAGCAATAATGGTTAAGGACTTAGGTAATTACCTAGGAGTAAACTGGAGAAAGAGAGAGAGGGATCCAATCAACTCCAGGTAATCTGATCACTGATCCTACACCCTTCATCTTCTTCAAATCATTCTCCATTTTGTAATAACACATAAATAGCAACCAATCAATCAAAGAAGTCAAATTAGCTCACCCAAATCATATATTTGTTGATGATTACTTCATACTCCTCTACCAAATAGTAAGTATATGACACCAAAGACAATTTCCAATTAAAAAAGATAGTACTGGTAACAAGGACCATTAACATCCCAATTTTTTACAAAACCAATAGAAAAACAAACACTAAATCATAAACATATATTACAGTAATTAGTGGGAGAGAAATATCGGTGACCACAATAAAACTTAAATAGGGAGGTTCTCAACAGTCTTAGCCTCGAGGGCATTACTGGTCTTTGTCAAAACATAAGAGGGCAATCTTTCCCTTGCTCTTCTTCATCATCATCAACATTGTTGGTGCTAAAATTGATGCACGAACAACCCTCCAACTATGTTATGTAAGCCGATGCAGCGCTCGTACCATCCCAATTAGTTGCCTGATCCTACTTCTCATAAGATAAAATGCTTAAATTCTTCAGTTTCGTGACTCAATTTGATGAGATCTACAATATTTCAAGCTAAATGTTTTTTGAACCCTAACTTGGAGAAGAGAGTGCAATACAACACGGGAAGCTCAAAGGAGGAGAAATAAAAACCCATAAGCCCATTTCGACCAAAACATAATTAAACGACTAGACACGTGACAAAACGAGGGCAATGGAGTCGCTTCGTAGCGACAATATATAAAGACGTTTACTGAAGTCATAGTTTAGTATTTTGTGTAGTGGCTTACACATAAACCCCCGGTATTGGACTTAACCAGCCAACTTGGACAATACTTGGTGGCGAGCTCTTTTCGAGTCATATACATACGTCTTACACATAAACCCCCAGTATTTGACTTACCCAATTGACTTGGACAATACTTGGGGTCGATCTCATTGCGAGCCACATATATACATCTTATACAGCAACCCAAAGTATTAGACTTAACCAATTGACTTGGACAATACTTGGGGGCGAGTTCTTTGCGAGCCACATATATGTCTTACACCGAAACCCCGAGTATTGGACTTAACCAATCGACTTGGACAATACTTGGGGTCGATCTCTATACTTGAGCCTCATGTATACACGTTACACTTAGAAAACCCAAATATGGGAATTCAATCAGTCGACTGAAGCTATACCTGGGGGTGAGTTATTTGCTCGAACCACATACCTATCTATTCCAACAAAATTACAGGGACCAGAGGTAGGCTTTGACGCTACAGTTCTCGACATAACTTACGTTCTACATAAATATTTCACATCATTCTAGCTTATCACATATTACATAATAAACATAAATGTCTCTCCAGTTCCACTGACATCGAAGATTTTTTTTCAAACTTCCCCACCCCCAACCCCGGGAACCAAGGATGTGGGCTTAGGGGTCACCACATCGCTCAGAGACAGGCTGAGATTAAGCAAGGGCCCTTCCCGAGCATCGACATCCCCGACTTCTCGAGCTGACTCGGCCTCCACTCCCTCGGCCTCCTCCTCTTCCTCTTCCTCTTCCTCTATTTCATAATGTCGCAGGGTCTTAGGGTTGATGACCAGCTGGTCGAGATGCATGGCATATCGATCAACGTTTGCCTACCTTTCCTGCACAACTCTCTGAAAATTAAGTCTGTTTCTAAATAGGCGTTCTTCATATTCCGCTACCTTGGCAGCATCTTCATCGATCACCTTATCTGTACTCGCTCATAAGTCGCCTTCAACTCAGTCAGTGTCGGGTAAATAGTTGTCTGGGTTGTCTATCTAGCCACCACCAGAGCCCCCTCCAGCTCGACCACCATTTGTGCGAGTGTCACCACTCTCGCTTTATCGGCTTGTTGGCGACCAAGCTCGTTGCCTAGAGAAAGAAACTTGGCGGTACCCTACAAAGACACCACATAATCATTTAGATCATACACATACACAGTTGCTGCAAAGCAATTACACAATAAAAATAATATGAAACTTTTACCTCTAGATTACATAGCTCAGCTTGCTTTAGAACAGACACGGGGTCTTTTTGTACCATCGCCTTCAGTCGGCAGTCAAATACATCTAACACAGAGCCCCACACCTCGGCCTCGTCGACCTCATCCACAAGCCTAGTGCGTTGCTCGCGATCATCACTTTTTTGCTTGTGTGGCAACAACAGAGTCTCCAACCCAACATGCGTCGTCATTGTATCAACCTATTTTCCAAGATTTTTCTTCCCCGCGGTCGCCCCCGTCGCCGCCCGGCCCCCAACCTTCTTGTTTTTGTTCTTGGGTTGAACCCGGAACGAACTAGGGACGTCATTCAGCCAGTCGGCATCGATGGTCGACGAAACTCCAGCTTTCGACGCCATTTCTTGCCTTTTTCGGCTCTACCTCTTCCTTATGGGTGCCACCCTCTTCAGCTTGGCGTCCTTATTATTCACCCTAACCCTTGGGAGCTCAAGAAAGTTAAAAATCTTATTCACCCTCTCGGCGTCTTCTTGTTGCATAGTGTCAAGATAAGGTGGCTCCAAGGGTATATCCAGTGATCGCGGAACTGCACAAACAAAGGGCACAACCAGTTACTCTACTAAAAGATCGACATACATACCACAAAATCTAATGCACAAACCTACCCTATTTATATACACGATTAGTTAAAGCTAACTCTGGTTCACGAGACCTCTACTCCCAGATACCCTCGCCAATGCCAAGGTCTCGTTCCAGTGTCGACCATTGGTACTCATGTCATAGAACCACTAACGACTACTCTCACTTTTCACGTGATATGCAATTTTTCACGGGCTACAAGCCATTTCATAGTATGCCACGATATCGAATGAAGAAACAGTCGACTGTCTAGCTTGAGGCAAATCCATGTTCAACACCTCAATTATCCACATCATTTAATAAAAACTATCGTTCAACTGATACGGCGCCACGTCAAAAAAGTTTAAAACTTCTTTCACCAAGTTGCTAAAAGGGATCATCATACCCAGCCTAAACTGTCCTAAATACACTAGTACACCAGAATCGATGTGATCTCGCAAATCTCCGTCGTAGAGCGTGATGGACACCCTTGAACTGACAATATATTTATCATGATACAACTTTTTTTTTCTCGTGGAAATTTTCTACAGGCACTTCATCACCCTCGTCTATGTCATTTTCCCTTTTTACGTCGACCGCCCCACCATCCTCTCCTCCTCGGTCGTCGTCCTCAGTCACTTCACTATCCTCTACCTCGTCGTTGTGAAATACCTATGGTCGAGAAGTACCCTCCTCAAATACTTTGAGCGTGGGGTCCGCATTAGTAATATCATCCATCGACATATCTTTGCCACTTTCGAATGGGATTACATCGGCCAGATGGCAACAACCCACTCATGTCAAAGTCTAGTAACCTATTAACAGTCGCCCAGGTGCGCATTTACCTACAAAAATAGAACGAATGATTGGTCAGGTCGAGCCCGACAACAACCTATCTAGGGTCAGTTTGCATTTTAATACTTCAACATCATCAAACCCATGCCACTCGGGTAGACAACAAATAATGGTTGCGTAGTTCATGTTAGCGACATCTACAATATACCCCCTCGATACCACCAACCATAGAACATTTAGTTCTATTGGGACTCAAGGATCAATACACGAATCCCTTTCCAAGATTTATCAACCTACAAGTTTTACCACATTTTCATTCCTAGGATCCACCATCAAAGTCAGATAAGCAATTAACTAGTTCATGATTGTACAAACCAAGTTACAAGAATGCCTTTACTCATTTACAACCTGACGAATAATGAGAGAGAAAGAGACTTACTGGTGTTCAGGAAAGCTGGTTCAACAGTGTCCGAACTAGTTGAAATTATCCTTGCCTGATTGTAGACACTCAACGCTTGCCATCAATTTGCAGTGTTATTAAGTGAAGACAATTTTTTGTATCCTTTTAGAATGCCAAAGGATAACAAGTTAAGAGTCCATCATGGCAAATGTGGGCGGTTACCAAGGCACCCACGCCACCTCTCTCTCTCTCTCTCTCTCTCTCTCTCTCTCTCTCTCTCTCTCTCTCTCTCTCTCTCTCTCTCTTCAGTTATTTAATTCAAAATACCAATCCTCAAAAAAAATCCCGCCGTCGTATAGCCCTCTTCGACTTTTATACCCTCCTACATTTTATGTCTCCCTACGTCTACCAACCTAGCCTCCACTTGTTCACCACATCTTATGCCTACTTACACTTACCCCACTATCACACTTTCAACTAGTCGACCTATAGTCGATCATTATAGCATGATGCAGGCCTATAACCCTCGCACAAAAAGGACTACAAGGTAGCACTGGCTTATAAAACCTGTGTAAATGCACCCATACATATTCGATCTCAGGCGCAAAGTAGTCCCTCGTAACATTTCTCTATACATAGTCCGCGTGTCATATTACTCGCCCAATTGGTCGAGGACAGATCGTGCATAAAATCCATCTTTATCGATCATTACTACAGTAACACATCTACCAACACATTATAGCCAAAACATTCCTTTTCATTCCACAAAGCCCGAAGGCCACATTACATACATCAACAAAAAAATACATTAAAAAAAACACCAATATTAAATAAAGATACCAAAATGCCACCACCTGCAAACCCCAACGTTTGAGTCACGAGTCACACTCTACCACCTCCCCCACTACCTACAGCAGCCTCAGCGTCCTCGGCTCAAATGACATCCTCCGCGATCACTCAAAGCGCTAGCTCGCGGTGCACCACTTCTACAATCTCATTGTGGAAGGCGTTACACCAGAAGAACCGGTCGAACTCCTCCAGCTATTCAGTAACGGACATGCACGAAAGATTCTTCTGCACGGGCCTGGGTATGTGAGCATTCAAGGGTAGCCGCCCAAAATACCTTTCCCTTAGGTCAGCAATCTTGATGGCACGCCTCCCCTGTACTGCATGCTGACACCTTTGTGAGCGAGTCCTTACCATGTCGATGAGAGAGGGCAGAGAAAATACTCAAGATGATTAAGAAAACTAAACACAAGGATTACTTTTTATGGAGAGCTCTGGGTTCAGGTATTAAACGCCCAAATGGCATAATCAGTGCAAGGCATTACTGCTCTCGTTGTCCATGGACTAGTCAACTCTACCATTTCCAAGGTTTCTTCATCTTTTTCTCAGCAGTAATCCCCTCGCACAAAGATATGCGCTCCTCGATCACAACTGAGAAGGGGCAATTGTAGTAGCCTACTCGATAATATCGATCATCAGTATCCACACATGACAAGACCCCATACTCGACTTTGACCTCCATCTGGATGCAAGATTACATCGACCCAGTATCGAGCAAACGGTGAGTACCACCTAAAGTAAAGGCAACTGTAAAGTACAATAAACAAGTAATGACAATTGTGCAATGGGTAAGATTGCAATAACTCAAAAAGACCTAGAGGCCCTCCCTTCAAAACCTATAAATAAGATATGGAGGACCAAATAATAGAATAGGCTCGATCAGACCACCAAACAATCTATTGTTATAAACATGAAAGGATATATACATCACTAGAGTTCAAAATCCCCCAAGGAGGTCATGAGGTATCCTCTTAATAGAAACTCACGCATATGCTTTGCCATTTCATTTAGTTATTAGACTTTTATTTTTCATATCTACGTTGTGAGGTCGATTCTGGGTTATCCCAAAATTACGCCTTTACAGCAACACCCGATCCCAGGTTGACCCGCTGGTTCTGGGAACATAGGTGTTCTTTAGCCTCGAAAGCTTATCATAGTCCATGTCGCTCGAGCCTTCTTGAAGGTTTGAAAGTTTTCTTCTTTCAGAAGGTCCTTGAGAGCTCGAGTGACCTTTTAGAAGGTTGCTATCTTCTTCCTCCTTTTCCTTAAAATATACCAAACGAACAGAAAACACCTACTAGGATTATAAACCTTATTCCTTAGTGTGAGCTCCTCTTCACCATTAAGGTGCTCGTAATTCCCAATTATAGCTACAAGATCAGTATCCCACCCTCGATATGTCAAACACAACTCGAACAACCTGGGGTTTATCAGGGTGACACTAAATGTGATATGTTTCACCCTTCGGGTTGCTTTGCTTTTAGTAAAAAGCCACAATATCCCCACACACCACTAAGAGTAACATACCTAGCCTAATTTTCCCTTGAAACACCATTATTTCCCTCGTGGGCACATCCATGAAGGAAAACCTCGGGCCACAGGGCACTAAGATGAAACCCTTACCAGCCAGATTATACTTTTTCAAAAATTTGCCAAGTCTTTTTCGCTCTCGAACATAGACTTCCCCTCCTGATATCATCGTCCTCGATATATTCGCCGCCTTCTTCCTCCTCACCTCTCTCATTCTCACTTCCTTTATTTTCCCTATCTTCCTCACTTTCTCCCTCATCACCTACTTGGTTATTCACACCTGCTTCATCTTCACCCTCCTCTTCGTCACTCTTTCCAACCACTCGAGCTCTTATCCATCTTTATCTCACAGAGTCAATGTCGAGTTCAATAACCGCTAGAGGCACAGCATCTGCGATTTGCAACTCATCCACATAGCTATTACTTTCTTCCGATTGACCAGAAGTACTCAACCTAATCAATACATCCTCGACCTTATCCATTATCCTCATGGTCGATTCACGAGTACGGATTTATTACCCTACAAAAGAAGAGGGAACCATTTAGCTCAATACATTCGAGTTGAAACCCCTCATTTAACTCTAATTCGAGCATTTTCCAGGAAACACGTACCCATATACTACTTACTCAGCCACAAACTGCAGCATAACACAAGTGTTCCCCTTCAGGCCTATCTAAAACTAAACCCGAATGAATTACATCAAATAAAATCCCCTACTAGATCCTAAAATCATCCAACAACTATTCGAAGGCAATATTCATAGCACAACTTCCATAATAGACCCATAGTCCACCCTTTTCAAATCTACCCAGTTACAAACCCTCCATCTCCCCCAAAGTCGCAGAAGCTACCATTAATGGCGGGAACCAAGCTTTTACAAACTAATTCCAACAAAACTAAGAAGAATATGCAACAAGTATAAGGCAATAAAAAGTGAGACATACCTTGGCACAGTGATTTCAGGCATTCTCCGGCAATGTCAGAATCAGAGGAATAATTTGCAGATGTGTCTTTCTCTTCCTCATACAAAAAATCAAGAGTTGTTTTGAAATATTTATCTCTCTCCTCTTATTTACACAAACTGCAAACCGTATCAGTTTCCACAACTGCCATTATTGCCCCCACTCTAACCCTACACTCTCTCACCTCTCCAGCTTCCCTCAATAATTCTAGCAAACCATCCTTTACAAATTTTCCCCGCCTCTCTAATCGCTTCGACTACCTCGTTTTCCTAGCTTTGCTCCTCAATTTTCTCATCGAGTTCTTCAAATCAAGTACACAAACACCCTCGTTGACACAGTCTCCCCCAATTTCTTGACTGGAACCAACCTCTCTCTTTACATCTCGAATGAAAAAATCATTGGCATAGCCAAGTGTTTGTTGCAATTCGAATCCTTGAAACAAGTAATCACTTAAGATTTTAACGTGACACCCATCAAAATATCCTATATCAGACATGAAGTGACTAGTAACTCTAGCTCTCCACTCTGTTCAAGTAGGCAGGGCCCCTACAAGTTAGAAATAAAGCCTGTAAAAGTCAAATCAGTGCAGGCTTCAACCTTGAACATGTCAATGACCTCGGGGACCAAACTACAAACTATCTACTGCTACAACAATCGACCATAATGGGATCGAAGAACTCAACGCCCTACTATTTGGCTTTTTAACTCTTTTTTCTTTGACCTCCTTCCAGAACCTTCGAAGATCAAAGAGCCATATCCTTTTGTTTTTCTAAATCTTTTTTCTTCGACATCCTTCCAGAACCTTCGAAGGTCATAGAACCTTATCCTTCTGGTTTTCAAAGTCTTTTTGCGTCCCACTTTCAGAACCTTCGACTAGCCCATACCATTCATAAGCATTGCAGATAGATAAAATAAACTAAAAATCTATTCATTCTAATTTGAATACAAAAAAACAACAAATACTACCCACCCAGCAAAAAGAGAAGAAAAAGTATATCAGTTACAGTCAGGGCAACCCTTCGAGTGCCTTGAACTGTTACTGTCAGTAGCAACATTCTCTTCCTCCACCACCCGCTTCGCCAGGCCTCTCAACGCATCGACCCTCTCAGCAGCAGTCAATAGATGTTGACTGAACATTACCCACCAGAAACCGTACTCTTCGAAGTATTTAAAGGTCGATGAACTTTGGAAGCTTCGCCTTCAAGTTCATGTGGCCAAAATACTTCGTCATCAATTCTACCACCTTGGCAGCTATCCTAGAATCCTCTTGTTCTTGTTGGCTCTGATATTGAGTCTTCATTAATATATGAAGGGAAGAGAGAAGTTAAGCAGAGACCAAGCAACAAATAAAGAAAATTTGCTAACCCTCTCCACTCCTTTTAAAGGAGATTAAGGAGTCATTAATGATGTTAATCATAATCAACACAATCAGTAATTAATGACTTAGGTAACTGGAGCAATTATAATGGTCAAACTTCCAAGTTCCCATACAAACAGCTTCTCAGCTGGAACCCTCGACCAACGCCTACTCGTCATTTATAAGGTCCCAGCTGAAAGGGGGTGAATGTAGTAGCCTACTCACAGCCTTCGAGAATATACTAGATACTTGAAGACTACTGATAAGCTCGAAGCCTACCATACTTACAAATCTATCAAAGCCATAACAAGTCTACCTTCGAGTCCACCGAAGCTTCCACCGCCGCTTCGGTCCAACTCAACACCAGATCAAAGGCAGACAACTCTGTCAGACAAACTCTGGTACAAGGCATGTGCAAAGAAGGATGCAATTGTAATTTAACTTCTCTATAGTGACATTACATTTCCTATCCTCTATAAATAGGAAATGAGAGCCACCATAGAGGAGTTGAGATTTTTTTTTCCCTGCACATCCTTGAAAAGCTCTGATAACCTTTTAGTGCACTCTAAAAGCTTGGAGACTCAGATTAATCAAGTCTTTTACTTGTAATCTCATCCATTTAGAAGCTTTCTATATTTCTATTAAACACGCTTGTTAGAACCCCTTGGCGAATATTAACCCAGTGGTATAAAAGTTAAATCTTCCCTCTTCCCTCTACGAAATTAGGCTCTTACAAATCAACCGCTTGTTTCAAGGTCAATATGATTCCCGAGGAGATCAAGCAAGGCAAGAAAACTACATATTATGGAAAACGTGTGTTAAAGTACCTACCTGTAAAATAGAGTTCTAACGTGTGAAGCTAACAAATGCAAGATGAATAGTTTCGAGAACAATGTAGATGATCAGTTTGATGATTATGGTGAAGATAAGGTGCATGAAAAAGCTAATAACGAGATTGAAGATGGTACATAAAAATGTGATCTCAGCTTCATCACAAAGTTTTCAATACGCAAGATGATAACACGTTTAAGAAAAGAATTTCTTGATGAACTTTTGCTGATTACCTTCTAATCCTGATGAGAAACCATCTTCCAACAATATCAAAGGATTTATCTTTCACAATATTTCATACAGATAACATAGAAATTATTTTACTGCTTTGGGAAAACTTCTGATAAGATTGATACACACGTGGTTTCTTTGTTTAAATCTTTAATGGGTCATTATATCTTTACTACCCTCTTTTACTAAAAACACTACGTAGAAAAAGCCTCCCTTGGGTATATGACTCAAAAAGTAGGACTCCAATCATAACAAAAAAAATCCATCTCTCATGGGTTTCTCTCTCGCTCTCCGGCGATTTTTCTTCCTCTCTCTAAGATTTATCCCTTTTTTTTCTCTCTCTCCACAATTTTCATTTTTCTCAATTCATTCTTCAAACTCTGGCAAAGTACTAGGACCCCACTTGACATTTGCGTCGTCACCGTCGTCTCTCTTTTGCCCTCTTTCTTCATCTCACTTTCTCTCTCTAGGCATATCTCAACTCAAAATTTAAAAGTTATGATAACACCGCTTGTAATCAAATTAAACTTGAAAGTTAATGATTAAGTCAATTTGGGTATGTGATTATAAAAAAGTTTGTTAAAATTCATATTTGGATGAGTTTTTGATAATAAATTTACGAAATTTATGGAGAAAAAAATTAGGGCTTTTCCCATTAACGCTAGGATACATGTTATAGAAACGATGGCCAGTAGCTTTAAATAGTACCCATCAACTTTACACTCTTAGTTTTGAAAACTCATTGAGTATTTTTTTTTCTAAGTTTGACCCCATTTCTTCCCACACCAACGCTAGGAACCTAACGTTTTATATGTTATAGAAACGCAAGGCCAACAACTTTTAATATTACTCATCAATACGAGGACCCTGGCGTTTTGTACATTATAAAAACGCAATGCCAACAACTTTCGTTAGTACCCATCAACACTAGGACTCTAGCGTTGGGAACTCAAAAGTTTTCTTTTATGAATTTTTTTTTTCATGGACGCTAGAAACCTAGTGTTGGAAACTTAACAAATCTGTTTTTGACCAAAATGCTGACTAAGCAAAGTTTTTGTTGGGGTGCTCCTCTTTTAAAGAGGAGGACTACAAGTGTAGTGAGATTAGCAAAACAAGATTTGTTGGGGTGGTTCTCTTTTTAAAGAGGACTAAGCATAGTGAGATTAACAAAACAGCGTAGTGAAGTTAGAACCACCCATCTTTCATAAAAACCACGCCCTTAGTATATAAACATTTTATATATTGTATCAAGAAACAAACTACTAAGAAAGAACCGTTGAAACTTTGTTCCTCATTCATCCCCAATTGTAAGTAAACTTGATCGTAACAAAGTTGGTTTTAATGATGTCCCAAATTAACCTGATCTTCCACAGAACCTCATTCTTTGAAAAAGCAGCAGCAGCTGCAATGTCCAAACCCTTAGAGCATCCACATCAGTTAAGGGGGTGGATTGGATGAATTTCAAGGTGAATCCAATCCACCTCAATCCACCCTACAGCAGTTTCAATCCACCCCAAGGTGAATTCACCCCACGCACTTCTGAACCGCATGCATAAATGAACGTCTCAGATGAGTCCACGTCTTTAAATCTTAGCCATCCAAAACCTAGCACAGCTCTAAACCGCTCGTAACTACCAGCCAATAGAAAACTGACACGTATTTTAAAAAATATATATAGCCGCGCGGTTCAGAACCGCGCGGCATCTAGGGATGACAATTTTCCCCGCCATGCCCAGTTTGGAGAGGATTTGGGATGACTATATCGGGTATGGGGGCGGGTATGGCTGAGCTTGTATAAATCTGTCGGGGATCGGGGCGGATTTGGGGCTGATAAAAAAAATCTGTTATCTGCCCCGCCCCGCCCCATATAAATACCTCTTAATATATTTACAAGTATACCCTTCATATATATATACAAATTTATAAATAAAACAAAACCCTAATGCATAACCTGTCTCTGAGTCTCTCCCCAGGGATCGAATTGAAATGAAATTATGATAGTGAAATTGTATGAGTCTCGCAACAATTCTTCTCACCAATTCTTATGTTCTTCAGATGCAATTCTTCTACGGATGTTTCTACAGATGCGATTCTTCTCCCCAATTGTCTTTGATTTCATCAAAATTAAGGGATCAATAAAATTGAAGAATCGATTGAGTAATAAAACAGGTATGCTCTCTCTCTCTCTCTCTAAATCAAATTGCATATTTGTTGGAGTTTTTTCATGTTGCTATTTTTTTTTGTTTTTGGGTGTGCTTTCATGAATTCGTGGTTTAGGTACTCTTCCTCTTACTATCAGCACCTTGAAGCCATATTTTGTTGATGTTTAGGGGTTTTTTTTTTTCTTCTATAATAGGACATTTATGGTGGCGCATGCCATTGGTGATGTAATCACTGGGGAGTTGGTAAAACCGGATGTAGTTGCAAGTTCATCTCCTTCAGTGGAAGGATTGTTGGATTCTTTAACTGGTAGTATAAAGATTTCGAGCATTTCCGTTAGGGCAAAACCTGTGGCTGCTCCTGTTACAGCTCCTACAGCCTCAGGTACGGCCATCACCGGGGTCATTTTATCAGACCCTACAAAGACTAGCTCGAAGCCTAGCCCGCTGACTAAGATGCACTTCAAACGTTTCTTACTAGCTCAATGCCTTTTGGTTGGTACTTTTTATTCTGATATTTCTCATCTCATATATTTTGAAAATTGTTCCCTCTGTATGAACATTTTGTAACTTACTTGGAGATTATAATGTTTAACCTTTTCCCCAATTAGGAATATTTCTGCTATTAAGGTAAATGGATTCTCCTGTTACATTTCCCTTTGGACCTCGAATACATGAATATTTCTGTTATTAAGGTGAATGGATTCTCTTCATCAGATATGCCTTCTTCAGACCTCAAGCAACCGGCATGGAAGCCGTATCTCTACAAAGGGAAGCAGCGCCAACGAATACTCTTCACTATTCATGAAACAGTCTATGCAGCAATGTACGACCGAGATGAAATTCCTGATGTGATATCAATTTCAGGTCAAGTAAACTGCCGGGCAGAGTTAGAAGGATTGTCGGACATCTCATTTCCTATGATGGGGTTAAACACGGCACACCTTGAGGTTTTGTCATTTCATCCATGTGCTCAAGTTTCAGAGCAAGGCGTTGATAAGCAGGCGATGATGTTTTCACCACCTCTTGGGAATTTTAGCTTGATGTGTTATCAGGCTACATGTGGCCTTGGACCTCCAATACAAGGCTTTTACCAGCTTTCAATGTTCTAAGAAGATGAAAGTGCATTTCTATTTAAGTTGCATCTAATGGAGGGTTACAAGAACCCCGAGTATGGAATTTTGTACTTTGACTATGCCCATTCCCACAAGGAGACTAGTGTCCTTTAATGGAAATCCTTCTATTGGGAATATGTAATGCTTGAATATCATAGTATCAGATTTATACATAATATCAGTATACACTATATCGCAGGCTGTCAATACGTAATGTTGTATACGGTTTGTTTTTGTTTTTTTTTTTATAAGTTAAATGGGGCGGGGATGGGGCGGGTCTGGTATTGAACTTATTTATGTGGGGCGGATTCGGGGATCCCCGCTTAATTTAAATGGGGATCGGGACGGGGATGGGAGCTGGGAGCCTAAGTGGGAATGGGGATGGGATTGGCTCCCCTGCCCCAAATCCGCCCCATTGCCATCCCTAGCGGCATCACCCTATAAGCTAAAAGGCTTATACTTGTAGTTTTTTTTCTAGTGTTACTTGTATTGGTTTTTTTAAGTGTTAAAGACATAACACTTGTGTTTGAGGTTTTACCCAAGGCATACCCAACCTTACTCCACAAGTTTCTCAACCCAACCCATTTCCTCCGTTAATCACTTAAAAATGTCGGGTTCTTCTAGTTCGCGACCGAGAAAAAATGCTTCCAAAACTACACGTAACTCTAATGCGGAAGTAAAACGAAGGGGGAACGCCGATGTAACAAATGTTTGGCCGGATCAATTGACGGATAACACCGATCCCACCCCATCGTACGATGAGTTGAACCGAGTAGATATCCTCCCGGACGGCTGGGTCCATATTTCTACTGAATCGGAGGAAATACCGGTAAGTTTTATGTAAATTTCACGTATATTGTAATGTGTTCGATGAAATGCCCGAATGAACTTCTAACGTGTTAATGTAATTTTTTTGTCAGAACCGAGATGAATTACAGTATAGGGGATCATTGGATAAGGTACTGAAGTGGTACCGATGGATTGTCGTGTACCCGACGTTGAAGAAGTTGGTCGACGATATGGGTTTTGAGGACTTTTGCTCGATTAATGCGGGAAACTCAGATAACCGTCTCATTCATGCTCTCGTGGAGCGGTGGTGGCCTTCCACCCATACCTTTCACTTCCCTTGCGGGGAACTGGGTTTCACACCGTTAGACTTCGTCATGCTAACGGGCATATCATTTGGGAGGGGTCGCGAACTCCCGTACGACGAGAGGTACTCCAAGTTAGAGGAAGCAGAAAAGATGTTTCCGGGAATCACAAACTCTGACATGAGGTACGGTAACATCACTCTCTCATATTTAAAAAAGTGACAAGAGCCTTTGAATCCACGTCTCCACAATTACGACTCAGAAATGGATATCGTGTATGCGAGGGCATTTATTGCCTATATGATAGGTAATCTCTTCTTCTCAAATGATGCCACATCCCTTCGGGCAGGTAATCTAGCAGCCTTGACAAACTACGATATTCTTGGTGCGTCGAGTTTTGACTGGGGTATGCCGATTATGGCGGCTTTGTATCGGGGGCTGATGAAGTCTCAGTTCTGAGGCCCGGGAAGGTGAAGAAATCGATCACCAGATTCTATGCGGTGTTGGAGTACTGGTTCTTCGAGTAATGTCAGGTTGGAATATATCTAGTTAAGGTACAAAACTTTAACCATATTTATCCTCGTATTTCTGGGTGGAGAGATGAAAGGGCGAGTACCGGGTCTGAAATTCATCACTTTTTTGCTGTGATCAGAGATATGATAGAATGGAAAAACATAACCAACATAGATTGGCAACCATGGCACAGGTCTAGGCAATTGAGACGTCCAGAGGTAAGTGTTGCTTCAGCGCTGAGCACCCAGAGGGTTCCATTGGTATCAATTCCATACGGCCACGGTACGCTTTAGTATTTAGGAGACCGGTGTATGCGTCAGATGGCCGGGCTTGATAGTGTGCACTATAACCCCCCTCAGGAGATTATGGAATTCCCAAGGTACGATCGAGAGTTATATCAGAGTCTAAAGGATGTGGACTTCTACGATGGTCGCGATTATCTTGTTCCCGACGTAGATTACATGACATATTGACGTCTCGTTCATCCAAATCTCAAGATCGGTTGTAGTTTAGTAAAGAGGATGGAAAATATTTGGTCGGTCGGGCATGATCTAGTGAGGCCCGATGTAATCTTGCCACCTACGTCGAGTTTAGCTACGTCTTCACAGGTGCAAGATTATGGTGTTCAGGCGATCGGCGATCCACGTGATATAGGGTGGTTCATGGATGTGGCGGGACCAAACAATCAACGTAGACGGATACCGATCCCGGTGATGCAGGTACCATACCTATGCCCACCTACGTATAGTACGGATGAGTTGTGGCATCAAAACCAAGGATTACGGTATGCGGCATATGAAGACTCGAAGCAACTAACTAACAGCAATACTAAGTTGAGGAGGGAGATGAGCCGGGCACAGGAGGTTATCCGAGAGACGTCCGATAAACTAGCTAAGATGTCCATTTCCTACCAGACAAAGCCGGTTGTGCAATGTACCTATGACGAGAGTCTCGCACGTGGTAGACGCGTCCGCCAAACGAAAAGATGTCGTCCCAGTTAGGTTATGTTTTATTTAGAATTTTTATTTATGTTTTGTTTAAACTATGTTGTGTATTAATATTAATTAAACTATGTTTTATTCAGAGTTTTAATATAATTTTTATTTTGAAAATTATATTTTTGGAAACTTGTTGTACAAGTTACTCAACGGACATATTAACGGCTATATTTTTGTTTGGAAACTTGTTGTACAAGTTACTCAACGGCCATATTAACAGCTATATTAACGGCTATATTTTTTTTGGACACTTGTTAACGGTTATATTAACGGCTAGTTTTTTTCATCTATAAATGTCATTCATCTCCTACACTCTCCTCCCTTCTAATCTTCTACACTATCCTCCCTCCTTACCTTACAAACAAAACCACTATGTCTTCCTCAAGCTCCCAATCTAATTCTCAAAACCACTCTCAATCCTCCAATACGAACCAACAAGGAAACGTCTTTCCTCATCAATTCGGCATATTTAATCCGTCGCAAATGCCTAACACTTCCCAAGGTCAGAATCACCATGTTCACCAACTATTCCCGCCATCCGACAATCAATTTCAATCTCAAACCCATGGATATTACCTTTATTACCCAAACCAAGAATATTACCCTCAATTTGATGGGTATACGAGCTCGTACCCTCAACCGGGAAATCCATATTATTCATCTCAAACTTGTTTCACCGGTGGAAGTTTGAGTACCACGCCGATGCAAGGTACATGGGGTTTAAATGATTTAAATCTTAATACACCGGTTGTCTCTCCGGTCATCTCCAAGGAACTCAATCTGGTTCTCACGAGAAGTAATACGTGGACTCATGAAAAGGCAAAGTCTACAAGAAAAACGGCATCGACACCTATTATAGTTGAGGATGTAGCTCAGGCTGAGGAACTCAATTCGGTTCTCACGAGAAGTAATACGTGGACTCGCGGGGAGGCAAAGTCTACAAGAAAGACGGCATCGACACCTATTATAGTTGAGGATGTACTTGAGGCTTTGGAGGATGTTCATGACGACAAAGAACAATACTCCAACTCCAAAAATTGGCCGTCCAATGACTTCGTGAATCTTGCATGCGCTTGGTCCCAAGTGTTTCAAAACCTCGCTACCACAAACAACCAAAAAGCTACTACATTTTGGTTCAAGGTGCGTAATCAACTCAACTCCGTCTATGTTGACCAATCGATGTGGCGATGGTACAACGGTGTCAATTGTGCGTATAAGGGACGACTCAATAAGGAATGTTCAATTTTTAGAGGTATCATTCAAGACCTTGAGAGCCGACATCATACCGATATTGGAACGGATGACTTCGTAAGTATTTCATTTATTTTTCTCATTTCATTAATGTTCAAAGGTGAATCATACTCTAAAAGATTTTTTAGCTTAATTTCTAGGAACGTATGGCAAACGATACATTTTTTCAAGTACAAGGCAAACCATTTAAACTTGGGGAAGCGTACAAAGTTTCGGAAACTTGCCCAAAATGGTCACAAATTTATCACATCGGCCATCCCGGCCGCAATGTTGCTAGGAAGTCAAATTTTAACGATAGCCCGGGTAACTCCCCCAATACCGATCCTGAAACACCTACATCCAACATTCCAAATATCGTAATTCCGGATGATTCTATCGACGTGGATGTACCACTAGATTCTTGTGGGAATGTACGACCGGATGGCCAAAAAAATACAAGGCAAAAGAAGCGGCAAAGGCAAGTATAGGTTTTTGGGGGAAGAGGATGTTTGAGACAACGTCCAACATGATGAAGTCATGAAATCAGAGAGACGAGTAGAAGAAAGAGGAATAAGAAGCTAAAGCTAGAGCACGAGAGGAACTAAAGTTAATGAAAGAGGCTGAAGTTCAAAAGAGGCGTGAAACGGAGCTAACTCAAAAAAAAGCATTCGACGACTCGCATATGTTTAAGGTGATGACAACGGACCCAAGTAACCTACTACCGGCACAAAGGCATTAGATGAAGAAACAGATTAAAGAATATTCGAAGAAGTTGAAAGAGCAGTGTCCAAGTGATGACGACGTTTCTAGTGATGAATGATTGATGTAATCTTTAGCGTTAATAGTAGTTATTAAGATTTATGTAATTTCATTATGTCAATAAAATTGTTATTAATGGTTCATAATCCTTAAAATTGATACAAAATCAAAAAACAAAAGCAGTCAACTATGTTTCATTAAAGTGTTACAATAATGAAGACTTGGAAACAAAATACATTACAACTTCAACATTAAACTTGGAAACAAAATACATTACTTTAGAAAATAAACAAACAATGATGAAGACTACGATTACTCTGACCCTTTTCGACTCCACAAATGCGCGACAAGTTCATCTCGTAATTGAAAATGAGCTTCTTCATTTCTAATTTCACGAACCTTCTGGATATACTCTACCATAGTGTTGATCCCGTGTCTTGGATTTAAGTCCTCCTTCCAAGTATCCACAAATTTTCTAAACTCGGGATCAATATCCATTTGTCGGATATAAATATGACGTTCATCTTCAACGATCATATTGTGCAAGATTATACATGCGTACATAACATTTCATAAATCACAAGGTTTCCAAAATCCTGCACTGTGTGCCAATATTTGAAACCTAGCTTGTAATACCCCAAAAGCACGCTCTACGTCTTTCCGGCATGCTTCTTGCATCTTCGAAAAATGTCTTTCGGCATCGTTGGACAGATTTCTTATGGTTTGAACAAGTGTTTGCCATCTTGGATAGACTCCATCCACTAAGTAATACCTCATAGTGTGCGGTACCGTGCCTATATTATAATTGCATGGCGGCGCAACTCCATTAGACAAGTTGTTGAAAAGCTACCCTTGATGCAAGACGTTCACGTTGTTGTTAGAACCGGGCACCCCAAAGAATGCGTACCATATCCAAAGATCTTGGGATGCAACCGCTTCTAAAATCACCGTCGGGATTTTCTTATACCCGGTATATTGTCCTGCCCACCCTGTAGGGCAATTCTTCTATTTCTAATGCATACAATCTAAACTACCTAACATCCCCGGGAAGCCTCGCGATCCATTCACTTCTAACAATTGTAATGTATCGTCTTCATTGGGAGATCTAAGGTATTGAGCTTTAAATTGTGTTATAATAGTTTTACAAAAAAAATTCAAGCACAAAATAGCCGTAGACTCCCCAATCTGAAGGTATTCTTTTTGGGCGTCTGCGCTCGTACCGTAACATAACATGCGAAGTGCGCACATTATCTTTTGGTGCGAGGATAAGCTCATAGTCTTGGCGGCATTTTCTCTTTGAATAAAATTGGGGTTCGAAGAAAGTATTTGATGATAAATACGTTGATACACACCTTCGCTCATACGGAATTGACGACGAAATGAGATACCTTTGAATCTTGGGTTGTCATCGAAGTAATTCCGGTTAAGGCTATCCTCCCCCAATTTATGCTCACGGCCTTTCCGCTTGTCAATCTGTCCCCCTTTACTACCTCCCCACCTCCGTGATGATGTCGCATCTTGCTCTTTTTCTTCTGCTTCTCCCATCTCAATCATAATCTTGTCATACTCGTGCAACAACTCAACTTGACGTCGGAATAGCTCTTCGTCACTGGACGATGATGAAGACGATAACTCCCAAGATGAGAGTGATGTGTCAGGCCTGAACAGGTCAGCAATGATTTCGTCAAACATGATTCGGCGCAATTGATAAGAAATGAGGAAGGTTGAGTTTTGAGATATAAGATGAATGAGTTGATTGTAGAAGAGAGTAGAAGATGAATGGGGGTTATAAATAAAGAAAAAAACTAGCCGTTTATAACCGTTGAGCATCTTGTTGAAGAAGTTTGATCAAGGAAAAACTCAGGTGAAATAATGGAGAACCAATGATATTTTTTATGCAGGCTTATGCGGCGCACTTCTGAACCGCGCGGCAAAAACTAGCCGTTTGAAATTCTTTAAATATCAGTCGTCCAAGTGGTTTAATCCTAGACGTTGAAGTTGCGCGCACTTCAGAACTGCGCTTAATATGAACCATTGGATGGGAGGACACGTGTTATCATCTTAGGGGAGAAGTGTGTACGCGCACTTCTGAACCGCGCGCTATGGCTACGCGCACTTCAGAACCGCGCGGCGTGAATTCACCCTCAATCCACCCACAGGGTGAAAATCCACCCTTGGATGCATTTTGTTCTTGCCACGTCACGTATTCACCTAGCTGCTGGGAGACGAATTGGGTGGAAAAGAGGGTGGATTTGGAATTCACCCTGCCACGTCAGGGTGCACCTAGCTTCTGTGGGTGCTCTACAGAAAGCCTAGCAGACAGTTGTTTAAGGGCTAGTGGCACCAATGCCTTTGATAACCTAGCAGACAGTTGTTTAAGTCCAAACTACAGCTTCCATGATAGCCTAGCAGACAGTTGTTTAAGGGCTAGTGGCACCAATGCCTTTGATAAGAACACCTAAAACTGCACCTCGAGCAATGTGATAAACCCAGCCTTGCTTAGATTGCCAAGAGGCAAGAGCTGAACCCATCAACAGTTCAACTTAGTTTCTTCGGACCAGGGGAAAAACCATCTCCAACTTCCAAGCCTTGCCTAGATTGTCAAGGGCGGAACCCATCACAGTTCAACTTAGGTTCTTCAGACCAGGGAAAAAGTCATCTGCAACTTCCAAGCCTTGGAGCTCAGTTAAGCAATAGTGCTAAGATCAAAGATTGAGTAGTTCATGTGCTTAGTGGACAGAGAAGATGCATCCATAATAGCAACAAGGAGACCAACCTATCACAGAATTCGAGCTCCACTTATGCTACCATAGAAGCATTTATTTCTAGAGGGCCAGAGGATACTAATCAGATTCAGAACACAGCAACCCACTGACCCAGAGATCTCTACGATAACAGCTAAGCGAAGAGTTAAGGGAAAAAATAGAGCTGATCCTATCCCAAATGGGTTTCACTCTATGGCAGCACTAATACAGGTGAAAATAAATTTCATAATTAGCTTCACAGAGAGGGCATCTGGAGACAACACAAATGCTTCTCTTAGAAAGGATTCTGTAGTAGGGAGACCATTATGACAGTGACAGAAACTCCATGTGAAAGCTGCAATTCTAGGCTGAGCAACATTGTACAACTAAATGTGACATATTTGTGCCTCATCCTAAAATAAATTCACCAACTGCCACCCAAACCAGGATAAAATCCTCGGGCATAAGAAAATAGTGAGGACCATAGAACAAGGGTACCCTTTGAAAGTTGGATTGGAGTAAAATCGTTCCTATTTCTCGACTTTGCCCGGCAGAAAAAAATCATCTAACAAGAACAAAATACTTAAAACTAAATTATCCGTGGGTTAAACCAATAAAAAATGACAATAATTGTTCACATTGTAATCAGTCCTAGAATTAATAGTGTAGTCATACTGGATGCGAACATATTATATCACAGTAAGGAAGACCTCACAATAAACCATTCTTGACTATAAACTGGTGGAAAGTATACATCGGTACTTTCATTTCATCTACATTTGAAGCCATTAAGATTAAGAGCTACCTAATCATTGTAAGAGATATGGGAATCTGTAGTGCAACCTGATGCGTAGTGTCTACGTCGCCACAACAAACATAGAACTTGGCAGAGTAAGGTGAATCATCAGGTCCTAGTTCATAGTACCTTCAAAAAATACAATGCAAGAAACCAGTCAGGAAAACCGACTAGGGACTTCTTTTACAAGTTCTTGGTAAGAATTTGCAGACAGCAAATTCTGAAAGAGCCACTTTTTTCTTGTATTTCAAAAGATCTCTATTGTATCTTGGAAAAGAGATCAACAGAATGAGAGCAAGGCAACCAGTTTTCCATAGATATATGCAGGCCTGCTACATGGGAATAATTACACTGATCTTTAAAAACTTAAAGATGAATGAACCCTGAAAATTTGAGGGTCACAAACGAATGAAAGAAGAAGAAATTTCTCTCCCCGCGTCAACAACATCCCTAAAACCTACATCTGTTTAGTTCTACCTTTAAAGTCATCCCCGAACTCTCTAATCTGAGAAGTTATCTTTCTAAACCCCTCGCACCTGTGGTAAAATTCTATTTTTGCTGTCTGACGGCGTGGGGGATAAACCATTCTGGGTTAATTATCTTTTCCCCATGATTGGGGGAAACATAATCAGCCCATAATGGTTTATTGCCCATGAGCATTGAACAGCAAACAGAAAAGCTTGCCATAGGGTTAGACAGGATTAGAAAGAGAAATAATCAGAAAAGAGAGGAAAGGGTTGAGCTAAGAGAGAGAATAAAAGTAGATTAAGGGTTAGCTTTGCATATAAGGTTAAGGGTTAGAGTCATTGCTTTCCAGCTCGGTAGCATCTGTCAAAAGTGGTGGACATCAATGCATAACTAAGACTTTCACAATAAAATCATGGTTTTGCAGTAATTTTCACCACTTCAATCTATTTACTCTCTTGCCGAGCACGCTAGTCTGGCCCATAGAATCGTGGATTTGAGACAATGTGAATGTTAAGACAATCAGAGATTAAGTCTGCACTTTCCATCACATGTAACCCCTCATCTCAATTAGAAACATCTAATCGATGAAGATCATAAGAAGCGGCTTTAGGGGCTTCTGTCTTTTGAAACTCGGTTTTAGCTTTGTCCATAAGAGCTAAGCCGGTAAGCAACGATCAAGTGCAAAGAGCCAAGAACGTCTCCATCACTTGAAAACCCGAGTTTTCATTTGGTTCTAACTGATTTTAGTAAGTAGTTATAAGAAGCCAAACCTTAAAAAATCAAAATACTAATAAACATCTTCACTAAGCCCTTCAATATCATTTAAAAATATCCAAATCGTTGCAAAGTACCTAAACCTGCCGGCTTTAGCGATACACAGAGTGTACCCTATAATCATAGTACTAAGCAATGCTAAATATTACCTAAAATAAATACACTCTTTTGCTAGTACAACATGGTAGCCTCTGTTTCACCTAAGTTTTAAACATGGTTTAAAATCTTGGATTATCAGGCTGGATTGCCTGATTCATCTCAGGATCACCCCACCCGATCCGATAATGGGTAAATCTCGAAAAGTCTTGGATCGTCTGAACCTGGTTAACACGGACTGGATAACAGTACGCCCATTTATAACATGTCTGCTTATAAATGGCATCCTCCATCTTTAAAGAAGGTGAAGGTATTCTTAAACTAATTATCTGGACAGGTAATCCTACAACTAAAAACAGATAACAGTTTATTGGTTCAAAATTTACATTGTAGACATTCAAGGTTAAAGGAACAACTACGAGCAACGAGATCTAGATTCCCATCATTAAACATGAAGAATAAATACAAGAGATGCTAGAGACATGATTCTTGCTAGTCTCTTCACTCAGGTGAAAAAATGGACCTAATAGTGATTGAGAACCTCTATGATATCGTGTCAACATGGTGGGTGTATAATTGGCCTATGGTGGTGGGTGTCATTGAGGGAGAGAAGATAATACTGAATTTTGTTTGGACTGATGACCCAAAGAAAAGGAAGGGTATAACTGTGAAGTGGGATAAAGTTTGTATGTCCCTCAAGGAGGGGTGCTTAGGAATTAGAAAGCTTAAGAATATCAATCTTGCTATGTTGAATAAGCTAGCCTGGAACTTCATGCAACTGGATAGCGACTGGGCTAATTTCCTTGCCAACAAGTTTAAGACTGTGGCTGGAGATTTTATTTCCTACTATGAATTTTCACCCATTTGAGGTGGTATTAAATGGGACTTATCTGAAATGCAGGGACATTGCAGCTGGTTAATTGGGGATGGTAAGCAGATTGACTTTTGGAGAGAGGTTTGGTCTAGTGTAGCCCTTTGAACACTCTCCATCAAGCTACTAATAGAACTTGGAAAACTCTCAGAGCAAAGTTGGGTGATTTTATAAACCACCTGGCTGGAATGATCCTGATGGTGTTAACCAATTCCTGGTTCATCCTGATATTGATGTTACCTCAATTGTGTGCAACCCCTAAAGTGAAGGACATAAGAATCTGAAAACCAAACATTAAAGGTCGTTTCTCAGTGGGGTCAGCCTTTCATCTAAGGTAAAAAAGAGGGAAACCTTGGTGGGTCAAGTTTGTGTGAAATACATTTATTCATCCAAGATTCGCTTGCCAGGAAATTCTTCCATAAATTTTTGCCAACAGATGAGGCAGTGAGAAAAAGGAGCATTCAGGTTATTTCCTGGTGTGTGTTGTGCAACAACCATATTCAAGAAAATATCATATTTTCCTTCGATGCAAGTCTCCTGTGAGCCTATGGAGATGGTTGAGACAGGTGTTTAAAAATTAAGGACACAGTGGTGAATACTTGGCATGAAATCTTCAAGTTGGCATAAGGTACAGCCCCTTCCTTAAAGAGCTCTGGATTGCTGCAGTCCTGCGAGTTACTCAGGTCATTTTGGAAACAAGGAATAAAGTCATCCCCGATTCTCAAAAAAGTTTCTTTGCAGGTTACGCAGAGCAAGACGCAAAGTGACTAAGCACATTCAAAATTCTGCCATCCTTAGCAGGAAATGTATGTATAATAACATTGTGGACTTGAACTACCTATCTAAAATCCAGGTAAAATGCAAACCCAGACCTCAAACGAGGCTTCAATCTTTTTTTTCTGCAGCTGCCTTATTTGAAAAAGTGAAAGTGAACATGGAAGGTTGTACCAGAGGCAACCAAGAGCTTTATGGAGTGGGACTATCTGTAGAAGCAACACATGAGTTGTTCTACGCACTTTAACCAAATCAATTGGCACAGGACAAACTTTATAGATGAATGTGAGGCAATTGTTAGTGTCTAAAGCCATTGAGACGGGGTGGAAGAATATGAGGGTGGAGTCCGACTTGAAATCTACTGTTATGGCATTTCAAGCCATGGATCTGCCTTGGGACATTAAAGCTCAGTGGGAAATACTGTCTTATAAAGAGGAGAGCATTTCTCCGCAGATTCTCTGGCTATAAAAGGAGCTGATCTCCCTCTTCTTTCAGAGCTATAGTCAATTGGGAAACCGGACTTCTAAGTGGTGGTCGAAGAGGCATTTACTGCGTACTTTCGGCTTGTAATAGTCTTCTTTATTCTTCTTGGGTTTTGGACCGGTTTGTATATGATTGAGGCTCTGTTGGGTGCCAACCTAGTTGGGATGTTTGTGAGTCTAATGATGCAACCCCCTCCCCTCCCTGTATTTTTTTTTTCACTTTTGCAATAAAATCTCATTTTGCAGCAAAAAAAATAAATACAAACAAACATACAACCATTATAAACCATTTTTACACTAAAACCCACTATACATTCTTATATATATTGCATCCACATTTGAAATCATTAAGATTAGGAACTACCTAATCATCATAAGAGATGTGGAAATCTGTAGTGCAGCCTGATGCATCAGGGTCTTCAGCGCCACAACAATCAAAGAACTTGGCAGCATAAGGTGGATCATCAGGTCCTAGTTCATAGTACCTTCAACAAACACAATGCAAGGAAACCAGTTAGGAATACCGCGACTAAGGTACTTTCGAAGATTTTGGAGAAAAATTGTGGGCAAAAATTTGTGAAAAAACAACATTTTCTTGTATTTCATTTTTCAATGGATTTCTGAAGTAGCTTGGCATACAGATCAACGAAACAAGAGTATAGCAACCAGTTTTCCACTGAACATTATTTATTTTTTAACTTAGGGTTGAAGAGCTTGTGGGTCCCAGACGAACAAAAGAAGAATAATTTATTGTCCCCATTTCAAAAACATCACTAAAACCTTCATTTGTATTGTTCTCCCTTTAAACTCATTCCCATCTTCTCTAATCTTAAGAAAAATCTCTTTCTCCCCTCGAACCTGTGGTGAATTATTCTGTTTGTTTGATGGTCTTGGGGGACAAACTATTATGGGCTGATTATATCATCCCCAATCATGAAGAAAAACTAATTAACACATTATGGTTTCTCCCCCATGACCATTGCCCAGGAAATGGAGAAGTTTGCCATAAGTTAGATGGGATTAGAATTACAACTAATCAAAAAAGAGAGGTTAAGATTGAGCTTAGAGAGAATAAAAGCAGATTTGAGAGGATGGGGATGACTGACATGGCAAGGAGATTGTGATTTTGTTTTGTTCTATTTAATTCCAATGGGACTCAAAAATTCCCAGGTTAACATTCAACCCTATGAGTAAGCGCTAGAGTCATTGCTTTCTGGCTCGGCAGCATCTGTAAAAAGTGGTGGAGATCAATGCGAAACTAGGATTTTGCTCAATAAAATCCTGGTTTTGCAGTGACTTTCAGCAGTTCCATCTATTTACACTCTTGCCAAGCAGCTTGCATTTCAACTATCTCTTTTCCTGTCTTATCTAGAGTTTAGTTTTAACTCCAAATAGAAAGGTTTAACAACCTGCAATTCTGTCAAGTGAACTAAAGAGGGCCATAATACCAATGCGTTACAACAAGGAACGATAAGGAAATTGTTTGAATTTTTCGAATGATGAACATAAGAAATGAAAACAAAACAAAGATTCCAACAACCATTAGTCATTACGCAGACCAAGGAATACGTAGTAGTAGAGTTCTTGACCTTGAGAAAACTTTAGGTCAATCTTTGTTGTTTTAACCCTAATACTAATTGTGGATTTGATACATATACCCCCAAATTAATTTGAGGATGTAAACCCCAATTCTTTTAGCCCCGCCCAAAATAGTTCCTGGTTCTGCCCATGTCATACCCAAAATTACTAAACGTAGCTGATAAGTCACAAGGTCGTGGGTACGACCACGCATAACACGTTTCGTACATCATGTGTGCACCCTCTTATTTAGTTTATGCTATTTACTTTAATTGCATTATTATTAGGAGAAGTCTCCTAATTAGAGTCTAGCCAGGGTTTCTATTTATGCTAGGTCTCTTCTCCTATAAAAGAGAGCATAGGCTAGTTTATTTGGTATGTTAGTTTTAGTGAGAGAAAAGGCTTAGTCTTAGAGAGAGGTTGTAGAGTTTGGGGTAAATCTCATAAACCCTACGTATTTGACCCTTTATTTTATGCAATTGAGAGATCTTAGTATTAATCAAGGTTCATTTAGCTTCCGCGCTATTAGTTTTCTAACAATTACCATTATGGGGTGCCGGATACACGCCTCAAAGGCGACACCCCATGAAAAGTTTATATTCTCTTAATAATCTCTTTGCAACAGTTGATAACTAACATGACAAACGCATACAGTCAGTTCCTATAACACAAGAAAATTGTGAAAACTAATACATTTCATGTCTCCCAATTAACAAACTAAAAGAATTGGGTATCATAATGCAATCAATTACCTCCAAATTCACAAGTTAGACTATATGGGGACCCTTAATTTCAAGCATAAATCAACAACTACCAAAATGGGATCATCTTCTCCCCGACAAATCTAAATTACAGTAGAGCCAGAGAGAGAGAGAGAGATGATTACCTCCTTTGATCATCATGTCTTCTTGAAACAAAGAAGGAAGGATGAAATTTACATGAAGAAGAACTGTTTTCAGAGATCTCATAAATTTGTTTGCAACGCCTGCACAACTTTTCAACCCTCTGAATCCCACCATTCTCCATAGCTCTCTCTCTCTCTCTCTCTCCCACACACACACACAGTTGCAGGTTTTAGCAATAAAACTTGTTTGTATTTCAGCAAAAGTCAGAGGGTAATTTAGGAAATAAAAGATAAACGGTATAAAGATGAGAAAGATATCCTTCACTCTCATTGGATGGAGTGACGTCCCTCCTCTCCATCTCCATCCTCCTGAAACAATGGCGACTATATCTCTCTATCTCTTCTCAACTTCAATTGGTTCAAGTTCTAACCTTTTTGCAAAACCCAACAATATCCAGAGAGCAATTCTTCCAATTATTACCTCTTATTACACCAGACCCAACTTCAAGAAAAAGAAAACGTCTTTCTCTTGGAGGATGAGTAGTTATGAGGCAAATTCAGATACTAGACACGGGGCTTGTTGTAATAGTAGCGGTAGCGGTAGCGAAAACACGACACCAGAAGCGATTGGGAGTGAAGATGACGATGAGGAGGAGGAGGAAAAGGTGGAGGGAGATGAAAGAGTTGTTCCAGAGAGATGGGATGTATTGGGTCTTGGACAAGCAATGGTAACTTTGTTTGTTTTCTTGCCCTTTTACTTAATTATGGAAATCCCATTGTTTTAATTAGGTGTAAGTTGGAATTTATGAGGAGAATTGCAATTTGGTTAAATGGGGTGGTACAAGTTTTGTTGTATGAAATGGTGAGTTGTTAGTACATTATAGCATCAACTATATTTGTGATAGTTTTGGTAAAAAAATTGACTTGAATTTGTGAATCCAACTTGAAAAGGGAGAACGCTTTAGTATGATAAAATGTGGGAGAACGCTTTAGTATGATAAAATGTGAGAGACCTCGTAAGATTAGTATAACTCAGTACCATTTTATTTTGGGCTCATTGGCAGATCAAGTGAGTTAAAATGGTTTCATAGATTGAGAACAAAATATTTGCTTACCACTTCAATTGTTGTTATAGTGGATATCATGGTATTATAATTCTTAACAAAAAGTTTCACCATAGACTAAATTGCTTAATAGACCTTGCATCATTAACCGCACCAATGATGACTCAGTAGTTCCTCCCCTTTTCGGCTGTACAATAGGAGCTATTTTAATCTTAATTTAAAGAGATATTTGCATGTCTAGAGACTTCTAAAACAAAGAATTTATGCCTTATAGAATTCATTTTGTATTTGAGCGTCCATGTATGACGAACTACAAAGGACATTATAAACTGTTTTTATAGACTCTTTTGTTAACCCCTACTTGCTTCTTTGAAAAAACAAAAAATCAAAGCTTTTTAAGTTTCTCTTTTATTGCTTGTAGGTAGATTTTTCTGGTATTGTAGATGAAGAGTTTTTGAAGAGAGTGGGAATAGAGAAGGGGACGAGAAAACTTATAAACCACGAAGAGAGGGGTCGAGTTTTGCGGGCAATGGATGGTTGCAGTTACAAAGCTGCTGCTGGTGGTTCTCTTTCCAACACCCTTGTGGCATTGGCGAGGCTCGGTGGTCATCCGATTGAAGGCGCAAGGTTGAATGTAGTTATGGCAGGTAGTGTGGGGAGCGACCCGTTGGGTGAGTTTTATAGGTAAGTCTCTTAAAAAAAAAATATTATCTTTCAAAGAACCGTCTTAAGATATAGGTTTGCCCGTTTTATCATTGAATTAGAAAAATATGGAACATTTTTATTGGTCTAGTACAACGAGTTGTCAAAGCTTAAATTTAATAGTGCTTCCTATAACCTGGAATTCTAAATTATTTCATGAAAAAAATATGTATAGCTTCATATACCTTTTTACCTGACCTTTGGTCCAACTTACTAGGCCTACCTACATGAACAAAAAGATAAGAATTACTGAGGGTAAGTCTCCGGGACCCCTTCGGTAACGTGATGCAGGCCTAGGAGGCCTCACCCAGCCTACTAGCTACTTGGCTGAAATATTAGCAAAGGGGCCTTGAAGACCGACATGCCTCACACGCGAGCAATTAATTCCAGACCCAAAGCAATAGTGAAGGGGACTCAAAACCCTTTCAAGCCTTTTCACTAATGCTTTGGGTCTCCCATGGTTTTCTATCTTTTTCGCTTAAGGCCCAATAGTTGCGAGGCCACAACTTTTCCTTCCGTCCTCGCTTTTTCTTTCATCTCAAAGCTACGCAACCGTAGGTTTCCTAGATTTTTTGCTTGAGGTCCACATGAGGCCACTTCGCTGACCCTTCATGTCTCGAACCGGTAAAACACACCCAAGGCCAATTCCAATTCCAAATTTCATATTTATTTTTTTAGCGTTTGAATCATTGATTTTAAACCTATAACAAAACTTTTAATTTGGAGATCAACATAGTTACAAATAGAGATTATCGATCAAATGATTGAGAGACGTTGACAAATTTGTGCATCACGATTAATATCGAGGAGGAAAACGCCTCTTCTAGCTTCAGATCTTCGAAGACATCCGTGAAACCCTAACTCGATTCTTACAGCAAGCACCAATAATGAAGAAAATCAATGGGAAATTGCAAGTGTCAAAATCAATTGTGAGGAGATCTAAATATTTCAAATCTTCAATTCAAGCTTGAGGGAGAGAGATATTGAATATACAATCAAAAAGGTAGAGAGAATACAGTTTAGAGAGTGAGTTGAAAGAAGTTGCGGATGTATTATGATGGAAAAGATATAGTATGAAAGAGAAAGATTCAAACATGAAAGGGAGGCGGTGTAGTGATGGAGAAGGTAGGGGTGAGAGAGGTGAAAAGGAGTTGAAGATATGACTAAATAGGGAAACCGAAACCGAAACCGAACTACTTCGGTTCTTGTTTTTGAAAACTGAAACCGAAACCAGACCTCTAAAAACCGAACCGTTTGGTTGAAAATGGTTCAGTTTGGTTCGGTTTCTCGGTTTGGACAGTTTTTTGCTCACCCCTAGACACAGTAGAAGTTGCATAGCAAACTCTAGAAGGGGGTGTTGATTAAACTTTAAAAGATGATGGTCGAAGTGCACGAGACCATCAAGTTAGTTGATACGGAGAAAAATGAGAGCACAGTTTTTAAAGGTATGGTGTTTGAATCGATAGAAAAAACATTTGATAGATATGATAAATTTGCCCACAAAATGGGTTTTGTTGTTTGGAGAGAAACTTGTCAAGAGAGCAAAAGGGATATTGAGGAAAAGGGGGTTTGAATGTTTTAAATAAGTTTTTCGGAAAACGGATTGTCGATATCAATATGTGAAAAAGGAGGGACCACAAGTAAAAACAAACTACATGGCACGTATGGTAATCAAATATGAAAAGGATAATACATTGGTCGCTACTAATATTATCTATTAACATATTCACCTTCTTACAACCCCATCCACATATACATTAAGGTCAAAAGCGAAAATATTTGGCGGTCAAGTTGGTGAAGCTAAATATCTAAAAGATACTCCACTAGCTGGTGGCTTTAATGTGTGCGTGTCAGCAGTTTGGAAGGTGTAAGGTGAGGATGTTAAAGCTGTGCAGAATGGTTTGGGAATTAAACGTAAAGAAAATTTTGGAAAGGAGGATATTTATGCAATTTTAGACTATTCCAAAATGAAGCAATCGGAGAACCTAAGGCTGCATCTTTTTTCCGAACTTCCAAATTTTTTCGAAATCCGATTCAATTTTTTCCGATTTTGGATCTCTATATTGATTTTCCAATTTCCGAAAATCCGATTTCCGATTTTTTTCAGAAATAATCAAATCAGAATCGGATATGGTTTTGTGATTCCAATCTTCTGAATTTTCCAAACTTTCCCCGATCCGATTTTTCCGAATACTCATATTCATTTTTTAACATTTTCTTTATAGTTTAATGGCTTATATTTGTTAGATTGAAATGTGGTGATGATAACATGAAATTTAGAGTATGAATAATGGTGAATATAATGATTTGAAAATACTGAGGTTGATTTTTCATATGAAAACCCCAAAAATTCTCTATTTCCAAGTTTTTATCCGAATTTTCAGGGGGTTTTTATCCGATTTATTCGGAATTCCGAAAATTCTGATTATTCCAAAAAATCCGAATTTTCCGATTTCAGATTTCCGAAAAAAAATCGGATCGGATCATAATGGAATTTTGGTATCCGAAAAAAATCGGAAAATTTTTAATGCCCCTCATTTCCGATCCGATCCGAAAACAACCCTAACCCATCATTCTTTTATGCAGTGATAGTGGATAAAGAAAAGAAGTCGGTTAATATTTTTTGCGTTAATGCAAGGCCATTTATGACTACAATTATTTCGAGTATGTAATTATTTTTATATTACGCATCTAACTGGCTGAAAGGGCTAGCCTTTTGCACCGTTCATTGAATTCAATCATCATAAAAATAAAAAAGTACGTGCTACTTGGTACGGCATTTATATTAGGAAAACCCTCTGAATCCTTTGTATGGTTGTTTGTGACATTGGTCAAAGCAATGTCTGGGCGCAAGCTGAAGATTATTGTTGCAGACCACTATGTGGCAATTAAATAGGCCATTTCTATTGTGATGCCAGAAACACAACATCGTCTTTATTTGTATCGTATATTTAAAAATGACGTTAATCACATTTTCTTTTAGTATAAACTGCCGTAATTTTAGCTTAAATTCAGCAAGTGTCTGTACACTTGTGATGCTGAAAAAGACTTCATATCCGGGTGGTTAAAAATACTACAAAAATGTAGCCTGGCAAGAAATAAGTGGTTGGGTGATTTATTCAAGGTGCGTGAGAAATGGGCTTTACTATTTTATGGTCGTGAAAACTTTTACACAAATATGACTACTACTGGACATGGTAAAACTATAAGCAAGTTCAGGAAGAAGTTGTGGAAAGAACGTACTCTTTTCCGGAGTTCATTGCTCGTTATGAAAGAGTTGTTGATTCTTAGCATCAGATGGAATTGCAGGAAGATTTTCACTCAACTCGGGCATCACCCAGTTTGTTCATTCCGGTGCCAATGCTGAAGCAGGCAGCAAATACGCTTTGAAATGTTTCTCAAGGAGTACAAACAGTGGTTTTTGCCTAAGATTGAAAAATTTGGTGTGGATGGAACGATATACAATTATGAAATTACTCGGGGAAAAAATTGTTACAAGCCTTGTTACTATTGAGTTTTTCAACTGCCATGCTTGTAGTAGACTACTCACAGCCTTCTAGCTACAATCGAATACTCAAAGGCTACATCGAAGCCTGCCTAGAGATCAGAAGCCCAGTAAGACGATAGCTGTGTCCACGAAGCCTTTCGAGACTAATCGAACACTCGAAGGAACCATCGAAGCCAACCACTGTAGGCGAAGATAGATGAGCAGCGCATGAACGCCGTATCAGTACCAGAAATACTTTGACCATGGTCGTACATGATCGAAGGCAGACACGTCATGCAACCAGGTCACCAGACATAACAGAGAAACAAGCCGCTCAACAACTACAGTGTCAGGTCCAACAACCACAGTGCCAGGTCTAACAACCACAGTGCCAGATCCAACAACCATAGTGTCAGAACCGACAGCTACAGTGTCAGATCCGACTCCGGGTACAAGTCAGTTGCCCCCGGAGGATATTCATGTAACTTGACCCCCCATGGTGACTCAGCCTTTTCTATATCCTATAAATAAGAGGGAAGAGACACTATGAAGGTGTGGTAGCCTACTCGCAGCCTTCGACCTCCTCACTCGAAATCCACTTCGTATCCTACTCGAACATATCGAAGATTATTTCGACTCATAATCAAGCCCCTCAAAGAACTCTTGTAGTCGAAGCCTCGACAGCAGATAAGCCTTCGAGAACGGATCAGCACATAATAGCAGATAAACCTTCGAGAACGGATCAGCACATAATAGCAGATACCCTTCGACTGAACGCTCGAATAGCAAAAGTGTGATGAGACTGGCAGTCAGCTCAAACGGATTGGACGGCGCATTAATTGGTCTCTCAGCTACAGTGACAGGGATGTCCATAATAAATGCCGCCGCCGAAAAACCCGGACAATAATCATGTAGCCTGACCCACTCTTGGTGACTCAGCCTCTTATGTCTCTATAAATATAAGAGAGGGGAAACCAAGAAGGGGTTAGAAAAATCCTCTCCAAACCCTATGTTTTTTACCTTCGACCACTTACAAACTGTACTCGATCTTTATTATTACTCATCAGTAATAGAATTACAGTTTAAAAATCCTCATCAAAGGTCGTAGAGAGTCACATTCGGGCCTCTACGCAAGTATTTGTCTCTAATTAGTCTCTTTTTAGGCCATATACTTGTACATCTTTAATGAGAGGTTGACCTCCGTGTTGTAAGAGCCATCTTCGCTTCTCAACGAAGATCAGGCCCCTACAATTGGCGCCGTCTGTGCTTCCCACACTATCAGTTACCTCGTCTTTGTTACCTTCCTTTCTTTCCTACCATTTACCGCTCCTTTTCAATGGCCCCTTCCCGCCGTGCCAACTCAACTCAGGCAGGCAACTCCATTGACGGAGTCGCCGCTCAAGTCGTTTTACTATCTCAGCAAATTGCTCAAGCAGAAGAGCGTCATCAGCATCAACTCACCCAGGAACGAGAAAACCACCGCCAAGCGTTGGAAACTGAACGGAATCGCCGAGTAGACAACGAAAATAGACAGAATCGAGCAATCGATGAGCTACGCAACACAGTCCGAGAACTTCAACGGTTAGAGCCCTTGGAACCCGCCCGTCAGTCCCAGTTACCGGATCAATCGCCCGTATTTGCCCGCACCCGCCTTGGGCCCTCAACAAACCTCGAGTTACCCCCAGCTCCCATCGGTGCCGAAGGTATTCCCCGTACTATTCCCCCCCACTGGCTCTATCCACCTCGGAATCCACCCCACAAAAGACTCTTCTGACTTCACTCTCCATTCATCAAGACACCCTCGGCTTGTCAAAGACCGACTCGGCGAGCGTCGTCCCGCTCGAGACCGAATCGGGGAGCGCAGTGCTGAATATATATCACACATTCGACCTTGCAACCATCGACATCACCAATCTCCCCCTCCTGCATATGTCACGCAACAAGACTTCGACCACAAGATACAACCCGTTATTCGCGTCAGTGCAAGCCCAGCCTTAAACTCATGGAGCCGCCTCAACAATCCCATTTGTGCCACCCTACTCTCCATCGACATACCCCCCAATTTCCGTGCCCCCAAGCTCAGCAAATATCGCAACACAGACCCCAAAACCCACATTTTCGAATTTCAAAACTCACTAAGCCTTTACTTTACTGCCGACTACCTGTTATGTCGACTTTTCCCAACTAGCCTCACTGAAAACCCACTTCGATTGTATCACAATCTCCCAAATGGCTCGATACGAAGCTTAAAGCAACTCACGCAGCTCTTCATCGCCCAGTTTGCCTTTAACAAAGACAGGGAAGTTAGAGTTGACGCATTATTTAATTTCAGAAAGTCAAGCACAGAGACCCTCGAAGCCTTCACAAAGCGATTCCTCGACGAGTCACAGAAAATAGAGAATCTCGACTGTGCAAATGTTATCCTCGCATATTCAAATGCTCTGCCTGATCATAGTCGAGTAAAAGAACACCTCGTCCTCCACAAACCCCAAACACTCGAAGAGATGCTCTCGAAGGTCAAGGGCTATATCGACCTCGAAAGACTCCAAGAATCCCGCAAACATACCCAACCTTCGAACACTACCCACTTCAACAAACCGCGACAGCATTCGCATCCCACTCCACTACCCTTGATCGCTCCCGTCTCACAGGAGACTGAGAGCCGCAAATGCCCTTATACCGACAGTAGTGCTGAAGCTCGCAAGAAGCGATCGAAGCCTATCTTGCCAACACTCACCGTCCCCCTCAGTACCCTCTTACCGCACATTCAGGCAGACCTCATATGGCGCATCCCTCTCCCAATCGAAGTCAGACCTGGGGAGCCTTATTGCGCCAATCACAAATACAATTGTCACCATACGAACAAATGCTTCGCCCTCCAACGTTCTCTCGAACTCATCCTCCGAGCAGGACGTCTACACCAGTACGTTACCGACCTTCCCAATTATCTCGATGGGTCTTACCTTCAATCCCTCTCCACCCCTACTGCTGACCCAGCCGTGGTACATATCTACCGATCATATTTCATTGAAGTCAACAATATAGACAGTTGTCGTTCGCTTAGCAAACGAAAGCGCATCGGCGAATGTTACAAACTTTCTTACCAGGAAAAATTCCCTACCCTACTGCCAGAATGCAGCCGTCACCCTCGTCTCGAGGGCATTTCTTTCATCAATTGTGACGCGTCACACGTCCGTTTCCCTCATTCCGATCATTTGGTCATTATGATTAAGATTGAGAACATTGTCCTTCACACAATGTTCATCAACACAGGAAGTGCAGCTGACGTCCTATTTCTACCCACCGTCGAAAAAATGCAGAAAACTGAACTCATTACCCCAGCCAACGTCGAGTTAAATGGATTCAATGGGACTACCAAAGTCGTCGTCAGTCGTATCAGCCTACCTGTCACCCGACCCCTCACCCTTCAAACCAGCTTCCTTGTCATCGACAAGAAATCCGAATACCTCGGTATCCTCGGCCGGGACTGGCTCCATGCTATGCGAGCTATACCCTCGACCTATCACCTAATCCTTCGTTTTGCAACTCCCGAGGGTACGTGGAACCTCAAAGGATCTCAAGGTCTCGCCCGCTCATGCGAGCACCCAAAAATTGACCAGACCAGAAAACTTGTCAAACGCCCATAACAATCACTGCACCTTTCTATCCCTTCGACTTCGACAGATGTCACCCCCCATATCGAACTTACCGTTTATATCAAACTCGACGGCCCTGGTCGAGGAACATTCATTGGAACTTTTCTCAGCGAGGCCGAACGCCTCGAGCTTACAAATTTCCTTCGAGCAAACACAGACATCTTTGCTTGGACATTTTAGGAGATGCCTAGTGTCGACCCCAGCCTAGCATGCCATCGCCTCGGTCTCATTCCCAATTCCATGGCAGTCAAACAAAAGAAGCATACCCTGGCACCACGACTTCGAGAAGCAGTTAACCTCGAAGTAGACAAGCTTGTAGCCGCGGGCTTTATCAGAGAAGTCAAGTACGCTGACTGGATATCGAACATTGTGGCAGTTCCTAAGAAGAACGGAAAGATCCGAATCTGCGTCGACTTCACCGACCTCTATAAACACACACCAAAGGACAGTTTCCCACTGCCAACCATTTCAGCACTCCTCGATGCCACTGCTGGACACGAGCGCCTATCCATGATGGACGCAGCTTCGGGTTACAATCAGGTACCCCTCCTCCCAGAAGATCAACTTAAAACTTCCTTCATAACTGAACAAGGCATTTATTGTTTTAATGTCATGCCTTTCGGCCTTAAAAATGTGGGTGCCACTTACCAGCGCCTCGTCACAACTATGTTTAAGCCCCTGCTTGGCAAGCCAGTCGAAGTCTACATCGACGACATGTTATGCAAGAGTATACAAAAACCGACCCACATCCACGACTTGACCGACATCTTCTCAATACTTCGCACCTATAAAATGAAACTCAACCCAGAGAAGTGCCAGTTTGGCGTCTCATCCGGAAAATTCTTGGGCCACCTTATCAGTAAACGTGGCATCAAAATCGACCCCACCCATATTCGCGCCCTCACTGACATGCCCTCACCCACAACAAAGAGAGACGTACAAAAGGTGGCTGGCAGGATAGCAGCCCTTAACCGTTTTATTTCCAAGTCCTCTGATAGATGTGCTTGGCTCTTCTCCCTCTTACGCAGTCAGGGCACCCATAAAATAAGAAAGAAAAACAACCCTAAGATCAATTGGACCCCTGAGTGCGAAGACGCCTTTCTCGAACTCAAAACTTATCTTGGCCGCCCACCTATCATCAGCACCCCCATCGAAGGTGAAGCACTCTCCTTATATCTCGCTGCCACAGAAACTTCAATTAATTCCGTACTCATTCGCCTTGATTCCAACATCGAAAAACCTGTGTATTTCATCAGCAAAACTCTAACCCCTGCCGAAACCCGTTATTCCAAACTTGAGTGATTGTTCCTGACACTTTTCTATTTAGCCCGTAAGCTCAAACCATATTTTCAGGCCCACTCCATTCGTGTCATCACGAGTTACCCTCTCCACGAAGTACTTAGTAAAAAAGAAAAATCTAGACGAGTACAATAATGGTCTGTATACCTTGGCGAGCACGACATAACCTTCGAGAAGCAAATATCTCAGAAAGGCCAAGCAATAGTAGATTTCCTCGCCGACTTCCCGGTTGAAGATTGCGACTGGGAAGAACATGAAGAGGATCTACCAGAAGATCAACCTGATGTTGTAGATCCATGGGACCCCCTTACCGGTTGGCGTTTATTCACAGATGGCTCCGCAGGACCCAATGGTTCAGGAATTGGTATTGTCTTGGTCACACCGACTAATGACCGAATAGAGAAAGCAGTTAAACTTACCTTTGAATGTTCTAATAATGAAGCAGAGTATGAAGCACTGATCCATGGTCTCGACCTCGCACTCGATCTCGGCATTCCCAAACTCGCAGTCTTTACAGATTCCCAGCTCATTCAGAGACATTACTTAGGAGAAAATCAAGCTAACGGTCGCATGGCTGACTACGCTTTACTTGTGCGACAGCGCATGGACCGATTTCCCGAAAAATCAACAATTACCCATTATCCTCGAGGAGAAAACAGACATGCCGATGCCCTCGCCTACATAGCAGCTATGCTGGGACATACCGAATCTCAAACCCTCTACATCGAAGTACTCGAACGCCTAAGTATCGACCAGATGGAAATCAATGCCATCAATACTAGGGGCGAGAGTCTCAATTTAGATGATTGGCGAACACCATTCCTTCGTTACCTTACCAACACCACCCTTCCCGATGATCCCAAAGCCAGACGTCAACTGTTAGAAAACTGCCGTAGATACACTATCCAAAACAATGAACTGCATCGCAAATCTCCAAATGGCGTCCTCCTTCGATGTATATCCAGTACCGAAGCCTCTCGAATCTTAGCAGAGCTTCACGAAGGCACCTGTGGTGCTCACACCGCTGGTCGATCTTTGGCCCTTCGAGCTGTAACCCAAGGATTGTTTTGGCCCGATATGAGAAAGCAAGTTTCAGAATATGCAGCACATTGTGACAAATGCCGGCGTCATGCTCATGACATCCATTGCCCCTCTCGAGATCTTCATGTCAACCAAGTTTCTTGGCCATTCAAAAGATGGGCCATCGATCTCATTGGTTCGTTTCCAAAAGCTTCGGGTAGCAGAGAAAACATCCTCGTTGCCACTGATTACTTTACCTTGAATTTCTTGGTTTAACTCGAATACCATGTCAACCTTCGACCCAACTGGTACTCGAGGATGATCTCGACAATTTTCCAGTCTCCTAAATTCGAGCAAACTCGAGGGGCAAGGATGGTCAAAGGACCAAACCCTCGGGGATGCATGGGAGGCAGTTTGATATTCCTTCGTTGTGGCTACGGCCTTCGAAGTACAGTCCTTTTCTTGGTCTACCCTGGTTATCATGTCCACCCTCGCCCCGACAGATACTTGGGGGCGACCATGAATTGCTCAAGTCTCCAAAATTTGAGCAAACTCGAGGGGCAAGAATGGTCGTAAGACCGGACCCTTGGGGATGCATTGGAAGCGATTCGATATTCATTCGTCCAGACTCTGAAACCGACGAAGTACAGTCCTTTTCTTGGTCTACCCTGGGTATCATGTCCACCCTCGCCCCGACAGATACTTGGGGGCGATCTTGAATTGTTCAAGTTTCCAACATTCGAGCAAACTCGAGGGGCAAGGATGGTCGAAAGACCGGACCCTCGGGAATGCGTTGGAGGCGATTCAAATGCTTCATTGTGGCTTAGGCCTTCGAAGTTCAACACATTTTCAGGTTTCCCCTAGGTATCACGTCCCCTCGCCCCGACTGACACTCGGGGGCGACCTGGAAATGTTTCGAGTTTTCAAACATCGTTGTGGCTTCGGCTTACATATTATCTGTCAACACAGCAGTCGCAGAGCAAGTCAAAGATCAATCATCAACATTTCAAAGCAAGCAAAATCGGCATAATAAGCATGCAAATTCCAACATTCCAAGGTTAGCATAAGATAGCATGACTACTAAGGCACTACATCGGAAAGTCAGATTCAGCAGACTCAGAATGTAGCACAGAAAATACACATCAGCATGTTCAGAATTAACTACAGAAGTTCAAAGAAAAATAGCAGCAGCACAGTTCAACATATTACAAATCACCACATGTCAGCGGAAAACGACAAACAACCCCAACTGCAACTACCTCACACCGGCACAGTCTCACATTCTTGTTCCACAGACGCTCCACCATCAGCAACCTCGACGGCTTCATTCGAGACTCCGACAGCTCTACCATCAACAAGACCATTACTGGGTGCTCCAAGGAGAGAAGCATCTTCACCACCTTCAGTACTCCCAATTGTCTCATGAACAACGGACAACTCTACTCCCTTCAGCTGGACCTCATCACCTTCAACAAATTCTGGAGACACAGGGTACGGTTCAAGTGTATCAGGGTCATACCCCTTTTCATCTACGAAAGTCTTCAACCTCACAGTCACCTTGCATTCGCCATCGTACTGTCCCTGGAACCGCACCTTTTGTTCAACCTTCTCCCTCTCACACGCTGCAAGCTTCGCAGCCCACTCCCGCTCCAGCCTCGACCGCTGAAGTTCGAGTCTCTCATCATAAGATTCGGTAAGAACCCCAAGGTCCTGCTTTAACTTCTTCACCTCAGACACCAATGATGCCTCCGTCCCACGGGAAAGATCAAGATTTTCCCTTGCTTGCCGCAACTTCGCTTTTACCGACTTCATAGCCTTGCTGCACGTTCGCACCCAAGCATCCGTCTGTTAAAACATTCAATCGGTCAGTGAACCTCGAAACTCGAAGATTTCAAAAAACATTTCAAAAAATCACAATAAGGAGCAGTATATAGTTACCTGAAGCACGTACCTCTTTACTTCCTTCGACGCCTCATCTGGGTTGTCCTCCCAGAGTTCGACCATCGAAGATTGCTTAGCGACAGCCTGCTCCTATCGTTCCGCCTCTGTCATTTCTTCATCCTCCTCCTGTGTATCGTCCTCCCCCAGTGCCCTACGCCTCTTGCGTTAGCCATCCTTCGATTGCTGTAATTTTGGGGCTTCGGGAACAGCACGACCCTTCCCTTTCTCAACATGAGTCGATATTGGCCTTGGCCTCAACCTCGAAGCCTTGACAGCCACATCGGGCACCGTTGCCACTTGTTTCGACCCCTTGCGAGATCTCGGCACAAACTGATAGTTCCTCGGTAGCTCCTCTCCTCCCATTTCCTTTAACCTCTTGGAAGAACCTTCACTTCTTTTTCTCTTTGCTAGCTTCGGCGTAGTGGGTACGCTTCGAAGCAGGGAATCAACCTTCTTTCTCCTTTGCCTCTTGATTTTGAGACTGCCAAATACCGAATTTACCCAGTCTTTACTAGCCTTGAGCAGATTATCAATGTAATTCACCGGATTATCCCAAGTCGAACTTCTCGGACCTACAACAGTAAAACAAAACACAGTTATCACTTATTTCAGAAACACATCAACAAAAAAACCTTGGACAGCAAACTTACTTTCATTATATACCCTATAATGCAATTTATATGGGTCATCCTCGTCTACATTCTCGAAGTTACCTCTCATTATCAACAAATCTTTATTCCACCCTCGACCCGTCGAGCACAGATCAAAGAACCAAGGTTTCTCAGGATGACATTGGATGTGATAGGTCCCTGGGTTTTGACTCGCCTTCCTCGAGTAAAATGTAACAATATCAAACCACTTAATCAAATTTCGGCCTTCACCAGCCAACTTTACATTCATCCCCTCTATCACCTTCATCATCTCATAAAAATTCCCGTTCATTTGCACTGGAGCTACCTCCCAAAAATTCAAAACTTCTTTCACCAGCCTTCGGAGCGGTAACTCCATCCCCAATCGAATTCCGCCCCTGCAACACTCAAAAATATCCCCCCCTTCGACAGTTCTAACTTAGCGACAAACCGCTCTAACCTAACCCTATCCTTCGCCGCAACGAGACCCCCAACGCCATCCGACTCAGTCGAATCCCCGTTATCGCTACAATGCCCTTTATCTCTCTCTTTCTCACCCGAGGGCCCTACATCATCTTTCTCCCCTCACACTTTTTCCTCGTCCTCACTATCCTCAGTTACTATCGTCCTTCGACGCCTCGAAACCACAACCTCCTCAGCAGGCAGTACCATTGATAATGGGGCCTCGGTTACTACATCTAAAACTTCTACATCACTACCATCACCCATTGGGGCTCGACCAGAAATACTAGCTTCGATTTCTTCGATCTCTTCATCTATCACTGCCCGTCTCGAAGCCGAATGGTTATCCATTTTTAGCCTACAGAAGAAGAGGCACGCAATTGGATCGACAAACTCGACAAATTCCGTGACCATCCTATCTACCCCCTCCAAAACAAACCACAGACCGGGTCGTAACCCAGACTTTTCCCCTCTCCGACATCTCGAGTGCCATTTCCAAACCACAAACACAGATTGTTCCGCCTCTACTATCTAAACCACAAAAAAAAAAAAAAAAAAAGTTCACAGAGATCAAATGCATACCTGAAATTAGCATAACTACCCCCAAATCAGAAAGATCACGGCCTCAGATGCCCTAACAGCTTCCACGTTCGCAATGGCGCTTGTCCTTCTCCTTCTCACTCTTTATGGTTTTTACAGCAAACTAGCACAGTAATTCCTCATCTCTCACTTATATATATTTCGAAAACCCAAAAACACCCCGATTTATTAACCGCTATCATTACCACGACCCCACTTCCCCGGCTTTTCGGCTAACAGTGTGCTTTGACAAATATACCCTTAACATTTCCCACGTGTGAACAACCTGTTTGCCTAAAAATACATGTAGTGCCGAAGCTTCTCGAACCTTATTCTCCCAGATCAAGTCAGAATCCAATAGTCACATCACCACCTTTTTCGTCAAACGAGTAAAACATAATCATTACTTCCCGACACACTGCTCTAAACGCACGTACCACTCTGACAGACCAGCCGTTTGGATTGTCAGATCGGCCAGTCAAATCAAACTTCACCTTCGATACACTATCAAACTTCACCTTCGATACACCATCAAACTTCACCGACGTTACACTTCCAAACTCGAACATTCGACCAGTCTACACCTCGATGAATCTTCAACAAATTACCTCAGATTTATTAAATCTCTCATACCAACAAGCCCCCCATTCGACCAGTTAAAACTTCGTCCCTTCAGACAAAATTTTCAGTTTCGACAAAGTTCAGTTTTATATTCCAAATATTCAATCAATACAGCTATACTACCGACCTTGTACCGAACAGTATTATATTAGGAATTCAGATTCTACTACCATATCTCACAGTTCACAACAATTTCTATTAGTACTATCAACAAAAGCACTTTTTATTCCGACAACGAGGATAACACTATAAAAGTCATGCAAAAAAAAAAGCGGAAAGAAGAGAGAAACAAAACACATGAACGCAGCAACATGAGAAACTACAAAAGGGAATCCTATCTAATTAGCAGGTTGCTCCTCTGCAACAGCGGCCGCCGCAGCTTCATCCTCCTGATCCACTATATCCTCGGGAAGCCTTTGTGAAGCGACAGCCGATGGCCGGGTAGCGTCCCCATCATTTGCACTATTCCTCACCAATACGGGAAGGGCATATCATAGAGAGGTGCTCCAGGCTCCGCTTCAAAGAGATCTGGCATTTCAGCGTTAATGTCGTCCTCTATCCCGAACCTTCATTGAAGACCTAGCAGGGCCTCTTGAATCCTCTTCGCCCTCACGGCCGCTTGATCTTCAGCAATCGGTATGTTCTCAGCCATATTAATAAACAGGAAGTACTCAGTTAGAAGAGAAGAATGCTGCAAGACAGATAAAGAAATCTCTCCCTCCTTACCCCTTTTTATACCTCCAAACTCACCAGAACTTTCCCTCTTCCCTAACCGAATTAATGGTAACCTTCAATTCCCAACAACGAAAAGTCAACATGTAACCTCTCCAACTTCCAAGACGTAACTGATTCGTCTGTACCTGCATTCAAACCTCCTCCCCAACGATTCCCAGTCAAACACATCCCCAACATCGAACATTCGACTATCGTAAGACTCGATTTTCACAACAGCCCATCATCAACCTTCGATCATAATTTTCTTCGAACATATCTTTATACCTCGTGCCTAGAAGAGTAGTTGTTTGCATTCGTCTACATTATCTAACCAAATAACAGGAATACAGACACGAGCAAAATATTTTGTCCATTTCAATTACCGAATACAGAAAAACAAATTACATTTTTTCCCCTACCACCCCAAACTCAAAACTTCCTCCCACAAAACAAAACAGAAACTACACAAAATAATACCAAAACATTCACAACATCAACCCAGCGCCCTACTTCCGGAAAAACCAGCTCCGCTCGCCGCATGTTCCTCCTCGATGATCTCCTCTGCACAGACAAGGCTTTCAGCTAATGCCATCAGGAAAAGATAACGTCTCTGCTCGGTCGTAAAGCACGACCTCAATTGCTCCCAGAGATAGGCGTAGGGTTCGCCATTGATGAACTCCTCGCGTACGGTTCGCCATTGATGAACTCCTCTGGCCTCTCGTCCACAAGATCCGGCATGTCCCAATTCAGATCATGTTGTCCGAAAAACCTCATGTGCAGCTCCGCCATTTTCCGCCCCACACGACGATCACGGGCAAATCCCATCCTCTTCTGATAAAAGGTATTGGGCGGGCTATCCATTCAGATATTCAGAATGAAGAACAGATTAATGTTGAAGATGGAAGAAGATACAGAATCCCCGCACGAGAACCAATTTTTATAGCCTTCACCCCATTTATTACCTTTTACCCACCTACACCTCTTAATTACCCCCCCCCCCCCCACTTTATTATTTTCCCGGAAACCAACGGTCAAACAAGAACAGGTTCCAAGACAACAGTTTTCTCAGCAAACGCCTCTCCACCTGGCTTTGAGACCCTTGCTGAAAGGGGGCGAATGTGGTAGCCTACTCGCAGCCTTCAACCTCCTTACTCAAAGTCCACTTCGTATCCTACTCGAACATATCGAAGACTATTTCGACTCATAATCAATCCCCTCAAGGAACTCTTCTAGTCGAAGCCTCGACAGCAGATAAACCTTCGAGAACGGATCAGCACATAATAGTAGATAAACCTTCGAGAACGGATCAGCACATAATAGCAGATACCCTTCGACTGAACGTTCGAATAGCAGAAGTGTGATGAGACTGGCAGTCAGCTCAAACAAATTGGGCGGCGCATTAATTGGTCTCTCATCTACAGTGACAGGGATGTCCGTAATAAATGTCGCCGCCGGAAAACCCGAACAGTAATCATGTAGCCTAGCCCACTCTTGGTGACTCAACCTCTTATGTCTCTATAAATAAGAGAGAGGGGAAACCAAGAAGGGGTTAGAAAAATCCTCTCCAAATCCTATGCTTTTTACCTTCGACCACTTACAAACTGTACTCGATCTTTATTATTACTCATCAGTAATAGAATTACAGTTTAAAAATCCTCATCAGAGGTCGTAGAGAGTCACATTCGGGCCTCTGCGCAAGTATTTGTCTCTAATTAGTCTCTTTTTAGGCCATATACTTGTACATCTTTGATGAGAGGTTGACCTCCGTGTTGTAAGAGCCATCTTCGCTTCTCAACGAAGATCAGACCCCTACAGAAGGGGTTATAAAATCTCTCCCAACAGACCTGACAAGTTTACCTTCGAACACCCTGTAACAACCCAGTTCTCGATACTTCGACTACTCTACATATATAACATTACTCTTAAAAATCCTTACCAGAGGTCATGGAGCAACCCATTCTAGGCCTCCACGCAAGTGTATAATCTCTATAGTAGGTCTCGTTAGTATTGATTGTATGCTTGAAACCCCCTGGTCGAAGATAAAACTCATAGTGTAAGAGTCTGCTTCCCCTCTCACGAAGCTAGGCCCCTACAATGCTGGGTGTAGCTGTAAAATGTTGTACTTATTGGGATTTTATGTCGATATATGATCAAAGTACTTCACCACTGAAATATCCATGAACTTCCAACCCAGTAAATTTTGAAGAGGTGGACAAAAGATGCTAAGATAAAAGTTGTAAGGGACAGAGATGGAAATCCAATTCATTTTGATTGTATGGCACATATACTGTTGCACTATAATGATCTTTTTTGTCTTTTTGGTAAGGCCGTTAGGGTTGCAAGAAAGGATTCCCTTAATGAAGAGGTTTATTCAGTGATCAAGCGTGTTGGGTTTATACTGGGAGCGGTTGTTTGTGGGGGTTTTGTGTTTAGATATCGAAGTGTTTTGGCCATGGAAGGCGGGATTGTTGGCAATGTGGGTATTTATGGGGTTTGAGAAGAGTAGGTTGGCACTTAAACGGGCTTGGCCGAAGATTTTGCAAGTCTTATGTATTTTTAAAGAGCAAGGGCTGGATTTAGCTGCTTTGTTGAGTTTGTCTGCATTTTCTTTCCATGACAGAAACTTCAATCACCACACTTTGTGGCCTTGGAAGGTGCAAGAGTTGGTTGAAAAAGTGCTAAAGAATGGAGTCTTCAGAATGCTTCGCGGTGATGTGACTCGGTTCCTGCGAACTATTCTTATTGGGACAACTGTGGTCAATGTTGGACCAACTGCACTAGTCATAGAGGCAGCAGCAACAATTTCTGGTTAGGCCGGTATTAGCGCAGCAACTGGAGTTATGACTGTTGCTATTTTGCTCCATACAGAAATTACTCCGAAAAGCACCACTATTCACTATGCCACGGAGGTTGCTAGGTTTGGGGCCAGTTGCATGGCTTTCGTTCATATAGTATAACGTGGGGATAGTAGTGACTTTCTTGTCCATGGGAATGTTTGAAAATTCTCGGCTTAAAAGGGAAGAAGTGAGCCTTGTGTTACTGAAGATGAGTTGAAATTGATGCTGCGAGGAGTGGAATTGAGCGGGGCAATAGAGGAAGGAGAACAGGATACGATAGAAAACATGTTATAGATAAAAGATACACATGCCAAAGAGGTGATGACACCTTTGGTTGATGTGGTTGCAATCGATTCTAGTGCAGCACTTATTGATTTCCCAGCCTGGGGGTTACTCATCAGTATTCAAGGGTTTCTATCTTTGAGCAGCATATTGATAATATAGTGAGTATTGCATATGCAATGAATCTGCTGGATTATGTTCAAAAGGGTGAGCTACTAGGAAATTTGGCAGTAGGAGGCATGGCACACAAGCCATCATGCTTTGTTCCCAATTCAATGTCAGTGTGGAATCTTCTGAGTGAGTTCCGAATTAGGAAGGTTCAGATGGCAAGGAATATGGTGGAACCGTGGGAATAGTTACTTTGGAAGATGTTGTTGAAGAAATTGTTGATAAAGTATTTGATGAAAACGATTTAAAGGAAGAGATCCAAAAAAAACTGGCTATATTGTAATGCGGGCGGAGGAATATTTGATGTGGACGCTAAAACATCAATTGATCAGCTCTCTGAAGATCTTAACGTCAAAATGGCAGAGGGCCATCAATATGAGACTGTGAAGTTTTATTGATAAGGCATTTGGATACATTCCCATAAGGCCATAACAGGTGAGAGTTTTAAAGTCGTACTCAAAAAGGACTAACCAGGAGGATAACGATGATTATACTGATGAAGAACTTGACTGCCAAGATAAGAAGAAGGAAAACCATCAGATGTTTAAACTTGAGATATTGGCTGGAAATACAAGAAAGGTGAGTGCGTTTAGATTTGAACGAGTGAACCAGGACGATGCAATACTGGAAACCAAATAGGTTACTCGAGTTATTACATGAATCATGAAAAAGAAACTGAGTGGCGGTGATGATACGTATAGAAGTGACTGTGACGAGATGGATAACCATGAGTACGAGGAGATTCCACTCCAGGAGAGACTAGAAGACAGCCTATCTGATGAGAATGTAGTTAGTGAACATGAAGATGATATTGACAATACCAGTAACAATAAATACCCTCAGAGACCATAAGGTACCAGTCTCTGGCAGACCATTGGATACCATTCTCTGGCACCCTCAGACGCTAGTACTTATAAACTACATGTGTGGAGATACTAAGCTCCGTTCCAGAGTTTTTGAATGTCTCTATTCTATTGTGTTATGATGGTTAGCATTTTAATATCATCTTCATTTAACTCCTATTTCAGAATGAATTGGTAGAACATTTCTTTTTTAAAGGTGATAGACCTATTATCTAACAGTTTCTTATTCTATATGATATTTCAGGGCAAAGTTGAGGCGCGCAAATGTAAATTTTCTATCTGCACCTGTTAAAGATGGGACAACAGGGACAGTTATTGTTCTAACTACCCCAGACGCTCAGCGTACTATGCTTGCCTATCAGGTCATTACCCTTAGTTTACTAAATCAATCTTACTCATGTAAGAGTAAACATAACCCTTTACTTTCTGAAAATTTTAAATAGCGAAATCTAACTAGGATTGATTATGTATTCTCGCTATTTTTTCTTTGATGATAAAGACAATGAAAAAATTATAAAATACCAGTTTTCCGTGAGACGAAAAAGCTTTACAGTAGTACATAGGAGTTGAAAGGAATAGATAAAAATAAATTTACTCGTGAGTGAACTGATGATCTGTTGATATTTAATCCTTGACAAATATCAATTCTGTCATTTTACCTAGGTAAGAACAACACTTCACTTTATAAAAAGGAAATGTGTCCGACACTCGGATACATGTGTCCAACACTATTTACAAGGTTTTTTTTTTCTATTTTCTGCCGTTTCTGATCCCCCGTACCTGTGTCGGACACCCACCCGTATCCGTGTCGTTGTTACCTAGATTTGTATCGCCTAAATAATTGTTTTATATTGCATAAGTACCAATTTCCTTGGACAACAAAATTTATTGTTGCATTATAGTCTCTCAGTATACAGACTTTTTAGGATTGAGTCTAATCTTCTCAAATTGTCAAAAAAAATTGTAATTTCCATTTCATAGCTTCTTTATTTCCTAATTAGTCTTCAAATTCGCGGCGGTTCATGTAATGAAATTTGACATATCCAGCATATTATCTTGTCTTTATGTTATCAGGGGACGTCTTCAATTGTCAATTACGATTCATCTTTGGCTAGTGTTATTTCAAAAACAAGTATACTTGTCGTGGAGGGGTATTTATTTGAACTTCCTCATACTATCAAAGCAATAACAAAAGCTTGTGAGGATGCTCATAGGAATGGTGCTCTTGTTGCTGTCACAGCTTCTGATGTGTCCTGCATCGAGAGACACTATGATGATTTCTGGTATGCCATTAATTTAATTTCCTCTCCCTCTTCACATACAGACAGATATAAATAAGTTATCATGTTATTTCAGTATTTCATGATTGTCCTTTTATGTAGAATTAGATGCTTGAAATTTGCTTAATATTCAACCCTCTTTGTGAGGACCCTATTTTGAATACTTATGGAGAAAAATGACATCCTTCCTCCCTAGCTTGATTCAAAATATCCGCCCGACTTCATATTTCCAGAAGAGTATTTAAATGATATGATGTTTAGCTGGCAAGTAACTGAAAAAGTTCTTACACTTCGTGCTTACACTACACTCGGCTTACATTTGAGACAGTGGAAATATTAACCGTGATTCTTCACTTTGTACTATTTATGTATATATTAGTGCTCTCCCGTTCAGGACGGCAGGACCTTATCCACCTCTCTATAATAAGGAAGATTTCTTTTTCGAAAATAGAGAAGAGATTGTAGCTGTACTCCTAAACTATAGATCCACTTAGGCTTTTATTTGTCCTTGTGGAAACAATGGCGGTTCAGGACTACGTTTACAACTAAATTATTTGTTCATTTTTTGGTAAAGGCCTTTCAAATAATCGTCAACACTTCTTCCATCCAATTACTTATGGAATTTTGCATATGATTAGTGCTCTCCATCTTAACCCAATTTTGCCTCCAGTTAATCTTCTCTAAGCACATTCATCTTAGCTTATTTACGCATCTGGTAAGCTTTGAATTTCCCAGCCCTCTCAGAGCTTCAAGCAAATTGTTCAATTTCAGTTTAACCCTCCCAAATTCAACATAGTTCATTCTTTCAACACATTTCAGTTTAACCCTCCCAAATTCGACACACACACACCCTGAAGTTCGTGCCATCCCACTAGCTAATTTCTGTTGTTCAGAGAGGGGGCTTGCAGTGAGGCAGGTCCTTTTAAAGCTTCTACCTTATGCCATCATTTCTCCCATTTGATATCAGAGACACGGGTCAAATTTTACATGAGTGTAGAGTTACTTATCTCACACCATTTTGGAGGTAAAAGGCCTCAAATTCCATTTGGGTGTCATTCATGATGGCATCAGAGGGATTTAGATCCCCTTCCTGATCATTTTATCTGTTTACAAGAATGGTCATACCCGGGTGTGTTTTTCTGTAGCTTCAGTATTTGTTTGCTTTCTCTTAGAGGCAATCTGTTAGGTATCCTTTATATCCATGTATTTTCTGCTCCAGGCTCTGGCCCTTGTGGCTCAAAGGAATTTTTTGACAATTGATTATAAAAAAGAAGGATAGGCGTCTGTTAATAACTGTGACTCTGTGAGGCATCTACCATTTAGTTTTGAGATATAATAGTGAGTTTCGTGTCCCATATTTAGGCTTTGAATCCTACTACTCCTAAAAAAACATTATTCAGGTTGTGATTGGAATGTATTGTTCAAAATCTCTCACTTAAGTTATTGTCAGACAATTATTGCAAAAGCTCTGTAAGTTTTGTATGATACAAGCCAACGTCAAACCGACTGGTTGACGTGATATGCAATGTAATTGGTCCACTTTAGCATAATTCTTTATACTTAGTCTTAACCGCATGATATATATATATTATGGAAGGCATTGAACAATTATATCTCACCAGTATATAAGTGTCATTATCTATTTGGATCTCTTGTTATTACAGGGAAATCATAGGCAACCAGGCAGACATTGTATTTGCAAACAGTGATGAAGCAAGAGCATTATGCCATTTCTCTTCAACTGAGAGTCCAGTATCAACGACTAAGTACTTAAGCCATTTCATTCCTCTAATTTCTGTCACCGACGGCTGTAGAGGCTCTTACATTGGTGTAAAAGGTGAAGCCGTCTACATACCTCCTTCACCTTGTGTACCAGTGGACACATGTGGTGCTGGAGATGCTTATGCGTCAGGTTTCCTATACGGTATGTTACGAGGAACCTGGGATTTGAAAGGAATGGGTACGTTGGCGGCTAAAGTTGCAGCTGTAGTTGTTGGACAACAAGGTACTCGACTCAGGGTTCAAGATGCTGTGGAGTTAGCAGGATCATTTGAAGCCCATTTGGAGAGCTCTGGTGTCATCTCTGATGTGGAATCATCAGATCATATTTCTAGCTTGTAATCTACATTTTATTTGTTGTAATTTTATGCAACTAGAAATTCTTTGTTAATAGCCATTTAATTTGTACAAGTGAAGAGAGTAATAAAATAACTTCGCAATTTATCCGCAAGTTTATTTCTAGTCTTTTAGCTTAGAACATATTTTGCGCGTAAATGATATGAAAAGGGTAAACTAATCAAACAACTGCATGACCAACTTTCCCACCCTGAAAATATCAACACGTATATATGCATTTCAAGAGAGCAGATGTGATATTTTCAGGATAGGAAAGTTGGTCATGCCGTTGTTTAGTGGCTCACATAAAAGATGAGGAAAATAGAAACCCAAAAGAATTAGATGGAAATGAGTTCCCTCTCTTCACATGTAGTACAACCGATTTCAAATATCTTTCAGATCTGACTCTCTCCCCATCTCTCTCTCTCCTTCTCCCACTCTCTCAATCTCAGTCTACCATTAAAAGAAGAGAAATTCCTCTCTCGAATCTATCAATTTGGGTTTGTAGAGCATTCTGAAATTCGGGTTTTGTGAATCATCGTTGGTTTGAAATTAGGGTTTTGTGGGGTTTTTATTTCTTTCTGTACAGTGACAGAGTCTTTGATTTTGTTGTCAACAATGTTGCAAGGGTTTTATGAACTAAAATATTGTCGATTATACGGGATGAACGACAATTCTTACTACTCCATTTATCAAGTAGAACATTAATCGACAATGGAATTATCGATCTATTGACATGTTGGCAATTTGACGAACTATAATATTCTCAATTGTAGTCACAATTATGTACCCAAACTTATTATTGTTCATTTTGATGTTAAAGTTTTGTAATGGTGTTGTTTTAGAGCCCTCACCGTGTTAAACCAACCACAACAAGACCATCCTGAGGAAGGTGAATTTTAAGAAGATCACAAGGGAGATGTTTAGAGTTTAGATGTTTTCATTTCCTTGTAGTTTTTGAAATAACAAACTTTGGATGTTTTCATTTTCTTGTAGTTTTTGAAATAACAAACAGTGTAAACGCAAATTGTAAAACATTTTATGAAGCCTACATTTGTCTTTTGGATTCACATTCTCAGGGTTTTTTTTTTTTTTTTTGCGTGTGAATTTACAAGGGGGGGAGAGGATTCGCCTACACTCATTTTGGCTACACTCTCCCTACACTCATTCCACACCACACAGTTGGAGAATGTTTTAGAGGGAAAATATTAGCTCGCAACAATTGTGGGGACGTGGAGGACAACATTCAAAACGCGAATAGTGTTCCTCTCACATCAATCTCTCACTTACTATCTTTCTCTCACTCTCTGTCGGTTATCCAACACCATAATCTCCGACGGTCTTCCCCTCTCATCGCCATTTTCAGAACCTCTAGGGAGGTCATTCAACACCCAAGTCTCTCACTCACTCTCTCTCTCTCTTTGCCGATCATCCATCACCATCATCTCTCCCAGCTGTGCTAGGGAGGTTCTGAAAATAGTGTTCCTCCCAAATCAGTCTCTAATTGCAATTGCAGAACCAGGTACTTCCCAATTCGCTCTCCCCATGTGGGGATATAGGTATGGATAATTTATCGATTTGTTCTGTATCAACTTTTAATGTATGATTTTGTCTAATAAATTATCGTTTTTTTTGTTTTTGACAAATTATTTGTCGATCTATTGGGGTAATCGACATTTTTTTAGCATTTTATTGTCGGTTTCTGCTGTATTGATAATTTATATATGATTTTGGGGGGTCAATTGTCGATGTCTTTTATTTTCGACAAATTATTTGTCGATGTCTGGCCTTTCGACAATTTCCTAGCACTTTATTGTCAACTTTTTTTTTGAGGAGGAAGCTGGGGTTGAGGCAGACCCCTACCAGACTTTATTGACTGCACAAAAATTACATCTTAGGATATTTTTTACAATTGATATCTGCTATACAAAGATTTACAAGTTGGGGAGGGAAACTGCAAGGAAAAACGACATAATCTTCTTGAATATCCATATCTGAAGTGATGTAATATGCAGGTTTGTTCCTTTTCCTCTTTTTGTTCATAATCAAACAATCATCCATTCTTGAGATTACATTCTTGATATTTCTCAAATCAGTAATGCATGACCAGGGCTGCTTGTAATCACCATTTAGAACTTTTACTACTGGTTTTGAATCAGCCTGCACACAAGCTTTTGAACCCCAGTCTATCTGCAACTTTAAAGCCTTCACAGATGGCCTTTGTTTCAACACATCCAATCCCTACATCCTCCAGAACAGGTCTGTTAAAGGCTACAATGGGGATCCCATTAGGTAATCTAAAGATACCACCCAAGGCATTTTTATCCTGTGAACAACATCCATCAACATTGAGGACAATCATCTATTTTATATCTTGCTTCCACTAAATCCATTCAATATGTCTAGGCTGCTTGATAATGGGGTTTAATCCCCAATCTCTAATGTATGTCTGAGAAGCTTCCTTGTACCAGAATTTATGACTTGATCTACCACACTTAAAGGAGGTTTCAAAGAATACTCTTCTATAAAGGATTTCAGAGCTTGTGAATTCATTTTTGAATTGCCTGGTATTTCTCTCAATCCATATGTGGTATACAGTGGCATTAAAGGCCACTTTTAGGATCTTACCTCTAGTTGAGTCTACTGTGGCTTTGTTTACAATCCATCTGAACTCATCATCCCATCCTGTAATTGATTTTATGTAACCTAAACTTCTTAGAACTCTTCTCCATAAGTTCTTTGAAAATGGACATTTAAAGAACAAATGATCTATATTCTCTTCTTCAGCTTTATAGAAGGAACAGTATGAGTTATCCAACTTCCCAATCTTAACCAAAAAATCTCTAGTCTTTAGCTTGTTTCTTACAGTCAACCAAGCAATGAAAGAGTGTTTTGGAACACTATCATTATCCTAAATAATTTTAAACCAGTGAACCTTGTCTTTCTTATGTCTGATTTCTTGCCAGGTAGACCTTGTTGTAAAAGCACCATTTGGAGTAAGCTTTCAGATGATACTATCAGCTTCATTTGAAAAAGGCTTATAAAGATTTCATATTTGATTCCAGATAATTCCCATCTCAGTTGATCTCATTCTAGTATTAGGAATTCCCAATCACCATTTCTAATGATATCTTTAACCATAGCTTTTTTGGGGATATTGGAGAGGATCATGTTGATTCTTCCAAACTTGATAGAAAGAGCTTCTCCATTTAACCATGGATCATTCCAGAAATTTGCTTTATGCCCATCCCCTACTTTATTGTCGACTTATTCAAGAGTCAACAATAGTTTTTGACTTATTCAGTCAAAATTTGTCGAATTTTTAATTACTCGATAATAACATTCAATGATTAATCTGTAAGTTGGTAATTTTTGTTTGTTTGTTAAACGGGATGGCACCAAAGGTAAAAAGGGAAGATACCCCTAACAACCTCCCTAAGGAAAAAGGCTTAATTCAGAGAGAGAGGATCCTACGCATCTGAATTATAAGAAGCCTCCACGTGTGCCTGCGGAAAGAAGCAAAACAAATTCAAGTAGGGGAGAACAAGTGTCTACTGCCAATGATGATTTGGAAACCCCTTCTGCAAGTGGCAGTAACCCCCAGGTGGCAGTGACCTATTTGGGCTTACTTTAAGTAGTTCGGGTTGACCCGTGACCTGTTTAGGTTTAGGTATATATGTAAATATGTGGTAACACCAAACCCCTTTTGTAACACAACTCCAAACCTTTTTGATCTTAACCCAAGTCTTACTCTTAACTCTCAAAGACTCGCCTCTCTCATAATTCTCAATAGCAGCCGCAGCCTCTTCACCTCAACTCAAGCCACATCTCTCCCTCCTCTTAGAATATCTAATAGTACTCCTATAACTCTGCCTCTATCTTCCCTAACATCTACAACTCACAAACTAGCTCCTAATTGGAAATCTAGACATCCCTTTTTCGTCGCGTCTGCCCCTACTAGTCCTACTAGACATTACCATTACCCCAATCAGTTTACGCCCATGACCATACCTGAATGTGATGAATTGGATACGTCTACGGTTGATTCAGAGCGGTGGCCGGTGGGTTAGTTTCCAAACTGTTGGTGGGGTTGTCCCGTGTTCACCTATATTTAATCTTATCAAACCCGTTGCTGCGGCAGAGATGTTCTCACATGAGGATGGAGGATCAGAGTTGGAGTTTGAAGAGGTAAAGTGAAAGCGTTGGAAGGAGAGAGGATTACAGAGATAGGAATGGATGATCTAGAAACTCACACTCGGCAGTAACAGCGACAAGAGCCGGTGTTAATCATGAACTTCTTTGAATTCAATGTAGCAGATTGTTCTACATTGCCAAATCAATGTGTATTGTAAATGATTAGCTGCAATATGGGGTCTTGTTTTCTCCTCATCCTCTCAAGTAATCACACAAGGATTATACCATTTGTTGTTTAATTTGTTGTGATTTAAGTTGTATCATTTATTGTTTAATATGGAGTCTTGCTACTTTGAACTACTGAATGTTGCTGAAATTATAATTATTTCATATATTGTGATTTTTAAACAGGTTGACCCAAACTCAACTCGATTAGTTAAACAGGTCAGGTCGGGTTGACCTGTTTAAATTATGGTCGGGTTTGGGTTTGCATATCTAACTCGTTGAGTTAAACAGGTTGCGTTTGGATTTGCATATTTGACCCATGAACCTGTTATGACCCGACCCGTTTGCCACCTCTAATGATAATGCCCAATTTCAACCTTTTCTAAACAATCCAGTTGAAGAACAAGGTATTATTGGATCAGACAATGAAGTTCGCGGTGAGAACAACAACAATAAATCAAATAGTTCATAAACAGAAGCTGACGAATATGGTCTCAGGGATAACTCTTTGTTGACGAGCATCGAGACACATAGAACGAAAGTTATAGTTCTTGGGCAGGTATTGAACCTGAAACCAATTAATTTAGTTTTAATCCCAGTTTCAGCAAGTGTTTCTTTTATTTAGAGAATGACAAATTATATTGTATTTACAGGACCTGGGCTGTTTACGGGTGTTTCATCACAGTCCTTCTTAGGACATTGGTAGGGAAGTTGAGAAGTTTTAAACTCTAGTTAATCTGCAAGGGCTTGGCAGAATTGGGGCCATATCTTACAAATACTACAATACAACTTTGATTATAGTTTTCTCTAAGTGTTGGCATCCAGAGACAAACACTTTCCATTTCAAATGGGGTGAGATGACTGCAATTTTGGAGGATGTTTGGAGGTTAATTGGTTTGAGACTCAAAGGCGATGTAATAGTTGCTTAGGGGAAATGGGGAGTAAACAATGTGAAGCAAGTGTTTAGAGACTGTTTGTTTTAAAGTGATCAAGTTTACAGTGATCTGAAGGCTGGAGGGCAGGAGATATCTCTTTCACTTGTGAAGATGGTGGATTTTTTTTGCATATAAGCTTAAAGGAAGAAATGCAGAGGCTGGTGAGGCATCTTCTTCATCAGAACCTATAAGTTTGTCCTCTCGTGCAGTTACAAATGCGTAACTAATTAAGAAAGGGACAGATGTGTCGGCCAAGTATCTAAATTTCTTTGAGAACAAAAACTCAGAGGTTACATGGTCATGGGGGGCTGCTGTCTTGGCACACCTTTATTACAGTTTAGGCGTTGCTTCAAGAGTTCATGCTAAAACATTTGCATGTTGTACTATATTGTTAAAGGTAAGTTTATGCATTTATTGTTTGATTTTGTTACTGAACTGTTGGTATTTGTACCTTCTCACTCAAGGCTGTTAATTTTACAGTCCTAGATATTTGAGCACTTCCCCAAGCTACCTGGCATTCCCAAACCCAATCATTATGGTGTTCTTAAGTATTGTATGAGTTGGTCTTGGTCTAGGACGACAACAGAATGAACTGGTAAAGAAAGAAACTTTAAAGGTGTTTAGAAAAGCTCTTGACAATTATAAGCTTGAAAACGTAAGTTTAACTTTTATTCAATCTTTTTGTATTATAGTCTTAATTTTATAGTCTTAAAGAAGAGAATTTGTTTGATCTTATTTCCCTTACTCTGTACTAATATATATGTCATTCGTTATCTACGTCGTGTGGGACCCGTACTTAGAGAAGAGGAAAAATATACATTCATTCAAAAGAATCGTTGATTTTACGAGGTTGCTTGGTAGTCCTGAACACAGAGAGTCGTACTATCCTGACATAGTACAACAATAGTTCAATCGAAGGTAAACTGTGCCTAGAGTCTTAATATGTCTTGAGAATAGCGGTTTGCATTTTGCCACTTATAGTAGCATATTCCCCAAACTCAATAAGGAGAAGCTTGCAAAACCAAGTCGAAGGTGTGTGACCATTCGAGAAGGAGTCACACCCACATCTATAGATCTTGACCCTCTACAGTAACCGTTACACTTGGTCAAATATAACCATTGCACATGATCCGCGAAGTTCACCGACCACCCATGAAACCAAGAGACCAATTATTTGTAGCTGTCTGTATCCACTATGTTAATTGGGCATTCAACTTTTTCTATCATTCTTAATTATACTAGTTAAATCTGTCTGCAATTGTAACAATCTAGTACATATTGGATTTATACCCAAAGTCCTCCTCGAGGTCGTGATTTTCTCAGGTTTTACTGAGTTTTCACGTAAAATCTAGTGTATTCTAGCTTTGTTTACAAAATCACCATAACTTCCTTACTAAAAGTATTGGCAAAGTTTACCAACTAAAAAACTAGGCATTACAATTGGCATCGTATGTGGAAAATTGTACTTTTTCTTTACCAACCGTCATTCCATATGCTCTCATGACAAACATGAACCTCAGGAGTTCCAATTCAGAAGAACAACGAAGATATTCCAGTAACTGCCTTACCAGAAATCGTTAATTTACACAATGTTGTTGTTGAACTTCAAAAACAGATGGAATCCGATAGGATCCAGAGGCTCAAAGATTAGAAAATTCACGCCCAAGCCCTCCAAGTTGAGGGAGACGAGAAGATGAAAGCCCTAAAATAGCATAGCCAAACCCATCAGAAAGAAATTAAGAGTCTGTGAAGGCAACAAGATCGATTCACTACTTGGCAAGGATCGCCTCCCCAAGCCCGAAGTGATCATCAATCCAGAACTTCCTTGAGGGAGAACATACCAAGGGAGGAATGAAATCGAACTTCAAGATCTAGATCAAGGAACCCAGATAGGGTATCACGATATTTTGGACTCACATCATCAGTATCGACAACCCAGGGAAGTTGACAAACACGTTACCAAACTCTACCATCTCCTCTGAGATGACCAATCAGAGAACGGTTGGGCCTAGAAGGACAAGGAGATTTTGATCCTTAGGCCGCAGCTGCACCAAACACTCTCTAACAATTCATTACCTTGGATGACTTGAACAATTAGATTCAAGCTATACATTTTAACAATCCTTGTTGGAGATCCACTCTAGACAGGATCGAGACAAATCCTATTTCCCCTCACCTCGAAGTCATGCCAATTCAAGACAACTTTCACATGCCAAAATTTCATCAATATGCAGGTCTCACCGACCTTCTCACCCACGTCCGTCACTTCAAAGAAGCAGTAGGCCTATACTCCAAACTTGATCACATGTTATGTCGTTTGTTCAATATAAGCCTTAAAGAAGAGCCCCTCAGGTGGTTTCATACCATTCCTGAAGGATTAAAAACCAGCTTCATCCACCTCTAGTAACTGTTCGAATCTAACTATGCACATGCTAAAGAACGTGAGATAACGGTCGATTCTTTGTTCTTTTTTGAACAAGGTATGAAGGAAACCCTTGCAAACTTTTACAAATGTTTCTTGCAAGAAGCGAGGAAAATTGGTAATTCGGATCCAAATATTGTCATACCAGATTCACATCTACACTCCACATCGATTCTAAAGTTTGATTAAAGCTTACAATTCACAAACCCAAAGCCGTCACAGAGATGATCGATGTGGTTAATTACTACATCAAACTCCTCTAAGAAGGATAAGATGACAAGTTCTTCTGTCATCCATTCCAACGACGTACTCTCACAGCCACACTCAAAACCGACAAATAATGTTGCTATGAAACTGTGGGGGCAGTTCAACGACAACGTCAGCAGGAAAGATGAGAAAAAAGATAGACTGATCCAGGTATTGCCTCCTATGACAACCACCTTATCAGCTTTTGCACATCGTAGTTGTCCCAAAGAAGAACAAAAAAATCAGGATTTGTGTAGATTTTACTGAACCAAATAAGTTTATACCTAAAGATAAATTTCCCCTTCCTTTGATTCCTCACCTCCCCGACTCCGTAGCGGGTCACGAACTTCTTTTAATGATGGATGCAGCATCAGGATATAACCAAGTTCCTCTCACCAAAGAAGACCAAGAGAAAGCTACATTTGTAACAGAAAAGGGCATTTACTGTTATATAGTCATGCACTTTGGATTGAAAAATACTATAGCCACATACCAGCGGCTCGTCATAAGAATGTTCAAAGATCACTTGGGAAAAATTATGGAGGTGTACATCGATGACATGATCTGCAAGAGCCTGAAGCGAGATGATCATTGTAGCAATCTATAAACTATCTTTGACATCCTTCCTACGTACCACATAAAACCAAACCCAGAAAAATACCAATTCGGGGTCGCATCTAGAAAGTTTTTAAGGCATATGGTCAACAAAAGAGGAATAGATTTTGATCCAGAATAAATCAAAGCACTTATGCCAATGCATCACCATGAACCAAAAAAGATATTCAAAAGCTTGCCGGAAAGGTTGCAGCTCTCCACAGGTTCATCTCAAAGTTGCCTGATCGATGTAAACTTATTTACCTTCTTCTTCGAAGAAACCCATCTTCTATGATAAAGATACAACCCAAGGAAATCATTTGGACCCCAAAATATAAATTAGTTTTCCAAGATCTCAAAAGATACTTGGGGCATCCTCCTATAATGAGTACTCTTATTGATGGCGAGGTATTAATGATGTATTTATCGACAACGGAAGACTCAATTAGTTATGTTCTTATTCGAGAAGACAATAGAGTGGAAAAACCAATTTACTTCATCAACAAAACTCTCATGCCTGCAGAAAAAAGATACACACCACTAAAAAATAGCTTCAAGCCCTAGTGTATAGTTCCCAAAAACTTCGACCTTATTTCCAGGCATACCCCATCAAAGTCATTACCAAAATCCCCCTCAAACTAGTGCTTTCCAAAAAATAAAAATTCATAAGGGTCCAACAATGGCCTATTTACCTAGGAGAATATGATATTTCCTTTGAGCCACAAATATCACTAAAAGGATAAGCAGCAGTAGGCTTCTTGGCAGACTTTTTGGTTGAAGACCCTGAATGGGAGGAACTTGAAGAAGTACTAGCCGATGATTCAATTGCAGAACCAGACGCATGGTCAAAAAGTATAGGATAAAGACTATTTACAAATGGATCTGCAGGACCACGAGGGTCAGGGATTGACATAGTTCTAGTTACTCTGTCCAATCACCGAATTGAGAAAGTAATCAAACTCAAGTTTTATGCAACAAATAATAAAACCGATTATGAGGCTATTTTACATGGCCTTGACCTCGCACTGGCACTGGGAGTAGAAGAAATGGCTATCAATGTGGACTCACTACTTGTAGCCAACCATTACAATAAAACATTCAAAACATCAGGTAAAATAGTTGACTATGTTGCGCCGGTCTAAGAAAAAATGAAGAAATTCAAATGCGCCATAATTTCATATTTGCCACGAGCAAAAAACTAACATATCGATGCTCTAGAATACATTGCTGCAATGCTCAAAGATAGTAAGTCAATAACACTAGATATCAAAGTTATCGAGCATTCCAGTCTCAAAAAAACCTTTGTCATGCAAATCCAAAATACCGACGTTGACGATCCCAAAGATTGGAGAAAGTCATTCCTCACATATTTCAATTCTAATGTTTTCCCCGAGAATACAGAAGAAGCTCGATCTTTATTAGCCAAATGTCCAAGGTTCAAAGTCCAAGGAAGAGTGTTATGCCAAATCATCCGCGGAGGGGCACTAATCGAATACATCTCTCAAAGGCAAGCCTAAATCAAGATTAAAGAACTCCATGAAGGAATTTGTGATGTACATATCTCAGGACGGTTACTAGTGCAAAGAGCATTCACACAAGGTTTATACAGGCTGAAGATGACACAAGACTGTGAAGACTTTGCTCGACAATGCTACAAATGCCAAATCCATGCAAAAGACATTAAAAGTCCAGCCCTCGACTTACATGTCAGCAATGTCCTCTGATCATTTAAACGATGGGCCATCGACATCATTGGTCCCTTCTACCCTGTATTGGGAAATATAAAATTTATCTTAGTAGCAATAGACTATTTTATAAAATGGGTCGATGCTGTCTCACTTTACCACACTAATAAAAATGAAGTTATCAAATTTCTATGGGAGTACATCATCACCAAATTTGGTTGTCCATAAATGATAAGATCAAATAATGGCAAACAATTCATCAGCTGTAAAGTCCTTAAATTCCTCCACAAGTAAAAATCCAGTTATCTACTTCGACGCCCTATTATCCACAAAGAAATGGTCAAGTTGAAGCTATTGATAAAAACATCAAGTCGGGATTGCGCAAGCGCCTCAATAAGAAGAAGGGAAAATGGGTCGAAGAACTACTTAGTGTTTTATGGGCATATATGACTGCACCTCGGATCTCCATTAGTTATACACCATTTATGATGGTTTTTGGCACCGAAGCTGTTATTCCTTTACCTCGATCTTCCAACCGCTCGATGACAAATCACAGAGGAAGAAAATGAACTAGGACTTCTGTGTAATCTCAATTAGATTGTAGAGACTCGAGACGATACCATTACAAACTTGAGGCGATACCATAATACTCTCAATAAGGTATATAGCAAGAAGATGAGAAAGCGCACATTTGACATCAACGATTTCTTCCTTCGACGAATTCAAGATAGTACTCGACCAAAGAAATCTGGCAAGTTATCAAAAAATTGGGAAGGACCTTACATTATCAGCGACAAAACAAATAGTGGTACATACTGGTTGATGACTGAAAGCGAATTACAACTCGAGTTCCCATAGAACACAACCTATCTAAAGATGTTCTACATATAGACGATGTAATCTTTTTCATTTCTTCTTCAATAAAGATGTTTATTTTCCCATTAATACATCATATATTCAAAAAAAAATCTTTTGACAAAACTTAATATGTATTTGTCCAAACTAAGTCTCATTTCTTCGACAAACAGATATCCAATTACTGGAAATATTATTTGCACATCATTACTCATTCGACAACACATCACATGGTTGTCTTTTTAATAAACCAGATATTCCATAATTGATAAACATCTGGCAAACATTCTTCAGTTGACAAAGCCATAACATGGATTTCCAATCGATCAACTTAGAAAATACTTCAAATGCAGTGATTCTGAAATACCTAACAAAGAGTATATCTTACTCCCTTCTAACAAGCATCTCGAACGCAATACTTAACATATTCAACATCATATTCATTACGATCGAATACCTATTCAATAATTATAGATAGTTTACACCACATAATTTCAACGATTTAACTTTTCATAAATTCATTCAAAAATTAATATACAAAAATTTATCAGGTCCCATTGACCACTTGTACAAAAAATTATTAACCAACTTCAGAACAAAAACAACAAGAAAGATATATGATTATAACATTGTTAACTACTGTTCTAAGGAGATTATTGGGGTTGTCACTGTAAGAACCTACTTTCATATATCAAACTTAGTCTCTCACACCAAAGATAATTAGAATGTTATCAAGTCATTGCTAATACGAGATTTAGCGTGGAAAATCTTTGAATAGGTTCAAAACCATGACCTCTCTTGAGGATTATAGAAAAAGAGATATTATTGATGATGACTAGCTATTACAAAGATAGCTCTGGATATTTTGTATAGGGTTTCTAGGTAGAATTATTTGTTCTTAATTTGTAGTTCTGTGATCTTATTTATATGTCTTATAATATGACTGTTTGACGACCATTATTACTTTTAATGACAAACGTTACAATATGATTTTGATGAGTCTTTAAACTGATTGTGTAATGGTCTGATCCTTCTATTTTGTAATGGTTTCTTTGAAGACTCTGTTTGTTGAATCGAGTTGTTGATGTAGAGGTCGAGAATGAGAAGTAAAATCTCATTTGCAGTTATTCCATAGTATGTCATGTAATTGTATGTTGACGAGATCAAGTAAATGTATGATGGTCGAAGTTGAGGCTTGAGTTCGAGATCCCGAATAGGCCACTATAACCACCCCCTCTTAGCCAAGAGCACGAGAAGCATCATGGGCGAGGGATGTTGGCTGAGAAACATCATTAGTAAGGTATTCAATACTCGGGGATCATTTCCAATGTTCCTTCATGAATATCTATTGTGGCTATGGAGTTCTCTAGAACCAATGGCTTTGGTCAAGATTGTTGTGTTAGAATTTATTTTGACATTGGGAATTTGGAACTTAGCATTAATGGAGGTTTGGTATAAATATTGTTGTGGATGGCAGTGGCAGTTGTTAATTTGTCAAGTATTTCCTTTATTCCATATCTTCTATAACTATTCTCTATGTGACTATTCTATTAAGAAGAAAGTGACCACTCGATGCCAAGAGTACGAGGCTAGGGTGCTTGCCAAGTTGCAAGAACTGCGGTTTCGATACTTTGAGACTCAGTCACTTGACCTTCCTACTCTCATTCTGGTACGTCCTGCCTACCATGGCATAACGTATGAAGAGGTAGAGGAGACGGATGGCAATTATTACTAAATGGCTCGCTTTCACTATATGGTGACGTCGGGGCAGGGGCGCAGGGATGGTCTGCATCTTCTGGCAAAGGAGGCAGTTATAGTGATGGATAAAGTGGCTGGTGTACGTCTGAGGAAGTCTCACTGCTACCCTGTTGGTGAGTAGATTCTATAAAAAAAAATATAATCATTCTTCTTTCCCTGCCTCTCGGGGGTGGTGGGGTTATGGAGGAAGAAGGGAGACAGAGATTGGAAGCATGCTTTTAGTCTTCGTCTTCAGGCTCAGTTATAACCATTTTTATTTTTCTTGAAGAAGTGTTTCTGGTGTCGTTTGTGGGAACGAAGCAGTTAGCTATAGTTCTCAAATACAGTTGATACTTACTTTCTTCACATAATGCACTTCCAGACCATAATACTCCAGTTGGCCCAGTAGAAGGAAGCGTCACACTGGCAAAATTATGAGCCACTATAAACTCTAAGATAGACAGACGAGCCATTCTAAAACAACAGCTGGTAGATGTAAGAGATGCATTAAAAAATTTACTGAGACAACAGAAGGTAACCCAAAAGAACAAAGACGCGCTGTCAGTCACCTCAAGAGTTTCCGCTCGAGACAGGCTAGGACCTCGAGGCAATAGCCAGGGAATTGATGCTCGATTTGATCATAATCAGCTGGGGGCCAAGTTCATATAGATACCAGGAGTTCGACAAGAAGTTGATGATGTTCCCGTCAAAGTTAGGCAAGTAAAGGACCCACCCCGTGGAAGAGTTCGCATTCTTGTACGTGAATGACCAAGTGAAGGAAGTGGCAAACACATTCCCCGAGAAGGACGCATCACACGTCAGACCATCACAGCTCGTCAGTTCGTGACCCAGGAGCATGACAAAAAGTGCATCAAACAATTATTTGAATCCCAGATTCAAACCGCTAAAGGCATCTACAACAGACTAAAGAAGTGCCCGATAGCTCAAGATCCATTAGACAGCGAGGTTCCCACCAGTTTTCACACCCCAAAAATCTGAAAGTACAGGGGAACAGATCCTGCGGAATACGTCCAAGAATTTCATGACGCTTTAGGCTTGCACTTTATATCAAACCACATTTTATGTCGTCTCTTTCCTACCAGTCTCCAGGGCAAACCTTTACGATGGTTTTACTAATTGCAAGAAGGGTCCATTCACACAATAGTTGCGAGAACTTTTTGTCAAGAACAACTTTCACAATAAAGACAAAGAGGAAAATCTTATACTTTGTTTAGTCATAAACAAATGCCAGGAGAGAAGCTTGAATTGTTCACTAAGAAATTCTTAGAGTTGGCAAGAAAGGTAGATCGACTGATCAGAAGATTACTATTTCAGCCTTTACGAATACCTTGCTCATAGATAGAAGAGCTAAGGAACACCTAATTCTCAACAAACCTGCAACCCTGGAAGATATGATCGAAAAGGTAAACGGCTATATCGATCTCAAACGGATGTTAACCCAAAGACAGAAGTCCCAAAAATTAATTCTGACAGCGCAAGATCAATCTACAAAATGAGATTTCAATCATACAACAGATTACGGCGAAGACAGGAAATGGATTAAATCTAATGAAGATTGGCCTCGGAAGGGTGGTAACTTACCAAAGCCATGTCTTCCCAAACTAACGGCTATAATAGCCAGCCTGTATCCCATGCTTCAGAAGGATAAATTCTTTCGCAATGCCCAATATCTCCAGCCCATTAAAAGTAGACCATATTGCATACACCACAAAGTCTGACATCATGACACAAAACATTGTTTTGCATTACAAAGACTTTTGGAGTACATCTTTGCGGATGGAAGAATGTGCGAGTACATCGAAGACATAGAAAGTTACAAAAATGGGAGTTAGAAGATTAATACTGAGATCGTACATATATAAGGAGGGACTGATAAAAGGCATTTGTACCACATATCCTTCATCCATTTTATAGAGACTCATACGATCAATAGATCAGTTAAGTTCAAAAGACGATGTCTCGGCCAATGCCACGATCTAGCCATGGTCGACAAAGAAGCTAGATTACTCCCAGCATCTAGTTCACAATGAACATGCATTTCCTTTGAGGATTGCGATGTTCACCACGTTAACTTTCCTCATCATGACGCACTCGTGATCATATTAAAAATAAGAAATGTCGTCCTAAACATAATGATGGTAGATATTTGGCAGCAGTATCAAGCTACTTTTCCAAAGTACAATTGATCAGATGGGACTGGCCGACAAAGTTGAGCCTGGTGACATCGATGTTAGTGGTTTCAACGGCTCCAAAGAAGAATGCGTAGGAAAGATCATACTTATTATTATTGCAGGACCAGCAATAATTGATGTTGTCTTTTATGTTATTAGAGCAAAATCTCATTACTTGGGAATAATGGGACGTTGCTGGCTACACAACATGAGAGCCATCCCATCGACCTATCATCTAGCGTTATAGTTCAATTAGAATGGCGGTTTCTATGAAATCAAAGGCAGTCAAAAGCTAGCTCGCACTTATAAAAATACTGTAACCATCGTGATAGAGCTACAAGAAAAATACACTGTATAGTAATTGCAGAACACTGCAGAGAACCAGCTACCTAGTGTGGAAGCCACAAAATACGTCAAAATCAGTGGAGACAAGTAGGGTACTACATTGGGACTCTTTTGCCCATAATAGAATGAAACACTCTTACTCAATTTCTAGCAGATAGCAGCGACGTGTTCGCATGAACATTTTATAAATTGCCAGACATCGACCCAACTTTGGCTTGCCACAAGCTTAACTTAAAAGACAAGGCCGAGGCAGTCAAATATAAACAAATGACATTAACACCGAGACTACGAGAAGAAGTCAGCAAATATATTAATAAACTCATTGAAGTTGGTTTTATTCGAAAAACCAATTACCCCGAATGGATCTCAAACATCGTAGCTGCCTCGAAGAAGAATGGCAAAATTAGAGTATGCGTGGATTTCACAAACTTAAATAAGCATACTCTGAAAGATAGTTTTCTCCTTCCTATCATCAACCATCTGTTCGATTCATCTTTAGGACATGAACTCTTGTCCATGATGGATGCCGCATAAGGGTACAATCAAATACCCCTTTTGCCTGAAGATTAAGAAAAAATATTTTTCATCATAGAACATGGATTATATTGCTATAAAGTCATGCCTTTCAGCCTCAAGAATACCAGAGCCACTTACCAAAGACAGATGACCTAGATGTTCAAAGACCATTTTGGGAAAACAATTGAAGTTTATATTGATGATATGTTGTATAAAAGTCTCAAGAAGAAAAATCATCTCGCAGATTTTACACACAACCTTCGAAATTCTTCGATCATATAAAATGAGACTAAATCCTAAAAAATGCCAGTTCAGAGTACAATCGGGAAAATTCTTAAGACATTTGATTAGCAAGGTATCGAAGCAGACCCAGATCGTATTTGTGCCTTGTTTTCCATGCCTTCACCAAAAATAAAGAAAGACGTCTAAAAGTTAGTTGGAAAAATTATAGCGATAAATCATTTTGTTTCCAAGTCTTCAGATCGGTGTAGATGGTTATTTGACCTTTTACGAGGAAGGATGAAGAAAGGCAAAACTAATAAAGATCCTGAGATCGAGTGGACCAAAGAATGTGAAGCGACATTTCAGGAACTGAAATGCTACTTGGGGAAACTGCCAGTAATGAGTACACCCAAGAAAGGAGAAGAGCTTACGGTATAGCTTGGAGTTACTGATAACTCATTCAGCTCAGTTCTCATCCGACTTGACGAGAAGACGGAAATACTTGTCTACCTCATTAGTAAGACTCTTACTCCAACAGAAACATGGTACACTAAGATTAAAAAATTGTTCCTAGATCTTGTTTATATATTGCTGAAGTTAAAACAATATTTCCAAGCTCATTCAGTTTGAGTAGTAACAAATTACCCCCTGCGTGAAGTTCTATCCAAACGGGAAAAATCCAGACGAGTCTAACAATGGTCAGTTACTCTTGGCGAACACGATATACGTTTTGAACCACAACATTACAAAAAAGGGCAGGCAGTAGTAGATTTCTTCGTATATTTTCCAGTACATGACCTTGATTGGGGAAAGGATAGTGCCGATATAAATGAAGAGCAGCTTGAAGAAAAATCAGATTGGATATCCAAAAAAGATTGGCACCTTTTAATTGATAGTTCTGCCGGACCAGCTGGGTCAGGCATCGAGATAGTTCTTATCACACCTTTCAATAATAGAATTGAGAAATTAGTCTGACTCAACTTTGAAGTTACTTACAATGAAACAGAATACAATCCACTAATCCACGGACTGGATATGGCACTAGAGAACGGTGTGCCCAAATTATTTGTTTACACGGATTTTTATTAATCGTGAACCATTATACCGATAAGTATCAGAAAAATGGAAAGATGGTAGATTATACAATAGCAGTAGCCGACATAATGAGCAAATTTAAGAAAGCTACAATCGAATACTTACCTCGTAGAGAAAAATAGACATTCCGACTCCCTCGCATATCTTGCTGAAGTCCTCAGAACGGAAGCCTGATATTTAAAGATTTAAGCAGTATCCACCCCTAGCATTAACATCATCAACTCAAATTCCATTAATACTGGGGGCGACAAAGAGGTCGAAGACGATTGGTGATAACCTTTCCTCGCATATATCTAACCAAAAAATATATTTGATGGCGAACTCCCGAAAGATGTCAACGAAAGAAGACAATTGATAGACATTGTTAAACTATACATCGTTGTAAATAATCTCCTTTACAAAAGGTCAGTTACAGGGCCTTATCTCGAATATTTATCTGGTAAGGAGGCCCAAGACTTCTTACACGATTTATACGAAGGCACTTGCGGATCCCATACGGCAAGAAGATCCTTAGCATACCGAGCTATTACTCTAGGAGTCTTTTGGCCTTAAATAAATGCTCAAGCCATCAAATATGCAAGCAAGTGTGATGTCTGCCAATGACATGGACCCAAAATTTGAGCTCCAGCTTTGGAACTCCATTCTAGCAAAGTTGTTTGGCCATTCAAAAGATAGGCCCTCGATCTCGTAGGAGAATTCCCAATAGCACCAGGAAAAAGGAAATACCTCTTTGTGGCAACGGACTATTTTCCCAAGTGGGTAAAAGCAGTCCCTTTGAGTCAAACACGCGAAGAGGAAGTCATCAAATTCATATGGGAAAACATTATCATACGATTTAGTTGCCCTCACCTCATTCAAATAGATAATGGACCACAGTTCATCGGTTCCAAAGTTGTCAGCTTTCTCAATCAGTATAACATTATTCACTCTCCTACAAATCCGTATTACCTACAAGGAAATGGTCAGGCCAAAATCACCAATCATACTATGGTCAACGGGATAAAAAAGTGCTAGATAGAGAGGAACGGTAATTGGGTATAATAATTATCACACGTATTGTGGGCATACCGAAGAATACCTCGAGTAGCGATGAGATGTATACCGTTCTTATTAGCTTACGGTACCGAAGTAATCATCCCTACTCAATATCATTACCTAGTACGTGATCATACAATGACGAATGAAGAAAACGAGTTTTAGTTAGCATGTAACATGAATTGAATCAACGAAACATGGGACAGAGCAATCATAAACTTGGGAAGATACCATCAAACTTTGGCAAAGTCGTATAATAAGTATGTTCATCATAAAGAGTTTGAAATTAAAGATCTCATCCTACAAGAGGTCCCCAAACACAGAAGGGAACTAAATGCTGGGAAACTAGCAAAAAATAGGGAACGACCTTTTATTGTTATCGACAAAAACAGCCTTGGTTCTTATAACCTCATTACATCAAATGGAGAACGAGTCCCCAATCGTTGGAACATGAGGAAACTGAAGTTGTATCGCAGATAATAGCTTATCACAGTTTACATTCTACTATTTCTTATATTTTTTGTGTACGTCATTCTTACATTAATAAAATACTTATGTTTGATCGACCTACATTACAGTACTATTTTACTATCTCATACAGGGCTCTTCTCCTATCTCATATTTACCATATATGCAGAATACATCTACTATATCGCAGATAAACAATGGGTTCACCCCAATTCTACTATTACATTACAGATTGGTTATTGGTTAACCCCATTTGATATTCTAATACATAGCAGGTTGGTTATTGGTTCGCCCAATTCGATTTTTACATTACAGGTTGATTATTACTTCATACAATTCAATCTTCTAACATATTACAGTTCAGTTCGTGGTTCATCCAACTTCAACTTTCTAATACATAACAGGTCGGTTATTGGTTCCCTAATTTGGCCAACATATTATATACTTCAAGACCACAATTGGTTCATCAAAGTTCGATACAAATATCTACGGACCACTAGTCCTACTATCAGACAGCACAAACATTTCTCTATAGCATTTACACTCTATCTACTATATCTCCAATGATAAAGCAAACTTATTTTTAAATCAATATCAATGCCCCTAAATTACAAAGTTCCGTCATAACGTCCATCATGCAAACTTTCCCTACATTCTGAAGGTTGCGGAAGCCTCAGTTTTGGTGCCCTTGCAGCAATAATTTCTCTTCCTTCAGCCCATCTGCCTTTAGTAAGCATGCCAATTTTTGACATAACGCGATCCAAGCATTCAGTCCACACTAGCTATATTTCACACTTCACACCATTTTCAATCATACTGTCATGAATCGTGTCTCTTTCCTTTTCCTGTCTCTTAAAATCAGACACAAAAAAGGTAAGCACTGCTACCATTTTTTATCATGCACCTCATTTTCCACGAGCTTACCCATGTCAGGCACGGCGAGCTCTGCAATTTTTCCCCTTGCTTAATTTAGTAAACTTTCCAAGTTTTTATAACGATTTGCTACCAATTTTTTTCTTCAATAGCAATTTTATTTCGTGTTTCCATCACTGTCATAAATTTGCCTATCTATCCTAACATAGCCAATGATTCCTCTATAACAAACTAGTTGTGACACCTCTGATCAACCTCTATGTTAAGGTTCTATTAGGCCATTTCAAGATCCACCCCCAATTTGTCATTCGAACTAGTTAGACCCTCCGTTGTCGTTTGAAACCTCATAAGTCTAATTCCAACAGTTGAACTACGTTCTCTAAGTTCCCTATCCTAGCCCAATAAGTTTATACCAACTCAATTTACTTCCTGTTAACTTCCTCCAAATCTTTTTCTTTATTTTTAGAAACATTCCACATTCCTTCAAACTCTTTGGCTCGCTCATTTTCCTTCCTAGCAGAAGCTCGCAAAGCGACTACTTCCATCTCTAACGTGCTAATCCGAACCTGAGAGCATTTTGTACCATCATCTTCTTTCTTTAACATCGCCAACAACTCTATTAGTTTAGCTCACGCAGGTATTAATTCCCCCTCTTGCTTAGTTACTCGTTTCAAGATATTACTTATGTGACAATGAGCTTTTTCAATGTCCAACTTCTTTTTCTTTACAACCTCATTTAACTCTTCTATTTTCTCTTGGGCATTTACTAGTTCAGCATTCTTTTTTACCATTTTCTCAAACAAATGACTTACCATACCTTGCCCCTCGATCATCCTCAACTCTATTTTCACATTTAACTCTGCATCATTTTTTAATGCTTCACGATGCCAGTTCAGATCAACGTTCAAATTTTTGTTCAAAGCGCACAACGCTTCACACTGACTTTGAACCTCTTTCAGTTCGACCTGCGTTAACAGTTTAAATTCGCATATAATAAAATTTGTACATCAAAACAATTTACATATCATCGCAGTTTACAATTTCACTGACAAATATTGTGTACAATCGATCTTACAACAATAAAATACTTATATACAATCGATCTACATCTTTATTCATATTTATTTTACCATCACAAACAAAATACACTTATTTATTATCAAAGCAGTATACAGATATCTCATGCATATGTAAGTTTTTGAACAACATAGATAATTTACTTTCGTTCCCCCAAACTACCAGAAGACTACCCCCTATTCCCTAATTGTCCTAACCTATCAACTTGCACGTCTATAGGTATAACAAAGGTCACCACCTCCTGTTGGCGATGCCTTCTCTGTAAATGAGGTATCAGACTCTCACCCTCCTCCTCATCCTCCTCTGACAAATTTTGTGTTAGTCTATGAGTTAGTCTTTTGACACTTTTTACCCCCTCATCCTTCGTAAACCACATATTTTCAGCCTTTTCGTTCTCTAGATTAAAGTCTTTCCCATAATCCATAACATACTTCCTACATTCATTCTCCACCCTTACCAACTCCCCCCCATAAAACTCAATCACACTCGCTATATGACATTCCTAGTCCGTTTGAACCACACTCTCTCCTCACGTTGGGTACAAATATTCCTTCAAGTACATGGGTGACCTATGCAGACGGTTACGTGTATCTTTCTGTAATACAACCAACACTTTCAATTCCTCTTTTACCTTCTTTATAACAGTTATTTCTACTATCAGTTGATTTGCCTGAGATGTACTTTGGTCTGTACATCCCGTCAGTATGTTTTGCAATTCATTTAACTCATCCTCTAACTTGGTTTGCACCTCTCTCTACTTTTTCCTTATTTTGAAAAACAAAATCCTCATTAACCTTCAATCCTACATAAAGTCAAGAGCATCATGTAAGGGACCTACGTTACCCCATATAATAGATACACCAACTCAAGCCGAACATTTTTTTGCCTCTACGCTATGACGATTACGCGCTTTTTGAGCTAAAAACATAACTCAAGCTAGATCAGGTACTATACCCCTTTCCTTTAAGAGCCCTTCATAAGCCTCTTTTAAACCCCGCTTACTATCTACTTCGCCTCAAAATACAGTGTCATGGTTAACAAAAGACTCTAACACCTTGCTTTATCACTCGTGTCAGTAAAACACACCAAATTTATAACTTTTTGTACTAGCGTACATCTATCCTCCTCTTTTCTCAAAATCTCATCCCTCTCTATTTTTATTTTTGCATATCTACACTGTAGATCATATAATTCTTTAGAAATATTCTTTAAATTAGATTTAAACTGCCTTCTCTAATATTTAATTTTATTTAATACCTGTCGAATACGAGTCACGGAGTCCTTTGCTCTACTCAACGATCTCTCCATTATGGTAATAGTTCTCAACCGTTCTATCTCCTACACATATTACAAATATTCTGTTATCAAACAAACATTCAAACAAGGCACAATAAACTTATGTCTATCAAACTTTACAGTATTAAAGCACACATAAAGCAGTCTTATCTAAGTCAAAACAAAACTAAATAGTTCAAACAGGATACCACATAATAATATTAATTATTCTTGCCAATCTCTACCTTAGATAGTGGCTTCACTTCAGTGCCAACAGCTGAAACTTGCTCAGCTTCAGAGGGGGGTATATTTACTAGGGCAGCAATATCTTCAACCAATTCATCTTCCATATCCAAAGAAAAAACTATCTCATAGAACCTACCATCTAGGCCAAGATTGATATCGGCCTCGGTTAACCCAAAGTGACGATAGGATTGGATCAGATTATTTCTACCAACCCTTACCATCGCCAAAGCTTTCTCCAAGGTCTCTTCGCGCTCAGACATTTCTACACACCGCTCCTCAGCAGCCTTCACCACTTCTGCCTTGCACATTTTCTCCTTCTCGAGCTCCTTCAACGGAGCTGTTTGAGCATCGAACCTCTGTGTAAGCTCTAAATACTCTTGGTTTTTCTTCTTAATAAAATATGTAGCCCCCTTTCATCAGCATAGAGAGCTGCCAATGCAATATACGGAATCAGCACTAGGCATATCGACCACACTATAATAAACAAAGAATATTAATAAATACATGTGCTGTTTGATCTTGAAATGCGATTTCAAGCTTCCTCGACTCAGTCTCTGCCATGTTAAAACATCTTTGTTGTATATCCCTCAACTTGGCCACAACTTTAGCCCGAGTTTGGTCACTACCTTCGATCTCATGTTGCTTCTTTTTTCTTTTTTCTTTTTTAGAGATGTCTTTACTATCTCTTGAGGAATGACCTCACTCACCGTCTGCTGGTCCACCACATCTGAGATAGCCAGCTTGTAACACTTTTTCCCTTAGGCCACCTCCACAGCATAATGAGGAGATTCTTGTAACGTTCTTTTCACCCTACAAAGCTTCTGTGAACCGCTCAAACTCCATGGCAAAGGCGAAGGGATACCAGTCAAATCCCCTAGATGATGAAGATCCCTGTTCATAACCTTTTCAGTACTCTATTGACCAACCATAGCCCGATTTTTGTGAGCTCATTACACTTTTGGAACTCTATAGTCTACTCTTTCATCCCTATGGATATTTAACTCTCTGAGCACTTTCTTCAACTCAACCTGTTCAAGGGCTACGCAGTCAAATAAGCTCATTTTATTAGGAATAGCTTTAGGATCAGGACCTGACAGACAAAATTAAAGAAATTATTAGAAGCTCGCAAACAAACTAATATTCGATCAAGTTAGTAGGCGTTATATACATGGATTAAAATATTTATGTTCCAGGTCGAGCGCTAGTTTATTTGGAACCTGCATACAATTACCCCTTACCCATACAAGATGGTCATTCTACAGTCTACCAGCAGATTCAAAGTCAAAAAACTTTGGCCTAGACGAATCACTAAACAGGTAACCACTCCTACGAGCTTGTAAATACTTTATTTTATAATATTTTAGTACGTTAGATACAATAAACTGCTTCGCCGCCCCATTCTTTCTCCACCTCTCATTCAATACCTCACATACCCTCATCATCTCAAAAGTATTCTCATTTAATTGTGTGAGGCAGCACTGCGATGCATTCATAACCCTTTCTGAAAATACGCCAAAGGAATCCTAAGACCATATACCACCTGGTTAAGATAACACAAAAACCTATCATTCGGGCCTACCATACTTGACCAATTATAGTACGTAATCTTTATCTATTCCCTATTCCTTTCTCCCTCATCCACAACTCCAGATTGGGCACTTGATAATGTACCTTTTCCAATTTCTCTAGCATAAATGTCCTAAACCACAGGCCCTGTTCCATTACATATTACTTCAACTTCCCTTTTAACTTCATTTTAAATTTCATATGTCCGTTCCCTACATCTACTCCTTCTGGATATGTATAAAATATCTCATCCTTCACCCCTGTTTCATCACCCTACTCTATTATATTACTCACTTCAATGTGCATCTTTGCCACTATCCCCACAGTCACTTCCCTACTGTCTATTGTCTCCTCCATACCTCTACAATCATCCTCTCTACCCAACGAAGATGTATCCTCCAAACTAGACGAAACTACAAATTTACTACACGGCTTTAAGTTTTTGGAGCGCATATTTAACCTACTGGTAAAAACAATTTGTATTATTTACTTTATCTCAATGATTCACTACTTACACAGTCACATGATATACCACAAATACAGTAAATAAAAAACCCCACCTATACTTACTTCCTAGTAAAAACATTTATTTTCAAGACTTTCCAAAACAATAGAAAATCAACTTTAACTCTTCCTCTTCTACTACAAAAATAGTTTTCTCTCACTAAACATTTGTTACCATACACAGAGTTTTTACAAATAATCACCAAGACAGAAAAAAAAATATTCTCTTTTAGCCTCCTGCATTCTAAAATTTCCCATCCCCAATCAATCATATACAAAGACGATTAACAAAACAACACATACACAGAATACCATTCACTTTAAACGAAATAGAAGAATAAAATTTACTAACTTGTACAGGAAGACCTACAATCTTCTACTCTACCCACAACTTTTACAAAGATTAAGTAATTACGTTACTTTTCCACCAAATTCCTCTCACCAGATAAATCTTTTACTACGAGATTATACTTAGAACTCAAACATTTTCTCTCTCTAAAAATACTGGTTATGCCACTTTTTTCTCTCTCTATAACTGTAGATAATTTATGAGGGAAAGATACATAATTTGTTATACTCTTCCTCAGTTTTTGGAATGACGGTTCTATCAGACACGTGTCATTCAAATATAGTTACATTTAAAGTAGCTCGGGTGATTCAATTCACCACATAAAATTATCTCCCCCCCTCCCCCCACTGCCCTTTCGTCCTCTTCAGCCTGCTTATCCAATGTGATCTCCCGAACAACTTCTTCTCATAGGGTTACATCCAGAAGTAACGCACGAAACACATCATACCAGAAATAACGATCAAACTCCACACACCTAGCCTAGTTATCTAATCTATCCAACTGTAATAACCACTATGGTAACACAGTATTATAAGGCAACATGTGAAAGTACCGCTCACGAAGTTCGGCCACCTTGATGTTTAGCCTACCTTTCCCCGCATGACGAGCACGCTGATAACGTATCTTCACAATGATAAACTTCCAATCAACCTAAAGTAAGTTTTTCCTGCAGAAGAATACGATGCACATCACCAAAGGATCAAAATCTTATATAGCTAACATGAAGATCTTTTTGTACACCACCAATATCGCCTATCAGTCAGATTTTAAGGGAAGATATATTTTGCGGGAATATATTTTTAGCAACAGAGATATCAACAAATTTTTGGGAATATTTTCAAACAACTCATGCTTACCATCCTAAGAAGACTATTCCACATGGATATTATTCCTCACGTACGCATCCGGAAAGATAAAGCTCGCACATAATAAAATAATTCAAGTCCGTCTAGAAATAGCTCTATCCAAGATATTATAGGAACAAATATCCTTTACCGAAGTACATCACAGTATTTTTAAAACAGTTCGAAACAACTTCTCCAAAGGACATTGCCAAATTACATAATATTGAAATACGAAGACAACATCCTCTATCACCAACAAGGGATACTTATCGCATGCTAGCAGCATACTTCAACTCCTACAACGTCAAAATAATACAGTTCATTGGAACTTTAATGACCTAGTCAACGGAAGTACGCATATTGACAATGACAACTGTGTTGCATACCATTGTACAATTCCAAGATGGCAGATCAAAAATTCTATAAACAGTTCGCATAACACAATCTTGTGTAATTCCAAGATGATAGATCAAAAATCCTACAAACAGTTCGATAAAAGCATTCTCATATTTACCTCATGCAATTCAACAACCCACAAACATACCAATCAAGTTTCAAACATTACGATCGTGCTAGCCCGTTATTTGACGTTGTCTTCCCAAAATGACCTCATTACATTTTGACCATCTCTATTTCGAACTCGCTTCCACAACCTCTCAATAGTTTCACACATGCCAAAATCTCCTCGCAGCTCAATTTTTTGTGTCAACACATCACTTTTTCAATAGATTGAAGTCTTATTGCTCGCTCCAATCAAAATTCTTTCAGTTCGATACAAGTTTCTGCCATACTTAAAACATCTTTATGTAGGACAATTCATCCATTATATAGAATTACATTTTCCAGCATATTTTTGACTCCAGAATTCTTTTCTGTTATATCCATATTTCCTCACACTTTGATTTATCGGCATTTTGAGTTACCATTGCCAGTTTTTAGTTCGTTTTATCAAACATAGAATTACATAAGTATGTTAAACATATATATTTTTAGTTTGAATTTTAATACAAAACTGATGCATAACAAGGAATTTTCATTAGCTCGAATATTTCATACAGAATTTCTGAAACTTTCCAACAGATTGATCTACAGATTACATTACATCAGTTTACAGTGTGAAACACTTCTTCAAGAAAAAAGAAAAATAATTGTAACAAAGCTTGAAGACGAAGACTAGAAACATGCTTCCAATCTCCGTCTCCCTTCTTCCTCCATAACCCCCACCACCCCCGAGAGGCAGAGAAAGAAGAATAATTTTATTTTTTATAGAATCTACTCACCAACAGGATACCAGTGAGACTTCCTCGGATGTACACCAGCCGCTTCATCCACCATTGTAACAGCCTCCTCCGCCAAAAGATGCAGACCATCCCTGTACCCCTGCCCCGAGGTCACCATATAGTGAAAGTAAACCATTTGGTAATAATTGCCATCCGCCTCTTCCACCTCTTCATGCGTCATGCCATGGTAGGTAGGACACACCAGAATGGGAGTAGAAGGTCAAGAGACTGGTCCTAAAGTATTAAAATCGCAGTTCTTGCACCTTGGCAAGCACCCTGGCCTCGTACACTTGACATCTGGTGGTCACCATCTTCTTAATAGAATAGTCACAGAGAAAATAGTTACAAAAGATATAGAATAAAGGAAGTACTTGACAAATAAACAACTGCCACTGCCAACCACAATAATATTTATACCAAACCTCCATTAATGTTGAGTTCCAAATTCTTAATATCAGAATAAATTCCAACACAGCAATCTTGACCAAAGCCATTGGATCTAGGGAATTCTACAACCACAACAGATATTCATGAAGGAACATTAGAAATGATCCCCAGGTATTGAATACCTTATTAATGATGCTTCTCAACCAATACCACTCGCTCATGATGATTCGCGTACTCTTGGCTGAGAGGGGGTGATTGTAGTGGCCTATTCTGAATCTCAAACTCAAGCCTCAACTTCGACCATCATACATTTACTCGACCTCATCAATATACGATTGCATAGCACACTATAGAATAACTACAAATGAAAGTTTACTTCTCATTCTCGACCTCTACATCAATAGCTCGATTCAACAAACACAGTCATCAAAGAAGCCATTACAAAATAGAAGGATTAGACTGTTATGTAATCATTTTAAAGACTCATCAAAATCATATTGTAACGTTTTTCATTAAAAGTAATAATGGTTGTCAAACGGTCATATTATAAGACTTATAAATAGGACCATATAACTGCAGATTGAGAATATATAATTCTACCCAGAAACTCTACACAAAATTATCCAGAGTGATCTTTATAATAGCTAGCCATCATCAATAATATCTCTCTTTCTAAAATCCTCAAGAGAGGCCATGGATTTTAGCATGTTCAAAGGTTTTCCATGCTAAATCTCATATTAGCAATTACTTGATAGCGCTCTAATTATCTTTGGTGTGAGAGCATAAGTTTGATATTCAAAATTATATTCTTACAGTCACCTTTATTAGAAGACCATGAGTAAGATCATCGAGAAGCTCCCCTCCCATCTGTTTTGCACCACCAGCCAAGGCAGGGGCCGCTTCTTGAGTATTGAGCACCTCATCCTCAGCATCAGAGCTTAGAAAAGTTGCCCCCGGAGTAGCAGCCAAACCTTTATAAATATCTTTCCTTTCCTTCATCAGGCCGAACTGCCTAGAGAAAATGGCTTTTATACGCTTGAGAAAGTCCATGTTAATCCGATTTGCTTCTACGTTAGCTTTAACAAGAGTCTTGACACTCTCTGCCTCCATTGACCTGCGAACAGATAAGATTAGTTTACAAACATCATCCTCAAAGTTAGACTTTTACAAGGCCAATGTGTCTTCCCTCTCCTCCGCAAAGATCAAACCTTATCTTCTTGATCTCCTTCCCCATCTCAGTCCCTCATATCTTTGTAGCCTCGCGAATGGCAGTCTCCTTTGACTTTACCACGCAAAGCTTTAACTTTTCCAGCTTTGCCTCCAAGTTTTCCTTCTCCTAAACCAGCTCATCATTTTCTTTTGCAAGCTCCTTCTCGATATTTTTGTAGATAAGGAGCTAGTTTGCCAAAGCATCAGTTCCAAGAAAATGAAGCTTCCCATCGATCAACAACTTCTTGATTTGCATGCATAATAGCAATAATATGAGACCTTGAAGACGGAAGTAACTTCGTTAATCAAAATAAGGAATGAAAATTTCTCACCTTGTTCATTATTCTATGACCTTCTATGAAGAAGGTCAAAAAACTATCTGCTCCAACCAAGCAGTCAGTAAAATCTTCCTCTAAAGACGTTTTCCAAGCAGCATAAGACTTAATGGTCCGTTGGGCATCCTCTTCAAAATCTCCAAGATTCCCAACAGCTTTCCCTTTCGACAAATTGGGATAATTTTTCTTCCCAATCATAACTTTCTACTGCGTGACAGTAGTCGACTTTAGGATATTAGTAGTCCCCAATCTAACAGCTCCAAAATTATCCCCCTTCTTGATGAGAGTCTGTCGAATCAACCTCTTTAATGGTTATGCAAGGGCAAGAGGAGGGTTAGCATCTCTCTTTCTCTTATTCTTGTCGAAGAACCCACTCAACCGGGCATCTCTTTATATAGTAGCAGAGTTAGTAGTATACCTACCAAGCACAGGGTTCACGAGGGGGAGACTTGACTCGGCAACTCTCTTATTTCTTGCCAACATTTTCCCGTCAATCAACAGAACTTCGGAGCCTTTAGTTCGAGATCTTTTTAGTCTTAACTTCTTGGAATAACTCTTCGACCTCCGCTTGATCTACAACTAGAGAGCCGATTCACCCAAAGTAGTTGGTTCTCAAGTTGTACAACTTCTCTAAGACCTTCAAGTTTCTATCCACTTCCTTTACAGTTGCAAACAACATACAAATTCAATTAATACTTCATTAAACAGTAATACCTCTAAAATAACAAATTACTCCTACATTAAATAAAACATATTATGCACAAACTTAGATGGAAATTTTTCCTCTTCAAAGGCTCCTCATGGTTTTTAGGGGTTGAACTCCCAGTTCCCCGAAATAAGTAACCAGTCGGCAAAGTATTGCCCCCCCCCCCCACCCCCGTCGACACCATCTCATAAAACAAAGGCCTCTTGAGAAACCTGGCTAAGTATCTATAACCAACTTTCTGAGAATTTTGCTTTAGTGTGTAGTACACACACAAATCATCAACATAAATCACCTGCTCCCCCTTCTATCACAGTCGACCATTTAACACTGCCACAACCCTAAAAAGGTCATATGCATTTGGATTAAACTGCCCAAGAGCAACATCATAGAAGTTTAAAAACTTCTTTTGGTTAGCTCAAATGGGCAACTTCAACACCTTCTTTATTTGTTTTGATGGACAAGAATTCCCTCTATAGGGAGCTCTTGTTCAGTCATTTCCCCTAGGTATACTTCTTCAGCCTAATATCATCAGGAATGTTATACTTATATTTAAAAGCCAAGATTTCATTTGTTTCCTCGGCATCCCCATAACACTCGCCAACAAAATCCATATCTCCATCTTTTTCTCCTCCTTCTCTACCCCCACCAGTACATTCTTCTCGATCACTTGGTTGTGGCTCATGTTTCATATCAGTTTATGTTCTCTTCCCATCAAAAACATTGACAACCTCCATTTCCAACCTGGCTTGATTCTCGTGAGCCATGTCCACACTACTCTTCCGAAACCTGTAGTTCCTACCCAAGTCCTATACAAGGTAGTCATATCGATTATTAATGGTTCTACGTCGATAAGGTTTCAAAAACTCCATCTACGTCAGCATCAGGACAATTACCATTTTGTACTGGTTCAGTTATTTATTTTAACCTGAAAGCCATAATTATTTTTTAAAATTAGTATAATATCATATCTTATACAATATATATTCCTATATTTTAATCTAAATCCTATTGTCGAGTATTACTCTCCAACTACTCATTCTACCTGCTAGTATCTAGTTCTTGACCAAAAGAAAACGTGATTTATTCTAAGATTTTAATGCTTCGACATTATCATATCCCTTCTCGATCCAACTCACAAATTCAATTTTATTAAGTTATACCCTTGATATTATTTTATTCGAGAAATATCTACTTTCCCTATATACATTATCTTGAAGTTTTGACAAACGTACAAGGCTTCTTTAAGAAGTTCATATGGCGCCCAAATTCTCACCAAAAAGTGACAAAATCCAAAGATTAGATTTTCTGCCATCTCCGGTATAAAATTAGGCAATATATGGCGTGCATTCAGGAAAAGTTATTTTCCCCCAAAACCCCCAACTTCAATAACCTCTGGAACCACATAAATAACCCAAAACCACACGGTAACACTTACGGTCACCATAATTCAACCTCTCTCCACCTCACTCCGAATAAATGACAAATCCAACACCCACAATACTCCACTACCACCAATACACCCTCCAACATCCACAAACTTCCCCATTTCATCTCCAAATCATAGAAATATAGAAAACCTTATAAATAGGTTTATACTAATTTTTCACTAATCACTCACTCTTACCCAAATTCATTTATCCAAATCAAAGTTCAAGTTGTTATCTATAAAGGGTTTCTACATAAATCATCATTACATGAGGAAAATATCGAATCACAAAAATTTAAGAAACAGTAAAACCAACCTTGTTGGCGAACAACTCATAAATCTCTCTCCTTTACAAGTTTTGCTCTCTTGATAAGCACTGAAATATCCTCAGAACCAATGCTTAATGGATTAACAACATCATAAGATAATGAGCCTCTTTTGAATTTTTTTTGAAAAAGTGGAGTATGAACATTTGGCACCCGGAGAACTATTTATAGAACCCTCATGATGGTTTGACGCACTCTTTCGAGACACTTCAGATAACCATTTTAAACGCTTCACACGCCTCTTCTCAAATTCCTAAACTCTTTATCTCCTCAAAGACAACATGCTCTTACACTGATGCTCTAAGCCATCTAGATACATCTCTACCTCCTCTGTTTTCTCTATATTCACCAATGCAGTTCTTAAACTCATAAATAGAGCATGCACATCCACTTCTTTATAACCTAATACATCACCGACAAGAATACACCTCGCCATTGTTCTTTGAAATAAATGAATCACATCTTTCCTTTTTATAAACTCCTATTTTTACGGAAGAGTTGTAACCACATTTCAAAATTCAAAATTCTAAAACACGTTCGATTAGAATATAGTTACTACCACGAACATTGACAACAATTCATCCAAAATCATTTTATTATCATTAACAAGATAACATCAATTATTTTACAATTGAAACAGGCACATGATTTCTCTATACCTCAGCCACAAGATTCATAATGTTCTTCACGACACAACAACAAGTAATTGTCTTGAGAATGGGGCGATTGTAGTAGCATATTCCCCAGACTCGATAAGGAGAAGCTAGCAAAACCAAGTTGAAGGTGTGTAACCATTCAAGAAGGAGTCAGACCCGCGTCTATAGATCTTGACCCTCTACAGTAACTATTACACTTGGTCAAATATATTTATTGCACATGATCCGCAAAGTTTGCCACTACCCATAAAACCAGAAGACCAATTATTTATAATTGTTTGTATCCACTATAAATACAGGCAAAACTTATGTCAACTGGGCATTCAACTTTTTCTATCATTCTTAATTATACTAGTCAAATTTCTTTACAATTGTAATAATCTAGTACATATTGGATTTATACCCAAAATTCTCCTCGAGGTTGTAGTTTTTCTCAAGTTTTACTGAGTTTTTACGTAAAATCTAATGTGTTCTAGCTTTATTTACAAAATTACCATAACTTCCTTACTAAAAGTATTAGCAAAGTTTACCAACCAAAAAACTAGCCATTACACTACTAAACCATGCGCATACAAGCCAAAGTATGAATGGGAGGATTTATTCTCTAAAGAAAAATGGAAGGATTGTTTAATTCTGATGAGAGGGAAGAAAGTACATGATAGAATTTTTATATGTTGTGAAGGATACTTTGAATGGTTCAATTCAGTTTCATTCACCAGGCTTTGTTCAGATGTTGTAGATCTTTATGAAAATGATGTTGGGAGGATAGTGGGGGATGCGGGTGGTGTTTTGCATACGGAAAATATGAGTATCTGATTGTTGTTATAGTATATTTTCTTCTTCTAATATTGACTTCTACTTTTTTACAGGTTTAGGGGCAAAATGAAGATATCTGTCATTCGGAAGAGGAGATCTCCAACTGGAACTCTGAAGTTAATTTCTTAAAGTCAGCAAAGAAGTTTGAAGACTGGGCCAGATCAAAATTGCTTAAAGCTTTGGAGTAGAAGGTGTGCATACACCCCCTCTCTTTGTTAAGTAATAGTTGTTTGGTAAGGCATATTGTCAATTATCTATCTGATCCACAATTGATAGCTGTTAAAAATTGTCCATGTGTTGTAGTTGACAATTATCATATGTATTTTTTGTCGACTCTATGTTATTCGATAATTTGTAAATAGCATAATATATGAATTGTCGAATAAGAGGTTCAATCGACAATTTTATGACTTCAATTAATTACTTTGTTCCTACTACAGACAGTTGAATGTGAAAGTTTGAGAGAGGCAAATAATAGATTAGAAGTGCTCATTCAAGCAAAGCAAGTGGCTGACTCGATTTGCAAGAAATATTATAGCGAGACCATAAAAAAGTTGAATGACAAGGTATCCGTAGTTGTGTTTCCCCTACTTTAGTTCTAAATATTTTAGTATTCCCTTCCTTCTGTGTTGTTCATAGATGACATAAATATTTGTAGTAACCTCAACCAAACATGTTTATTATCAGACATTGGAGTACAGTTCATTGAGAGAAGCAAATGAAAAGTTGGCAGAAGATGTATTGAGAAATGATGAATTGAAGAATTCACTTGCAAATTTGCATCTACAATTCAAATAAAAAGTAAGTACTATGAATGCCAAGAAGAAACAAGTTCATTCATAGTTATTCATTTTTTGGGTTGTACTAATTTATTATTGATAACAAGTGTTGGAGTGCGAGAACTTGAATGCTATCAATAAGAAGTTGATGGATCAAGTTGCAAAACAAGAACTACAACCCTTACCTATGAGTATGAAATCTTATATATTCCTAATATAATACGGCTAAACCTATATGTTATTTATAAGTTGTTTCATGATTTTTCTTTTAATGTACATCTAAACCTGGTTGCAATGTCAGACGGGACCATCATAGGAAATCAAGACTGGAAGCAAAAATATAACGAATTAAATACAAAATATGAAGAAGCTAAAAGGAAATTGAGTGAGAGAGATGAGAATGTAAGTTGATTTTGACATTGGTGATTAGACGAGACTTTTGTAGTAATGTACATTGATGGAACAACCTATTTTTTATCAGATAGCCAAGTAGTAATGTACATTGAAGGTGATAATGTTTAACTGGTTCCTTCTATCCTCTTGAGAAATTGTCTTCTCAATTATTTTATGTTATATATATATGTCATTTTGTTTTATGTTATACATACGCCATTTTATCTATTGATGCAGTATTCGACAAATCTTGCGTAACATACAATTAAATATTGTATATTAATGCAATACTTGACAAATCTTTGTAGCATACAGCAAAATATTGTCCTATATGCTACTAAATCGACAATTTCATGCCTTTGAAATATTGCCGCATGTTGTGGTAATCGACAATTTATTGCTATTTATATGCACGTTTTATCGAACTACGTGATAGTCGACAATAATTTGTTGATTTTTGCATTATCGACAACGACCATATTTTGCAATTGTCGAATGATAGGAATGTAGACAATTTTATTGTCGCATGGGATAGTAATCGACAATTTATTGTCGATATACTACATATTCGACAACTTATACTCTAGTCTCTAAGTAGGTCATGTATATGCTAATTTTGTGTGCTTATGCATGAACCCATGATTATCAGGTGAAGACTACTCATGATAGGTGGCATGTCAAATATATTTACGAAACCAGCAGGCTTGTAAGCTCATTTCTATATTGAATTCTAAATTTCTTTCTACCAAATATTAATGATGTATCTCTAAATGGGCCATATACTATACAGGAAACCAAACTGATGATATCTGAAGAGATAAAATTCAGCCTTGAAAATGATAATAATGAATGGGTGTGCACCTTTGTCATCCTACGCTTGTAGTTTAGTTCTAAATTACTTTCTTTTAATTTTTAACTACGCTATCTGGGTTGTTTTTGCGTTGTAAGAGGTGTGGCACCAGGCACTGAGAACTATCATTGAAAGAGGAGACTTTAAGGATACTGAAGACCCAACATAGGAGGAACTAAGTCTCCAATTCACTAAACTTTTAACTATTTCTTAAGAGGGTCCAAAAGGGGAATATCAAGATGACTTGACACTACCTGGGGGAGTATAATGAAATGATCGAATCGATGTTGAAGAAGATTGATTGGAAAACCAAGCCAAGACAGATTTTATTTTAACCATTTAATTGGTTCCTAATGTTGAAAGGGATGGGAACACAACGTTTAGGGTTACTTCATCATATGTATATCAGAGCCAATTGAAGTTCTTGAATGTGAAGAAGTCATTGCATACCTTGATGACCAAGAGACCTTCTTATTAGAAGAGTATATTCAGTCAGACGTTGGATACAACTTATAATGATTTGGGAGAGAAAATGTGTGATACTTTGCTATGGGCCTTTAACTTTAATGGTGTGTTCGTATAATATTTGTATATGCGCCACTTGTTGGCAGCATATTACGAGAAGGTGATGATCATCATCAACAACAACGAGGCGTTAACATTCTTACCTTTGTTTTGGCCCAAAGGAAACAAAAAGATTATTAAAGAGAAGAGGTTTGAAAATATTGTTGCTGATAGTACGAAGTATTGGTGGGTTGGGATGACATCTGATGAACACTTTGTGAAATTGAAGGCCAAGTACATTTCACCTATTCCTCCAATTTCTACACTATGGTGGGCGCATGTTCAATTAAAGATTCCAGATGATTTTTAGAAGGCATGTGTGAAGAGGTATTTCCACACGCGAAACGAAGCTTGGATGAAATTGATAAAAGACAACAAAGTTCAGTCACTGGATTATAGCATGAATGATTTGTTTTCTTGAATGTTGTACATATTTGTATGTTTTTGGATGATGTAAAGTTGTACATATTTGTATGTTGTACAAAGTTAACCATACATATGTAGCTGTTATTACTGTTATATTTGCAATTGTCGAGTTCAAGTAACAGTCGACATTATTAATTGTCGAGTACAGGTAATAGTCAACATTTATAATTGCCAACCATTACATAATCGACAAAAGTTTACCCATGTTATTATCGATGCAGGTATCAGTCGACAATCAATTATCGATATAGTTGACAATATATGCTAAATCCATTTGTACTAGGTGACAAACAATAATATACATTTGCCACATATATACTCAGCATTATGGACAAATAATCAAGTAGGACAAACCAACATTGTATCAATATCAGTTTTCAAGGGGCAATCCCTCCATCATCCCGAAGTTATAATCTACTTAATGTCGCTAAAAATAAAATCTTAAGTACAACAAAACTATCCAAATTATGTTTGAAATTAGCAATCATCTGAAGTTGTTTAGCAACTCCCTACACAATGGTCTTCTGACTGTGTCTCGAGTCCAACATTATTGGCAACCCCTACATATGTAATGAGATAAATAAATTAATAGTATTCAGCATATGTTGTTGGGCCCTATGTTATCATAGAAGGCGTGTTGGGAAGTACTCGCCACCTTTTGTTTTTTGAAACAATAATTTCAATTGTGGGCAAGTACATTTGTCGTGGCTGCCAAAGACTTCATATACTTTGCATGTTCTCTTCCTCTTTTCAACAACTATCTCTATTAATCCACCCTTCCATCTGTCACCTTTCTTCTGATCATCCATTATACAGCCTATAGTTTATGCCACAAGAGGATCCAAAATAGGAGTTATAAACATCACTATCTCAGTTAATAGAGTTGACATTACAGGATCTGACCCTGAGAGTTGAGTTAGAGATGTATCGTACACATCTAAATGTAACTCAAGCTCGTATAGCCATGAATTTGCATATTTAAAGTTTGTTTTATTCTTTGAAGCCCTCTCAAAAAAGTTAGTTGCGCGAAGTGAAAGGTGGCTATGGCATAATAATTTCCTCAAGTTCTCTACATCTAAGAAACTCTCGTCGTACGATCATGAATATTTGTTTGTACCAATCTTCCACCTTGGTAGAATGAATGCATCTGGAGTTTTGAGAACATCGAATTTGGAGAAAACCTTTAAGAGATGACAATATGACAGCCCTATATACTCGAACAACTTACATCCATAATGGCCTATTAGGTAGTCTATCTTCAATTTAAAAGATTCAGGTAGTCCACTATGCAATTTTACAAGTATTTCTTAAACATTATCGTTTATGCTCTTTTTATTACTACGAGACGCACAATTTGATTGAATTGGTCTTCAACTTTATAGAAAATATGCCTTCTATAAATCTTTGCTGTGTGTTTTAGTAGAGCTTGATGAGGTCCGACTTACCGATATCTATGTTGGGATTATAAGTCCTCTGTATTTTCTCTTTTAAATGTCTCCAATAGAGTTGTTGCATACTTCGTCATGAAACTGTACAAACCAGTTGAAGGAAGCAACCAACTATTAAAGAAATTATTTATTGACTCGCTTCGGCTAGTAGTACTCATACCAGCATAGAACGTACCGCTATTCCACAAAGGTATCCATCTTTCTTTTATGTTAAATATCCCTTGCATTCAATTGTTTTTATCAAGATTATGCTTCTTCATAAGTTCATTCTACCTTCTATCAAAATCTACAGGATTATATGTGTTGTGGATAATTGATTTTATATCAGTTTTGAATGTAGATGGATCTCAATAAGTATGCCCAATTTTTTTAGGGAACTTATGTGTGATGTACCATACACAGAGCCGATGTTTAGTATTTTGGAAGACCTGGGAGAAAATACAGATATTAGTTAACTGTATGTTGTCGACTACAGAAGCAGACAACATTCTGTACTCTTAAACATATATTGTCGAGTAAACAATCAGTCGATATAATGTACTATTAACTTTTTATATTGTCGAGTACAAAAGCAATCGACAGTATGTACTCTTAAATTTTATCGATGACTTCATTAAATTGACAAAATAAATTGTCGACGTTATGAATTGCTGACAATTATGTCATTTATAATTATCGCCATTTTGAGTTACCAACAATTATGACATTTATAATTGTCGACGTTCTGACTTGTCGACAATTATGTCATTTATAATTGTCGACAAAATGCATTTATTAGACAATTTCTATAATTATAACACACAGACTAACCTTGGGGATGGTTGCACCCATTGCAGCATCTTGGTCAGTAATAATAGTCGTAGGGTATTTATTGTTTATCGCCTTTATCCATGTATGGAATAACCAAGTAAAGGTGGTCTCTTGCTCATATTCTTCAACAAAGCACATCCGAGTTGGATTGCTTGGTAGTGGTTGTTTATGCCCGTAAATGGAGCAAATGACATCTTATAAACGTTTGTCCAATACATGGTGTCAAAAGTGACCATATCCTCAAAAGCTTCATATGTCATTCGTAATCGTCCATCTATCCAAAAAAAGTTAACTACTCTGTCATCATCATCGAGCTGAATGTCAAAGTAGAACATAAGATCTTCAACTTGCTTCTTCTTGAACCACTCCAATGTAGCCTACGCATCACCACTCGATAGACGTTCTTTATTAACTTTGGCTTTGTGGTTGTAACAATCATATTTGTTGAAGGTCTTGTCTGGGAATAAAGCAGGCACCTTGCTTACTGAGATGTTGTGGAGCTCAAAAGTCTTTGTTAGGTTTTTTGCAGATTCAGGAAAGAAACGATTAATCTTCATACGGTGGTGATTACGAGATGAGACAAGCTTGTGGTTATGCACATCTGAGAAACTGGTAACAATATATTTACCAAGTTTTTCTCTCCAATTAATGTTCAAAGTAGCTTTACACCTGCATTGGTAAGAGGAACACTTTCTTTCATCTTGTTTACTAGTATCAAAATTGATTGTTTTATTTGTTTTCGACAAACCATTACTCAAGCAAGAAAATTGTACTCGTCTTATCTCATCGGATCTTGGTTGTTTCTTAGAGTTGCGTTTCTTTGTGGAGAACCCTTGCTTCCTTCCATATTGTTCATAATACGAGCATGCTTCAACCACTGTATCAAAAGTTTTCCCTTCATATGGTGTTTCCACAAACAAAGAATTAATGGCACAGTCAGGAGTTCTGGAACATACACCCAATGTACGTTCATTTGTAGTCCTCGGTGGCAATTCATCTATGATTACCTTTGACCAATCAGGTTCAACTAAATCTTCCATATTATTATCTTGTCTTATAGGAGGAATTATTAGATAAAATTCATCAAAGACATTATGACAATCATGGAACATATGGAATGAAAATTGATAGGTAACCATAAATGTAGAAAAAGAAATACTAGATTTTCATATCAAAAACTTGATTACATTGAAAATACTCTATATTCCCTTCAATCACTAAGTACAGCCTAGAGGCTCTTAATCACAAGCATATTCCCTTCAATCATCAAATTCTTCGGAAGACCCCATCACCTCTATTAATCTGTTATGCCAATATTCAATTTCTAAATGCTCGTATTATAATTTGAAGTCTATGGCTGCTTGCCTTTCTTGTTCTACAGCTTCCAATGCTTCCATACACACTACTACTTTATTAACCTCTTCATTAGGAGGAAAGACTAGGGGAATTACTTCATTATCTTATCCATCATCTTCCTCAACGCCAAAACACCCACTGAATAAATTACACACCCATTGAATAAGCCCCATAGATCTGTAACATAAAAAGGTTTTACTGAGTTATACTTTTAGTATTCTAAACTCTGCATGTTGTTGTCGAGCATTCAACGATAAACCTCAGATCGACAATCAAAAATTATTTCACATAGAAAGTTTGATAATATACTATCGACTGACGGAGTGTTAGACAATAAAAAATTATCGCATAACCAAAGTTCGATAATAGAATATTAACTACTGTAGTATACGATAATAATAAATTATCGCATAACCAAAGTTTGGCAATATAATATCAACTGTTGTAGTATATGACAATAATAAATTGTCGCATAACCAAAGTTCGACACAAAAAATTGGAATGAATTAACGCCTTCATTGCTGCCATGGTTATTGGGTCAGTTTCTTCCTCCTTTAACTATAGTTTGTCCTCCTTGAGGAATTTTGCCAAGTTCAAAGTCATGAGAAAGAACAACATCTTCTGTTGTCAATGCTTGAATTTAGTACCATCAAACTTTTCGAGCTTCACCTTCAGAACTTGTGAGTTACTCTTTTTACCCTCCTTCTCTACGAGATTCATCATTGTTGCAATCTTTGGTCACACAGAAAAATATTATGTCTTAAGATTGTAATTTAATCTGCATGAGCAAAATAATACATCTTAAGGAGATGATTGAGTCTAGTGTATGCACACTATCTCCATAAGATAGATTCACCTTTGCCACAGTGCTTTGTAGGAATATAGGCCCTTATCTCCCATGATACAATAATCAGTAGTAGAAAAAATAAAGTACTTCTATCACTCTGCCAAACAAACTTTGATTGTGTATGTTTTCTCTCTTGAAGAAATGACTCAAAAGAAAACTCTGAAAACTGATAAAATAATAATAAAAGCGATGTTGGATTATATAGTACATAGGTAACTCTTCACCGAGGGTCACACCTCAAGACTCACCTCAAGTTAGTGCCTCTTCACCAAAGGTCACACCTTATGTTCTGTCTATTAGAGACAACCCAACTCACACCTTAAACCCAAAAACTAAAATTTTAACTAAGTGTTCCAAGAAATTCCCATGAGCAAGGCCCCAAGGCTGAACTATAGACTTATAATAATAAGCGGGTTTCCTAGGTTGGGCAAGCCCATGGGTTGCCCATGACACATGGGTCGCACATACTCATGTGACCCATCAACTCTCACACACACTACAACATGTTAAGTATTAGACTTACTTATATAGAAAAGTTAAACATCTCTCATAACCAATGGGGACTAAAAACACTTAGTTCCACCATTCAAACAAAAGAAAACCAGACTATCTTTATATTTTCCAAGAACTTTGTATTTACATTGGGAAGCGGTACTATTACTTGTGTTTTGAGGCTATAGAAAATAGTGGCTTTGTCCACGATAGAGGCATAATATTGCAACTACGAAAGCTTATAAGGATATAGTTTGGCTTAAAGGGTTGATGAAAGAACTCGGCAAAGAACAACATCTTTCTAAGATGTACAGTGATAGTTAAAGCGCGATACACTTTTCGAAGAATGCATCTTTTTATTCTAGGACCAAGAACATTGATATTTTATATCATTATATCTGTTTGCTCCTTGAGGGCAGTGTGTTGAAGCTTGAGAAGATTCATACTGATGTGAATCTGGCAGATATTGCACGCATTTTTTCTAGCATGTCGAACCCAAAAGGCATGCTAAAAAGTACGCATTTTCCCTTTTTTAATAACTAAGCTATTTTTCCCTTAACGGACCAACTTTTACATACAAAATAAAATATGGTTACTTTCTAAGGCTAACTTTTACAACATAGAACATGGTTTCCCCTTTAAGCTTCTTCCCTCAATGCTACACAAGCAAAATCCACACGTAAAATTGTAATAGTTTCTGGTTACTTTCTCTTTGGATTGATAGAAGTGATTCCATCTTGCACTAAGAATATTTAGTGGCTTTCAAAAATCATAGGGTATATATTGCCAAATGACACATATTCTTAAAGGGATTCACCACAAAATTTATGTGATTTAAACTAAGCATCAAACTTAAAGGGAGAAGAAATGATTGTAGTGCTTACCATAACAAACTCTAGTATTTTATTATGATTAGTTTTTAGATTGTAAATTTTCTTCTAAGCAATTGTTTTTTTATCTATTTGTTGGCCACTTAGAAAACCTAGTTTTGATTTCTATTATTGTTAGAAAGGGAGAAGAACAATGAATATGACTATAAGTAAGGATATGACTCAATGACTTCTAGAATATTATGATGTTTTGTTAAGCTTTAAACTAAACAAACTTTTTCTTCTCTTTAGTCTTTTACTTTTTAGAGTACGGTGGAGAGCTATTTTAGAACTTCTATGATAATACAAGATACATATAACATACTATAATTTTTTTTAAATTATGAATTTAATCTCAGTCAATAGGCTTGCCAAATGGCATGCCGGTGCCATGATGTCATTCACCCTAGTAGTGACATTCTAGAAGTTGACGACATGTACAGGTTTTGTTAGTCTTCATGATTGAAAGTCCAGGTAAGCGCAAATAGGTTACAAATTAAAGATTTGGAGATAGGTTACAGTAAATTTAATTTCAAGTGGGAGATTGTTGAGTAATCAACTTGAATTTGGTATTTATGGATGTTCATTGGAGTTTGTGCAATGAGCGATGGTTGAAGACGAAGGTAGAAGACTTCATGGAAAAAAATATTCTTCATGTTCGAACAAAGATAAGGCAAAATAGTTGTATGACTATCTCTGTTTGAACATAGACTTTCTATTTTTGAACAAAAAAATGTTTTTATAGGTTTTAAACCTTCCTGTTTGAACATAGTATAGAAACTAATACAAAGAATAAGAGATTCGAGAAGGACTAACTTTATTATTATTCGATTATTATAATGGAAGAAGACATTCTCCTTATATAGTTACAATTACTTGGGCGCTAAGTAAGAATATCTTATATTTAGAGAATTCTATATTTAGTATATATCCTATATTAGGTATATTCTATATTCAACATATATTTTATATTCATCACTCCCCCTCAAGATGGAGCATAGATGTCAATCATGCCCAGCTTGTCAATCATGTCATTAAATATTCGTCTACAAACTCCATTCGTAAGAATATCTCCAAGTTGATCTTCCAACTTCACGAATGGAAAAGATATACACTCTTTATCAATATTTTCTCTGATAAAGAGCCAATCCACTTCAACATGTTTCATACAGTCATGTTGAATTGGATTGTGTGCAATCATAATCACTGTTTTATTGTCACAGTATAGATCCATTGCTTTCATGAGTTTAAATCTAAGATCCTTCAATATATTCCGTATCCATAGTAGTTCACATACTCCATGAGCCATACCCCGAAACTCAAATTTTATACTTGATCTAACAATAACCTTTTGCTTCTTAGCTCTAAATGTCACCAAATTCCCACATACAAACATAAAATAGCCTGAGGTTGACCTCCTGTTCGTCATATCTCCTGCCCAATCTGTATTGGTGTATCCCATTACTTCTATATCACCACCTTTTCGGAATAAGAGACTTTTTCCCATAGATTTCTTCAAGTACCTTAGAATTTGAAAGACCGCCTTCATATGTTCTTCACTTGGATTATGCATGAATTGACTTATGACACTAATGGCATATACAATATCCAGTCGAGTATGGGAGAGATAAATTAGTCTTCCCACTAAGCGTTGGTACCTTCCTTTGTCACTTTGAACTTGGTCGGAAAATATTCTCAAGTGATGATTCGCTTTAATCGGTGTATCTACCAGTTTGTAATCAAGCATCCCAGTTTCTACAAAAAGGTCTGATATATACTTTCGTTGAGACATGAAAATACCTTGACTTGATCTTGCAACTTCAATGCCTAAGAAGTATTTTAATTGTTCCAAATCCTTCATCTCAAATTCCTATGACAAATAGTTCTTCAGTGCCGCCATTTCTACTGAGTCATTTCCAGTATCAACCATATCATCAACATAAACAATAAGAGAGATAAGCTTTCCTGACTTCCATTTTATAAACAAGGTATGATCAGAATTACTTTGTCTATATCCAAATGCCTTCATGCTCTTCGAAAACTGTCCAAACCAAGCTCGTAGCGACTGTTTTAACCCGTACAATACCTTCTTTAATTTGTATACTTTTCCTCCTTCAAAATTTGTGACTCCAGGTGGTAACTTCATGTATACTTCTTCTTCTAAGTCTCCATTGAGAAATACATTCTTCACGTCAAACTATTGTAATGGTCAACCTTGATTGGCTGCAAGAGAAATGAGTACACAAATAGTGTTTATATTTGCCACTAGGGCGAAGGTCTCCTCGTAATCTATACCATACGTTTGCGTATACCCTTTGGCAACTAGTCTGGCTTTATACCTATCAATATTTTCATCTGAATTCATCTTTACAGTAAAGATCCAACGACACCCAACAATACGATATCCGTAGGGTTTATCAACAAGTTCCCAAGTATAATTTTTCTGTAATGCATTCATCTCTTCATTCATGGCTTTCTTCCATCGTGGATCTGATAGTGCTTCCTGCAAATTACTAGGAATAAATAAAGAGGATAATTGATTCATAGTACATGTAAACGACTTAGCCAACCTATGGGTGGACACATAATTAGAAATTGGGTATTTGGCTTTAGAATTGATATCTGGTTCATAAGTAGATTTTGGAATACCTTTAGTAGGCCTTTCTGAACGTCTAGGTTGAATATCATTAACAGTGTTAGGATTAAGTAATACCTGAGGTTCAATATTTTGCGGCAGTACTTCGGTAGATGGTGTTAGAATGTTAGAGTCACGGGCAACTTCTATTACTTCAGCTTAACCTCCCCCTGTCGTCTGATCCTCTCTATTCATATGAAGTTCATCTTCAATACCCTGATCTCCCCCTGTCATCTGTTTTGCTTCACTTTCCTTTTCATCATCAGTTAGGTTACGACGCCTGTTCAAATTACTCGTCAAATCCTCTAGTTCCTGAAACATATCCCCAATAATAGGGAACTTTCCTTCACCATCATTATGTTTCTCCCCCTGAAGGGAAGATCCTACAAAATACGCCTCCAATTCTCAAAATAAAACATCCAAAGAGATATACACCTTCCCCTCTACAGGATCATAACAACGATAAACCTTTTTAAAATCAGCATATCCAAGAAACACACACTTTCGAGCACAATGATCCAATATTCCTCGCTGATATTTAGGTATATGAATAAATACAACACATCCAAAAACACGTGGTTCTAGGTTTGGCATTGCAAAGATGGTGATAAGATCATGAAGTTTTTGGAAGGGGGTCTAAAATTCAATGACCCTAAATGGTGTGCGGTTTATCAAGTAAGCAGTAGATTTTAACGCTTCTCCCCAATAATTCAATGACATATTCATTCCAAAAAGAGATGCACGAATAACTTCTAACAGTTTGTCTATTCATTCGTTCAGCTAACCTATTTTGCTATGGGATATAAACATTAGAGGTTTGATGTCGAATGCCATTATTTGTCAAGAACTCCAACATATCATTACTAGTAGATTCTCCTCCATTATCAGATTGGTACACTTGTATCTTCCTTTAGAATTTGGTCAAAACCATCTGAATTTTTTTAAAATACTTCAAAGACTTCACTTTTATGGGTAATTAGGGATACCCACATCATACGAGTACACTCATCAATAAAAGTCACAAAATAATGAGCTCTAGACAATGAAGGAATACGTGCAGGACTCCATACATCAGAGTGAATAATACTAAAAGGTTTTAAACTTTTAGTAAAACTTGGAGAGTACGTAATACGATGACTCTTAGCGAGTTCGCAAATATCACACTTAAACTCTTAAATACTACAATTCGAATATAATGATGAATTTAACTTCTGAAGATACCCGAAGGAGAGATGACCCAGTCGCCGATGCCATAACCACACATTAGCCTTTGCTTCTTCAATTTTTCTGACTTTATTTACCTGATGAATTCTCCGCTCTCCACTATAAGTCAGGTCCAAATAGTAGAGATTGCTTTTTCTAACACCACAACCAAGAACCTGCCGAGTCACTATGTCCTGAAAAATACATAATTAAGGCCAAAACGTCACGGTAGATGTAAGTGCAATAGTGATCCAACTGACAGACAAGATATTATACTCTAGAGCATGAACAATAAGGACAAAGTTTAATGTCAGGGATTCAGATAGGTCAGTGGAACCTTCTCCAATTACAAGAGAAGAACCACCATTTGCTGTGTATATAGAGGTTTGGGTTGAAGGTGTAATAGATGATAATATGCTAGAGTCGTTTACCATGTGATATGATGTACCAGTATCAATTAACCAAGTACTATTCAAAAAATTTATAACTAAAACACTACCTTTAGTTTTCATACCTGACTGGGCAACATTCACTGAAGGAAGACTAGGGTTTGAGTTTGATGATACCATTGTTGCATCATCATTGGAACCCATTGGTTGAACTGCTACCGTGATTTTTTGGTATCTGCTACAGTAACTTCAAACTGCTACAGTACTTTGAACTGCTAGAGTAGCTTCGAACACTACTGCTTCAGTGACCTCGAACTGTTACAGTTACAGTAGCTTCAAACTTCGTAACAGAATTAAACTTCGTGACAGCAATTTGCAGCGGAATTCAATTCAATTTAATTCGAAAGAACCATGTTCAATTATCAAACCCGCTCTGACACCATGTGGAAACTAATACAAAGAATAAGAGATTCGAGAAAGACTAACTTTATTATTATTCGATTATTACAATGGAAGAAGACCTTCTCCTTATATAGTTACAATTACTTGGGCGCTAAGTAAGAATATCATATATTTAGAGAATTCTATATTTAGTATATATCCTATATTATGTATATTTTATATTCAACATATATTCTATATTCAACACATAGAAACCTCTGTTTGAACCGAGGTCGATCCGAAGCTTTTGTTATGATATTTTGGAGACCATCAACCGGCCCCGTGATTAGAATTTTGAGCCCTAGCTCATGTAGTGACCATCCTACTATATAAGGGAGACATAAGAGTGTTTATCAAGTATGCAAATGAAAGTTTAATTTTAAAAAGAGAAAACTAGGGTTTGGGAGACTCCAATAAATAGGCCTATTTTCGGATCAGATCGGATCGGAAATGAGTCTAGTTAGAATTTTTCCAATTTTTTTCGAAACTGGAAAATCTGTTCCGATCTGATCCGATTTTTTTTGGAACTGCATAAATATTTCTGAATTCAGAATAATTCGGAAAAAAAATCAGAATATATTTTCGGAATGTATTTTCGGAATAATTTGGGAATAATTAGGAAAAAAAATTTGAAAATCAAACCCAAATCAAAATACTATTTTACTTGTGATATACTGTTGCTAACCTAGAGAGAGAGAGAGAGAGAGTCACCTATGAAACTATTGTACAGAGGCAGTGGAGATTTAAAATCAAAGATTCAAAGATTCTTCTTCGAATCAAAGTGGAGATGGATACTGGATATGTACGCCCAAGATTCTTCTTCAATTCAAAGTGAAGTGATCTCCAGGGGAGTGGACTGCTGATCAGTGGAGTGGAGGCAGAGGAGAAGAGTCGGTGGTGGAGATTAGTGGAGAAGAGTCGGTGGTGGATTTTAGAGGTAGAGGAGTGGAGAATGGAGACAGAGGAGTGGAGAATGGAGCCCTAGTTCAGATATAAGTGTAAGTGTTTAACTTATAAATTTTTGGAATAATCGAATCGGATGGATATTCAGAATATTTTTGAGGATAAATCGGTTCGGAATATATTCGGAATTATCGGATCGGAAAATTCGGATCGAAAAATTCAGAATTTCGGAACTGCAAAATCTGTTCCGATTCCGATCTGAAATTTTTCAGAAAAATTCGGAAATCGGAACTGTAAAATAGTGTTTCAAAATCGAAAAAATCGGATTGGAAATCGGAAAAAATCGGGAATTCGGACAAAAGTTGTACCCCTACCAATGAAGCTTATGAAAGCTTGAGAGTAATAGAGAGATTGTAACCTTGATCTTTGATTAGTGGATTGTTCGTGTGGGGAGTAGTTTTTTATCCAAAGGGGTTTTCCATTTTCTTCCTCCGGGTAAATTTGTGTGTGATTTATTTTTTCATTATTTTGACATATTTCCAAACTGGCGATTCCGCGTATCGCTCTTGGCGTAAGATTGAGATTAGCTACCTCGATTCTCAACAAATTATGCAAGTTAGTGTAGAGCTCCTAATTTGAGTTGATAAAGGCCAACTCGGACACTACTTGAATACCAAATACTTGCGTGGAATTTCCAAGCACCAACTCCAAATCTAAGCACTGCTGGAGATAATCTAATCTCTTAATAATGATGGAGATAAACCAACACCTCATCTTTGTAATCATCAAACAAAACAAATACTTTTTGTTTCCATTATCACCATCAAAACGTCACCAAATCTTACTAAAGTTTTCTCCATTTCTATCTCTCTAGTGCTCCAATCATGAGATCTTCAGCTCCTCATCAGCTCAAATTGTAAGTCTTCTTTTCTTCAATCTAAGCTTTTGATTCGCTTTTTTTTTGGTTTAATTTGGTGTTGTTTCCTAATTTGGGGTTCAACTAATGTTATTTATTTTGGATTTGTAGGAGAATAATAATAGTTTAAGTTGGTTATTTAGACTGGGAAATGGGTTTGAAGGGTTACTAAATTTGGTAACTTTTACTTCAATTGATGAAATTTAGGGTTTTGAGCTAGTGGGGTTTCTGAATCATCTTTGAATTTGTCATTTTGGTGGATTGAGTCAGTGGCGTTTGCTGTAAAAGGTAATTTAAGGAGATACAATTAGGGTTTCAAGTTATGGATTACACTGAAATAATTCCGGGTGGTGGCGGTATGGAGAATTGGATGCCCGGGTCGATGGATCAGGCGATTTGGGCAACTGAGGAGGATTATAGTGTTTGGAATGGTGATTCCTCTGTTGATAATTATGGTCAACTTCGACCAGAGAATGAACCTCCTAACAAGAGAGTGAGGAGCATCCAGGGAGGCGATTCTCAATTAAGTGGGTTTAATAAGGATTTAGCTGGTAATAAGTCAAGATTGATTGGGAAAATGTTCTTCAAAACCAAACTATGTTGCAAATTCCGTAATGGGACTTGCCCGTACATCACGAATTGTAACTTTGCGCACGGTATTGAAGAGCTCCGTAAACCTCCTCCGAATTGGCAAGATATTGTAGCTTCCCAGGATGAAGATGGGGGAGTTTTGTCACAACCGAGGGAAGAGCATCAGATACCGTCTCTTAGTTCTGTAGGTTTGGGTGGGGAAAATCAGAGGTCAAGGCGACATTGCAAGAAGTTTTACACTGAAGAGGGTTGCCCTTATGGAGATAACTGTACTTACATTCACGATGAACAATCAAAAGCTCGGGAAAGTGTGGCAATAAGTTTGGGACCCTCTATGAGTAACCCATATGGAAACAACGTGAATGGAATAACCCTGAAGCCTTCAAATTGGAAGACGAGGATTTGTAACAAGTGGGAGACGACTGGATATTGCCCTTTTGGAAGCAAGTGCCATTTTGCTCATGGATATGGAGGTATAATTACTCAACTTAAATCTTTCATATTTTTTTCTTTCTTTTTTCGTTTTAATAAGTTTCTTCAGCTTATTGTGCTTTAAATACTGCTTCCTTATTAGTGTTAACTACTTTATTTCCTTAGATATGTAGTTAATAACTGATATATTTTAGATATGAGAGAGTATTTGCTCCACCATCAGAAACTGGAGAACTCTATATGAAATCTAAACTAACTTTAAACTTATTAACTCTTTTGGAGAACTCATCTAGGCGGATGGGCATTTCTGTCTTCCAGACCTTCAAGCGTGATCCAGCCTACATGGTTCTTTTGTGACCCAAAGCTTGGCCTATCATGAGAGTATTGCCTTAGGTCCGTGCGATGTCCTCACGCGGCTTGTTGGCGTCATTGGTAGTGCACCTCTCATGGCCTGTTGGGACGGCCATGAAGCCGTTGTGTTGCGTTGGGACCTTCACCTTCTAGGATTTACATCTGCTCTATTTAAAGCGGCAATGTTAGGTCCACTTACAGGCATAACTTGTCCGCTAGCCCCAGTATAATCTTTTTATGTAGGATATTCTTCTTCTGAGGGACTTAGCTCCTTAATATTATTAGGCACCCTCATTTTGCAATTGCCGTTACCTTATCTTTGTCGATGTCGACTCCATTGCTGTGTACTGAGAATCCCAATAAGTTTCCTTGAGTCATTCCAATGTGCACTTAAGTGGGTTCACCCGCAGTTTGTATTCTCAGCATCGTTGTAATACTAGTCGCAAAATTTGGTGTGCTCCACTCTTCTACTTGATTTCACAACTGACATCTAAATAATCTTTTACGTATTTGTTCAGGTAGTCATGGAAGATGACTACCATTGCCCTCATATAGGTGAAGCCAACATTCGAAGCCCAAACTGCATTACCTTAAAATAAAGACTCCTAGGGGTGTGCTAAATACTGTCTTCTCCGTGTTGCTCGACGCCATCTTTGGTTGCATTAAGAGGAATACTTGTATCCCTCCGTAGTGTTAACTCTATGTTACATTAGAGAATTTATCTTTTGGTGAAACCTTATTTCTATTTTGGAAGTCCACAACATTGTATTTCTCCGTTCTTCTTTCTTACTAGCACCACATCCACTAAGTGTGTGGGGCATTCCATCATCTTAATGAACCCTGCCTGAAGCAATTTCTGTAATTCGGCTTTCATCTGTTGTTTGATTGGGGCAAAACGCCTGTCATCCTTGTTTGCGTTCCCGAGTCCCCCAACTCTGGCATTTCATCATCATGTTATGCGAACATGTCCATGAATTCTATCAAGAGGGCGGTCATGTTTTTTTTTCTTTCTTAAACGAAATTGGTGTTTCTAAATTGGTCATTTGCAGGTCATTCTCACTTCCTAGGTTGATCTGCTTAGTTTCACTGCCTACCATCGCTGTGACCTAGTTCTCTAACTCGCGGGGCCGACCAAATTCTACATGTTTGTCCTTTTTTGTCTTTGGGCCCCTCTTCTCGACATTACCTTTCAGCTTGATGTGTGGAACTCTCTTTATTTTCTCTGCCGCTTGTCATCATTGCCACACACTATTATAGTGTTTCTTATTTGTGCATCCTTGTATTGTCTCTAGGTATGAGTTGGAGTTGTCGCCAAAAGTAACTAAGGTAGATGCCAAGGACTCGTTCCAGTTGGACTTTCTTAACGGGGGTTCAGTCATAACTCGCTCTCACTATCACCCACCTATATATATATATATATATATATAATAAAGGGAGGTTGTCCATAGGGAATGACATTTCTTTCTTCCAGGCCGTCAGGTGTGATTCAGCCCACGAGGTCTTCTTGCGGCCCCAAACCTTGGGCCAATCGTAAGAATATTGTCTTAGGCTCGTGTGATGTCCTAATGAGCCCTGTGATCTCCTAACGGGGGTTCATCTCTCACTATCACCCACCTATATATATACAGGAAGGTAGCCCAGTCCGTAGGGAAGGTCATTTCTTTCTTCCAGACCGACTGGCGTGATTCAGCCCACGAAGTCCTCTTGCGACCCCAACCCTGGGCCAATCGTAAGATTATTGCCTTAGGCTCGTGTGATGTCCTAATGAGGCCTGTTCTTGTCGTTTGTACTGGTTCTTTCATGACCCTTTGGGCCGGCCATGAGGCTATTGTGTTGCGTCTAGCGCCTCACATTTTGGACTTTGCAATTGCCATATCTACACCACCATCCTTATTCGCGTATGTTAACTTATTTTTTTGGAGAGTTAATACAACATTATCCCGATTGACATGTTTTAGATACTTACATTAAGAACTATTTGTGTGTTTTTTTACCTCTCCATGGGTCCTTCAACTGCATTCTCCGGTTTTTGAATATCTCAACCAATAATGCTATTCGAAAGGAAGCTTACTCGTGTAACCACTTCATCTTTCACCACATGCGCACCAGTTCTCCTCTGTGTGCCATACAATTTCTCTAATTGCCATCCACCATTCATGAGGATAATCTCGAATTTTTTATGATGCACTAACTAGTTTCTTGTTCTTTAAAAGCTCTACGTGATTGATAAACCTTTCTACCCTATATATTCGACAATGATTTTTATTTTCTAGATCCAAAATAAAACAAAAGATATTGATTAACCTCTCTCGTAAGATCTAGCAATTAAGAGTAAGTGGTCGCAAGACTTAAGGGTTTCATTTTAGGAACTTGAATTAATGATAGTTTGATACCACTTGATCTATCATAAGACCTAAACGAAATTCACTATCGGGAGATAGAAATGAGAAAGAAAAAGATTATAAGTTAAAAGATGAGTGAGAAATGTTATTTTTTTTTAATAATTTAACCAAAGCTAAGATCTCTATAACTTACATGTCTCATTATATAGTAAACGTCCCAAATAAATAAAGACACCTGAAATAAAATTTGCGAAGAACTCTCTAATACTTCCTAATTAATTATTCTGTGACATTATATAGTACACGTCTCGATTGCTAAATTGTTTGTTAGATTGACAATCTTATGCAAACTTCTGCATTTTTTAAAAAATTTCAAATTAGGTATCCTTCCGCCTTAATTATGCCTCACAAGTTCCTTACTCTTTCCTCCATTGCGCTCTTGGACTTTCTTCTGCGCAAGGTGGGCTTTGGGAAGGGATATCCCTGCATCAAGTCGGTAAAGGGTTAATGACAAACATTGTTGAAGCAACTTTAGCTCACAAATGTAAGGGCACTTTGGATGTAGTAATATGGTTCGAACCATTTCAGAGATATGGTGATACTTCCACTCTGCAACACCGTCTTGTTGAGCCATATGTGGTGTGGCATTCAATGGTGAATTTCGTTAGTTGTACATGTGAAAAGTGAACGGTTAACATAATCTTCTCCTCCATTATATGAAAAAGTTTTAATGGTTTAGTTGCATAATTTTTAAAAGCTGCTAGAAAGGTTTGAAAATGAATAAATGCCTCGGACTTTTGGCGCATCGGAAATGGCCATGTCTAATGCATACTCATATGTAAATAAAACATTAAAAATCTGAAAAGGATAAAACAAAGGCATCGAGACATCAAAATACACAAAAGCTAAGGTTAAAGAGTGAAATTTGGTATGAACATTAAAAGTCAGTTGTCTAGATTTACCCAAAACACAACCATTATACAAGAAGAATTAGATTCCAAAATCAATGGAACTTAAAAAAATACAAATCTTGACGATGGATGTCCAAAATGATTGTGCCACAACATTGATGAAGGATGCAAAAACGTGAAAACACGTGGCTAAGACTGAAGTGCATATATAGTATAGAGACCATCTCCAATATTAAAAGTATAAAAGACTGAAACATGGAGGGTGCATGAAAAACATTATTCAAAGTATAAAAGAGGAGGGAGGGGTGATGTTACTAGTATGCTTAGAGCATCTCCAATATCTGTGTGGGAATGGCCTCAACAAGACTTAAAAAACCCCTCTCCAATAGCCGGTGTGATTTTTCCATTCTCACTCCCACACCGCTTCGAGAGTCTAAACTGCAACACCCTGGCGGCGGTGTGGGCGCATAGCCTACGTCCCTATCTAGACTGTGCCCAATAAAAAATAAGCAATATATGCCACATCAACACAGACTAGAAAGTCTACAATAAATGCTATGTGCTCTTTCAAAAGGCGCCTAACTTTTAATTTTTGTTGAATTTTTTCTCTTCAGTGATTGGACAAAATATCCACCACAACCTTCATAAAGTCGTCACTCCTAAAACTTATTTTGGAACAAAACACCGGCCACGCCCACAACGGGCAAATACTATTGAAGATGCTCTTAATAAAGGGATTATAATTACCCCACATAACACGATTTACTTGATGTGGACACTATATTCAAAGAAAGTAAATGCAGCTAGCATCGTTGTCATGCAATTACCATTTGTTTGGGTTACTAATAGGGTCAAAGGACTGATAAAATTGCGTGCTGACAGAGTCATTCACCATAAGTTAAATAACACTGATTGCCATTAATCGGAAGATGACAGTTGTGATTGCAGTTTAGGTAATTGGTGTATAAACAAATGGAGGGTGGTGAGTCCCAAGAACACCATTAGAAGAGGAAAAGTGAATGCAGCTAGGATTGTTGCCATGCGATGAGTAGGACCTCTGTTGATACCAGTTGTGGTCAATGGTCTGAAAAGCTGCGGGTTGAGGGAGTCACCCACTTTTGTCGAATAGTACTGATTGCGATAAGCAGGAAGATGGCACTTGCAATTGCTGTTCTGACAAGAGATTGTTTAGAAACACTCAGAAGGGGGTGAGCACCAAGAAAACCACCAAAAGAGAAGTTGCTAGTATGGTTCATATTTTTGTTGCGGATATTGCCCTGATAATCTTAATATTGCTATTGTTGTGATTACCATTGCGCGTGTAGGTATTGCATCATCGGTTATCACTCCCATTATAATCCTGATTGTTAGAGCCAATATGTCCACGAGACTGGGTGGTAATAAGAGCAATATGCAATGCTGCACTAGAAAGAAAAGTAGTGGGTATCTGTGTCTCAAGTAGAGAAGATAGGCACCCAAGTCCTGGAATTTGGGAAAAGTTGGAATATTCAAAATGATCGTGACTATCATTTCATAATCGGGTCCAAGACCATAAAGGACAGAAGATACAAGATCATCAATGGACATGAGTTCATTATTGGTTGTAAAAAGGTCAGTCATGGTTATTTTCTTTTTTAACTAAGTCAGTGATGATTTTACTTGCTGAAATATTTGGAAATGGATTGAGTAGCATTGATAACGGATTGTTGTGAGAAGTTCCTTTGAAGACACTCCTGTATTACACAAGGGATGGAAACATGTACAACGTGACAGAATGGGTAGCATTGATGAAATTGCAAGCTAGCTGAACAGTTTGAAACCAAACAGTGTACATTGGATAAAGAGTCAAAACAGTTTTAAATCAAATAGTTCACCACCAGTGAACCGCCAAATTTTTTGTTTAATATGAAACGGCTGAAAATGACTCTTTAATAGAAGGTAGTTGGTTTCAATTTTTTTATTTTCAAAAAAATAGGTTAGAAATATTAGGTAGCTAAAATGAAGGTACATAAGAAATTTGAGGGACTAATGGTGTTTGAATTTTATGCGGTAAAGATCACATCATGTGTAGTGGAAGAAGCGACAACGTTATTGGGATCGATTTGGTTAATTTTATATGCAAAGACAAATAAAGTAAGAGGGAGGAGTTGGATTTGAAGAGTGAATTTATGAGATTTCAAACAGATAGAGGAGCAACGACATACCTCAAAAGATTTTTTGAGATTTTTCGACAAGAGCTAACGCTCCAACTTATATAGAGGTCCGGAGCAACGCTAGTCTACCTAGCTTTTTCCCCCCTCTCTGGGATTAACAGCTGGAAAGTTTCTAAATTAAGTCTGCGAGGAGTCCCTCCAATGACTGTATTATAAAGAAAGAGAAAACTAGGAGAAAGATGGGTTTTGGTCGTAAGACTGATAAATGGCAAGTGTATATAATAGGAATCATGGTAGTATCCATGACCACTCATAGCACGTTTATACGTCATGTGTGCACCTTTTTTATTTAGTTATTGCTATTTACTTTAACTCTTTGAGTAGTAAGACTAGTTTCCTAATTAGATTAGTATTAGGGTTTCTATTTGTGCTAAGTCTCTTCTCCTATAAAAGAGAGTCTACGGTTACTTTATTTCTTATGTTGGTTTTAGTGAGAGAAAGGCTTAGCCTTAGAGAGTTATGTAGAGTTTGGGGTAAAACTCATAAACCCTAGGTCTATGACCTTTTATTTTTAAGCGATTAAGTGAGTTTATTTCAAAGGCGAGTTGTAGGTTAGTTTAATTGTGAATTAGATCGTTGCTTCCACGCAGTTTTTAACAGTATATTTTTTTGATCTAATTGACAGGGATGTATATATACACGATACAAACTGATTTATATTGATTTCCCTAAGCTTATGTTAATAAACTCCCAATACATTTATTGCCATAATGAGAGGTTTGTGATCCTAGATAACCTCCAATATATTTAAAATACAAGTAGTGAGATAATATAGGTTTCCGATCCTATAATTAAGGAAGTTAACTACGTGCTTCAACAACAGTATATGTCGATTCGGAAACGAGTTATTTTTTAAATCTTTGTTTATAATGATAAGCCAAGGCTTATTGTAAATCATTTCGATAATGTATCCGTATTTTATGAATAATTTTCTTTGTATTTCGTAGAGTGCCTAATCGTGTAATTATATATTCTTTTGCCAGAACTGCACAGATATGGCGGAGGGCTTGTGGAGATGGATGGTAGAGATCCTTCTTTAACTTTTCAAGACTCGAAGCAAGTTGGAGTTGCTTCAAAGGCGCCGAATGATACAGGACTCGCATCTTCTGTATCGGCTTCTCATTCAGATATGTTTCACATGGGAGTTCCCTCACAGAGGTCAGCCGGTGTAAACCAGAGGCCAGGGGAGCGTCCCCTTCAAAAATGGAAGGGCCCAAACAAGATCAGTAGAATATATGGTGACTGGATTGATGACGATGAGCGCGACTAAGCTCGCAGTTTGGTCCCACTCGTTGTTGTGGTTGTTGTTTTCTTTGTCGGGGTTCTATAACTGTTATTTTTGGATCTTTTAGGCCTTAGTTGGGAGTTAATAATAGGCTAAGCTGGTTATTTAGATTGTTAGGTTGCTTTGAAAGATTACCTATTTGGAAAGCTTTATTTAACTTGACGGTATCTTGAGTTTGTTGAGCTACTAATACTCCTGCATCAAATTTGAATTTTAGCATTTTCCTTAATTGGTTTTGTGTGGTTTCACTATAAAGATTTTTAAGGTATAGAGGTTAATAGTTAGGGGTTTCAAGGTCTGAGTTTTATTTTCATTATGGATGATACCGAAATAATCCCTGCTAGTGGCAGTATCGAGAATCGGATTCTAGGTCGGGTGATCAGGAAACTTGGGTAACTGTGAAAGATCATAGTGTTTGGAATGATGGATCCTCTTTGGATACTTGAACTACTCCCAATCTTGGTCAGAGAGTGAGCCTCCTAGCAAGACATTGATGAACTTCCAGGAAGGCGATTCTCTGTTAAGTAGATATAGCAAGGATGTATCTGGTAATCGATCAAGATTGATTGGGAAAATGTTCTTCAAAACCAAACCATATAGCAACTTCAGTGCCTTGACAGTAGATCATGAACTGTAGTTATGTGCACAGAATTGAAGAGCTCCATAAACCACCTGCTAATTGGCAAGATATTGTGGCTTCTCAGAAAGATGGGGGGAGTTTCATCACAGTGAAGAAAAGAGCATCAAATACCATATCGTAGTTCTTCGGGATTAGGTGGGGAAACTTCGAGGTCATACGAAGAGCAACATTGCAAGAAATTTTAAGCCAAAAGGGGATGCTCTCATAGAGATAACTGTCCTTACATTTACGTTGAGCAGTTTGAAGCTCATGAGAGTGTGGCGATAAATTGGAAACAATGAATGGGAAAAACCTGAAGCCTTTAAATTGGAAACCGGAGATATGTAACAAGTGGGAATGACAGGGAGATTGTTTTTATGGAAGCAAGTGCTGTTTTGCTTATGGATATGGAGGTACCATCACTTAACTTAATCTCTCCTATTATTTTTGTCTTTTGTTTTCTTGAATAAGCCTCTAATAGTTTATTGTGCTTTAAACACTACTATTGTTCACTAGTTACTTTTCCTTCTATAAGTAGGGAAAATTTTGTCTATTCTCGATACAAGAAAGTAGTTGTTCCATCGCTTGGGATGGGATAACTCTATATGCGATCTAAACTCTTGTCATTTTGTGGTCTCTTCTAATATTGACTGCCATTTATTTATGTAATATGTATATTCATCTTTTCCAAAACTTAAATGATCATGAATTTATAATAATCATGCAAAATTTGCGGCTAATAGTTGGTATTTTTTTTATATGGAAGTTAAGGTTGACTTGATTTTTTGTGTAAAGGATTAAAAGTTGGAAAACATTTGTTTTTAATAAGAACCAATCGGCGAAAGCTTCAATTGTGCTAATTCTTATTAATGAAGTGTTAAAAAACACAAATTAGGGTTTCAAGAAAATTCCTAATTTAATAATCCGAAAGTAGCCTTGTTATTTAATCTAAAACAAAAACAAATTCATTTCAAAACAACCAAAGAAAGTTAGGCTTTTATAAGACAAACCTTCTAATTCTAGTGAAACTCTTATTAATGAAGTTTTCTTATTCTTAAGATCTCTTGAACGAAATCTATCTAAAATAGAAATAAATGTTAAACAAAACATTTGGGAATAAAATAAATGGGAGTATACAAATTATTGAAGATCTAACTTGCCTCGCAATATGTGAAACTCGATACGGGGAACAAACGACTTCAACCTATCAACTCTCTCATCTGCTTTGAAAAAGTTCGTCCACGAACTTCGATGTTGGAGACTCCATAATTGTGGCCATATGCTTCAACCCTCGGATTCTACCTCGGAATTTGCCTTATCCAACTTAAATCTCGGTTATGTGGAATCTCACATCTCTATCAAACTTGTTTTGCATGTAAAAATCAGCAATTGCATAAGCCTCATGTTTTGTTGGAATTCGTAAGAACGGAATCAAAAACTCGTCATATTGAGCTTCAAAAGTTGCCCAGAAGGATTAATAAACCAATAAACCTTGATAAAGGTGTAAATTTGAACTCTGTTTTCACAAAGTCGTCGAAGAGAGGCTTCGTTGCCTCGACAATCAACAATAGAAGGCCTTAGATACTTGTAACCATCCGAGCATTCATCATACATCGGGGATATGCCTCTATCATCAAAGTATCAAAGTACGTCTGGTAAACCTCACAAACATCACTAAATATAGGGGATATTTATTTTTGACCTTATAGCCTAAAAAACTTTTTTTACCGATTGTCGCTTCTATCTCTTGTAACATCTTCTCAATTCTTTCTACCGACTCGATCCAACGTTGTTGTGAGCGAATTCTTACCTGCCATTAAAAAATTTGGGAGAAAAAATTTCTAGAAAGAAAATCTTGAAAACTCCGAAATAATCCAAGAAGTCAAGAAAAAGGAAAACTTGTCGAGGATTTTAAGTGGCTATGACCAAGTTAATAAAAACCAATAGGCGGAAGCTTCGTTTGTGCTAATTCTTATTAATGAAGAATTAAAAAGCATCTCAAAGCAACCAAATAAATTAAACTCTAATCTAAGTTTTTATAGGACATGCCTTTAATTCTAGTGAAACTTCTATTAATGAAGTTTTCTTATTTTTAATTTCTCTTAAATAAAATTTATCTAAACTAGAAATAACATAAAACAAAATACTAGGGAATAAAATAAATATGACTTTCTAAAATATTGAAGATCTGGGTTTTCTCGTAATATGTAAAACCTGAGACGGGTGACGGACGACTTCGACTTATTAGTTTTGGTAGTATAAGTTGTGTAATGTGCTGTGGTGAAACAAATTTTATTTTATTTATTTGAAAAGTGAGGTTTTATAAAATGGAGAGAAGAATTAACAAGGCGGGTGCAACTCTCCCAACCCTACAAGTCCGGAAAGGGGGAGAGCCAAAACACCAAAGTGAAAGAAAAAAAGTGAAACCAACAGAAAGAATGGCAAATGATAGAGAAGAATAAAGAGTAAGAGCCTTGGGCACTGCTTCTCCATTTGCATCATTGAAGATGATCTTCTTGAGATCCTCAGAAAGAGCTAGTCATTAGATCAATACAACCTGTTGTTGGTAGAAACCTACTAAGATTATCCAGGGCTCCGTTGGTCTCCTGGTAGTTTTGTTCGATGCAGAGTTCCTCATAGTTTTTTTATGGATCTAATGATCGATTGAGGTAAAGTCCCGGCCTTCCAAGGTGGGTAATGATGTCGTTGGATAATCTTAATGGCTGCGGTAGTCAGACTTAACATTAGCTTTCTTCACATCCCATTTGGGAGCAAGCTTCACTCAACGTCAATCTCTTATAACTCATGGATAGTAGTAGTTTGAGGTTGAACATAGCCTGCACATGCTAGTACAATAGGAACTCCATGGTCATCCTTAATGATAACACCATAACCACCATTAGTGTTGAAGGATCAGAAGGTCTCCAACTACAGAAAATGATTTTAGAAGTGACCCAATTTATTTCTATCCTCCATTTCTCTGTCATCTGTTGACTAATATCATTATCTGCAAGATCTTGTTTTTGAAATGCCAATTTCTGTCTGACAACATTTGTGTTCTGACCAGGGCATCTTTTGCTAGATAATTGGTGTTGGTACGAATTTGATTATTCCTCTCTAGATTCCTTTTCATCTAGTAGCACCTTCTTGCTCTTTTTCTTGTGCTTCTTTCTTTTGCTGTTGAGTGTGCTGCCTAAATTGGTATATCAATCTGACTAGCACTTCCTTCACTTTCAGTAGACTCATCAGAACCTGCATCTTCCTCAATATTGTCATCCTGCTTATTGGCTGTAAAAGTTTTGTCCAAGCTCTCCCCTTGACATTTGAAAACCTCTCTGGATTCCTTCTCATCTATTAGCACCCTCTTGCTCTCTTTTTTTGCTCTTGAACATGTTGCCTAAATTGGTGGTGTTAACTATATTAATCTAACTTGCACTTCTTTCACTTTCAGTAGACTCATCAGTCATTGACATGATAACTTGAGGGCTCATCTTTCTTTTCCTCAATCCTGTCATCCTGTTTGTTGGCTGTAAATTTTTTGTCAAGCTCTTTCCTTGCTCTTAACCTTCAATAGCATTTTACTAGCTCTAATGCAACTGCTAGTTACTATGGGCTTACTATTCTCAACATGTGTGCTTCCAGCCTGCTACATAATCAATTGGAATTGAGGCTTGAAAACTCTCTTGGTGGTGTATTGTGGTGATGGCAATTTTCCTGGCCGAAGGAGTCAACATTGTTTTCAGCAATGGTACTATGAATTTTCACAACTCCAATGTTCTCATTGTACTCAATTCAATTTGTGGTATTCTAGGGAATGGCAGTGGTCTGCATTGAAACCCCACACTCCTATACAGTCTTCTCACCTCTTGATTTTTTTCTTACGCCGTAGCATACCCTTATCCTGATGGTAGTGAATTTTGCTAACAGTTTGCTCGGATTTAGTACTCGTAAGTCTATATATAAGTAGCGTTAGTATGACCAAATACAACAAAATCAGTGGCCTATATATTCTGCATGTACTGTGTAAGCATTAGTAAAATCGTGAATTACAAGGATATTATTTGGGAGGTTCTTACCAGCTGCAACATCAGGGCAAACTCGAGCATAAGACTTGTTGGGATGTTCTTCAGTGTTACTTTTTCTAGCTGGATAGAAGGGCCAATGTGGCGGAGGGATAGAAGTGTGTTCACTAGATTCGTCAATAAAAGGCTTCAGAAGTCTAATCATGAGTAATCTACTCGCAAGATGTTGGGCTCCTCTTCTGTCTTACACCCAAATCTAAAAAATAAAGGTTGAATTCCTGTGTTGCCATCTCAAATTCTGCTTTAAGAGCCCAAAGTTTAGTCATACTTTCCTTGACAAAGTTATAGGGTAACCTTCTTCCTACAAAACTTCCAACCAGATAAGCCTTATACAACGTTACTGACTGCTTGTGGATCATTTGGGTCAACAGTTACATAGTCATTTCCATTGAGGGTAGGTAAGAGAAAGTATGAAAGCTATTCTTTTGCCTCATAGTAGATGGAGCACCCATCATTTCAGCCCAACTCTTAGGTTATCGGTTCCATTGGTAATAGGACAGGGCAGAGATTGGGAACTTGAGGATGTAAAGTGGGGAAAGATCTTCCAAAGAGCTGGTTAGGGTAGGGTGAAATCAGGGGGTTAGAGGGGTTTCAAAATGCCTGACAAGTATTACATTTTCTTGGGCCGCGCTTCCCTTTTTGGCGCCTCTCAGGTCAAGATGTATCACTGTGTACAGAACTAGTTGGTTGGATGTTGGGAATAGGTATTTGCTGGTTTGGGAAGGTGAAGTATGAAGGCTGGTCAATGAAGGCTATGTCAGGTAGAAGAGCAGAGCAGGTGTTGGTTGAGGCAATTGACTGGGGTTGGCCTGGTTTCCTTAGTGGTAGGGATGCCCTCAGCAGCTGGGGATCGGGTAGGATGTTCAGAGTTTGTAAGAAACGGGCAGGTGATTCATGGGTCTGAAAACCCTGTTCCTTCGCTTTAATGTCTTAAACAATAGTTGGCTCGGCTGTTTCATTTTTGCTTGTTGTCATCCCATTAGTCTGGTCTTCTTCAATGAATCCCTATCATATTGATCTCTCAAGTCATTTGAGCTGTTGATGTGTTGGGTTTCAGTGATCTAAAAATTCGGGCCAAAGGAGTAAAACATGATAATTGGCAGACTAACAAAGGAACAAAGGACAAAAGTGACCTTGGGTAGAGAGTTAGAGAGCAGTTGGAGCTTCAGTCTCTAGGAAAAAGTTGTGTATTTGCTAAAATTAATACGAATGCGCTAAAATTTTCCCTGAATACCTGTTTGTGATAACTCTGACATTTTGCGGATATATATCGCCGTATATCATACTCTCCTAGTTGAGATACATATATGCAAGATGTTGGCCTTGTAACTTATATAGAGTATGCAATCTTGTAGTTTTCTTGCGGGGGTGCTAGATAGCTACCCCGCTTCTTCCTATTGATCCATGTGTAACACAAAAGCGGGAGACAACTTCTCCCGGTTTCACCACTTCTAAGTTTCTATCACGGCCAAAAAATTAGGCTTTTGAGTTTACAAGAAAAATAGGTTTCTCCCACTCTCTATTTCCCTTTAATAAAATAGGGGTTTTTGGTTTTATGGTGTTTTGTTTTCTCTCAATCCTTATCTAGGATTTGTGCTGCAAAAAATTTATCTCATCTCTGGCCAGGGTTTATACCCTTTTTTTTGTGCAAGTTAAGTTGGATTTTTATAAAAATTTTGTGGAAATGTACAAGAGAGGTATAAGGAGATAACCAAAGAAAATAGCTTGAAAACTTAAGGTAGAAGCCAAGCAATGTGCTGCAACTACTAAAAAAATACACAGGGCCTAACTACAGTATCTGAAGTACTACCCATAAGGAGTCTCAATCTTGGTCACAAAGTGAGGCCTGTCCAAATGCACTTTAAGGAATATTACAACCTCTCTTAGCTGCTCCATCTGCTGAAAAATTATGTTCTCTCCAAACTGAGTTGATTCCAAGTCTTGAAAAACTTGTCTTCAGTTTCAACCAAGCAGGGAGTAATTGCCAGGGAACTTTATCACTATTGAAAGCCTTAACAGCTGCCTCAGAATCAGAGGCCACCTACGCCTTCTCTATATTCATGTCCTGAGTTTGTGTCAAGCCATCCACAATTGCCATGCATTCTGCAAAGAAAGTTGTAGTATGTGGAATGTCTCTTATAACCACAGTATCTACGCCCCTTGAATAGCTTCTTAGGACTAACTCACTGCCTCCCAAACCAAAAAAAACCATTTGAAGCCCCATCACAGCAGATTTGGTTTCATCAGGTGCAGGAGGAACCCAAAAGCAGGATTTCAGAGTTAGATCAGCTCTGCTGTTATACATCTCAGCTTTGCTCAAACTTGAACAATCTTTGATCTTCTGGAGGTTCTTTCTTCTCATATCGGACAAGTTAAACTGCACATTATTAAAATCAAGTTATTTCTAGAGATCCAAAACTGATAGTGAGAGATCAGGATGAAAGATTTCCTCAGATCTTTCATCAAAGGACTGGAGATGTGGGCAAGCTCCCTGAAAGTTAAACAAGTGCAATCCCCACTCCCTCAGGTTAGAGCTCCACTCATAGTCCCAGAATAAGTGACTTATAAATTCTTCACCTTTGTGATAGAGATGGCAGATAGAAGCAGTAATTTACCCCTTGTGTGTCCCTGACTTTCTGTAGGCAAAGCTTTATGCATTAGTCTCCAAGAAAAATTAGAGTGTTTAGATCTAACTGAAGCCTTCCAAATCATAGAGGACTACCACTTGTGGCAGGCTTCCAAATGCATATATCTTCAATAGTTGGATTAGTATGAACAGTAGAAACATCAATGCATTAGTGAACATATCATGGAGGAACACAATGCTTTTGCAAATCTGAACCAAGCTCCTGATCCTGAAGAGCTGTAGAGGACACCCAATGATCATTCCAGAAAGAGACTCTCACCATTGTCCTTCATAGCCAAAATAGCAGTCTTCACCCCAGTCCAAATAGTAGACTTTTTGTAATAGTTGATCGTAGCCCCTTAGAATTGTAGAACTTGGCTTTCATAAACGTGACCCACTCTGTCACGGCCCAACCCGGGCCTGCCTCTACAGTGCCCGGAGCACAGTGGAATAAGGGACCGTGTGGCGTACACGGACGTGCGGTCGACGTGTACCAGCCATCTTCACGGGCGCGGCGCGCCAGTGGCATATAACCCACGGATGCTAGAGCGACAACCGGATAATCCTGGATACTCGTGAGGGTTCATCGAATATGTATTCGGTATAGGCAACAACGCTGAAGGTTCCCTCAATAATCCCTGCAGCGTAATCTCTCATGACGTGCACGAGGTACGGAAAGCACACCTGTCCTGTAGCGGATCAGGGTAGCTCAATATGCCAGTTTCCAGATAAAGGACTCAATTATGAAGGGGCGATGAGCCTGGACTATTTATATTGTCCATCTGTAAGGGGCGGTGCATCTCGGATACCCCCGTGGGGCATAGCGGCGCCATTCGATGCCCTCTTTGGAAAACCGGCCCGTATTGCGAGGCAATGTCCCCTAGGAATTAGAGAACATATATACTCGGACAGAACTTAAAACGCTCGGGTGGATTTGGCCGGCGTTCGGTAGGTTGTCACACACTCACTCTTACCTTGAAGTAGATTCCAACCCAGCTTCATCAGCATTGATCTATTGACCTCTTGTAGACTTCTAATGCCTAATCCCCCCTTCACTAAGAGACTCACACACTTCTTCCACCACCCCACAGTGCAAACTTTTTTAGTTCTTGAATTGACAGACCATATGAAGTTTCTCAAGATTTCTTCACAATCCTTAGTGACTGATTTTAGCCATTTGTAAACAAACATGTTGCATATAGGGAAACTCGAGAGGATAGACTTAACTAACACACCTCTCCCAATATAGGAGAGAGCATGTTACCCACTCAAGATGTAGCTTTACTTCTAAATTTATCCACCAAGGTTCTCAAAAGGCCAGGCTTGACTCTCCCTTGAACTCAAGGAACACCCAGGTTGGGAGTGGGAAGAGTTCCCTCTTTAATGCCGAACAAAGCTAATATTTTCTTCTACCAGGGGACATATTCCCCAAAAATAACAACTTTTTTCTTGACTGGTCCACTGTCTAGAGGCAATTTGGTAAGCTTTAAGAAATAACAACAATATTCTAAGGCCAACAATACCACCATTGGTAAAATAAAGATGATAGGAATTAGCCGACGTGGCCACTACGACCACGTCCTTGGCGTCGTTAGTCGGCCTCTTCGTGGGACCTCCTAGTATTTTTAGTAGTTTCTAAATTATCTTTTTTTTTTTTAGATATGTTTCCTAATAATTGGGATCGGATCGTGTTTGGGAAGGTGGGGACTCCTCTTCTATAAAGGGGTTTGAGGGGGTGAGACTAAAGCTAGTTGGAGTTTGAGAGAAAACCCTAGTTAATGGGTAGAGAGAGAGATAGAGTTCTGATTTTTAGTTGTTAATTAATCAATAAAGTAGTGTTTACTTTTTTGTTAGTAGTTTTGCTTCCGCCTAGTTCGTTCCTGAGCGAGATTCGTTCCACGGGATTTTTGTTACTTTGCGAGATCAAAGATGGTAGGCAACAAGAAGAAAGTGGGATCTTGTCAACAAACTTAAGGAGATCGGTTACGTGATCTAGATGAGAAGATGGAGAAATTTAGGATTACGACGGAGAACTCATTAGGAGAATTCAAGGCTCAATCAAAAGAAACAAATCGGGCATTAAACTCGATTTTGCAAGCGATCACCTCTAACGCTACCAACGGCCAAGGAGAAGTTGGTGTGGGGTTAACGGGTAGCGTGACATCGTCAAGAGGACGAGGAATTCCATTATGTGCGTTTATGGGGGACGTGCGAAGGTTGGGGTTCTCACCAACTCGTGTTGAGAGCGTTGGGCGAGGAAGGGCTCAACACGGGCTAACCTAGAGAAGGAATTCGACAAAAAAGGGGTTCAGTTCACCTCGAATAGTTTTGAGGGACTTGATGTTCAAGATGCAGTTAGCGAGGACAAATTTGCGGACTCCGAGGAGAGGGAAGTCGTGATCGGCGCTACGGGGGGCGATGCGCCTCAACCAGAATTAGGACCGAAGTCTTATCTCATGAGGATGACGCGACCTTCCGCTGCCGGCGCAAACCGACGGGCATGACTGCCGACCAACCAAGAAGAAGCTCGAAAGATACCGGCCTCCGAATCACGACTAGATTCGGGAGTCATCGGGGACCCGATTCAGGTCACAGTTAGCAACCCGGACTAGATCCAAGTATCGAACCCGAATCAGTCATGAATACCGAACCAGGACCAGGGCGAATACTGAAACCAGAACCAGGTTCAGGGTACAACGAACCACACAGATCCAACAGTCGGGTTTAGGCCCGTCCCAGCAGTCAAGCCCGATCATAATTCAACAAGTGAACCCAAGAGGGCTCCAACCCGAGAACCAGGTCGAGGCCCGACTACCCGGTCCCGATCAGCTGTCGCCACAACAATTAGCGCAACCACTGAACCTAGTCCGGCCGACTGCCCCGGTCCAAGTTCAGCAACAACAGCCAGCGCCAGTGACAGCTTCGGTACAACATCAATAGACCGGACACCCACAGTTTCTGGCAACCGGTACCGGTCCCTTAGGGGTTATTACCATGGCAGTACAGGGAACCTACGGAACCGGCCAAGCCCAAAGGGTTAGGGCAAGTTGGTTAGGGACACGCACGTCCTTTTCCAACATTTTTGCAAGGGCGGGGTCAGAACACAAATGTGGGAGGGGGTAGTTCTCCCCAACATGGGTATGGTACAAAAGATCGGCGAAATCAAGAGCCCAACACGAGCAATTTGAATAATCTTGGGGTTGCACCTTATGTCCCTCAAAGGACTCACCAAGCGCCTACTCCACCACAAGGAACGCGGACTACTCCACCACAAGGAACACGGACTACGGGTGCAGGTTTTCAGCAACGACAATGGGCACCAGGTAATCCTTTTGTGGATGAGGATACGTTTTTGGGTGATAGCGAATCTGGTAACGGTCGTAGGTACGGCGATAGATGTGGTTTTTACAAGAGATGGGAGGTCGCGGAGTTCATCCTACAAACTTTGGATCTCGTTTCAGAAACGACGGATACCAAGGTGAGCCGGGTATTGGGAACACAAGGTATGTACCCCAACAACAGGGGTACAAATTTCAGAGAAACCCAGAGAGTCAGGTATCAAACGCGATCATCTCTGCTTTTCGGAATATGAATAAGAATGTTAAGATAAACGTTCCAGAATTTGATGGTAAAACAGATGGAGAAGGGTTTATTGACTGGCTCAATCGGGTCGATCATGTTTTGGAGTTTAAACCCTGTGGAGACCCTCGTGCAATCACATTGATGGAGACGAAATTGACGGGGTGCGCTCTAAACTAGTGGGAAGGGGTGCAACAATTACGGGTAACAGCTGGGATGAGTATATTACAGACTGGGATACGATGTGACGTGAGCTAATGGCAGATTTATTCTAGGTAATTATGAGGAAGAGAGTTTTGCGAAATTACAGAATCTGCGACAATCCAGAAACCAATCAATTGATGATTATGCGAGCTATTTTTATTTATTTTCGTCTCGAGTTGTGTTAATTGAGTCGGAAGCCCAGCAAATTAATCGGTTCAAACTTGGGTTAACAAAGTGGCTACATGATGAATTAGTATTGTTCAATGCTCAGAGGTTGTTGAAATGGCCAATCGACTAGCGAGCGGAGACAAAACTAAAACCCGCAGTTTATTAATCATTTACTCCTCCAGCAGCGGTTACTACATTAGTGTCAGGGACGACCGGTTCCGTGATTTGTTACAATTATGGGAAGACAGGTCATATGAGACGTGAATGTCCGAATCCTAAGAAGCATATAGCTCTTTTAACCCAGAATCTTCACGAGTACATTTTCAACAGATGTGGGGCGATGATATGGACGAGGAGACAATCACAGCGGTGAACTATCCATCCCCTTGAATTTGTGGATGAATTCTTATTACGGGGGAATTAGCCGATGTGGCCACTACGACCATGTCCTTGGCGTCGTTAGTCGACCTCTTCGTTGGACCCCATAGTATTTTTAGTAGTTTCTAAATTATCTTATTTTGTTTTAGATATGTTTCCTAATAATTGGGATTGTGTTTGGGAAGGTGGGGACTCCTCTTGTATAAAGGGGTCTGAGGGGATGAGGCTAAGGTTAGTTGAAGTTTGAGAGAAAACCCTAGTTAATGGGTATAGAGAGAGAGATTTGATTTTCAATTGTTAATTAATCAATAAAGTAGTGTTTACTTTTCTGTTAGTAGTTTTGCTTCCGCCTAGTTCGTTCCTATAAAAAGATATTATTTGCAAAGAGCAAATGTGATGGGCACATTTCTAATTGTAACCATAGGCTGGACATGTTGCTTCTCTCCTAAATAGTTAAACCCCCTGCTAAGAAGATCAAGATTATCTGCAATGGCAAAGAGCAGAGATAATGGATTTCCTTGTCTCAATTCTCTAAGCTGGAAAGTAACCCAATGCCCTCCTTTGATGAGATTAGAAATCATAACACTTCAAAACTTGTTGCACCCCAAGTAGCAACTGAAACGCCGCCGGGTCTCTCTTGGTTTTCAATTCATTTATTGTCTTAGAGGCAAGCCCAATGTTAATCTAAGCATTTCTACCATGAATAAACGCACTTTCTTTCATTACTAACAATTCCATCAGCAATCAGCAATAGATCTAAGTCTAGAAGCCATGATCATAATGATAATTTTGAAGGCAAAGTTGGTAAGGCAGATAGGTCCAAAGCTCTTAAGCTTTACTGCATTTTTTTCTTTGGAGCAAGCTCAATAAAGGCGGGAGTTGAACCCTACAAGCAATGTACTTCTATGAAAAAAGATTTCACAGCTCTGATTGCATCTACATGTATATCCCAATTTTTATTTGTGTATAAAAAGCACCCACCAAAACCATCAGGCCAGGAGAGCTACCTGCATTCATTTAAAAGACAGCTTCTTTAATATTAGTACCTTCAAGAATCCTAGTCACACCAGAGTTGTCATCAACCGTAACAACAGCTGGGATAAGATCAAGTAAATCCTCAGGGTTGACTTCAAATTTCTTTTTGTAAAATCTAGCAATACACTGTTTGATTTCAGCTAAATCTTCAGTAATATTGCTGCCCTCTTCATTCTCAATGGCAGTGATCTGATTCTTGGCAAGTTTAAGTTTAGAGAGGGAGTGAAAGTACTTAGTGTTTCTGTCCCCCTCTCTCAACCACCTCACCCTGGCTTTCTGTTTCCATCTTGATTCTTCTAGAGCTGCAAGTCTTGTTAACTCCACAGATTTCTCCTCAATAGCTTGGGTTTCACATCATTAGCAATTTCATCCTGCAGTTCAGCATGAAGGGTATCAATCTCAGCAATTAAGGTCCTCGTTGTAATCTGTTCCTTCCTAAACACCTCCCTGCACCAGTCTTTAACTGCAGCTTTCAGTCTTTGAAGTTTAGTTTTTAACACATGAAGATGAGCGCCATTCACATATTCTCACCATTTGCTTTGAACAAAGTCTTTTAAGGATGGGTGATCAATCCATACTTTTAAGAATTTGAAGGGGCAATTGTGGGGTATAGGGGCCAAATTAGTCCAAAATGCATGTCTACGACTAATCAAGCATTTTCATGAACAACAGAAATTAGATCATCCTCTATAACAGAAGTAATAGCTAGTAGAGAAGAACTCACAAGGTCTGGTTGAGCTAGGGGCTTTCCCCAAAGAACCCAGAGGTTCCCTAATTTATCATCTCCATCATTGTGTAAAATTTGTTGAGACATCCTGCAGACCAAGCTTTAGAATATTCACAGCATTGGTTTAACTTTGGGTTCAGAAATACCTATGATATTATATTTCATCTTCCTTACCGTATTTTCTAAGTAAGAAACAGACTTGTTATTAGCTAACCCCCTAGCAATCCAATAGATCATTAATTAAATCTTGGCATTAGATGATTTAGACCTAGTAGCAACAGGAAAGAATCTTTGTACCTTCATAGCTTGAACTTGTGTTAGCAGTTTTGTTTATGCTATATCTCCTCTTTGCACTTTTTGAGAGCTGCCAATTCTTTCCATTTTGCACTACATTTTCTTGAGCTAAAAGGAGATCCTCGTGTAACTTTTGATCCATCGTATTGTACCATAGGTTGGGAGAACCAACTTGAGAGCCATCCTTAGTATTGTAATTGGTAATTTAAAGACTTCCAAAAGGGATGGAACCTGCCTTTGCTCTGTGTTAGTAACCTCCTGATGACCTGTTTGAGTGGCCCCCTGCTGTTCATTGTATATCACCATTCAGCCATTCATAACTTCGCCTCCATCTGACCGTTGAGCTATCTCTGTTGGAGGAGCAGGTGGTTCAGTATTAGATGAAATGCCCATCTCTTCATTAGTTACTGGAGAAGCATTTCTACTTTTGCTTCTCTAAATTCTTCTTTGCTCTATCCTGTAGCTCAGAAGAAGATAAGATAATATCCTGAATAGATTGATTAAATCTCTCCTTTTATATTATTGCTTTCATATTAAATATGGAATTTTGGTTCATTAACTTTTGCTGCTTTGATTAAAATTAGCATTGATCACAGGGATTTTTTTTCTTCTTGAAATGATATTTCTCGACCAAAGTGGGGAACAACGGTGGTGGCCTCAAATCTGATTTGAGGAGAGAGGTTATTACCGGTTTAGATGGTAGCCCATATGGAATAGAGTGAGGTGGACCAAGCTGATTGGCGGGGGTAGCTATCAGTAGCTAGATAGCTTCCCTGCGGGTTAATTAATCATCCCTCATAATATCCTTGATTAGATTAAATACAAAAAACTTTAAAACAAAATCGCTGAGAAATTGAAGTATGAATCATTTTGTTGTAAATTTATAATATAAAACAATACTACAATACTTGCTGTAAAGTCCTTTGGATGATCTATGCTTTGTTTACATAATCTTGAACCTTGAGTAATAGATGCCCATAGTGTTAGCATGTACCCTGTATACTCCATTCCGAGTAATTTCTTAACGTGTTTCGTAATGTTATAATATCATTTACTCTTGCAACAGAATTACACAAACATGATGGAGGGCTCGTAGCGATTGACAGTAAGGAAGTTTCTTTTTAACTCTTCGAGACTCCAAGGACAGTGGAGTTGTTCTAAATGCCGAATTATTAAGGGCTTGCAGCTTCTGCATTGGCTTCTCATTCAGATATGTATCACATGGGAGTTCCTTCACAAAGGTCAGCAGATGTAAACCAGAGGCCAGTGCAATGACCCCGTCAGATATGGAAGTTCCCACTAAAGCTCAATAAAATATACGGCACGTGAATTAACAACGATAAGATTGACTAAGTTTGATAATTTTGTTTCGCTCATTATTCTTGTTGGTTCTTTGATGTGTTCCACGAATGTTATTTATTTTGGGATTTTCGGCCTTAGTTGGGACTTGTGAGTTGCACTTTAAGCTTGGTACTGAAATTGATAGATTGCTTTGAAATTTTTTGCAATTTGGATACTTGTACTTAATTTGAGATATCTTGGGTTTTGACCTTCCGGTTTTCCTTTGCCATTTTAAACTTTAGCATTTCTTGTGAAATAGTTATCTGGGGATATTAGTTTTAGTTAATATTCTTGAGGTAGAGGTTAATAAATTCTGTGCTTTATTTTCGTGATGAATTATGCTGAAATATTCTGCGGTCATGGCAGTATTGAGATTTGGATTCAGGGTGGAGTGTTCAGGCAATTTAGGCAGCAAATGCAGATTATTATTGGAAGATTGTTCTTGAAAGTCGATCTGTTTTACAATTTTCATAATGTGACTTTCCCTTAACATCAAAGATTTACAGAATGGAGCTCCATAGTCATCCTCCCGATTTGCAACAATATTATGGTCAGTTTTATGCTTCAGGAGAATGCAGAAATGACTCTGAAACCCATTGTGAGTAACCCATAGGGGAACAATGTGAATTGACCTGAAGCCTTCAAATGTTTTGCTAACCCTTTTTGTTAACTGTTACTATTGCAATCAGATGATTTTTTTTTTTGCAAGGCATTGCAATCAGATGATGATCTATAATGAATTGATAGAATTGATTGGCATAAATAAAACCCTTCCAATAGTGCCTACCTATCACCAAAAACTACCTCAAAATTCAAGTCGAAAACTTGGATTCTGAGCTAGCGTCGGGCGCCTAAAACTTAGTTGAGAGAATTTGCAACTTTGGTCGAGGTGTTTATATTTTGACCTATTTAAGAGAGAAAATACAGGATCAATTGACCCCAAAGACCTTTATTGTTATTTTCTCTTGGTTAATTCATGCACAGGTACATTTAAGAGTCCCATATTTTTTTTCTTACAAGATACCGAGGACCCGTTCTATGTCTAATTTTTCCTCCGCAAACATGAAACTGAACCCTGCCATCTCACCAACTTATATCTAAATATAGAGTAAGAGAGACACAACAGAGTGTGAGAAACAATAGATCCAACACAATTTCAACAAAATATTCCTCTTTGTTTCAGTGTTTTAACCTTACAAACATCTTATGTAATCACTTTGGTAATCAACATCTCGTGTATCCGCGGCTGGGAGATGGTTATGTCTACAACTACGGATTCCTCGCATGCACATTCATCTGATTCCAATAACTGGCACTTAGGTCATCAATCTTTACCAATATTAATCGCTTTGATCCTTCTTCTTTTTTTCTTCACGGGGTTTTTTTCGTTATATTTTTGTCGGTGTATAGTGGACTATATAACTGGTGCTAGAGGAATACTTCGGCGTAACTCAAACGGGAATGCGGTAAGGAATACCGGGCCTACTGTTCGTGGCCTTGATCCGTCAATTGTTGCTTCGTTTCCTATTTTTGTGTACTCGTCTGTTAAAAGTCTTAGGCAAGATAAACCCGGTTTGGAATGTGCAGTTTGCTTATCTGAGTTTGAAGATGATGATACTTTACGTTTATTAACGGTTTGTAACCATGCTTTTCATCCTGACTGCATTGATCTTTGGCTCGTTTCACACACAACGTGTCCGGTTTGTCGAAGAAATTTAGAGCCATCAGAAAATTCGCCCGAAAAAAGTCAAGAAGATAGGTTAGTGATCCCCGAGTCCATCAATGAAGAGAATGAAGTTATACATGATGAAAGTCATAGCATTTCTATCAAGGATGACGAGGACGTTGGAGGTCGGACACAAAATATGGAAGATAAAATCTTAGGACACATGGCAACGGATAGATTCTCGAGATCTCATTCTACAGGGCATTCCATCATTCGTGAAGAGGAGAGGTATACATTGAGATTGCCAGAACATATGAAGGAAAAGATCACTAGGGGGCATAATGTAACGGGGAGTTGCATTACATTTGGAGATTTTTCGGGTAATGTTACGGTCGAAAAAAATAGCTTAGGGGAACTCTCGGGATTTTCTAGCGGAAACGTCACAAGAGTGTAAACATTACGCTTCGTTTTATTTTTACCCTTCTTCTTGTAGATTTCATACTTGAGTTTGTACTTCGTAAACATTTGGTGTAAATCAAGGAAGAAAAAAATTATCACAAATATTAGTTTAGGAGCCATTCTGTTAATTTTCCTCCTCTTACAGTTTTACTTGGGAGGTTTTCGGTGTAAATCTGTATCAAGAGTCTTAACACTTGCTTAGCACATTTGATTATCATTTGCCAAATTTAAGTCTAGAGCAACCGTCCTAAGCACATTTGATCGGCATAAATCTGTATTTAAGTTATATCCTAAGCGCTTAGCGCTTCTCCATTAGACATGTGTCTATTTTAACCCACATAGTTAACCATAGTTAACATCTATCACTAAGAACCTCCAAATTCCTTGAATTATGGATATTTAATTATTCATTTTCAATTACACAAAATTTCCTATTTTGAGGATATTTTTTCTTATATTCTTATAACTAATAAATATATATAAAGGGAGCTGCTATTTCCACGTTAAAAATTGATTGGGACCCAAATTTTTATTCCGGTCTAACACAAATACCCTGTTGATCTATTTCTTTCTATCTTCCTTTAATCAGATCTAATTGCTCGGTCATACAGCTTTGAATCTGAACTTTAGGAAATAAAACGACCTCTAAGGCTTCATAAGGATGATAGAAGATTCGTCGTATGATATGAGATAGTGTTTGCTTCGAACGTAAACAACCTTAAAATTTAAAATTTTCGAGGATTGTATCAATGCCTCTACGTCATTCACATGTTCATCGATTCCTCACATTTACAACAGTTTTAATCTCTTCGTAAATCTTCATTGTAATGCCTCCTACTCCGGATAGAAATCTTGTGAGTGTTGTCATGGATTATGTTGAGATTTCCAGAGTTAAAATGCTCATGATATCGATCTGGCGAAGTCGAACGTTTCAGACAAGGTTGTTTTACCTGAAAACTGTTCAAATAGATGTTACTAGCAATCAGGCACACGCTAGTTATCGCCTGTGCCTACAATAATTTGAAAATTTGTTATATATGTTGGCAATTTTAAGATTTCTCATAGGAAAAAAGAAAGTGAGTAAGATTTCTTGTAATGCTGTTATGCTGAGGTTTATTATTATGTTGTGTACGTTTGAGGTCCGAGGCTTGGTATTTACACTCGAAAATTCAAAACATTGATCATTTGCCAAGAAAGTATTTGTGCATTGGGTTCTTATTATCTTGAGCTAAATGTGTATCAAGCTTTATCATAGGAACAATCTGAGTTTGTATTACCGTGGCTTGAACCATTAAGGTTTGCTGCAAAAAGAGTAAAACCAACTGACTCTTCTAGTAACGTTTTAGTTTTATTTGGGAATTAAAGTGCAAGATTGCTCTCTCAGTAGAAGTTCTATTCCTCAAATCTTGAAACATTTTCATGTCATTTCCATTATTTAGCTTTGATAAGAAGGGTGTTATCTTGTCCCCTTTGATCATGGCGACCAGAGTTAGCTAAAAAGAGCGTGAGAAAGGTAGAGGAAGCTTCAGATAGAGATTGAAATGGAGTTTCAGGGCTATCCATGCATCGACTATGACAGATATATATGACTGAACAAAAGTGTTCAGAAGTTACAATTAGGCCTTAAAAATAAAAACGGAATAATTCCATAAAGTTTGCTTATGGACTAGGCCCAATTATACAATATATCGACGATGATACATGTTTAAAATAAGAAACCGTTCGTGGGTGATGCATAAACTATCAGTAATGGTAGCCGGTGGTGGATGCTGCGGCGACAGAGGCTGCAGTGAGACTCAGCGGCCACTGACTTATTATGGAAACTGCCGAGAAGGCCCATGGGCTGAGGAAGGTCCATGGGTCAGAGTATGAGCCCAATCCACTTGCAGTTTTTGGGCATGGAAGGTAAAACATGATATGTGGATGGGGAGGGCGACGAGCCTAACGAAATCATGCCCTTACGATATCGCTGGTAATAGGATGTAAAGCCCATTTGGTTATTCGACACAAGATTATCACTATTACTCCGTTTAGTGCAACGGATTTTTTTTTGTGATAACTGACATTTGGTGATTTAGATGGCTAAATTTATGTATGAGATTAAACCTTAAAAAATCAATGGTCCACAACTGTGGAAACACTAGGGTCGAGTATTGGAGGAACAATCCCTGTACAGGAGAGCTATAATCCATCGGAAACAACCGGAGGATGTAAATGATACACATATATATTGATACCTATCAGATAATGTTTGTAATGTGAACAATGAAAAAAATAAGAAGCAAATCATAATGCAGAACTAAACGAATATACGACACACCACTTTTATGGCTTCAAAGGTTAGAAGACATTTTAATTGGAAATCGCTTTCATCAGTAAAAGGAGCATCTGCTTTAGCGGACTACAGGGACATGCACGCTCTTTATTACGCGGACAAAGACCAAACATTCCAACTTAGCATTAAATTGGCTTAAATGGGTTACAATAATCACTTTTTCATGGAAAGAGTCGATAAACTATACGCATCTGGGTAAGATTTACCCAAAACAGTTTCATAAACCAAATCTTATAAAAACTGTAAATATATATGCAAGAATGGAACCAAGATTTTCTAGTTTCGGATATTGGCGACGTATACCTTGTACTGTAAATCAAACTGATTCAAGTGGATACAAAAGTATTGCGATTTTTTTCTTTTATTTACAAGGCAAGCCGATTTTATATAGGGATCCGTAATCCTAAGGTTTCGAATCCATGACCTCTCTCTAGGTGGAGGTGCAACCACCACTGCGAAAAGACTTGAATTTATAACAAATAAATAAATTGGAAATGTTCTTGACTGCACGCCCGTAAATTCAGAAATACATTACCAACATAATAAAATACAACCATAATGTCATAAAAACAACGAAACAGGAGTAAATTATCTGTCTGGTTGGACGGAGTCCAAATATATTGACCTGTTATTGACCATTCACTGGGAATGAGTCGTTGACACTCGTCATCTTAATAGTTGGAGGCCCGTGCTGGTTGGAGCAAGTCTTGATCACCCAGTCTGGTTTTCAGCCTAAATAATATCGAAGCAAGTATCTTTCCTCCATGTTCCATAACCACTTTACCTATATTTAAAGAGGAAAACAGACTATCTCAAATATATTTATAATAGTATCTGCAGATAATTTTGTGTATTGCTACATGGATGAAATTTAAACAATTATCAAGCATAATTGATTAATCAGATGATACATATGTGGGTGTGTATATATAAATATAACCATTTATATTTACTATGATATAATAGTCATAATCATACTTAAACAATGCCTGATATTGGCAAAGATGTGTTTAGCAATTCCAAGATTACGATTTATAAGTTAGATTAGTATCACTATCAAGCTTATATTAATGAATAATTGAATCTTGTGAGAAGGAATTACTCAAATCTGATACTCAATATTAAGTGTAGGATAAAAACAATAATGTATCGCAGTTGTAGCATGAATGTGATTTTTTGATATTTTATCTTTATGCAAACCGTAAACAATTAACATGATAATAACAGTATCGGCATCCAAATCTTGAACTCAACATGATAAACTAAAAAAGTCAAACTCATCCCCTACATACTATCTGCTACCCTTGATTACATCAGGAACAATGTTTCATGTTTAGGAGCACAATTGAAGTGATACATACAGTCAGGTATTCCACATTGTTATATGTTAACTTTAATTTCTTTAGGATATATAGCATAAATTACTTCTACATACAACTAAATCAGTGAAAATTCCATCACATCTTCACTGGTTGTCTCTTCATCGCTTTTATGAAGGTTTCACACCTAACAACTTTGGAGTGTTTTGGTTCATAGAAAACTAAGGAAAGGAAATCAAAAACCAGTTGTTTTTGTGCATTGTATAGTGAGGAAAAGCAAGGAAGTACCTTCCTTTGTTTTTTAAATTGTTGAAAATGGGGAAGAACCAACTCCTTTTCAAAACATAAAAACTTGATCATCCCTTCGTTTTTTCTTTCCTTACAAATTCTTGTAAAAAAATGAATTTTTTATGATTCTGCAACGCCAAAAAAATTAATATGGAAGCAGAGACTTTTGAGAGAAACAATCTGGGAGAGAATGAAGGGAGAAAACTTTGACAATGAAAATTCTGGCCTAGTAGAAGTCGAAGAGGGGATAGGAAGAAAATTTAGAAAACAAAATTTGGATTAAGAAAATCTGGAATAAAAAGGTTGGATTATGGAAATCTAGAGAAGAATGTGGAGATAAGGATATTATTTGTAGGCTTGGGACAAAGTAGAGTATAAAAGTCTTATGACAAAATTTAAACTGAGGATAAATTGCTGTAGAAAAATCTGATCAGAAAATCTAAAGGGGAACATCAGTCAGTGGCTCGCATATAGCACCCCTAGGGTAGTGTTAGCCGTAAAATGGTTCCTAGCAAAGTGCCTACCTAAGCTGTTTTTGTCTTCATTCTTTTAAGCTTCATATTCTATACCTCTGGTTTTTCAGTTGTCGTTATTGTTTGTTTTAAACCACCCATGTAGCTTATTTGCCAACAATACCAACCATTTATAGTTTTTTTAAGAAGTTTGTCGGGCAGGCTCACTGACATTTTCACTTTCTTATATGTTAGGATCTGCTTATATAGGAGTTAGGTTCCTGAAACTCAAGGGTTTTTTATACTGCTATATGAAACTTTTTAGTTGTTCACATATATTTGATTAATAATGATGAGTAGTGAGTCTAGTGACAGAATAGTATTTAATTTGATACCTAGTTATGCTAACTAAGTGCGATGTTAGTTTTATATTTACTAAATCAACATGAAGGTAAGGGATTTGTATACATAAGAAACTAATAACACAAAGAAATATTATTGATAATAAGCAATTGTCTTCCAGTCATCCCAAATAAACAAAAGCTCGTTTAAGTTTTCATTGTCGTGGAAGGAGTACCTCATACTTGACCAAAGATCCTCAGTTGATGTGTCTTATATGATGCAATTCACTTATAAAGCGCACAAAATCTCTACTTGCTTCCACATCGTCTAGGTCTACATCATCATCCAAGTCATCTAGATCCATGCTGCCTCCAATAATATTCCCGCCAAATGTAATCCCTTCGACAAGTTTTCCAGCCTTCCGTACTATTGCAAAAATATCTTCAATACTTTAGGACAGATTGTTTATATCCTTGCTCTGAAAGTTGCCGTCTACATCATCCATCAAATCTATAGGAAAGTTCTTTAAGAACCATAGGTGATTTTTTAATTTCTGACATGGTTAATCTCTGTATTGAAAACAATATAGGCTAATCAAGATGGTGCAAAACTGAGGAATATAGGTGCAAAATGTTGAAAGTAAAACAGTTAAATTTTGATTACCTTTTCAATATTAGCCACAAATATCCGTGAGAGAAGCTGCCTATATTCCATAGATATTCGCACATAGTCTGGAATCGAGTAGTGGATGCTAAGTATATGCCGCAATAAGGGAACACATAAGTTAAAATGGGTAAACAATCTATTTTGAAGTGTTACATTGATTTTCTTTCTTTTTTTCCTTAACGTGCAAGGTTTATGACTATTGATAAACGAGAAAAGTACCTAACTCAAACTCAAATGATAATAAAGGATCCCAACTCAAGAAGTTCCTAAAACATATCACTATATATTTCCCAAAATTCAGAACATGATTTTTCCACAGAAATTCTTGGACTATCCATGTCTAAAATTCCAAGATTCAAATATCGTCTCAAGTTAGTCAATAATGCCGATATGAGTACTATTACTTACCCCAATCGTCTTTCTAAAGTTCCTTGGATCTTCAAATGGATAAGCACCAACAAGCATCACATATAAAGTAACCCCCCAAGACCAAACATCTGCAACCTACAGTTCCTAAAAATTAAATACTATTTATTTGAAAAAACTGACACCTATTTTATAAGGGAAAAAAGGACAGCAATAGTACCTTCCCGTCGTATTCCCTTTTTGGATAGGACTTCTGGAGCAATATAGCCGGTGTTCCTACTGTTGATTTGGGTTGAGAATGCAACACAGAAGACTACATAACAAGGCATAAACAGTTGATGACATCAAACTTATCCAAGTTTTGTAATTTTAGAAAGTTAGTCACCTTGGAATACCCAAAGTCACATATCCTTGGACGAGGTGCAGTGCTCCCATCTAAGTGCATGTTTTCTAGCTTAAGATTTCTATGACAGATTTTCTGTAAAAAATTAAAGTTAAAAGGGGTTTTAGAAAAAGTTAAGCGACTGAATATGTAATAGGAAAAACAAGACTACCAAATATTCGAGAAAGGTGAAGGGTAATACCATAGAATGGCAGTAGCCGACTCCTGATATCAGTTGTTAAAAGAAAAACCTTGCATGTTTCAAATATTTAGATAAAACAAATAAAAATAACTCAAGCATATGTTGTACCCATAAGAATAATACAATGAGTAGTCTTAGTTGAGAACTAATCTGCCAAGCCGGCTATAACATCTAGCATTCAGTATTTAGATATAGCCATATAGAATAGAAGACGTGGACAAGACAAAGATTAACGCGAAAGCCATCAAAGACCGGAGAAAAAATCACCAAGAAAAAATTTATGCCAATTTTACTATGCCTAAAGGAAGAGGGTAAGAACAGTAAATTCAATTTCTCTTTGCGCACGATTCTTTATACCAAACTCAACTGGCTACTGAAGCCGCTAAGCAGTTGGAAAAATACAAATGCTACAAGATTTCTATCCCATTTATTTACTAAATGGTGCAAGAGTTTAAGAGGGATTTTTCCTATGGAGTTTACCTCATCCTCGCTGAATCTGCCGGCATTGCAATCCTCTCGAAGAGTTGACCACCTACAGCAAATTCCATGACTAATGCTAGATGAGTGGGTGTATGCAGAACCTACAAGAATTATCATTTTCCAGTCTTAATTCCAAGAGAATGAAATACTTACCACACAACAATATTTTCCCAAATAAAAGTAGGATAAACGGGTTAAGAAGTTGTCTTTTTTATCCTTCGGAGTCAGAAGAAAATAATAGGAAGGAATTGTATAGAATTATGAATATGGTTTTTGTGGTTGAGCTAATTACCATGATGGAATCTAAGATTATTACTTGTCAACCATCACGACAACATGCCAAACTTCTAACCAACTAACTTGTCATGGTGCAAACGATATTGACCTACGACATCTCCTTACCGAGCAGTGAAGCTAGAATTCATTTCATACCCTCAACTAACAAATAGGCTACCTAATTTGACACCGTTATAGTTCCCAGATAACTTTATTTCGTCCCCATGCTCATAGTCCTAATGGGTATTCAATCTTACGAATAATAACCCAAATTAGACATTTCTCTATAAATAGAGGAAAAACAATCACTTTCTAGCTTAATAAGCTTCAGCAGTTCCCAAAAATCTTACATTTACAGAATTTTCTATAAAAGATGTATCTTTGTAACTTATAATCAAATACCCAATAACTGAAAACATTATAAAATCATAAAAAGAACAATAAAACATAATAGGAATAATATGAACCTCTCTACACAAGTTTGTGTACTCAATGAAGATTGAATACCTCGCAGAGATTGTATATTTGTAAGTATTTTCAAGGATAAGAGTAAATTCATAGGGGAAAAAAAAAGTAAAGCAATTTTAACATGATTGAAATACAAAAAATACACTCACCTATATCCAACTGTTTGAAGGAACATTTTATGTATTTCTATTGCTGAAAACTACTTTCTGTAATTATCAGTAAAGACTTTCAAGATACCTCCTAGTTTACAGATATGAGACCTAAGAAACTAAGATAAGACCTCCATTGGAACTTTTGTGGCAGATTCAAATCCAGTGTCAGACAACATACGTGCAATTACTATTTTAGACATGGCTAAAGCTTGTTCTTGTCCAAGTGTTTTCACATTCCATTTAAGTCCATTTCCCCCCTTTATATTTATTTCTTTCTGCCCCGATCTTGAGGTACTCAGGCTTAATACCATATATATCTAACATTGCGGGACTCCGACTCATAACGTGGGGTAAGCGGTCCAGAATCCCATAAATTAAACTCCATTTTCTTATCATCTTCAAGTCTATTTGTAGGAATAAGTGCACTATCTGGTACGCAATTTGATCAAAACATCACTTCTGGAAGAAAAAAAGTTTCATCATCGACTTAGTTACTACCATATGAAATGGTGGTTTGATGCAGTTTGAATCCATTCTCTCATTTGGAGTTGCCAAATCCAATATATTGATCTTCCGTGAATGGTTGTCATTTTATCTTCTATCTTTCCATATATTGATCTTCCGTGAATGGTTGTCATTTTATCTTCTGTCATTTTAATGTATGTAGACATTCCCTTAGATGTTCGGTTCTGTGATTCTCGCTCACCAAATGGTAATGCTTTGTTTGCTTTATATTTCTCAATAAATTGTTTATACCATGTTTCGGGAAACGCATCACTGCCTAGTCTTTCACATACATTGTCGACTTTTGGTTTAGCATATTTTGACAAGGATGGCTTTGTTTGTGCATGCACAACATTAAAACATTGCTTGTCAAATAAAATTTGCATAAACAAAAATTGTTCTAGACAGAGTTGACAAATGCGTGGTTGTGCAGTATCATATTCTCAAGTTACATTGTCCATCAACTAATAAAGATTAAAGAAAATATTTGTAGCTTATACATATTAGTAGCCAATTTCCTAAACTCTAGTGGACATTTTACTGTGAATAAATGAAGCTATTTTTGTTCCCATGCGACGTACATTGTTAGATCCTACCTTGACTGATAATGGTACCACTAACACTTACAATTTACAAACACTAATTGTTCAAGCCATAGTTACCCGTCTTACTTGATCATCAAACACTAAAACTCCGCTTGGTATACCGACTAGGATTTTTTTTCTCCAGTCTTTGATGGCTTTGGCATTAATCTTTGTCTTGTCCACGTCTTCTATCCTATATGGCTATATCTAAATACTGAATGCTATATTCAAATAAACATCCATCCACACGAAAATTAACTAATCATCCCTTTGTACAAAAAATGAACTCACTATTACCTACATCTTATTAAAAAAATATGCAACAGTTCCTAAGACCTCTAATAGCTTAACTTTTAGCTCACGAATTTTCAATCTCAAAACTCACAAATATAGCACCATATATACTTAACCATAATCATCAAATGATACAATTATTGAATAAGTTTCACCTGTTTGAAATAGTGGCGAGGGGATGAGATACTGGTTTTCTTGAACAAATGAAGCATGTCTACTTACAGCAAGAGCCTTAGCCGAATCTCCTTCTGTTAAGATTAGTGTACATTTGTCAGAATTCCTACCCCTGGCATCATTGGCATCCTCAAGCTTAGAAATGCTTGTAATCCTTTATCTTTTGGCCCCATTAATTTTCTTCAAATCTTTACTTTGCTTGAAATATGCCCAAGATAGGTGACTTTCTACCACTCTAGACTTGGCAACTGCATGTACAAAGGACATATAAGTAAACATAAATTAATTAAAGGATGTAAAAAATACTAGTATTGGATTAGACCTGCTAACCTTTTTTTAAGAAATCCTGTGATAGCTCACATTTAGATCTAAAACTTATTTGGCGAGTAGTCAATGTCTCTTTGGTCTGAGAATCAAAGGCTGGGTTGCCAACAAGTGCATTGACAAAGACCCACAAATGACCCTTCATAGTATGGGCCTTAAGGTTTGCACTCTTGTTCTTCTTATTTACTATATTCATCACATGGTTTGCAAGCTGATTTGTATCATAGTCAACATGAGTCCCACCCTTGATGGTAGCAATACTATTCACATAGCTGACCTGATATAAGCATGCACATTCTCATAAGCTATAATTCTTCTAAATGGAAGATTTTAAATAACTAAGACAAATAGGTAGGTAGTGCTACTTGTTGAAATTGCCCGTCACTTACACTCACACAAACCTCCCACCTATTGTTAATTTTCTCCGAAATCCTGAAGTTTTTGAAGTCCCTATTCAGTTAATCAAACTAATGTGATGGAATGATAAACAAACATCTCTACAACTTCAAAATAACGTACCTGGGGAGCAGCTCATAAAAATCCTAAATCAATTGATTTCATACCTGCTTATACCTCTTCTGCCTCTTCCCATTAGCAGTCTCAATCACAAACTCTATCAAAATTGAAAAACTCAAACTTTGGAGGATTGAGAAGATGTATGATGAAAGAGAGAGAGGAGTTCTCAAGGTTCTAGAGGATTGAGAAGAAGTACGGCGAGAGAGAGAGAGGAGTCCTCCTAAAAATCACCATTAGAAACCTAGAAATCGAGAGAGAGTCGTTAGACCTTTGGTATCTCTAAAATACCATAATACCCTTAAGGAGTCAGTTCTAGGGATTTTTTTGTAGGGGAAAAATGAGGAATACAATACTACCCTCTAGCAATTCAAATATGACAAATTCGTATACCAATTTTAGATTAAAAGTTACAAATTGACAAGGGGTAAGTTAGGCAAGAGAAAAATATGAGTTTTTAATGATTTTGGCCGAATACATCCAATGGCTCATCATTTTAAGGTTATAAATATAGCCTTTGATATTCTTAAGTTTATTTTAGGGATTCTGATCGACGGCCGAGATCTGGTCTCATTCCAATACTTTTCCTTTTGTAGTATAGATGATCATATGAAAGGTCTTTAGATACCTTGGACTCCAACGCCGATTTTTAAATCCACTTTATTAATCGATCCTGGCAAGAGTCATTTGGTAATGCCCATAAGCTTGCCTAAAAAACTTGGATATAGCTGGACGCTAATCATTCTTGACTTGCATACAGAGTTGTTGCATTTGCTTTCTTCTACTAAAGGTAAATGCTTCCTTTACCATCTGCATTGGTTCTCTCTCCAACAGAGATCCTATGAGATTATCAGAACTTTCACGATGATCTAATACCATCTTTGTGATGTTGTCGTTGCGGCTTTAATAATGTTAAAACATCGAAGACTCGACCGATTTCTGCGATTGCAAAGTTATGATAAATCACCACAATTTCTCTGATTGCGAAGTTATGTATTGTCCTTCCTAGATTTTGTTTCAACCATGGCCTAACCAAAATTCGTCTCAAATTCTAAAATTCTTTTGATAGTTCAAATATCATGAGCATTGTCTTCCCCCATCAATCTATTGAGAATAGTATCTCTCTACTCATTTAGAATTCATCTATAGTGATCTATTTTCCTACTAAGATTAACCATTGTAACTCCTAATAGAAAAATCTTGAAAAATGGGGAGTTAAAATGGAGTGGAGAGGGTGGTTTATTAATTAGTCAAATGTAAGGGTGTTTGCTTCACTCTATGCCAAAATATCGAGTCCAAATCAATTATTTCCGTGGAAATATCAGATTCCTATATAAGAATAATTAAAATCCATCCCCAAAAATATTTTCCCTAGAAAACCTACAAAAATATTCCATACAATTAAAGTAAATAAGTAAAGAGAAATCCTACAATATATTCTCTCTAGAAAAGAAAATAAAAGAAAAAAATCTTTTCTTCTCATTACAAAAAAATAGAAAAAAAGAAAAGAAAAAAAGAGAGAAATTCTCCATGGAAATTTGATCCAATCTTCGATGAATAATTTTTGTAAGGTTTGGAGTACTATTAAACAAATTAAAATTTATTTTATCTAATTAATTTCTCTTTTTCCGTAAATATTTTATTTTCGAAATTATTTTACTCAACAATTCATTTCATTTAAAACAAGTGTAAAATATTAATGTTTTGGTTCATTTTGATATTTTATTGATGGAAACATTAAGTGTGTAATTAAGGATGAATAATTAAATCTCCATAATTAAAGGAAATTTGAGGATCTTAATGATAGACATGTCGAATGGAGAAACACTTAGGACCAAACTTTTTCTCAGCAACCTTCCAGTATGTCGAATATTTTCCATCAAATATGCCGAGGAGCAAAAAATGGCACAGGAGGTAAAAATAATGGCACGTGGTCGAGATCTATTAGTAAACATTGTAATTTTATGGTAATTTACGGAAAGCTATTTGCTTATGCTCTTACAAAACGGCTAAAAGAAATGTTTTCAATCTTATTGTTGAATTAATAATTCTAGTAAATGTTGTTGTAGGTTAGGAACAGGTTCAGTCTTACTAGTGAGCTCACACGGAAGCACATAACAAGGGATAATATGTTAATTAAGTTCCACTTAACCACACTGGCACCATTTTTGATGTGAATTATCCTCTCATGGTTGTTTGTCACGCATCTACGACCTATTATTATTTATGATGTGACACGCGTCACATGGTCGCTTCTTACCCAGCTAAGGACTTGGTCTATTTTAGTTATATAAGTGTTTTAGTTGTTTAATTAAGTTATTTTTATATTGTTGGGTTAGTAGGATTGAGGAAGACCTTTTAGAAGAGATTTTAGGTATGTAATTAGGGGATTAGGAGAATAAAGGCAGGAAGGTAGTGTAATTTTATTTCGGTTGTTGAAGTTGAAGCTCTAGCTTTTAGTAGAAATTTATGCTAATTTAGTTTGTTTTGTGGTTAAGTTTTTGTTTAATTGATGTTAAATTGAAATGGTTCTGCTTCCGCGCCGTATTCTCGTCATATTTGGCATCAAAGCGATTTTTTGATCCACGAGATGGTTTTGATTCGGTTTGCAATGGCTCGAAAGAAGACTAATGCTACCATGGCGGATGACCTCGCTAAGTTATCTACGATATTCGATGAGCTTGTCGAAAAATGCTACTTTTGGGCCAACGACAGTTTTGCCATCACCGGTCGAAACCACACAAAACCCTGCCAACGGGTTGATCGCAGGATTCGTCAGAACCTTGCCGATATAAGTTGGGATTGAAAAGGCTCCTAGTTTAAAAACCCTAACCGACATAAACATCAGTGATTCGCAAGTAAAAGAACTCGCGATTGGTATGATAGGAACACCAAAAACTCTCATCGGAGTCTATTGGGACTCTCCAGTCGAAGATGAGACCAGAATTGAGGCCAGGTACACTAATAAAATAGTCAATTTTATTACAGGTTACAGTGAAGGAGAGAGAAGCCAGACTCGCGATGGCAGAGAAACCTGCAGTTTCGTATCCCGAGGCTAGCTCTGCAATTGAAAAGGTTACAATGTCAGCAGGGCCCCGTACAAAATACAAAACACAACACCTCCAACAAATAACGTGTCAGCTTCCCCAACATTAATTGTGAAGTTAAACCTTAACCTATTTGTGCCAGCCCCAGACCCATGTTTAAAGATCCATGCCCAAATCCAACACCTTCAAACGACCTAAATTTGGCTTCCAAACAGGCTCGAGCCCAAGCCAAACTCGGATATAGATACTGCACATGACAAATACATGTCTGAGCCATTCTATCAGCCGTTCCCAATATTACTTCAAACCCTAAAAAAATGGCGTCAATCATGGGCTTAAACACATCTACTTAGTGATGTATCAACGATGAGACTACTCGATGGAAAATGGAGTCCCCACGATCCAAAGATTGAGACTTAAGGTTTCACCTTAATTTTCTTTTGGGAGGAACCAAACCATAGTTGTATCGTGAGAGAGAAAGAAGAAATAATGATTTGGTACAAGCAGGTGCAACATATACCTCATACACACCTCCATTCTTACCCCTAAAGCAACCAGTTCCAGTAGTATGTGTTGATCACGTGGCTCAACTACCTCAGCAGATAACTCCAGCAATACAAGGAGATCATGCTCTCAGCCAACTCCAACAACAAGTTCCCATGGTTCAAATTTACACAGGAGCTCTGCATTTGATTTCGAGGGAAAAATCTTCTTGGAGAGTGGGAGTTGATGTGACACACATCACATGGCTGTTTCTTATCCAGCTAGAGACTTAGCCTATTTTAGTTATATCACTACTTGAGTTTACTACAAGAAAAACCACCTTTAAAGAGAGCAAAAGAGTGTCCCAAAAAGCTACTAATCCGTTCCTACAGATATTAGAGATGTCTTTAAGGAAGACAATGTATTATCCCTTTAGGGTAGCATCCCAAATACATCAGGGACGGATACGCCCATTTCTAATACTATTATGGGCGACATTAGAGACGAAAAACATCCGTCTCTACATGTCTTTGCTTTTCAACTCCTTTGGGGATGGAGTACAACCGTCCCTAATACATAATATTATGAACGAATTTGTTTGTCTCTAAAAGCATGGTGCCAAATTTTTCCGCCAACGCCAATATTATTGGGAACGGATTATTCTATCTTTAATATACAACATTTGAGATGGATTCGTTTGTGTCTAAAAGTATGACACCAAATTTTCCCACCAGCGCCAATATTAATAGAGACATAATAAATCATCCCTAAAGAAGGTAATGCTAAATATAACATTTTTGCAATTTCAATTACACCCCTATTAGATAGTACAAATTATTCATCAACCACAAGTTAATTTAAAATAGATAACGATTTATTTACAAGGTTCCACAAACATGAATTTCATATAAATAAATAAGGTTTCAATCCACCTAGAATATTAAAAGTTATTGTTTAATCACTAAATACAACTTGAGCATTTAAATTAATTATCCAACCTCTTACGCACTAAACATGGAACCATCGACATACGAACAATATCTTTACATATAATAAACATTTGCTTGTATCGCTTCCATAATTGTTAAGAAACTACCTGAAACGAAACAAAATAATTAAATTGTTGCAGCCTCAACGATATCATTCAAAAATAATTGCAAACCAAAAGATAATAAAATAATCAAGTACATATTATGAAACTAAAAATATAAAAATCAAATGACACTTCACATCTATATCAGAGTCCTACGCGGAAGTAAATCAAATAGGAGAAATCCTGCCAAAAATTTGGTAGCATTTCCCCTATAAATTGGTCATTTCCATTTTCTACCTGCAATAAAACATATATAATTTATAAACACTCAAGTGAATAACGTAATCTTTCGGTTTGAGAGCACTTAGAGCCAGTATACACACAACGTGCTCCCAATTCCTAAGATTAAGAAATCCGCACAAATCGTACGACAATTGGATATCACATTAAGGTCATATCAACTATAATGCTTGATAATATATATAAATCTTAACAACTACATATATTAGCACCTGATTAAGTATAGTTTCATAACATGAGTATAAATATCTAGAAGTTGCGACACTATACCAACAAATGTTGCTCGACACGTTGTATGGTAAAATATAAAATACACCAAGAATAAACATACCTGAAAGGACTATAAGACTCTTGCAACTAGTATTTTATCTAAAAATAATATTAGTACCAATCTACGAAGTAAAAAATACTGTAAAAAGAAAATTATCTACAATTTTAATCATCATTGCTTGATATAAATTAAATCATAAATGAAAATTTAGAAAATAATAATAGGACCTATGTGCAACGTATAAGATAGCAAAAAATACCACTATATCATGTTGGTCTACAAATGTCATATGTTGGTTAAGCTAGTTTTAGCTCTAAAACATTAACATATCGGGTCTAAAATTTAGAAATTCCACTAACAAATCACTAATAAGATTATTGCAACAACAAAAGTATAAGTCAACTCTATTCATGATTTCTTATCTAGAAAATAAAAGCATAGTTACCTTAGAATAGTTATCAACTTTGAGACCCGACGATACTAATTATTATCCAGAAAATGGATGCCTATAATTTGCATCAATCGCTTAACTTCAGCTTGAATTGTACTGTTCATAGAGGCCTTTACATTGTTAATTTCTTGTTGGTGTCGAGCTTCTCTCTCGTCAGCTTCTCATTGTAACTTGGCAAGTTCTTCCTCATAGTTTTGAAATGATAATGATGAGAACCATGACCTTACATTTTTGGGATGGGCAACTACTCCTTTGCACAAAATTCATCTATGTCCATCTTCTCTAATTACAGCTTTGAAAATCTTATCCCTTGCTTCAATATTAGTCTCTTGCTCTTCCTCTAGTAACTCAAGCAAATGTCGTCGAATTGTTTCCTAACCAATATAGGAAAATATGTCATTCATAATTTATTAAACTATATATATTGCAAAGAGTCCAATCCCTACATCAAAGATCAATGGATACCTACTGTTTTAAATTTATTGTAGTAACTACATATATATGAATTTTTCATTACCACTCTTTTAGCTGATCCATCTTTCATATTGTTTAAATCATTTCCAATATATCGAGTGGCTCTGTAAATGCTAAGATCGTCGATAGGTTCATTGTCCTCCATTCTCTATTTATATATGATTTTAATAACAAGCGTAAGAAAGTGATATATTAAAGTGTTACTTAGCTAATATGAGCTTTATAAACAGTCAACTTGTCTTATTGCAAGATCAGTTTTTATTGTCTTGGATATACGCAAAGCACCACTTTACTTGGTCCAAGTGGTTGGCAATCTTCATTCCACTCCGAGATCTTGATTTTTCCATTATCCCACTTGCTTCATGGTTTAGCATACCCCTTCCATTCTTATTGCAAGACAAGGAACCCTCAATAATATCTATTAATTATCAGAGATAAACAATGAATAACATAGTCAAGGATTTAACATAAATTCAAGGGGCAATATTATCATGCTTACTAGATCATTTTCTATATAAGTTGACTCTTACTTGAAATATTTTATTCTGGGTGACAGCATATAAAAGAAAATGTGATTTAAAATTCCCCTTCCTCATCAAGTTTACAGACAACAATTACACTTGCAACGAAAGAACAAAAGATCTAGTAACTATAGGGAAACCTATTTGTTTAGATAGGACAACTGAAGATAAATATAAAATGTCTTTTACTAACAGCAGCTTGAACACTTCCAATACAAGCAACAAGGATATCTCCATAATCAAACCTTAGAAATCCTTATAGCCACCCATTCATACTCATGTGAGGCAGTCTCTTCAAATTTACAAAAATCCACATAAACTGTAATTCTCTAGTGTTTAGAAAATGGATGAAGAATGTATACGAAAGCTAAAAATGTTTAGATAACTGATCCTGAAAGTCCATTTCCATATGATCATAATCAACTGCAATCTCATCGATGATCATGTAAAATGGGTAGAAAATCCAGATTCAATAGTTTCCACAGAAACTGTTATTGCTTTAATGTTTAGAAAATGGATGAATACTTTAAATGGAAGCTAAAAATAGAACAACTCATCTATTCCAGTCTAAAAGTACATCTCCATGTGGTCATAATCAGCTACAATCTTCATGGTAATCTCATACATGATCATGTTAAGTGGGGTAAAATTCTAGATTCAATAATCTCAAAAGAAACTGTTATTGCTCTAATGTTCAAAAAATGGATGAAGACATTAAACGGAAGCTCAAAATAGAATAACTCATCAATTCTAGTCTGAATGTACATCTCCATGTGATCATAATAAACTGTAATCTACAGAGTAATCTCATACTGCAGGGACCTATCCCTCCACCTCGTCTAAATTCAAACTACCTCAATATTAGACTCACGCATTATACACGTGACATGTACAATCAGCATTGACACATAGACCACGAACTAATAAAGAACGTGGATCGAGTACTATAACAGAATATGAACAACTCAAAGACACTTGTTTCCTATGAACTAACAGTTACACATTCAACTACCACTTACCTCATTATCCAGAAAATGTGCTTCTACACGGTAATGTGCTACAGGTAAGATCTATATAAAGAAAAAGTTCCAAAAGAGATAGAGACCAGTTTTTATAGATTCTAACACAGGAATTTCTAGATTCTAAACACCACAAAAGTTCTTATTTCAAGATCAAAGCATTTCTAAATTCAAGAGATTACTTGCAATAAGATATCGGCCTCAAGCAATAATAGCTACAGTTACAAAACCCTCAACTCAAGATCATGGTTTTTTACCTATTCAAAAGTTTTCTACGCTAAATTACCTGTGTCATTTATTATTTGATAAAATTGAAGAGAAATGAAGAACAAATCCAGACTATATTACAACCTTTGCAGGATACTTAACAGGTTCCCTGTACAAGAGATCATGATCAAGTGCCAGCAAACTCTCGAGTTCCTGCACGAGAAAGATTAAAACTGTAGTGACAAGTTTTTTGGAAGAAGAATCTTTGCCAATACTTATTTGTAAGAAGAATGCAATACAGACTAGATAAACAAAATTTTACATGGAAAACTCAGTAAAAGCTGAGAAAAACCACGACCTTGATAAAGATTTTGATATAAAGTCTAGTAAGACGCTAGTTATTACAAGTTTTTGGAGTGATAGTAGACTTAAGGAGTAATGTATGATAGAGTTGCGTATTCTTGGATCTTGAATCCATTATTCTTTACCTACATTTATACTAGATACAAGCAGTTTGCAAAAAGAAAGAAACAGTCTCCTATTCCAAGGGGAGTGGGCAAACTTTGCGGATCTCTAACAGCTCTTTCCTTGACCAGGCACAACGGTTATTTTTAGTAGGTTGAGGACTAAGGGTATCTTCTCGAATGTTATCTATCTTCGATCATGTATGGCTATCTTCGACTACGCTTTGCTGGCTTACTCTTGTCAAATATGGGGAATATGCTACTACAATCGCCCCATTCTCGGCATACGTACTTGTGGTTGTGTCGAGAAGAAATTGGAAGCTGAAGAGGTTGCCGAATTTTATCACGAGTCATTATTGTCATTTCTGAGGTCAAAGTGAACTGTATCTGATAATCTATTTCCCGAGGAGTAATTAATGTGGTACGTTGAACCTGGCAGATTCAAGTTGGGCATAAATAGATGTACATAAGGAGGGTTTGTATGGTAGTAGAAATAGGACGATGCCGCCCCAATTGTGAAGTTATGGGTTGTCAGAGGCGGAAGACGGTGAACAACCTCAGGTAAAGCTCTGTCCAAAACTAATTTTTTGTATTTTATTAGTTAATGGTGTCATGGTGTGGAGGGTGGGGGAGGGTATTGCTAGAGAATATTTATATTTGTCTGCTATCATATTGTGCTGAAGGAAATGGTGTGTATCAGTTTGTGGGAGAAGGGATTATTATTCATAGTGAACGCAAGGATGGGTTGTCTGGTTGGGCGTCCAGGGATCTTGCCGAACGAAAGGAGTATTTGTAATTTTTTGCTGCCTTTTATCTATTGAGGCATTTCTAAGAAGTTCAGTGACTTGTGATTCATTGAGCTTCTTAGAACAGTTGCTACTGGTGCCAGAAATAATGCCAGATTCTTATGAAAAGAGGCTTTAATGTTAGATTTTGGTAAAAAGAAAACACAAAGTAATTAGTCCTGCAAGTCGAATGTAAAAATAGTAGTATAGTTTGATGTAATGTAATCGAAGGATATAGTTATCGAATATAATATGTAACAGTTTGTTTATCAAATAAAGATCTTTTCTTCGACTTCTTCTCGTGCTTGTTTGTGTTGTTGCTGACTATATATGTTTATATGTTTTTATCGTTGAAGTTAACTGTGAGTAAAGTGAGTACTGAAATGTCTAAACAACTCGAAGTATAGTTTGTCGAGTGGGTCCAGGAATGGATTTTGAGGTTAATTGAGGTGACTGTTAAAAATGTGTAGTTTCGAGATGAATTAAAGTTTGTTGGTTGACTTTGACTTGTGGATGCTATTTGAATGAGAGTCATTGTGGTTTGAAGAAATGGTGAAGATGAGATCGCAGGCGCGTAACGATATAGTCGTGTGCAAGCAAAGTATTGGGAAATATATGGTAAGTACATCAGACTCCAGCATAATGTTGATGTTTACTTGGAGGATCCTGTGGAACCTGATTATGATGGTATGAACGGGGCAGAGGCCAAGAACATTGAGGAGGATTTTATGTTCTGTTGCCAATTACAATATTGGACTCCTCCTGAGCGTGTTAGCTTTATGTGGACTCGCGCGAAGAAGTTGGTGAAGAGAGAAGATGATGCTGCAGCTAGGGGTTTGTAATATGATGATTCTAGAAAAATACATGTAATGGTTGAGTTGCTGTTAATATGATAATGAAAATGGAATTTCATGTGATAATAAATTGTTGAAGTTTTGTTGCAGTTTTTTTTTTCTTGTCGAATGAATTTTGAGTTGGATAATGTTGAAATGTAAGAATGACTTAGTAATGTAATTGTATGTTGATTTAAATTTGAATTGAAGAGGTTAACGAACATGTGCCCAAAATATAGGGGTTTGTAGAGTAAATAATAATAGGGGGAGATATAAGGGTAATCAATTATGGCAAGGTATGCTCCTTTGGGTAAAATTTAGGAGTATAAAGAAAATGATGTGTAGTATCTTTGCGATAAAATTTGGGGTGCATTGTTGAGTATGAATGTTTCAGAAGAAATTCTTCGAGATATGGAAGGGTTGGAACAAGAATATAGGGGTTTATTGATCTTGAGAAGACGAAGGGTCAAGGACATCGAGAAAATACATAAGAGGTGTTACATTCGAGTAGTAAAATGGTCGTGAAGCGGTGCGATGAACAGTCACATGGGGACTATAAATAGGTCGGGTGTGGGAGACATTTCATATTTTACAAACTCGGAAGAAATTTGTCCAGTTCGAATTCACTGTTTTCGTCACTTGGATCATTGCCAGCAATTGGGAAGGAGGAGATTGTTGTGTTGATCAAAAGAACAAATGCGGACGAAAGAGAGGGATATAGAGGTAGCGAGGTTTCAAGGTTAGTAATTGTGATAATCTAATTTATGTTTTTCTTGGTTGTTGTCATATTATGGTGGTTGTAGACATATATAGGGTAATTTTAGAAGAAAGTTATGTATTGTGAGGAGGATTAGTTATAGATAAAATGGGGCTCAGGTTTGTGACAAAGGTTGGGTAACGATTGTGAATGGTGTATTGTGGAGGGTAATGGAGTTACAGTGGTTAATAAAGGAGATTGTAGGTGATGGTGGGGCGTAATTGGTGGTGAGTGGTGGAAAGTGAGTGGTTTGTTTTGCGGTGAAGACGGCGTGAGTGTAGGGCATCAGTTGGGTTCACGGCAAGGATGCAGGGATTTCACGTCAAAGTAGGTTAGATATGGCTAGAAGTTTTGCTAGTAAAAGCGATATCCATTTTTTGAACAAGAGTGGTTTTGGCGGGAAACGGTCCAAGTTTCTTCGAGATCTCTTGCAATTCCTAAAAATGGAGAAACGTAAATAAATAATTACTTGATGTTTATAATTATAATAAATAGAAAATTATCGAGAACTGAATGTAGTACAGTAATCGATGTTTATGACTAGGAAAAAGTCATATAAGTGTATCGAGAACTTCATGTAGTAAATTGAAGTGTAATAATGATAGCAGCAGACAGTAAATTGAAAATGATGTGTTGGAGAGTAATCTCGACAACTATATGAAGATGAATATTTGAACTTATGAACATATATATGTATCTCACTGGGGTCTCATGGCTGAACCGAAAGTTGCAGTGTGGGATTTTAAGCATATTATGGTGATACTAGTGTCGGAAAAAGACGTCACAAGAGCTCTCTCGAGAGAGTCTCGGCATGTCAAGGGTTTTATCTACAAGATCACTCATTGGACAATCGATTTTGACCTTAAAAAGGATTCTCCTTTTGCTCCTGTTTGGATACAATTTCCTGGTTTGATGCTACTTCTCCAAAACAATGGGATAGTCAAGGAATTGGCTGGCCTCGTTGGGAAGTATTTGATCACGGACACAACAGCACTCAGCCTGACTAGACCTAGCACGGTTCGGGCATGTATGGAGGTGAATCTCATGAAGGAACTTCCGACTAAAGTAGGAATTGCCTTCAACAAATTGTTCATTATAGAGAAAACTATTTTGTACGTGAGACTTTCGAGGTTCTGTACACATTGTGTTCTTCAAGGGCACAACAAGGCAAGTTGCAACAAACTTCACCCTATAGATAAAAGGGAGGAGATTAATCAAGGGAAAGTATCAACAATGGGGAAAGCAGGCCATTCACATAGCATTGTCTCCCAACCTAGGACAACTAAAAATCTGGAACTAGATATGGGGCACACAGCAGCAACAACTGAGTTGCGTGCAGTGGGGCAAAAAATGGTGACATTGGGGCAAAAAATATCAATAACATTGGGGCAAAAGGCAGCACCAATGGTAGAAAATGAATCAGGATTAATGGGGCAGAAAATGACATTAACAGTGGGGCAAAAAATATCAATGGCAATGGGGCAGCAGGCAGTACGAACAGCAGCAACAACGCTTCCTACCGTGGGACAGAAGGCAAGGCAAACTGAACTCCAAAAAGTAGGGCAAAAGGTAGCGAGTGAAATAGTTAACACTAGAGAAGCATTGGCAAGCAATAGAAGCACTGAAGTAATAGAGCACACCGATACCCGACAGACTTCTAAGGTGGTGCTAACGAAATTAGGGAAAGGATGTCACTCGGACATTGAGTATTATGGAAAGGATGATGAACCAAACTTGATTCGGTCAAAAAGAGCAGATCAAAACCACAGAGAATCCCTCTCAGCATGGTCACAAGGAGTAAGGGTGTTCTCGTCCCCAATCTCAACTAACTTCAATAGTGTTCGGTCCATTACTAGTTTGGAATTGTAGGGGTATTAGCAATGCCAAAAAAATAAGCCATCTTAACAAGATCATCAAACAATACCATATTTTAATTGTTCTTTTGCTTGAACCTCTTCTAGATGCATCACTAGGGAATAGCATAGGTAACAGAATAAACTGTGCATCATTTATGTCTAACCAGCATATGGGGGGGGGGGGGATTTGGGTGTTGTGGAAACAAGACTTTGAAGTTGAATGTGTTTATACTTCTAACCAAATGTTACATTGCAAAATGAGTTATAATAATCAATGGAGTTCTTATGTTTCTATCGTCTATGCCAAATGTGACATCATTGAACGAAGAACACTTTGGGAGGACATAAAAAAAAATTCAATGACAATGATTTCTCCATGGTGTACTATAGGGGATTTCAATACTGTGAGACACCACTCGGAAAGGCTTGGGGACAGACGCTCCTCATATAGACTTTGGTAGAATTCGAAGACATGATTCAGTAAGTCGGCCTAATGGAACCTTCTTTTACTGGAACAAGCTACACATGGTATAATAATCATAGCGCCAATTCTAGACAGTGGACAAGATTGGATAGAATGTTGGTGAACTCAAGCTTTATGGCATCATTTCCCAGTCACAAAATCTCGCATTTAAAAAGAGTATGTTCTGACCACTCTCCTCTTCTACTATCGTTCACCAATAATCTTTATCGAGGGCCCAAACCTTTCCGCTTCTTGATGATGTGGGCATCTCATGCTAGCTTCTCATCCTTGGTAAGAGATAACTGGCCTAGTGGGGTATTCGGAAATTGTTTATCTTCTTTTGCATATAAGCTTAAGAAAGTTTAAGGTTGTAATTAAGGATTGGAATACAAATGTCTTTGGAAATGTTGCTCAGAATATCCATGCTCTCCTGGATAGAATTGTGCATCTGGACCACATACTGCAGAATGGTTGGGATGAGTAGATAGGTACCGAGCTGAGCATAGTACAAAGAGAACATGCGGCCATGTTACACAATGAAGAGGTATTTTGGAAAGAACAATCAACAATTAAGTGGGTTACGGCAGGTGATGCCAACACAAAAATCTTCCATACTGTTACACAAGTTAACCGAAAGAGAACTTTTGTAACTGACTTTACTCTCCCTGATGGAACTGAGACTGCTGAGGTGGATGTTATTCATGATGACATGGTGGGTTACTTCAGGGATGTGCTGCAAGCCACAAACACTACTGTAGATACAGACTTACTTGAGTGCATTCCTAATGTTATCACTGCAGATGAAGATGCTAGTCTCACATGCATCCCTACATTGGAAGAATTACAAGCCAGTGTGTTCAAGATCCCCACTGGCAGCGCTCCGGGAAGTGATGGTTTTACATCAGTATTCTTTACTTCATGTTGAGACATTATCACGGATGATCTACATAGCACTGCCAAAGAATTCTTCAATGGTACCCCACTCTCAAGGTGCTATACTTCTTTGTTTCTCACACTTATACCTAAAGTGGACACCTCGACATCGTTGGGTGACTACAAACCTATCAGTTTGTGCTCTGCCGTATACAAAATTTTCTCCTCCATAATCGCGAACAGGTATAGCAAACTCCCCTACAAACTAATATCAGGCAATCATGGAGCTTTCATTCAGGGAAAGGACATCAATGAAACAATAACTTTAGCTCAAGAAATGGTTGGGGATTTTCATAAAAAGGTTAAAGGCACAAATTTCATGATCAAGATTGACATGGCAAAGGCTTTCAATAGGCTGGATTAGGGGTTCTTACGACAGGTCTTGTACAAATTTGGTTTCTCAGGCAGATGTGTATCACTCATAGCGCACTGTGTTGAAACTCCATGGTTCTCGGTTGTCCTACAGGGAGTCTTCATGGGCTATTTCAAATCTTTGAGAGGCTTACGGCAAGGAGATCCTCTGTCTCTATTGCTTTTCATATTTGTAGAGGAAGTCCTATCCAGAGGGTTATCCAAATGTTTTATGGAGGGAGAAATTGGGCTATTCCATTTCGCCAGGGGTTATTCACCCATCACACATCTCTTATATGATGATGATTTCCTGGTTTTCTTAAACGAAAGTCGCCGTTCTATTTCAGGGTTAATGCACTTCTTCAGAAGATATAAAAACTCCTCCGGCCAATTAATCAACAAAGCTAAAAGCGGTTTGTATGTACACCATAATATCTCTGTAGCACAAAAATGGGTTATTCATAGTGCCTGTGTTTTTCAACATAGAGCATTTCCAATGATCTATTTGGGAGCTGCCATAAGCTATGGTCGGGTACTGCCGATCCACTTCGAACAACTGTTCACAAAAATCTAACGCCGAATAGAAGGGTGGCACAGAAAGCTCCTATCACAGGGAGGGATATTGGTGATGATTACTCATGTCCTAAACTCGATGCCTGTGCATCTTCTATCATGCATTTCAATTCCTAATGGAGTGATACGTAAGATTAAGTCGATGTTCGCAAACTTTTTGGGGCAGTTTTCACAGGCAAAACAAGAGGCATTGGGTTGCTTGGGATGCTATATGTCATCCAAAACATGAAGGTGGACTCGGTATACGGTGACTCACGGACATCAAGGTTAGCTTCTTGCTTAAGAAATGCTAGAATTTTTGGCACAGCAACTCGACATGAGCATCCTTCTTCAGGAACAAATACATCATTAATGAATAAATTTCCAACTTGAGAAGTGGAGAATTAGTCCTATGGAAGCAGATTAAAGGTCTCTTAACAACTGTGGATGCTAATACGACTTGGTGTCTCAGAAAGAGTAACAAAAAAATTTGGTTTGACGACTGGACCGGAGCCGACAATTTAACGGATATTCTGGAAATTGACTGTTTACAAGATATCTTGGTGAAATACGTCATTATGAGCGATAATACCTGGAAATGGGAGTTGCTTGAGCATGAAATACCACTCCATTGGAAGCATACACTTTCACATAAATTCTTCCTCAACGACGATGACGACATTCCACTTTGAAGTTCATCCAACAAAGGAGATTTCACTGTCAAATCTTCTTGGGAATTTTGGTACAGCGTGGAGGACAAACAAATTTGAATGTAATGGATGTGGCATACTACCATTCCAGCAAAAATTCAGATCTTTAGCTGGAAAGTTCAGAAAAAAATTGTAACTGTTGATGCATTCATTCAGCACCAAATTCCTTTTGTTTCAAAGTGTTGCTGTTGCAAAGTAGGCAAAACTGAAACATTGAATCATCTGCTTGTTCAGGGCGACGTTGCTGCGAGGGTTTGGGCGTACTATGCTAATACTTGTGGTGCCCGTCAAGGTTTAAACGATAGTTGGTGGACTCGACAGGGTGTATGGCTTCAGGCAGCTGATTTGGGGACTCAAATGGGTATAATTAGAGGTATACTTCCTACTTTCATTGTATGGGAAATTTGGAAACACTGTGCATTGCTCGGTATGTGGAAGGGCGTTTCTCGACAATCAACATTATCAAAAGAATTACCAAAGACCTACAAGAGAGCATGCCTAAACTCAAGATAAAGCTCAGCTGTAATTTCAGTGATTTTATCTCTCTTCAGGTTCTGCAAATCGTTAAACAATCAGTGCATATAAAAAGACCAATTATCGTCAGATGGATACGGCCGCCTATCGATCACTTTAAACTAAACAACGATGGTTCAATACTTACTTCAGGATTGAGTGGTGCAGGAGGCATTATTTGAAACAATCTTGGTGAACTTCATCTTGGTTATAGCATAACACTAGGTAATGGCACAAATACTTCTGCTGAAATGTTTGTTTTACTTCATGGTTTAATGCATTGCAAAAGACAAGGCTGGCTTCCTCTCATTATTGAGGTGGATGCTGAACTTCTGTTAAGCTGATATAGGTGCAAGCATACGTGTTCTGCAAAGTATAGTGCAACTTGGAAGCTTATTACTTAGCTCGGAAGGGAGCTACATATTATCATGACACACACTTATAGAGAAGGCAATTGAACAGCTGATGGACTATCAAAACTTGGTAGTTTTCAATATTCACAACTATTTTGGAATGCGTCTATGCTTCCAAGGCAGATTTGGGCAACGTACTTCTTGGATAAAATAGGGATAGCTGCTATTAGCCACTAAACTAGTGGCCAGGCTTTATTTCCTCCACATGTATTATTGCTTTGCTAAATAAATAAAATAAAAATAAAAATAAAAATATGTATCAGATATGATAGATACTAACTGTGGAAAAAAATATGGAATCTGATTTACAGCTTCTTTAAAATGGATGAACCAATTGAAAATGATGAAAAAGATATATACGATGACCTCAAAGATGTAATGCCCTCGATGATTGATGTAAGGACCTGTATATAACAGTTGGGTGGTAATTATAGGGTAGGGTCGTGTAGTGCCGACATTGCTAGCGTAAAACAGTTTAGGCTATCACCTAGGGATATGGATCACGATCACGATCCCCAGGCTAGTGATCGAGAAGGTAGTGGGGTTGGGGAAGAAGATGTGGAGGAGGGTGAAGAGGCATATTCAGGAGAAGGTCCAGAAACCAAAGAAATATTAAGTTTTAAGAAGTATGGTATTCCTGGGGATATAAGGTTAGAGGAGTATCAGTATGAAATGATTGACCAGGAAATACTTTTGAATGGTATTCTGGTACATTGGGAACAAATTAATAAGGGGTTGAAACTTCCCCTTGCAGCTGACCAAAAAAAGTTAATAAGCTTTTTGATATGGCACCTTGTCAGTTCAATCTGAATGTATATGATTTGTTTAGGGTATGCGGGGCAATAAATGGTCGACTTAAGGCCAGGGGGGAGGAGTTGATAACAATCAATGATTTATGTGTGTACTACATGCTCAAGACGAACCCGCAAAAGTTAGGTTGCCGGTACTTGGCGAGGTTGCTCAAAAGACCGTTATTTTATGATATGGTATCAACTGGGGGCGATACACTGATTAACGCTTACTTGTCTCCAGGAATTATGAGATCAATAAGAAAGACCCCAGGGAGCCCCTAAAGAGAAATACATTTCACTTAGGTTTGTGGTTATGTAATTTTAATTATCGATGTTCGAAGTGTGGAATTTGATGTTAATTATTTCTAACTGTTTTTGTGGGTTTGCAGCTTTGAAAGAGGCCAACAGGAAGTCAAAAGTGAAGGAAGAGCTGTATAAGATCAGGAAAAATTTCTTTGGTAGGATTGATAATCTGGTCATCGACCAAGATCGTGTGAGTACCTTATTTCAAGAGGCTAGTTTAAAGAGGTCAAGGGCTAAAGGTATTGAAGTATCTGTTATCGACGAAAAAATGTCGGCAAAGAGCAAGAGGGTTGCAGAGGCTAGTTTGCCACTGGACAATCCTTCCTTGGCCGGGTATAATACTGATACAGAGATAGAAGCCATGTTTGGTGAATCTCTGGGAAAGAACAAGAAGAAAAGAGTGGCAAGCTCTGCTGCTCCCCCACTGTTTCATCACAAGAGAGCTACTTGACAATCGACAACGGAGGAGGTGGATGGTACCGTCAAACTAGTTGTTGTGGTGGATGGGCATCCTCCACGGGGTGCAGGGAGTGTGCTCCCAAAGAAGAGAGGTAGTGGTGAGACGTTAAAGATGAAATACTTTGAAGAGTTGGATACCGAAGTTCAGAAGACCATGGACTCGTACACGTCTGGGACAGACAAGCTAAAGAAGTAGCTGGAGGATTGTTTGGTCGACATTGAGAGTTTAAATACGTTTCTCAGCGAGGGTCAGTGAAACATGTCAAAGGTGAGAAATTTTACTGCTTTGCTTCGCTTGAAAAAATTGGTAGGTCACTTAAATACTCAATATATTGACTTTGTTGTAGATCAAGAAGTTGGTGACTGTCGCCATAGACCGTATTATTGGTAGTGGTGATCTGGCAAATCATCTTGTGGCGTATAAAAATATAGAGAAGGATTTGATCGAGGAGAAAGAAGGGTAGAATGCAACGCTGAATACTTACAAGCTGGAGGCAAAAAATGTGAGGGATGCTGCGCTTTGTGAAGCAAAGAAAGTGTCGGGGAAAGAAAAAATGGAGCTTTTGGCGCTGCAAAAAGCAAACTTCTAGAAAGATGTAAGGGAACAGGTTTTTGAAGTGCGGAGGGTGATGGAGCTAGAGCAGGGCAGTCTTCTCGATGAGGTTAGGGATCAGATGAATGCAGAAAAGTTAGAAAAATGTAGAGAAGTGAGGGCCCATTTTGCTTGACAGTATAAGAAGCTGGAGGTGAGGAAACATTCTTCAAGGGGTTGGTGAAATCTGGGAGGGTTGTCTTTGATGATTTAAGTTAAGAAGAAGAAGCGTCTGAGACTCCCGAAATTTGTGATGGGACGGAAGTCAATGATAATGTGATGATGGTAGATAAGACCGTGAGCCCTGTGGAGTTAGCAGATGTGGAGGTACCCGAAGGTGCTCCGAATGTGAATGAAGTAAAATCTTCTTCTGTAGTATAAAACATTTGTGTAAGCTGTACTATTTTGGAAAAAGTATGTAAAAATGGTCGATGAGACCAAAACAATTGAATCTTGTAGTATCCGATGAATATTTGTTTTTTGGAAAAAATTTATTTGTGAAAATTTGCTACATGTGTTTTGTAAATAATGCTAAGTAGTAGATTTGACAAAGTAATATTATCGAATGTGACTATGTGACTGTAGATTGCAGTAGATAAGTAAGGAACGCTTGTTTGCGTGATATATGAAAGATGGCCATGAAATGGCAAGTAATGAGAATGAGTGTTAGGTGTATAACCTTAGAGGGGTATCTGGATTTAGAATTGAGAAGAACAAGAGCTTTAATAGAGGTTGTTCGATAAGTTAGGAACACGAAGTAGAATATCCTGTAGTGGGATAGTGTTCGCATAAAATTGAATGATAGTCTAGATGCGTACTTGTCAAGTATTGATCGAGACAGAATAAAAATAGTAAGTATTTTATTTGTATGATGCATACTTGTTAAGTATGGATCGAGATCAAATCAAAATAGTAAGGATTTTGTTTGTCTGATGCATACTTGCCAAGTATGGATAGAGATCAAATCTAAATAGTAAGGATATTGTTTGTATAATGTATACTTGTCAAGTATGGTTCGAGATCAAATCAAAATAGTAAGGATTTTGTTTGTCTGATGCATACTTGTAAAGTATGGATCAAGATTAAATCAAAATAGTAAGGATATTGTTTGTCTGATGCATACTTGTCAAGTATGGATCGAGATCAAATCAAAATAGTAAAGATATTGTTTGTCTGATGCATATTTGTCAAGTATGGATCGAGATCAAATCAAAATAGTAAGGATATTGTTTGTCTGATGCATACTTGTCAAGTATGGATAGAGATTAAATCAAAATAGTAAGGATATTATTTGTCTGATGCATACTTATCAAGTATGGATAGTGATTGGCCATCAACTGGAGTACTCATGATAGGAGGACGCCCCAAGTATTGTTTAAGATTTTGGAAGGCTAACTCACAGTCAGGAGTCTAAATGATTTCTTTGTGCTGTTTGTTTGAAAGAGGAGTGAGATTGCCATGGAGAAAGAGGTAAAAAAGTTTGCATCGAGCAAATAACTTTGAGATGAATCTGTAAAGAGAGGCGATCTTGCCTGTAAATTTTTGGACATCTTTCTTTGTTTGTGGAGATGACATCGAGATGAGCGCTTGGATTTGCGCTAGATCAATTTCAATCCCTCTCTTACTGACCAGATGCCCCAAAAATTTACCGGATGCGATTCCAAATTGGCATTTCTCTGGGTTGAGTTTCATCTGGTATTTGCGAATGATATCGAAGATGGTTTGGAGGTTGCTGGAGTGATCTTCTCGCTTTAAACTTTTATTGATCATATCATCGATGTAGACTTCCATAATTGTGCCGAGATGATCTTTGAACATTTGTGTCACAAGTCTTTGGTAAGTAGCTCCTGCATTCTTTAAACTAAAAGGCATTACTGTGTAATAGTAGAGACCTCTTTTCGTAATGAAGGTTGTTTTTTCCTGATCTTCTTCGGCGAATGGAACTTGGCTGTAGCCGGAGGCTGCATCCATCATAGAAAAAAGTTCGTGTCTTACGACAGAGTCGAAAAGTTGTGGAATGAGTGGTAGCGGAAAACTGTCATTGGGTGTGAACTTGTTGGGTTCTGTGAAGTCAACAAAAACCCTGATCTTTCCATTTTGCTTTGGTGTCGCTACGATATTAGAAACCCACCTCGGATACTTAGCTCCTTGAATAAATCCTACCCGAAGGAGTTTATCAATCTCTTCATTTATGAATAATAGATTTAATATCTAGAAGGACGTTAAGTCGGTGGCATGCGATTGATGGGTCGATGCCAGGCATTTTTTGGAAAGTCCAGGCAAAGATATCGATATTTTTCTTAAGTAGTTGGATAATGGCTTCTTTTTTGTTAGTTGATAGCTTGGAGCCGATGAAGGTTATACATCCTGGACTATTGAGTTCAACAGATTCGACCATTTCGGTATCATGTTGCTCGAATATGGGTGATTCCTCTTGCTGTAGTTACTATGCCTTGAGAAGTATTATTGTATAAGGGTTGGTTGTGGTATTTTTGCACATATGTGTAACTGCTTGGCTGCCTTTAATTTCATAGATTCCATGATTTGTTGGAAAATGCAATGCTAGATGATAAGTAAAAGGTACTACTTTGATTGAATGTAACCAACTGCGTCCCAAAATTCCTAAATATTTGGACTCAGCATCGATGACAAGGAATTTTACGAATGTAGTTTCTGATCCTGCCTGAACTGGCAGAGTTATTTTTCCTGTGGCTGATTCTTTCAAACTATTAAAGCTGGAAATTGTTGTTGTTGAAGCTTTTATAGAATCTGTGAGGCCTAGGACTTCAATTGCTCTTCTGAACAATACATCTATTGCGCTTCTGGTATCGACGAGAAGCATATGTAGGTAGTCCTATCCCACTTTGAGCATAATGATGAGAGGGTCATCTTGAGAGTATCTCACGTGGCTGGTGTCATAATCCTCGAAGGTAATATGGTAAGGACATTTCGATTTGCTTGAGCTTGGGAGAGGTCTTACTGCTTTATTCGGGGAGGTCATTTTACAATAGGATATAATCTAATTATTTTTATTTTTCATCTTCCCTTTCTCATTCTCGATCATATACAGGTGGCAAATTTGCCCTTGGATCTGATTTTGTTCTACTTCTTTGTTTTTTGCTTCATTTTCAAGAAACTTTTGGATGTCGATGACATAATTATGAAGTCTTCCAGCTAATAGGATACGATGAAAGATTTGTATGAAGGAGTAGTAATTGTCAGTTTTGTGACTATGTACATTGTGATACTGACATAGAGGTCTGTTGGGGAGATCCGGAATGGTTTGTGGTACGCAATAACACTCATCTCCCTTTATCGTGGGTAAGATAGCGGAGAGAGTTACTATCATTGGCGGAAGAACTGGGACTGATCTATCGGATTTGCCGTCCCTTCTTCTATTGTTGTCGGTGTTTCTGACGTGTTGCTTGGGTGCTTCAGTAGTTACCACTCGTTGGGATGGGGTAGAAGATGTTTCTCGAGAATGGATGGCAGATGAGCTCTTCATCTTAACTTTCTTTAACCGTTCTAATTCGATGTAATTGTTAATTACATAAATCATTTCCGTGACTGTTCTTGGCTTGTGTAGAGTAAGCTCTTCTCGAACTTTAGAATCGAGGTGCAGGGCAGCGGTGAATGCTAGAACGATGATCTTGGGATCTGAGTTCCCAATTTTCCTTGCTTTCTGTAAGAAACATTTGTAAAAAATTTCCAATGTCTCTTTGGCACCCTGCTCAAGGAAGAGTAAGGAATCTACAGTGATCTCCCACTCTTTAGCATGAGCATAATTTGTTTCAAAAAGATGCTACAATTGGCTGAACGTGGTGATGGAGGCCTCTTGGATGGTATGGAACCACCGGAGCGGTTCTTCCTTTAGGCTCATGTTGAATAGCCTATACAGTATGTGGTCGAGTTTGAAATATAACCCAATTGCGGCTTTGAAGTGTCGGATTGGGTAAGTGGGCCACTCAGACCTACATATTGTATAAACTTTGGCATATGGAAATTTTATGGGATGGCCATAACTTTGAGATTAGGGGAGATGGATTTGTCTCAATTCTGTCAAGCACGATTTTCGGCCTGGGATCTCAGAGTTTATGGCCTAGATCCTGTTATTGAGGTCTTCCAAGGTGATGAACTATTGCGGGGGAAATGGTAAGGCTGTGACCTGAGGAACAAAATCTCCCTGTCCTTCTGGTCCCAATCGATCCCTAATTGGTCTTTTCTCGGGTGGAGGAGTCTGATGACACGTGCGTCAACTTCCTTGAGTTGTCGATGATGCCAAACCAAAATATCAAGAATCCCTATTTGGATTCCTAGATCTGGATCAATAAATTCGTAGATTATCTTCTCATGGTTGATCATCGCGTTGAAATGTTATTTATCTATGCTCACTTCGGGCGAGGGGAGGGGACGTCTGGTGGCCATTGAATCGATCTTGTGTTCTTCTTAATATTTCCATCTCTTTCTGATGTGTTTGACTATGTTGTTCTAAGGCTTTCCTTCGTTCGTCCTTTTCCGTCTGAAGAGTTTAAGCGTGGATACGGTGATCTTCCAGTCTTTTGGCTTTTTCTATAGCTGTTTGTTTATGAAGCTCGAGTACCGCACCGTACAGGTTGACCGTTCCTGTTATGGGATTAATTTCTTGGTCTCTTACGGTGCTGGAATGGCTTCTCAGGTTCATGTTTGTCATCAGATGGTTCTTAGATCAGTGGTGGTAAAAAAAAGTGTAGTAATTCTCACAGACAGTGTCAATTGTAGTGGTGAGTTTTCTGGAAGGAGAATCTTCACCAATACTTATTTGTAAGAAGAATACAGTAAAGACTAGATAAACAAGATTTTACATGGAAAACTCAGTAAAAGCTGAGAAAAACCACGACCTCGAGGAGGATTTTGATGTAAAATCTAGTAAGATGCTAGTTATTACAAGTTTTTGGAGTAATAGTAGGGTTAAGGAATAATGGATGATAGAGCTGCGTATTCTTGGATCCTGAATCCTTTATTCTCTACCTATATTTATAGTAGATACATGCAGTTTACAAAATAAAATAAAAAATAGTCTCCTATTCCGGGGTAAGTGGGCGAACTTCACGGAACTCTAACAACTCTTTCCTTGACCAGGCACAATGGCTAATTTTAGTAGGTTAAGGACTAAGGGTATCTTCTCAAATGTTATCTGCCTTCGATCATGTATGGTGTCTTCGACTACGCTTTGCTGGCTTACTCTTCTCGAATTTGGGGAATATGCTACTACAAGGACCTCAAGGAGTGACCATCATAGCCATTTCTAGAAATTTTTAGCATGAACCACAAACTTCAATTTACATGGGAAAAAGCTCTGTCTTATATCAGCAGAGGTCTCCGGCCTTCCAAGCGTCAAGAGGAGGAGCAACGACCTTAACTCTGAATTCTAGCACGTGAACGCTTAAGCGAGGTCACCAGTACTCATAATCTTTGACCAGCTCGCCAAGTCACACAAGCAACACGTTAGTACGTCATACAAGAACACATGGATCAATCTATCATGGAGTTGATTGAAGCTCAAGAACTAGGTAGTGAGGGCAATTTCACCAAGTTGCAAGGTAATCCAATTGCCAAAGAATTATTTGATATGGAAGTACCGACAGGTTTCCATACTCCGAAGATACGTAAAGACAAGGGAACCAATCCGAAGGAACACATTCAACAGTTTTGTAATTCACTGGGATTGTACTCAAATCTTAACCATATTCTATGTCGTCTGTTCATAACAAGTCTACATGGAGAACCACTACGGTGGTTCCATTCTCTACTTAAAGATTCCATCCTCACATTCTACCAACTATAGAAGAATTTTATCAAGACTTATTCTCACAATAAAGACAAAAAAGATAATTTAAATTCTCTTATTAGTCTCAAACAGTCACAAGGAGAGAAGTTTGAGGTCTTTGCAAAGAAGTTTTTGAAGCTCGCATAAAAAGTAGATAATCTCGATCAGAAAATAGTCATTACTGCTTTTAAAAATGTGATGTAACTCAATTGCAAAGCGAAGGAGCATCTCCTCTTAAACAAACCCAGGACCTTGGAGGATATGATCACCAAGGTGGGTATGTCGACTTGGAAAGGATGAAGACCGAAAGGCATAAATTTACTAAATCTGTCCTAACTACTAAAGGTTAAAGTACAAAATACAACAATGTACCAAAGGAGGACCAGGGTGATCAAAAGCATTCCAAGGCAAACACTGGAAAACCTCGGAATGGCAATTTACTTCCCAAACCGGTCCTCCCCAAAATAAATGTTTGAATCTCCTCAATTTTTTCTGTTCTAGCGAAAGATAAGTTCAACCGTACATCTCAACCGCTAGAACCAATTGACGGCAGACCATACTGCATGCATCACAAGGTAAATCATTGATGGGCATGTAAAATGACCACCTTTTCCCTATGAATTAATGTTTATTATCCTTAATTTTATTATTAAACATGACTTATAAAACAATTTTTGCATTTTAGGTCACATGGAGCCCATTTACCAAATATGTGCAAATAATGGGATGTATAGCTCAAAAGATGAACTGCTGGGGAAGGATGTAGAGTTGTCAAGCACAAGGGTCCCACATGGGGAGGATACATTTTAGAAGATAATTCTTGGAGGTTACATTTTAGAAGATAACTCTTGGAGGTTACATTTTTATGTACATTCATGACATAGGTTACAATTTCATATTAAATGCAAGAAACCTCTCCTTCATCTATAAAAGGAGAGGTGGTGAGCTCATAAGATCATCGAATTTGGAGAGAATCATTCTTGTAGAGTGTAAGAAAGCATTATTGGAGTAACTTGGTGTAAGTCTTGTAAGCATTTGGTGCATTTCATTTTGTAAGTCAATAAAATTCATATTTTTGTTCTTTGTTTATGTTCATTTCATTGTCATATTATTTAGATTTTATAGTTGTTATATTAATGGCCGGCTAAGTCCTCACTAGGGGTAAGGATGGATCCGCCATAAGCGTATGATGTCATGGAGTAGAGTATATTTTTCTCTAACCCAATATGAACATATTTACAAATCCCAAAACTATATTGTTAGAAACATTCATTATCATCTTATGATCTCTTTAAGTAGAGATATAGGAAGAGTTTTGTGATTCTCAAATGACATAGTAAACTTGTATTAATATTGTGTTTTCCTAAGGTATGATCCTAATTAACATTTCATAGTTAGCATTGCTTTTATGGAATGTGTTTTTAGCACATACTTAGTTCATATGATATATTCTACTTGAGTTATAATTAATCATGGGATTACATCGAAAAAAAGTCAAAGTTTGTTATTTTAATTAAGTGGATAAATTAATGTACGAAACAATGTTGATATTGTATGTAAATGGTGGTGAAATCTGAAGCCCCTAGACCTTTATTTTTGATTAAATCCATATCATTGATTTTTGCGGTTTTACAACCTTAGATTACTAAAACATAAGACCAAAACTAATTTGTAGTCCCGTTCGGAAGTGAACGACACTCGATTTTTGCCCATACTAAGCACCGAAGTTTGACCGTTATCAATCATCATGAAACTGACAACTGATACGCTTTACAGTGGTTGCTGGAATATATTTTCAAAGATGGGTGAATGCATGAGTATATTGTTGATCTAGAATCATACAAAAATAGTAACTACAAGATGCAGGTCGAAGTAGTCTAGGTCGAAGATTAAGCTGAGGAGAAGCACTTGTACCATATGTACTACAACAACATGATCGAGATCCATCAGATTAACAACTCTTCCAGATTAAAGCGACCTGAATCGGGCAATCTCCGACTTGGGATTTCATTCGAGGATTGCGATATAAGTCATATCAAGTTTTCTCATCATGACACACTGGTTATCATGCTAAAGATAAAGAAATTTATCATGCATGCAATGATGATTGATACTGGCAACGATATTAAAATTCTCTTTTAGAACACGATCAAATAGATGGGATTGGCCGATCAAGTTATTCTAAGCAACATCAATATCAATGGCTTTAATAGCTCCAAGGAAGAATGCGTAGGCAAGATAATCTTACCTATCATCGCTATACCAGCAATAATCGATGCCCTATTTTATATCATCAACGCTAAATCTTGTTATTTAGGGATTATGGGCCGTTATTGGATCCACAACATGGAAGCAATCGCTTCCACATATCATTAAGCACTTCGTTTCAAACACAATGGTGGCATCTACAAAATCAAAGGCAGTCAAAACCTCTTCCGAGCTTGCAAAAATACCATTTCTGCCATTCTCGACACATCTGATCAATACACTGAAAAGCAATTACATAAAGCTAGTCACATCGATGACCAACCTTTAACAGAAGAACCTACAAAGTTCATAGACATTGATGGACCTAGCAGAGGTACTTATATTGGTACCAAGCTAGTCCAACATGACAAAGAAGTTCTCGTTCACTTCTTTTGAATAAATCGAGACATCTTCGCTTGGACTTTTGAAGAAATGCCCAAAGTCGATCCATCCAAGGCATGTCATAGATTGAGCATCAATAACAACGTCAGGGTAATCAAACATAAATAGAGAAATTTTTTACCTCATCTTTGAGATGAGGTCAACATTAAGATCGATAAGTTGATTAAAGTGGTATTCATTCGAGATGCCATGTACCCAGATTGTATCTCCAACATTGTCGCTGTTCCAAAAAAGAATGGGAAAGATCAAGTTTATGTTGATTTTACCAATCTAAACAAATACACTCCGAAGGATAGTTTCCCTCTTCCAATCATTCATCAAATTCTTGATTCTACAGGTCACGAGCTCTTATCTATGATGGATGTTGCTTCTGAATATAATCAGATACCTCTCTTGGAAGTCAATTAGGAAAAGACCACTTTCATCACTGAAAGGGGACTTTACTGTTATAAAGTCATGCCTTTCGGACTGAAACTCACAGGCAAGATTACTTCTATCAATTGATTCATCTTTAAGTATTCAGATCAATGCCGGTGGCTGCTCTTACTACTCCGAGAGAGTACCAAACAAAGAAAAGTTCAACGTAATGAAAAGACTCAGTGGACAACAGAATGTAAGGCAGCTTTTTAGGAACTCAAAACCTATCTGAGGAAGTCAACCATCATGAGCACCCTGGTAGACAATGAGGAACTGATCATCTACCTAGCAGTTATAGACAATTCTGCCAGGTTGGTTCTCATTCGACTTGAGGAGCTAGTCTATTTCATCAACAAAACTCTCACTCCAGCAGAAACGAGGTATTCTAAAATTGAGTAACTCCTTCTAACTCTTGTTTATACTTCACAGATACTCAAGTATAACTTCCAAGCTCATTCAGTCAAAGTCATGAAGAGCTACCCATTCTAGGAAGTTTTGTCAAAGATAGAAAAATTATGAAGAGTTCAACAATGGTCAGTCAGTTTGGGGGAAATTGATATCAAGTTTGAACAATGCCATTCAGAAAAGGTCAGGCCATTACCAATTTTCTCACATTTTCTTGTGGAAGATCACGATTGGGAGAAGCACGATCCTGACCTTATAAAAGAAATTACAAAAGATCCACCCGCTAGGCCATTTGATGAACGAGCTGAATGGATTACAAGGAAGGGTGGAGACTTCTTACAAATGGTTCAGCAGGACCCACAGGGTCAGTAATTGGAATCGTACTAATTACCCCTTCCAGCGATTGAATCGAGAAATCAATTTGCTTAGATTTTAAAGCTTCCATCAATGTCACAGAGTACGAAGCTTTAATTCATGGACTCGACTTAGCACTCGAGCTTGGTGTCCCCAAGCTATCAGTCTATACAGATTCTTTACTCATCGTCAACCATTACTCAGAACAGTATTAAAAAATGGCAAGCTGATTGAATATGCAACCCTCATTGCCGATAGGATGAGAAGATTCACGAAAGCAACTCTCGACTATTTACCTCAAGGCGAGAACAAATATGTCGATTCCTTAGCTTATTTGGTCGGGGTTCTGGGTACAGAAGCACCATATCAATAGATTGAACTGGTATCCACCCCCAACATTGATCTTCATTCTATATGCACGATCAACACTAGGGGCGATGAAGAGGAAGGTGACGATTGGCAGATGTTTTTTATTGCCTACCTCTGCCTGAAGAACAAATGCGACAGGCCTCTTCCAAAAAATCCTAAAAAGCACTGACTATTGATCGTAAACTCGAAGCATTATACGGTTTGGAATGATTGTCTATATTACCGCTCAGTGACAGGGCCTTATCCCAAGTGCCTCTTGAAGAAGAAAGTTGGTGGAATGCTCAAATAATTACATGAAGGAACTTGTGGCTCCCACGTCGTAGGTCGATCACTTGCAAGCAAAATAATTATGCAAGGAGTATTCTGGCCAGAAATGCACAAATAAGCAGAAGAGTACTCACGCAAATATGACAAATGTCAATGACATGGACACATGATCAGAGCCCCTGCACTCAAACTACATGCAAGTAAGGTATTTTGGCCCTTCATGTGGTACGAGCTTGATGGTGTGGGAGAATTTCCTAATACGCCAGGTAACCAACGTTTCTTACTTGTAGCAGTAGATTACTTTATGAAATGGGTGGAAGTAGTTCCTCTTTGTCAAACTAGGAAAGAAGAGATCATCTCTTTTAGCTGGGAACACATTATCACAAGGTTTGGATGCCCCCACCTAATTTGGATCGATAACAGGTCGTAGTTCGCTGGAGAAAAGGTCCTGAACTTCATCAATAAACATAATATCATTCATTTCTCATCTAATCCATACTACCCGCAAGGCAATGGACAGGCCAAAATTTCCAACAAAACCATAGTGAATGGACTCAAGAAATGGCTTCAATCACAGAAGAAAGGAAATTAGATACGGTAGCCTCCTCACGTCTTATGGGCATACCGTACTACACCAAGACAATCAACTGGCTATTCACCCATCCTCCTGGCTTATGGTACATAAGTCATCATTCCAGCAGAGTACCACCATCCTATCCGTGATCATGAGCTAACAGACGACGAAAATGAGTTTGAATTGGCCTAAAATATGAAATGGATTGATGAAACTAAGGAACGCGTTATTGCCAACCTAGGTTGACATCGCCACATGCTGGCCAGCTTGTACAACAGTAGAGTCTGAAGCTGTGAGTTCCAAATCGATGATCTTGTCCTCAGAGAAATTCCACATAACAGAAAAGAAGCACATGCTGGAAAGCTCGCAGAAAATTGGGATGGTCTTTTCCTCATCATTGGGCGCACTGGCCTTGGATCATACTATCTCATGACAAAGCAAGGAATCCGAATCCCAAATCCCAGGAATACTAGGCGATTGAAATAATATTATCGCTAAATACCTAGTTTCTCCATTACCGATTACTCTATTCTCGTTCTTTACATTCCAAATATGAGATTTCAATCTCCAACAGTGTACATTCTATTCTATTCAATAAAATCATCCAAGTTTTTTCTTACATTACTCTCTACTCACGTAGAATCTACTAAATCTCATAGATTAAAGCAAATGTAATACTAGTTTATAATCGACCATCTATACACAGATTAAAGCGAAGGTAATACTAGCTTTCAATCAAACATCTATACAGAAACAAATTAAAGAAAATGTCATACTATCTTTCAATCACCCATCTATACATATATCAGCGATTAAAACAAAGGTAATACTAGTATTCAATCAATATTCTCTATCAGACAAAGATAAAGTAAAGGTAAAACTAGCTTTCATCACTCTACATGTCTACCACTACAAAAGCTACAGGTCACTTCTACAGATTTTTTATTTATGGGAGCTCGGCTGAGCTTTCCCATATATAGGAGGTTGTACAACCATAAAATTTGGAGCTGGAGTAGTTACAACATTCTTGCCTTGCTCTACTAATTCGGCAGGTTGGGAACCTAGCTTTGTTTCCATGTCGGTCAAGCAATTTCCTCGATCTATTTCAGCATTACAGATACAGCTTCAGAATGCCACACAGTCATGAAAGGTATCCCTTTCGAGTTCAAGCCTCTTTACTTCTTCCACAAAATAAGTAATGACAGCCATTAACTCCCTCGAGTGTACCTCTTCCAGGCCAATCTTCTTTCGATTAAGCATGACTACCTCGGCGAACCGTTTTCTTAGTCTTTGATGACATTGTTCCAGGTCCTTATGTAAAGTGTGGTCCTGCTCTGCTCATTTCCCTAAGAGTGTTATCACCTCAGTTTGCTTTATCCAGCTTAGATTTATTAATCGTCCTCAGCCCTTCCAATTGATTGCGAAGCACCACCAACTCCCATTCAGTTGTATCACTTCCCTTAACGCGAGTTTACTCAACAGCTCATCTTTCCGCTTGATTACCCCTTTAACTCTTGCTATTAACGAAGATCATCATCTAACTCATCATTAATCTCTCTTAAACGTTTGCTTCCTTTCCTTACATGTGTTTGAACAGGAATAAGATCAGCCTTCAACTCTTTAATTCAAACAGATGGGTTATCCATACTACCCTTAATAGTCGAGACGTCAGCATCATTATTTCTCTTCCTTGACCGTTCTCCAACCTCGGCCTTCTTGGCACGCAAATGGGCCATGGAATTCAACCTTGCAACCCTCTTATTCAGGTCATCACATCGTTTTTAGGTCATCTGAAGATCATTACCTTTAACAAGCATGACCTCACTCAACTGCTCGACTAAACTTTCATAAGCAGCTAGATCATCTCGAGCCTTCACAAGTTTGTTTTCCTTTTGGGCCAATCGACCCTTTAAACTAGACATATTTTCTCAGAACTCATTTTTTGTTACCTTTAACGAATTAATACGGTATTACGCGGCGTCTGCTTCTTTACCTTTCACCATCGACAAGTCAACCCTACTTTTGAGTTTCGCTTGTTCAGTTTACGCATCTTCGAGCTCCCTTTGCAATTTTTCTAATTCGACGTCTTTACTTTCAATCTTCCAGGTCAGATTGTCCACAGTCTTCGTTTCTTTGGCAAACTGGATCTTTACTTTGACATATTGATCCTCCCTATCTTCATATGCCTCATTCATCCTATTAAATTCAGCCCGAAGCTCATGATTGTATTGAAGCGTCTATTGTTTGCTTAAACGAACAGTCTCTAACTCGACCTGCATCATCAAGCTCGATTTAACAATACTTCACGGATACAATCAATACATAATATAGATAACTTTATAGATTTCTAACCAATTTCTGTTTCTAACATCCCCACAAGCTGAGATTTTACTTTGCCCTCAAGTTAAAGGGTAATCTCACACTAATGGCAATAACATCTACATCATATTTCAAGGTACACATTTTTTATGCTCTAATTTTTTAACACTCTGAAATAGTCTGGACATACTTGGTTATTATTGTTCATTATGATCTATATACGACTTCTAACTTTACTTTGTAGCTGTAAAGTAATGAAGCATACAAGTCATATATTTCTAGCTCTTTTCGAACCTGTAGCTCCGCTTGTGAAGTTAAAAGAGTTGCTAAGGCATTTTTCTCCTTAGCGAGCTTTTTCCCTAAGTCCTCAATTCTGAGGCACATATCTTTAAGTTCCTACAAATCAATGTTTATAAACATCCCTTAACCTATCTCAAATTTATCCTAGAAATCAATGTACCATACACATCCAGTTTTTAACCCACAAAAAAAATAGACAAACTCCAAGCAGTTTTACTCTACCTGTTTATTCTCTCCCTCACGGTTCTCTTGGTTAGTTCTGGCAGAGACCACATCCAACTCTGTTACCATACCTAGGAGAGAACCATCATCAACCTGTAGCTCCTCTTTTGTTTCGGCCTCTTCAACATAGCGTCCTACAATAATGGCTTCGAGGTCAGCAACAAAATACCCCATTTTGAGAAGTCGGTGCCCAAGGCTGTCCTGAATAGCTGCAACTGTATCAACATTCCTCTGCGCCTCGTCTATGAGCTCGTGTATCATCACCCGATGCGAGTCCTTCATGAAAATAAAACGTTCCCTCTATAATGCCAAATCGGACTCGAGTTGAGCCACCCATTTCTCGAGCTCGGCTCTCCCGCCCTCAAGCTCAACCCTTCCATTTTCGAGCCTAAGACAGATACCCTACACATGCGAGCAGCCTACAATAGAAATAGACATATTTTTAGCTCAAAAACAAATACTAGTTCAAATATTACAACGACATCAACTTATCTTGCTCAACTCCAACTGTGTGGAGGCATTTAGCTCCTTAGCACCTCCTTGAGCTGCCAGCCTCAGCCTATTCTCCACGGCCAGTAGCTCGTCCTCCCTAATAGGTTGGTTCTTTTCAGCCTTTGCCCCACTCCCAGCAGCAGGCGAGTCCACCTTCCTCTTCTTCGCATTCATCTTGACCTCACCACTCATCGTGGTCCCCGAGGCCGAGCCACCCTTCACTGTTTTACTCTTTGGGTGCCTTTGAGCTAGATTTTTTAAAGTAGTACTACCAGAACAAGCCGTAAGCGACATTGGAACTGCCTTCGGTAATACCGAATGCTCTTCCCCGTCTGCTGCTATTTTCTTTCCAACTCCAGTGCCTATCATTTGTCTCTTGGCTTAAATTTTTTATACTTTCTCTGACCTGCTATTCGTTCTTTTGTATCTTCTGATGCCGAGATCTTTCAGAACAATCTCGAGCACAACATATTCTCGAGCTGCAGTATCTATCAACAATTCTCTTCTCGATACTTTAAATCGAGGACCTGCAACATAATACAACAAATTATTAAGCAAGCACAGAACGTCCCAACAACTATAATAGTTCGATATCATACACTATTATTTACTTTTCTTCAGAGTTTTATATACAAGTTTCATGGGTTCCTCGTCCTTTCTTTGAAGACAATCACCTTTAACTATATCATATTATCATTCCAGACTCGACCTGCTAAATTTAGATCGAAGAACAGAGGTCTCGACAAACTAGATGAGAATTGCGCTCCTTCTGATACTGTATAATATTTCACAGTATAATACTGTAAAACATCTACAGGAGTTATTCTTCTTTCCACCTCATTCTCCTCCTACAGTCTATTCAGATTATCACAAACGTTTATCACCTCCCACGTATTTCCATTCAGTTGGGCATGACAAACCTCTATGGTATTCAAAATACCTTTAGCAAGATTGCTAGGAGCCAACATTAGTCTTTATTCCAACTGAGAAAGATAGTACATAAATCCCTTATCCAGGTCGCTTTGAACATTCCCTTCAAAGTACTCGAAAAAGATTGATTCCTCCATTTTCTTCTCCGATTTCTCATGTTCTAAGTCTGGCAACAAGAAGAAAAATTCTTCCCCACTTGCTACAGTACATCCCCTAGACGACCTCCAAGCATGTTCTATAACATTACCCCATTTCTTACTTAAACTTCTTTTGATTTTACATAATTATTTGAATACATCAGACTTTGGAGGATAGGATAACAAATTACCAAGGAAATCTGGGAATTGTACAAATTGTACTTCATCATACCCCTCAAAATCTACATCTATAGCTTCTAGATTTTTAGACTCGCCCATACGACCAGAGGTCGACGTCTCCATGCCAAGTGAAACCTCCATATCAAATATAGGCTTGAGTATGGGGCTTATTTCTAAAGCAGAGTCTCCTCATGCCTCAACCTACATATAGGTCCAGGTATTCAATTAATTTTCTCAATCATTATCTTTTTACTATACTTTGACACATACACATTTATCAAACACATACACATCTATCATACATATACATACATCATATACATATGTTGGGACCAATCCCAAGATCTAACCCAATTCAACTTATTTCCAGTTTGAAAAAACTTCATATCAGACTCACGCATTCCACATGTGACTTAAACAGTCAGCATTGACATCTACGCCACAAACTGATGAAGAATGTGGGTCAAGCTCAATAGAAAAACATGAAAAAGTCAAAGGCACCTGCCTCTCATGAACTTAAACGTTACTCAGTCAACCGCCAATTATCACATTATTTGGAGAACGCGCTTCAGCACGATAAAGAACTGCGGAGAGGGCCTATATAAAGAAAAAGTTCCAGAATAGACAAGGATTAAAAAAATTATGAAAAATCACTAAGGAAACTATATTTTATTGATTCTCAAAACATCAAACTTCTTATTTACAAGATCTAGTATTTATAGTTCGAGAGATCACTTGTAATAAGATATCTATTTCAAGCAATAAAAGTTATTATTACAAAAATCCTCAACTCGAGGTCATGGTTTTTACCTATTCAGAGGTTTTCCACGCTAAATCACCTGTGTCATTTCTTATTTCACATTAGTTTTTATCACATGAACATTGGTGTAAGAGTTAATTCTGAGCCATTTCGAGCTTACAAATTATTCCATTACATTTGGCACCGTCTATAGGAAAGAAGACATGTCTATGATATCCTAAGGCATACATTCATACTACTGCAAATTTCAATAATGGTCGAATCTCCACTCTGAAACAGAGAAGCGCAATGAGCTCGAACGACAGTTAACTCTTGACTGAGAGCTCCGTGAGAATGAGCTCGAAGCCAAACAACAACTTATTTGACAGTGTTCAAATGACATGAAGACCAGATGACAACCATGCAAACTGTATTACAAGCTCTATAAGGTACTCAACAGGCTCCTCTAACAAGGGATCGCGATCAATAGCCAGAAACTTGCGCAGGAAAGGTTGGGACCTTATGGAGCCGCCAATAAAGCTATTTCCAAAAATATTCAGCATGAAAATCAACATTCCATTCATTTGGGTGGTGAAGTTCAGTCCGAAATCAACAGAGGTCGCCAATTTTCCAAATAACAGAAGGAAGAACAATGACCTCAACCTCGAATTCTAGTACGTGATCGTTTGAGTGAGGGTATCAGTACTCATAATCCTCAACGTCCTCGTCAAGCCACTCAACTGACAGGTCAATATGTTACACAAAAGCATATGGATCAGCGTATCAAGGAATTGATCGACGTACAAGTTCTGGGGTACTACGGACGACCTTACCAAGTTACAAGGGAGTCAGATTACTAAAGAGGTATTCGATATGGAAATTTGGATAGGTTTCCATACTCCAACAATTTGTAAATACAAAGGCATCGATCTAAAGGAGCATATCCAACAATACCGTGATTCATTGGGGTTGTATTCTAATCTCAATCACATCCTCTGTCGTTTGATCGTAATAAGTCTACAAGAAGAACAGTTCCGGTGGTTCCACTCTCTACCTGAAGATTACATACTCACATTCGATCAATTGCATAAACAATTTATCAAGACGTATGCTCACAACAGAAACAAAGAGGTGAATTTATATTCCCTTATAAGTCTTAAATAGTCACACAGAGAGAAGCTCGAGGCTTTTGTAAAGAAGTTTTTGGAGCTCGCTCGTAAAGTAGACAATCTCAATCAGAAAATAGTTCTTACTGCTTTCACCAACACACTCTAGCTCAACTGCAAGGCCAAAGAGCACCTCTTCCTCAACAAACCTGTGACCTTGGAGGATATGATCACAAAGGTTAATGGTTATGTTGACCTGGAAAGGATGATGTCCGAAAGGCATAAATCTACTAAATCCGTCCTAACCATGAAAGGTCCATCCACAGATCGAAGCACTGAACCAAAGGAGGATCAGGACGATCAAAAACGCTCCAAGAGAAATAGTGGCAACCCTCGAAAATGTGGTTCACTAACCAAACCGATCCTCCATAGGATGAATGTTCGAATCTCTGTAATTTTTCTAATCCTCTCCAAGGATTAGCTATACCGTCCGTCTCTACCATTGGAACCAATCGAGAACTGCCCGTACTGCATGCATCACAAGGTAAATCACCATTCTACTGACAACTTTTATGCTTTACAGAGGCTGCTAGAGTTCATTTTCAAGGAGGGACAGAAGTTCGAATACATTATCGACTTGGAGAAATACCTCTACCATATGTACCATAGTAACATGATCGAAATCGATCAGATCACCAACTCTTGTCGATTCAAGCGTATGAAACTATCGGAATGCTGCGATCTCACACCTCAAGATAAAGAAGCCAAGCTTCTACCTGGGTCGAGCAATCGCTGGCTTGGGATCTCCTTTGAAGATTATGATATTAGTCATGTAAAATTTTCACATCATAATGCATTAGTCATAATGCTTAAGAAGAAGAAGTTTGTCATGCATCCAATGATGATCGATATTAGAAGTGGTATTGAGATTTTCTTTCAGAGCACTATCGACCAAATAGGACTGACCAATCAAGTTATTCCAAGCGACGCCGATATCAGTGGATTTAATGGTTCTAAAGAAAAGAGAGTATGCAAGATCACCTTACCTATTGCCACAGGACCGGCTACCATCAACTTTATCTTTTACGTCATTAACGCCAAATCTCATTATCTCAAGATTATGGGCCGCTACTGGATTCACAACATGGAAGCAATCACCTCCACTTATCATCAAACACTCCACTTCAAACACAATGATGGTATCTATGAAATCAAAGATTGTCAAAAGCTTTCTCGAGCTTACAAAAATACTGTTTTAATAATTCTAGATACCTTAGACAAATACACTGCATAGCAATTATAGAAAGCTGATCACCTTGATGATCAGCCTTCAACAGAAGAGCCTACAGAATACGCCAACATTGATGGACCGAGCAGACGTACTTTTATCGGTACCAAGATAGTCCATCATGATAAGAATGCTCTCATTCAATTTTTATGACTAAATTGAGACATTTTTACGTGGACTTTTGAAGAAATGCTTGGGGTCGATCCGGCCAAGGCATGTCACAAATTGGCCATTCACATCAATGTCATGGCGGTCAAACAGAAATAGTGACGACTATCACCTCACCTTCGAGATGAAGTTAACATGGGGATTGAGATATTGATCAAAGTGGGATTCGTTCGAGATGCCAAATATCTGGATTGGATATCCAACATCGTCGATATCCTAAAAAATAATGGAAAAGTCCGAGTTTGTATAGATTTTACATATCTAAACCAATACACTCTGAAGGACAGTTTCCCTCTTTCCAATATCTATCAAATCCTTGAATCCATAGCAGGTCATAAACTCCTATCTATGATGGACGTTGCTTCTTGATACAATCACATTCCACTCTTGGAAGAAGATCAAGAAAAGACCACTTTAATCACTAAAAATGGACTTTACTGCTACAATGTCATGCCCTTCCGACTCAAAAATGCAGGTGCAACTTATCAACGGTTAAAGACTACTATGTTCAAAGCACATCTTTGGAAAATCGTGAAAGTCTATATTGACGATCTTTATTGCAAGAGTATACAGTTAGTCAACCATATTACAAATCTTAACACAATATTCAACATTCTTTGATCTTACAGGATGCGACTCAATCCTGATAAATGTCAATTCGGAGTACAATCAGGCTGATTACTCAACCATCTGATATGCAAGAAAGGGATTGAGGCGATCCAGATCAAATTTGAGCTTTCCTCAACATGCCATCTCCAAAGACGACGAAAGACGTACAAAAACTTGCCGCCAAGATTGCCGTTATCAACCTATTCATTTCAAAATCTTTAGATCACTGTCGTTGGTTGTTCCTACTGCACCGCGGTTGTACCAAACGAGGAAAAGTTTAGCCAAATGCAGATATCCAATGGACATCAGAATGCGAGGCAACTTTTCAGGATATCAAAACCTATTTGGGGAAGCCTCTTATAATGAGCACCCCAGTAAATAATGAGGAACTGATCACCTGCCTAACAGTTACAGATACTTCAATAAGCTCTGTTCTTATTCAACTTGAGGGAAAAATAGAAAAGCCAGTCTACTTCATCACCAAAACCCTCACTCCGCCGAAAACGAGGTATTCTAAAATCGAGAGCTTCTTCTATCTCTTGTTTACACTTTACAGAAACTTAAGCACTACTTCCAAGCTCACTCAGTCAAAGTCATAATGAACTACCCACTCCTGGAAGCTTTGTACAAAAAAGAAAAATCTAGGAGAGTGCAACAATGGTTAATCAATTTAGGAGAACATGATATCAAGTTCGAATAATATCATTCCGAAAATTGTCAGGCCATTGTCAATTTTCTCACGGATTTTCTAGTGGAAGATCCTGAGTGGGAGGAGCACGATCCTGACCTTACAGAAGAAATTAAAGAAGATCCACCTACCAAAGCATTTTTCGAGCGAGCTGAATGGATTACAAGGAAAGAGTAGAGACTTCTTATAAATGGATCAGCAGGACCCGCAGGTTTAGGAATTAGAATCGTATTAATTTCCCCTTCCAATGACAGAATTGAGAAATCAATCTGCTTAGATTTTAAAGCCTCCAATAATGCTACCGAATACGAAGCTCTCATTCATGGACTCGACCTTGCACTTGAACTTCGCGTCCCAAAATATTTACTACTCATCATCCACTATTACTCTGAGTAATATAAGAAAAATGGCAAGATAATCAAATATGCAACCCTCTTTGCAGATAGGATGAGCAAATTTGCATAAGCAACTCTCGATTATCTTCCTCGAGGTGAAAACAGACACGCCAATTCCTTGATTTTTTTAGCCGGGGTCTTGGGAACAGAAGCTTGATATCTCCAGATCGAGTAATATCTGCCCCTAACATTGATCACATTTTTGTATGCACGATCAACACTGGGGGCAATAAAGGGGAAGACGACTATAGGCGAAAGCCCTTCCTTACCTACCTTGGTACCAACAACAAATGCAAAAGACCCCTTCCAGCAGATCTAAAGGAGCGTTGATAGCTGATCGACAACTCAAAGCGCTATGCAAATAAAAAGGGTTATTTATATCACCGATCAGTCATGGGACCTTACCTCAAGTGCCTTTCCCGAAAGAAAGCAGACGAGATGCTCAGAGATTAACATGAAGGAACTTGTGGCCCCCATGCCACAGGTCGATCACTCATAAGGATTATTCTAGCTAGGCATACACAAGCAAGCAGAAGAGTACTCACGCCAATGCGATACATGTCAATGACATAGAAAAATGATTTGCGCCCCTGTGCTTGAACTACATGCAAGCAAGATGTTATGGCCATTCAAAAGATAGGCGCTCAATCTTGTCGGTGAATTTTCTAATTCTCCGGGTAACCGCCGATAGCTACTTATAGCTACAGATTATTTTACAAAATGGGTAGAAGCAGTTCCACTCTATTGAACCAGAGAAGAAGAGGTTATCTATTTTATCTGCGAACACATCATTACTCGATTCGGATGCCCCCACCAAATTTGTATTGATAATGGGCCACAATTCATTAGAGACAAAGTTGTAGCTTTCCTTAACAAACACAATATCATTTACTCAGCACCCAACCCCTACTACCCTCAAGGCAATGGCCAAGCCGAAATCACCAGCAAAACCATCGTGGATGGACTCAAGAAGAGGCTCCACTCATAGAAAAAAGGAAACTGGGTACGAGAGCTTCCTCATGTCTTATGAGCATACCGTACTACTCCACGTCAATTAACCAGCTGTACCCCATTCCTCCTCGCCTATGGGACCGAAGCCGTCATTCTAACAGAATACCATCATCAAATCAAAGATCACGAGCTAACTGACAAAAAAAATGAGTTCGAATTGGCCTGCAACCTCAATTGGATCGATGAGACTAGGGAACGTGCCATTGTTAACCTAGGTCGATATCACCATATGTTGGCCAATTTGTACAACAAACGAGTCAGGAGCCGCACTTTCCAAACTGACGATCTCGTCCTCCGTAAAATCCCTCAACACAGAAAAGAACCACATGCCAAGAAACTAGTAGAAAATTGGGAGGGCCTATTCCTTATTACAGGTCTCACTGGCCTGGGATCATATTACCTCATGACCGAAGAAGGCATTCATATCTCAAATCCTTGGATTACTAGGCGACAAAAATGGTACTCTCATTAACTCCCTCACTACTTTATTTTCAATTCTCGTTTTTCCATTCCAAAAGTGAGATTTTCATCTATATCCAATGTACATCCTATTCTATTCAATGAGAACTTCCAAGTTTTTTCCTACATGCCTCTCTACTTATGTTGACAACATATAGATTAAAGCAAAGGTAATAATACTAGCTTTCAATCAACCTCTATTCCGATTAAAGAAAATGTAAAACTCGCTTTGATCAACTCTATATATACTCTGCGATTAAAGCAAAGGTAATACTACTTTTCAATCAAAGAACTCTACTAGACATAAGATAAAGCAAAGGCAAAACTAACTTTAATCTCTCTCAATATGGCTGCAAAAATTATACTATGCAATTAAAACAAAGGTAATACTAGTTTTCAATCAAAGAACTCTACCAGACATAAGATAAAGCAAAGGTAAAACTAGCTTTCATCTCTTTCAATATGGCTGCAACAATTATACTCTACGATGGAAACAAAGGTAATACTAGTTTTCAATTAAAGAACTCTACCAAACATAAGATAAAGCAAAGGTAAAACTATATTTTATCTCTCTCAATATGGCTATGACAATTATACTATGTTATTAAAACTAAGGTAATACTAGGTTTTAATCAAAGAACTCTACCAGACATTAGATAAAGCAAAGGTAACACTAGCTTTCATCTCTCTCAATATGGCTACGATATTTATACTCTGGGATTAAAATGAATGCAATACTAGTTTTTAATCAAATAACTCTACCAGACATAAGATAAGACAAAGGTAAAACTAGCTTTCATCTCTCAATATGTCTGTGACATATACTTTTTCAGGTTACATATGCAGCCACTACAAAGGATCATTTTTAGCTGTTGGGAGGTCAGCTACGCTTTCCCCTACAATAGGAGGACGATCAGCCATAAATTCTCAAGCTTGAGAAGTCACAACGATCCTGCCTTGCTCTACCAATTTAGCAGGTCGATAACCTAACTCCGTTTCCATGGAGTTTATATAATTTCCTTGATCTACTTCAGCTTTACAAATGCATCATCTACCCGAGAAACAGTCGTGCAAGGTATCCCTCTCTAACTTGAGCCTTATAATCTCTCAACAAAATAGGTGATCACTACCATTAACATCTCTGAGTGCGATGCCACCAGCATAACTATTTTAGAAAAATTATCTCTGGTCGTTTGAAGACGTTCTTTCAACCTCTTATACCGTGCTTCTTGTCTTTCCGAGTGATTATCTGTGTGGGACATAAATTCAATGTTTTCCTTTGCCTTCCTATCACCTTTAGCTGATTCAACCAAGTTTATCGCCCTCAATTCCGCCACCTGAGCACAAAATTCCTCAAGCTGCCTATATTTACTTGCACTTAGCCTAACGGGAGAGTTCCTCAATAACTTATCTTTTTTCGTTATCAAAATCTCAATACCTCTTATAATAAGCTATAACTCCTGTTCTAGCAAGAGGAGTGTCCAACTTACTTTGGCACTCCCTTAACCGCTCATTTCCTTTTTGCACGTGACCTTGAGTTCGAGCTACTTTTTCCACGAGCTCTGTGATTAGAGACCCTAGCATTACCTTTATTCTACCTCAAACGCTCTCCGTCTTCGGCATTTTTTACGCGTGAATTGGCCTGAGCCAAATCGGTCTTCAATTAAGCCACCCTCTCATTCAATTCATCACATTTCCGTTGCAGCAACAGAAACTTTATATCTTTAGTAGGCAAAGCTGCAGTCAACTGCACAACCCCAACTTTAGAGTTAGATAGGTCATCTCGAGCTTTCTTCAGCTCGTTATCTTTCTTAACCATTTTCTTCTTCAAACGCTCCAGTTCGCTTCTGGTACTCACTAGATCAGCTTAAGTCTGGTCCTGCTCATTCATTTTACTGATCATTTGGTCCTTCAAACTGGCCACAAAATGGCATAACTCTTTCTCTAACATTTCAAATGCCTGTATACGATATTGTGTCATGTCAGCATCCCTACTCTTTACCATCAGTGCCTCATTATGGCTTTTGAGTTTCGCTACCTTTTCCTTCAAATCTGCGAGCTCTTTTTTCCCTTTACTAATTTCGGCATCCATCTCCTTAATCATCCGAGTGAGGTCATCAGCAGTTTGAGTTGCCTCAACGGACTTGAAATATACCTTTATATGTTTATCTTCCCTATCTTCATTTGCCTCTCTCATTCTCAAACTCTACAGTAAATTCTTGGTTACATTGGCGTGTTACTTCTTCGCTCAAGCGAGTTGACTCCAATTCGACCTACATATCATAGATACAATATATCAAGTTTGATTCAGAACACTCACTCAATGCATACAACTCATTTTTAATGAAATTTCTATTTTTTGACATCTACTGTGTGAAACTACTTTTAAACTTAAGGTCGAAGTATGATCTCAATTTGATGAACAATAGCATATACTCCAAATTTCAAGGTACACATTCTCTATATTCTAACTTTTTCAAAACTTTGATATTTTCTGTACACAATTTAGTGCCATTGCACCTAAGCTGTTAACAAGTTCCTGGTTTATCTCTATACTCTAATTTTTACTTTATAGCTCTAAAGCAATGAAGCATACAAGTCAAATATTTCTTACTTTTCTAACCTGTAGCTCCACTTGCGAAGACAATAGGGACTCTTAGGCATCTTACTCCTTAGTGAGCCCATTCTCCAAATCCTTTTTTCTGAGGCGTATTTCCTTAAGTTCTTACAACAAGGTTTACAAGAACATCTTAGCCTACAGAAGTCTATCCAACAAACAATATACCATCAAATAACAACATTCCAAACCATTTATACAACCATAGAGTCAACATTCTACTCCACCTTCTCGTTCCCTTCCTCTAAACGCTTATTGTCATCCCCTTGGTTGTCTCGCACCATTTGGGGAGAGACACCATCTAACCCGTCCACAACTCCAATAACAATATCTTCTGCCATATCATCTCCCTCCTCCTCACCATAGGTGTTCGTCATAATATCGTTCACCTCAGTTTTGGAGTACTCTATTTTTAGGAGGTAGCGCCCAAGTCTATCACGCTGGATTACCACCTCCCCTATATTCTTTCCTGGCTCCATTGTCAACTCGTTGATCTCCACCTCTTGAAAAGCCTTCAGAGCCTCCAGTTGCTTCTCCTCCTTATCCAAGTCAGCCTTCAGTTGAGCTACCATCTTCTCAAGCTCAGCCTTCCCCTTTTCAAGCTCGGTTTTCTCCTCCTCAACGCCGAGGTGGATCCCCTTTATCAGACGAGCAGCCTACAAAAACATAATAATTATCGACCACATGGTTAGCTCGAATCATCATACAGGATTCAGCATATATTCAAATTATCAAACTTACCATTTCACTCATCTCCTCCTCGCCATTGCGAACTGCAAGCTTCGCCCTATCCTCCACCACTTTCAACTCATCTTCTTCACCAAGTGGATCCTCTAAGGCCTTCACCCCAGTTAGTTGGAAAGGAGGGTCAACCCTTCTCTTTTTTGCCCCTCCTTCGACCTCACCACCTCCTGTGGTTTCAGAGGTCGAACCACGCTTCAACATCCACATCTTTGGAAACGCCCGAGCAAGCTTACTCGACGTAGTGAACTCTGGCACATCCGCAAAGTTCATTCCAGAGGCCTTGAGCATGACCACTCGCCTTTTCCCATCAGTTCTTCTCTTCTTGTTACCACCAACAGCCATCATTAGCCTCATTGTTTATGACTTTTGAACTTTCTTGAACCGGCAGTTAGCGCGTTTCTTTCTGCTGATACTAAGTTTTTTCAAAATAGCCTCGAGCTCAATCCCTTCCTGAGCAATAGTGTCAAACCGAGACTCCTTCCTCGTCACCTTTGATTGAGGACCTATCAATTAACAACACATTATCACCAGCAGAGCAACATACAATTTCAATATTTCAATTTTATATATTATACATTGTTATACTTACTTTGTTTCACAGTTCTACACAGAAGTTCCATGGGTTCTTCATCATCTCTGTAAAGGCAATCACCCTTTAGCCATATTATATCATTCCACATTCGACCTACTAAATTCAGATCGAAGAAAAAAGGTCGAGTCGAACTCGCAAAAAAGTATGCCCCTCTACTTGCAAAAATGTTTTTTATCCCATAAAACTGTAAGACATCTTTAGGAGATATCCTCCTCTCAACCTCAACCTCCTCCCACAACTTATTCAAAAATTCGCAGACATTTATTACCTCCCACATGTTCCCGTCCAACTGAACATGACATGCCTCAATGATGTTCATAATCCCTTTCAAAAGATTGCTAAGGGGCAAACTCAACCCATACTCCAACTGAGACAGGTAGTACAAAAAACCCTCTCCCAATTCGCCCAGGACATTTCCATCATAATACTTCAAGGACATCGATTCGTCTAAATCCCAATCTAGTTTTTTCTTCTTTAAATCAGCCAGCAGAAAGAAGTGCTCCTCCCCAGATCCTATAATATAACATCTAAAATGCATACTGACATGTTCTACAAAATTACCCCATCATCCCCCTACAAAAGCTTTCGCTTTACAAAAATCTCTAAACACATCAGAATTCAGAGGATTAGAGACCAATTTTCTTGGGAAATTTGGAAATTAAGCAACTCCTACTTCATCATCCCTATCCAATATTACATTCTCGGACTCTGCCGATCGACCAGAGGTTGACGTCTCATTAACATATGAAGTCTCCATATCAACTACAACTCTACATATGTGGTTTGATCCTACACAGCACTCCTCATGATTCTACCCATATACAGGTCCAGTATTCCATCATTATCCTTACATATACCTCACCCACATACATATATCTTTCATATCTCATTTTTACAAATATATCAAGTAGATTTTTATAGATTACTATTAATAGTAATTTTTTAGATTTGCATACCACAAAAAAGGATTTTAAAAAGAAACATATTCAAAGTATCACAAATCATCTACTAACCTTCTATGTCAAAATAGGAATCTGACGTAGTATTAAATCCTTCCCTCGCAACGTTGTTGTATAACAACCTTTGTGACTCAGTCTCTGTAACTTTCTCTCACTTTGATTGTTGATCACTCTCGATTAATTTCTCATGAAATTCTCTGCTATTTTATCTCTTTCCTCTCTCACATCTCTTCAAGTTTTTAGAAGTTAGTAGACGTTTGAATGAGGAAGATGAAATATTATTTATATTTTCTCTCTCAAATTGTTGGTAGTTATTGGGGCTCACACGAGCAGCCCGCGGTTTTGGAATCGAGGCATCCCTTCTACAATTAATGTTAGACATTTTGCACCTTTACAGGGAAGACACTTTCCCATCATTGCCCCCTGCCATATATTTTCATCTCTCTTTTCCAAATCTCCCTCTGGCCTCTCTATACCTATGATGACTCAACACTTACGCGCAGTCAAACTTTTCCTGCTTTTACACCATAGATAAAATCAAAAGTTGCCTATTTTTTCTACTTTTTGCTCCTTCTGCTTATAGAAGTGCTGACATCTTTTCCAAAGCTCTCAACATTTCAAAAATATTCAAATTTATCTTTTGTTACAACAGTCAAAAACAACATTCGCAACAATAGTGGATAGATTCAAACTTTTTCCTAGTTATATTTCTTTGACAATTACTCAAACTCATATAATTACATATAATTATACCGCCTCTCACTACATTCACTTCATTCTCATTACAGTCTCATTACAATTCGCTCCCTCACATATAACTACACCTGAAAGATCCCAAATGTCTTAGAGAGCTATACCTGATCAGTTCGCCTCCAGCAATCTCACATCTTCCAACTCGATCTCTTCTTTAGCAATTAGTCTTACAGCCTCCTTTCAAGCTGAAGACTCCACAATCACTTCTCGGAATAGCTCCTCATAGAAGCGACGTCTGTACTCAAGTTCCTTACCCATTCAGTCTAAACCTTTAAACTGATATTTGATCACTGGCAAGTCAGCATCATAGTCTAACAAGACAAAAATATGCTCCCATACTTTAGCTATCTTTATCGCCAACTGCTCCTTAACAGCATAACGAATTCTCTCAAATCGATTATACACCATTTTTATTCTCTTTTACCTATTTAAAGCTCATTTCCCCTAATTTATACAGTTTTCTAAATTGCTCCAGATCCCCCACATTTCATAATTATATTTTGTTCTTTTACAACAGAAACCCTAGTATCTTGAGAATAATTATTTGAGCTTATTTCTCCATATCGACCTCAATGACTTTGGCCTAGTCTATCTCAACCCTACTTTTATCTTTCCGCATCGACCTCCATTAGCTCAAATTCCCAATTCTTATATATCCTAAAACTTCTGCAATTATCTTTCTCCCTCTAAAAATTCTAAGTCATTCAGTTCGAAAGCAAATTCTGATACATCTTTTGAACCCCAACATATTTTTACAGCTCGATTACTATAATATATGTTGTAGTTCCAATATTATACATCACATTACATCCTCTATTCGTAAATCTTCAAATTATTCATAGCTCGATTTCAAGAGTTATTCTATATATCAACACAGAGTTTGTATAACCAAATTATAGTAAGCTCGAATATAAATTATAAATACTTTACATATATTAAATCTTTCAGGTACTTTACAGATAACAAGTTTTTCAGGTACTTTACAGATAACAAATCTTTTAGGTATTCCAAAACATTAAATCCTTCAGTTTATCTAACTTCAGTGATGTTTTACTCAAAGAATCTTCTGAAGTAAAATAGGCATTGGAAGTTACCAGATGTCCTTCCTTCACACCATCTTACTCTGACTCGAAGCTGGGTTTGGTGGAAGTTTGGACATGAAAATAGAAGAATCAGTGCTTGAACCAACTCATCAAATAGAATGTCTTCTTGGAGCCAAGAAACAATGATGGTGCAGAAGCAGACTTCTATTCTCCGTATCCCTTCTTCATTACCCCCGTTACCTCCTCTATAACCACCACCACCGCAGAGTTGATAGAGATGAAGAGGGCCTGACCTTAGCATTCAATCATACGCAAGATATCGGTGCAACTGACCCGCAGTTACACTAACCCCCGCATCTGTCTTCTTAACCTTGTCTTTCGAAGGATGCGGAGACAACTCTAACATTATTCATCTGTTAAGACAACTTAATAAAATCTCCACATACAGTAGAAATCTTTCTCAGCTTCAACCACTTCTCCTTCCGACATACCCTGATACGTCGGTGGAATGGGAACAGGGGTTGGCATCACCAATGACTGGTCCCCAAAATATCTTAACTTTAATTTTTGCATAAAAACAGAAACTCTCTCTTCGTAAACCATTCTCCAGGTCTTCACCATCGTTAATAAAACTTCCAGAGAATTTTGGAACAAACAACGTACTTTGTCACAATCCTTGGTACAGGTACTATTTATATAACCTTCATATTTAATTTGCAGGTACGTTTCCCAAGCATCATCATTCAAAATAGACGAAACTCTCAAAATCCTAACCGTCGTGTATATTAATATTCTTATCATTATTTAATGCACAGTCATCCCGCCATAAAAAATATATATTTTGCATACAATCAAATCCACATCAATACTTCCTTCATTTTCAAACTTCCCAAATCCGTATAGCCATATACCCACAAATTATTTCTCAACCAAAGTCACTCGTGACTTTGACTACGAGGTGGCGATTATAGGGACTTATCCCTCAATCTAACCTAATCTGAGCTATTTCCAGTATAAACTACCTCCAAATCAGACTCATGTATTCTACATATGACATAAACAGTCAGCATTACACCTATGCCACGAACTGATGAAGAACGTGGGTCGAGCTCAACAAAAAAACATAAACAAGTCAAAGACACCTGCCTCTCAGGAACTCGACAGTTACTCAGTCTGCCGCCACTTACCACATTGTATGGAGAACGTGCTTCAGCACGATAAAGAACTACGGAGAGGGTCTATGTAAAGAAAAAGTTTTAGAAGAGATAAGGACCAGAAAAATATATTAGAAATCACCAAGAAAACTATATTTTATAGCTTCTCAAAACATCAAACTTCTTATTTACAAGATCCAGTATTTCTAATTCCAGAGATCACTTGTAATAAGATATCAGCCTCAAGCAATAAAAGTTATTATGATAAAAACCCTCAACTCGAGGTTGTGGGTTTTTTTACCTATTCAAAGGTTTTTCATATTAAATCACTAGTGCTATTTCTTATTTTACATTAGTTTTTGTCACAAACATTGGTGTAAGAACTAATTTTGAGCCAATTCAAGCTTACAGAATTAGGCTATTACAACATATATCTTTTTTTTTTTTTTCTTTCTTTTTGCGCAAATTATGATTTTATTTATGTAGATAAGAAAAAAACATGAGGGGGGCTTAAAGATTGACCTTCAAATAGTACATTTGCATCAATGTCTAATAGCAGCAACCCCTAATTTTTTGAGAAAATATGAGGCTCTTATATGTTTAGGTAGCGTAGCTGCCGACCAGAAGAGGAGGTTCTGTTGTGCACTTTCCAACTTGGAGATACCATCAGCGGACCCATTTCCTTCTCTGAAGTATACACCATGGTGATTTGTATCTTCTGGCTAATTTGGAGGACCATCTTCCAGATGGCTTAAAACCTTGTAGGGCAGAGTCTTGTCTGCTTGAGCCAGTTAACTATGACCTTGGCATCCATCTCTACCACTAGTGGAGGCCAGTGATTCTCCTTGCAAAGTCGGAGGCCACGCAGGAGCCTATATAGTTCAGCTGTCATGTTAGTGTCGCTTCCTAGTGCTATACTGTAACCATGTTTCATTCCTTCCTATGAGTCGCGAATGATACCTCCATCCCCAGATAGACCATTATGCAGAGAGGATCCGTTAGTGTTCAGTTTAAACCACCCTGGCGATGGTGTTTGCCATTTGGCCCATGTACTTGCTTTGTGTTTTATTCGAGGCTTGTGCACTCGTAGTACCTGAAGAAAAAAGTATCTCCGCAGTTGCAGCCGTGAGTTACTGAATTTTTTATCATGAGATCTCGAAGCCAATGGCATATTTTGATGACAATTGCTTGTGCATTCATGAGCACATCGTCGAATCGATGCTTGCATCTTGCATTCCATAGTTCCCAGCTTATTATGGCTTGAAGTACTCCCTTAATAATTCCCATTTGTGTACACTTGTTTGCTACTAGTATCCAAATCCCTTGCCGAGCCCAAAAACTTTCAATTGGAACGTTGCAAACGCCACATGCCATCGTAAAAAACTGCCAAACTTGTTATGCGATCTCTCTATTTACGAGTAAATGGTTTAAAATTTTGATGTTACCCGAGCGACAACAGCTGCATTTGGATGTAAATGGTATCTGGTGCTGAAGGAGAGCATCTACCGTGATGACATTCATCCATATTTTCCAGCTGAAGACCTGAATTTTGGTAGGGAGAATTTTGAACGAAATCTAGTCCATATGGCATTGTACTTCTACAGTCCCTCTCCAGAATTGCCATGCTAATTTTACTGCTAAGCTACCACTTTTAGAAAGACCCTATAGCGGCGTGTCGCGGCCCTCAGTGATGAAGAACTTGATGACGAGAGTGGTCTTTTATTGCGCAGGCAGTTCGTATTGCAGATGGTTCCAGTTCTAATTCGTTCCATTCACGATAATGTCATTCACCATGATTGTTTGTGTGCAGTCGATGTTCAGCAGGTCGACCAGGTTTCCTTCCCTGGTCCAGTCGTCCAACCAGAAACTACAATTACCTGTTCCTAAACTCTAAACTGTATTGGCTTGCACTGTTATGATCAGGTTTCGAATACTTTTCCACAGCGAAGCGGTATTTGATTGAAGCCGAGAGAAGTCATCCTGCATTGTATATTTTCTTTTCAGAAAATGAGTCCAGAGTGTGTCAGTATATAGCACATTCTAATATTTCTTGACCTGGAAACTATATTTAATATCGTCGAGTTTTCGGATGCCGAGTCCGCCTTCTGCCTTGGGTAGACATATTTCATCCCATGAAACCCAGTAACGTTTGTTTTTACCTTTAAACTTTCCCCATAAGAAATTGGAGAACATATTCTCCAGTTTTCAAATGACTGATTTCGGGATGATGATACATGCGAGAAGGTGTCGGCATGGAAGTCAAGACATGGTTAATCAGAATGAGTTTGCCTCCTTGAGATACGAGCTTTCCGTGCCATCCTTCAATCCATTGTTGTATCTTCATGAGGAGCGCTTCAAACTGAGAGTGTCGAACCTTACCATAGCTAATGGGTGCCCCCAAATAGATCATAGGAAATAGCTTGTGTTGAAAACTACTCATGGTTTGTATGATTTTTTTCTGAGCTCCTGTCATAGTATGATGCACATAGACACCACTTTTCTCTTTGTTGACCAATTTTCCAGAGAAAGCTTCATATCTTTCCATAAATTTCAGCAGCCCTCAGAAAGAGAATTGACTTCTATTATGAAATACAAGAAATTCTTCCACGTACAGTAGATGTGTGATCGAAAGATAGCCCCTAGAGGATTTAAAATACCCAATCTGCCTGTCTGTAAAATACCTCGTTAGCCCCTTCGAGAGCGCTTCCTCTGCAATGATAAACAGTAAAGGCGAGAGGGGGTCCCCTTGCTGAAGACCTCTAGACGACTTGAGAAAGTCTTTAAAGATGCCCTGTAACACCACCAAAAACCAAGGTGTCTTAAAACATTGTGAAAAGAGCTTTACACATGTACTGCTAAAGCCAAATTTCCAAAGAACCGTCCTAAGGAATCTCCAGTCCAGCCGGTCATACGCCTTGGTCATGTCCACTTTTATCATGACGTTATTGCCCCGATTTTTTCTATGTAATTCCCCCACCATTTCTTGGGCGAGAGTGATAGTATCGCTGATGTCCTTGCCTTGTATATAGGCTCCCTGATAACCAAAGATCATCATGTACAATAGTACACTCAATCTCGTAGCAATGATTGTTGAGAAAATTTTATAGACCACTGAACCAAAATTGATTGGACGAAAGTCACCCAATGATGTAGGCATCTCGACTTTTGGGATATGGGTCAGGAAGGTGGAGGTATAGAATCGCGAAAGAGGTGCTCCATTGAAAAATTCTTTGGCTGCTCCATGTAAGTCGACCTTAATGATATCCAAACATGTAGTATAGAAACTAGTAGAGAAACCGTCACTTTTGGGAGCGTTGTCAATGGGTATACTGAAAGGACTAGCTTTTAACTCCTCCATAGTTGGTGGGGTCATAATACAGTTGCTCTCATTTTCTGTAATAACCGTTGGGATGCAGTTGAGTAGTTCCTGGTCAGTTTGGGTTGGGGGTGCAGTGAATACATCCTTGTAGTACCCAATAGTTGCTTCGTGGATCATCCCATTATCTTGCGTGTGGGAGCCATCGGGCATTGTGAAATTCGAAAGAAAAGATCTTTTACGGTTGATCTGCGTTACAGTGTAGAAAAACTGGGTATTTCCATCTCCAGCTTGAATCCATTTTGCCTGGGACTGCTCCTTCCAAAAGATTTCCTCTTTGTGTAGCTTATCAGTGTGCTCTCTCTGCACATTGCAAAGGTCCACACTAACCTATTCGTCCTAGCCACCTTGTAGCATGAAATCCAGCTCTGTAACTTTATCTTCAAGCCGCACTAACATTTCCAAAAATTGTTTCATTCCATTCTCGCAAGGCTGTCATGACCACTTTTAGTTTATACGCAAAAGAAGAGAGACAGTTTCCAAACACACCCGATGGCCAAGTATCTTCGATGAGCTTAAGAAACGTGGTCTGAGTCGTCCACATTTTTTGAAATCTGAACTGTGGAGGGTCATGATAAGCATTGTTTGTGAATGATAGAAGAGGGGCGGGGTCTGAACAAACCCGTGTAAGATGGTGAATCATATGTACTGTGAACCCCGTCATGAACACTGCATTGACGAGTGTTCTATCCAGTCTTGCCCATTGTTGTGACCTGCCCTGATGATTGTTGCACCAAGTGTACGCCGAACCCAAAAACCAAGTATCCATTAACCCCACAGCTTGTATCATATATTCAAATTCTGTGACCTCACTGTGGCATATTCTTTGACCGCCTAGTCTCTCATATTCATACCGGATAGTGCTAAAGTCCCCCAGTACACACCAAGGTGTCGTAATGGTCTGGGCCAGCAAACAAATGTCATCCCATAGAGATTGGCATTCATAACTCATGCATTTAGCATAAACAAGAGTCACTAGGGCACTCCAGTTGTTTTTTTGTGCAATCTTGTAGTGAATATATTGATTAGTAGAAGATAGAAACGTCATATCATAATCTTGTTTCTAGAAAATTCAAAATTTTCCATTCTGGCCTTGATTGGACAAAAAAGAATTGTATTTTATTTGACTACATATGCTACCAATATGCGAGACATCTAAAAAAGGTCATAACAGCACCACAATCAAAATATTGTGTTGATGAATGAGCTTTTTGAGATGATTTATTGTCTTGATGTGTCAATGCCCCTACAATTCCAAACGAGTAGTTGCCCGTCTACCATAGTTTAGTTTGGGGGTTGTCGAGCACTCTTGCTCCTTATGACCACGCTGAGAGGCATCTGCTGCAGCCTTAATCGCACTTTCTTCATAGGAGTCCAATCCTTGCAAGTTGCCCCATCCAGATCATAGTGAAAACCTCGTTCAAACTCGATGCCATAGGCTGCTGCAAGCTCACCGTCAGACACAAGGTTGTTAACATACACATTCTTGAGTTTGATTGTTATTGTATCAGCTGGGACTAGCTCATTCGGACTGCCCGTAGTGATGTTGTTCGTCGATGTTTCCAGAGTGTGGACCATCTCTATAGCATGTGTACTATCGGTCACCGTTGGTGCAACAGTAGTATGTGGCTGCGATAACCCTGTTCCTAGCAGTTATTCCTTATCAGAGAAAGGCTCGATGTTGTTGCCAGTAACACCCAACTCAGGTACGTCATTGTGCAGCTTAGTGCTGCTTTCATTTACCATTGGTTTGGGTATATTGATTTTCCCACCTTTAGCAATCATTGCTCTGCCCATGTTTGCTTTGCCCTTTCAAACCTCGTCCCTCTTGTCTGGTAGGACAGTCAAACTAATCTTAGTAAAATTAGATTTATTGTGGCCTTGCAGGCAGCAGTGCAAATAATACATTGGAAGCCTTTCCTAAATTACTGATTGCTCCAAGATGAAGGATTTTTTTAGAGCAAGCCCCACTTTCGTTGGTAGTTCCTTCGTAAGATTAACCTCGACACAAACCTTTGCAGTACTAGGTCTACTCAGACTTAGTGTCATTGTATCTGTGATAAGGTATTTGCCAATGAGACCAGCCATTTCCCTGAGTATCCCATTGTTTTGTAGATGCAGCTTAAGACCTGGAAATTGAACCCATACCAGAGCAAATGGAGTCTTTCTTGGGATCAAAATCAATCGTCCAGCGAGCCAACTTGAAGAAGAAACCTTTGATTTGTCTTAATTCTCAAGAGAAAGCTCTTGTGACATCTTTTTCAGATGTCATTCGCACCATAATGTGCTTGAAATCAAGCACTACAGCCTTAGGAACTTCGAGAAGACCCTAGTTGGAATCGACGTTCTTTGCAATGACGTCAAATTGAGGTTTTTCGACCGAAAAACTCATAATGAGTGCTGTGTTGAATGCAACTGCTACTTTGGTCCGATCTGAGGGTGAAAAAGATATCACGGGCATCCCATCTTTCGACGAGATCCGAGTATCAGGTTTGAACTCCCCAAGCGTTGGTTTTATAGCTTTCGAGGCAACACTAGCGAAAGAGGGTTGTGCAAGGAGAGGGGCAACGGAAACAAAGTTGACCTGCGCAGGGGATAATAGCGAAGGACTGGAAGAAGCAGCCGGTGAGGAGAGGAAAGACAGCTCAGGTATGAGAAGTGGAGGGATTGTATGATTGCTTAAAGAGGAGCTCGAAGCCATCGAAAGGGAGAAACAAGGTAGAGGGAGATGGAAATAAAGAAGAGAAACGAAATCAAAAAGAGTACGAGACAGTCAGAAAGGAGGATAATCAAATAGTAGATTTCATTTCAAAGCCAAGTGAAAGAAGAAACCCAAGCAAGGAACGGCTTGGGTTAGGGTTACAAGAAGAGAGACGACTCTCATTCTACCGTTACAACATATATCTTTAAAGATCATAAACAGGTTTTTCAAAAGTTTACTATAAATAGTTAATTTTTCAAATTTTGAAAAAAACTCACAAATATTGTAATCTCTATCTCAAACTTTACAATCACAAAATCATAACTCAATCACTAACCTACAACGTCTGAGTACGAGTCATGAACAACTCCCAATCCCTCTTTTATCATGGTACCATGCGACCAATGTCTTAACTCTGCCTCCATAACCTTCTCCCTCCTATTACAATAATTACCTTCATCCAATCTCTCACTCGAAAATCTGTAACTTAATCTTATTTTTCTCCCTCTATTCTTATATTTTTCTGAGTTTGATAAATATTTGAATGTGGAAGAAGAACTATTATTTAAACTTTCTTTCTCTCACTGTTGGCAGTTATTGGGCCTCGCACAAGCTGCTCTCAATTTTGGAACCGAGGCGTCCCTTCTACAATTAATGTCAGACATTTAGTACATTATTGGTGAAAATGCATTCCCATCATTATCCCAAATCCTATATTTAAATCTTTTTTATCTCTCCTACCTAAATTTTTCTCAAACCTTTCACATTCATGATGACTCTATACTCACACGCAATTGAACTTTTTATTCCCTTACAAAAAAGGCAAAATTAAAGCTGATCTGATTTCTCTATTCTTACTTCTACTATTTATAGAAATGTTAACGTCATTTTCAATGTTATACATTTTAAAGTTCAAATTTTTATTCCAATAGTTCCAAACAACCTTTGCAACGAAATAACAACAAATTCAGAAGAATTATTCTACCTACATTCTAAAATGCCCTCGAGCACTACACTTAATCAGTTCGCCCCCAGCCATCCTTTCATATTCCTCATCTATCTCTTCCACAACAATTTGCCTCAAAGAGGCTTTTTAAGCTTTAGGCTCCAACACCAATTCACACAATATCTCCGAGTAAAAGTGACGCCCAATCTCACGCTTCCTTGCCCTCGCATTCAAATCTTCAAACTAGATTTCAGATTCAGGCAAGATAGCATCATAATCTAATATCCCGAAAATCCTCTCCTGTACTTCTGCAATCTTTATTACTAAGCGCCCCACTGACGCGTGACGAGCTCTTTAAGAAAGAGTCCTCACCATTTTTTCTATTTCTTTCTCTCTACATAACCTTTCAAGAATTATTTATACACATCATGGAGATAACATCAAATCCCCCACATTTTATATATAATATAATCTATTTTTCCATAACTGGAAACCCTAAGATCATGACAAAAAGATATTTGAACTTATCTTTCAACATCGACCTCATTAAAATTTGTTCATCACTTGTTCGAACTAGCTCTTTCAATCTCTACCCTCTGTTACAAATTGCCAAAATACATTCAAAGCTCGATATTTGATTTATGCGTATTCTATTCTACATAAAATGATGCCTCATAGCTTGATTCTAAGTACATCATCAATTCGATACACATACCACATTTATTTATTTTTCATCTTTGCGTATATTTTTAACAGGTCGACTGATACATTATACCAGTTCAACTGATAGTATTCATTTTTAGTTCATTTTCTATAAGCACAATATTACTTTTTTATACTCGAACATCTTTTTCTTTTAGTTCGATTGAACTACTAATTACTGATTCGATATATCAACACAATTTTTACACAAATATCTTTTTCATTAGCACAAATATTACTTACAGAATACTTTACAGAGAACAACTTTTTCAAAAAAATTTACAGATCGATCTTCAAGTTACATTACATTTAAGCTTTCAACACTGTTTCATACCAAACCTCTTCTGCAAAAAAGTTCGAACAATGGTTATCACAGAGCTTGAGCATACCTCCAACATAACTTACTTCCACAAGAAACTGAGGAAGTAAGTTGTAACAGTACATGAACCAACCTCCAGCATGAAATACCCCTTACAGACAGAGAGCGATGATTGCGTAAAGAAGATTTCTAATCTCTGTCTCCCTTATCAACCACCACCATCTCTTCCTCTCCATAGCCCCTACCAGTTTCAAGTTGGTAGAGATTAAAGGAAGATTCTACTCTAAAACCCAGTCCCTCGCAGGATACCGACAATACTTCCTGTTATGTACGCTGGCCTCCACATTTGTCTCCTTAACCTTGTCCTCCGCCAACAGGTGAAGGTGTATCTGGCGCCACTCCCTAGACAACATAACATAGTGGAACTGCCACATGTAATAGTAATCATCTTCAGCTTCAGCCGTTTCCTCCTCTATCGTACCATGGTAAGTTGGTGGTACTGAAATGGGAGTGGGCATCTCCAAAGCTTGGTTGCCAGAGTAACGCAACTGTAGCCTCTGAACTTTAGCAGCCATCCTCTATTTATATACCTACCGCCATGTCTTTACCATTCTTAAGGCAGTATACACCAAGAGTTATTCATAGCCACAGGGTACTTTCATAGAGATGATAAACATTACAGTACAAGCACTATTTATACCCAACACGTAATCAATGCGAAGATAAATTTCTGACGCAGTCATCATTCAAAGAACAACTTATCTGGGAACCCCAAACGTCAGGTACATCAATCCTTTCCACCATAATAAATGTCATATATAGTCTTCCATAAAGAAATACCAAGTACCCAACCAGCCAAATTCTATATCAATACATCATCCCTTTTCAAGTTCCAAGACATATTTTCAAACAAGGTTCTTTCGTAATTAAAGCCACTTGTGTCGTTAGTTGCGAGGGGGTGATTGTAGGGACCTATCCTTCGACCTAGTCCAAATTCAAACTACCTCAATATCATGCTCACATATTATACACGTGACATGTACAATTAGCATTGACACCTAGACCACAAACTGATAAAGAACGTTGATCGGGTACTATAGCAGAATATGAACAAGTCAAAGATACATGTCTCCCACAAACTAACAGTTACACATTCAACTACCACTTAGCTCATTATCCGGAGAACGTGCTTCTATATGATAACGAGTTGCAGGTAAGGTTTATATAAAGAAAAAGTTCCAGAAGAGATAGAGACCAGTTTTTCTAGATTCTAACATAGGAATTTCTAGATTTTAAACACCATAAAATTTCTTATTTCAAGATCAAAGTATTTCTAAATTCAAGAGATTACTTGTAATAAGATATCAGTCTCAAGTAATAAAAGTTACAGTTTCAAAACCCTCAACTCGAGGTCAGGGTATTTTACTTATTTAAAGGTTATCTACGCTAAATCACTTGTATCATTTCTTGTATTGCAATAATTTTTGTCATAGATACATTTGGTGTAAGATCTAATTTTGAGCTATTTCAAGCTATGGAATTAAGCCATTACACATACATGTTCATGTTAAGTGGTGTAACAACTTCATAATTAAAAGTCTCAACAGAAACTGTTATTTCTCTCATTCCCAAAAAATGGACAAAACTTGTTTTCTAAAAGGAATGAATGAAAACTGATATTTTTAATAGTCATCCTTCTCAGTTATAGCTACTGACAATGCTCTTAAGATAGAAATTCAAACATCTATCATAATCTGTTCAGACAACTGAACGTGATCACCAAGAATTTACTCACAGCAAGTAAAAAGCATAGGTGCCTTAAAAGCACATTTAATAAAACAAAAATATCAGGATACCAAAATAAGATAGCAACCCTGCCATGGAGGTTTATTAATGTTAATTCAATATATATATATATAACTGAGAAGTTGACCATTAAAATAATAATTGATACGACAAAAATACAAGCTATTAATTCTTTTTCGATATCGGAACCGTTAAAAGAGGCATATGGGCTTATATGCTTGCTTGTCCCTATTTTTACTTTTGTATTGGGAATAAAAATAGGGGTACAAGTTATTGTGTGGTTAGAAAGACAAATATTTGTAGGAATCTAACAATGTATTGGACCTGAATATGCCTGCCTTTGGGAATTCTTCAAGCTCTAGTAGATGGAACCAAACTACTTTTCAAAGAGGATCTTCTCCCATCTAGAGGAGATATTCATTTATTTAGTATCGGACAATCAATAGCGGTGATATCCATTTTACTAAGGTGGTGTTTGTTTTTCAAGTGCTGAATGCTGAAAAAAAAATCAAGTGTTGAATGTTGAATGTTTTGAAGTGCTGAATGCTAAAAAATGAAGTGCTGAAAAAAAATGGTGTTTTTTTTTCTAAGAAGTGTTGAAAACTGGTAAATATCAAAAATACCCTTGTTATAAAAAAAACGCAACTTGGAGCATCGCCTTAATAGACTAAATGGACATACAAAATGGCAGTATTGCACAAAATGGGTAAAATAGATATACAAAATGTACATACAAAAGGCATCATTGCACAAAATGGATATACAAAATGGACATACAAAAGGCATCATTGCACAAAATGGGTGAAATGGATATACAAAATGGACATACAAAAGGTATCATTGCACAAAATAGACAAAATAGATCTACAAAATGGACATACAAAATGGTTTATACATATCAACAAAATTAAAAATAGTTTGAAGGATGAATCTTAAGATAACACAAACCAACATAGTCCAAAATAACAAATAGTCGAGCATCAACATAGTCTATGAACTCCGAGAAAACAAGATAATCCAAAATAGCAAACTAATGCATAAAAAACTAAAATCCGAGAAACTGCATTAGGTAGTTTTTCCATGATTCCAGTGTATCCAAGCCCACAAACATGTCAGCATATTCTAGATATTCAGTAAACTTCAAACATGCTTTAGTCATTTAAGTATTCGTTAAATACCCTAAAGGCTCCATTTCTTTAAGAATAACCAACACTTCTGCAAGCTTCTTTCCACGCATATCTTGTTTTACCAATTCTTTTCGCTCACCCTGCGTCTTTATAACCTCAATCAGTTCATCTAACTTATCCAAAGTGTTTTTAGTTTTTTGTTTGATCTTCCCACTGTGGCGACTACTTTCTGACTGAGAAACGGATGGTATTAGTTATGGTGCAAATTGTGAAAAGTGATAAGGCGTAAATTACTTTGGTTGAGGGATGGAGGGCTCGTCTTCAGACCAAGTACAAAATGAACCCCCAGATGGTTCATAATGATGATTGGTAAAGTATGTATCAATATCTTCTTCTACGAGGTCTGTGGGCACATCATTCTCATCTTCAATATTAAAATCGGCGGCGACATCTGAAGTAGTCGTATCAATAAAATTATCCCTAGAAGGACCAGTTGCATATTGACCAGTAGCCACTCTGTTTGCAAAAATAGCTTCCAGCAAGTCTTCATAAGGTAGCCCACCTTTCCTAAATGTACTGATGTTCTCATTTATCTGATGTGCATCAAGAAAACAAACATTCATAAATTTATAATATGACTATACATATGAGCATAATAATCGAAAGACTACTATACCTTGATTAAGGCATCACACTCTTCGGGTGGAAGATGAAACATGCGGGTTTCTGCATTAAAACCATTCCTAGTTCTTCTCAAAAGCCATGTCCAAGCATTGTACTTTACTCTTTGGTAAAACCAGACATTACTAAAATATTTAGGTCTATGAGTTAGGTAAAATTTTGAATTGTACTCCTCCCTAATCTTGGTCTAAGAGTCTTTCGAAAGTCCAGACCACACATCTTTAGTTGCTTCAAGTTCACTCTTGCATAATGCAAGAAAAGTGTGTAACATCTCACCATTAAGTTTTTTTGCTTGTTTGGGAGTATCTTGGCTTGTGTCGCCAGTTATTTCTTGCTGATCTTTCTTATTCTTTAGAGGTATGGTAAAACCTGATGAACAAATCAAAACAAAAATGTCAGCAATATATTCCATATACAGTATATCACAATATAAAAGCAGACTACCAAGGCAAGTCAAAGAAAGAAATAACAGTTTAAAGTAGTTCCTTTAATGTAAACACAACAGGCAATAAACACATGTAAGTACATCCTTAACTGCTAAGTGATAGTGTTCATTTAGAGCTTTAAGAGTCAGCCAACTCTGCAGAGCTTGAGTCAATAGATATACCATTTACTGTCTGTCCCAAACAATTCTGAGTAACCAGAATCTTATGATATAAATTTTATTTTGTGGATTTCCGACCTTTGATATAAATTTTATTTTGTTTACTGAGTCTGTGATTTGTGCCTATCTGTTCCTTTTCTCTTTAATTCTCCCTTCCAGTCATTATGCATCACTTGCTATGCCAATTTGTTTGCTTGAAAAGTCTTTTGTACTAGTTCCTTTTCTCTTTGATTATCACTTTCAGTCAATATGCATCACCATAAAATTATATGGTGGTTTGATATTTGTGATAAACATCTTAGGTTACTCAATGGACTGATATGCCAATTGTCCAAACACACACTCCAATCTTCTGGTTGCCAAAATTTTAACTGAAGGAGGTAAAAAAACTAACTAAACCAAACCATCATGTGGAAACAATGTTGCTCCAGCGCCAACAACAAAGCACCATTAATGGTTTCTCCTCACATCTATCTCAAATACGGATCTAGAGAAGAAGGGCAACTCATGGGAATCGATCCTTACGAGCTCAAGCTCCTACCTCCAGGACCCAAGTACATATCCATTTTTTTCCCTTCCTTACTTTTACGGTTTTATCTTTCCTAATTAAATGTCTTTTATGCAAGTATATATTGATATTTACATATATGTATTTCTTTTGTTCTTAATGTATCAATATAAACATTTCAAAATGTCGTGTATCACTACAAAATAGGGGATATGGAAATTTGGAAGATTTTGTGGTGGTAATAGCAGGGCCTAGAATGCAACCCCAGGAAAGGAAATATGAAAATTAGAAACTCAACCAAAAGGGAATACTTGTACGATACGATGAAAATAGGTTGCAAACCCCCTTTAGCATATCAGATAATCACTAGCTCAGTAGATCAAACTTTAACTATTAAAAGTAAATTCTTGGAGTTCACGATTTGGTTGTAGAATTTCCTTTCTTACTACTTTATTATTCTAAGAAAAATCATAATGAATCTTAGAAATTTTTATTTTCATCTTGTAGAGGATAATGGAAAGTATTTCAGTAGGTAGTAAAGTGGGAGGTGCTGGTGGAGCATCCTTATATAATGCTTTGAAGAGCAAATAATAGGGACCTTATATGGCTTTCCATATTTCCCAGCTCAAGAAAGAAGGTAGTAAACCCATAATGATTCCTAATTGAGATTCTTGCTAGCACCCAACAACCAACTGACTTGCCAAAAAAGATTGGTTAGGCATCACAAGCTTTGTTAAAGAAATGCCATACAGTGCTAGCAGTGTCACGTGTACAAGGAGATGGTCAAGGAATTGTCACTATAGCTAATAAAGGTAAAATAGACAATGCACAATGGGCATACAAATGGACAATGGGAATATGCTAAAAAATAGCTGAGAGCATCTATTTAACAGTTGAAGAAAGAGCATCTACTGCCAATATAGCTAAAATTGACAATGCACAATGGACATACAAATGGACAATGGACATATGCTAAAAAATATGATAGTTTACAGTATATATATATATATGCTAAAAAATATAAAGTATACAGTATACATATGCTAAATGAACATCTATTTTTTATTTTCTTTAATCAAAAGAACTAAATAAATTTTGCCCCAAGTGGCCGAAAAGAAAGAGCATAGTCAACAAGGTTTGCCGCCTCAACCGGCTCAAAAAAGGAAGAAAACGCAGTGGAGCGGACTCCCACTGCGGCCAAGGTATGAACCTCATAGTTATACAATCTACTAATAAACTAAAATCTAAACTCTGTGAATCTGGATGCCAAAGCAAGCATTTCTAGTGCCAGTGTGAGAGTACCCCAAGAAAGGTCATTAGATCCTGCCTCGTGAGCTATGACAAGCCTCTTACAGTCAGTAAGGACCATCGCTCTCTTAATACCTATCCAGTATGATATTACCATGCCTCTGATCATAGATAACACCTTGGCCCCTTCGGGGTTCGACGCTTGGGCAGAGTCAAAACCTGCACCAATAACAACTTGATTATGAGTTTTAATAACAAAACCAAATCCCCCTTGTGTTGCTATTATGCCAGGCTCCATCCACCATGATTGTGTGCCATCCCACTCCAATTTTGGGAGGTGGGAAATCGGTGATAGGCCTGGTATCAGGGTTGGAGTCAGGAAGACGGCTGATGTTATAGCTTTTGGCCTAATTCACATAGACCAAAAAGTTAGGATTAATATTATTAAAAAAAAGTTCATTTCGGCTCATCCAAATAACGTAAAAAAGGGAGCAAATCTTCCCCCACTGGGCGATGTCAGGTTCATTTATGCTTTGGTGGAAAAATTTAAGGAGAATACCATACAGAGAGTCTATGTACGCCCAGCCAACGAGATTTGGGAGAGGGTCAAGACCATACCAGAAATCTTAAATCTTTTTATAGAAAAAGAGGGCATGTGTGGCGGTTTCGTCTTCTTCGCCACATCAAGGCTATATGATATCCTTATTGTCTTCTCCATGCCAGAGATTTTTTTTGGTGGGAATACCATCTTAAAGCACTTTCCAGAGGAAGATTTAGATTCTGTGAGGTACCTTCATTTTCCAAATGGACCCCCAATCTGTTTCTAAATTCACTCCCGCATTGGTGTCATTTTCTTTCGTTTGAAGGTCCTTAAAAGATGAGTGATAAGCATATTTAATCGCGAGGAGGCCATTTATTTCCTTTCTCCATCTAAGAGAATCTTTGGCCATAAATTTGCTGAGCGGCAGTCTGAGGATGATTTCCGCTATATCTTGGTGGTACAATGATCGGATGATCTCTTCCTTCCAAGAACAATGTAAGGGAAGATGAGGTCAGCCACTCTAGTAGCAGTCCTATTTTCTGGGGAGGCCTACAAAGTTGACCATATTAGATTTCTGGGATCTAAGGCTCAAGCCAGAAGTCTATACTTTCTCTATTGCCAATGTGCCAAATAAGCTCTGGCCAGATTCTATCTCTAGTGGCGATAATGCCTTTCCAAATCTAGGAGTTAGCGGGCCTAGAGGAGGAAATCATCAGAGACTTCCTGGGGGAGTACTTTTATTTAAGATTGAAGGCCCAAGTTTTATCAGGTTCTCTAATAATTCTCCAAAATAATTTGGCGAGAAGAGCTTGGTTGTCGGCGAGGGCGGTTCTGATGCCTAGCCCTCCCCTATCCTTGGGACAACAGACTTTCTTCTAACTAATGAAATGCGTTTTCTTGTTCTTAACACTGCTAGTTCCCCACATGAAGCAAGAATTGATAGAATCTAGCTTCCTACAGATCTTAATAGGAAAAGGGAATACCGACATATGGAACGAAGGGATTGCTGATTTAATAGCTTTAATAAGAGTGAGTCTGCCCGCTTGAGAAAGGTTCTTAGCTTTCCATCCCTACACAAGTAATGATGTCTTGAAAGTTAAGGCCTTTCTTGCGGTCAAACTCCAGAGGGGAACCCACATATTTATCTCCGACAGAGTCTCTTTTGATGTGAAGGATGTGTTGGATAAACTAGTGATGTCTCTTCTACCCGTTCTTACTGAAGAGAATACAAGATTTTTCTAGGTTGATCTCCTGACTCGAAACGATTTTGAAAGTGTCCAGGATGTCTTTTAGCGTACCCGCTTCTTTCAGATTGCCTTAGTAGAAAATGAAGCAATCGTCGGCAAAAAGGAGGTGGAAGATAGGAATGGTGTTTTTTACCATCTTGATGCCATGCATATTCCTATCTGCCTCTGCTTTAAGGATGGTTCTGGAAAGAACCTCGTTGTAGATGAGAAAGAAAAAAGGGGAGAGGGGATCGCCTTGTCTGAGCCCACGACCATGCTTGAGAAAAGCGTAAGGGGAACAATCAATATTGAATGAGAGAGCAGTGGTAGAAATGCATTGTTGAATCCAAGTACACCATTTTTCGCAAAACCCCATAGATTTCATGGTGTGCCCTAGAAAACTCCACTCCACCCTGTCAAAGTCTTTACTAAGATCCAGTTTAATTGCCATACTCCCTGTTGTACCATTTTCCTTCTTCAGGGATTTGAGAATTTCTTGTGCTATAATAATATTGTCGTAGATTTGTCGACCAGGCACAAAAGCATTTTGGGTAGGGGAAATGATTTTATGGAGAAGGGGCTTGAGCCTGTTAGCCAAAATTTTAGTAATAATTTTAAATTTAACGTTGCACAAACTGATAGGTCTGTAATGCTCAGGGCTAGTAGGATTCTTTTTTTTTTGGATAAGAGTGATGTTGGTATGATTGAATTCACCAAGGAGATGACCCATCTGGAAAAAGTCTAGGATGGCTTAATAGAGGTCATTTTTAACTGTATCCCAGAATTTTTGGCAGAAGAGGGGTATGGAACCATCAGGTCCTGGAGATTTACGGGGGTTCATCGAGAAGAGGGCTTATTTAATTTCATCCATGGAGGGAAACTTGGTCAGGATAGAATTGTTATCTTGCATGATCAGTTTTTCCATGATGTTAAGATCATCAATCTTAGTGGCAGGGTTCACCGAGGTAAACAACTTCTTGTAATAGTCAAAGAATGACTCGCCAATATCTTTCCTATCATTCGCCCATGAGTCGTCCTCCTTCCGGATGTTAATAATGAAATTCTTTTTCCTACGATAAATGGTAGACAGGTGAAAGAAACGAGTGTTCCTATCTTCCTTTTTAAGCCAGATCTCTCTATATTTATCTTTCCATAAGGCCTCCTCTAGATTGAGGGTTTGCTCAAGGGAATTCTACATGTTAAGCTTATCATCATTATTATGATCAGATGGAGGTTCTTTTTGCAGCTTACCGATTTGATCTCTGTGCTTCGGGAACTTCCCAGAGGTGATGTTGAAAACGTCTCTATTCTAGATATTCAAAACCCTCTTAGTGTGGCAGAGCTTCTTGCAGAATTTGAGAGGTCTAGATCCCTCCTGCTCTACCGTACATGCTTTCTTAATTACCTCTTGGTAGTTCTCATGGTTAGGCGAAAAGGATTGGAAGTAGAATTGTTTGGGGAGGTTATGCGATAAAGGGTTAGTGTTGAGAAGGATGAGACCATGGTCCGAGCCGATGACCACAAATTACGGATGGTTACATCTTGAAAGGTGGTTCTCCACGGAACAGAGGCAAGGGCATGATCCAGTCTAAGCTTGGCTAACTCGGCTCCCTTTCTCTTGTTAGTCCACGTGAAGGGTACCCCTGAGAAACCCAGGTCGGCCATGGAGGTGTGAAACATAAAATCTTCGAGAGGATTATGAGTAGTGTTATCAAACGGGATTCTGCCAAACTTTTCTTCCCTGGAAACAATACTGTTAAGATCACCGATGATGAAGTAGATAATTGAAATGGCATTAGCCATCTAAGAAATGGTGGACTAATAGGAGTTCCGATTAGCCATTTCTGGGGGGCCATAGGTGAAAGAGCACATCCAGTGGATAGATACCGTCTCTGGCAAAGGGTTGTGCCCTACCGATGAGATGATAGCGTCAATCTCCCTAGGGGAGGAGGCAAGGATAGTGAGATCGGTGCTCTTATTCCAAGCCAGCCATAGGCCCACTCCGTGGTAGGTAGTAGCGGCCACCATATGGGAATAGTCATAACCCAGCTTGGCAAACTTTCTTAAGGAGTCTGATTTTTTCGCTTTAGTCTCAACTACGAATAGGACATCGGGGTCATGCTTTTTTGGATATTAAGGAGCTCCCGAAGGGTGGCAGGTTTTCCACTCCCTCTGCAGTTCTATGAGAGGATAATCATAACTTACCAAGGGCCGGTGCCAGGCTCGCCACTAAAGAAAGAGTGATTCTCTCGTGTTGGGTTTTTTGTTGTATGGCACTCTGCTTCTTCATTGATTTCCCTTATTTTCTACTGGCCACCGAAGAGCCTGCCTCCATTCAGGTAAAAAGCATACCTGCCTAACGGTTGAGACCTTAAGATAAGGGGAGAAGATAAGGGAACGAGCTACGACGTGGTAATTTCGGGCATCATCCCCCAAACCTTTCCCCTTACCCTTCAGAGGGAGATGAAGTTCGATCTCTAAGTACCTCTTTATCTTAAAGCGGGTTCCCACTAGCTTAGCCCAGTGATGAGTGGCAAAAATCTCCCTTCTGATACCCAATTTCCAAAGAGGGGGTAATATGAGGGCAGCCAGGAAGGCTTTAGAGTACTTCTTAGGTAGGGTTCTCAGTCTCCGTTCTGTAAGATCACAAGAATGGAGAGGAACAATCTTAAAGGGATAAGGACAATTAATCTTAGTAACGGTTTTAGGAGCACGACCCCGGTCAGTTTATCAAAGGCAGTTTATCCTATTACGGTACGTCTGTTAATCCTAGTGCCAGAAGGCCGACCCCGGTCTAAGGGTCGAAAGCGATTCGAAGACATAGGCCTCAAGAAAAAATAGAAAAGCTGAGATACAAGTCTAATAAAGTGATGTTCATGCAGAAACTGAATCAGAAAAGGAAGTGCAAAAGAGATAACGCGTACCTTAGGGGGGGGGCAAAGAGTCCCCCATACCTTTCTTCAAAGTTGGTGCATCAGAAAAGCCCAGTTTCCTATTGCCCTTTCCCCTAGTGCCTATCCCTGAGTTGCCTGTAGTCCAGTCTCTACAAATACCAAAAATATCCTCCTGACTCAGTGTGACCCATGCCAAGTACTCTGAGGAAGAATAGCTAATCTCCAGCGGTTCTGGGTTAGACAAGGAGTAGGCCAGTCATGTGGCAATAAATAAAGCGGCTGGGTTCAATCGGTGATGTAGGGCCGAGTCCGTCGGACTGAGTGGGAAAAGAATATGGGTAGGGGCTAGTCGTTGGCTGCAGGTGGACCAGGGTGGTCGTCGATGGGTAGGAGGAAAGATCAGGTTCTTCACCATGGGTGAGCTGAGATTTGAAATGTCGACCAGATTCTGGCCCAGGCCTGATACTAAACCCATTTCATCCAAGTAAAAAAAATTCAGCTGGAAAATGGTACAGTCAAGGCCCTGACCTGTAATGATTGGGTTTATATTACCCTTTGCTGTCGAACTTTTAAGGCCCTGGCCCAAAAGGAGTGGGGTATTCTCTCTTGGGGGTTTTGGGTTGGGATGACGAAAGCCCATGTGGTCAAACCATCCTTAATAATTTTTTGAGGTGATGCAGAGTTGTTGCATGCGGGTAAGAGAGGGTGGGTCCCGGTGTCATGATTCCAAACTCCTCCAAACTATTCCCTAAATGAGTGCGAAGTGCAAAAAGTTTGTGACAAGTGGGTCCCATTGTCATGATTCGCTTCTCCTCCCATAACGTATTTGTTTTTTCGGCGGCTATTTGCCTAGAAGAAGTTGAGATCAAAATATTTTTTTTATTTTTTAATCATACCAGCCCCTCAAAAAGGTTCAACATGATTAGGATTTCTTGAACCCATCCCTGAAGTGATGTATGAAAGCCTTTGATGGTGACTTAGTAACCTTTATTGTCTACTGTCTGTACTTTTAAGTATTTTGCTAAAGACTTTCTTGGCATATTTTTTGCTTTATTCGGCCGAAGAGGGTCTGTCCGGGCAGTTGTGATGGTTTTGGTTATGTAATGATGGGTCTATCTGAACTTGTACCAGGGATCGAGTCATTTCGTACCCTAGTGATGACGCTTGCATTTTGGTCCACTTCCATACCTTTTGAGACCTCAAAGTCCTGGTTGCTTGAGAAACTCTAATGAAAATGTTGCTTTTGTTGCAGATGAGAGTCTTGATAACCAGTGTAAAAATGCTTAAACGGAGAAGAGACAAGATTTTTAAGAGGATTCACGTGTAAATGAGATCCATAATGAAACTCGAATTTGGAGTTGAGATTCAGCCTGTTCCTTTCTTGCATGATTTTTTTGAATCTTTTGCAGAGGGAGAGTGGGTGGTTGATGATGCCACAATAAGGGAAAAACCCATCAAGTCTCTCGTATTTGACCATGATTCGTGCGTCACCAAACTTTTGTGGTCCTGATATAGGGATGGATAGTATAAGAGGTCTTTATGTAAAGAGATTCGCCATAATGCGCACAAAACTTTCCCTCCTCGGCTCCGTTTGGTATTCTTCGTAATCGTCACGAATGTATTCACCTATCTTGTTACCGACGAGTCGTAGTATATCTCTATTGAGCATGCAACATGGTAATCCCGACACTTGAACCCAGGAAAAATATCGAGAAAACCTTATCTTCGATTGGTGTAACATAAGGTTAAAAGGTTGTCGGAGGATTGAGAATCCAAAAATATTCACCGATTGAGCATTAAGAATTGTTTGTTGGTCTTTTAGGTTGGCGAAGTTGGCCATGAAGACTTTCGATTCTTGCTCATAGGACAATAGAGGTATACGTGGTATAATCTTCACCCAAGCTCTAGAAACTCCATCCATAATCACTTGTTCTCTAATATTTGGAGAAATCGACTTAAAGGCGATCGCAAATTTCTATTTAGTTTGTAAATTCACCCATATAGTATCGTCGAGTAAGAGGATAGGTATCAGATCGTGCGTGGAGCATCCTTGTAGCATCTCTGCCAGCTCTCCTTCCTCAGCCATCTTACAGCGACCCGTAATCTCATCTGAGGTATCCGTCATTGTTGTGAAGGAGTAGTAAATCAAGAGAGCCCCTAGGGTAAGTAATGGGGAAGTGTTTGGTTACAAAAGCAACAACGAAAGGATAAGGGTTTGGAAATAGAAAGTGTTGATATTGAATATGTAACTTTTATGGTAGGATTATGGCTGAGGTAGAGAGGCTTGGTGAGTGTGTTGCAGGTAGAGTGGCTGAGGTCGGATGGCATGGTGGATATGGAGTACAGTGGCCAGGAGATTATGGATTGCGGTGATATGGTGGTGTTGATGGAAAGAAAGTTTTGGAGCTTGGGGAGAGAGGGAGAGCGGGAGGGTGGGAGAGAGGAGTGGGTGATAACTCGATCTTTAGAAAGTAAAGAACATCTATTTGAAGGGTAACAAAGTGCATAGTCTGTAACAATGTGGAGATACAAAAAATAAAATTATGCAGTATACATTATTCTTGTTTTTTCAGCTGGAGGGAAGGGAATAAGGCTACTTACTTTACGGCTACAGATATGGATGTCCACCCTATCCAACCTTTCTTCCCACAATCCTTTTCTTCCTCCCTTGTAAATATTTGTAATGTAGATTCTCTTCACTAAAAATTTCCTAGATGTAGTTGATACTACTTGTAACAGTTTTACTTGAATGAAAATTTCCTATTTGCAAAAGGTACACATATTCCTAAACTCCCAACCAAAAATGTTGATGCAATCTTCGGTGACAATGATGCATGCTGCTCCATCAAAGACTAGAAATGCTTTGTTAACAAGGGAAAACCAGACTCACATATCACTACTATTAATGGTTGAGATTGGCAGCTGGAATGTAAGATGGCTTAATGATAGCCTAAAGCAAGCTACGGTCAAAAAGTTTATTCATACACATAAACTGAAGATGATTGGCCCTGTAGAAATCAAAGTTAAGGAATTTAATATAGAAAAGGGTCTCAATAACATTTATTAGAATTGGGTTGTCTAATAGAACTACAACTACTTCTTTAATGTAGCATTTGGGTCTGTTGGGACTCAAAGTTTGTTAAGTTTACAAATATTATGTGTGAACAACAAGTGATTTCAGGGAGAGCTAAAATGGAAGGTTGTGCAGAGTTTTGTCTCTCTATTGTTCATGGTAGTGTTGAGATTATCACTAGAAGAAACTTATGGACATACAAATGGACAATGGACATATGCTAGAAAATATAACAGTTTATATTCAGCACTTGAAATATAACAGTATACAGTATACATATGCTTACAAATGGATAATGGACATTCTCCTATATAAATTTGTTCAGTACATATCATACAAATCACAGTTGACAGTTCAGATTACAACCTCTTAATGAAATATTTAAAATAAAAAAGCTAATCAACAAAAAGCCATGCATATACAGATACCCAAAAAAGCCAAGCAACAAAAAGAGGTAGTAGCCATATAAAGTACTAAACAACAGGAGTTTCATCAGCTAATTGCAATGCATAATAAGCAGCTAACTCCTCTGCAATGCAAATTCTTTTAGTTCTCATAAAGTGTTGCACATTTGCTCTAAATAACTCCTGGAAGCGGTCACCATTATGTACTTGAGGTTGAACATTTCCAAGATCTAAGTCTTTATTCTCAAATACCGTAAACAACTCATCATTCTAAGAAATCCGACAGAGGTAATTATGTATAGCCATACATGCAATGACTATGTTTCTCTGAGTTGAGAACTTGTACTTGGGCATTACCTTCAATATAGGAAATCTTGCTTTAAGAACACCAAATGTCCGCTCAATAACATTTCTCAACTTCGCATATGCACGATTGAAATGTTCTTCTTTAGTCTTAGGTCGCCCTCCCCTCTGAAATTCTTTAAGCCAATACCACACTCCCCTAAAAGGATACATAAAGTACTTGGTATGCACGTATGTTGCATCACACAAGTAGTACATGTCTACAAAACAATTAACAAACTCTAATTATAATAAAGCAATAAATTAACACATACTTCACTAACGTAACTTTTATTTAGATGATTACCTTCAGTAGGAGGCAGGGGGAACTTGTTAGTTGGGTCTCTAATTGTTTAAGTTAGGACATTCAAGTCATGAGCTGTGCCTTCCAAATCGACTTGGACATAAATGAAATTCATATCAAAATCGCATGCTGCCATCACATTCTGAAAGCACTTACCCTTCCCTCATGCCCTAAACGGAATTTGGTTTGATTTAGGAACTTGTGGACTAATCAAGGTGTCATCTATTGCTCCAATAACCCCTTTGAATTATCCTTCTCTTAACCGTTTATGAATACGAATTCATCCTGGATCCTAAAAATTAGGAGGCACTTTCATCTCTTTGCTAAGGTGAAGCATTCCTCTCAACACTTCATGAAAACACCTACTAATAATTGCTCATGGATGTTGATATTTATGCTTCATTATGAGGTTTCTCACTAAATGGGCTATAGTTTCTAAAACAATAGACATCTTCTGCTCCACATCTATGTGTTTGTTATCTATAACCCATCCCTTCGCTCTGAAATGCCCACATAAAGAAACAAATGCATTTTTTTCATCCTCAACGAATCATAAGCAATCTGATTAGGGCCACTAAGAATCTCATTGATGCGTTCTTTACCCGTTAAGATAGATACACAACTTCTCTCTTTATTTTTTAACTAGCATCCTAAGTACGAATGCTAAGGCCGTTAACCGAATAATGGTCCACTGTCTAGGATCCATATTCACTGCAATAAAATAATTTATACAACAATTATATACTACTCACAAATTATGAACGCCAAACACAATTCAAAGATACATTACATAGTTCACTACATATTACACTTTTAATATCCATACATAATAGTCTCAAACATAATCAGAGTAACATAACTGCGATAAATACAGCAACTACTGCCAATATAACTAAAAGATAAGGATGTGAGAATCGAAGCTCATGTTTAGCAAAATCATGTTCTGCTTCCTCTCTCACAAATAAAGAAGTGGGAACTGCTTCTGGTTAAGGTTCAGTACACGACTTGAGGGGAAAAAATTCAGCAAGAGCATGCTCTGCTTCCTCAATTGTATCCATACACTAATATATAGCACATAAATATCTCAAAACCTCTACTCCACACTCTGCCCATGTTTGGAAAATACCAGGATGTCGCCCAACAAACACAACATACACTTTCCCCCATACACTTTTAGCCATTTTTTTTATCCTATATCAAATACAATGTTCATCATCAAACCCAATACCCCAAAGTAATACTCCTTATCATAGAAACTAGTCTTAAGATCAACTACCAAGATAAACACAACATTCTACAAGATATGACATGTTTTTCTAACATATACAAGTTCAAACACAACCCACTTTTCAATATCCAAATGTCAAAGAAACCCAAAACCCCAAGCAATCATCATTACAATCAAACATCAAATACCCAAAAATCACGCTTCAATAACATGCATCTCTTTGTACCCGATTCATACAAGGAATTTATGCACAACCGTAAACCCTAAATCGATTTAAATTTGAAATTTTCATACCCTAAACCCAAATCGAAATCATCTTCACCACCATAACCCAAACACAATTTCTACAAATCCCAACACCTCTAATCACAAAATCGGCAACAATTCTTCCATCAAATAAAAAACAAACAAACAAACAAACCCACAAAGTAGAGAAGAAGGTAAAAATAGAAAAATGGGTAAAAAAAGAAAGCTAACCTGATAACCCTTGACTTATCCTCACAATAATCTCTACTTCCCCAAGAGTTTTCTCTCTTCAGCAATAATTTTTTTCTCCCTCTCAATTAGGTCTGAGAAATTTTAGGCTGAGAGAGAAGGATATTTTTGTCAGCAAGAGGCTTGTTTTTTTCTAAAAAAAAAAACTTCTCACAATTGCTAAAAAAAATTTCAACACAAATAAAAACACCAAACCCACTGCTGAATTTTTTTTCAGCTGCTGAAAAAAAAATTAACAGTAAAAGAAACACCACCTAAGTTATTCAGTAGTTCCTTTTTGCGATCGCCTTGTTCTTGCCAATCTTAGTATCGGTGTTTTCTTATAGATTGCCATTTCAAGTATTGCGCCTATTAGACTTCTTATGTCAGGATATAGATTGAATAATAAATATTCCTTTTTAGGTAGTCTCCGAGCTGTTGCTCAATCAATTAGTTATGAAATACCCTTAACTCTATGTGTGTTATCAATATCTCTACCTGCGATTCGGGGATATTTACCTATTATATTTCTTTTTAGGCAAGAAGTTGAATGTAGTGAATAGATATTTTTATTTTTTATTCAACATTTGGGGTGATGAACTAAACCAGATAGTTATATGAGTGAAATAAAATAACTTAAAAATTGGCAGTCAAAATTGAGTCTCATTCCCCACGTAATAAAGTTAATTCAAAATAAACATAAGCAGTAGAAACTGTTTACCCAAGATTGTTTATTAGTCATCATGGTTTGAAGCAGGTATAAAATATCAACTATATAGAGCTTTTACTATTGTAGGCATTTTATGTATTTAACATACGCGGGGATCAAGCAAAAAAAATGAGTGGATAGTTAGGAACACCAAGGTACACAAAGGATTAGTAATGGAGATAATGTAAGTTACCTATAAGAGGTATTTTGCAGAAAAGAAATCCAATGGGGTTTTAAGTTGGTAGAAATGATCAAGCAGTACTTCCCCATGATCCCGATCCAGAGTATGCTCTTATCCATTGATTAAAGAAATTACTATCCGGAACGACGTAATCCTTTATTTTTTTAGAGTCCTATTTTATGGGAAAGAAGAATAGGAACGCACAAAAGATAGAATTCTTATCCTGATTCATCTAATATTATAAAATTCTCATTATTTTTCTTAATCAGAAAATATGGGTGGAGATATTCATTAATGCAGCGAGTATTTTATTGAAGGATTAAGTTATTACTGGATAAATCTAAATTACAAGGGAAAAGATCAATTCAGACGCACTTTTGTTTTTTATTATAGCAAACAAAATTGCATTGGTCTAATTTGGGATTCTTTGCTTTATCTACCTTTTAAACATATTAAGATAATATTGAAACAGTCCTTAGATTTATTCGCGGTCATGGAGGAACCGAATGAAGCTGAAGTCTCATGTACGATTCTGTATTAGCGATGAGAACAATGATATTATCATCGACTATGATTATCTAGCAGTTCAAGTACCGCTGATATAATTGAAGCGTAGTTAAAATATGGTTTTTTGGGGTAGAATCTATGGCGTCAACCTATAGGGTTTCCAGTTTTTTAATTTCTTCCCTTGAGAAATGTGAGAAATTGTCTTTTGATTTACCCAAAACCAAGGAAGAATTAGTAACAGGTTATCAAATGAAATATTCAGGTATCAAATTTGGTTTGTTTTATGTTGCTTCCTATCTAAATCTACTAGTTTCTTTTTTATTTGTAACAGTTCTTTACATGGGAGGTCAAAATCTATCTATTCCTTACATATGTATTTCTGAGCTTTTCGGAATAAACGAAATGGGTGGAGTATTTGAAATGAAAATTGGTATATTTATTATATTAGCTAAAGCTTATTTGTTCCTGTTCATTTCAATCACAACAAGATGGATTTTACCTAGGCTGAGAATGGACCAGCTATTAAATCTTGGGTGGAATTTCTTTTACCTATTTCTCTAGGTAATCTATTATTGACAACTTCTTCCTAACTCTTTTCCCTGTAAAGCCATATCATATTCTAGATTGATAACTTCTCTCAAAGAAGAGATAAAAACTGAAAATTATTCATTAATATTCACGATATGTTCCTTATGGTAACTAGGTTCATGAATTATAGTTAACAAATAGTACGAGCTGCAAGGTACATCAGTCAAAGTTTCATGATTACCTTATCCTACATAAATCGTTTACCTGTAACAATTCAATATCCTTATGAAAAATTGATCATATCAGAGCATTTTCGCGGCCGAATTCATTTTGAATTTGATAAATGCATTGCTGGTGAAGTTTGCGCTCGTGTATGTCATATAGATATATTCGTTGATGATTGGAGATTAGAAACGGATATTCGAAAGAAACGATTGCTTAATTACAATATTGATTTCGGAATCTATATATTTTATGGTAACTGTGTCGAGTATTGTTCAGCAAACTGTCTATCAATGACCAAAAAATATGAACTTTCTACTTATGATCGTCACGAATTGAATTATAATCAAATTTCCTTGGGTTAATTACCAATGTCAGTAATTGAAGATTACACAATTAGAACAATTATGAATTCGTATCAAATGAAAAAACCCATGGGTAAGCCCCTTAATGCAAGAACAATTACCAATGACTAAGATTCCGTTTTGATCTAAAGGAGTCAAGCTTCTTTCATTTTGCTTGTTCAATAACTAAAAAAAGAATTCTGGTATATTAAAAAATATTTAAAAGTATTAAAGAATAGATAAGAAGAGAATTTTCTGCCCCCTACATATTTTATGCCTTCTCCCACTTTGAAATATTTTTTAAATTGAGATTAAGATTAAAAAGCATATCTACATCAACCCACACCCCATTAGGATTTAAATTAATAAATAACGAATCAAAAATGAGGTAACTTCAAATAACTTGATTATAATATGGATCGTTGGATCCACCAATAACTTAACAAAAAAAGACCCTGCAATTTTAGTTCATTTGTGTGGAACTAATTAAGTGACTTTCATTCCAATAAAATAAAATTCACTAAAAAAGTATGTTTCTCAAGTTACATATCATTTCACAGATTAATTACTAGTCTCACTCAAATTTTCATATTTAAATTAGGTAAACTCTCTTGATCAATTAATAAATAATAATATTTTTTTTTTCATAGGAATATTCTATGCAATACATATGTATCCATATTGTATGTTATAAGGAAGTATTTTATAAAGAAACATACATTTTTAACAAAATATACCTTTCATATCCAACCCTAATAACAAGTAACTTTTTATTTTTTAATGGCAGTTCTGAAGAAATATATATATATATATATATAGTCTCAAGAGGCTCATCGCTTTCACTAACCAAATCTTTTTCATCCTCATCTTCACTCGAATATTCGTCCTCTAGCTAAAAAAGTGGCTTATATTCTTCCTCAACCACTTTCATATTGCCATTTTTTTCTCTTATTTGGTTTGTTTTTCTTTTGATGGCACAAACTCATTCTATCAGCAATCCTACGCAGCCTTAAAGCATCCATTTTAACATTGTTTTCTTTGATCCTTTTTAGCTGAACCATATCGTATGCAACGACATCTTCCATACTCTTATGAATGCGTTTATTTGTCATGATAGACCTGTAAAATAAAATACAAGCAAACGAACACAAATAGATAACAGCAGTGATTAACTATTTATTTTTTTGATTTAAGAACGCGTAAAGCCTACCCAAAAACCCTCCAAAGTTAGGAATTCGACAAAATCAAATCAATTAGAGAGAGTGAATCAAAGAGTACCTGAAAGTGGATGATCAATTTTTCTTACAAATCACATACTGGAGAAAATTGAGAGGCAGATGAACAATGAAGATAAACCATAAAATCAAAAACTCAAAAAAAAAAAAAAAAAAAAGGTACCTGCTAATGACCAATTGAGCGATTTAATATATGAGAACTTGATTTGATAGATTAAAATTAACAACTTGAGATTAGTAACAAATCGAGTACAACACAGCAATTGAAATCATATTCTAAATACTCAAATTGATTAGAAACAAATAATAACCAAATTGAGAAGTTTTGTTTACTAGATCAAGGAAAAAAGAGGTAAAGGAGATAAAGATTTCGTTTATGAAATTCCGAGCATAGAGAAGAGAACAAAGGGGTTTCTATATTTTGATTTTGCTGTGTACTACAGCGGGAAATAGAGGCGGAAGCTAAAACATTTCGCGTAATATTTCTCGCCACAGATTTATGTATTTAGCCAAAAAAAATTTAACAAGACACTTGACTTTAGTATCTTTTTTGGCAGATAAACCTTTGGCTATTTCAATAGGCTATTAGCCACGATAAAACTTATGGTACTTTTTCACTAATAAAACATTGGCAAAAACTAAAAGCTATCAGTGGTTATTGCCCATTATTCTTGTAGTGCCAATTAACTAAACTACCTATAGATAGAAGATGACAATGAAAGGTACGAGAGTATTAAACGCTTTCATCGTCAAAGCTCTCCGACACTCAACCATGAAAACCTCACAAACAATTATGCACATTATAAACTTAATACGCTTAACAACACCCATCAACACTTTAAACCTTGGATTCCCCTCTTTCTCCACTGCACATCAGAAAGTACCAATTCTAGGAATCATCTATTATGTGGTTACCAAAGATAAACAAAAACTAGTAATTCAGCAAATCATAAACTATCAATTCAATAAATCATAAACTATCAATTTAGTAAATCACCAAGAGCAGCAATAATAAAGGAATTACGATTTCAGTTTTAGGGTTGTGATCGTGTATTGGGGTTTAGCGCAGTCGTAAAGCGTTGAGGGAAGAAGGATTGTGGAGAAGGAAAGTTAACTTGTATGCATGAAATTGGGCCTTTTTGTTTTTGTTTTCGTTAACTATAAGGGATGGCCATGTCCAGCAGTTCCTAAACTTATACAATTAGGAACGACCAAATAGAGAGTCCTTAAACTTATACAATTAGGGACGCCCAAATATAATAGTCCCTAAACTTATATTATTAGGGACAAAGTAATTCTTTTCATCTCATAAACTAAAATATTATAGACTGATTCAAAACCATCCCAAATATTTGATTATTAGAGACAAATTTTACTCCGTCTCTAATATTTGGTCCCTAATAATTATTTTTTGTAGTGGTTGTTTAATGAAGTTGTTTCTTATATTGTTAGGTTAGTAGGATTAAGGAAGATCTTTTAGGAGAGATTCAAAGGAGATAATTAGGGGATTAGGATAATAAAGACAAGAAGGTGGTGTAATTTATATTTGGGTTGTTGAAGTTGAAACTCTAGTTTTGAGTAGAAATTTCTATTAATTTAGTTTGTTTTGTCGTTTAGTTTTTGTTTAATTGACGTTGAACTGAAACGGTTCCGCTTTCTCGTCAATTTATGTTATTTATGTTTAAAGTGCCATTTTTTTGCTCTCTCTCTCTCTCTCTCTCTCTCTGCTAGAGATACTAAGTAGGTTTGAGGGAGTTCCTAGTTAACCAACACAAGGTTAAAAATATAATTTTCCCAGTTTTTTGATTGTTCATAATTAAGATTTTCATTCCTTTGTATTCTATAAAATAGAGACTAAATTATTTTATTATTTTGTTGTTGCAGTTAATGATAAAGATTTATTTTATTTTATTTTAGTTTTGTGTTTTAAAGTTTAGTAGAAACCTTAATCTTGAATTATGTCTAAATTAGCGTAAAAAATAGTACTTCCAATGAGGTGAGTCATAATTAATATGGCTCGGGGTTTCCTCTTGCATATTCACTATGGTTCAGGGTATCATTATTTAAGGTATTGTGATACTTCTTTTGCGAGTGAAAAAATATACATGGATACATCTTAAGGAAATAACTCTATTTTATGTTTTTTCGATGAGATTGTATAAGTGCAGTGGCGTGTTTTCCGGAAGGAAAATCTTCACCAATATTCATTCGTAAAGAGAATACAATAAGACTGGATAAACAAGATTTTATGTGGAAAATTTAGTAAATGCTGAGAAAAACCACGACCTCGAGGAGAATTTTGATGTAAAATCTAATATATTGCTAGTTATTACATAATTTGGAATGATTGTAGGATTAAAGTAACAAAATGGTAATGTTTGCAGATGGTAGGTACATTCTCATCTATTTTCTGCCTGTATTTATAGTAGACACATGCAGTTTACAAATAGAAAGAAATAGTCTCATATTCTGGGGGGAGTGGGCGAACTTCATGGATCTCTAATAGCTCTTTTCTTGACTAGGCACAATGGCTACTTTTAGAAGGTTGAGGACTTGAAGTAGCTTCTCGAGAACTTGAGGTATCTTCGATCATGTATGGTTGTCTTCGACTATGTTTTGCTAGCTTACTCTTGTTGAATATGGGGAATATGTTATTACAATCGCCTAATGCACAAGATAAGCACTTGTAGTTGTATCGAGAAGAAGTTGGAAGTTGAAGATGTTGCCGAATTAGAAGATGAGTCGTCTTCGTTATTTCCGAGGTCAAAGTGAACTGTATCTGGTCAAATCATTCCCGAGGTGCAATTAATGCGGTACAATGAATCTGGCAGAGTGAAGTTGGGTATAAATTAGGAGGTTAAGGAAGGTGTAATGGTAGTGGTTTTGGAAGGATGTTGCCCCAAGTGTAGCGGAATATGATGCCGGAGGATAAAGATTGGGAGGAACTGAAGGTAAAGTATTTTCTAAGTATAGGCCTTAGTGATTGTTACGTGAATTATGTCATGGTGTGAAGGGTAGGGGAAGGATTTGTCAGAGGATGGTAATATCTATTAGAAATAATAGTATCATCATGCAGTGGTGAAGGTAATGGAGTGAATCAGTTTGGGGGAGAAGGGATAACTATTCGTAATGATGATGAAGATTTGAAGCTTGGATGGGCGTCCAGGGATCTTACCGAACGTAGGAGGCTTCATGCAACTTTTTACTGCCTTTATCTGTGGAAGTAGCCCTTAAAAGTTCAGTGACTTGAAATTTATTGAGTTTCTTAGCACTGGAAGGAGGCTTTAATGTCCAGTTCTGGTAAAAAGAAAACACAGAGTAATTAGACATAAAAGTCGAATGTAAAGATAGATTGTAGTTTAATGTAATGTAATCGAAGGATGAAGTTGTCAAATATTTAATGTAACTTATTCATAATAAATAAAGTTAATATCTTCGATATTCTATTCTTGCTTTTTGATGATTATAAATTGTGGTCTGTAAATAATCAAAGGTTAAATGTTGAACGTGAATGCACATAAAATGATATGGGTTGTCATAATATCTTGAATGTATTTGACTGAGTGGGTCCCAAAGCGGATTTCAAGGTTGATTGACTTGACTTTGAAATTATAGAATTCTAAGGCAGAGTAAATGTAGGTAAGTTGGACCATGACCGGAGGGGGAATAAATAGTTCTTGTTTCTGCAGATATGATGCATTTATGCAAGATGGTGTAGGCGAGATCTCAAGCTCGAAATGGGGTGTTTAGATGTGTTCAGGCGATATACTGGGTACTGTACACTCGATACTTTGGACCTCGGAATTGTGATATGCATATGGAAGATCCTGAGGAGCCTGATTACAAAGGAATGAGTGAGGCAAAAGTAAAGGAAGCTGAGGAAGACTTCGAGTTTCGTATCAAATTACAGTTTTGGCGTCCTCCTGAACATTGTGGTAGTATGTGGACTCGAGCGAAGTTGTTGGTGAAGAGGGAAGATGAAGTTACAGCTAGGGGTTTATGAAGTTATAATGTTTGTAGGAGTAGGTCTTTGTAAAGAGTTGTTATGGTCAATGAAATGCAATAACAAAATTGGTCAGGATGTTTTGTCGATTGAAGTAATGGGTTGTTTATTTATCGAATTGAATATGTACTTGTTAAAAATTGGTAATGGAAAATAGCTTTAGCAAAATTTCTGGTAGAATGTCAAATATAATGATATGGTAGATGTTGTTTAATATGTACCTAAAAATATAGAAATTTGAAGGTAAAATAGAAGTGGGGCAACTAACAAGAATAATGATTATGGCAAGATATGTTCCTTTAGGTGAGAGTATGAAATATAAGAAAAATGATGTACATCATCTTTGTGACAAGATAGGCTGTGTTTTGTTACAGATGAATGCAACTAAAGAAATTCTTCAAGATATGGAGGATTAGAGTGGGAGTGTAAGGGTTTGTTGTCGCTGAGAAGGTAAAGTATCAAAGAGGCTGGGAAGAGAAGTAGAAGGCATTGCGTTCGAGGAGTTGAACGGTCACAAAGTGGTGCGATGAACTGTCACGTGGGGTCTATAAATAGTTTTGATATGGGCGACTGTTCACACTATTCAAACACAATTTTTTTGTCTAGTATGAATTGTTTTTGCTCATCGTTGGATTTGTTGTCTACAATTGCAAAGGAGGAGATTAACATTCTAAATGTAAGAGCCAGGCGAGTAAAGGAAAGGGATACAGAAGCAGCGTGTAAACAAGGTTAATGATTCTAGTTTTGGTTGATTAAGAATGATAAACGAATAAGATTAAGTAAAGAGTAATGTTGTTGTATAATGAATTTAATCGAAAGTGAATGGTTTGTAAGTTGATAATAGAATAGTATTAGGGTTTGACAGAGGGTTTATGAAATTTTAATTTAGCTGTGACTCTTATGGGTGTGATGGTGGAAGAAATGAAGTCGTAGGGGGTTATAGATGGGTTCTGGTGTGGGTGGTGTGATGAATGGGTAGAGATGAGTGGAAAGAGTGATCGGTTGGTGGCGCTGTGGTTACGGCGCGATTGTAGAGAAGTTGTTTTGATACGGCGAGATTGTCAGGTCTTTGTTTTTTTGTTGGGATTTGGCCAGATTTTATGTTTGAGAAGAGAAATTATCAATTTTTGAATAATGGTACTTTTGGCTAGAAAGAGGTGAAGTGTCTTCGAGAAGCTGTTGAGTTTCTTGAAATTCGACCAAAAGTAAACTAGATTAACAAGTTAGCGATGTTTATTATTAAAATGAAAAAGGCATCGAGAACTGAGCATATTTGTTACTAATTGAAGATAGGAATATGAATTAAATCATATTAATTGTATCAAGAACTGTAGTATTAAGTATAAATGTAAAATGATAGTAGCAGACAGTAAAGTAAATGATGTATTGGAGAGTAATCTCGACAATAATATGATTATGATTATGAATATATAAACTTACGAACATACATATGTATCACATATGATAGATTCTAACTGTGTAAAAAATATAGAATCTGATGTACATGTTCATTTTAAAATGGCTGAACCAATTCAAAATGATGAGAAAAATATATATGTGAATCTCGAAGATGTAGTGCCCCTGATGATTGATGTGAGGACTTATGTACAATAATTGTGAGGGAGATATAGGGTAGGGTCGAGTAGTGCAGATCTAGGTAGCGTAAAACAGTTTAGGGTGGCACCTAGTATTATTGAACAGGCTGATGAGGAGGACACGAAGATGGATATAGATCACGAGCCTCAAGCTAGTGATCGAGAAGGTAGTTGGGATGAGGAAGAAGATGTAGAGAAGGGTGAGGAGGCATGTAAGGTTCAAGAAGAAGAAGTATGGTATTTTTAAGGATATAAGGCTAGAGGAGTACCAATATGAAATGATCGACCAGGAAATACCCTTGAATGGTATTCTGGTGCATCGAGAACAAATAAAGAAGAGGTTAAAGCTTCCCCTCAGAGAGAACCAGAAAAAGTTAATGAACTTTTTCTATATAGCCCCTGGTCAGTTTAATCCGAATGTATATGACCTATTTAGGGTATGTGGGGCAATAAACGGTCGACTTAGGAACAGAGGGGAGGAGTTAATAATCATTAATGATCTATATGTGCATTATTTTATGATATGGTGTTGACGGGGGGGGGGGCGATATACCGATGAACGCTTATTTGTGTCTGGGAATTATGAGTTCGACAAGGAAGATCCTGTGGTTAGGTAATTATAATTCTTGATGGTCCAAATGTTTGAATGGGTTGTGAAGTATTTCTAACTATTTTATGTTGTTTGCAGCGTTGAAATAGGTCAGCAAGAAGTCACAAGTGAAAGAAGAGTTGTATAAGGTGAGGAAATATTTTTTTGGTAGGATCGATAACCTGGTCATCGACCAAGATCTTGTGAGCACGCTATTCCAAGAGGCTGGTCTAAAGAGCTCGAGGGTAAAAGGTTCTGAAGTGCTTGTTATCGACAGAAAAATGTCGACAAGGAACAAGAGAGCCGAAGATGCTAGCTTGCCACTGGAAAATCGTTCCTTGGTTGGGTATAATACTGATACAGAGATTGATGCCATGTTAGGAGAGTCTCTGGGAAGAAATAAAAAGAAAAGGGCGGCAAGTTCTGATATTCCTCCATTGCTTCCTCATAAGAGTCTTATTCGATAATCGACAATAGAAGAGGTGGTTGGTACCACTAAATAACCAGTTGTGGTGGAAGGGCGTCCCCCACGGGGATCTGGTAGTGTGGTCCCGACGAAGACTAGTGGCAATACGTCGAAGAAAAAATTTGTTGAAGAATCTGAGATGGAAATTCAGAAGACCATGGATGCTTATACATCTGGGACGGATGAGCTTTAAACAGAGCTGGAGGATTGCTTGGTGGGGATTGAGAGCTTGAATATATTTTTTAGCGAGGATCAGAGGAATATGTCGAAGGTGAGAAATTTTAATGTTTTTCTACGAATGAAAAAAATGGTAGGTTACTTGAATATTCATTATATAACTTTGATACAGATTAAGAAGTTGATAACTGAAGTCATGAGTCGCGTTGTGGGCAGTGGTAAGCTGACAAATCAGATTGTTGCCTATAAAAACAAAGATAAGGATTTGATTACGGAGAAGGCTGAGTTGAATACAATATTCAATAGGTATAAGCTTGATAAGAAAAAGGTGAGAGAATCGAAGAAAGGGGTAGAAAAAGAGAAAAAAGAGGCTTTGGCATTGTATAAGACCAACTATGAAAAAGATGTCAGGCAGTAAGTTGTCGATGCTCGGAAAGCAATGGAGTAAGAGCTGGGCAAACTTCTCGATGAGGTGAGGGCTCAGGTGAATGATGAGAAGCTGGAAAAATATCGGGAAGTGAGGGCGCATTTTTTAGGACAGTATGAGGAGTTGGAAGAAAGGAAAAAACTCTTCAAGGGACTTGCAAAATTTGGTGGTGCTATTTTCGATGATAGTTTAGAAGACGAAGTACCCCAAACTCCTGATATACGCAGGGCAACTGAAGTTATCGAAGATGATATGATGATGGAGGATGATGGTGCTCATCCTGTCGAGGTAGCAGATGTGCAGGTACCCGAAGGTGGCCTAAATCTGAATGAAGAAAAATCTCCTTCTGAAATGTTAAACATTGTGTAAGCAGTGCTATGCTGGCAAAAGTATGTAAAAATGGTCAGTGGGACCAAAATAATTTAATTTGTAGTTTTTGGTGAATATTTGTGTTGCGAAAAAAAATTATTTGTAAAATAATTTTATGCATTTTTTTTGTAAATAATTTTAAGTAACAGATTTGATAAAGTGATTTTATCGAATGTGACTATAGATTCGAGCATATAGGTGAGGAACTCTGTTTGTGCGATATGTAAAAGATGGCCATGAAATGGCAAGTAATGAGAATGAGTACCAGATGTATATCTTTAGATGGGTATCTAGATTTAGATTTGAGAAGAACAAGAGCTCTCTTAGAGGTTATTCGATATGTAAAGAGCGCAAAGTAAAATATCCTGTAGTTGGATATTGTTCGCGTAAAATTGAATGATAGTCTTTAAGTATACTTGTTAAGTAGTGACCAAGAACAAATCAAGATAGGAAGGACTTGTTTGTCTGATGCATACTTATCAAGTATGGGTCGAGATCAAATTAAAATAATAAGGATATTGTTTATCTGATGTATACTTGATAAGAATAGATCGAGATCAAATCAAATAGTAAGGATATTGTTTGTCTGATGTATACTTGACAAGAATAGATCGAGATCAAATCAAATAGTATGGATATTGTTTGTCTGATGTATACTTGACAAGTATAGATCAAGATCAAATCAAATAGTAATGATATTGTTTGTCTGATGGATACTTGACAAGTACAGATCGAGATCAAATCAAATAGTAATGAGTAAACTGATAAAAAAATTTGTTTATTTAAATCGATGAAAACGGTTACAGTGTCTCATCTATAAAACATGTTCAGTTTAGCAGTGTTCCATGGATATTCAAGCTGTATTTTGTCTTCAGTCATCAGCCAATAAGTTTTACTATCTATTTTGTTGCTGACAATGTATGGCCCTTCCCAGTTTTCTAATAATTTTTTAGAATTTTTAGGCTGAGTACTATCTTGGATCCGTCGTAAGACAAGGTCTCCAATACCAAATTTTCATTTTCAAAATTTCCTGTTGTATGTTTTTTTCAATGTATTATGGCATCATCCCAAATTTGTAATGGCCCTGTCTCTGGTTTTCTCTATCCAATTGAGATTGCAAAAGAGACTAAGTTAATTGTCTTCATCTGGAATTTTTTGTGACTGCTTCGGTACCAAAAGCCATCATGAATGGAGTGTAGCCTGTTGAGACTCGAGGAGTGGTTTGGTAGGACCATAAACACTGAGCAATTCATCTACCCATCGCCCCTTCTTGTCGTCGAGACGCTTGCGTAATCCTGATTTGATGTTTTTATTTATGGCTTCGGCTTGTCCATTGCCTTGAGGATAATATGGTGGGAATATTGTGAGTTGGATTTTGTATTTATAGAGGAAAGCAAGTACTTTGGCGCTGATAAACTATTTGCCATTATCGAATCGTATCATATGCGGACAGCCAAACCTGGTGATGATGTGCTCCCAAAAGAACTTGATGACTTCATTTTCATCAGTATGGCAGAGAGGAACTGCTGCAACTCATTTTGTGAAGTAATCAGTGGCGACTAGAATAAACCTTCAGTTTCCCGATGTTGGATGGAAAGGTCCAATGATGTCGATTCCCCATCATTTTAATAGCCAAAGGACATTACTGATATGCAAGCCTAAGGCTAGACTTTTGATGTTTTGGGCATGGATTTTGCATTTATAGCATTTTCGAACCAAGTCTTCGTAGTCCTATCTTATCTTGGGACAGTGCAATCCTTGTGTAACCTTTATGAAGTTCTCTGATTTTGATCTGAGCTTGTTTCTGAGATATGCATTCGATAAGTGGTCCCCCTCCTGTGATGCGATATAAGATGTAATTTTGGACGATGAATTTGGGGCACTTGGTCAAAAGTAATCGAGCTTCTTCTTTGTTACTGGGAAGGATGTTTGAGTTGAGGTACGCATAGAATGGTCTTCTCCAGTCTCTAGGGTCTTTATTTTTAGCAATGGTAATCTGGAGTGTTGAGAGTATATTTGTAGCTAGAATGCTCGATGATTTCAATTTCTAAAGATCTTTTTTCGCTGTCTCCCAGCATGGCAGTGATATAAGATAACGCATCGATATGTCGATTTTCTTGTCGAGGTAAGTAAGAAATGCTGCATGTTTAAATTTTTACATCTTTTCTTCGACGAGAGCTGCGTAATCAACCATTTTTCCCGTTATTTTGAAAGTTTTGTTGTAATGATTTGCCACGAGTAAAGAGTTAAGGTATACTGATAATTCGTCTGCTCCGAGAGTTAGTGCGAGATCGAGACCATATAAGATTCCTTCATATTCAGTCTCATTATTGGTAGCATAGAAGTTTAGCTTAATAGCTTTCTCAATTCAATGATTGGAAGGCGAAACGAGGACGATGCCAATCCCTGATTCTTGTGGTCCTACTGATCCGTCTGTAAAAAGATGTCAGCCTGATCTTTTAGACCATGTGTCTGGCTCTGCTATTGAGTCATCTGTGAAGATTTCTTTGAGTTCTTCCCAATCGGGGTCCTCAACGGGAAAGTCTGCCAAAAAGTCAGCCGCTGCTTGTCCCTTGATTGATATTTGGGGTTCGAAGGAAATGTCGTATTCTCCAAAAATATATACCATTGTTGGATTCTTCGAAATTTTTCTTTTTTGGAGAGTACTTGTTTGAGGGGGTATTTGGTGATGACTTTGATGGGATGAGCTTGAAAGTAAGGACAAAGTTTTTGGGAACTGTAGACCAGGGCGAGTAACTATTTTTCCGTTATTGTGTATCATTTTTTTACAGGCATGAGTGTTTTGCTAATAAAATAGATTAGTTTTTTCTACTCTGCCATCTTCTCGAATAAGGACGGAACTGATTGAATCTTCAGTTGTGGATAAGTACATTGTAAGTGATTTGCCATTAATTGGAGTACTCATTATAGGAGGACACCCCAAGTATTGCTTAAGATCTTAAAAAGCCATCTCACAGTTAGGAGTCCAAATGACTTCCTTCTACTGTTTGTTCAAAAGGGGAGTGGGGTTGTCATGAAGAAGGAGGTAAATGAGTTTGCATCGATCAAATGACTTTGAGATGAATCTGTGAAGAGCGGCTATCTTGCTTATAAATTTTTGAACATCTTTTTTTGTTCAAGGAGATGGCATTGTGATAAGTACTTTAATTTGTGCTAGATCAATTTTTATCCCTCTCTTGCTGACAAGATGTCCCATAAATTTACCAGATGTGACTCCAAATTGACATTTCTCTGGGTTAAGTTTTATCTGGTACTTGCAAATAATATCAAAAATGGTTTGGAGGTTACTGGAGTAGTCTTCTTTTTTCAAGCTTTTGTAGATCATATCATTAATGTAAACTTCTATAATTGTGCCAAGATGATCTTTGAACATTGTAGTTACAAGTCTCTGGTAAGTAGCGTCTGTATTCTTTAAACCGAAAGGCATTACCGCGTAATAGTAGAGGCCTCTATTAGTGATGAAGGTTGTTTTTTCCTGATCTTCTTTGGCGAGTGGAACCTAGTTATAACCAGAGGCTGCATTCATCATAGAAAGAAGTTCATGCTCTGCAACTGATTTAAGAAGTTGCGGAATTAGCGGTAGTGGAAAACTGTCTTTGGGTGTGAACTTGTTGAGTTCTGTGAAGTCAACACAAACCTTAATTTTGCCATTTTTCTTTGGTACCGCTGCGATATTAGAAACCTACTTCGGATATCTAGCTTCCCAAATAAATTCTACCCGAAGAAGTTTATCAATTTTTTCATTTACTACATTGGAGAGTCGGGGAGCGAGATTCCGTTATTTTTGAATAATAGCTTTACTGTCTGGAAGGAGGTTGAGTCAGTGACAAGCAATGGAGGGATCGATGTCAGGCATTTCTTGGAATGTCCAGGCAAAGATGTCGATATTCTTCTTAAGTAGCTGTATCATGGCCTCTTTTTGTCGGTTGATAATTTGGAGCCGATGAAGGTTGTGCGCCATAGGCCATCGAGTTTAACAGATTTGACCATCTCGGTGTCATACTGTTCGAATGTTGGTGGCTCATCATGCTGTAGTTACTATGCTTTGAGAAGTTTGATTGTATGAGGGTTGGTTATGGTATTTTTATATATTTGTGCAACTGCTTGGCTGCCTTTGATTTCATATATTCTGTGATCTATTGGAAAATACATTGATAGATGATAAGTAGAAGGCACTGCTTTGATTGAATGTAACCAACTGCGTCCCAAAATTCCCAAATACTTGGACTCTGCATCGATAATAAGAAATTTTACAAATATAGTCTCTGAACCTGCCTGAACTAGCAGAGTGATCTCTCCTGTGGCTGATTCTTTCGAACCATTGAAGCCCGTGATTATTGTTGTCGAAGCTTTTACCAAATCTGTAAGGTATAAGACTTCAATTGCTCTTCTAAACAATACATATGTGGTGCTTCCATTATCGATGAGAAGCGTATGTAGGAAGCCTTGTCCAACTTTGAGCATAATAACGAGAAGGTCGTCATAAGGGTATTTTACGTGGCTAGTGTCACAATCTTCGAAGGTGATTTGGTAAGGACGTTTTGATTTGCTTGTGCTTGGAAGAAATTTTGCTGATTTTTCTGAGGAGGTCATTTTACAGCAAGATATAATCCGATCGTCTTGTTTTCTTTTTTTCCCTTTCTCAATCTCGATCATATACAGGTGGTGAGCTTGCCCCTGGACCTGATTTTTCTCCACTTCTTTATTTTTTGCTTCATTCTCGAGAAATTTTTAGATGTCGATGACATAATTGTGGAGTCTTCCAGCTAATTGGATACGATAAAAGATTCGTATGAGGGAGTAGTAGGTGTCAGTCTCGTGGTTACGCACATTGTGATACTGACATAGTGGTATGTTGGGAAGATCAGGAATAGTTTGTGGTACGCGATAACACTCATCTTCCTTTATCGTTGGTAAGATAGCGAAGAAAGTTGTGGTCATTGGCAGCAAAATTGGGATAGGCCTGTCAGGTTAGCCATCCCTTCTTCTATTGTTGTCAGTGTTTCTATCACGCTATTTGGGTGCTTTAGTAGTGACTATTCGTTGGGATGGGGTCAAAGATGTTTCTCGAGAATGAATGACAGACGAGCTCTTCATCTTATCTTTCTTTGATCGCTCTAGTTCGATATAGTTATTAACTACATCAATCATTTCTATGACTATTCGTGGCTTGTGCAGCGCAAGCTCTTCTCAAACTTTTAAGTTTATGTACAGGCGGAGGTGAATGCTGAAACTGTAATTTTAGGGTATGAGTTCCCAATTTTCCTTGTTTCCTGTAGGAAGCGTTTATAAAAGCTTGTCAGGGTCTCTTTCGTGCCTTGCTCAAACTAAAATAAGGAATCAACAGTGATCTCTCGCTCTCTAGCATGAACGGAATTGGATTTAACAAGATGTTACAACTGGCTAAACGTGGTGATAGAGGCCTCTTGAATAGTATGGAACCAACGGAGCGATTCTTCCTTCAGGCTCATGTTGAATAACTTACATAGCATGTAGTCGAGTTTAGAATATAACCCAACTGCGGCTTTAAAATGTCGAACATGTATAAGCGGGTCAGTCAGGCCTGCATACTGAATAAATTTGGGCATATGGAAGTTTTCTGGGATAGGCATAATTTTGAGATGAGGGGAGATGAGGTTTGTCTCGATTCTATCAAACGCGGATCTTCGGCCTAGATTGTCAGAGTTTATGGCCTGGATCTTGCTGTTGAGGTCATCCAAGGTGATGAACTGTTGCGGGGGAAATGGTAAGGCTGCAACCCGAGGAATAAAATCTTTATGTCCTTCTGGTCCCAATCGATCCCTGATTAATCTTCTTTCAGGCAAGGGGGGGGGGTTGATGACGCGTGCGTCGACTTCCTTGAGTTGTCGATGCTGAGAATGTTAAACCAAAATATCGAGAAGCTCTGTTTGGGTTCCCAGATCTGGATTGAGAAATCCGTAGCTCATCTTCCCTTGGTGGATCATCGTGTTGAATTGTTCTTAATCTATGTTCGCTCCGGGCGAATGGAGGGGACGTCTATCGACCGGTGAGTCAATCTTGTGTTCTCCTCAGTTATTCCATTTCTTTATGATATGTTTGGCTTTGTTGATATAAGGTTTTCCTTCGTTCTTCTCTCTCCGTTTGAAGAGCTTGAGTGTGGACACGCTGATCTTCCAATCTTTGGGATTTTTTTGCAGCCATTTATTTTTGAAGCTCGAGTACCACACCGTGTAGATCAACAGCTCCTGGTATTTCCTGATCTCTGGCGGTACTGGAATGGCTTCTCATGTTCATGTTTGTCATCGGATGGTGTTTAGTTCAGTGATGGTAAAAAAAGTGTGGTAGTTCCCACAGACGGCGCCAATTGTAGTGACGTGTTTTTCGGAAGGAGAATCTTCACCAATACCTATTCTTAAAGAGAATGCAATAAGACTAGATAAACAAGATTTTACGTGAAAAACTCAGTAAAGGCTAAGAAAAATCACGACCTCGAGGAGGATTTTGATGTAAAATCCAATATATTGCTAATTATTACATAATTTGGAATGATTGTAGGATTTAAGTTACGAAATGGTAAGGTTTGCAGATTGTCGGTACTTTCTCATCTGTTCTCTGCCTGTATTTATAGTAGACACAGACAGTTTACAAATTGAAAGAAATAGTCTTCTATTCCGGGGGGAGTGGGCGAACTTCGTGGATCTCTAATAGCTCTTTTTTTGACTAGGCACAACAGCTACTTTTGGAAGGTCGAGGACTTGAAGTAGCTTCTCGAGGACTTAAGGTATCTTCGATCATGTATGGCTGTCTTCGACTATGCTTTACTGACTTACTCTTGTCGAATCTGGGGAATATGCTACTACAATAAACATCTCTAAAAACAAAGACTTGGGTTAGAAACCCATACCTCTATACAGTAACCATACACATAAGAGAAAATAAACACAAAATTAACAAGGAATGGTCTCGCAATAATCTAGAGAACAAAAAAAAAACACAGACACACACTTGATTTCTTCTATGAAATTCTAATGATATTGTTACAAAAAAATCTCATCTAATAATATCTTTATAAAAAAACAATTAAACAAAAAGCAACCAAAGAAAATGATAAAAAGCTTTATAAAACTATTTGAACATCACTTCCACAATTTCTACACAATACTAAAACATTTAAGACTTAAACACACCAATCACCGGAGCATGCCGCCGTTTAAGTTCTCCAATTATACATCAATCCAATGCTTTACCAATGTGGAAATATATGCAAACACAATCTCTATGAATGTTTTACAAATTTCGTCTCATCCAGGATTGCGTTTGGAAGAAGATCATGGTATGTTATAGTATAAAAATTGGATGACGATTTTAGCAAAAATTAGTCAACCTAGTAAGGCTTCCCTTAGTCTTTATTTTTATTGTAGCTTACTACCAGTATAGATTCTTTTGACATAATGGGTGCTTAACTCTAAAAGCATCTCCAACAGATTCAAAGTGGTGTCTAGCGGCTTTCAAAAGTTCTAACACGTTTACTAACTTATCTTGTTAGTCTCAATCATGCTTATTTTATAAGATGAAATATTGTGCAAATACAGTCCGAGCTTCCAGAAAGTTGTGCAGACAACTTGGCTTCTAGAAAACCGTGGTGGTTTTTTTAGCATATATCATGCAAAATATTGGGTGGAGACTGAAGAGAGGTATAGGATTGTGTTTTTATGTAAGCCCCACACGTCAGTTTTGGTTGACTAAGATTGCTCTTATGTGGGCCATTACTAAATCGTAGCCGAATTTCCACCTGTAAGTCCATAACTCTGCCGTTGTGATCCTTCACCAAGAGATGGGTTCGAAATCCCATGGGGTTGGAAACTCAGGTTACCGATCTTCTCTATGTAAAACCGGCTTGCCTAGCAAAAAAGAAAGAAAATAAAAAAGAGTACACACGATTTTGAGGACTGCTGGAGATGCTCCAGCGGTCCAGCGTTTATATTACCAACATTTAGTCGACCATTTTCACTCACTTCGATCTCTCTCCCTCATTCGAGGCTCAAAGCCTAAACCCTAGCCGTTTAATCTCACTCTCACTCTCAATTTCAAATTCACTCTCGATCTCGATTTCGATCTCAATCTTTACCAAGTGCAATTTGTTCCAACCCAAGAACAATCTCAACAACTTGGGGAGAAAAATATCATTCTTTTTGGTGCTGATTTGCTTCATTGAACCCTTACTTCAATGGCTGTAAGTTTCACTGACTCTCTCTTTCTTTGTAGTTACCATTGAATCAAAATAGCGTTTTTGTTAGGGATTTGTTATTTACATTTTACATTTGAATCACTGATTAGTATGAGAGATTGTTTAAAGATGAAGCTACAGAGGAAAAGGGAGAGAGGGCAAAAATGGTGAGTTTCACATTAACCCCATTTCATATTTTAGCTTTATATAGTTGAAGAAGTGTACTAGATGTGATTTGTAACTCTGGGTTATGCTTCATTTTAGGCCTGTTTTATCGGGGCGATGGCGATTGCTGATCTTGTGAAAACCACCTTAGGGCCAAAGGGGATGGTAAGATTTAATTTTTAGTGGTTTTTATGGTTTGCGGAGTTGAGGTTGAGAGTAAGGCTGAGTATGTGTTTTGTGGTTGCTGCATTTATTGTAGGATAAAATTTTGCAATCTACCGGGAGAAACCGGAGTGTCACTGTTACAAATGATGGTGCTACGATTTTGAAGTCTCTTCATATTGATAACCCAGCGGCGAAAGTTCTTGTTGGTATCCTTGGATTTTTTGTTTCTGGTTTATCGGTCTGAACTATTGGTACTTAACTTAGAGTTTGCAAACTGGGTGAGGCCGCTGAGTTATTTTTTAGATCTTGAGCTGCAACTCACTAGTCGTCATTTGAACCGCATTTGTCTGTTAGTAAAAACATTTACAGTAAAGTAAGAAGGAAATAGTAACTAATACAAAGATTATGACTCAAATAACAAGTTAACAACTAGAATCTTAAAATCAAGTTGCAAAAGGAAAATAAGCTTAACATATACGATGAATCGAAAAGCCCACCCCATCAGTCATTCCGAGGAGGGAACTAGGTTTCGATTGCAGTAAGAGTTTTAAACTTGAGAAAAACACATTCAGCAGGGTTATTTATGAGGAGTATCCAAGAAACTACAATTAAAAGCCGAACAGGTTAATCACATATAATGTCTTCAAATGAGGCGTGAGCCACTAAGTAAAGGCGTTCGCCACTAAGTGAAGGCGTTAGCGTATTATAACCTAATAGTGATTTGTTCCTGCAAGGTTGTGGAATGCCTTGGAAGGTTGGGTAGCGGAGGGTCTAGAGGCAGTTCAATTTTGAAATCATGAAAAGGTTCTCCTTTCATACATTGGTTTGCTTCCACAAGTCTATGGGGTACCTCCAAAGGGGAGTGGGGGTGGGGAGTGTGTTTTTTAAAACCATGAAGAGGGTCTCTTTCAAATCCTTGTTTAGTTATCTCACATCCCACTTTTGTCAAGTTCTAGGTTTATCTTTGCTACATGTTGTCAAAATGACGTTCATAAAAATGTTTTCAAATTACTCTTCCTTAATTTCGAGCTGTTAGACATCTCTAAGGTTCAGGACGATGAAGTTGGTGATGGGACAACATCGGTTGTTGTTCTGGCTGGCGAGCTTTTGAGAGAGGCAGAGAAATTGGTTTCTGTAAAGATCCATCCTATGACGATAATTTCAGGTTTGTTGTTTGAAAACTTGTTTTCTCTAACTTTGTTGCAATGTAAAATTAGATTAATACATTAAATGAAATTAGTTGTCACTTGACTGTTCAATTGTCCCGATCCCCAAATTTAGGTTGCACTGTTGGAGCAAATACTGCAAAGGAAATGTCATGGATTCGTTTACAATAATTATTACCTAATTATTTACTATGAGCACGGATTTTGAAATGTGTAGAATGTTTTTATATTAAGATATATTAAATTGTGCTTGTGTGGTGATTTTGGAAAATGTAGAAGCTGATATCGTATGTCTAAAAATTTTCAAATGATAAGTAGGCGGACTACATTGTAGCAAAGAGTCATATTTATGAATGCAGTTCTAAGAGAATTAGTTTTAGAACTACCATTACATATGTGACTCGTTATTGCAATGTAATTCATCTGTTTGTCATTTGAAGAGTTTTTCGGAGCCTAGGTACTATATAAGTTTTTTTTTCCTCTCTAAACTCACCATACAAATGCAACATAGATTAATATATCTATATAAAGAATACAGACTTCAAAAATCCGTACCGTACTCGTGTTAGATACTTATAAATTAACTGTCGTTACCGTATCCATTACATTTCCTACTCGGTCTTTGTTCTTACAGTATAAAATAAATATGGAGATTGGTACAGTTGAAGTCCTAAGTGACAATTAAATTCCTTTGATATGTGTAGCAAGAAGGGATCACGATGCCAACCTGATGTCACATCCCAACCCATGTCTCAATCTTAGTACTAATGTTTCTTTTGGGTTAATAATGATACTACTGGAAGATCTTGAAACAGATATCTTGGATCAATTTAAACGTTCCTAAGCATCAATCTAGTCTTATATTTACTGGTCAATCAAAGTGGGTCACCAATTATTTATATCACATCAGCGTATACAAATCAAACTTAATTCGTTGAGCTCTCACCCATGCCAACTCATGATATTTGACCACCTGGTTTCAAGCGGTAGCCATTTTCCTATTTATGTTGATAGCCGATTAAATATTTTTGTACGGAATTATGTCCTGAAAGTAGTGGCAGAACTTACTCATAAACCGAAGATTGTGTCTGCGTCTAGGGATCAAAAAGTGATGTAAACTCATAAAATAGTCTTTTTCCTTATATTTTTAGTAAATATGACACTTATGTATAGAATATGATGATCTATATCGAATTACACAGAAGTTCCATTCTTTGTTAATTAATATCTTTTTTGATGTCACGTGCATTAACCTTTTGAAGAAATATCAAAATGAGTTTGCTTTTATGGCTTTTTATACTGATTAGTTTGATACTAGCAACCTTTATATGTTATTACTACACTTCCATAACCTAATGGATTGTAAGCCGAAAAAGTAAAAGCAAAAAGTTAAGGACCTGCTTGAAACTTCGACGCCAACTACGAAATAAAAGAAAGCAAGAGGTTAACATCTTTTCTTAAGTTAAAACATATTAGTTCTACTTCTGGGAAGAGATTAAAGCAAAATTACAAGAAATCATGGTTATTAAAGGGCTATCAAGTAAAACCAAAATGTGAAGAACATGCTTGAAACTTCGACACCAACAACAAAAATATAAGCAAGTAAGAATGTGACATCTTTTCTTACTGATAAACTGTGCCTCGGGGGTCGTCTATCCACGAGGCCATATGGTTATTAAAGGGCTATCAAGTAAAACCAAAATGTTAAGAACCTGCTTGAAACTTTGACGCCAACAACAAAAATAAAAGCAAGCAAGAATGTGACATCTTTTCTTACTGATAGATCGTGTCTCGGGGATCGTCTACCCATGAGGCCACGTACCTGCTATTTTCTTTAAATAGATGTTAAGTAGCTCTTTTAGTTGACAGTTCTCTTGTTATAGTTTTGGGTAAAACTATTGAAACCCTAGATTTTCCAATTGGATAATTAATTAGTGCTCCTCGGTTTGCCTTCTATGTTCGTGTAATTCTTGAGATAACAAGGTTGGAGGCGGGAGTTGTGACGGAGGAATCAAAAAAATTCGATGGAGATGGCTTGGAGATGAAACACCACGAAGAGACGACGGAGAGAGATGTTCATCGTGTGATTGATCTAGTAGGTGGGAAAGACGGAGACGTGTTGGAGAGTTCTCGATCAAAGTTCAGCGAGGAGGTAGCGACATTGATGCGAGAGGTTTACATGATCGACGATTCCAATTGTTAAGAAGCCCAACTAAAGAAGACCAACCCCAATCTAAAGCCCTTGCTTAGAATTCGACGAATGATCGGAGATGGTTTGATTACATCGCCAATGACGAAGGAGAGGTCCCGGTGACTCAGGTGGCTGAAATTGAGGAGAAAGAGGTCCCCATCACGATCTAGGTCGGCAAAACTTGCAATTTGGAGCGCGAGGGAGAACATGGAATTGGAGGAGATGATGCGGGCATGCCGCAAGGGCAAGGTACAGGCATGCTACAACATGGTCAAGGCACGAGGCAGGGTGCAGCGGGAACATAGCAGGGCATGCATGCAGTAGGCACGAGGCAGGGTGCAGCGAGCACGGGGCACGGCATGCCTTTGAGTGGCGCGGGCATGCCCCTGCAACAACGTACAATACCGAAAGGTTTAGGTCATGCGAGCATCGATAGAAGGGGGTCAAAGACCCACGAACTTGACATGGGTACGCCACAGGCACCCTCGGACGCCGATCTAATGCTAACCGGGGGAGGCCGTACTCGATTAGATGGGGGTGCGAGTTTCGTGGAGGGGTCGTGGAACTCGAAGAGACCGACGATTGAGTTGGTCGACGAAGGAGTGATACTCGAAAGGGTTATTACCTTGGATCTCTTACCACATTAGTGAGTGAGAAGGGATGGCCTCGGAGATAGAGTTTGCTCTATTATCGTATGGTCCCAGTGGAGCATGCATAGTTACAAAGACATGCCGCGGAGTTATGTGCAAAAGGGGTTTTGAGGGAGAGCATGCCACCAGTTGCAGTTCCAACACTCTTAGTCCCCATAAAAGACGGGAGCTGCCGTATGTGTGTTGATTGTCGGGCAATTAACAAAATCACGGTGAAGTCCAGAGTCCCCATTCCTAGATTAGAGCATATTATAGATGATCTCTATGGCGCTAGGTTTTTTCCCAAGCTTGATCTTAAGAGTGACTACCACAAGATTCGAATGCGACCAGGGGATGAGTAGAAGATGACATTTAAGACCAAAGATGGTTTGTATGAGTGGTTAGTGATGCCTTTCGGGCTGTCTTATGCTCCTTCCACATTCATGCGTTTGATGATAAAGGTTCTACGCGACTGCATTACAGAAAGGTTCACAGTGGTCTACTTTGATGATATTTTTATACACAGTCGTACCAAGCATCAAGGAAGAACATCCTGCTCATGTGGAGAGTTTTAAAGGCTCTACGACTGTAACGGTTGTTTCTTCAGTTGAAGAAGTGTTCTTTCCTCGTTATTCAGTGTAGTTTTTGGGGTACATTATATCGTCAGATGGGATCAAGGTTGATGAAGAGAAGGTGGATACGATCAGGAACTAGCCAGTCCCTACCGCGACGACATAAGTACGGAGTTTTCATGGTTGGCTACGTTCTACATGCGATTCATAGATGGGTTTAGCAATATTATGGCACCGGTCACTTTCTTCACGGGAAATGTGTCTTTTGAGTGGACTTGTGGCATTCTGATTGATCAAATTGAAGCTTACCACAACTCTTGTTCTTGCATTACGAGATTTTTTTAGGTCTTGTTTTTGAGGTTACAACAAACGCATGTAAAACTGGGATTAGTACTACGCTTTCACAGTTTGGGAGGCCAATGACTTATTTCAGTGAGAAGTTATGGTGCATAGTTGAACTACGACACGCATGATATCGAGTTACTCGCAATAGTATGGTCTCTACGGCATTGGCGACATTATTTGGTTCACCGAGAGTTTGTTATTCATTCTGATCATGATGCGCTACACATGCAAAGTGGTTCAGTTACCCCAGAGTTTTGATTTTCACATTCACCACATCAAGGGCAAGGAAAATAGGTTTGTTGACAAGACTGTAGAACAACTCATCTTTTGGTTACACTACGCTCTTCAGTGTTTAGGTTTTCTGAGTTACGTGTCTTGTACCCTTCTGATGTGTATTTTGGGCTTATTTCTGGGTCATGTGGGCTGCACCAGGGTTCTCATGAGGATTACACCATTCAGGATGGTTACCTATTTAAGGGTATAACCCTTTTTGTTTCTATTTCTTCTATGCGAGAACGTTTGATTGTAGATATTCATGTTGGGGTCCTAGGGGACATTTTTGGGGTGATCAAGACCATGACACTCATGCAGAAGAGGTACTTCTGGGATATTATATGCATATGCAGGGATGTTAATGCCTTTATCTGGAGATGTTATTCTTGCGTGACAGCTAAAGGGAGAGAGCAAAACTGGCTTTTACACACCTTTGCCGATTCCTTCTAGCCCTTGGAGAGATGTTTCGATGGATTTTGTCACATGATCGTGCCTTGGAGAGATGTTGATAGATCGTGCCTCGGGGGTCGTCTACCCATGAGGCCACATACCTATTCTTTTTTTTAAATAGATTTTAGGAGCTCTTTTAGTTGACAGTTCTCTTGTTAGAGTTTTGGGTAAAACTCTTGAAACCCTAGATTTTCCAATTGGATAATTAATTAGTGCTTCTGCAAAACGTAGTAACTAACACTTATTTCAAAACAGATTAATTGGGCTCTACTTTTGGGTAGAGACTGTCTCAAAACAAAATTGCAAGAAAACATGATGATTAAAGGGCTACAGGTTAACCAAAACAACTGAAAATTAATGAAGAGAGATGGAATGTTTATTTTTTTTATAATGAATACAATGTTAATCACCCAAGTAAAGTAGATGGATAGAAATTCAAGTTTTAGAGATAAATTACTTACGCTCAGAGAGCAATTAGGTTCTTCCTTATAGTGCATCCCACCTAGTATAACTCCCTCAAAAGATCCTGAAAAAATCTAGGCATAGTGTTGATTTGTTCCCCAAAATTGTTAGAAAAGGACTTTTGTGTATATCTTTAAATTTTGAATCAAAGACTCACAAATGGCGTGCGCCTCCTTAGGAACTGCCTCCTGGTTCTTCTTAGCTTCGGTCAACAACAAAGCAATTTGCTAATAAAATGCGCAATCTCTCTTCTGAAATGCCCTCCAATAAAGACAGAACCAAACTCATGCTGTTTCATCACAATGGAAAACTGTATGGTCTGTTTTTTTATCCCCATTTCTCGGACACAACATATATTCATGTAATGAAAATTCTCCATGAAGCAGCCATCAGTGTGAAAAGGCAATTTAGGTGGGATTTCAAGGATCCAATTACATGAAGCAGGCTTGACTATTCTCCCTAATTTAACAGGTAGCATGAAAAGATTTTATAATTATTTGCTTAAACAAATTTTTTCTAGACCTACCCGCATATCTTTTTTTGGATTTGGCCACTGTAAAAATTTCTATGGTTTCCTTGCCCTTTCCCAAATCTTCACGACTGCCTTTCAGAGCTTTATTTATTCTTCTACCTCTCAGTCAACTCCTTCAGATTTAGGGATGCAAATGAGGGCCCTCAGGCAAATGGTATCCCAAGTCATTATCCTTACCATGCTAACGGAAGTTTGGCTTGAATTTTTTAAGGTCCAAGCAGGAAAGAGAAGGTGTTCCATAGCGGCAGCCTCTTACTGTCCACCACTGGATCTCAATCAACCTTGACATTATAGGAGACCCTAAGGTCAAACCTGAATATGCTAGCCCTAAGAGCTGCTGTTTAATCTGCTAGAAAGTATTTATGCCAAATATTTTTCTATTTCAAGCAATCCCAGGTAAAACCTTACTTAGATCCATCTAGTACTATTCTATGTTTCTAATGCTGTCCTCCTGAAAAGTAATTAATGAGTAATGTTTAGTATCAACAGTTTGTAGTGTTAAAGTCTAATACTTCTTTTGACATGACAGGTTACAGGATGGCAGCTGAATGTGCTCGAAATGCGTTGTTGCAGAGAGTCATGGATCACAAAGAGGACCCTGGTAAGAAATGTGAACTGTCCTTAACTTTAATAAGTTCAATTTCTTAGCAGTTTGTAGATCTTCTCTGATCGTAAACTGTAGATTCTGGATAGATTAGGCATTACATCTGTCAAAAAGTTCTCATGCACAATCTTCTCTTGATGCAGAGAAATTTAAAACTGATTTGATGAAGATTGCAATGACTACTTTGAGTTCAAAAATTCTCTCCCAAGACAAGGAACACTTTGCCACACTAGCTGTAGATGCTGTTATGAGGCTTAAGGTAATAATTGATTTTTTTTCTTCATAATTCTATGTCTATATAATCATGGACAATGCCCTATGTCAGTGGAGTTATGAAATTTTGAAAATATGTATAGTTATGTTTTATGCAAATGTTTCGCAATATGATGAAGGGGGCATAGCAGTTGTAACACCTCGTTGAGCATATATTGGAAAGGCGCCTAGCCTATTATCGGTGATGGTAGCACCAATGGTTTAGTCCCACATCGCTTAAGATCTTGCACAAGGTGTATGGTCCTTAAGTTAATATTTCACTTTACATATCACCGAGGCCTTTTCTTAGGAATAAAAATCCCACATTGTTGGAGAGCCGCAGTGGTTAAATGAGAACAATATCAGTGCGCGTAGAGTGGGGTCGTGACAGCAGTTCCTATTTCTATGTATTTTCATGGAATAGCTAATTAATGTGACTGGCTCTTCTCATATCCTACATTGTTAAGACATTAGTTTGCCTTTTCACATACTATTAGTCCCTGCCCCCTCTTTACACCTGTTGATAGGATTGGATCAAGCATTTAGTACAATTGGGTAGCACTGACTAATATAGTGTAAAATATAATGGTTTTGTTTCCTTAATGTTTCTCATGTAATTTACGATAATTTCTCGATTGTTTGATGCATGTTCCATCCTCAATATTAACTTCTTAATTAAATAAAATAAATTGTGAACCTGTTAGTGACAGAAACAGAAACTTTAAAGGTGTAAATCCCTACTTTTTGTATGCAAATTCGCATAATACCTGATATATAGGTGAAGAACTCAAGATGCCCATACCTCATGTCTCTTGAGTCATGACCCAGGATTTTTATTTTTTTTTATTTTTGCTACAAGTCTGTAGCAATGGCTATTTGTCTAGCAGCTGATAATCCAAACTAGTTACTTATATGTGCGGTATTGGTGGGTGATTCTAGATATATGTAAGCCTACACACACAGTAGGGTAGAGAATGTTTCAAGTCCATTAAATTACTCTATATGCTATATATAACATTTTAATTATGCCTGTATGCAAAGGATTAATAATCCAATGTATGGAGTAGCTCTCTAGTTTCACATATCATTAATTATGTTATGACCAAGTTACCTCTTAGACTACTTGAACTTGTGCTGTCTTTGAAAATAGGCATGATTTGCATTATCCTAGCATTTTTTGTTGTTACCTTTTATTTTTTTTATCTGCTGGGAAGAAATTTTGCAATTTTAACTATTTTCTTTGAACATTGCAGGGTAGTATGAACTTGGAGTCAATCCAAATTATCAAGAAGCCCGGAGGTTCCTTGATAGATTCGTTTCTGGATGAAGGGTAGGGACATGTACTTAGTTTTATTCATCAATGAAATATTAGAATCGTCATTTCCTTGTGCTTTTAATATGTCAGTTATTTTCTCTATTGATAAAAATGGAGAGTACTGTTTACTGCCGTCCCCTAGTAAGTTCTTAGTTATCAATTTGGCGGCCAGGTTTTTTCTCCCCACTGTTGAAAACATGCAACCGTGTTCATCAACCCCTCATCTAAGCAGTAAATTTGAGAAGTAGATTTATTATCGTTATATAGCCTAGAAGTCAGTGCTATGTGGCGTATAATAGTCTTCCGTGGTTTCTCGTCCAATTTGTTTAACTTTTTTGCACATTAATTGTCAGCTCCTCTCTATTTCAGATTTGGTTTTATTGTTCTATCTATATATGTATACATCTCTAACAGAAAACTTGAGTTTTAGGACACAAGTTCTTGTATTTTCATAGCATTGCACCACCATGGCTATTAGTCATTCACGGATATACATGCACTTGACTAAAGTCACATTTCCTTGTCCATATTACATTTTTAGTTTCTGATATGTTTACTCCCTTCATTATTTCTTGTAGATTCATTCTTGACAAGAAAATTGGCATTGGTCAACCAAAGCGTATCGAGAATGCAAAGATTTTGGTGGCTAATACTGCCATGGATACTGATAAAGTGAAGATCTATGGGGCTCGTGTTCGTGTTGATTCAATGGCCAAGATTGCACAAATTGAGGGTGCAGAGAAAGACAAAATGAAAGAGAAGGTGCAGAAGATTGTATCTCATGGCATTAACTGCTTTATAAATAGACAGTTGATTTACAACTTCCCTGAGGAACTCTTTGCTGATGCTGGAATTCTTGCGATTGAACATGCTGATTTCGATGGTATTGAGCGATTGGGTCTTGTAACTGGTGGTGAAATAGCATCGACCTTCGATAATCCAGAGTCTGTTAAGCTTGGTCATTGCAAGCTTATCGAGGAGATTATGATCGGCGAGGATAAGTTAATTCATTTTTCAGGTGTTGAATTAGGTGAAGCGTGTACAATAGTGTTAAGAGGTGCAAGGTACGATATCTTACCTTTATTTTTTCTGAGCATTGTGGTATTTCTCATGATATAATGTTATAGCTGAATACAAATTCATAATGCTTAATATGATACTGCTGGCTTTGTCATTCTCAACGATGCTACTGCCTAATATTCAATTCATAATTTTATCAGGAATACAATATATATATATATATAGTCACATACAGTATGTGACATACTTTGTCAGAGTAAATGTTCCAAATGTTTTACTCTGCTAATTGATGATAAAATTATGCATCAAGATGAAAATATTTTGAGTTTGGTTCTGCTACAAATTACTCATAAATTTTCTATATCATTACGGTGGGATTTGGTTGATTATAATCCACTTTTGCTCGTTAATTGGCAATCAGGAAAGATGGGATATGGGATTACTTGAGAATAAAATTGTCTTTAGTTTGAAAGGTTGGAGGAAGACTTAAATTTTTTTGAAAAGATGTATTTTGTAAAACAAAAAATTTATGTTAATTTCCACAAGTAGTATTTTGAGCCAAAAACTTTTCTTTTTTGACAATAGATAAATAAAATGAAATATTTCGTTTATTAAACTTGAAAAATTTACTTACTAGCGTTTTTGAAATTGTAGTATAATGGTAGCGCTCTGAACTTGATTATAAACTAATATTTATTTGTTTAATATTTTTTTTTCCAGCTTTCATGTGCTTGATGAGGCGGAGAGATCACTACATGACGCCTTGTGTGTGCTGTCTCAGACAGTGGCTGACAGCAGAGTTCTATTTGGAGGTGGATGGCCCGAGATGGTAATGGCGAAGGAAGTGGATGAATTGGCACGTAAGACTCCTGGTAAAAAGTCCCATGCTATCGAGGCTTTCTCAAGGGCCCTCCAAGCCATCCCTACTACAATTGCAGACAATGCTGGGCTCGACAGTGCAGAGTTGATCTCTCAGCTCCGTGCAGAGCACCACAAGGAGGGGAGCACTGCGGGAATTGATGTTATCACTGGCGCTGTAAGTCTACTTGCTTTTTGTGTCCAATGAGTTTTGTAATCTTACTTCTAGAATTTCATGTTTGGTATAGCTATGCAACTTAGGCAGGTTAGATATTGTTGAACATCAACCTGGCTTGCGATATAGTCAACCCCATCACTGATCCCTAACTGACATTGGCCCTACATGTTGAGTCCTATTAACTCGGTCTATTTAATTCATGCTAACTTAGATTGATGGGGGGACTTTACACATTTTGATATGTTTTAAAGCACGAGAAGATTACGATAAAGAAAATAGTTTAGTTTATCCTTCACGGAAACAGATCCAATTCTCTGAGATGTGATTTTATGTGATCTACAATAAACAAGTATATATATGTATGCATATATTTCGACACAGGTTTCTAGTGAGCCTGATTTAAGCCAAGTACAAAAATATTAAAGATCACATTAATGTTGGGTGGCTCCGTTGTTTCGTGTTCTGCCAAATCAAGTTGCACCCTTTGTTTGACAAAAATATTAACCATCTATTATTTCAGTTTACTGGGAATCAACACCTACACAACCTTCATGACTAATAGTTTCAGATTGTGTGAAGAAAAAAAATGTTACTTTTGGTTCTTCTGATTATTTAGATTTATATTGTGTTTATGGTATTGTTTCTTGGTTTGTTGCAGGTGGGAGATATGGAGAAATTGGGAATATCAGAAGCCTTTAAAGTAAAACAAGCGGTGTTGCTCTCTGCAACTGAGGCCGCTGAGATGATTCTCAGAGTCGACGAGATAATCACGTGTGCCCCCCGAAAGAGAGAAGATAGGATGTGAGACCGTCTTCGATGGGAGGGATAACTTTTATGGTGTTTTTAATTATGTAGGAATTACCTTTCCATAGTTTCTTTATAATGGAAGTTTTGGCTTTAAGGATCAGAATTTTAGTATTTGTATGTTTTAACAGAAGGCCTTTGTAATTTATGTTTGGTTTTGAAGTTCTTGCTTTCTTCACTATTTGCATTAGCAGTACATTGAACCTGAATGTAATTTGTTGTATGTATCAGTCTTCTGACATTGTGATATTTTTTAACGAAATCTAATGTGGATATTCCTCCTACTCTCTACCATGTCTAAGGTGGCGTTTGTTTTTTGGGCTGACTCTACTTAGTCGTCCGACTCTGAGTGGAGTCAGTGATTTGGTCACTTAGAAGCGTTTGTTTTTCTCTCACTCAGTGGCTAAGTAGAGTCAGAGTCAGTGATTTGGGTTACTCAGAGTCAGCCCCAATAAGCTAGTTTACTGTTGAGTCTGACTCTGACTCTATTTTGTCTACCCAAATTACCCTCACAAATAAATGAAAATGACGAATTTTTTTTTTTATAATTTGTTCTCGAGACGAGCAGCTCCTCCACAGCTCTCCTCCATCTCCAGACGAGCAGCTCCTTCACAGCTCTCCTCCATCTCCCAACGAACCCCAGTTTCCTCCATCTCCTCCACAGCTGCTCTGTTCTGCTCAAATTACAAACAAAAAATTGGTCTCCCCAAATTACAGCTCTGCTCTCCCCAAATTTTTCGATCTTGAACAATCTCAAGTGAGCTCTCTCTCTCTCTTCTTTTATTTGAATTATACATGTGATGTTAGGGTTTTGATTAAATCTGATGTTGTTGTTGTAGAAGATTTGATAAATTTATCAGTTTTTGAATAAAAGTTATAGAAAGCAATGATGCTTCTTATATAGTTATTATGAATCAAGTTGGAATTGATTATGGGGTGTTTTGATTTGATTATTGGATACTGTTTGGATTGATTATGGGGTTTTTGTTTTTTCTTCAAGTTGATCATTAGTATTAGTAGAAAAGTTATATTGGAATTAGTACTCTCTCCTGAATCAGTACTGATAGGAGACAAAAGCTGAAATTAGGGGAATGTTTATATCAAAGGAGAAAATTAAATTGCAACACCTAAGACACCCACTGGTTTACTGTATGTGCCTAAGACAGCTCCAGTACTATCTCTAAATATAATTCCAACACCTAAGACACCTGGATTACCAAGAGATGAACCATCACAACATAGTTTTATCTCCCCCTACCTTGGAAGGTGCTAGCAATAGCTCTGAATTGTTGGTACTTTCCTGTGTCTGCATTCTACCTTTAGTTCTTTGATAACCTGCAGGTCTACAATAGTATTGATCATTGCTGTCTTTGAGAGAGCTGCTGAGTCTGACACATCTTTAAGAATATCATGTTTCATTTGTTGTATTGCTGATTTTCTATCTGCAAACCTCACATTGTTTCTCACAATCCATAAACAGCTGAGTCTGACAATTAAGTACTTGCTCTTTAGGCCTTGCTCCTCCAACTTTTCTCTCTAACATATTAGGAGCTGAACATTAATAGGAGAGTTGTCATGAGTTAATATGAGTTAATATGCAACTTTTCTTAAGTGCAATAATGTAATATGGATAGACAATTAAGTGCAGTAATGCAATATGGATAGTTGTCATTTTTTGTATGTTAATAGGAGAGCTAACAGACTTGCACATGAGTTAGCTTCTCTTGGCAAACTTAATCCCAAGTATTTTGTGTGACTAGCAATGCCTCAGTGGGTTAGGCATATGGCTCAGTGTTGTAAAACTCTGTTGTTGAACTGTTAGTATGATATTGTGTTTCTTGCCAAAAAAGTTAACATGGATAATCACCTTAGAAGTGTTCAACCTGCTATTATTTGGGCAAGTTGAGCATGCAGCAGCTATAACTCAAAGAGATATGCCTTACAGCACAATTAACACTAAGCAATGCTAATGCCCCTATTGTAGAGTGATTTAGTTTATTGTAAACAATAACTCTTTAACAATGGTTTTGCAATATGTTGTTTATGCTGGGACAACATCTATTTACAATTTGCATTTCTTAGTTGACTGTGGCCCAAGCTAAAATGGAAATGCTTCAATCCATCACAGAAGACCTAGCAAAGATAAAGCTAAAGAAGTAGTGTGCTTTAAAAGTTGTATGAGTTCTTTTTTGTAAAACATATTCAAGCATCTTTAATATAGGGAGCATGTAAGAATATTTTATTTATGAAACGGTGTTTGATTACATTTGTTGTTGATAAATGTTTCTTAGTTATTGGATCATTTATATGAAAATGGATAGATGCTTGTAATATTAATGGTTGTTTGATTCTATTTGTTTGTTTACATGTCTATGAACCTAGTCAGCTAGTGTCCTTTCCATCCATTTTCTATCCATAGGTTCATAGGTTTACAGATGGATAACAGATGCACTGATATATACAAAAAAATAAATAGATGCACTTCTATATACAAACAGGCTTACAGATGGATAACAGTTAGGGAGTTAGGCCATGATAACACTTCTATGATAACAGTTAGGCAGTTATGCCATGATAACAATTTCTACAAAGGGCATGATAACAACATCTATCCATAACAGTTAACAAATAACAAATAACAGATGTACTATAGTTCTTTCTTAGTACATCTGCATATACAGTTTCTTAGGTCTACTTCAGATCAGATGAAGCAAGATAACAGTTTCTCAGGCAGTTAGGCCATGATAACAGTTTATCAGACGATACAAACAGTTAGGATATAATCTAATAACAGGCCATACAAACTGGATATACAAATTGTATAAACTGTATAAACTAATATTATTTATAGAATTGGTATATAAACATTGGCGGTGTCTATGGTGCATTTTGTCAAGCAAACTGAAAAACTTGATTCGTAAAATTAATTTTGAAAAATCACGAAGGAGAAAAAAATTAGTTCTTATCTACATAGTGCAACAGAGTTATCCATAGCCTGTTGACTGAAATTTGGTACCCTAAGTGAAAATTATATATGAAGGTATTGATCATGTTGACTGCCTTATCCCTGTATATCTGTACTAGATGCTTATACCTAGGTGTTGACAGACTACTTTATGAGGTGAATTAGGCCATCAAGGTTGAGACTTGTTTGGGCTCATCATATGTTTCTAGGTTTTGCTACATAGTATGTTCAACTGGATGGATGTGCAAGTTCAGTTGAATTTCCTTTCTTTTCTGTACAAGAAGTCTCACCACTGTTATGACTGTGAATCAAATACCCTCTTTTTATTTGACGTAAACATACTGGTAGGAAGTCTAGGTTACATTGCTTCGCGTAGCTCCATGTCTAGTACTGCAAAAATAGCTAGATTGCTAAGGCATATTTCTCAGTTTTGAAGGTTTTTGTGAAAAAAGAAAAGAAAATTTTGAAGTACTATTACGTAAGTATCTGAAGACACAAGATAGATAATAAAGTTCATTTATGTGAATAATTTTTTCTTCCAAATGTAGCATCTCCACTAATCAATTAAGAAAGCCTTGATCCTGGTGAGGCATCTTGTACGTCGATCCATATTCAAACCCCACAAGGATGTGGTGGCCCACATCAAGAATGGTTACCAACTTGTGAGTTACAAAGGAAAACAAACCCTGGAATCTTGAGTTTTTTTGGACCTGTTAATCATTTTTTTGGTTTGTTTGGGGAACATCATGATTTCATTATTTGCTTATGCTTATGTTCTTATGTTAACTGTTATCTGCAATATGTTGACCATCCATTTGTTATTTGCTTATGCTTATGTTGTACAATACCACCAACTATTATCTGCAATATGTTTTGTTTAATTAATTTGTCTATTTGTTTGAAATGTGTAGTTATGTCGATACCACCAACGATACCACCACCGATACTACCAAAGAAAAAAAGCTTTTTCCAGCAACATCCAGAGTTCAGACTTGACTTTATCATAAAATGTCAACCACAGATAGACTTGCATAGACTGTCTAGAACATCTCTAAATGCTCTAGGTTGGAAGACGGTGAAAGATGAGCTGAATAACATACAAGATTTTCATGTTTTGCAACGTAAGGAACTGAAGAACCAATGGGATTACTTGAAGAGGCAATGGCAAATCTGGAGAAGGTTGATAAACTGGACTGACCATGGATATGATCCTGTATCAGGCACCTTTGATTGGCCTGAAGAAGTTTGGGCAAATATCATTGCGGTAAGTTAATGTGAATAATGGCATTACAATTTGATTATATAACAATAAATACTTATGTTTAAACATCTATTTACATATTTGTTTACAGGTGAATTCTGAGGCGAAGAAGTATAAGACCACTCCTCTTCAGCATAGAGATTTGCTGGAGAAACTGTTTGATGGTCTATCTGCTACTGAGGATTTTGCATGGTCTTCAGGTATGGCAAGTGCACCCTCCTCCACCCAACAGTCAGAGTACGTTCCCCTACCTGATGATATGAACGTTGACGATACACAAGTTTTCCTCGCTGGAGTTGATTATCCTTGGGATGTGAAGCCATTTCTTCTTATGATGCCACCATCAGTCCAGTAAGGGAGCCTACTCCTGGTAGTACTTCTCGTTCTCGTACCCCTGCACCTCAATCAAACAGAAGAAGATCAGCTGCGGCAGTTCAACCATTGGAACCAACGGAGTTGGTCCAATCTCTGATATCTGCATTTAATGCCCAAGGAGCTAGTCATACTTCTGGTAGCAATGACGACACAAGTGATGCAGTTGTACAGGTATTGCAGGAAATGGTCAGTTCATATGAGATAGATAATGCATTATTTTTTAAGAGTTTGAAGTTCTTGGGAGGATCCAATGAGCACACTTACAGGTTGATGTTTATCAGGCTTCGTCCAGAGCAGCGTGTTAGTTTCCTTGAAGCCCTTATGTCTTGATTGGAATTATTTGTTTGCGTATTTGTAATAGCCCTTAAGATTATGATATTTGCCTTATTTGTTTTAACTTCAAACCAATGTTAAAATTATTTGATTTTAAGTATTTATGTATTTGTGTTTGCTATATATACATGTCATTTTCTATGTATTTATGTTTGCTATATTTATAGGTTCTTTCCTATATGTTTGTTATGTATATGTGGTGCTGACGTTGTGCTGACGAAGGGGTTTCTATGTATTTATATTTGCTATATATACAGGTTCTTTCCTATGTGTTATGTATATGTGGTGTTGACGTTGCGCTAACGAAAGAGTTTTTATGTATTTATGTTTGCTATATATACAGGTTATTTCCTATGCGTTTGTTATGTATATGTGGTGTTGATGTTGCGCTGACGAAAGGGTGGTGGTGGTTCCTTATAAACTGATAAGGGTATTTTGGTATTTGGTCTATTTTAATACTCATTCAAACTCAGACTCAGACAAAAAACAAACACTCCAATGCATCCACTCAGCTAGTGAACGCTTCTAAGTAGACTCAGACTCAGACACTCACTCAGACTCAGACTCAGACTCAGATTCAGACTCACTCAGACTCAGAAGCAAAAAAACAAACGGCCCCTAAGTATTGTATTAGACTATTAGTTGTGTAAACTAAAAGTTGTCTAATACTAATCTGTAGTTTATGATAAGAGTACTGGAGTTGTAAACAATAAGAGTTGAATCTATTGTCCTACAAGATTCTTTGCTCTCGTGTTGAGTACTTTTCATTTATCTGTGAAATCTAAGAACCAAGGGAAGGGCTCTAAAGCCCGGTGGGCTCTTATTTGGAAACTTCTTCATTTTCCAACAAGACGTTATTAGCACGAGCTCTTAATTTTTTGGCGTAGAGAAGTTGAAGGTCGGATACATCAAAAAAGGTTACACTAAACTTAAATTTCATCCAATATTACCATTATCATTATAACCCGAAATTATTTTTCTTTATTGATATTCTTAATTATAATAAACATTATTATATTTAATTATTGGACAAAAAGTATTGTATTATTGTATATGCAAAATCGTAAACATTGATTATTGTATTGTTGTATATGCAAAATTATGAAAAAGAATATTGGATTGTTGTATATGCAAAATCATGGATAACGATTATTGCATTGTTATTATGCAAAATCGTGGACAATAGTATTTCATTTAGGTATATTTGCCTAGACAACGATTATTACATTGTTGTAAATGCAAAATCATGGAAAAGATTATTACATTGTTGTATATGCAAAATTATAGGCAAAGATAGTTACATTGTTGCACATGTAACAAAATTATGGCAAAATAATTATTTACCTTATTGCCTCTAATATTTTCTTTAACTATGCCATTTTTAATTGTGATGTTTGTTGATGTCATCATTAATTCATTATGGATGTATATACGAAAATTGTGGCCTATTAAAGATAATTTAAAACAAGGTTTGACATTAGGTACAGTATTGACATATTTGTTGGATAGTTATAATTTATCTAGGTTTTTGAGTATAATAACGACAGACCAAGTAACAATAAACAATTTGAGGATACAGGTATTATTTGAAGAAAGAAAAAAGAAAATCTCATACTGAGCATTTGAGACAATTATACATGATTTGTCTTTAGATGCAAAATTTATTATATTTTTCCTCGTGATTTTTTCTCTCTCTCTACATGATTTCTTTTATGATGCAACATCTATATGTTTTCATAGATGATTAAGAGCATTAGTAAGTACTAGCAATCGGGCACACACTATCGCGTGTGCCTATAATAATTTGAAAATTTGTTATATGTGTGGCCGATTTTAAGATTTCTCGTGGGAAAAAATAAAGAGAGTAAGATTTATTGTAATATTGTTACGCTTAGGCTTATTATTATATTGTTGATGCTTGAGGTCCGAGGTTAGGCATTTACACTCGAAAATTCAAATATTGATTATTTGCCAATAAAGTATTTGTGCATTAGGTTCTTATTATCTCGACGTGTCTTAGTAATGCTAATTGATCATCTACCATTCATTTCCATCCATTAATATCACACTTTCAAATGCATTCACCAATTTAGCTAAATGTGCATCAAGTTTATCACAAGTTTTTGTTTATTTAACCCTATCTCTCTGGCTTGAAGTTGGAATACAGACTGACAATGGGGAACACCCATCTTTGAAGCAAATAACTCATGAAAAGGGAGTAAGATTTGGGAGGGAAATAATCTAGGACTCCTTAAAATACAATGACCAAAGGATACACATACCATTTCTAACTCCAATTATTTTAACTCTAAACATGCGTGAAATCCATAGATTCAGAAAGATGATAAATAAACATACGTCTAATAGATAACATTGGTCTAAGCTTTTTCTTGCCAATTCTCGATTAGAGATATCTTGTCTAAATATGGAATATATAATCCACGCAGCAGAAGAAACCACTACGCCTTTGCATAAATACATCTACCAATTTTGTAACTCATCTAGAGCACAAGAACCCAGAGAAACATAAAGTAGCATGTGCTCGCATGACCATCGACCCTGCCTTGCTTGAGAAAATGTTTTGTTCAAAAGAAATCTCTGCATCTCCTGTAACACTATAGGGGAGGATAAAACCTGAATCTTCAGCACTTTCTCCAAGTGACCAGCTCTTTCTGCTGCCACTTACTATTACGCGAATCATCCCGGCAGTAACATGGACTGAACTAGAAGAGTATGTTGTTGAAGCATCTCGTAAAGATATACCGTTCTTAGTAGGGAACTCTGACGCAAATGTAGATGGGGCAGAGAATGTTAGGATTACGGCTCAAAATAAGGGAAAGTCGTTCAAATGGCAGAGTTTCCCTTGAAGTCGTTCGAACGAGTCATGAGGTCATTCAAATGAAAAAGGCTCTGTTTGTTTGTTTCTAAGTTCGTTTTGAAGAGATTTAATCCAAAGCGATGGTTTATCTCGTGATGCGTACTTCGTAGATGACCTAATAGAGAGTATAAATATAAAGTGTGGGTTCAAAGCCTCTTAACACAGTGTGTGAGTTAGAAAGCCTCAGTATTAGAAACTTGAGATCTAGAAGAGATGTAACCTCTGTGGTAGACCTTATAAAGAGTTGGTCTTTACAAGGAAGAAGGTGGAGGGTGTTGTTCTCTTGGGATTTGATGGTGAGAGGGAAAGTACCTCTTGGTTGTTAAGAAGAGAAATTAAGGTAGAGAGAAGATTGAAGGGTTTCAAGAAGAATGTATGCAACATGGTCTTTGTTGAGGTAATCTTCGATGTTTTTGATGAATCTCTTATGTTTATTTTATCTCTTGTAAATCTATGTGAGGATTATTGCGAGATTAGAGATTTCTATGTTTGCTGAAATCCCTTGAGTGCTTGTAATTGAACTTGGATACATAGTGAATTTCTAGCTTAGTGGGGGGAGTAGCCTTATGGTGAACCTCCGATAAATATTGTGCTTTGTGTGCATGTTAATTTCGTTTTTAGTTTCTTGGATGATTATTTGTATGCCATGAGGATAACGAAGAAAACCAAATTGCGCGAGAGTGATGTATTCCACACGTTCACCACTAACAATTGGTGTTAGAGTGAGGTTAAGACCTTGGGATTATAGTTCTTGAAGATTCTTGGGTTTGATGGTTAAGCCGGATAGTTGAATTTTTTCAAGATGGATTTGGTTTCGGTTATTTTGCTACATGATTTTTTCAAGCGGCGGAGTTTGGGAAGAAGAGATTTAGATGAAATCGATTTTGTACACAAGCATGGCAACATGGTTTATGTTGTGAGAAAGGGTTGAACATGGTACTTTGTTCAAGGTGGAGCGGTTTCGGCAAAAGCTTCAAAAGTTCGGTAAGGGGGGATGGCATTTCTCTAGGACCGATGTTCGTTAAATTTGGTAATCATGGTGGCACCTTAAGTTATTCACCATGATTGATTACCAAATTGGCAGGTCACAATTTTATTAATTATGGTCGCAAGTTATGGTTCGTGTGGTGACAAAGTGTGTCGATGTGCGGAGACTCTATGTTTGCGACATAGAGTCAGATTTCGCGGGCTTGTTCGACATGGCCGGGTTAGTGTATAGTGTTTAATTTTTCCTTTCTAGATTAAACATACACTGGTTCTGATTTTGCTGGTGTAGGCAAAATTGTATGATTTTATTGGTATAGATGGAATTACTGTTTCAGAGGCTCTTTTCTGTGATGAAGTTCTGGGGTGGACTTGATGGTACTTATAGAGATGTGTTCAAAGTAGAAGTTGGAGCAGCATAGTTTCATGGCTGCAGGTGAAGCAAACTCGGAAGTATGGTTTATTACAGAGTGAAAAAAAGCTAATAGATGTTTGTCAGTTTTGACGAAGGTATTCGGTTTTGGGTACGAAAATGTTTTGACGTGGGTAGTGGATAAGAAGTAAACAAGTTCAGCGGTTTTGTTGATTGGTTTGCTCGCGCTATGGATGGTCAATAAATTAAGATTTTTCGCCGAGGTGGAGATTGCTAGGATTACGGCTCAAAACAAGGGAAAGTCGTTCGAACGAGTGGAGAAGTTGTTCGAATGGCAGAGTTTCTGTTGAAGTCGTTCGAATGAGTCATGAGGTCGTTCGAACGAAAAAGGCTCTGTTTGTTTATTTCGAAGTTCATTTTGAAAGGGATTTAATCCAAAGCGATGGTTTATCTCGTGATGCGTACTTCGGAGATGACATAATATAGAGTCTATAAATATAGAGTGTGGGTTCAAAGCCTCCTAACACATTGTGTGAGTTAAAAAGCCTTTGTGTGAGAAACTTGAGATCTAGTAGAGATGTAGCCTCTGTGGTAGACCTTGTAAAGAGTTGGTCTTTACAAGGAGAAATGTGGAGGGTGTTGTTCTCTTGGGATTTGATGGTGAGAGGGGAAGTACCTCTTGGTTGCTAAGAAGAGAAATTAAGGCAGCGAGAAGATTGAAGGGTTTCAAGAAGAAGGTATGCAACATGGTCTTTGTTGAGATAATCTTCGATGTTCTTGATGGATCTCTTATATTTCTTTTATCCCTTGTAAATCTATGTGAGGATTATTACAAAATTAGGGATTTTTATGTTTGTTGGAATCCCTTGAATGCTTACAATTGAACTTGGATACATAGTAGATTTCTGGCTTGGTGGGGGGAGTAGCCTTATGGTGAACTTCTGGTAAATATTGTGCTTTGTGTGCATGTTAATTTCGTTTCTAGTTTCTTGGTAGATTATTTGTATGTCATGAGGATAACGGAGAAATCCAAATTGCGCGAGGGTGATATATTCCGCACGTTCACCCCCAACAGAGAAAGCCTCCAACATGCAACTAAGTTATTTTGCAAGGGTAGTATTGTTCCAACCGCCATTGCATTGGACATCTGTAGCAAAGAAAAGGGTAAATTTTGACAAACATTTGCTATTAAACTCAGTAAGATATTGAAAATTTTACTTCCCTTTCCAAATAATAAAAAACAAACCTTCAATTCTGCAGAGGCCATAAAATATTCTTTTATGCAATGAAATATTTGGTGTACAAGAGCATATACAATCCTCTCTGACGAGGGAGAAAGTTTGCGAGTCCAGAGTATGGTGTCTAATTAAGAGATCAACCAACCTTGTTTCTGTTGACCGAGTAGAGGTGCCATTTTCAATGCACGAAGCCAAATGACTCAACTTGACATCGGGTCTTGACTTAACATCACTCTTGTCATTCACAACTGACCCAAATGACATCTCATTAGATACAGATTGTTTCGAAAAGGAGTAATATTTCTCGTTTTCAATTTCATAGTTGCTTGCACTTAGGGATCTTCACCCTTCCTATACATAGAAGAACTAATATGCAAGCTCTCTACAATGACCCAATTATGAGAGCTTGCCTGAACTCAGGATGCTTGTCTGAACTCAGTCTTGGATCTTGGCCTTCACATTATCAATCGTGTCAGAGCTCTTGACCTCAAGAGTGATCGTTTTGCCAATTAGGGTCTTCAAAAAGATTTGCATCCCTCCACGCAGACGAAGGACAAGGTGAGGAGTCGACTCCCTTTGGAGGAATTCCTTGCTTGAGAAAATGTTTGGTTCAAAAGAAATCTCTATAGCGTTTGATGACTCCTAAACTTGTGTAGACAAAGTAATTAGCCCAAATGAGACCAAACACAGCAAATAGGTTCCAACCAAGAGAGTTTGTGCTGAGCTCAAGTGGAAGCTCAGTTTATTCTGTGCTCAACCTCTCGTTGCGAGGGCAGGGCTCGTCATGGTCATTGCTGCAGTTGCTGCTGCTGCTGTCAATGATGCACCCAAGTTGATTTTTGAAACAGCTGACGAGGGATTCTCAGTTGCGGAGCATGTCACACGTCCCTTCCTTGCCATCGCTGGTAACCCTGAAGCATGATATCATAGATGAAACAATATGTTTAAGTTATTAATTCATCATCGTACATAAATTAGATAAGTAGCAGGGTTTTAAGTTATTAATTCATCATCGTCATGGTCATTGCTGCAGTTGCTGCTGCTGCTGTCAATGATGCACCCAAGTTGATTTTTGAAACAGCTGACGAGGGATTCTCAGTTGCGGAGCATGTCACACGTCCCTTCCTTGCCATCGCTGGTAACCCTGAAGCATGATATCATAGATGAAACAATATGTTTAAGTTATTAATTCATCATCGTACATAAATTAGATAAGTAGCAGGGTTTTCGTTACAAAAGCGTCTATCTGGTTAGTATCGCCTAAATGTCTCGAATAGCTCTGTTCTGACTTCTGAATGTTAGTAAAGGGGCATCAAAGTGCAAATTATTTTGTTGCCGTAAATTATAATACTGAAGCCTACTGAAGCCTCATGGCCATTTAGACATAAAAGTTCTAAGTTTTCTTCGCTTCAGGGTCTCTGAGGACATTTTTTTACTTGCTCATTTAATGGTTAATAGTTACGCGGTTTGTGCTCTTGAGCTTACCGGTAATAATAGCTAGACCATACTTTGTGGTAGTGTTTGATAAAAATCTGAAGCTATATAACACATCTTACCTAGAATGGGCAAGGACGATGAAGAAGCTCTGATCGCTTCTTTCTGCATGATACAGGCGTGAATGACAGATGAAGCCGCGATGGTTGCCATTTTTTAACTGAGAATTGGGGGAGAAAGATAATGGAAAGTAGGCAAATGATTTGCTAAAGGATTTTGTAGACTTATCTAATAGTCTTGGACATAATATAAAGTGTATTTTCATGAACCACACAAGATATTAGCAGATAGATGCATAGCCTTACATATTATATCCTCATCTCCAATTGCCCAATCAAATTCAGCCACGTCACATAATCCGTTACGGAAATTTTTCTTGTAAAGTCCCTGGAAGAAAATATGAAAATTTCAAAAATTTCTTTTCGGACTGTGTTTCGATTTCACAATGATGACAAATCCAAATTCCAACTATGGCAGACACAAGTATAAAATAAATATGACACTGCTAGTATCTGGTAGAGTAGAAAGAGCAGAAGGAGCTGAAAATATAGATCATTGAAACGAATCTGCTTCTCTAATAACAAAATTTCATGTTCAGAACTACAAATACATCTAAAAATGACTATTGTACACTGGCGGATTTTCATTCCATCTCTGTTTATGATATAAACTGATTACGCGGTAAACAATAATCAAGAATAACACCAGTTTTAATAAACAGAAATTAGGTTCGTGAGGAACCCTAATTTTATTAACTAGAATTCTTGTTCTGAATAACTGAATTAACTAACTTAACTGCCAAACTAATAACCTAGACCTCCCCTTTTATAGAACACAATGGGGGTTAGAATTAGGAACCCCAATTCTAATTGAAATAAAATTCTACTTAAACTTGGAAACTGCTAATAACCTAGGCTGGGCCTCTCCAACAAGGCTTAAGCTAAAGACTAAAATACAAAACATTAAAAATATTTAAATAAACATAGATGGTACGGTAGGTAAACGATCCTATGATGGATGCGTCACATCAGTTTATTACTTAAATGACTACTCTATAAAATTATAGCCGAAAAAAGTAAAATAAAAAAAAGGTTATAAAAGAATCGGAATTCTATTATCTATGTATTATCAATTGTGACATAACAAAGAAACTGAAATTTTGAGTTGAAGTTACTGGTGGATATTGCATTGTTGCAAGGGTGATCGTATTTAATGTACTTATTCCAGTACTTTTTGTACTTTCTAATCCCAATTTCCAACCACGGCTTCATATTTCCATCTTAGTGAATTACTGCAGCTCGATCAATGTCTGCACGAAAAACTCCTGATTCATAGCCAAGACCACTTACATGCCATCTCCGGTCTATCCCCACCGTCTGGTTATAGAAGGTAACCAGGCCTAAAGGCAAGCTCCCACCCTTCCACAACTGTTGTTTTTTACCCTGCAACCACATATCCACACAGTCAGAACAACGGATGGGGTACATATATATATATATATACATCCAGGTTTGTACTCTTCACAAACTCAGAATACCTCAATAATATAGATATGTTCATGCAATGCAAGCACGTTGAGAACATGAAAATATGACTTCCATGACAATGAAAGTGGATCAACTGTGGAAGGTGTTAAATCTTATCAAAGAAGTCAAAATGTAATAGCTGTTGAAGTTGAGCTCGAAAAGTTAAGTTCAACAGACTTTCTTTGTAACTTGTAAAAGAGAAAAAAAAACATTTATTTGTAATTGTGGAGAGCAAACTTCACAAAGCTTGTGATGCATGTATGTCATTAATGGGAGATCACATACAACTATTAGATGCTGGCACAAAAAGTTAACGTGCTGATGTTCGTACATAAAAAATGTTTAAACTGAAGAGCATACTAAAACAGTTCTTGCAGGAAGCAATATGTCTGTTTGTGAGTGGTTGCTTGGTTGGATTATAGTATCACAACTTACAAACTTACAATTTTAATATGAAAACCACCATTCATTATATATTTACAGAGGATGATAAATTTTGAATAAGTGTAGTGCTAAAAATAAAGGTGAGCAGATAGACGCATAAAAAATAATTTGTGCACATGTTTTTACTTTTTATTCATGCAATAAGTGTACAAAAATTTAAGTGCATGAGCTGCGTTACCAATTTCAGGTATTTTCGGTAAACCGCTGCCACATTTTTTCTTCTCCACTCTCACAGATCAACACACATTCATCTCAAACGCCCATGTGCATGCATTATATCAAAGTTCTTTGCAGCCATTGGATCTGAAAAATTGATGAACATATCCATGGGATGAAATGACGAGTCTCCTTCCTTGCAAGTCTCCACGGCTCCGTTTATTTTCCCTTTCAAGTTTACTTTCCATAATCCCCTCAAATCCCTTTGCACCACCACGTCATTGTCAAGAAGTACAATCTTATCAAGTAAAGGGTAGACCTCAGGTAGATAGAAACGGAGGTGGTTTAGAGCCGAAGAATATCTTGGGTCCCGCGTCTGTTTCTGTCAACTTAGTGTTATATTTTTCAGAGATCCATTTGAAATCATCAATGCTCTCAATTTCTATTGCAGCATGACCAGGTGGGTTTGACAAAAACTACATTTTCATGACAGGGAGGTTCAGGGCATCGGTCACAATATGAAAAATGATTTTCTTTGGTTCCTGGAAAGTGGTCAAGTAGGCACAATTGTTAATCAGTTTAGTTTTTGAAAAAAAATAATCACACTTATTACAAGCCTTGATGAACTTTTATTAGGATAAATAAAAAACACCCAACTGCTATTCCAATTAAATTAACATGTTCATAAGTTTTCTCTTAATTATTTCTATTATATGTAAATTAAACATGAGATTGAAATCTAGGCTTCAGACATATCAGGCTCTCGTTGTCAGCAGATAATATTAACCTGAGAGCAATATAAAGTACTATATCTTTCTGTAATGGCCAAATTCCGTAAGCTCGAAATGGCTTGGAATTCGCTATCACACCAATAAACATGTAATAATATTCTAATGGAAAGTAAGAAATGAAACAAATGATTTTAGCGTGGAAAACCTCTGAATAGGTAAAAAACTATGACCTCGTGGTGGAGGATTTTTGTGAAAGTATCTTTATTGCTTGAGGCGGATATCTTTATTACAAGTGATCTCTAAATATATAAATGCTGTTAACCTTGTAACTAAGAAGTTTGTAATCTTTACTGAAAATCTTGAATCGATAGTTTCTTAATGATCTATTGTGTAATTTTTCTAGTATCTGTCTCTTTTGGAACTTTTTCTTTATATATGCCTTCTCCGTAGCTCTTCATCGTACTGGAACAGGTTTTCCGAACAATGTGGTTAGTGGCGGTTGACTGAGTAACTGACGAGTTCATGGGAGACAGGTATCTTTGACTGGATAAGGTTTTTCGGCTTAAGTTTGACCCACGTTCTTAGCCAGTTCGTGGGGTAGGTTGGAATGTTGACTGGGAAATGTGTTAAAAATGCGTGAGTCTGAGATGGAGGTAATTTAAACTTGGTAAGCTCGACTTTGGGTGAGATCAAGGGATAGGTCCCTACAATCACCCCCTCGCAACCGAAGTCACGAGTGGCTTTGGTTGAGAAATGATCAACTTGTAATTCGGTATCTGGTTTGAAATTCTTGATAATTGGAATGGAATAATGATGGTATTGACTGTGTGGAACTTACGCGTGATATGGGAAATGACTTATATTTAATGAGGATGTGGATACTGATGTATGAGACGGTTATGATTCAAAAAGTTACTTTTGTAATGAATGATGACGCTTGGTAAAACGTACCTATACATTAAATGTAGGGTTATATAAATGATACCTGTATCGGATTTTGAAAGCAGAGTACGCTTGTCCTTTGTAAATTCCTTAAAAAAATTTAGCAATGGTGAAGGCTCGAAGTATGGTACTTGAAGAAAGGATTGCGTCTGAAATGCAGAGGTTGAAGTTGAAATACTTCGGTGACCAATCCTTTGAGATGTCGATACCTGCTCCTATTCCTCTGACGTATCAAGGCATGTTAGAAGACAAAGCGATTGAAGCTAAGGAAGAATTCTACTGCAAGTGGAGGTTTTATGTCGTCATCTTGACAGGCGAGGACCGGTGGGCCTATCTCTATACTCTTGCAGAAGAAAGGGTTATGGCTTTATATGCAGGGATAGGCATAACTATAGGGCAGTTATGCTGATTTCTTAAATCATCGTAGATTCTAAGGTTGGGCCCTCTTCATCTCTACCAACTCCACGGAGGATGCGGTTTCAGAGGAGGGGGTGATGGTAGTGGAGAAGGGAGACAACCAGTGGGAGTCTGCTTCAGTATTTTCATCACGTTTTGGTACTCAGAAGACCTTTAGTTTGAGAATTTGGTTCTAGTACTGGGTCAAGTGCTTGCATAGTTTCCATTTGAAGTTTGACTAGACTTCAACCAAACTCATGCGAGGGAAGCCCTTTGTTGGTTCTAATTTTTGCTCTATATCAGGGTGAAAGATCGCTGAAGTGAGAAGAACTGAAGGAGTTGATGTGTCGGTATGCCTGAATGACCTGTGACTTTTAAAAATAGGGAAAAACTTGTTATCTGTAAAGTACCTAGAGTTCAGTGTTGGACGGATAATGTTTCTGTTGTATACATGAGATCGATGTACTGAAAAACTTGTTATCTATAAAATCGTATGTAATGTTTTCAACATGAATAAAAACTGGTCATCCAATTACTTGTGTCATGTAGATAGAAAATGTCTCTTAGAATCGAACTGAATCGTGTAGGATATATGAAATGAATAGGAGTTTATAAGTATTGAAAACACTGTTGTTGTGATGTAAGTATGATATTGTTGTGCATTTAAACAGGTGGGGGAGAAAAATTATAGGAAATATGTAACGCGAAAATTCGAGCTACTACAGGTCGATGGAAGAATAACTCTCGATAAATTAAGCTCGACTAGAAAAAATAATGTAATATAGGTACAGAGCGAAGGGAGAAGTTCAAATAGTCTATCTCAGGATTTTGGTTTTCTATTACGAGATAAAAGGTTAAAATTATGTTTTGAGCGAAAAGTGGTGTATAAATGTATAAATAAGGGTAACAATTATTTCCTGGCTAAGGAGAAGTGATTGTGGTGGTGCGGACTCGATCTCAGAGGATTCGTTATGCCGCTGAAGGACGACTGGCCATTAAGATCACTAAAGTACGGGAGAGGATTTTTGGATCGTTTGGTTATGATGCTGAGTTACCAGTGAGGGAATGCCAGCTTGAAGGATTTGATGTGAGGGATAAGGAACTTGAATATGTCAGGTATTTTTATGAGGTATGCTTTCACGAATTGGTGTTGGATCCTGCAGATCGAGAAGAGATGATCGGATTGATTGCTGAGGTAGAGATCGAATTTGAAGATGGGATGATCGAGTGAGGTGATTTGAGTAGATGTGGTTGTTCAGGTCACCAAGGCTATTTTTAGATGTAATTATATGTAAAACGTTATCCTAAATAAGTTTAAAGGTTGCGAAGTTTAATAGAAAAGTTTAAAGTCAATGTGATCCTCTATAATTACAAATGCCATTTGAGATTGTTTTGATAAACAAATTTTAAATAAGTATGAAAATTTTGTTAGCTTTGAAAATGACGTCACTAGTACTATAAGTATAAGAAACAAGAACAGAGAAAATGCAAGAGCTTTTAGGTTTATTTTTTATGTATAACTGCAAAAATCTGATTTCGTAGAGTGTGAGTCATCATGAGTGTGGGAAGATCAAAGAAAGATATCGTAACAAGAGATAAAAATAGACTAAAATATGAGGGCAAGGGTAATGATGGAAAGGCAGTTTTATTGTAAAGGTACAAAACTTCTGACATGGATAGTTGAAAGGATGCCTCTTCTCCAAAGCCGAGGACGGGTCGTGCGAGGCCCAATAACTGCCAGCCATTAGAGAGAGAAAGAATAAATAGTAGTTCGTCTTTATCATTCAAATGTTTTTCAACTTCTAAAAATTTGGAGAGCACTGGGAGAGAAGAGCGCAAAAATTGTTGAGGATTTGGCAAGGATTTATCTGAGAATGACCAACAATTGAAGAGAGGTTAGTAGACACGTAGGTGGCAGTATTGCAGTGTTATGAGGGAAGGACTCGGCGCTACTGCGGATTCTCAATCTGACACTGAGGTTAGTAAACACGTGTGCTATGTTTATTTTACAAATCGTAATCTATAATCAAATCCTATTAAATTATTATTTATAGCAATCCATGAATTTTGACGTATAGACAAAATATTTGAATGATATGTTGCATATGAATGACCGATGTGTATAAAAATAATGATAGATACCTGAACCTATATGTAGGTCGATCGTGTGAAGTATTTGGGTAGAATCAATCTTTTCCTATAAAATTGTAGTTTGAGATGGATAGTTCGCCTATTAACAAGGTTTCGACCTCCGGTCTTACGGTAGAGTCTGATGATGAGGTAGAAGTTGGTTTGGAGCAATTTCCAGGTTTTCTTGGTAAATTGGTGGCCTCTCCCTCTGGTTCAGATGTATTTAATGAATTTTGTAAAGCCAAAGCTACCATAAGAGGGAAATGGGGTAACTACATTGAATACACTGGCAGAATATTTTGGGGGTCTACGGTAACGACGGGGGAAGAGTATTTTTATTTGTTGGCTGATTTGGAAGAGGAAAAATGAGATAGGGGTATAGATGAATCGATCTCGTTAAAATATTTGGATGGGGATGTTCGGAGTGACCTGTTAGAGGGTTTCTTGTATTACCTATATCAATTAGAGTACGGGTTGAGTCTTCCCCTTACCAATTTGGCAAACGGGATTATGAATACGATTGGGGAATGTCCTGTTCAATTAAACAGGAATATGTGGGAGGTAATAGCTGTTTGCAGCCATCTGAAAAAAAAATGAAATAATGAGGAGGATAGCCGCTGAGGATGTATTGCAGTTTTATGGGGTGAAGAATTATAAGGCCAGTGGTGGGGCATATTTCTATGCGAGTGCAACTCGGCGTCGCTTCTTTGATCTTAATTCTGTAGGTCGAGCCTGAAATGACAACGTAATATGGGTGAAGGGTAATTGCCTTCAGAGAGATGATGAAGAACCTTTGGATCTTATGTTTAAAACTGTAAAGAAAAGTAAGTATAACAATGCATAGAGTATAATATTGATACGTACGAGCTGATGATCTTTTTGTGATAATAATAAATGCTGTGCATAGCAGGCCTGAAGTCCCGAGTGGAGAGGAAATATTCATTATTGAACGAAGTTACGGAGGAAGAGGTTGAGTTTGAGTTTGTGTTAGAAGGACTCGGCCTTAGCAGAACAAAAAGGATTGGGAGTAAATCAAAAAAGGTTTAAAAATCTCAATCGACCAGGCTGATGGCGGGCGTTGATGATGGGAAGAAGATTAGAATTATAGGGAAGACCAAACTACTGTGGACATGACTCCTAGAATAGACAGTTTGGTTTAGCCAGAGTCTATTACATTGAGCAAATTAGCTCGAAGGTTTCCAAAGAAGCAAATGTTGAAGCGTCCGACAACCTCTGGTACCACTGGAAGTGGTGAGGGTGACGAAAAAGAATAGAGGAGAGGGATCGAACCTTCAAGGAGGTCGGGGGAAAGGGTCGCTAAAGACCGATCTATTGTTAAGGACGATCTTGAAGCAGTGGTGGAAAGGGCTAAGCTGGCTGCTCTTCATGGTGAAGAGGATGTGAGCAAGATGGTAAGTTGTTATGCTCTATTATGTGAAATATGTTTATGTTTTGCGTTTCAAGCTCATGCTGAGGTCGAATTATGTTTTGTAGGTTGCTCGTTTGATGATGGGCGTTTGGCTTGGAATTGAAGAAGAGAAATCCAAGCTGAAGAAGGGGAAAATTGAGCTTGAACAGAAGTTAGCTCGATCGAAGGCGGATGTTCTCAAGGAAACAAAGAAGTTGGAGGCCTTGAAGGCTTCTCTTAGAATAGCGATTGGCCATCTTCAATCAGAGGCCAGGGTGACTCTTGAGAAGGTGGAGGTGGAGCGTGAAAGGTTGGGGTGCCACTTGATGTCAAAGGGGTATTCCAAGGACGAGGTGAATGCTATTAAGGCAGACACCTATGTTGAGGAGGGAGATGACGAAGAAGTGGAAGAGGTAGCGGTGGGGGTCATTGATGGTTTGGATAGTGTCTCCCGTCAGACGGTGCTTGACAATCAAGGGGATGACACCGAACTCCCAGAGGGTGATAATGAGAAGGTAGGGTAGAAATGTTCTTTTATATGAATATTTGTAAACTGTTGGATTGTGTGTATGGAAGAAACTTCTGTAGGGAGACTTTTTTTTATAAACCTCTTGTAGGCACTTAGAGTTATGAGTCTCAGAATAAAAGATCTAAAGACTGGGCTTGCCAGGGAAAGAGAGACCTCTATAGCCTTGTTGTCTTCACAAGCGGAGCTGCAGGTTAGATCGGAATAGGTCTTTTGACTTGTGTGTTATATCGATATAAAGTTACCAAGTAAATATGATGTAGATGTAGACCAAATTTTTTGCTACTAGCTTTAGGAAAGTAACTCTAATATAGTGCATAGAAAAATTTAACGCTCTTTATATAAAGTAGCATATCGAAAGCATGTACCTTAGACTTCGTAATATACCTCATGGAGCGTTTATCTGATAATGTACTCCGATCATTTAGTCTAAAAGTATTTGCACACCGCAGATGTTAGAAATCATATATAATATTTCTACATTGTACAGGTCAAATTGGATTTGGCTCCCTTGTGTGAGGACGATGTACTTCAATGTAATCGGGAATTTGCCGAGGAGTTGGATAGGATGACGGAGGCGAATGAGAACAGAGAAATCAACACGTAAAGGTGTATTAATTTGAACTTGTAGAGGCAACCTAGGCTGTTTCTGACCTCACTCATAAGGTCGAAGAGAAAGATGTCAAAATAGGCAAGGGGCTAAAAGAGCTAGCGGAGATAACAGAACATGCCGCGAAGCTTCAAAGTCGGGCTGACACATTGATGGTTATGGGTATGTAGGTTAAAATGGCTCAATACCGTATTCAGGCGCTAGAAAGATTGGAGGGACAATTTTGATCCAATCTTCAGAATTATTGAAACGAACTGAAGCGACTGAAATAAAAAATGGTTAAAAAAGGTAATGAGCTGAGGGTAGCTCGAGAAAATCTATCAGCTTTGGACGCTGCGGCTGAACACTTGCATATAGCCCTACCTGCCAAGGATATGGAGTTTCGGGGAATGCAACGAAGGTGTAACAAATTAAATGAGAGGGTGCCACGATTGAAGACCGAACTGGCGCAAGCTAAGAAAGCTGAGGCTAAAGAGCGCTCAAGGGGAAGTAGAAATAAGGTTAAGGCTCCTCTAGTCCAAGGGGATGTAGTTAGTCTCTCAGGTCGAATTAGAGAGCTGGAGAGTGATGTGTCTCGCATTCAAGGGCATGTTTAGAGAGGAAATGTAAACTTAAGGGAGTGTCAGCACAAATTGGATGTTGCTATTATCAGGGAGAAGGTCTTAGAAAGGAAAATTAGGGTAAATGATATTCTGATGAAGAAGAAAGATGATTTGTTAAATGACACTTTGTCCCGGGAAGAATTGAATGCAGAAATTGTGACACTGCGTGCTCAGGTGACGAATTTGGAGGTCGATGTTCAGACTAAATCAGCTAGATATTACAAAAAAGTGAAAGAGAATTTAGCTTTTTATCATTTGACAGACAGGGAAATGGTACATCAGAAGAATCTGTACGCACGTTTGGAGTCACGCCTTGAGATGGTGAGATCTTATTTTACAAAGATCGTTATAGCTCATGGATCATGGGAAGACCTATTAAAGTTGACTGTTGCGTATTTTGTAGAAGAAATAAAAAGACTTGAGTTAGAACGAAATACCATGTTTATGAACCACTTTGACAAGGGATGCATTTGTAAAGTGGATATAGATTGGGGAAACTGTATGGCTTTTATGGAAACCAATTTAGGCCCCCGACCTGCTGATCTGATAGAGAGGGGCAGATTTGTTATAACTCGCAAACTAAATCCTGTTCAACCTCCTGCAGAAGGGTAAAACGCTGACATCCCATCAACAGAAAGTACATCTATTATAACAGGACCTGAAAGTAAATAGTAATTGTCGCAGACATAGTGAAATAGATGAAAGCTAGTATGGCCTTTGTCTTATCTTATCTCTTGTGGGGTCTTTGATATAAAACAAGTTTTTATATTTGCTTCAATCGCTGAAATGGGTTGAGTTAAACCAAGTTGAATCTTGATTGAACTATAGAAATGTTGCGGACATATTAAAAGAGATGAATGCAAGTATTACCTTTGCCTTATCTTATGTCTGGTGAGGTTTTTAAATTAAAGCAAGTTTTTACATTTGTTTCAATCGCAAAAATGAGTTGAGTTAAACCAAGTTAAATCTTGATTGAACTATAGAAATGTTGCAGACATATTAAAAAAAATGAAGGCTAGTATTACCTTTGCCTTTTCTTATGCCTGATAGAGTCGTTGATATGAAATAAGTTTCTACACTTGCTATAATCGCAGAGATTTAGTAGAGTCAGCCAAACCAAGTGTTATCCTTGATCTAACTGGTATAATGACCCAAAAATGTTAAAGTAGATGAAGGCTAGTATTATCTTTTCCCTATCTGATGTTTGGTAGAGTCTTTGATAGGAAACAAGTTTCTATACTTTCTACAATCGCAGAAATTTAGTAGAGTCAGCCAAACTAAGTGTTATCCTTGATCTAACTGGTATAATGACCCAAACAAGTTGAAGTAGATGAAGGCTAGTATAATCTTTGCCATATCTGATATTTGGTAGAGTCTTTGAAATGAAACAAGTTTTTACACTTGTTACAATCGCAGAGATTTCGTAGAGTCAGCCAAACTATGTGCTATTCATGATTAAACTGGAATAAGGTCGATTGAAAGCTAGTATTCTCTATGCTTTAATCTATAGAATGTGGGCTAGTCTACGTAAGTAGAGAGATATTGTGAAAAACTTAGAAGATTAATTGATCAGTTCAGAATTTACCTTGAATGGAGATGAAAATTTCACTTTTGGAATTGAAAAACAAAAAAAAAAGCGAGGAAAGGAAATGGAGTAGTAAGAGAATTTAACGATAGTACCATTTTAGTCGTCTATTGTTCCAAGGATTTGAAATGGGGATTCCCTCTTATGTTATGAGATAATATGATCCCAGGCCTGAGAGACCTGCGATAATGAATGGACCCTCCCAATTATCACCTAATTTTCCAGCGTGAGGCTCTTTACGATGTTGAGGAATTTCTCTGAGGATGATATCTTCAATTTAGAAGGTACGGCTCCTAACTCGGTTACTGTACTATCTGGCAAGCATATGATGATATCGACCTAGGTTAGCGATGGCATATTCCCTAGATTTATCTATCATATTGAGGTTGCAAGCCAAATCGAACTTATTTTTCTTGTCAGTTAGCTCGTGATCACGAACTGGGTGATGATATTCAGATGGAATGACTGCCTCTGTGCCATATTCAAGGAGGAATGGGGTATGCCTAATTGATTGTAAAGGAGTGGTACGATATGCCCATAGGACATGAGGCAGCTCGCGAACCCAATTCCCTTTTTTCTGTGAGTGAAGCCATTTTTTGAGTCCATCCACGATGGTTTTGTTGGTGATTTCGGTTTGGCCATTGCCTTGAGGATAGTAAGGATTGGATGGTGAGTGGATGATGTTGTGGTGGCTTAGGAAGGTTACGACTTTCTCTCCCATAAATTGAGGCCCGTTATCGATACGAATTAGGTGGGGGCACCCAAACCGAGTGATTATGTGGTTTCATTTAAAAGAGATGACCTCTTCTTCTCTGGTTTGACATAGTGGAACTGCTTCTACCCATTTTGTAAAATAATCAGTAGCTACGTGTAGGTGATTGAGGGTTACTTGGAGAGTTAGGGAATTCGCCGACGAGATCAAGTGCCCATCTTTTGAATTGCCAGAATTCCTTATTTTGATGGAGTTCGAGTGCAGGGGTATGTATTATATGTCCATGTCTTTGGCAGGTGTCGCATCTGCGGGAGTACTCCTCTGCATGTTTGTGCATACCGGGCCAGAATAATCCTTGTGTGATAACTCTATTTGCTAATGATCGATCTACGACATGGGAGCCACAAGTCACTTCGTGTAATTTGTGGAGTAATTCATTTTCTTTTGATTTGGAGAGGCACTTGAGGTAAGGCCCTGTGACAGAAATAACACACCATTTTGATTAGTGTAGCGCTTCGAGTTGTTGATCAGCTGTCGACACTCTTTTGGATCTGCTGGGAGTGGTCCGTTGTAATTGTTGTTGACACCGAGGTAGGCTAAGAAAGGCTTTCGCCAATCATCGTCTCCCCCTTTATCGCCTCCAGTGTTGATCTTGTATACATAAATGTGATTAATGCTGGGGGTTGAAATGATTTTGATCTGGAGATATCGAGCTTCTGAACCCAAGACCCCGGCTAGATATGCCAAGGAATCGACGCATCTATTTTTACCTCGAGGATGATAATGTAGAGTTACTTTCGTGAACTTGCTCATCCTATCAGCAATGAGGGCTACGTATTCGATCATCTTCCCATTCTTCATGTATTGCTCTGAGTAGTGGTGTACGATGAGTAGTGAATCTATGTAAACTAAGAATTTAGGGACATCGAGCTCAAGAGCGAGGTCTAGTCCATGTTTGAGAGCTTCATACTCGGTGACATTATTTGAGGTCTCAAAATCCAAGTAGATTGATTTCCCAATTCTGTCAATAGAAGGGGCAATCAAAATGATCCCAATTCCTAACCCTGCAGGTCCTGCTGATCAATCTGTGAGTAGTTTCCATCATGATGTAGTGATCCATTCAGCTCGTTTGTCGAATGGCTTAGGGGGTGGATCCTTGGGTGCTTCTTCTATAAGGTCAGGGTTGTGCTCCTCCCACTCGGGATCCTCCACTGGAAAATCCGCTAGAAAATTGGCAACAACCTGACCATTTTCGGAATGACATTGTTCGAACTTGATATCATGTTCTCCCAAACTGACTGACCACTGTTGCACTCTCATTGATTTTTCTTTCATGAATCAAACTTCCCGAAGTGGGTAGCTCATCATGATTTTGTCTGAATATGCTTGGAAGTAGTGCTTGAGTTTCTGTGAAGTGTAAACAAGAGTGAGAAGATATTTCTCAATTTTAGAGTATCTTGTTTCCGCTGGTGTGAGGGACTTGTTGATGAAAAAGAATGGTTTCTCTATTTTCCCTTCTAGGCGAATGAGAACCGAGCTGAGGGAAGTATTTGTAACTTCTAGGTAGATAATCAGTTCCTCATTATCTACTAGGGTGCTCATTATCGGAGACATCCCCAAATAGGTTTTGAGATCCTGGAAAGCTACTATGCATTATGTTGTCCATGTGACCAATGCATTCGGCTAAAATTTTCCTTGTTTGGTACATCCGCAGAGTAATAGGAATAACCAATAGTAGCGGTCTGAAGATTTAGAAGTGAAACGGTTGATAACAGAAATCTTGCTGACAAATTTTTGAATGTCTTTTGTTATTTTTGGAGAGGGCATGTCGAGGAGAGCCCGAATTTGATCCTGATCGGCCTCAATCCCTTTCTTGCTGATAAGGTGGCCTAGAATGCGCCTAAAATATACCTCGAATTGACATTTATCAGGGTTGAGATGCATCCTATAAGATCGAAGGATGTTGAATATAGTATTGAGTTTTGAGATATGATTGGCTGACTGTATGCTTTTGCACAAGAGATCATCGATGTAGACTTCAACGACTTTACCTAGGTGTGCTTTGAACATAGTAGTCTTCAACCGTTGATATGTGGTACCCGTGTTCTTGAGTTTGATGGGCATGACTCTGTAACAATAAATACCTCTTTCAGTGATGAAAGTTATCTTCCCTTGATCTTCTTCCAAAAGTGAAATTTGATTATACCCTGAAACAACATCTATCATAGATAGGAGGTCATGGTCTACTGTGGAATCGAGGATTTGATGAATGTTGGGAAGAGGGAAACTGTCCTTTGGAGTATGTTTGTTCAGATCTGTGAAATCTATGCAAACTTAAACTTTTCTGTTCTTCTTTGGGATGGCGACAATGTTGGATATCCAGTATAGATACTTGGTTTCTCGAATGAATCCCACTTTGATCAATTTTTCGATCTTGGTGTTAACTTCATCTCAAAGATGAGGTGAAAGACATCACTATTTCTTTTTGACCGCTGGGGCGTTGATATTGATAGCTAATTTGTGACAGGCCATGGCTGGATCGACCCTAGGCATTTCTTCAAAAGACCATGCAAAAATGTCTCGATTGAGTTGCAAGAACTTAATGAGAGTATTTTTTTTGTGCTGAACCAGCTTAGGACCAATGAAAGTACCTCTGCTAGGTCTATCAATGTTGATATATTATGTAGGCTCCTTTGTGGGTAGTTGATCGTTGAGGTGATCAGCTTCCTATAATTACTATGCAGAAATCTGTCTGAAGTATCTAGGATAGCAGATACGGTATTTTTACAGGCTCGAGAGAGCTTCTATCTATCTCTAATCTCATAAATACCATTTTCGTGTTTGAATCGGAGTACTTGATGATAGGTGGAAGTGATTGCCTCCATGTTGTGTATCCAACAACGACCCATAATCCCGAGATAAGGAGATTTGACATTAATGACATAGAACACGACGTCGATGGTGGCTGGTCCCGCGGTAATAGGCAAGATGATCTTGCCTACTCATTCTTCCCTGGAACCATTGAACCCACTGATATCGGTGTCACTTTGAATAACTTGATCAGCTAAACCCATCTGGTCGATCGTACTCTGAAAAAGAATCTCAATACTACTTCCAATATTGATCATCATTGTATGCATGACAAACTTCTTCATTTTGAGCATTATGACTAAAGCATCATGATGTGGAAACTTGACATGTCTAGTATCGCAATCTTCGAAGGAGATCCCGAGCCGGCGATTGCTCGACTCGGGAAGAAGCTTGGTTTCTTTACCTTGAGGTGTGAGATCGCAACATTCTGATAGTGTCTTGCATTTTGATCTATTAGAATTGGTGATCTGATTGATTTCGATCATGTTGTTTTGGTGCATATGGTAAAGATACTTCTCCTCAGCTTGATCATTGACCTAAATAACTTCGAGCTGCTTCTTATAGCTGCCATCTTTACATGACTTCGGATCGACAATGTATTCGAGCATTCGTCCCTCTTTAAAAATGTACTCGAGCAGCCGCTGTAGAGCATAACAATTGTCAGTAGTATAATGATTTACCTTATAATCCAGGCACTATGGTTGACTATCGATTGGTTCCAGTGGTTGAGAGACGCGGTAGAGTGGATCCTTCAATAGCAGTAGAAAAATTATAGAGATTCAGACGTTCAGTTTTGGGAGGATGGGTTTGTTTGGTGGACCACCATTCCAAGGGTAACCAGTGATGCCCTTGGTGCGCTTCGGATCTCCCTGTTCCTCCTTGGGTTCACTGGTTCGATATGTAGATGGGCTTTTGGTGGAGAGGACTGATTTAGTAGATTTTTGTCGCTCAGACATCATCCTCTCCAGGTCGACGTAACTGTTGACTTTGGTGATCATCTCTTACAAGGTCGCAGGTTAGTTTAGAAAGAGGTATTCTTTGGCCTTGCAGTCGAGCCGGAGAGCATTGGTTAAAGCCGTAACAACAATTTTATGATCGAGGTTATCCACTTTTCGCGCGAGCTCTAAGAATTTCTTTGAGAAATCTTTGAACTTCTCTCCATGCGACTGTTTAAGACCGATAAGAGAATACAAGTTCTCATCTTTGTCTTTCTTGTGAGCATATGTCTTGATGAACTGCTTCTGCAGCCGATTGAATGTGTAGATGGAGTCTTCAGGGTGATAGTGGAACCATCAGAGTGGTTCCTCCTGTAGAATTTTGGTGAACAGACGGCAGAGGATATGGTTGAGATTAGAGTACAACCCTAATAAATCACGGTATTGCTTAATGTGCTCCTTCGGGTTTGTACCTTTGTATTTGCAAATTTTGGGAGTATGGAAACCTTTCAGTATCTCTATATTGAATAGTTCCTTGGCTATCAAACTTCCTTGTAACTTTGTGACATCGCCGGTAGTACCCAAAACTTTTGCCTTAATCAACTCCTTAATCCGTTAGTCCATATGCTCTTTTGTGACGTACTGACGTGTTGGTTAATTTGATGGATGAGCTGGCTGTGGATGATGAGTGCCCGTACCTTCACTAAGGCAATCTTGTACTAGAACTTGATGTTGAGGTCGCTGCTCCTCCTCCTTATAGATGGAAATTCGGTGACCACGACTGACATCGGACTTAACTTCACCCCCCGAATGTATGGAGGGCTGTGGGTTGAATTCTAAATTCTAGGAAATAGCTTTACTGGCGGCTCCCCGTGGTCCTAATCTTTCTCTTAATGAAACGCGGGAGGTCTCTGGAAGTTGATCGTGACCTCTGGCTGGAGAAGCATGTTGTGTATTTTATAGAGCCTCTGGATCAGTCTGTATTGTTGTCATTTGATCTTCATGTCGTTTGAGCGCTGCTAAACGAGCTTGTCGTTCTGTGTCGAGCTCTTTCTCTCGGAGCTCTCAATCCTTTGCTAACTGTAATTTGAGTTTGACGCGTTTCTCTGTTTCGGCGTTAAGATTCGCCCGTAACTCTATAAGTTTCCCCGACTCCATTGAAACTTCAAGCTGGGTACCTGTAGCCGGTCATCTAGAAGTAATCATGATTGAAAATTGAAGCGAAAGAATGCCTTAGGATATCGTGGAAATGCAATCTTTCCCGCAGACGGCGCCAAATGTAATGGCCAAATTCCGCAAGCTCAAAATGGCTTAGAATTTGCTATCACACCAATGAACCTGTAACAATATTCTAATAGAAAGTAAGAAATGATATAAGTGATTTTAGCGCGGAAAACCTCTGAATAGGCAAAAACTATGACCTCGTGTGGAGGATTTTTGTGAAAGTATATTTATTACTTGAGGCAGATATCTTTATTACAAGTGATCTCTAAATATATAAATACTTTTAACCTTGTAACTAAGAAGTTTGAAATCTTTACTGAGAATCTCGAATCGATAGTTTCTTTATGATCTCTTATGTAATTTTTCTGGCCCCTGTCTCTTATGGAATTTTTTCTTTATATAGGCCTTCTTCGTAGCTCTTCATCGTGTTGGAGCACATTTTCCGAACAATGTAGTTAGTGGTGGTTGACTGAGTAACTGACGAGTTTGTGGGAGACAGGTGTCTTTGACTGGATAAAGTTTTTCAGTTTAAGTTTGGCCCACATTCTTAATTAGTTTGTGGGGTAGGTTGGAATGTTGATTGGGAAAATGTGTTAAAAATGCGCGAGTCTGAGATGGAGGTAATTCGAACTAGGTGAGCTCGAATTTGGGTGAGATCGAGGGATAGGTCTCTACACTTTCTAATTATTCCATGCTCTTTTATGCACGTTCCGGAAAGTATGTAACTATAATCGTAAAACCAAAATGCAATGTGAAAATACTATAAATATTGGAGACAGATGATTTACTGATAATTCTATATACATACTTGATACTAAAACATATCGAGATTATCAGTATGATGGTACTTTTAAAAAATTTCCCTAAATACAATGACAAAAATAGTATAAATAAAATTTCATATGACGATTAAGAATGATGTGATGTTTTAATGCCATGATAAGTTTTTTAAGGAATTTATTCATTATTACCATATATCACTGAAGATAACTGCAGTAATGAGTTACTGTTAGTTTTAGGTTATAATAGGTCTCTATGCAACATATTATATGATTAACTTTGATGTCTCTATTTTCTTATTAGAAAAGTTCCCAAACGAAAAAAACAAAAAAAGGAAACTGATGTAAGGCCTTGGAACTAAGTGTTCAACAGAAATGAAATTTCCTACCACAGAACTGGAAACGGTGGAATTAACGACCACCGCACATGCAAGGATATTGTTAGAGAAAACAACGAAGTGATAAATATACGGATTGTGTAATTTTTTCTTGGAGCTCCTGCTCCTCTGGTGACCTTGCAAAAATATTCTGCTGTCAGACGCGTGGAAAGGCAGTGCAGACCCTTTGGAGTAGTTCGTGAAGCAAGATGAGCAAGATATGTAACTTGGTTTTTATGTGCCCAAAACTGTTCGTCGGCATTATTTTTCATTGCGCAGAGCTTTGTTTCATGGCAAGTAGTCAATGCAAATTTGACTGGCTTTATACAAGGTACCCTCCATTGATTTTATCCTCTGCACAACACTGCTGTACTCTTCTAATTTTAGATAATGTTTCAAAGATCCTGCCAACGGTAGATAAGAATCTAAGTAACTAACATTACCTTTTAGATAACTCTGAATCCTTGGTAGCTCCTCCTAGAGTTTTTTTATATCAACTTGATCCACAATTTCAACTCCTTTACCATGTGGAAGTTGTTGTTTGGTGGTACAAATTTCAAGTATGCCTTCGCCCTGATTAATTGGTCTTTCATCTCTCTTACTTTCTTACCACTTACACTTTTAGTCTGGGAATTCCAATTTGTGTCTCTTCGTACAACATTTTTGTTAGGTTGCCCCTGCTTTGGAAATTCCTATAAGTACGCATAAAACAATCATCAATGGAAAAATTTCCTATGTTTGGTATGAGCTAGTGGTGGTAATTAGTTACAAATACTGTAGCATGCTCAATTTGTATGCCCAAGTTGACACATTAAATAATGCTGCACTTATAACTTCATATTCAGGCTTTTGTCATAGCTCCTTAGTTTGGGAGGGTGTAATTTGTTAAATCAATCATTATTAAATTCTCATAGTTCCTGTCCCTAAGGTGGTCAAAGGTGGGTAACTGGAGAGACTGCAATACTGAACTTTAGCACATGCAGAAACTGATATAAAGGGTTCAAGAAAGAAAGGCTTGAATGGAAAACATTGAGCAAAAAGTTAACAAAAAGTAACTGATAAGATATCTTACTTCTTGCATATTTACGCCCTTATATCCTTTTGAAATAGGAAAGCAGGTGATCTAGAATCTTATTTTCATGATAGTTCATAATGCATGAATATAATTAATGTGGCTCTTTTAAGTAAGTTAAATAACCAAATAGTATAACAAGACTTGTAAGCCTAAAGCCTATGATACTTAGTTGGCAGAAATGGAGAATTATAGATGCTAAAAGGGATTAATGAGGCATGATTGACCATTGGGCTCCTGGCCCAGTGGTGGTTGTGACCCTCGACCAAGAGAGAAGTCATGTGTTCGAAACCCCATGTGGTTGGAAACTCAGGGTTATGGATCCCTATATAAAACTGGCTGGCATTTCAAAAAAATAAAATAAAAAATGAGGTATGATTGTTTCGTCTATCATTGCAAAATCTTTATCCCCCAGCTATTTAGGATCAGCGGAATATAACTTGTCCCCGTACACTTCTATATGACCTTGTATTCGGTTAAGTGAATAGCTTTAATGTAATACGTACCATCCTAATCAACATATATATGTCTTCCTCTTTAAACATCAGAGAAACCCAGTAAGAAGTTGAGAGTAAAATGTACATGATTACAATATTTGAACAAAAAATAACGAAATTCATACTTAATTACTGATCCACACTCACTCAAACATTCACTCAATAACTTCTTTAAATAGATTAATTAGACGACAAATACGACTTCATGAAGCTTACCAAAATCATGCCTTTCCTCTAGAAGGGTAATCCACAATACGATTGAGATGCACTAGTTAGTAGAAAAGTATGATGAACGCCAATTTTGATGGGAAAAATAAGAGATTCAATTGTATTAATCTATAATTACAATGAACTAAACTCTAAACCCTAAACTTCTCTTTAAAACCTCTTTCTTGATCTAACCTTCAAAAGAAATAACCTAAGTCCCCTTTATATAGTAGGGAACCTAAAATATTAAAAACACGCATCTCGAGGCAAAAACACCCCTCAAATTACAACCACCGCCAAAAGGAAAAAGGTTGAATCGCGCCTTAGTTCGAACAAAATAAGTTTCTGTTCGAATTAAATAAAGTGTATTCGAATACACATAATTTGTATTCGAATAAAACTGATCAGACTGAAATGTATTCGAACAGACATAATTCTGTTCAAATAAAACTGATCAGTTTGAAATGTATTCGTACAAACATAATCTTGTTCGAATAAAACTGATCAGTTAAACATGTATTCGAACAGACATAATCTTGTTCAAATAGAATACCTCAGAAAAGTATAGAAACTTCTTCAGACCCTCCTGGATCATGGCTCCTCTCTTTTGGAGCCTTGAGCTCCTGCTCAATCTAGAACTTGAGATGTGGGAACACGGCGATGCCCAATTCCCTGCTGTACCACTTCGACTTACTCGGTAGTTGACCCTTCTTCCCAATTCGGAATGAATCAATAGTACCCCGTCTTGTAGTATGAACCTTCTGCTCTAGAATACCATCCTCTGGCAACGGATCTTCTCTTTCCACCCATAAGTCATCAACTGATGGTAGGTGAGTATCGATTGCTAAGTCTTCATCTAAAAGAGACGGCACAAACAGCTTCAAATGCTCAGTATTAATCACCGAATACATCTTCATGAAAGGTGGCAAATCCAACTGGAATGCATTGTCACCAATCTTCTTAAGTATCAAAAACAGACCATAACGGATAGGTTTGAGCTTCTTACCTTCCCCCTTAAGCCGTTCCTTACCCAAATACAAACAAACGAGGTTGCCCTCAAGAAAAATACACTCAACCCGATGTTTGTCGTGGCGAGCCTTATACATCGCTTGAGTTTTCGTCAACTGAGCTTCAACTACCTCATGATCCTTGCTGATCCTCTTAATGAAATGCTGAGCTTTAACCTACTCCTCTTTCTCCTTCCCTGACCCCGTCTTGCCAAGGCTAAACGCCAAATTAAAAGGGCTTTGTGGCAAGTACCCCAAGCAAACTTCAAAAGGAGACTTTAAAGTGGAACCATGATATGTACGGTTAAACGCAAGCAGAAGATACGGTAAACTCTCATACCAAGTCTTAGGATGCTTAAAATGGAATCCCCATAATAAATGTACCAAAGTGCAGTTAACGACCTCTGTTTGCCCATCTGTCTGCGGATGAAAAGTGGTACTTCGCTTCAACTTAGTGTCCATCATCCCCCATAACGATCTCCCGAAATGCCCCAAAAAGTGGCTATCCCTATCAGAAATAATAGAAGACGGGAGCCCGAAATAGCTCCAGACGTCTCTAAAAAACAATTGCGCTACTCCTTCCCTTGTGACCATTTTCTGATATGGAATAAGAATAATCATCTTACTGAATCGATCCACCATCACAAACAAATAGTCATTCTTACACCTGGTCATGGGAAAACCACCCATAAAATCCATCGAAATGCTCCCCCAAGGACGACTAGGAACTGGCAATGGTAAGTACAGTGCTATCTTTCTATTGGAAGGCTTCGATGTGTTGCATAACACGTAACCACGAACCACACGAGCTGCATCCACCTGCATCTTCAACCAATAGACATAACGCCACAAATTCAAGAGAGTCTTCTCAATCCTCAAATGACCTGCCACCTGGGAACAATGTGCCTCACGAATCTACAATAAGTGGTCTCCACCCTCCGGAATACATAGTAGACCGCCCCTGTAAATCAAACTATCCTTCAGAACATACTCACAAGTCTTTCCCTGTAATAACTTCTCCTGAATCACACTGAGCTCCTTATCGTCATCATACCCTGAAACGTACTCAGAGGGAACAATCGGCTGGATCTGCATAGCTACCAACAAAGTGAAAATAGTTGGTAATGGGGGTCAAGATAACATATCAACCATCCTGTTGTCCACTCCTCTCTTATACTTGATCAGTAAGGTAAACTGCTGAAGGTACAACATCCACTTCATATGGCTAGCCTACTGAAGCTTGGACTACGTAGATAAGAACTGTAACGGTTTATGATCGGAATGTGCCACAACCTCTTTCCCCAATAAGTAGCTCTGCCAATGCTTTACTGATTAATATAATACGTAGGACTCCTTATCGTAAGTAGGATAGCAACCAGCTTCCCAGCCTGTAAAAGGATTGCCCCCAATGCATAGTCTGACGTATCTGACTCAACCTCAAAAGGCCACTACGAATTAGGCAATACTAATACTGGTGCATCCGTAATCTTCCGCTTCAGCAGCCAAAAGGTCTTCTCATGGTGATCTTCCTACACAAAATCTACCCCGGTATTTGTCAAAGAATGCAATGGTACAATTATTTGTGAAAAATGCCGAATAAATTTTCGTAAGTACTGGCAAGAACCTATAAGACTCCTTACTTCTGTCACTGTGTTGGGTCTAGGCCAATTAGTAATGACCGAGACCTTCTCTGGATCGACCTTAAGCTCGCCGCCACCAACAATAAAACCCATATAGACAAGCTCCCGTTTCCTAAACTCGTACTTCTTCACCTTCAGAAAAAGCTGTTGTAATCGCAACACGCTCAACACTTTGCGTAAATGCCCAAGATGCTCCTCCCATGTACGACTATGTATCAAGATATCATCCAAATATATAATCACAAAATCATCAATAAACGCACGAAGTACCTTATTCATTAGCCTCATAAATATCGCCGGAGCATTGCATAACCCAAAAGGCATCACTAACCACTCAAATAAACCCTATTTGGCTTTGAACATTGTCTTCTAAGTATCCACCTCCTGGATTCTAGCTTGATGGTAACTAGACTTAAGATCCAACTTGGTGAAAAACTGAGCCGTCTGCAGCTCATCTAAAAGCTCGTCAATTCGTGGAAGCGGATAACGATTCTTCACCGTGATCTTGTTCAACACACGATAATCCACACACATTCTCCACGACACATCCTTCTATGGCACCTGTAATACCGGCGAACCACAAGGTGAACTACTTGGATTAATAACTCCTTTCTCCAGGAGTTCATGTTCTTGTTTCTTGATCTTATCAGACTCTGTAACAGAAGTCCGATATAACCCAATATTGGGTAGTAGCTCACCATTCCCCAAGGTGATATCATGCTCCACATCCCTCTTGGGCAGCATCCCTTCTATGCCCAGAAACAAGTCTTCATTCTCCCCTTGCAACTCCCCTATATCGGTTTGCTGTTTAGGTGACATTGCCAAAGTAGACAATACTGTAGCCGACAGACCCTCTTGAACCTGTCGCACTAACAACAAAACAAATTTACCGCCCGCATTAACCAACCTCTTTGCCTGAGTCGCCATTACCAAATTACTGGTAGTGATATGTTCCTTGCACGCATTAATATGAAACTCAGTCCCATCCTTCACCAAATGATACTTCCGAGCACGATGGTAAAGGATTATATCTCGATCCTAAAGATAAGGGCTACCCAAGATGACTTGACACACGTCCAATGGAACCACCTCGCATGTCACTTCATCAATAAACTTCTCAGTAATCGTAAATTTGAACTTATACTACTTAGTGATCTTCAACTCTACGTCTTTCTGAATCCAGCCGAAACCATACGGCTTAGGATGAGCCACAGTAGCCAAACCCATCTTCTTCACCACCGCCTCAGAAATTAAGTTCTTCTGACTACCCGGATCAATGATGGTCTCGACTAAGCCCTGCTTTACTTGAATGCTGACAAAGTAAAACTCTCCCCGACTCGCCTCATCGATAACTAGAGGTTGCTTGAACATTATAGTAAGCTTAGGATTTGGCTTACCTAAATCTGGAAGATCCACAATCACTGCGGCTAGTGCACGTTTCACTTTCTTGCCCTTCTCCTCCTTCGGCCGAAGCTCCGGGTAAAGTTTCCAACATCTATCAGAATTGTGCCTATTAGCCTTGCAATAACTAAAGATAGACCATTTGAATGAAGATTCCTCTCCTTTGGACTCCCCTTTCTGATCAAACTTCCAATTAGCCTTGTACCCCGACTTGTTCTTGCCGCCTTTCTTGTCGCTCTTAAAGTATTTATCTTCAATTACAATTGTTTTAATGGTAGCGTCTTCAATATTCTCCACTTTGAAGAGTTTTAATTCTCTTCGAATAGACTCCGACAAACCCCCCGTACACTTCATAAACACGTCGTACTCATCCACGTCAATATCCAAAACTAATGCTTGGTTATGAAATTCCGTAGTGAATTGTTGTATGGATTGCCCAAACTTTTGGCGCAAATTATGCCATTTATACCACCGCTCCTGCTCATACCCAATCAGATAGAATTGCTTCCACACCAAAACCTTGAATTCCTTCTGACTTAGACTTCCGACATTATGCCATTTCTGATAGGATTTCCACCACGTTAGTGAGTGACTTATGAATTTCAAAGAGGAGAAGCAAATCTTCTGAGCGTTTGAATATTCATCAATGGAAAAATAGGTTTCCAACCAATCTAACCAATTATCTAATTTCTCGGCATCGACGGATCCGTCAAAAACTGAAATCTCAATCTTTAAGCCAATGCGAAGATTACACAAAGAATTCGTTGACTTACTAGAACCTGGGCACTCCTTGACGGAATCGGGATCACTAGAATCATCGAATGCCGGAACGTCCACGTCACCATACACCTCCTTAACCCCTTTCTTTTTCAAACGGCTCCGCCGACTCGCCAAAATGGAACCCAATGCGAGGTTTATGAGACATAATTGTTCGACTAATTCCCCTACAGTAGAAGTTAGGATGGAAACTATCATTTCCAAAATTGTGAGTCTATCGCTGGGATTACCCATCTCCAAAACGTCCTTCTTCTTCGAATTAGGTTTGCGATGGATCTTCAACGAAATAACTAGCTTCTCCTTCATTTTCATGAGACGGTCACGTGTAGAGACCATACACCACAATTAGCCCTCCAAGAATCAAAACTGGAAAACTGATACCACTTAATCCACAATGCGATTGAAAAGTGCTAGTTAGTAAAAATGTATGAAGAACGCCAATTTTAATGGGAGAAATAAGAGATTCAATTATATTAATCAATAATTATAATGAACTAAACTCTAAACCCTAAGCTTCTACTTAGAACCTCTCTTTATATCTAACCTTCAAAAGAAATAACCTAAGTCCCCTTTATATAGTAGGGAACCTAAAATATTAAAAACACGCATCTCAAGGCAAAAACACCCCCCAAATTACAACCACCGCCAAGAGGAAAAAGGCTGAATTGCGCCTTAGTTCGAACAAAATAAGTTTCTGTTCGAATAAAATAAAGTGTATTCGAATACACATAATTTGTATTCGAATAAAACTGATCAAACTGAAATGTATTCGAACAGACATAATTCTGTTCAAATAAAACTGATCAGTTAGACATGTATTCGAACAAACATAATCTTGTTCGAATAGAATACCTCAGAAAAGTATAAAAACTTCTTCAGATTCTCCTGGATCAAAGGGGGCAAAACATTTTTGTGTTGAATCATCCCACTCCCATTCCTATATGATCCTAAAACTCATAAAACCCAAAATAAATCTTCTGAACAACTTAAACCCAATCTTCACAAATAACAACTCAAATCAAATAAATAAACACTAACCATTTCTCTCAAGTATATCAAAACTTTATATATTGTCATCTTTAAGTAAATAATCAGTATCCCCATCTTTGTACACAACTAATGTAGGCTCTTTTAGAGAAACCCAGTAAGAAGTTGAGAGTCAAATGTACATGATTAAAATGTTCAAACCAAAAATAATGAAATTCATACTTAATTACTGATCCACACTCATTCATACATTTACTCAATAACTTTTTTAAATAGATTAATTAGATGATAAATACGACTTCACGAGGCTTACCAAAATCATACCTTTCCTCTAGAAGGGGGCAAAACATTTTTGTGCTGAATCATCCCGCTCCCATTCCTATAAGATCTTAAAACTCATAAAACCCGAAATATATCTTTTAAACAACTTAAACCCAATCTATACAAATAAGAACTCAAAATAAATAAATAAACACTAACCATTCCTCTTAATATATTAAAACTTTGTATATTGTCAACTTTAAGTAAATAATCAGTATCCCCATCTTTGTACACAGCTAATGTAGGCTCTTTCAAACCATCTCCTATATCCTACATTTCAATCATACCCAATCTCATAAATCAACTAAAATTGAAAATTCAATCAATAAATTCCAAAAAAAAAACAATATTATACTAAGCAATCATCAACAATACCTATTGTGCCGAGTCTAGTCTCAAAGTATCATACAATGGTAGCTGTATCTCCAACGAACTCCTTATGTGCTGTTATCACACAAATCAATCAAAACCCACATCAGAAACACCAAAACAAACAATGCGAAACACCTGGAAAAAAAATGGTCTTCAGAGTTTCATGAAACAACTCAACAACATTTATATAGGCCCGTTTAACTCGAGAAAAATTATAACTACTAATAAATCAAGGTAGGATGTAGATAATGGGTTGGAATTAAGATATAAAGTACCTGATACAAGGTCTTAGCTAAGAATGTCACCGAAATTATGAACTATGTGTCCTATTCCTTTGAGAATGAGTATGATTACCACTCTATAACAACATCCGACAAAGGAATTTTGATTTGGGGATGGTGATTTGTAGTAAGGGTTTTCAATTTGGAGCAAAATTGAAGAAGTTAAGGTTTCAATTTGTAATTTCATTAGAGTGATTGAGAGCAGGGATTGTGACTTAGGGTTTGGATCGTGATATAGAGAGGGAGGGAGTAGTGATGAACAAGACTGAAGTTTGCCATATGATTTGGTTTTAAATTGCTTGTTTTTTATTTGAAACTACAAAAATACCCTTCGAGGTTTAGTTTTAAGGGGATATTTATCAGGGGTAATAACGAAAATACAATCTACCATCTAACAATTCAAAAATGACAATTTTGTAAAGCCATTTTAGACAAGAAGTTTGTATTTGACAAGGGGTAAATTAGGTAGGCAAAAAAAATCATTTTCAATGATTTTGGCCGAATATATCTAATGACCAACATTAAATCTTCATTTTGAGGTTATAAATATCGCCTTTGATTCTCCTAAACTTGTGTGGGGGAATCTGATCGACGGCCGAGATATGTTCTCATTCCAATGCTTTTCCTTTAGTAGTATAGATAGATGATCATTATCTAGAGAGATGGTAATGTGATTATACTTTTAATGGCTACTATAAAGCGATCATGGTTGTATAGCCTTTATTGATATATATTTTCAAGAAATTTTACCATGGATTATTATTAATATTTTATTCATGCTATGGATTTCATTATCAATTATACTTGTGCGATAATGGATATTCATAATTTTTTGTACTTAATGTTAAAGGTATATATGGATGCCCAAAGAGACAGAGATGAGATGATATGTGTTTGGTTGATAATGCTACAACTCACACAATTTTGAAGAAATGGAATTTTTTTCTCCAATTTAGTACTTGATACACATAAAGTATAAACAATAGCTAGGCTAGCAAATATAATTGAAGAATCTGGAAGAGCACACCTCATGTTGCCAAATGGTACACAAATTCAAGTGCAAAATGTGTTACATTTAAACACTTCTAAGAAAAACTTGGTAAGTTTTAAGGATATACGCATAAATGGGTACCATATTGAAACTTAAAATAATGGCAACAAAGAGATATTATGTATCATATCTAATATTGGGAGCAAGAAGCTCACATTAGAAGAATTCTCATGTTTTTTGGTGGGTTTATATATCACCACCATTGGAGTAATTGAGTCTCATTCAAATATGGCTAAACGGAAAGTTCATGATCCCACAATATGTATTATTTGGCATGACCGTTTGGGTCACCCAGGACAAACTATGTTTAAGTGGATCGTTAGCAACTCTTGCGGGCATCCATTGGCAAGTCACAGTCTTGACTTACCTAATGATCAATTGTGTATCCCTTATTCTCAAGGAAAGTTTATAACAAGACAATTAGTTTTAAAGATTTAAAAATGAGTCTTTCCCTTTCCTCCAAAGAATACAAGGTGATATTTGTGGCGCTATATACCCTCCTAGCGGCCCATTTAGATATTTTATGGTTCTTATTGATGCATCAAGTTGGTGGTTACATGTTTGATTATTATCCAATAAAAATCTTGCATTTCCTTGACTTTTGGCCTAAATTATTAAACTTATATCCATTTTTCCAGATAACCATATTAAATCTATTAGACTTGATAATGTCATTGAATTTACCTCACAAGAATTTAATGATTATTCTGCATCCTTAGGTATTGAGGTAGAGCACCCTGTCTCACATGTGTACACACAAAATGGGTTAGCAGAATCATTTATCAAGCGCCTTCAACTCAGAGCTAGGCCCTTACTTATGCAATCAAGTTTATCTGTTGATGTTTGGGGACATGTCATTTTACATGTTACATTTCTTATTCAACTTAGACTTACTGCTTATCATAGCTTTTTACCTTCACATCTTGTTACTAGTAGGCAACCATAAATATCACATTTGAGAAAGTTTGGTTATGTGGTACATGTCCCAATTGCACCTCTCAAAAGAACTAAGATTGGGCCCTAATGGCGTTTAGGCATATACATTAGTTTTGAATCTTCATTCATAATTAGGCATCTTGAGCCAATGACTGGTGATATTTTTACTTCAAGGTTTGCAGATTGCTTATAAGGAACGGCGAAATTGACGTGAAATACATCCAGTCTGTCTCATCTGGATCTAAAAACTTCACAATGTGATTATGAGACTAAAAGAATGATACATGCGCTTAATGATGCGGCAAAATAAATAAAATCATATGTGCCAGCTATGAGCGTACCAGCTAGAATCAATGTTTCAGTTGGACAAGGTCCAAACATGATAGCAAATGAATTCGCAACATAAAAAAATGTGGCACACCTAGAGGCTCTAAGGATAGTGCTCACAAGAAGAGGAGAATTGATGAATCATCTTGTCCTGATGAATTCCTGGTAGTGGTTGGAGCTCTAGAAGCAAATAACGAAATTGTGCAAGTTCCCAAATTCACTGAAATGCCCATTGTTGGCCCGGTAGAGGCACATGTACCTAAAGATGAGGATATCTCAATTTTCCATGCATGTTTAGATGTATTGTGGGATAGGAAAGTACTTGTCATGGATGACATATTTAGATATGTAGTAGTTATTGAGATATCAAAGGACAATGATGATAATGATAATAAACCACATAGTATAAATGAATGTCGACAAATAAAAGATTGGCCAATGTGGAAAGATGCTATTCAAACATAGTTAAACTCTTTAGAAAAATGTGGTGTGTTTGGTCCTTTAGTGGAAACACCAAAAGGCACAAACCCTGTTGGTTTCAAATGGGTTTTTGTAAGAAAACAAAATGAGAGAAACGAAGTTGAAAGATACAAAGCCCAACTTGTGGCACAAGATTTTTCTCAAAGACCTGGTATTAATTATGAGGAGACGTATTCTCTAGTTATGGATGTCATTACTTTTAAATATCTAATTAGTCTCACAGTTTCTTAAAAGCACGATATAAGACTTATGGATGTTGTAACTACATACTTATACGGACACTTAGATACTGATATATATATATATATATATACAAAAATCCCTGAAGGATTTACAATGCTAGACACAAAGCCAAAGGGTACGTGTTCAATAAAACTAAGACGTGCTTTATATGGGTTGAAACAATCTAGAAAAATGTGGTATAATGGTCTTAGTATCTATTTGACTAATTAAGGAAGGATACGAAAATAGTCAAATTTTCCCATGTGTCTTCATTAAGAAATTTGTGGATGGATTGCTATAGCAGCAGTATATGTGGATGACATAAACTTAATCGGGTCTCCTAAAGAATTAGAAGAAATTGCTAACTATTTAAAGAAAGAATTTGAAATGAAAGACTTGGGAAGTACACAACTTTGTCTCAATTTGCAAATTGAACGAAGTTCTAGTAGAATTTTAGTTCATCAATCCCGATATACTAAAAGTGTAATAGCTTATTTTGTATCTCGGACTTAGACTTCGTCCTTGATCTCATCAGCATATAGGAAGTGCAACCGAAGGCGTAACCAACTCTACTCAGTTCGAGGCATCACTTTTGACCTCTGCGCCAATGGTTCAACCTACACAAAGCACACAGTCAGCAATAGAGCTCTTAAACAATAGTTAACATCAAAACATTACACAACTTGGTCAAAGAATATCTCACACTCACTTTGTAACATCCATCATTAAGGAACTTTATGGTCATCAAACAGTCATATAAGAGGACCTATAAAAAGACCTGGGGAACTGCAGATGAGGGATGGAACATTCGGCAAAGATAGGTTTCCTATTTTACTATCTTATATTCTCGGAATACTCATTGTAATAGATTAACAATCTTAATAAGATCACAGTCATTTTCTCAAAATCCTCAAGAGAGGTCATGGTTTTTAACCTATTCAAAGGTTTTCCACGCTAAACCATCTTGTTGTTTGCTATCTATTGCATTTGAACGTTCTGAGTATATCTGGTATAAAAGGCTAAGTCTGAATCCATGAATTAGGCCATTACATTTGGCGCCGTCTGTGGGAACATAAGTTCTCAAACCCATTATCTCAAACGTCGTTGATCACCTTTTTTTTCTCCCAAAGAATGTCGCCTCCAGGTCAAAGTATGTCGATCATTCTGGTAGAAGAGAACACAGCTTTAACGAGCCTGAGGACTACATTGAATTCAGAAATAGAAAGGCATGCAGCCCTGGAGCAATAACTCGTGAGTGTACAGGACACGTTAAAGGTCTTACAGGGTCAACAACAACTCAAGGGCTCGTGGATTTCCATTTATGACAGGATAGGGCCTCCTCTGAAGGGTGTTCACGCAGGAGGTGCGCTTTGATCTAACTGTCAACAACAGGATATGGATCCTATCCTGATCCAAGAGATCTAATAGGAAGTAGATGGCGGCCTGGCTAGAGCCAAATGGGCTAAAATTCTACCTCGAAGAGTTTGAGTCATGGCAAAGGAACATCTAATAGAAAGGAGTGGCGACCACAACCCTATAAAAGGGCATGTCACATGACCAACCGCCACAACTTGACAAAATATAACGCAAAAACATGTCAAAAAGTAGATCAAGGAATTGCTCGAAGCCCAAACGCCGACTAAAGGGGTCCACAGCAGATTACAGAAGAGCCCAATCGCCCAAGAACTCTTAGACGGTGAAGTCCCCACTGGGTTCCACACCCCGAAGATCCAAAAATACAAAGGGACTGATCCAGTAACACATGTTCAAGAATTCCAGGACGCTCTGGGTCTGCATTCCATATCCAACCACATTCTATGCCGGCTCTTTCCTACTGGCTTGTCGGGCGAACCTTTACGATGGTTCCACACACTGCTTGAAGGATCTATTACAACTTTCTAACAGCTACGCGAACTATTCGTCAAAAATTAGTTGTACAACAAAGATAAAGAAGAGAAATTATATTCTCTTTTTAGTCCTAAACAGACGCCAGGGGAAAAGCTTGAGACATTTTCCAAAAAGTTCCTGGAGTTAGCCCGAAAGGTAGATCGACGCGACCGGAAGAAAACTATTTCTGCTTTCACTAACGCCTTACTCGTCGATTGCCGAGCAAAGGAGTACCTCATCCTTAACAAACCAACAACTTTGGAAGACATGATCGAAAAGGCCAATGGATACATTAATCTAGAATGGATGGTATCCGACAGACAGAAACCACAAAAATCAACACTGATAGCTTGAGCTCAGTAAAACCATTCAGATTTTAATTGGACATCAGATCAAGGAGGTGACAGAAAATGCACCAAGTCCAATGACGAACGACCTCGAAAGGGGAGTAACTTTCCTTACCTTACCTTCCAAAGTTGAATGTGACTATAGCCAGCATATATCCTATCTTACAGAAAGACAGGTTCTTCCAAAATATACAGTACCTTTAACCGATCAAGAACAAACCATACTGCATTTACCATAAGGTCTGACATCATGAGGCAGAGCAGTATTTTGCCTTACAACTTTTATTAGAGTATATCTTCGCAGATAGAGGAATGTACGAGTATATAGTGGACGTGGAGGGTTAAAAGGGTGGGAGTTACAAAAACCCTACTGAAGCTATACCAGTCGAAGAGCCCACTACCGGGAAACATTTGTACCATATTTATCTCTGCCATCTCGTGGAGACCCAGGTTATAAAAGAGTCGAACAGAAGCTAGCGAAGGCGAGTCGCCCAAGTCGCGAATTATCCATGCAAGACAAAGAAGATCGTTTAATCCCGGTATCCAGCTGTCAGCGAACTAGGATCTCTTTCGATGATTGCGACGTTTGGCATGTCAACTACCCCCCCACCATGACGCCTTGGTAATCATGTTGAAAATGCAGAACGTGGTGCTTCATACAATGATGGTCGACACCGGTAGCACTGCCGAACTTCTTTTCCAAAGCACGATCGACCAGATGTGTTTGGTCGATAAGCTCTAACCCAGCGACGTTGATACCTGTGGTTTCAATGGGTCTAAGGAGTAACGCATAGGAAATATCGTGCTTCCTATCACCGCAAGGCCTGTAGCACTCGACGTTGTCTTTTACGTCGTCAATACAAAGTCTCGGCATCTAGGGATCATGTGACGTTGCTGGTTACACAACATACACGTTATTCTATCAACCTACTACTAGGCATTACATTTTGAGTGGGAGGGTTACGTTTACGAGATAAAAGGAAGCCAAAAATTAGCACGAGCATGGGAAAATTCTATCGTCATTGTACCAGAACCTTTCAAGCATAAAATCGTATAGCAATTTTAGAAAATAACAGGAAACATTATAGAGAACTATACCATCAACACTGTGCGACAATACCTACCCACCGCGGAGACCACAAAATACGTTGAAATCAGTGGACCCAAGCGTGGGACATATATTAGTACCTATTTTCCCCCAGAAGAATGTGACAGTCTCATGTAATTCATTAAGGAAAATAGTAACGTCTTCGCCTGGACGATTCACGAGGTACCAAGTATCGATTCGAGCCTGGCCTATCACAAACTCAACTTAAAAGAAAAAGCAGTAGCTATCAAGCAGAGATAGAGGACTTTAACACCTCGACTTCGTGATGAAGTCAACAAGGAAATTGAAAAAGTCATCGAAGTCGGTTTCATCCGAAAAGCCATTTATCCAGAGTGGATATCAAATATCATAGCAGTACCCAAGAAGAACGGGAAGATCATGGTATGCGTGGATTTTACCGACCTGAACAGGCATACTCTGACAGACAGTTTCCCACTCCCAGTCACAAATGACTTGCTCGACTCTACATCAAGGCATGAGCTCCTGTCTATGATGGATGCCGAGTCAGGCTACATCCAGATTCCTATGTTACTTGACGACCAAGAAAAAATAGCCTTCATTACAGAGCACGGCCTCTACTGCTACAAAGTCATGCCATTCGGTCTTAAGAACATCGAAGCTACTTACTGGCGATTGATGACCCAAATGTTCAAGGATCACCTCAGGAAAACAATGGAGGTTTATATCGACGATATGTTGCGCAATAGTCTTAAGAAAGAAAACCATATCACGAATTTACACACGGCCTTTGGTATCCTCCGTCTCTACAGGATGAGACTCAACCCTGTCAAATGCCAGTTTGGAGTTCAATCAGAAAAATTCTTGGGCCACTTAATCAGCAAGAGCGGTATAGAAGCCGATTCGGATCGCATACGCGCACTATTATCTATGTCGTCCCCTAGAATGTAGAAAGACGTCCAGAAGTTAACAGGGAAGATTGCCGCGATAAACCAATTTGGTTCAAAATTGTCTGATCACTATCGATGGTTGTTCAACTTATTGTGTGAGGGGACAACAAAACAAAAACCTAAGAAAGACCACGAGATTGAATGGACATCGGAATGCGAAGCAGCTTTCCAGCAGTTAAAACTTTACTTGGGTTCACCACCGGTGACGAGTACACCTTGCGAAGTAGTAGAACTCACCATCTATCTTGCAGTTACTTAAGAATCATTAAGTTTTGTTCTCATTCATTTTGATGAAAATACCAAGAAACCAGTCTACTTCGTTTGTAAATCAGTTTTGTGGTAAAGTTTATATGTAAAGGGTCTTTTTAGTTTTTAATGGATTAATAAGGATTTTTTGATCAAATAAGAAAAAAAGGAAAAGAAGCTAACTTTAGTTCAACAGGAGGAATTTTATTTTAAATTACTTGATTTTTATAATAATTGATCAATTTATTCGTTACTCTGACAGTTCACCCTTGCTTGAGTATGAACTGCATATATTTCATATTTCCCAAAGTATATTTCACTTTGGGAATTTTATAATGCAGTGAATGATTGCTTATGAACTTAAGAATTAATCATGAATGACCATGGACTCAAAGATAGTTTAAAACACCTCTGCGACCAGTTTGATGGAGTTCCACAGATTTGAATTTAAGGTATGCCATTTAGTCTAGTATCTTATAACAAAAGTTAATTTTATCTTCTTGTAATTAATTACTTAGTTTTGGTGGAAAAATTGTAAGCTATATTTGTTAAGTTTATGTTATGAATCCTATTACAAAGAAAAAGGATCAGCTTCTACAACTGAAAACAACTTCTGGATTCCTTTTATTTAAATTGCAAGTCATCTTTTAACATAGACACAAATGAATATAGTACAACTTTTTTCCCTTAATAATATAACCTCACAATTGCTACTATTATAGACATTGTCTTTTCATGCATCTTTATTGATAGAACTATAAGCTCTAAATGGCAAGAGCTCTTATAAACTTGAGATAATGATGGTTCAAATCAATCTAGTTCTAATTGTAAAAGTATATGAAAGGCTCTTTAAGTAAACTAATATTATTTAATAGTATTTTGAAATTTATAATTGCGAGAAGCGACAAAAATCATTGTCAATAATTATGTCTAATACGTTAACGTTTTTGCGTGACAGATAGCACAACTAGTTTGTATGCCCAATTTTCTTAGATTTACGAAAAATTAGGCGATTTTGGCGTCGTAAAATTGCGACGCATAAAACAACAGATAAATAAATCGGAAAATGGAACAAATACGACAAAAGTAACGACTGATACTTGTGTATATTTTTTGCGACGCATAAAACGGCTTAAAAATATGTCGTAATTTTAACTAAAAATAGCAGATATTATGACGTGGTTTACAGTCATAATATTTCGACGCATTTCAAGTCGAAAACATAAAACTACTGCAAAAAGAACGACATTTTTTCCAACTAAAATGGAAGTCACTTTAGAAAAAATAATGACTGACCTTCCCCATCATTTTTTACTCGTTTTGGCCAAGTAAGGATTTCTTTGTTTCTCATTTTGGAAGATCATATTATTCTTCGTTGAAGACAAACTATTTTATTTTGCTACAAAACCATATCTAACTTACAGAACAGGTGCTATAATATTATATCAATATAAAGATGCATCTATATATAAAAAATCATTAACCAATAAGCATCAACTGGAGAAACTTATGGGATTTCTTCAACTTTTTACTAGACCCAAATTACTCCACCATCTGCCTTGCGATACAAGAAACTTGCATGAAGTCATTTGATGCTTCCGCTCTCACGTTTTTCTTCTTCTTCCAAATATCACTTCTTCGACAACCTGCATAGGGAATTTACAGTGAGTGTAAGGATTTTTATTAGAATACCAATGTGCAAAGCCAAATCTCCAAGTTCATAGTTTATCAAAAATTAGCTATATACTTATTGGAACAATTCCTTATACCAGCACGAAAAGAATAATACACAAAACAGACTACAAAATTAAACAACCCCATTCAAAAATTCATAAACATGTTATATTAAATCAAAATTTTACTTGATTTCTTTACAGAGAGAGTGGGCAAAAGAAAGTAGAGAGAGGAAGAGAGATGGAGCCCTGGAAATGCATTTACCTACGAATTGAGACTGAATTGGAAATGCCTTTAACTAGAAAAACCTGTAATTCTGAAACAAAAAATAAATATATAAGAAGATTACTGAGTGTGTGTGAGAGAGAGAGGGATACACTCTATTTTAAAAGGGAGAGACGTTGGAGAGAGGGAGAAAGTCATGGGATAGAGGGAGGGCTCATGGTTTTGTTTCTTTTGAAGTTAAGAGGGACCTTGTTTAGAGAGAGGATAAAGTAGAGAGAGAGGGAGAGAAAGATAGAGAGATACAACGGTTAAGTATTACAGGGGATTTAAAGGATTAGAAGTAGAGGTGATTGTGAATGAGATAACTTGCTTGCCCTCTTCAAATCTAATATTACAAAAATACAAAAGGATCCCATCCCTCCATCTTGGGAAACTCAACGATCTCGAGGCATTGAAACTCCATCCTGGTCTTTCCTTGTCCTTAGATAAAAGACCGCCTCTGGATGTAATATAGATTCATAGAGAAAAAGATTTTCCTAGTAAATTTTTTCTGGGTTTAATATTTTATTTTATTTTAAACTTTTCTTGTGATTCAAACTGTCAACTGGTGCCATACGATACGTTGCCTTAGAAATTGGAGCTGTACCTGATAAAAGATCTATACCAAAATCATTCTCCCTCGCCTGTAGTAAACTAGGTATTTTCTGGAAAATATCAGAAAAGTCACACACCACCGGAATGGAACTAACATCAACTTTAGAGGACTCTAGCTCTAAAAATGCCAATAAGCCGTCCCCTGACTGCGCAGGTTTCGAACTAGCAAACACGAATCGCTTCTCACTAGGAATACTAAAAGTAGCCGACTTCAGTAACTCGATGCATCGACAACCAATCCATACCCAGGATAATGTCAAACTTCTGCATCAGTAGTACTAACAAGTCTGTTAAAAGGACATGACCACAAACAACTATCGGGAAATCTCTACAAATACGAGAAATTGACACCGAAGTATCGAGAGGAGTACCCATAGAAATCTCATCATTCAATAAGGAAGACTCAAAACCAATAAAACAAAGAAATTTGTATGATATGAATGAATACGATGTACCGGAATAAAAGAGAACTCTAGCGGGTGAATAGGAAACATGAATTGTACCTTTCACTACAGGTACAGCGGCACAAGCATCTCGCCTCCCAACTGCGTACATCCTCCCCTGTCTGTGGCCCTGGCCCTGGCCCTGTTACTAACCCGGATGCTGCTGTCTCTTCCCACCCTGAGGGCCTGGAACTATCTGTCTACCCTGAGGTCCCTTAAACTGTTACTGTTGAAACTGCTGAATATGCTGAGGTCGCGGCCGGTGACTAACGGGACCCTGAAACTGTCGTAATGGTTGTTGACCCTGGTCTGGTTTAGGATAAAACTTCTTAACATGCCCTTCTCCCCGCAGTTCCAACAATAATGGGAAGCAAGCAGAGGTCCATAAAAATACTATCCTCCCATAACTCTAGCTAGTGCGCAATCAGTAACGCCCAACTTCTGCCTCTTTGAACCCAAGCTCTCATACTGACCCTGAACTGCCTTGCGCTTATTGGGTCTCAAATCCTGTCTCTGCTGGCCCCTCAAGTCCTTGGACTTGCGCTTTACAATGTCGTTCTGCTCTATCGCCTAAGCTTTAGACAAAACATCTCTATACGAACTAGCCCCTGAAGCAATCAAGAACTTCCTAAAGTATGAACGAAGACCCTTCAAATTTTTTATCTTGCGCTGCTCCTCATCCTGAACAATAAACGGAACATATCGAGAGAGCTCGCTGAATTGCTAATCATATCTTGAAATGCTCATATCGCCATGCTCAAGCGTGTAGAACTCATAAATGCAGGAGTCTCTGTACTGCTCGAAGAGCCGATCCTGAAAGGAGGTCCAAAGTTCCAGAGTCTCTATGATAGTCCCCTTGGCTGTGCCCCACCAATGATCTTCCTCGCCCTGTAAATGATAAGTAGCAAGTGGTACCCTCTGATCATCCAGATACTTCATCGCGTTCAAAGTCATCTCTATAAACTTGAACCATGTCTCTGCCTCAGATGGAACTGTCATGCCTGAAAAGTTGGATGTTTATACTTCTGAAGCTGCTCGAGATAACTGTACTCTCTGACTGCTAGGTTCCTGGCCTACTGGACGTAGGCGGTGAAACTCTCCATAAACTCCTTCATCTCCGCTGAAATACCGGAAACAACTGGAATGTCCTGATGAATCTGGTCCCCTGGAACTGCTCCCATATTAACCCCAGCCTCCAAAACTATCTACTCGTCCTCACAAATCGAAACAGATCCCAAACTCTTCTGACCGAGCGCTGGCTCATCAGCAAGTGTACCACTACGTATACCTATACGGCCATGGCCTACTGTGCGACCTCTACCTTTGCCACCTCTAGCCATCTATACAAACAAAGCCACACACCTCAGGAAGGGGGGAAAGAATAGGAAATGGAAGGAATAAGATAAAATACGTAAAACCAAAAAGGAATCGATCCTAACTCCATCTAGAAAAATAACTCATCATATGATTGCTAGTATAGAGATATGAATTAACCTATAGCTCTGATACTAAGTCCGTCACGCCCCAAAATCCAATAACCGGTAGCTAGACCAATTACCGAGATTCGAAGGCATGCAGGTCGGGGAATCTAACCGATTCGCTCCCACAAACGACCGAGTCATAGAAAAGTTTAGGCTCAGTCATTCACTATAGCAATATCATCAGAGTAAAAGAATAAAGCAGAAGCAAAAGATATATATATAACAACTAAAAATGTAAATACAATATCTCGCAATACTATATAGCGTCAAAAGCTGAGATCATACTAGAACACTAATATAAGAAGAAACTGCCACAACAAAACTGCTCCAGCCAAGCTGAAGCTCTCAGCCAAAACAACAACTACTCTGCCTCTAAAAGGGGGGAAAATAACGAGAGTGAGCAAAACCACGGCTCACTGATAACCCAACAAAGCTAAATAACTTACTAATTAAATGGTACTGATAAAGAGGAAAAGTGAATGAGACAAGGAATATTGAATTAATAGTGATATATATATAAGGGGGGTGGGGGTGGGGGGGGGGGTGGGGTGGGGATAGAACAACTAAGTGACCCAGGCTTGGATAAAGAATTGCTAAGAGGCGAGGAATTATAATGTGAGGAGATGATGCGATGATATGCTAATGATGTGATATGATATGATAACTAGGATAGTCCCATAATTATCCCAAATGATGGATGATATGATGTGATCTGCTATAATCCTAATGTTGAATGATATGATGTTTTAAAATGTGTACACAATCCTATTATAAATTTGTTGATTAACCGCTAAGCATGATTACCTTAAAGAGATCTTTAGTGAACACAAGGGGTATGATTTTCTGCTTAAGCTCGACCATTCTAAATGATATTACCACTTGATCAGAGTATTTTGGGCTTCTCAACCCACAGAACAAATGTCCAAATTTTATTTACATTCCAAGGAATTTCAACCACATAGAGGATAAAACCGATACCTGAGGAACTGTCTCATACCATCCCACACTCCCGAATGGGTCAATAGGTATGATAGTACCTGTCGCCAATGACTCACCTACTATTTTAACCCGATGTAGGAATCCTAGTAACCCCTCAAGGGTCAGCCGATGTAGAGTTGGCTTATGTATCCGATCCCAATAAGTTTTAAAAAGTTTTATATGATCTATAGAGGCAGCAGATCCACAAGAGATCAAAACACAATAGCCGTTCACACGGCAAACACACATATGATAACCACCTGTATAAGAGTGTGGCAAACAATCCAAACCCAGATGAACAATGACTTATTCACACCATCTAAATACAGATGAAATAGCAACTTAACCGTCATAACATCAAACCACAGATGAACAGTGACTAATTAACCAGTCACATATCAAAACACATCAGTCTCTAAAAGATTGAACAGTAACCAAGGACAAGACCATGAGAATTCCATGCAAATGCATAACTTCCTAAAAGACAAGGAGAACACATTCTATATGCCTAACAATAAGAAACAACAACACTGAATCAACAACTCTGAAGTAACCACTAAAACGGAAGAAACAATTATAGGTTATAACTAAATCACAAACACTAGAATGCCAAATGCATAACTCTAACTAACACAGGTTAAACTAGCAGAGGAATTTAGCAATGGAGGGACACTCACCTGATAAAAAACAAACCACAAACCAATAATCGACAGGGTAACCCAACCTCAACACCACTGGCAATAACCACACCAATGCCAATAACCCAACACCTGCAGCAAATACAACTCCGCAATCTTAATAATTGCCTCAATCACAAACCCTAAATCACAAGGGTTCCAACCAAAGTCAAAATCGAATCAACAATAAGGAGAGGAAATAAGGAATTACTCACCGGAGAAAGTACGACTGAGCTTGGAAAGGAATCGCGATGAATCAGTGAGAATTGGAGGAGCGGATTCAATTTGGGGGAGAGAGTGAGAGAGTGATGAGTGAGAGAGAGAATGGGAAAGAAATGGGTAATAAAACACTAGATAAACAACCCACATCTCAAGGAAGATCAACGACCAAGAATCACAAGAAAGGCCCAACACAAGTCGTTAAAATATGCTTCTGTTTGAATTGAATATACTTCTATTCTAACAAAACGAAACAGGTAGAAGCATGTTCAAACCGAATAAAAGTTGTTCGAACAAAAAAGGGCTTGTTCGAACAAAATGAAACAAAATGGGACATATTCGAATAGAGCAAGGTTTGTTCGAAAAAAATGAAACAGAATGAAACTTATTCTAACAAAAATAAGTCTATTCGAATGGAACTGAACAGAAACAATCCAAAACTCCAAAAATAAAAGATTCCTTCCAATGAAAACTGGAGAACCCAAAAGAGAAAACCTAACACCGATCCTCCCCGGATCACACACTACACCATAGCAACAACAAACTACAACAACAACAACAACACCAAGCCAACCACAGGCTTCCAAACCTCAAATCCACCTCCTCCACCCAGTAACCACTAAAACCACTGAAACACATAAAAGAAGAAAGAAAATACAAAGCCCTAATAAATGCAATGAGATGCAGATGCATGAAGAATGGTAATGTGTGCATGATGAATGATAATAATAAACTAAAAATAATAATAAAAAATCTGGGTCACTACACGAACCTTTTTGATAATGTCTAAAAATAGGGTATTTATCAAAAATGAAAATTAGAGATTGTTACCTCTCTCTTATCTTTTTTATTAGGTTTTTGCTCATCAAAATTCTAATAACCTAAGTTCAATCCATTAAATCTTGATAAACCTAATTATTATTATTCATCAAAAGTTTATAGGATTGCCTTTAGGAAAGAGATTGTAAAACTTATTCTAAATTTTCAATCAAGTTTGGTGATTTCCCAAATCATCAAGTTAAACAAAACTTCAATTTTATTTCTTTTTGTTTGGGGATTATGAGTGTGTGTCGGTGAATTTTGAGGTTGTGTTGGTGGACTCCAGTGATTGGTCTAAGACGCAGGATAATTGTAGAAGTTGGAAAGGGCACAGATTGCTGCAGCTGAAGCTTGTGGACTAAAATAGGTTAGCAAATTACGATGTGCATTAGGTCTTGTATATCATCTAGCTTTGATTATAGTGGATTAACCATGCGAGGTTTTTACCCATTCGTGGGTTTCCTTCGGTATATAGCTTTATGTGTCATTTAAGTTTTTGCACTTTTACATTGTAATTGCTTGTGTTAAAATAGGTTTGAGAACGTATATTAAATTGATAACCTATTCAACCCCTCTAGGTTAACTAGCCAGATAGCTTAGAATTTCATTTAACGTGGGGGGAATATTGTTTGAATATTTGTAATGCCAACTAAGAGTCAGAAAATAATGATTTTGAGGAACCGCGTAACTTATATATGTATTAGATTATTACATATTTGTAACTTTACGTGACAATTCCTAAATGTCATGTTTTAATTTGTAATCCAATTGCTTGTATTATCTTGCAATAAACTTTTTGATTATTTCATTTAATCTTTTTATTTACTATTCTATAATTCTTTTTCAAGTTCAAATATTTTCAGAAACTTCCTTCACATTTTCACACATTAAAAGTAATATTATCAACGTAATAATTATCAAAATACCAAAAAACAAATCCACTAATATATCGTGATAATTCGGTTAAAATTGGCTTTTTTTACATTAAAGGATTAAAAAATGGAATGGCCAAAAAACCATGATAAATTGAAAATATCTCGGTAAGTTGTCACTTGGAAGAGTTTGGTAAACGGGAATGGTTTGGCATTTTAATCAATGGTTATGGAGAGCTATAGATAAATATAACTAGTCAATTCTACAACATACCTATCTATGTATACACCTAAAGGGAACAACCTTTCTGCCAAATTTAAATCCGGGCAGTTCGTTATCCAAATCTCGTGCGTCGGTGATTTAATAGACTGTTGTGATCAATTTTCGGTTCCAACTTTAAAAACCCAGCCGTCTGAACTTCATCAAAATTTCTGTTTGTTTGTTTTCTAAGAAAGGCAAATGATCAGCCAAATTTCATAAAATTTAAAACTCTTAATGATCTTCTCTCCCGATCTTCAGTCCTCCTACTCATTTTCCCACTAAACCTTAGCTCATCTTCTCCAACCCTCCCAATTTCATCTTCTATATTCGTAAAACTGATTTCTACCTCGATTTTGAATCTCCCCCGAAAGAATCGATTTGGTCTGAATTCAAGGGTTTGATTTGGTTTTGAATGGTTTGATTTTTGTTCAACTGGGTTTTGATCCATGCTAAAGGGTTTGATTTCAGTGCATTTTGATTGAGTAAGGGATTTAGGATACAATTTCTAGGGCTTTTAACTCATCATTTGGTAATTATGGGGTTAAGCATTTAGAGGTCTCGAATCCAGCGTGGATTTTTTGCTTAGCTTTAGTATATTTGGGGTATATCTTTCTCAGCAACATAGATTTTTTATTTGGTCATCTCACACAGTGATGATTATTAAGTCCCAATTTTAAGGGTTTTTGTATTGGAGTAAAGGGCTTTTTGATACAAGTTTAGTTTTGTTGATTTCTTGTTGGTTATTGTTCGATTTGGTTCTAAACCCTTGCAGATGTTAAGATTTTTATCAAATGATTTTGGAATCAATGATTTTTGGGGGGTAAAGGTAAGGGTATCCATTTGATTTAGCATTATTCGTCAATTCTATTCACATCGTTAGAATCGCCTGCGTTAAGACCGTGTTTATTTGGATTGCTGCAGTTTAAAATTTGGCATTTTTTAAGGGTGTTTGAAGTTTGATTGCCAGAATATTCATCTCCATTGTTCATGAGAAAATTCAAATGGCCTCAAACGCAGTCTACAATAGCAGTTTTGGAGCTAAAGTTTTGCGATAATGATTTTGAATGCTTGGAGATTTGAATTGCTTTAAACTAAACTGGATCAACCTACTCAGGCTCTCAGATTGCTATCTATGCTCGATTCAAAATCCCTCCTTCATTCAAATTTTAAAGCTATTCAGAGTTGAGTTCTGATGATCACTTTTGTGATTTACAATAAATTAAGTGTGCTTCAATGGCTAACACGAACTTACTGGCAGAATTTTGCTAGATGATCTATAGTTATGCAAATTTAATTGAGATCCTTTTTAAATGAATGACTTTTGCCTAAGGTATAGTAAATGGTATTTAGTTTGAACTTAAACAACTAATAGACTCTGAAGCATTCGTCACCTATGCGGATTATTACATTGGTTCTAAGTTCCTGAATTTTTTCTCATTTAAACTTTTGGAAGTGGAAATGTGGGATTATTCACAAGGGATTTCTATAGACATGGATCTACCTTTATCTTTAACCAACCTGGGGTATTGTTAGTTGTACATAAATTATGTAATAAGTTAATGATATAGCCAAAGCCCAATATTTTGGTCAAAACAAAATCTTTATTCGCAGGACTTTAATTTGGTACAAAAAGTTAGGCTTCACCAAAATATATAACTTTATAGTGATACAAATTCAATGCTCGGTTCCCTTTTATCAATTTTTGGTCCTATACATGTTTCTTAGTTTTTTACACGATGAATTGAAAAACTCTACATTACTATAAAGCCTTTATACTCTAACATTTCTCTTCTTCTTTGTTCTCTTTCCAAAGAGTTATTACATCTACATAATTCAATGTTGCTTTCAGCTCTTCAATGTCCCAATAGTAAGAATAAATACATTATCATTTCATTACACGGACGTATATGACACATTCAACATGAAATGAATTTATAATAAATGTTGCTACAACATGATCGATAAATTTCATAGCTCTCTGAAGTGTTGGGCACATAGAGTTTAAAGGGTTCATAATTTCCTTGTAAAAGTGTAAATTTATAAGAATGAATAGATGTACTGATATATTTATGAAACATAAATTGGCAGAAAGAACATAAATTTCTAAGAAACTTATGTATGATGTAACATAATGCTCTATTACATATTAAAGTTACAAAGCATAGTAATTAAAGGTGTTTAATAGCATTTTAAAACTAATTAAATAGCTACATACTATTTACTATTGCAAACACAAATGTTAATGTTATATACTTAGTCATCTTGTCCTAGTCAGCTTTAACACGCCACGTAGGACAATTGTTGAGATTTATAATATAGATTCCAAGTTCATATTAGTACAACTTTTAAGTTCTTTTTGTTTTTTTACTACATGTTGAGAGATGCTCTGGATAAGCTCCGTCAAAGGAAATATGGATTTGACATTGTAACTAGTGATGTAAACATGCATGATATGGATGATTAAACTCCTTGAGCATGTGGTCTTTGAGGTGAATATGTATGTCATTAGTCAGGCTCAAAATTATACTATTTTCTTCCTCTTTTTTTACTTCTAATAGAACTTATTTCATATCATTCTTATGAATTTTGCAGTGATGTCTGTTGATAGGGAAATAAGCAGTGTGATGAAAGGTTTTCAACATGGGGCTTGCAAATTTGTGTCCTCCCCATATGTTCTGGTCATTTTTGGAGGATGTCAGTAAATAAATAATTCTAGAGGTTCTAAGTCATGCCTTCAAAATTAACTTTCATTTTTCATGATGTGTGCCAATACTCTTAGTGCATATTATTTCTGAAGCTGAAGTTGCCCAACCTACAGAGTTTGAACGTCCAATCTTGGTGGTTAACAAAGCTACTAATTTATACAATTTGGGCATTAGAGGTAAGATCTAAATCTTCTTCACTAAAATTTTCAAGCGATATGATCTGTCTTATGTTTATGCCTTTTGCTATAAGTAATTTTTGTCTTCAATCTCTTCCCTATGGATCCATAAGCTCAAATTGTTAAGAACTTCACATACTTTGAGAGGATGATGGTTCGAATCCATCTGGATTTGTTTCTGTGACTGCATTTATTATAAACAATACAGTTTCAGCGTTGCCTTTCTTACTAATGATAAGCATTTATTTCAGGAACCATATGCTACTCTATGGTTTACCTCTATCAGGATTTGTCTATTATTTGTTATTCGAATTGTGCATGTATGCCATTTTTAAATTAAAAAAAAGTTACAGTAGTTAAGAGCATGATGATGGCAATAGCTGGAATTCAGGTAATGCTAAACATCACTTTTTTATAAGACTATATTTCTACTGTTGATATACACGTCGTGACTATGCAACACAAGTTATAGTTATAATCTTTCATCTGTAACATGATTTGGTAAGCTTTTATTTTCACTTCATGATTGTGGAACTACTAAGTTGTTTGCAACTCTAAGGTTACGAGGCTTTTAGTCCTTCCAACTCAAGAAATTGTATATTACATTACAATCTTCTAATTCCCTCCACCAAGTTTAGAAGTCATTTGACAAGTAATTATAGTATACAAATATTTTAACCCTCTTCATGTCTTGCAAACCCCCTATGTATATTATATGCTTACATGTTCAGTCATGTCTTAGTATATGATTTGGTTAAGAGTCAAATTGATTTGGGGTTAAGGAAAAGACATATTGTAAGTCTAAGTGTAGGTCTATAATATAATTTTTTTATTATCTTCTTATCTTAAATTGTTTTGCTAGAAAACCATGCTGCACTGCCATTATAATTTCCATCACTCTCCCATTGGCTATAAATCACATTTATAATTACTGATTCTATGTACCATTAATGTCTAATTAGTAACTGAGCATAATGGTCTAACATGTGCTCGCTTTAACAGTAAAAAAATCATTTATTTATATCAGTTTATTTGATAATATTATAATATCAGATTTAAATAGGAGGATAAAATGAATAAATAGCTGAATACTTTCAGGCTGGCTAGTGGAAAAATCTTCTATGCCTTGAAATGCATACAAATATTTGTGATCATGGGTGTGAGAGCATTGAATAGTAAAGAATCGTAACGCTGTCATCTTAAGACTACATATCTACACTTCGATAATCCAAAGAAATCAATGAATGCAATCAATATAATAATGATAAGAAGTATATATACATATAACCCTTTATAGGATGAATTCACTTGACTCCAAAGCTTTTCAGCATAAGTATTTTCTTCTTCTTTCTCTTCTGCAACATAATCATTCACCTCTGCCAGTTCCTCTTCATCAGGTCCTCAAATTCTTCAAGAATTTTTTTTCTTATAATTCATCAAGTTCCCATAAGGCTTTTCTCATTACCCTGGCCGCAACCGGCCTGCCATTGGGCTTGAACTTCCAGGCTGGAACACCCAATATTCCCTCTAAACTCAAATTTATTCAACTCCACAATGTAATTGGCGAGGTACACCAGTTACATGAAAACATGAATAAGAAACACTCAATCTATAATATGAAAAAAAAGGCCCAACTTATTTATTGGGTCTTAGCCGTCAATTCCACTGATACGAATAACGATGCATACTTTGGACGGCTTTGATGATTTCCATGGTACTTTTAGAAATGATCTGGGCCGTCTAACCCTAAATTGCCGAATTGAATGACATTTATGGGTTTAACCTTCCTCTCCCTATACAAATTCTACTCCATCTATAAATTAATCCCTCTTCCCTATTTTACCTCTAGCGATTAAACTTAAATTGATTTATAGAAAATGTAATAATAACTCATAAAGAATCTCTTGCTATTTTTTATTTGATTTCTTTAGAGATTACGAGTCTCTACCAATCAAATCAATCTTCAATCGGTTGAAAAAAATCCATGTGTCACGCCCAAAATTCTAATAATTAGTAAACCAAAACAATTACTGAAGATTGATGACGTACAGGTCCCCAATGATAACCAAGCCAAGAAAATAAAGTTAGGCTCAATAATCTACAAATGCACAAAACAGAATAATAGGATTCCAATAACAGTAGAAGAAAAGAACAACGATAAGTCGATAACTATACTAAAATTTATACAAACATCAATAGGTTAGAAACAACAATCTCATAAAATAAAAGCTCTCCCAAGTACATCCAAACCGTGATCCAAAACAATAGCAGAGTCAAACCTTAAACTTTAGCTCTTAAACAGGATCGCCTCACTCACAACCGCTACATCTCTAGATTTGAAATGTTTATATTGCGTGTGAGCAAACCACGGCTCGCAAAATTTTCAAAATAGCTGAACAATTATACCGACTAACGAGATGATAAAAGTAATTAGTAAGAGATATGAATTCGTTAATGGTAAAATGATATATGCTAATGATGTTAAAGATGTCTAATCAAGATGTACAATAAACCTAATAAATCTATTAAACTAAAATGTCGGATGCAAATGAATACTAAGACTATAAATTATACTTCGAGCTAATGAGAGGCGCTAAGAAGAATCGTCCTATGATTGGTTGATCAACCGCTAGCGTATGACTTAGACATATAAAGAGATCATTATTCAATATAAGGGGTTTGATTTTTGTCAAGCTCGACCAAGCTAAAGATATTTTACTTGATTAGAGTATTCTGGGCGTTTCAACCCAAGGAGCCTAGTTGTCCTCACTTTATTTTAATTCCAAAGAATTTTAACCTCAGGGATAATACGATGGGTACCAAAGAAGAACTGTTTCTTACCATCCCACTCCATGATGAGTTCCATAGGTATGATAGTAACCTGCCCAAACTTACCTACTATTTTAACCTAAGCTAGGAATCCTAGTAACCTATCGGGGGTTAACCGATTTAGAGTTAGGTTATGTATTCGACCTCATTATCGATGATATCAACTTAAGGAGTCTCTATGATTTCCTAATGTAGAAATGAATACCATCAATTTCTTGAGTGCAATAGTAGTCAACGTAGGCTAGTACACATGGGATAACCTACATGTTTCCAACAAGTAGTCAAAAATCCCCAAGAATAGAGTTTATAATCTCAACTCTTTAATGGCTATGCATTTAAATCTCTAGAATAGATAGACAAAAATTCTACTAGGTTCTAACATCAATGGTAACAGTACAAACATCGGATAACAACTTGACGCTCAAGGACAAAGCCGCGAGAACGCTCAAACAAGAATGATTTCCTAAAACTAACAATAAGGTAAAATAAGCTTAACTAAGCTCTATAATCTCGGTGAATCATTAGCACATTAAGTGTCACGGCACGATGAGTCAATAACCCTAAAACAAACTATCAGATGCTTAACACCAACAATTGACTTTATACTCTGGATAAACTGTCGATTCACAACAAATAGCAAAATAAACAAAGATTAATAGTGTTCATAGTCCTCGTTTCTTGCACATCATTAAATAATAAAACATTAACCTCACTCGATAACGAAATCCAACGTTCTTGTATCAATTACTGAATCAACGACAGTGCTCAAGGACAAAGCCACCAAAACACAGAGTACACCTAAAGTAATTCTAAGACTAAAAGAGATAATAAACTCTAAGTGCACAAGCCCAATACCAAAGACTGTGTCTTATGATGGCTATACCATCCAACCAATTTGACATGGAACCAAGAACTATATATTTGGATCTTACTACTTATTAGTATCTAAGGACGAAACCACGAGGATAACGTACACAAACCTAAATAGACAGGGCCTAATCCCATTATCATGTCTAGCAAACTAAACTAACAAAGTCATTATATCTATAAATTGATTACTATAATCTCTAAACTTATTCTAATTAATAGTGGTTAAACCACGTGCTACTATTGTTTATTTATAATATTCAAACCTAAGTTAAAATGATCTAATAATTTGAATCCAAAACTCGGCCACTTTGAATAATCAAAATTAAGTTATTTACATAACTCTGTTTTAATATGTATAGTAAAATCAAATATTTTCTTAGTATCAAATGCTAATTAAATAAGAGTTTAGATATTAAGGGAGAGAAAAATTTCCTTAATTCGGTGCAACCTGCCGAAGGCGTCGAAGAAAAACCATGAACTGCTCAACAACAACAGATGATGGACTAGAGAATCAACCATGTCCTAATATCAGTAGCACATTTGGAATTAATTAAGTAGACACCTGAACCAACTCCATGAACATCGCATTTTAGTTCAAACAAGGAAGTACCAGCTCTGGATCGAACCAAGTAAAAATCCCGCATACATTAACCGAGTACCTTGATTAACAAACCAACTAAAAAGCTCCCATTTAAAGCAACTCTTCAGGAATCAAATGCCAACTGCTTACAGTAATAAATACTTTTCAAATCTTGCTTTAGCCCCATAAATATGTAATAAATCAGATGATGTTTAGCCCAAGCAAGCATTTATCTCTTATCTTTCAGCCTTAGACATTTGGAACAAACCAATCTCTGAAGCAAGTATCTACTGTTATAAATTAACCACCATCTATAGACCAACAAAGTTCTGAAATTAAGAAAGGATAAGCAAGCACCTTAAAATTTGATACGACATCTTTAAGGCTCAGCCTTAAATCCCTTCTCCTCTTTCCTCTATTGTAACCAAAGATTAACATCTTCTTCAAAAATTAAACAACTCATCCTTGAACACCAAATCACTGAACAACCCAAATACATATTGAAGCTCGCTTCAGATCTCTGGATCAAGAATAGAAAGCAATTTCTTCTTCTCCTTAGCGCGCCGGTCAAGCTCTGAGCTAAGCATCTGCCGTAACTGACTATCATCCGATAGTTCCCTTGCGGCCAATCTGATAAAAACACCTTGTACCTCAACTGTAAATACAGTGACGAAACATCAAACACAAAGATTTCTTGCACTACTAGAGGAATGCAGCCCCAATTCGAATTCCAAATCTGGGTCTGGTTGAAGCCATGGCTGTAGAGGAGAAACTATTCTCGATCGAATTGAGAACATTGCAGCAAGATTCACGTAACGCACTAATTCTTCCGCCTCTCTCTCTCTCTCTAGGACAACAACACCACACTCCACCATGGTAGCCCTAATTTCCTCTGACTTCTTCTCCTTAAGGACTCTCTTCTCTAATATATAACTACAAATCAAAATCTCTAAAACAAATGTGTGTGGCAATCCAATCGAATGGTACTACGATAGCTACAACGGAGCCTACCTCATACGAGTAAAACGAAGCTCTAACATTTCCTGTTGACAGTTAGTCTAAATCTATACTACAAAAGGAATAGCTATGCCATGAGAATAAATCTTGGCTGTTGATCACCCTACCCTACACATGTTGAGGAAAATATATGCTTTAGTTTATAACACAACCGTTAGATCATGAGTGTTATTTAGTCTACTCTCACAAATTTTTTAATCCTAAAATACCCCCACTTCGTATATACAAAATCCCACCCAAAATAGGCATCTCAATCGTAATTAGGTGATAAAAGAAGGGTATTTTTGGAAGTTTAGCCCATAACTTTTCGTATATACGAAATTATGGGTATTTTGGGAATTGTAAATACGAAATCAGGGTCATTTATGTAAATCTTCTTCTAAACATATCATCTCTCTCAAACGAACCAAACTCCTATCTTCCAAACCCACCGAAACTCCTCTCTCATCTCTTCTCTCTTCTCTCTTCCAATGCAAACCCACCAAGCTCCTCTCTTCCAAACCCTAGCTTGTAAGTAGATTGCTGAATTCGAGAACATCACAACGAAACTCCTCTCTGCTCTCTTCTCTCTTCCAAAGAAAACTCACCAAACTCCTCTCTTCCAAACCCTAGCTTGTAAGTGGATTACTAAATTCGAGAACATCACAATTTTGTTCGGAATTGTTTTTTATGCTTGATTGGAGAGTCGACAAAATACAAGTGAGATATCAAACCCTATTACCTCTTTTATTGCTAATATATAACCCTCTCTCAGTCTCTCTGTAATCTGCCTATCTCTGTTTTAAGCTCTTCCCTGAGGAAGAATAGAGATTTTTTGGTATAATTTACTTTTTATTGCTAATTAAATTATTTTATGATCTGGGTTTGTGCTTTTAATGGTGGGGTTTCTTTGTTGTGATTGAATTTGTAGTCTTTATTATCAGGGCAGTATCGTGTTTGGGTAAGGGAAATAATAGTGTTTGGAGGTTTAAAAATGGTTTTGATTCGAGGTTGTTTGAATTTGTGTGGGTATGGTTATGTACAAAAGGGGGTGGTGTTATTAGTGTCAAATGTTTAAATTGAATTGAGAAGTTGTTCTTTGTTGAGGTTTATTGGAAGAGAATTGTGTTTGATCTTTGTTGTTTTGATTTGGGTCCAAATATAGAGCTAATAAGCTTTTATATGTAGAGCTAAGCTTGATTTAATTGGTAAAAAATGCATCTTTTTCGAGCTTTGTTTTGCTCTTTATGAGTAAAGATTGTGTTTTTACTTCTTTGAAGTTGTCATACCCAATGGGTATGAACTTGTACATAAATGGGTATAATTCTATGTTCTTATGTAGATAGTGGAAGATATTTGTGTTTCATATTTATTATTTTGGTTCAAGTCTATTTATGCGTATTTAAGAGCTAAGATACTTCTAACTTAGAGTAAGTCATGTGTTGGATTATTGCATATGTAGAGCTAATTAGAGAACCTGACAGCTAAGAGGGGTTTAATGAGTTGATGATGGTTTAGAATAAGAAGATGATTTGATTTATTGATGGAGAATGAGAGAAAACGGGATGAAGGAGGGGATTGTAAGATTGAGGGGATCCATTGGGCTTTTACGAGTGTGGATGGAGAAGATGAGAAAAAGGATGCAGAGGAAGTATGAGGATATATGAGTAATGAAGAAGATGAGATTGGTAGAAGATGGTGGTAGTCTTAGAGAGGGAGAATTGGTAACACATACATTTTTTGGCATCTTTAGCATTTAATTTTGTTGAGAGGAGTAAAACTCAGAATCTTTGAATTTAATTCAGGATTAACTGTCTGATTAGCTTGTTTACTGCCTAGTAGTTATTTGTTGGTAAGGGTTCATACTTTGTATTTATCTCTATGCAATGTAACAAGTTCTCTTACTCAAAGAACCCGTACCACCGAACTTGCTCAAAGAACCTGTACCACCTAACTTAAAGCCACTGGTCGCACCTCACCATTGTACCTTATTAAGCTTGGTGTCCCATGAGCCACAACTTTTGTTGTTTTCCTTCTTTAGAATCACCCTTCAGTTTCCTAATCATTCCATGCCCACTAGGTATAGGGATATGACTACCCCACTGAGCAAGCCGGTGATTGAAATGAAGACCATAACAAAAAAGTCATTAAAGTAAATGTTTTGGAGATTTGTCTAATAAGCGGTATGATTACTGATGAAGAGGCAGAAACCTATCTAAAAGTGCTTATTGACGAGGAGGATATGGGGCTTGGCAAGGAAGACAAAGGCTTGGGAGACTATGATGAAGATGAGAGTATGTTCAGAGAAAATTTACTGCAGACTCTGATGCTTAGTATCAGAGGGAAGATATGGAGCTGGGGAGGAAGGGTTTATTGCCAGAGTGGAGACAGAGTGAGAGATGCGCTTCAGACATTATAATCTTAGTATTAGTGGGAACTGTACAAACACTGGGGGAGGGTTGAGAGCCAAAGTTGTCTTCATTATAAGAGATTATTATTCCCTGTCAAATACCTACATTAGCGAATGCCTTATGCATGTGTCTCTGCTACACTTTTTATTTACCATTTCAATATTTTTATACAATACTTCACCTCTTTCACATCATAATAGAAAAATTTTCCAGGCAGAGGAAAGTAAACCTACATTTGCAACATTATCTTAAAAATAAACCCATGCCGAGAAATAAGGTACTGCAGGTCATTATTCTTAGGCTAAAGGAAACCATAGTAGAAATACCAAAATCTTAATGCCAAAATAAATTCAAACCATGAAGATGTATATATATTTTTTTCCATATATACATCTTCAAGGTTTGAAAGAAGTAAAAGAACAATTCATGGTAGAAGTGAACACTATGAGAAGAACTTATCATAAGAATTTAGTCATGCTTCTACTTTGACATTAACATAAAGGCAATAGTCTAGGAGTATATGAAAAATTGATCACTAGACCACATACTATTTTAGAAGACCAAAAGTATCAAGTGGGAGAAGTTGCAATTGGAAACAGCCAAAGGCGTTGAATATTTGCATCACAGCTGCATACAGATGATAATTCACTGATAAAAAACCAGGCCTGGAAATCTTGTATACACTGCCTGGAAATTTTAGTTTGAGTTTCCAGAAGGAAATTATGATTGATATTCAGTTTTGAAAAATGTCTCTGCCTAGAAACTTGACTTCGTTTTACTGGCAAGTTAACTTCAAGTGTGGCCCCTGAAACATTTGAGCCTTAATTTGATCTTTACCTCATATACCTCAAAAATATTTGCACGGTCCTGTCTAGCTTTCAAACCTCATCCCTGAACTGTGTGAGATGTCTTCAGACCTCACGATCCCAGACGAGGGTACTTAGGGGATCAGTACTACTGTTAAGGCTTTCATCATGCTCATAACCAGTAAGCTATTGTAACTAATATTTTCTTAATATATATTATTGCCTTTCGGTTTTGTGCATTAGTTCTTTGAGTTGGCTTATTGCCCAGTTTTGATTTTGATTTTAATGTATTATGCTGTAAGACAACCTCTAGGAGAGCCCGATCATTTTGGAGCTTAAGGGGTTCTAATAAGTTTCACATCGGTTTTTAGACTCCGGGGTTTTATCTAGATGATTTAGACAAGTCCCGGGCCTAGATTTTAGGCGTATTACTCTTTTAATCTAGAGTTTTGAGCTCGGAGTCAGAGATGAGGTTGTGCTGAAGATTTTTGAGTCTAGTCTCATCCGACTCTAGGCCCACCAATATTGTCCACACTTAACCACCTCTAGCAAAGGTGTTTTCCTCAAAGACTCGGTGACAAGTAAAGTTAATTTTAACTGAAGGTCATTTGCCCAGCAGGATCTTAAGTGATATGGGGCTAAACATTGGACTAACTGTAACCACAATCGGGTTAGGCGCTTCTCCAATATCCGCTGAACTGGGATATTATAGCTCAAAGGCTCTTCCCCCTCTTTAATAGTGGTTAGGGGAGAGTTGCCCCATCTTATGTTATTTTTAGTCTTTATTTATTTATTCTGAAAGGGCTCTGCTTGAAAGAGGTGCACAGTGCACGCTATAGCAACTTATTAAGTTGACTATCACTAGGTTCAAGTCTTCCAACTAGTACTGCTATATCTCATTGTTTAAGACTGCACCAATACTTTGAGAGAAATTCTACAACAATACCATTATGAGTTAATCTAATTCTACCTTTACCTTTAAGTTCATATAATCCATAGTCATGTTACGTACAATTGTTGATTTGAAGCTAAAACAACTCTGGTAGTACTCTTGGGATTTAGTTTCCTTAGGACTTTGTAGCTTTTGGGACTTGGTTGCTGTAGAATTTTCTGGCCATAGGCATGCCTATTATCCCAAAAAAAAGCCTGAAACAACACGACTATTGTGTCATTCATTCAAATTTTATAAATTTTCTCAGTAATATCATCATCATCTTCACTGGTAACTAGAAGATTAGTTCTACTTTTTTTTCTAAATGATTTTACTGAGATAGAAATATTTTCTGTATCAAGTGTCGTAGTTCTAAACTTTTCCAAGTCCATTTGCAGTGATGTTTATAATAGCCGGCATCCGTGTAATTACGGATAGGGTCAATCAGAAAGGTCAGTCAACAATTGACGATCAAACACAAACCATAACAATTGATACACAGACCATGGAAAGATTTCTTGGTGATATGGCAAACGAGAAACCAATTTGGTTTTTACCTCAACAACTCGAGAACTTCACTGGGAAATACTCTAGGAAACTGGGTTCTGGTGGTTTTGGAATTGTGTACAAAGGAAAGTATCTGAATGGAGTGGAACTAGCCGTAAAGGTAATGTAGGTCATCTTCACATAAAAATAGTGAAAAATGCAATGCCCAATTTAAATGCAATCCATGGAAATGTACTTTTCTTCTTCTTTCATCGGTTGAGATCAAATGTGTTATCAACAGGTACTTAACAGCAGTGCAACAAAAGAAGTAAAAGAGCAAATCTTGGCAGAAGTGAGAACCATTGGAAGAACATATCATAAGAATCTAGTCAAACTCTATGGATTCAAAAACTATCTTATGTTTGGGGTTCAAAACATCCTATGTAAAATAATAACTTAAAAAATCACAAGAGTTTCAAAAAATCAAACATTCATGCTATTAACTTCTGAGGCACTAGAACATTTTTCAGCCAATGTATTATATTAACGTAATCCAGTAGTGTTTAAAAGAAAAAATTGTATCACAGGTGTTCCTCATAAACTATCAGACAAATTGCTTACCTTCGAACAACAAAAAGAGAAGCAGAACCTAGCAAATGCAAAATGACGTCAAGCATACGCAAATAAGCAACGTGAGAAGGTCTATATTTGAGTATAATTCTTTATATTTACAATGTAGTGTATAATCCTATATATTTGTTATAATCCCCAATATGATATTTTGAAATAGCAAAAACAAGTTTCATCAAATCATGTACTGTCTACGCAACAATGTCGAAAAGGAAAGGTTGATGTTGCGATATTAGGTAATAATATATTCATATCATATTCCTTTATCCAATTATTTCATATTGTACTCTTACATATACATTTACTAAACAGATTCTGATGGAACAGACATTGATCAATCCGTTGAAAAAAATGGAATGGGACTGACTATATCAAATCCCGGCATTAGCAATACAATTAATAGAGATATATCTCAGGCGTGTTTGATTATGAATACTACATTGTTGGCTATGGGAAACCCTATTAATACCAATGCTATTCTTGAATCTGACCACTCTGCAACAACCATCAATTCATCCGCTGTTTTGTCTGCCAATACAGCAGGTATATCTAATGCATGCATATCTAATACTTCTAATGGATCCTTCTTTAACAATATTCATATGGCTACACTTCATAAACTATCTGACAAATTTCTTACCTTCGAACAACAAAAAGAGAAGCGGGACCTAGCAAATGCAAAAGGACGTAAAGCATACGCAAATAAATAATGTGAGAAGGTCTGTATTTGAGTTTAATGCCTTATATTAACAATGTAGTGTATAATCCTATATCTGTGTTCTAATCCCCAATATGATATTCCGTAATAACAAAAACAGGTTTCGTCCAATCAAGTATTGTCTACGCAACAATGTCGAAAAAGGAAGGTTAATGTTGTGATATCAGGTAATAATATATTCATATCATTTCCTTTACCCAATTATTTTATATTGTACTCTTACATATACATTTACTAACCAGATTCTTGTGGAACAAGCATTGATCAATTCGTTGAACAAAATGGAATGGGATTGACTATATCAAATCTTGGGATTAGCAATACAATCAATAAAGATATCGCTCAGGCGTGCTTGATTATGAATACTGCATTGTTGGCTATAGGAAACCCTATTGATACCAATGCTATACTTGAATCTGATCAATCTGCAACAACTGTTAATCCGTCTGCTATTGTGTCTGCCAATACAACAGGTATGTCTAATGCATGCATACCAAATACTTCTAATGGATCATTCTTTAACAAAATTCATACGTCTACTGGTATGGTTACTGATGATTGTAATGGACAAACAAAAATAACCAGTAATATATCACTAAGAATTGTTTATGACAAACCTAATGCTACCATATATCAGGAAATCAATAGTACTGCACTTCCATTATTAGAAACACCCATTGTTATTTTGCGTGGCAAACCTTGTGTCAGACTATCTGGTCACAATTGTGCAAGAAATTTTATAGATTCTAAAAAATTCAAAACCTATAGACTTCCACCCCCAAAGCAGTGTCTGTACTGCCAGTCATGATTATTCACTGGGAAACCCAAAGGTTTATGTTGTATGAGTGAAAAGGTAGACTTTGGATTACCACCAGTGCCAAAAGAACTTTTAGAACTTTTTCACAATAAATCGGCAATAGGATCTGATTTTCAAAAAAATATTTCAATATACAATTACTTTTTCCAGTTCACATCTATTGGGGTAACATTGGACGAATCTCTCTCAAATGCTACAAGTGGTATATACACATTTAAGGCTCATGGTATAATATACCATAAAATCAGAAGTTTTCTACATCCAAATGTTGGGCGAGCACGGCTCTTACAACTATAATTTTACGACACACTTCGTGAACTAATGGAAAGGCTCGAAGAGAATGATTCTTTACAAGAACAAACCATTATTAGGTTAACTAATATTCTAAAAGACAATGCGTTTATTAAGAAATTTAAAAAAATCGCAAAATTGCCAGATCTTGTTAATCGGAAACTTGTGCTTAAACAACTCCCAAAAGGCACCCAATTTTACCCACATCAGATGATATTGCTGGAATAATAGCCGGTAGTGACGTAGATAATGTAGGTAGGAATATTGTAATTAATTCCAACACAGAGGGATATCAATTCATAAATGAGACTTCTGGATTTACGATCCTTTACAGTATCCCCTTCTACTACCAAGATGAACATATGGATGGGATTTAGGAATTTCTAATAGAGAAGGTAAGAAAATCACCATTCGTGAGTTTTACTGTTATATGTTACAAATACGGCCAAAATATGATTCGCTTATACATAAAAGAGGTCGTTTATTCCAACAATATATAGTAGATCAAGAAGTAAAAATGCATAGTAGCAATCTGGGCTTTATTAGAAATAACCAAAACAAAATAAGAGCTGTTTTTTATCGTGGGTTAGAAGATGCAATTAAATCTGGAGAAGACTAGGTAAGAATGTTGGAAAACGTATTATTCTCTCTTCTTCACATAACGGTAGTCCGCGAAACATGTATCAAAGGTTTCAAGACGTAATGGCATTAGTGCAAAAAAATGGTAAACCTGATTTATTTTATTCCATGACTTGTAACCCTGAATGGCCAGAAATAACATAAGAATTAGGCCCAGGACAGCAACCTCAGGATCATCCCGACTTAGTTGCCCGAATCTTCCGCGCCAAATTTTTAAAATTAAAAGGTGACATAATAAAGTCATCAGTTCTAGGTTTGGTTAAGGCACATGTGCACATTATTGAATTTCATAAAAGAGGACTTCCTCACGCACATATGTTGATCATATTTAAAAAAGAAGATCGCCTCAGAGGACCGGCAGATTACGACCAAATAGTACGGGACGAATTCCCAAATGAAAATAAAGAGTCGAAACTTTTTGAAATAGTTAAAAAGCATATGGTGTATGGACCGTGCGGTGACCAGAATCGTAATTGCGTATGTATGGTAGACGGAAAGTGTAAAAAAAGATTCCCAAAAGATTTTATGGAACATACAATTCAAGGAAATGATTCTTACCCTGTGTATCGTAGACGTTTTGATCGAATGTTAATCCCAATGGGCAGTTCCTGTAAAAGAAAGGCCAACAATAGTAGGATAGTCCCTTATAATGCATGGTTGCTAAAAAAATACAATTCCCACATCAATATAGAGATTTGCAGCAACATTAAGTGTGTTAAATATTTATATAAATATGTTTACAAAGGTCTTGAATGTGTTTTAATGGAAGTTGGTGGATCAGGCAACGTCGATGAAGTACAACAGTTTGTAGATTTTAGATGGATATGACCTCCAGAAGCTGCGTGGAGATTATTTGCATTTTTACTTAGTAAAATATATCTGGCCGTAGAACGATTACAAATACATCTTCCAAATCAACAAGTCACCTTTTTTGACTTTCAAACTCTTAAAGACATACTTCAAGATGTTAATAATACAAAAACAATGTTAACGAAGTTCTTTACCTTAAATTTGGAGGATCCTTATGCTAGGAAATTCTTATATCGTGAAATTCCTCAACATTATTCTTGGAAACGTAAGGGTAAGTTTTGGAAAAAATGCAGTAGTAAAATATAAAGTATCGGTAGGATTTACATAGTCCCATCGTCGGACGGAGAACGCTTCTATTTAAGGCTTTTGTTAAATAATATAAGAGGTCCTAGGCCATTTGACGATTTGCTTACCGTAAATGGTGTCTCGTATCAATCATTTAAGCGATCTGTAGAGGCTTTTGGGTTATTATAAGATGATACTACTATTAGAGATTGCTTAATTGAGGCAAGTCTTTTGAAGTTCGTACCGGCTTTGAGGAAATTATTTGTTACACTATTGGTATTTTGGAAGCCTGCAAAAGTAGCTGATCTGTGGAAAGGATTTAAGGAACATATGTCCCACGACAACATTTGAACTGGACGTTGCAAAAGAGAAAACCTCGATCTTAAATTATTGAGAGAACGAAACGATTTACTAGGTCAACGTAACAAGAGTGTACAAGACTATGATTTGCTGAAGTTGATTTTAAATATTGAAGAAGATGATAAGGTGTTTAGATTAATGAGGGACGAACTGGATATTAAAACACCGCTAGAGGACTATTTATCGAAATTAAAGTTGAATACGGAACAAAAATATGCTTATGATAGGATAATTAATTCTGCAGATACAAACGAGAGTAAAATTTATTTCATAAATGTACCAGGTGGAACTGGAAAGGCATTCCTCTACCGAGCAATCCTTGCAAAATTGAGGCAAAAAGGTGATATTGTACTAGCAACATCCTCATCTGGAATTGCAGCCACCGTTATCTCGGGTGGTCGAGCTGCTCATTCAAGATTTAAACTACCACTAACTATTGAACAAACCTCGGCTTGTAATATCAACAAAGGTACGAGTTTGGCAAAACTTATTAATGAAGCAAAAGTCTTAATTTAGGATGAGGCCCCCATGATGCATCGATACTTTTTCGAAGCCCTTGATAAAACTTTACAAGATATATTAGAATGTGAACTGCCATTTGGTGGAAAAACCCTTGTTATGGGCGGAGACTTTCGCCGAATCCTACCCGCAATACCCCGTTCAACAAGAGAACAAACAATCGATGCATGCATTGTAAAATCTAAGATATTGCAAAGTACTGAAGTAAAAGAATTAAAGGATAATATGAGAGCCCAAAACGACCCAAAACATTCTAAATTCTTACAAGAAGTCGGCAACGGAAGCAATAATATTGAAGCAGACAGTGACTTAATATGCATTCCTGATGAAATGATTATTAAATGGGAGAATGAAGAATCAATAAATGATTTAATAAATTTGGTATTTCCCCAACTGAACACATTTACGAAAGACACATCATATATGATTAATAGGGCTATACTCACCCCGCTAAATGAAACTGTTGATGTTGTGAACGAAAAAATAATAAAATCCTTTCCTGGCAAGTCTGTCACATACTACTCTTATGACCATGCTAAAAATGATACACGCAACTTACTTACACAGGAATTTCTGAATTCAACTACTCCTGGAGGTTTGCCCCCTCATAAGTTGACTCTCAAGAAAGGAGCACCTATTATACTATTACGTAACATTAGTTCAAAAGACGGCTTATGCAATGGAACAAGATTAATCTGTCACGAATTCAATAAAAATAGTATAAAAGCTGAAATAATGACCGGACATCATAAATGAGATATTGTCTTCTTGCCCCGTATACCTTTAAAACCATCAGAAAATGTCAACCTCCCTTATGTTTTGGTTCGTAAACAATTTCCTATTAGATTATGTTTTGCCTTAACCATTAATAAATCACAGGGACAAACAATACCTGTAACTAAGATTTTCTTACACGATTCAGCTTTTAGCCACGGACAATTATATGTCGCTTTATCTAGAAGCATTTCATAAGCCAGGACTAAGGTACTAATACGTAATAACAGAGCACCAGACCTACTAGGAATGCACACAATTAATGTTGTTTACAAAGAAATCCTTTCATCTACTAAATAACAAATAAAATGTCACGTAATATCGTATTGGTTATATCATCTATTGTCAATAACATCAGAAATGCATGCCATTAGACATGAACTCGTTACTTGAAGAGGTAATATTAGATGTATTAGTTAAGCATTTGTATATACATATACGTTGGAACTCGTAGAAAATGCCATGGCTTTACGAGTCATGCATATTGATGGTGATACAAACTTATACTTTGTTACAATAATGGTAACCTCAACAAACCAGCATGTGGTATCTAATCAACATTCCCTTGTTATCTTTATAAGATTATTGTGGCCCGTATATTTGATATAATAAAACCTTAATCGTTTATCAACGTCTATTTCATTATGTTATTATGCCATTAGATCTGGTTTGCAGTGATCACTATAAAAAGCTACCTTTATATATCTATAATGTCGTAGAACATCGTGAAATCAAGGTATGTCTTGCTTCCATATGTATATAGCTGCTTCATTTTTTCCTTGTGTGTTAATACTATATGAGGTTGTTAGAGGTTGTCAATTATGAAAGCCAGGTCCTTATTTACATGAACAAATTATTCATTTGAATTCCATTTTAGTTTCATATAGGTTTGAAAGTATAGTCATTCCTAGCTTCACTATCATCAAACAAGGATTTCTTGATTGCTTCTCCTATTCAATCTTGGCATTGTTATTTCTGCTATGCTTATTCTTTCATTCATGGTTTCTTGCCTCTATTTCCGTCATATGATATTCTTCTCATATAGTGACCACATATATTTTCATCGGCTTAGATAAGTTAAGTTTTATGTATATATAGAGTTACTTATGTATGTATATATGTATGTATGTATGTAGATATTAACTATGTTTCTGATTCAGTCCCCACTTGTAAATGTCCAGAGATGGACATTGTTTCGCTAGGACGCATACTTCTTTTGGTAATAGTTTTATACTTGCATGAAGATCTATTCATTCTCTAATGGATTATAGTGCAGGTCTTTAAGGAATCTCAACAATTATGACGTGATTCGCGATGTTTGTTACCCGTCTATTGTATAACAGGAGCTGCGTATACGGAAAATGGTATTTTTTTTGTTATCATAATTTGTAAAATTATGCAAAGATATTTTTACCAAGTTTCCAAAAATGTTCAAGCAGACATTAGTCCTTACTAATACTGTCTTTTCATTAGAAATTATATCCAAGCGCATACTTATAATGTACACTTTATAGTTCCGATTTTAATGGAATTTTTGTATGGCAGGCTACTAAAATCAGTGTCAGGGTTGATATGTACATGTCCTATGAAAGACAATTCTATTTGAGCCTTCCGAGTGTGTAGAAGGCTCTTCATGCAAATAGGACTGGTTTACCATATAGTTGGACAATGTGCAGCAAGTAAGTATCTTATTTAAACACTAAGTTCCAGACTTCCCTTATTCATTGAATCGAAGATTGGTTTATTCAACTAAATCAATGGGCAAAGAACCAACCTCCACTGGAGGGATGTACGGATTGTTGTTACAAGTAAAATAAGCTTTAGTTTCTTCTTGCATATTTAGAATCTAATACCTTTATATCGATACAGTTTACTAGATTATAGCGAGACAGACGACAACATCAACATTCTTCCCATCCTTAAGAAGATTATCCAACACTTGTATATTTTCATGTGAGTTTTCTTACTCGCTACAAAAAAGAGACCCATCTCCTTAAAATGATTATAACTATTGTGTACTTGCGAGGGGACAAATAAGGGACTAGGTGAGAAGGGGTACAACCAGGCAAGGAATTACTAAGGTTCATCCAGCTACTAATAGTGGAATGGTAAAAAGTATAAGCTTGGCAGATCATATCAATAACATTGAGATTTGGCAAAACTCTAAATTTAATATTCTTAATGATGATGGGAATAAAGAGATGTAGGAACCAATACTGAACATTGATTTAAAAGGAGGCAAAGGTCAGGCTAACACTAATAAGGGGGTTAGATCCAAAAAGTTTATGATAATAAGATGGATACTGAGGCAACACATGGTGATGATATAAGATGCACTACCATTAACAAGGAAGGGTTTAAGCTTTCGAAAAGTGCTATTAAGAGACTTAAGCAAGAAAAAAAGCAAGGAAGATAAAGAGAAAAGAATAGAAGATAACAATGCTACTCCTTTCAAGAAATACCATCAACCCCAACTGGCCAGAGGCAACAAGGGAGAGTTCTTTACAATAAGATAAGATGAGTCTTTACAGGTGGAGGGAGTTAGGTAGATCACATACACTATAACATGAAGTTCAACTTCATTGAGTGTGAGGGAGTACAGAGAAATGCTATGGTTTTTACTTATAAGTTTGCTTTTATTGCAGGTGTTATTGGCATGAGCTGTGAGATATTTAGGGTAAAGGCTCCTTTGGCCATTAGTCTTGAGGTTGAGGCTGACTTTAGGATCCTAAGACTATTTCCGGTCTCTAGACTAATCTTGAAAGAGCTCAAGCCTAGGAGAGAGAGAGAGAGAGTCTTAAACTTTTATTCTTTTCTTGAGGTGTGAAGGATAGATAGTCACAACTGACAAAGTAGACCTTCAGAGTGCTCCATTTAATTATTTATCTTTGATTAAAGGATTATTCAGAGGGTTAAGATTGGAAAGTTATGATTCCACCATTAAGAAAGTAGGTGGCAGGTTTATCTCATAGTTTGTTATTCTTTAAGGTACATTGCAGTATGGAGTATGTTGGTATCTTTGTGTTTTAGCTGACATATGGCCTAATTTTGTATGTTATCTCAATGAGTCTCTATTGAGCAAGTCCTACTAATGCATACTGAAAATAGTAAAATAGGTTGCTGGAATGTGAGGGTATGAATGATCCCCTTAAGTTCGCTGAGATAAGGATCTGGATTATGGAAAAAAAGCTTATTATAGTTGGATTAGTAGAAACCAAAATCAAAGCAGTAAACAAAGACAAAACTCTCAACACTATTTTCCCTACTTGGGAGCACTTGACAAGTCACAATGTGTCTAAAACTGGAAGAATCTGGTATGTTTGGGATAATGATAAAATGAAGGTAAGTATGATATCTAACACTCAACAAATGATGAATTTGAACATTACTATCTTAGGGTTTCATCCTTTTATGCTCTCTATTATTTATGGTAGCACCAGTTATATTGAGAAAAGACAGTTAAGGGAGGAAATCACTACTTTCTCTAATACTAATACTAGGCCTTGGGATTTTATGGGAGATTACAATTCCATTTTTAACTCCCAGGAGAAAGTTGGTGGTAGGCCTGTTAGACCTTTTAACTTTATGTATCTCTTGGACTGCACTACTAGCCCTGGCCTAGGGGAGTGTAGATTCAAGGGGTAGGGTTTCGTTACTCTAAAATTTGGGAAGACCTTCCCAGAGTAGTTTTTGCATAGCTGTGTTGGCGGGTTTAGGTCGTGACACACTAGGATTGTTTTCAGTAGAAAGGAGAATATACAGTTTTTTTTTTCTTTTGGTGTGTGTATTTTTTTAAGTTGTTCCGTTGTATTTAGTTTTTATTTTTTGATTATATTTTGTTCCGCTTTTTTTTGGCTACAAATTTACCACCTTATATCTTCATTAATATCTTCTCAACACTAAAGGATTTTCACCTGTTCCTATGCTGTTTTACCAAATTATATATATTAATTCTAAGCGAGAGACTCCATTCGGTAACCGCTAGGTTTAAAATTTTAAGAGAGGTATGTTTTATGAGGCTATTAATAGAGCGATGCCAAGAAGAAGGATGTACCGTGCAGAAAATTGAAACTCATTGGATATCACTAAATCTAATCGTTCTGATCTTGGGGAGCTAGATGCGCTTCCCGTAGAACCTCTTCGGGCGCAGCAGCAACTCTTGGATGAGGAAACACAAGCTCTTCAGGTAATTAGGATTTCTTAGCCTCAGTAAACTTCTCTTTCTCTTGCTAGTTGTATCTTCGAGATCATAGTACTGTTAAGAGGATATTGAAGACGCAAAAATCATAAGTTGAAGAAGCTAAGGTGGTTAAACTCAATAAAAAGATGCAGGAAACAGAGGCAGACAGAGTCTCCTCAAAGGAGTATGAGAGAGTGAAGAAGAAAATATTGGATCCTCGAGGACCTCTTATACACAAGTGGAACAAGATTATCTTATTTGCGTCTTTGGTTTCACTTTTCGTTGATCCTTTATTTTTTTACTTGCCCGAAGTTAGAAAGGAGTTGTGTGTATCTATAGGGATATCGCTTGAGATATCCCTCATGGTTGTAAGATCTTTGGTAGACGCATTTTACATCTTTCAGATTCTCATCTAGTTTCAGACGGCTTATGTTGCACCATCTTCTCGTGTGTTTGGTAAAGGGGACCTTGTTATAGACACTAAAAAGATCGCATCAAGGTACTTGAGGAGGGATTTTTGGATTGATCTCATAGCTGCACTACCCGTTTCTCAGGTAAATTACTAACTCCCAACCTCTTTCCCATTAATACGTCGTAAACGGACAGAGGTTAGAAAAAATTTGGAATGGCTTATTCTAATTATGGGCCTAGTTTATCGACCAATATCGTCTACATATTTGCAGGTGCTAATGTTGGTTGTGATTCCAAATTTAAATGATTTTATAATGGCGAATACAAAAAACATCCTTCGCTTCAGTATCATTTTCCAATACTTCCCAAGACTCTTTCTCATATTTCCCTTGTCATCGAAAATTGTTGAGGCCAATGGAGTTGTTACGGAAACAGCATGGGCAGGAACCGCTTACAACCTGATGCTCTACATGTTAGCAAGCCATGTAAGTACTTAGTGAACGATTTTTCTTAATTTTTTCTTGCTTTACATATTAGCAAACCATGCTAATATTTTTTTTCTCTGAATTGTACTTGTTTCTTAAGGTTATAGGAGCAAGTTGGTATATTTTTTCAGTGGAACGTCAAGAATCGTGTTGGAGAAGAGTCTGTGATCTTAGCTCATCTTGTTTGTACGAGTTTTTTGATTGTCGTACCAAGGATGACTCTGCTAGAGTCGCTTTGTTCAAATCCAGCAACATCACAAATTTATGCACACCATCTAACGACTTCAATCAGTTTGGTATATATGGCGATGCTGTGACATAACTTCATTTTATTTGTAATTCTGAGTACATTTCTTAATTTTTTTACCGATTTCTATAGTTCTTTAGGGCAGAGTCTCTCAACAAGTACTACGTTGGAGAAATTTGCTTCGCAATTATAATTGCTATTCTCGGGTTGGTGCTCTTTGCGCTTCTTATTGGTAATATGCAGGTGCTTCCTATTCACTGCCTAGTAGTTAAAATACATATTTAGCAACTCTACGGGACTACGGCCATCTGGAAGGCACTCTAAATTATGGGTGCCCTCTGATATCACGAGCATATATAATGAAAAACCCTAACTTAAAAGTAGCGCCAGATAATTTAGCCCCTAGAAAACCATCTTTAAGTATTTCTTTTCTTCTAAATTATTTTTGTTTGTTCAAACAAACCTACCTCCAATCGACTGCAATCCGACTGGAAGAATGGCAGGTGAGAAGAACAGATTCGGAGCAATGGATGCATCACAGACAACTTCCTCAGAATTTGAAACAATGTGTCAGAAGATACGATCAGTACAAATGGGTTGCGACCCGAGGTGTTGATGAAGCAGCTCTTCTTAAAGACCTTCCCATGGATCTCCGTAGAGACATCAAACGTAGGAGTTGACTAGTCTTCCAAATGCTACTTAATAAATGTCTGCACTCAGCAATGTCATGTCGTCACATCTTCTACAACAGGCTCAACAGATCGAGATGTTGTATGATCAGGTTAGAACTCATTTTTGTTTTCTTAACATTCAAATTTGTTATCAAAGTTAGTACTAGATAGTTAATCTCTTTAGAGTATTTAGAGTAGTAGGAGACATTTGAACTTCCACACTTGTCACAAACTGATCATATTGTACAGAGGCCATATCTTCTGCTTACAGCTCTTGATCACTTTGGAGTTTTTTTTTTTTTTTTTTTTTCTTTCTTGGTGTAACTAAGCTATATTATGTTATTTCAGGCAGCTGAAGGCTTGAAGCTACAAATAACGTGGACAGAGGCAACAAAGAGCTGGATAAGGCAGTTGAGAACCACAGTAGTAGCAAGACGTTTACTTTGCATTTTCTATTTTGTCCTAACATTTTCGGTCCTCGTTCTTGATTGGTACATTTAAACTATATATAGTTATGTCGTCTAAGTTATATATAGTATTTCATATTTTCTGTGAGATTTGCTTGTGACGGAACTATAGAATAAACGAAAATGAGTACAAAATTCTATTAGCTACTATGTTATTTAATCAAGAGCATGTTTAGTTATTTTAATTATATGCCAGGTGACTATAATTACGAGTATTGATTAATTTTAAACAGTACTGAAGGAGGTGACCACCCCTAATTGACAGTAACATATAACGATTAAGGGATAATTGTATTTAGTGATAAGATTTGCTTAGAGAAATTAATAGTTTGTTTTTATTTCAAATCATCACAGAGAGGAACTATTGCATATTACATGTTTGATTAGGTGTATGGAAATTAAGTAACCCTTGGTAGATGATCAATCAACATTACTAAGATAACATCAGGATAATAAGAACCCAATACACAAATACTTTCATGGCAAATGATCAATGCTTTGAATTTTCGAGTGTAAATTCCAAGCCTCGGATCTCAAGCGTACACAACATAATAATAAACCTAAGCGTAACAACATTACATGAAATCTTACTCTCTTTCTTTTTCCATGAGAAATTTTAAAATGGGTAACATATATAACAAATTTTCAAATTATTGTAGGCACACGCGATAGCGTGTGCCCGACTGCTAGTACCATACTAAGAAATCTAACATAATGATGATAAAACATAATACATGATGTAAAAAAATATAGATGCATAATTATTTATTTAAAGTAGAAAAAAATCTGGGTCATTACACCTTGCCCTTGGGAAGTAGTAGTTAGCCATTGATGTTGCAGACCTACTAAATCTATATTACAGTTTATACATTACTTTGTTGCTATTTTATACATTGCTCTGTTGAGTTTAAACATTGCTCTCTGATGCTGCTTTACACATTGCTATCTTGCTATTTCTTAATTTGTTTTGTTTAGAGTTTAAGAGTTTGGTTATTGATGTTGTAGACCTACTCAAGTAAGAATTACTGTTGCAGGTTCAAGTAAGGATTGTTTTTGTAGATTTGGTTCCTCACCACTATTATCTCTTTATTTAATTGATTTAGGACTGTGAAAAGTTGTTTATACTTTGATTTGATTAGGGTTTAAGGGGTTAGAGTTTAAGATCTTACACATTGCTCCGAATTGAATGACATTTACAATTTTAGCCTTTTTCTCCCTATACAAATTCTTCTTCCTCTATAAATCAATCCTTCTTCCCTATCTTACCTCTAAAGATAAAACTTAAATCAATTCATAGAAAATATATTGTTAATTCATTATGAATCTTTTGCTGTTTTTTTATTTGATTTCTTTAGAGATTATGAGTCTCCATTAATCAAATCAATCTTTAATCGATTGAGAAAAAACCTTGCCCTTGGGAAGTAGTAGTTAGTCATTGATGTTGCAGACCTACTTAATCTTATATTGCAATTTACACATTGCTCTCTTGTTTTTTTTGTTTTTCGTTTTTTGTTTTAATTTTCTTTGTTTAGAGTTTAAGAGTTTAGTCATTGATGTTGCCAACCTACTCAAGTAAGGATTACTGCTGCAGGTTTGGTTCCTCACCACTATTATCTCTTTATCTAATTTATTTAGGATTATGAAAACTTGTTTATACTTTGATTTGATTAGGGTTTAAGGGGTTAGAGTTTAAGAGTTTACACTTTACTCTTGTAGAGATATTAAAGTTGTAATTGATTTATATATTGAAATTGTAATTGATTTACAAAGGTCTTCTTTGTGCTTTGATTTGATTAGGATTTAAGGGGTTATATGTAACGAGTTACGTATTTCTTTTGTAGAGGTATTGAAGTTGTAATTGATTTACATAGGTCTTCTTTATATTTGGGAAGTAGTAGTTACAAATTACAATATATAACCTTATGATCTATATTACAGTTTACTCATAGGTTCTAATGGTGATCGATAACTCTTGAAACTTAAATCTCACTATTAAAGAGTTTATATATTGCTCTTGTAGAGGTATTGAAGTTGTAATTAATTTACATAGGTCTTCTTTGTACTTGAGAAGTAGTAGCTAGTTAAAAGTTACAATATAAAACCTTATAATAAATATTGTAGCTTACTCATAGGTTCTAATGGTGATCAATAACTTTTGAAAAACTCTTACTATTAAATAAAGCATTAAAAGTAGAAGACGCCTCGCTTGGTTTATAAAATATGTCTCTTGGTTAAAAAAATCTAATGCCAAATTGTTAGGTAGAATTAATATTAAGAGAATTAGTTATGTAAATAATATTATCTTGTACTTATCATGAGTAAAATTCTTTATTTTACTATATCTTACCCTAATTTGTTGGGTCTTAGCCGTCGATTCTATTGATGCGAATAACGATAACCTACTTTGGATGGCTTTGATGATTTCTATGGTACTTTTGCACCATAAAAATGATCTTGGGCCATTGTAGCGCCTCATTATTTTTCCTTGCTTGATCGTTTTCAGATGCTATTTATTAGCATGCACTTTGTAGTACACTATAATATTCTTTGGTGTAAGTAGATGTAGTTAATTTCTTTAGAAATATATTACATTTGTAGGGTTCTTTCGTCGGATGCCCGACTTTTTAAGCCTTAGGATTTTCTTTATGATCTTTTATCAAAAAGTGAATTTTGGGGTGTGACAAACTTAGTATAAGAGCCCTAGGTTCAATCCTTTGCTTGAGTGCACACCTTAAGCATTTTAGATAATGGAGTAGGACTCGTTGATTTTCTTAAGCTTTTCTTGATTTTAATCTTTTTACACGTTTATTGATTTTATTTTCCCTTATCTTGTCTAGATGGTACGAGGATGAGGTAATGGGAATGTTACTGCTAACCATGTTGTTGTAGGTCATGGTGCTCCTCGTCGCAGTACTCGGGTGCCAGTTCCTTATGTGCCTACTACAGTGCATGGTCTACTAACCAATGTCCATAGGGTATGTGGCTTAGGCCATGGTGTGGGACGTGGTGCATTACCGGTAGATGAGGTTGTCACTGAGACTTAGGTTCACTTGGGGCAGGATTATCTTCCAGAGGTTACTCAGGATGGGATTGTTATGCCATCTATTCTTGCTGTAGTTTCTCAGGGGATTTTTAGCAAGTATTTCAGATGTTCATGCAGCACTAGAATACAAATCATGGGGTTGGTAACAAATGGCTGATGGAGATGCAATGGTACAAGTTAGATTTTTTAAGGTTCTTCCTAATCTGAAGATTGCTGAGGTTTGGATAAAGTAGGTCGAGAAGATTTTTAAGAACATGCGATGTCCTAATGAAGAGAAGGTAGAGTGTACCACTTTTCACATGAAGAATGAGGCTTGATACTTGTGGGGGATAGCCAAGAGAAATCACGGGTTGACACCATCGATGACTTGGGAAGAGTTTAAGGTTAAGTTCTTTAAGCAATACTTTTCACAAAACTTTCGACATCAGATGACTATTGAGTTCTATCAGCTAACTCAGGAAAAGCTGACAATATCACAGTATGAGGCACGTTTTGTAGAGTTGTCTCATTATGCTCCAGAAGTTGTAGCTGATGAGGAGTCCAAGGTTACAAAATTTATAGAGGGTCTTCTTCTGCAAATTTGGACAAGATACAAAGGTTTTATTGGGTAGACTTATGCACAGCTGGTTTTATGAGCTCAGGATTTTGAGCATGATTATCAGAGTAATATCAAGCTGAAGTAGTATAATCGGTCAGATAAGAAGATTAAAGAGGGCGATTCAGCTGTTAAGCAGGGTTACAAAGATGCTCAGGGGTAGAACAAGAAGCATCAAAGTAATAATAGATCTTTGGATACAAGGGCAGTTGTTCCAGCTCAGGGGGCTCGCATCCCAGGTCTTTGTTTTTCTTGTAGAGAGCATGGCCATCTTGCCAGGCATTGTCCTCACAGGGAGGGGCATCAGTTTTAGCAGTGATCTCATGAGCATGGTTAGAGACATCGTCTACAGGGTCAGACACAACATTACTAGGGCCAGGCTCCACATCAGCAGGGTCATAATCAGGCCCAGTATCATCAGAGACAGACTCAGCTGCATTGAGGTTAGGGTCAGGCTCAGGGAAGAGTGTTTGTAGTCCAGCGTGATCAGAGTGGAGACAAAACGGTGGTGGAAGGTACTTTATTAGTATTCCATACTCCTCTTAGAGTCTAATTTGATACTTGTGCATCACATTCTTTTATGTTTTACATCAACATGTTTTCCTTAGGTTTAGAGCCTAATACTTTAGAGACTCAATTCTTTGTGACTACTCCTTTAGGTAGTTCGGCCTCGCTTAATCACATTTGAAGGGAGTGTTTGGTTGTCGTGTGTAATTTTTTTTTACCTGTAGATTTAATTATTTTACCTATTAAAGAGTTTGCGGTAATCCTCGGTATGGATTGGTTGTCTACCCACCATGCAAGGGGTGATGGTTTCAAACGATCTGTTACTTTCTACAGACTAGACCAAGAACAGTTTCAATTTAAGGATTCGGGTACTACATAACTTCTTTGTTCCATGTTAGCATTTCTCTAGACTGAGCCGGTTGAGATGTCTGTCGAGCAACTTCTAGTAGTCTCTGAGTTTCAGGATGCATTCCAAGAGATATCGGGATTGCCCCCGAGGAGTGATGTTGAATTAGGTATTGACTTAGTACCTGGGACGGAACGTATTTCTCGTGCATCATATCGTATGGTTCCTATCGAGCTAAAATAGCTCAAGGACCAGGTTCAGGATTCATTGCAACAGGGTTTTATTCATCCAAGTATTTTGCCTTGGGGTGCTTTTATGCTTTTTGTGAAGAAGAAGGATGGTTTGATGTGGTTGTGTATTGATTATCGACAGTTGAACAAGGTGATAATCAAGAATAGTTATCCAATGCCTAGGATTAATGACCTGTTTGACCAGTTGAGGGGAACCCAGATTTCTCCAAGATTTATCAAAGGTCTAGTTATCACCAACTTAGAGTCAAGGGTGAGGATATTCCCAAGACCACTTTTCAGAAAAGATATGGCCACTATGAGTTTGTAGTTATGCCGTTCAGATTGACTAATGCCCCTGTGGTGTTTATGGATTTGATGAACCAGTTTTTCAAACCATGTTTGGATTAATTTTTCATTGTTTTTGTTGACGATATTATGATCTATTCGCGGTTAAAGGAGGAGCATGCAGAGCATTTGCGGATTGTCTTGCAGATACTTAAAGAGCATAAGCATTATGCTAAGCTCGAAAAGTGTGATTTATGGCAAGAAGAGGTCAAGTTCTTGGGTCATGTTGTGTCACGAGATGGTGTAGCCGTAGATCCTTCAAAGGTTAAGGCTATGTTAGGCTGGCAGGCCTTGTACTATTATTGAGATTCGTAGTTTTCTTGGTCTAGTGGGTTACTATCGCAGGTTTATGAAGGACTTCTCACGGATTTCTGTGCCATTGACTCGTTTGGCCAGGAAGGAGGTCAAGTTTGTCTGGGATGACAAATGTGAGCATGCGTTCACAGAGTTGAAGACTAGACTTACTACGGCACTGGTTCCTACTCTTCCTTCCGAGGGAGAAAAGTTTGTGGTTTATACCGATGCTTCGTTGGGTGGTCTGGGAGGTGTGTTGATACAGAATGAGAAGGTGGTCGCTTACGCTTCTCGGTAGCTTAAGATTCATGTGATGAATTATCCGACACATGATCTGAAGTTAGCCACGATTGTTTATGTTCTAAAGATTTGGAGACACTCCTTATGGAAAGAAATTCCTGCTTTTCTCAATTCATTATAGCTTGATATATCTGTTCACGCAGTCAGAGTTGAACATGAGACAGCGCCGATGGATAGAGTTCTTAAAGAACTATGAGTACGATTTGCAGTATCACCTGGGTAAAGCAAATATTGTGGCCGATGCCTTGAGTTGCAATCCATGTGGCATTATGGCGCGTATGATGGTTAGAGAGTGGTAGATGCTTGAGATGCTATATGAGTTTGGGTTGCAGTTTGGTTATGAATCCTCAGATTGCTTTTTGTTTAATGTTGTTGTTTAACCTTCGTTGATTAGTCAGATTGTTCATGCTCAATAGTATGATGTCAAGTTGCAGTCCTAGGGCACATATAGCAGTCTGCCAAATTGGGTTGCTGGTTCTGATGGTACTATTCATTTTTGTGGCTAGTTGTGTATTTTTGACATGGCAGAGTTAAAACGTGAAGTTCTGAACGAGGCACATCGTACTAGATGTACTATTCATAATGGGGGTACAAAGATGTATTAGGACTTGCACAGACACTATTGGTGGAATAATATGAAGTGCGAGATAACTGATTATGTTTCTAGGTGTTTAGCTTATCCGCAGGTGAAGGCTGAGTATCAAAAGCCGGCTGGGTCGCTTTAGCCTTTACCTATTGTAAAGTAGAAATTGGGGCATATTTCTATGGATTTCGTTAGCGGTTTAACCAAGGCTCGGAGTGGTTTTGATTATATTTTGGTGATCGTTGATCGTTGATCAGTTGACTAAATCTGCACACTTCCTTCACGTTCACACTACTGCATTTATGGATAGCTAGTCGAGATTGTATATCAATGAGGTGGTGAAGTTGCACGGGGTACCAGTATCCATTGTTTCTGATTAAGATGCTAGATTTATAGGGAGGTTCTGAAAGAGTTTCTAGGAAGCTTTGGGAATGTCTTTGGATTACAGTACTACATTTCATCCACAAACAGATGGGCAGACTAAGAGAGTTAACCAGATCATGGAGGACATGTTGCAAGCTTGCATGATGGACTTAAGGGGAGTTGGGTTTACCATTTCCCTTTGGTAGAGTTTGCTTACAATAACATTTTCTAGTCGAGTATTGGTATGACACCATTTGAGGCGTTATACGACCGACTGTGTCGTTCTCCCACCTGCTGGGCAAAGGTTGGGGAGAGAAGTTTGCTTGGGCAAGAGATAGTTTAGCAAATGACTGACAATATTAGAGTTATTCGTAACCGGCTAGGTATAGCGCAGAGCCGACAGAAGAGCTATACAGACACTCATCGGAGGACGTTGGAGTTTACGGTCGGAGATCATGTTTTTTTGAAAGTTTCACCTACGAAAGGGGTGATGCACTTTAACAAGAAGGGTAAGTTGGTACCTAGGTTTGTTGTGCCATTTTAGATCTTGAGCAGGGTTGGGATAGTCGCTTATCGCTTAGCAGTAAGCCACAGATGGACCGGGTCCATAATGTATTTCACATATCGATGTTACCTAAGTACAAGAGTGATTTATCCCATGTAATTAATTGGCAGCCGTTGGAGATTAGGGTGGAAGTTTCGTATGAGGAGCAACCTATAGAAATTGTAGATCATAAGGATCAGGTGTTTCATACTAAGACCATTTCTGTTATACCCTAAATTCTAATAATTAGTAAACCAAACCAATTACTGAAAATTGAGGACGTACAGGTCCCCAATGATAACTAAGCCAAAAATAAAGTTAGGCTCAATAATCTATTAGTGCACAAAATAGAGTAATAAGAGTAAAACAACATCGGAAGAAATGAACAACGATAACTATACTAAAATTACTACAAGCCTCAACAGTTTAGAAGCAACAATCTCAATAATCTAAACTCTCATGAGTACATCCAAACCGTGATCTAAAACAATAACAGGGAATCAAGTCTTTAGCCTTAGCTCTTCAACAGGATTGCCTTAACCATAACTGTTACATCTCGAGATTTGAAATGTTTATATTGCGAGTGTCCGTAAACCACAGCTCACAAACTTCCCTAAAATAACTAAACAATTATACCGACTAACGAGGTGATAAAAGTAATAATAGAAGATATCAACTTTGTAGATGATAAGATGATATATACTAAAGATGCTGAATATGCCAAATCGAGATGTACAACATACCTAATAAATCTATTAAACTAAAATGTTGGATGTAAAGGAATACTAAGACTATAAACTATACTTCGAGTTATTGAGAGGCGCTAAGAGGAATCGTCCTAGAATTTGATTGATCAACTGCTAGCGTATGACTTAAACATTTAAAGAGATCATTATTGGATACAAGGGGGTCAATTTTTGTCAAGCTCGACCAAGCTAAGGATATTTTTCTTGATCAAAGTGTTCCGGACGTTTCATTCCAAGGAGGCTAGTTGTCCTCACTTTATTTTTAATTCCAAGGATGAGTACCATAGGTATGATAGTAACCTGCCCAAACTCACCTACTATTGTAACCCGAGCTAAGAATCCTAGTAACCTATCAGCGGTTAGCCGATTTAGAGTTGGTTTATGTATCCGACCTCATTATCGAAGATATCAACTGAAGGAGTCTCTATGATTTACTAATCCAGACATGATTACTATCAATTGCTTGAGTACAATTGTAGTCAAGATAGGCTAGTGATAACCTTCACCTTCATGTTTCCAACAAGTAGTCAACAATCTCCAAGAACAGAGTTTACAATCTCAACTCTTTAGCAGCTATGTACTTAAGTCTCCAAAATAGATGGACATGAATCCTACTAGGTTCCAAGATCAATGGTGATAGTACAGACATTGAATAACAACTTGATGTTCAAGGACAAAGCCACGAGAACCCCCAAACGAGAATAATTTCCTAAAACTAATAATAAAGTAAAAAGTAACTTAACATAGTAGCTCTATAAGCTCGGTGAATCATTAGGACAATAAGTGTCATGGAACGAGGAGATAATAATCCTAAAGAAAACTATTATACTTAGGATAAACTATTGGTTCACAACAAACAACTAAACAATCCAAGATTTATAGTGTTCATAGTCCTTGTTTCTTGCTCATCAAAAGAATATTAAAACATTTACCACACTCGAAAAATGAACCCAACGTTCTCGTATCAACTGCCAAATCAATGACAATGCTCAAGGACAAAGTCACAAGAGCATAGAGTATGCCTAAAATGCATCTAAGACTAATAGACATAATAAACTCTAAGTGGACAAGCTCAAAACCAAAGATCGTGTCTTAAGAAAGCTATACCATATAAGCAACTTGTCATAGAACCAAAAACTATATATTAGGATCTTACTATGTTATTAGTATCCAAGGACAAAGCCACGATGATAACATAGACAAACCCGAATAGATAATGCCTAGCCCTATTATCATATGTCTAGGAAACTAAACTAACAAAGTCGTTATATCAATAAGGTAATAATTATAATTTCAAAACATTATTCTAATAATAGTGGTTAAGCCATCTCTCGTTCATAAATATATATATACTTACTACCGAACCTAACTACTCGTGTCAATGAACAAGTTAGGTACTTTAATAAGCAGCCAATATTCCATACTCATATATTAACGATGCAAAATCATCGTACCTACAATAACTGTGAATATGACAATCTATAACTTATAAGGTTCTATCTAGTAGCTTAATCCCAATTTTCCCATATGTTTTACTAACTTATCAAACCCTTAAATACTCATGTAAATGCTGGATTAAACAAATAAACCGTTCAGGTACCCTTAGTCATTAACCATGTACTAACCTTAATCAATGTATAAATATAATAAACCATGTATTGTTATAACTCACAAATAAAAAATAATGATCCAGTTATTGAGGGAGGAAAAAACTCGCCTGTGATCAGTCGTCGACAAGTCAGTTACGCCAAACTATATAGAGCTCAACAAATTATACTTAAATGTCCATAACATCAAGATATGATATGCCTCGTATCGCAAAGTTCATCTTCACTTGAATAATACTACCCAACAAGTCGGCAAGTACGAATCTGAATTTAAATCCATACTGTTCACAAAGATTATCCAAGCAAGCAAGAAGGCTTTAAAAGAAATAGGGAAAGTAGATTAGCTAATTGCCCAAATAGCACAAGGGTTTTACTTAACTGAAAATCAGATTACCAAGAAGAAAAACAGGGAAGAACTTACAGTTAAAGGGCAGCTGCGATTGGTAATGGATGACGACTAGTAGGTGATTGAAGTTGGTTAAAGGCGGCCCTCTCTCTACACTCTAGAAAAAAAACAATACCAGCTAAGGCAGCCCTCTCCCTACACTCTAGAACAGCAACATCTCTCAAAACCTTGAAGGGGATGAAGACCTAACCAACAGTAGCAGTAAGTGCAACAAACTGTAACAGTGAGAGCAACAATGGTAACAACAACTGATCAGGAAACAGTTGTCTCTACTCTCTCTAAAATAGCAAGTCCTTCTCCCTAGAACAACAACACCTCTCCGACTAGAACAACCACTCCTTCTCTCCCTAAAACAGCAAGGGCTCTCTCTCTCTAGAACAACAAGCTCTCTCTCTAAAATTGTAATACTTCTCCCACTAGAACAACCACACCTTTTCTCCCTAAAACAACAAGGGTTCTCTCTCTAAAATGGAGATAATTCCATGCCTGACTTAAAGAGCTGCTGGATGGAGATGGATTGCTTTAAAGTGATGATACGAGAAGGAAAGTGACAAGATGAGATGAATGGTTCTCTTCCAAACAACCAAACCGTTTCCCTCTCTTCTTCCATAAACAAAAGTTCTCTACTCTATTCTCCAAATGGCAGCCACTCTCCAAACCCTACTCTTTACTCATAATAGGTTCTAAGACAAAGATCCTATACTTCAAAAACAAAGTAACTACGAGAACCCCGTAAAAATTGAGAAACAACCCGGCATAAGCGACGAGAACAAAAACATAGATTAACATAAAATGATAAAACACAATCAATGATGTCAATGAAAAATATGGATGCATAATTATTTATTTAAATAAAGAAAAAATCTGGGTCATTACAATTTCGTTGGTCAAGGTTCAGTGGATCAATCACGGTAGTGATGCGGCTTCATGGGAGCGCGAAGAGGATATCTGCGAGCGCTATTTACAGTGGCTTATTCCGTATCTCGAGCTCATGCCTCATCTTCAATCTATATACAAACTTTCGACCACAACAATAGAGCACGTGGCATAATTAGAAATAAGACAGCAACATTAGGAAACATATACAGTATAAGTTTCCCAACCAACACCACTCATCCCTGATGACACTCATGCTATTGGTCGAGAACCGTCTTGTAATAGTTTATTTCGTATCTCAGACTCAAGCTTCATCCTCGATCTCATCAGCATACAGGAAGTACTACTAAAGACATGGCCAACTCTCCTAAGTTTAAGACATTATTTTCGACCTCTACACCAACAGTTCGATTTGTGCAAAACGTATAATCAGCAATAGAGCCGTTGTATAATAGCAAAGTACAAAATGTTACATAATCTGGTAAAAAAATATCTCACACTCACATTGAAACATCCATCATTGAAGGACTTTATGGCCGTCAAACAGTCATATTGAAGGACCTATAAAGGGACGTAGAAAACTGCAGATGAAGGACAGAACATTTGATACAAAAAAGTTCTTACTCCGTTATCTTACCTTCTCAGAATACTCATTATAATAGATTAGCAATCTCAGTAAGGTCACCATCACTTTCTCAAAATCCCCAAGAGAGGTCGTAGTTATTAACCTATTCAAAGGTTTTCCACGTTAAACCATCATGTTATTTATTATCTATTATGTTTGAATGTTTTGAGTATATCTGGTGTAAAGGCTAAGTCCAAATCCTAGAATTAGGCTATTACATTTGGCACCGTCGGTGGGAACTGAAATTCTCAAACCTATTATCTCAAATGCCGTTGATCATTTTTCTCTCAGAATGTTGCCTCCAGGTTAGGGTACGCCGATCGTCCAGGTAGAAGAAAATGCAGCTTTTGCAGACCTGAGGGCCACTCTGAATTTTGAAACTGAAAGTTATGCTGCCATGGAACAACAACTCGCAAGTATACATGACCCGTTGAAGGTTTTGCAGGGTTAACTGGTCGTCGCCGAGAAGAATAATGTCGTACAACTTGAGAGCTCACGGATTTCCATTCATGACAAAATAGGACCTCCTCCGAAAGGCGTTCACGCAGGAGGTGCGCTTTGATCTAACCATCAGTAATAGGACATAGATCTCATCCTGATCTAGGAGATTTGAAATGAATTTGATGATAGCCTGGTGGGAGTCAGACAAATAGATAGTCTACCTTAAAGAGTTTGAGTCTCGGCGAAGGGACGTCTAAGTGAAGGGAGTGGTGACCACAATCTTAGAGAAGGATGTGTCACACGACCAGCCACTGCAGTTCGATAATATGTCACTCAGGAACATGTCGAAAAGAAAATCAAAGAATTGCTCGAAGCCCAAACGCTGACTAAAGGGATCCACAACAGATTACAGAAGAGACTGATCGCATAGGAGCTATTAGATGGTGAGGTCCCCACCGGGCTTCATACTCTGAAGATCTAAAAGTACAAAGGAACTGATCCTGAGGAACACGTTCAAGAATTCCAGAACGCTCTAGGCCTACATTCCACATCCAACCATATTCTATTCCAGTTCTTTTCTACCAGCTTGTCTGGCAAACCCCTAAGGTGGTTTCACAACTGCCTGAAGGATCCATAATAACTTTTAAACAATTACGCGAACTCTTCTTCAAGAATTACTTGCACAATAGAGATAAAGAGGAGAACCTATATTCTCTTTTTAACCGAAACAGATGCCTGAAGAGAAGCTCGAGACATTTAGTAAAAAGTTCTTGGAGTTAGCTTAAAAAGTAGATCGATTCGACCTGAAGATAACTATTTCCGCTTTTGCCAATACTTTACTCGTCGATGGCCGGGCGAAGGAGTATCTCGTCCTTAACAAACCAACAACATTGGAAGACATGATTGAAAAGTCAACAAATACATCAACCTGGAATGAATGGTGTCTAACAGGAAGAAACCTTAGAAGTTAACACTGATAGCTCGAGATCAATCGACCCATTCCAATTTTAATCAGACAACAGATCAAGGAGGGGACAGGAAACATACCAAACCCAATGACGAGCAACCTCGAAAGGGGAGTAACTTGCTGAAACCTTATCTTCCGAAGATGAATATGACCATAACTAGCATCTATCCTATATTACAGAAAAATAGATTATTGCACAATGTATAGTTCCTACAACCAATCGAGAACAAACCATACTGCATCCACCATAAGGTCCATCATCATGAGACAGAGCAATGTTTTTCCTTACAACGGTTGTTAGAATACATCTTCACAGATGGACGAATGCACGAATACATAGTGCACATTGAGAGTTATAAGAACGGGAGTTACAAAAACCCTACAGAAGCTGTACATGTCGAGGAACTAGCAGCCAGAAGGCATTTTTACCATATCTCATTCTACCATTTCGTGGAAACTCAGATCGTCAAAGAGTCGAACAGGAGTAAACCAAGACGTGTCGGCCTATGTCACGACTTATCCATGCAAGATAAAGAAGCTTATTTAATTCCAGTATCCAGCTCTTACCAAACTGGGATTTCTTTCGATGATTGAGACGTTCGGCATGTCAACTATCTTCACCATGATGCTTTGGTAGTCATGTTGAAAAAATGAAATATGATGCTTCATTCGATGATGATAGACACCGGCAGTATTATCAAACTCCTTTTTCAAAGCACGATCGATCAGATGGGCCTGGCCAATAAGATCCATCCCAATGACATTGATATCTGTGGTTTCAATGGATCTAAGGAGGAACGTGTAGGAACAATTATACTTCCTATCACCGCAGAACCAGTAATACTCGACATCGTCTTTTACATTATCAATAAAAAATCCCTTTATCTGGGGATAATGGGATGTTGCTGGTTACACAATATGTGCATTATTCTGTCAACCTATCACTTAACATTAAATTTTAAATGGGAAGGTGGTGTTTATGAGATCAAAGGATGCCAGAAATTTGTGCGAGCATGCAATAATTTTCTCATCATTGGACCAGAACTTTCCGAACATCAACTCGCATAGAAATTACAGAAGATGACAAGAAACATTACAGAGAACTATACAGTCAACTCTGCAGGGTACCATTTGCCCAATACAAAAACTACAAAGTATATTAAAATTAGTAGACCCAAGTGTGAGACATATATTGGCACTCATATACCCACAATAGAGCACGACACTCTCATCCAGTTCCTCATGGAAAATAGTGATGTCTTCGCTTGGACGTTTCATGAGATGCCGGGCATTGATCCGAATCTGGCCTATCACAAACTCAACTTGAAGGATAAAGCCGAAGCTGTCAAACAAAAATAAAGGACTTTAGCACCAAGACTTCGAGACGATGTCAACAATGAAATTGAAAAACTCATCGAAGTTGGCTTTATCCGAAAGGCCAACTATCTAGAATGGATATCAAATTTTGTAGGAGTACCAAAAAAGAACAGAAAGATTAGGGTGTGTGTGAAATTCACAGAATTGAACAGACATACTGTAAATGATAGTTTTCCACTCCCTACCATAAATAACCTGCTCGATTCTACTTCAGGACACGAACTCTTATCTATGATGGATGCCGCGTCAGGATATAGCCAAGTACCTAATCTACCTGACGATCAAGAGAAAACTGCTTTCATCATAGAACATGGCCTATACTGCTACAAGGTCATGGTATTTGGTCTTAAAAATACCGGAGCTACTTCTCAGCCATTGATGACCCAGATGTTCAAAGATCACCTTGGAAAAATAATAAAGGTCAATATAGACGATATGTTGTATAATAGTTTTAAGAAGGAAAACCATATTACAGATTTACACACGGCTTTTAATATTCTCTGTCTCTACAAGATGAGATTTAAACCCGGTAAATGTCAGTTCGGAGTCCAGTCTAGGAAATTATTGGGCCACTTAATCAGCAAGCACTGTATTGAAGATGATCCAGATCGTATTCGCACATTTCTATCTATGACTTCTCCAAATAATAAAGAAAAACGTCAAGAAGTTAGCAGGCAAGATTGCCGCAATAAACCATTTTGTTTCAAAATCTTATGATCCCTGTCGATGGTTATTCAACTTATTACGTGAGGGGACAATGAAACATAAGCCTAAGAAGGGCCCTGAGATCGAATGGACAACAGAGTGCGAATCAGCATTTTAGCAACTTAAACTTTTCTTGGGTTCACCGTCAGTGATGAGTACACCTCACGAAGGGGAAGAACTCACCATTTATCTTGTAGTTACTAAAGAATTATTAAGTTTTGTTCTCATTCGACTTGATAAAAAGACTGAGAAGCCTGTCTACTTCATAAGTAAAACCCTCACTCCAACATAATCCCGATATAGCAAGGTCGAGAAACTATTTTTAGCTCTCGTCTACAAATCGTAAAAATTGAGACAGTACTTTTAAGCCCACTCAGTACGAGTAGTGACCAACTACCCTTCGCGTGAAATCTTATCTAAATGGGATAAATCAAGATGAGTCCAACAATGGTCAGTCACATTTGGCGGACTTCCGTTTTGAACCCAGACATTCTGAAAAGGGTCAGGCCATAGCATATTTCCTTGCGGACTTCTTCGTAGAAGATCCTGATTAGGAAGAATACAACACAAAAATTTATGAAGTGCAACTCGAAGAAAGGGCAGACTGGAAAGCTCAAAAGGAGTGACATCTTTTAACTGAATGATCCTCAGGACCCACAGGATCAGGCATCAGAATCTTCTGATCACACCTTATAATGATAGAATCGAAAAGGCAATCCGATTAAATTTTGAAGCTACCAACAATACAGCCAAGTATGAGGCAATAATTCACGATCTAGTATGGCTCTAGAGATTGGAGTATCCGAGCAGTCTGTATATAGAGATTTTTTACTCATCGTAAACAATTAAACAGATAAATTCTAGAAGAACGGAAAAATGACAGATTACATAGCCGCAGTAGCCGACATAATGAATAGATTCAAGAAAATTGTATCAAACATTTGCCATGCGGAGATAATAGATATTCTGATTCCCTTGTATATCTCGCAAGAATCCCTGGCTCAGAAGCTTGATATATCAAGATTGAAGTATTATCAACCCCCAACATTAACATTATAAGCTCAAATTCTATTAATATTGGGGGTGTTGATGATGATGAGGACGATTGGAGACGACCTTTCCTCAAGTATATTGGGACTTAAAAAAAATTCAACGGCGAACTCCCTCCAGATCCCGCTGAAAGAAGATGCATACTTGATAATGCTAAACACTGCACCAAATCGGCCTCTTATACAAGATTTTGGTCACAGGACCGTATCATGAATGCTTATCCCACAAAAAAGCTCACAAATTCCTACACGAACTACATGAAGGTACTTATAGTTCCCACGCAGCAGGAAGATCTCTATCAAATCGAGCTTACGCCCAAAGTATTCAGGGGATTAGGAATGGGTCGATTGATCTCGAGCTATATGTGTTAACTTTTAAGGTTTCTTCCTGCCAGACACCATTCGTTCTTGGTCGATGTATCCATTAACCTTTCAATCATGTCTTCCAATGTTGTTAGTTTGTTGAGGATGAGGTATTCCTTCACCCAGCCATCAATGAGTAAAGCATTGGTGAAAGCAAAAATAGTGATCTTCTTGACGAGTCGATCTACTTTTCGAGCAAACTCTAATAACTTTTTAGTAAATATCTCGAGCTTCTATCCTGGTATCTGTTTGAGGCTGAAAAGAGAATATATGTTATCCTCTTTTTCTTTGTTGTACGAGTAATTCTTGACGAAGAGTTCGCGTAACTGTTCAAAAGTTGTGATGGATCCTTCAGGCAGTGTGTGAAACCACCGTAGTGGTTTGCCTGACCAGCTGGTAGGAATGAACCGGCATAGAATGTGGCTGAACGTAGAATCCAAGCCTAGAACGTCCTGGAACTCTTGAACTTGTTTTACTGGATCAGTTCCTTTGTACTTTCAAATCTTCTGAGTATGAAACCCGGTGAGGACCTCACCATCTAATAGCTCTTGGGCGATCGGGTTCTTCTGTAATCTGTTGTGGATCCATTTAGTCGGCATATGAGCTTTGAGAAATTATTTGATTCCCTTTTGAACATGTTCCTGAGTGACATATTGTTGAGCTGTAATGGTTGGTCATGTGATGCGTCCTTATCAAGGATTGTGGTCACCACTCCCATCACTTAGACGTTTCTTCGCCGGGACTCGAACTCTTCGAGGTAGATTAATAGTCTGTCTAAATCCTACCAGGCCGGCATCTACATCTTGTTGGATCTTATGGATTGGGATGGGCCTTATGCCCTATTGTTGATGGTTAGATTAAAGCGCACCACCCGCGTGAATGCCTTTCGGAGGATGTCATATTTTGTCATGAACAAAAATTCGTGAGCTCTCAGATTGTATGGCATTGTTCTTCTGGACGGCGACCTGCTGACCCTACAAAACCTTTAATGCGTCTTGTACACTCGCGAGTTGTTGTTCCAGGGCCTCACGTCTTTCTATTTCTGAATTTAGAGGAGCCCTCAGGACTGCTAAAGCTATGTTTTCTTCTACCTGGACGATCGGCGTGTTCTGACCTGGAGGCGACATTCTGGGAGAAAAATGATCAACGACACTTGAGATAATGGGTTTAAGAACTTCGGTTCTCACAGACGGTGCCAAATGTAATAGCCTAATTTCAGGATTCAGACATAGCCTTTACACAAGATATACTCTGAACGTTCGAAAACAATGGTTCAGAGCTTATGTCCCCAGAAATGGGGAGGTAGCAATATTAAATAACCAGCAACATCGTTCAACCTGATCAAAGTTTTGTAAGTGGAAGTATATGGAAGGTCAAAATAGTAGTTACCTGTATAGTTATTCAGCGAGGCTGAAATTCTTTAACTTCGAATTTGCTGCTAGACCATGGAATGACCACCTTATATGGGTAGAGGGTAATTGTATTCGGGTTCCAAATGAATTGACGCTCTAACTGAATCATAGATATTATAGCCCGAGTAAGTAATGTTGACCAATCTCCAAATAGCCTATAAATATGTCTTCGTATTGTATAATGTGTTGTTCTATTTATGTGCAGAACCGAAACCATTGGTTACCCTGGATAAGATCAGCTTATTTGATTGTGTTGCCCTAGAATAGGATGAGCTAACAGTGGTACTTAGTGAATTGGGTATTCGAAGACACAAATGGGTAGATTCGGTAGTGCCCAAAGTTCAGTAAGCTCAAGAAAAGTGAGCTTTGGCCGTGGGAAAAACTGTGGAGACCGTTGCTGAATTGCTTAATCCTCCACTTCCTGTACCTCAGATTACCTAAATCTTATCAGTCATGACAAGCTCATGACTAATGTGGTTGTAGCAGCCTTAGTGGAAAGAGACCATTTTATCAAATCGTACTATTTTTTGGATTGAGTGTTGATGATGTGGAGCTGACCAAGAATGGCAGATATACAAAGGTAGAGTTCCCTGCTGAGATCGAGGAGGAAGAGATGGCTGGATATGCTGCTAGTTTACCTGAGAAAGTGTTTGACCTTCCTCCAGGCAGTACAGAGCTAGTCCATACTATTGAGCAAATAGTGGACCCTCTGGTGGGACGTGCTAAAACAGTTCCCTCTCCGGGGAAGGCACTGAAATATCCTTTCGAGGTAGACGTTAGCAAGAATCTTTAAATGTTCTATGGTATCCTGTCTTCTATTTTTCAGCCCGCTTGATTTGGATGTGATAGTACTCTGTATAATCGTACACTATTTTCATTTTGAGTGATGTTTGGAAATATGTTTTTCGCAAATATTTGTATTGAAACAAGATATTTGTAATCTGTGTAGGAGATGGAGCATTTGAGAAAAACAAACTCCGAATTGGAGAAGTCATTGAGTAGAGCGAGGGATTCCGTGGCTCTTATTTAACAGATACTTAATAAAACTGAATATGAGAGAAGGCAATTTAGGTTAAATTTAGAGAAAACCTTTAAAAAGTTATATGATCTGTAATATAAATATGCTAAGATAAAATTAGAGAGAGATGAGGTGTTAAGAAAGGAAGAGGAAAGGGGGATATTAGTTCGAAAGTAAAAAAAATTAACTTGTTTTAATGATCAAAGTGATAAAGCAAGATGTCAGAGTATGCTAATAGCTCTGACCTTGTATTTTGAGGTTGAAGTAGATAGTGAACAAGGGCTAAAAGATGCTTATATAGAGCTTTTGAGGGAGAGATGTGTAGTTTCGAACCCAGTTCAAGTTATGTTTTTAGCTCAAGAAGCACGCAATCGTCAGAGTTTAAAGGCAAAAAAGTGTTACGCTCTACCCACATATGGAACCCGCATACAGGTACACTCTACCCACATAAGGTGGTCGTTCCATGGTCTACCAGCAGATTCAAAGTCAAAGAATTTTGGCCTCGCTGAATCACTATATGAGTAGCCACTATTTCGACCTTCCATATACTTCCACTTGTAAAACATTAACACATCTTCTGCTATGAACTGCTTCGTTGTCCCTTCCTTCCTTTATTTTTCATTCAGTGCCTCACATACCCTCATCATTTCATAAATATTCCCATTCAAGTGGGCAGGGCAGCACTGATCTGATTCAAGTAACACAAAAAGCCTCCCTTTAGGCCTGATTGCCCAAGCCCATTGTAATACGAGAGGTTAACCCCCTCGTTAATACCTCTATCATTCTTATACTTTTCCAAACATGGAACTTGATAGTATATTACTTCTTCCCCATTTCCAGAGACATAGGCTCTGAAACAGAGACCTTGGTCCTCCATGTAACCCCCCATTCTCCCTGTAATCTATTTTTATTTTTCAAGTACTCTTTCCCTACATCCACCCCCTCTAGGTATATGACAAAGACTATCTCTTTCTCCTATTTGTCCTCTTTCTCATTCGCAGCCCCAGATCCACTGGTCCCCACCACCTCTATAGTCGTCCCTACATTATTAATACTTTCCTCCATTACACTACACTCATCCCCCCTCCCTAAAGACGACGTTTACTCGGAATCGGATGAGACTACAAATTTACTAGCAGGAATACTAGGCTTAAAACGCATACTGAACCTACAGATACAAATACTTATTTTATTATTATTGTTATACTACAAATAGAAAAAATAGACCCACCTTCTACCCAGTCAACATGTGTATTTTCCTAATTCCTAAAACAAAATAGCAAAAAACATATTATTTCAAAATTCTTTCTTCTTCTTAAACAAAAATATTTTCTCTCTACATGCAACACACACATACAACACAACCTACATTACAGGCCTCTCTCAATGAACTACCAAATTCTCCAAAAAACCCCACATATTCATAGCACTTATACAGATTACCAAATCACAGATTACTCACAAATCAAATAGATAAAGTTTTACATTACCAACCTGTACTCGTAGAACAACAATCCTCTACTTTGCCCAGACGTCTTTTCAAAAATGAGCGATCCCATCGTCTCTCCGAAAAGTTCCTATCCCTTGATGAAGATCTCCCTCAGTTTATGAAATGACAACTCTTTCTGATACGCGTCAGCCATCCCTAATGTTGCCATAAGCACGTCTTTTTATTTTAAAACATCATCATGACTTCTGTGATAGCATCTACTATCATCACGTCTATCCTTATTGTTTGCCATTCAAAGTTTTACACATTTTCCTCCATACAATACAAAACGACCAATCACCTTACTTTTATACTATACCAAGATCGTGCAACATTCCTAAAATAGGTTAATTTTCAATATTCGAAGATATCAATACAGTTGGTAAAATCCTACAACTATCTTCTACAATATCCATACACAAAGAGTAAAACAGAATACTTTATTATTTAAATAAGATTGAGACATCACATACTTTATTCTCTCGCAACCACTCGTGTTACAATTATTCAAACCCAACCAAAGAATACTCCAATCACAGATTACTTTTAATGAGCTTCTTGCAGTCAAACTTATCGAGCTCCCGAGTTACATCTAATGCAACACCGATGGTTCGGTTCCCCATACATAATTATTTGCCCATTTGCTGCCCTTAAATCGTCATGCATAATCTTATCACATTTGAGCTGTCGAACAATCAGTTCTCGCACCCTGGGATCCAATAAAGACCTACAAAAAATGTTACACCAAACAAAGTGATCTTGATTAATACGCCAGCCTTGATCATCCACCTTGACAAGATTCAATGGTCATTCCGAAAGTATGGCATCATACGACAATTAACGAAAATACCACTCCCAAAGTTCAACAACCTTGATCTGAAAATGACCGTCGACGACATATTGAGCGCGCCGTGCATACTAAGAATGAGTCCTCACCATGGTTAGTCCCACTACCTCAAGAGAACGATTGTCCCTGGAGAAGATACTACTCATACCATCCGTGATTTCCGATTTTATAGCCACCAGAAAGATTTGTGAAGATATTACCCCACTGATTCCGAAGAAGAGTATATTATTTGAACAATATTCGCAGAATGACAAAAGTTTATCCTTAATTACAAAAATATTATGACAGCTCTTTGTTTCCATATCATAATGTATCTCCTAAAATTTTATTCAGACACATATCAAAATGGCAACAAACAAGACAATAGCCAATCCAGCAGTTCCACACACAGCTATACATCAACCCTGTCTCACAATTTGCATAAATCAGATATACAGTTCGCATAAACAGCTCAACCTCCTTTATACCGATATTTATAACAAGTCGTTTCTCTCAATCACATTCTCGACCTCCTATAAATTTTGCCTCAACTCTCACTACCATTTTCCCTTCATACCCATGATACCTAAAACATCTATGTTACTAATGCCTATGTTACAAATAGAAAGTAAAACAAACAATCTCGAGACAAAGTATCATCATAACATAATACATATATTTCATTCAGTCTGAAAGTTTCTCTTACAAATTACTTTACGGAAAAATACAGAGATTTTATAGATTACTTCAATTTACATCAAGAATCAGCTTGACATTTTTCTTAGCACAAAGAGTAAACAGAAGAGGCAGATTTTTCTTAGCACAAAGAGTAAACAGAAGAGGCAGACTCCTTTGGCCGAATGCCTGCTGCTTCATCATCAGTTGTAACAACTTCCTCCGCCAGCAGCCGAAGAAGGCAAAAATTAGAGACGAAGGTTTGCCCCTATAACTCAACTTAGAGTGCCTTTTATACTCGAATCAACATTCAAAGCAGACCATCCAAATTCCCAGCATCAAAAAGATTTCCTATGCAACAATATTTGACTCTCATATATTAACTCCAACATTTAATGATACTTCTTAACCAATACCACTAACCTACAATGCTTCACGTACTATTGGCTTAGAGGGGGCGGTTGTAGTAGCTTATTCCCCATCTCGAGCTCATGTCTCATCTTTGAACTACATATAAACTTTCGACCATAACAACAAAGTACGTGGCACAAACAAAAATAAGACAACAACATCTGGAAACATATACAACACGATTTTCTCAACCAACACCAGTCATCCCTGATGATACTCGTGCTATTGGTCGAGTGTCATCTTGTAATAGCTTATTTCCTATTTTAGAGTCAAGCTTCGTCATCGATCTTATCAGCATACAGGAAGTACTACTGCATACATGACCAATTTTCCTTAGTTCGAAACATCACTTTCGACCTCAACACGAACAGTTTGATCTGTGCAAAACATACATTTAGCAATAGAGCCATTGTAAAACAACAAAGATCAAAACGTTACATAATCTGGTCAAAGAATATCTCATACTCACTTTATAACGTCCATCATTAAGGGACTTTATGGTCATCTAACGGTCATATTGAAGGACCTATAAAGAGACCTGGAGAACTGCAGATGAAGGATGGAACATTCGTTACATATAAGTTGTTACTCCATTATCTTACCTTCTTAGAATACTCATTGTAATAAATTAGCAATCTTAATAAGATCACCATAACTTTCTCAAAATCCTTAAGAGAGGTCGTAGTTTTTAACCTATTCAAAGGTTTTCTATGCTAAACCATCTTGTAATTTGTTATCTATTGTGTTTGAACGTTATATGCATATCTGGTATAAAGGCTAAGTCCGAATCCTAAAATTAGGCAATTACACTATCCTTTTCTTTTTGCCGAGTCAGGTACGCCAAATTTCGGGGGAAAAATTTCTTTTTAGGAGGGTAGAATATAGCGCCGCATTATTTTTTCTTGTTTTATCATTTTCAGATGCTATTTATTAGCTTGCACTTTGTAGTACACAATAATATTCTTTGGTGTAAGTAGATGTAGTTAATTTCTTTAGAAATATATTACATCTGAGGGGTTCATCCGTGGGATGCCCGACTTGTTAAGCCTTAGGATTTTCTTTATGATCTTATATCAAAAAGAAAATTTTGGGGCTTGACTGCTATCCAACCCTAAATTGCCGAATTAGATGGAATTTATAGGTTTTAACCTTCTTCTCCCTCTATAAATCAATCCTTCTTCCCTATCTAACCTCTAGAGATTAAACTTAAATCGATTCATAAAAAATGTATTATTAGATCATAGAGAATCTCTTGCTATTTTCTATTTGATTTCTTTTGAGATTACTAATCTTTACCAATCAAATTAATCTTCAATTGGTTGAAAAAAATCCTTGCTCATGGGAAGTAGTTGTTAGTCATTGATGTTGTAGACCTACTTAATCTATATCACAGTTTACATATTGCTCTGTTGCTGCTTTACACATTACTCCCTTGCTATTTTTTAATTTGTTTTGTCTAGAGTTTAAGAGTTTGATCATGGATGTTACAGACCTACTCAAGTAAGGATTGCTGTTGTAGGTTCAAATAAGGATTATTGTTGCAGGTTTGGTTCCTCACCACTATTATCTCTTTATCTAATTGATTTAGGACTATGAAAAGTTATTTATACTTGGATTTTATTAGGGTTTAAGGGGTTAGTTTAAGAGTTTACACATTGCTTCAAATTGAATTGCATTTATGGGTTTTAACCATCTTCTCCATATACAAATTCCTCTCCATCTATAAATCAATCCTTCATCCCTATCTTACCTCTAGAGATCAAATTTAAATCAATTTGTCGAAAAGATATTATTAACTCATTATGAGTTTCTTACTGTTTTTTTATTTGATTTCCTTAGAAATTACGAGTCTCTGCCAATCAAATAAATCTTCAATCAACTGAGAAAAAAACCTTGTTCCTGGAAAGTTGTAGATAGTCATTGATGTTGCATACCTACTTAATCTATATTGTTGTTTACTTATTACTCTGTTGCTGCTTTACATATTGCACTGTTGAGTTTAAACATTTCTCTGTTGCTATTTTACACATTGCTCTCTTGCTATTTTTTAATTTATTTTATTTCGAGTTTAAAAGTTTAGTCATTGATGTTGTAGACCTACTCAAGTAAGGAATGCTACTGTTGGTTCAAGTAAGGATTATTGCTGCAGGTTTGGTTCCTCGCAACTATTATCTCTTTATCTAATTAATTTATGATTATGAAAAATTATTTATACTTTGATTTGATTAGGACTATGAAGAGTTTGCACATTGCTCTTATAGAGATATTGAAGTTGTAATTGATTTACATATTGAAATTGTAATTAATTTACATAAGTCTTCTTTGTGCTTTGATTTGATTAAGGTTTAGAGGTTATATGCAAAGAGCTTACATATTGCCTCAGTAGAGGTATTGAAGTTGTAATTGATTTACATATTGCACATGATGTTACTAGAAATAGTAATCATATTGGGATAAGTCAAAAAATTGGTTCAAAATGTTCAATAAGCAATGTCATACAAGATGCTACAATGGGGAATATAGATGAAATTCATGCCACGAATATTCGTTTTGTTGTTTCAAACAATTTAATTATATATCGATCTTCTATTGCTAGTCTTGGATTTTAAACGGGTACGTCATTCACTTCTCTAAATGGTATTATTAATAATAGCACAATTGTTAGGTCTCGAATAATATCTAATAAAATTTCAAAAGCTACTAATGAACATTTTAATACAGTTAATAACCCAAGCATCAAACATTCAAATTCAAATAATAACTTAGCCCATGATTCGCCTCCTTCTAAAATAATAAAGAACACAAATACAATTCTAAAACAAACCAAACCAGATGTTAATCCATCATTATCTAATGGATGCATGCAGCAAAATTTTCCCTACAGATAAATCATTGTATTCTAATGAAACTATGTTTCCAATGGTTTATATCAAAACCATACAAGAGGTAACTAAAATATACCTTTATATTACATATGATGGAATTATGTTAATTAAATAAAATTTAAATGGGATGAGCTTCCTCCAAAAAGATAATGCCTACATTGTAATGCCTGGTTATTCACGAAAGAACCAAAAAAATTTATTGCAAAAATGGTAGAGTCAAATTGAAACTTGCACCTGTCCCAAATGATCTTCTAGAATTATTCAATGATAAAACATCTATTGGCATGGATTTTAGGCTAAACATACGTAGTTATAACCATGCATTCCAATAATGCTCCTCAATTGGTGTCATTCTTGACAAGGAAATGGCTAATTCTAAAAAAAGGGTCTGCACATTTCGAGCCCATTGATCTATATATCACCGCATTGGTAGCTTTATGCCTAGAAAAAAGGCATGTTATGGTTCTTATAGCTATATTTCTATGACCCTGCAACAATACTTAAAAATAGGCTTCTAGAGAAGGATATTTTATGGGTCAAAACTATCCTTAAATTAACAAATTTTTTAAAATGCACTAATGCATTCATAAAAAAAATTTAAGACCCTTGCAAAGAAAAAAAATATGAGTGATTACAAAATTGAAATTAAATGTAGACCAGATAATGCACCCAAATATGTTCTTCCAACCTCTGATGATGTTGCGGCCATAGTTATGGGTGGAGATGATTTTATAGTTGGAAGGAATATCTTAATTTATCATAGGAAAAAGAAAAAGATATATATCAAAGAAACTTTTGGATTTTGCGATCCCTTACAATATCCTATTTTACTCCCTCATGGAACATATGGGTGGGATCCATGAAATAATTTCTTAAATGGAAAAAAAATCTTATCATGCGCTTTTTATTGTTATATATTACAATTTCAACCTACATATGAATCATTAATTTATTGAGGCGGTTGACCGTTTCAACATTACATCGTAGACCAATTTGATAATGTGTTAAGCAACAATCTAATATACATAACGAAAAATCAAGATAATATTTGAGTTGATCTATATCAGGGTCTACATGATACTCTTATTACTGGAGAGGAAAAAGGAAAAGACGTAGGTAATAGAGTTATCCTTCCTGCTTCTTTTAATGGCAGCCCTCGCAACATACATAGGACATTTTAGGATGTAATGGCATTAGTACAAGAATATGGGAAACCTGATTTATTCATAACAATGATATGCAATCTAGTATGGCCTGATATAGTAAACTATTTACAGTGGCTCAAAAAGTTCAGAATCGACCCGATTTAGTTGCATGGGTTTTTAATGCTAAGTTTACAAGACTAAAAGAAGAGATAGTAAATAAGTCAAAATTAGGAGATGTCCTTGCCTACGTCCAAGTAGTTGAATTTAAAAAATCTAGATTTCCATATGTCCATATGCTCATAATTTTACACCCAAAAGATCACCTTAGATGCCTTGAAGAATATGATAAATTAGTACGTGCATAATTTCCTGATCAATCAATAGAACCTGAACCAACATGAATTAGTCAGGAAACATATGATTTATGGACCCTGTGGCATGCACAATCCAAAACGACCATGTATGAAGGATGGTAAATGCCAAAAGGGATTTCTAAAAGACTTTCCTGAAGAAATTATTAAAGGAAAAGATTGTTACCCTATTTATAAAAGGAGAGATAATGGTTTGAAGATACAAGTTGATGTATTAGGTTATGAAAAGGTTGATAACAGCTGGGCAATTCCTTATAGTGAAATGTTGCTTAAGAAGTTTGATTGCCATATCAATGTCGTAGTATGTAGCAGTAATAATGTGTTAAATATCTATATAAATACATTTACAAGGGATTAAACTTCATCTCAATTGAGGTTAGTGAAAAAGTTGAGGTAGACGAGATCAAGCAATTTATTGATGCCAGATGGGTATCGCTACCCAAAGCAGCTTGGAGACTATTCACTATTTCAATGAGAAAAATGTATCCTAGTGTAGAGTGTTTACAGTTAAAAAAATGTCTACAAAAGCTCTATACTAGGTTATATTTTTCTGATTGAATTTTCCAGACATTTATGCTAGGAAATTTCTATATTGCGAAATACCCTAAAATTATTCCTGGGTTAAAGCCGAACGATATTGGAAGTAACGTAGTAATAATAGGAAATGCATAGGCAAAATTTTACTGCTTCACAAAAAGATGGCTATCACTTTTATTTAAGACTTCTTTTATTACATGTATGGGGACCCAGATCACTTGATGATTTAATAAATGTGGAGGGTGTACAATATAGATCCTTTAAACAAACTGCAGAGGTATTAGGTTTGTTAGAGAACGACGGAAGCATAAAAAAATTATTTGGAAGAGGCAACATTAATTAAAATGGCTACTACTTTGAGGAGGTTATTTGTTTTGTTATTGGTATTTTGTTACCCTTATAATGTTGATGATTTGTGGGAAGAATTGAAAATTCTAATGGCTGAAGATTACCGTAAGTCCTTCCCAAGTTTTACTAATGGAAGGATTGAGGATAAACAATTACAAGAATTGAATGATCTACTTAGTGAACATCACAAGAAAATATCTAATTATGGGTTACCAGAACTTAATAAAAATGCAGTTTATTAAGAGATAAACAAGACATTCATACGCGAAATTTGATATATCAGCCAAATATTATTTGAACAAAGAACAAAAATATGCATATGATCAAATATTACATTCTATTAGGGAGAATGAAAGTAAAGTTTATTTCATAGATGGCCCAGGAGGAACTAGTAAAAGATTTTTGTACCATGCCCTTCTAGTAGAATTAAGACAAAATGGTAATATAATACTTGTAGCAGCATCTTCTGGTATAGCAGCTACTTTTTTACCCAGTGAACGAACAACACATAATAGATTTAAACTACCATGAACACCTGAACACAACTCAAGTTGTAAAATTAGGAAAGGAACTCCATTGGTATAACTTATTAGGCAATCAAAAGTCCAAATTTGGGATAAGGAACCTATGATGTACTAGTATTACTTTAAAGTACTTGATGAATCTCTTAGGGATATCCTAAAGTGCCAATTACTATTCGGTGGAAAAATCTTTATTATAGGTGGAAATTTCTATCAAACATTACCTGTTAATCCACGCTCAGCTCAAGGAGAAACAGTTGATGCATGCATTGTAAACTCATATCTCTTAAAATCTGTAGATACTATTGCATTAAAAGATAATATGCGTGCACGAGATGATCCAAAACACATAAAATTTTTACTTCGCATATGCAATGGTAACTTCTATATAGAGATTAACGATAATATAATAATCAACCCAGAAGAAATAGTCATACTTTAGATTAATGATGATTCGATCCACAATTAGATAAAGTTTATATTCCCTGATCTACGTGAAAAATTAGAAGTTGTTGAATGGATGGAATTAAAAGCTATTATAACCCTTTTAAATGAACAAGTTGATGCAATAAACAACTTAATTATTGATTCATTTCCTAGAGAACCTGTTACTTATTAATTATATGACACAGATGAGAATGACATAAATAATTTATATCCTCAAGAAATTTTGAACTAAACTGCTGTAGGAGGATTACCACCACATAAACTTACATTAAAAATAAGTGTACCTATCATGTTGTTAAGGAACCTTAGTGCAAAACATGGGTTGTACAATGGAACTAGATTGATTTGCTGCCGTTTCTATAAGAATGTGATTGTTGCAGAAGTATTGATTGGACATTATAAAGGGATTATGGAGTGTTTACTGCGTATATCATTGAAATTGTCTAAAAATTTAAAATTGCCCTTTGAGCTAATACGTAGACAATTTCCCATCCGTCTTTGCTTTGCTCAGGCCATTATCAAGTCACTGGGATGAACAATCCCGTGGGTTGATATCTATTTGTGAAACCCTTTATTTTGCCATGGTCAACTATATGTTGCCTTATCTAGGGGTGTTAAAAAAAATAAAAAATAAAATAGGGAATAGCGAAACAAACAACTTACCCGGAACAAATACAAAAAATATTGTTTACAAAGATGTGATTAGCAAGCAGCACAAAGTTCCTGTAATGTCCCAGATTTTGGGGATATTTTTTTTATATTATTATTATTCCTCCACGTTAAGTTCCGCACATATATTCCGTATATATTCCGCATGTACTTTTTCATCCACTATGCATCCATTTATTCCTTTCGGCAGGTTTTGTATGTTAGATTTCTTTTATGTCGTTTCTGTGGTACGGTGGTTATTCAGAGGAGGAGGTGGCGTTGTGGCCTTAGGAACCCCTAGATGGGTTGGTAGTGATGTTTGTCTGATGTGTTTGTGGTTTGGTGTGGTTCCGGTGAGCCGTTGAATTGGCCGATAGGTTTTCGGAGTTTTCCGAGCAAAGATTCCTTTTCAAGGGTTTAGGCATTTTGGTGACAGTGAGGCGGTGGAGGTGGTGTTTATACCTTGGGAAACATAAATTAGGTTGTAGTAATGTTTGTGTGGTGGTGTTGGAGGTTTGGTTTGATTCTGGGGTGTCTGTGGTTGTCCGTGGTTGGCCGTTAGGTTTTCTGGAATCTTCATTTTGTGAACAGACCAGTTATGTTCGAACAGGACCTTCTCTGTTGGAACAAGATCTTCCTCTATTCGAACAGGACGTTATCTATTCGAATAGGATCCACCTTGAACAGTTTGATTTTTTCGTGAGTTGCTCTGTTCGAACAAGACCTTCTCTGTTCGAATATGATTTTCCCTCTTTTCAAATAGGGCCTTCTCTGTTCGAATAGGATTCTTCTTGAACTGTTGAGTTTCTTTGCTGACCCTTTTTATTCGAACAAGACTTCCTCTATTCGAATAGGATCCTCTCTGTTCGAATAGGAATATCCCTATTCGAACAGAGGCACATTTTATATATATCCTCTCTTTTCCTCACTTCCTCTCTGTTCACTCCAAACTCACTCCCTCTCTCTCCTCTCCCCTAACCATTCCCCTCTCCTCCTTACTCTTGATCCAATCTTCCCCATCGCTCTCGAATTCTTTGCCTAGCTTCGCCGCAATCTTCATTCCTATCCTTAGTGAGTTATTCTCGAATCCCTTTCTATCAATTCCTCTGGATTCGGCGTAGGGTTTGATTTCTAGGGTTTTTGATTATGGGGGTTTTTTTGGGTTCGCATTGTTGGTGATTTTGGGCATGTGGCATTTGCAATTATCGCAGGTATTGGGTTTGATTGTGGGTTGTGATTGTTGGAGGATTTGGGTGTTCGGTGGTGGTGATTGGTTGGGTTGCGTGCGATGCCTGTGGCATTGCGGCTGAGTTGTCCTGCGATTTGGGTGATTTGTTCCGATTTCAGTTTCGGTGGAAACCCTAGGTTTTAGGGTTTGTGATCGTGGGGTGATTTTAGGGTTTGTGGTTATTGGGTTTTTAATAATTTATGGAGTTGTGATGGCTGTAGGTGTTGGGTTTAAGGGTGGTGGTGTTGTTTAGGTTGTTGCGATGGCTGCGGTGTTGCGGTTGGGTTGTTCCGTGATTCAAGTAGTATGTCCACGAGATACTGTCGTTGGAGCTTCGGGTTGCTTGCTCGGATTGATTCTGCTGGAGCATTGTATCGGATTACAGGCGAGTTTTATTTTCATAAATAACTAGATTATTATGCTGATTCGTGAGTTATAGAAATGCATTGTTTAGTATATTATATCTGAGACTAGGTTAGTATGTGGGTTAATTGCTTAGGACACTTTACTGGTTATCCGTTTAGCATTACCTTAGGCGAGAGTATTTAAGGGTTTAATAAGTTAGTAAAGCCTGCAATAATGTGAGTTTAGTTACTATATAGAATCCGTAGGTTATGATTAACAAGAGAAGGTTATTCTCTGTTATCGTCAATGTGACGATGACTCCTGAGAGTCCTCTTAGGCTGATTTCATTGAGGGTGGTTATCACGAGTCTTTTCTTCGTAGAGGTTGAGAGCATAGGAATTTCTCAGTGTGTTGCGACGCCTCAGCGTCGCTATATATATATAAAATATGTTGAGTATGGTATTATTGGCTAGTTATTAGGGTGCCCTGCTTATTTCAGGGTACTAGTAACTAGGTTTGGCTATTTGTGGAGATTTATGGACGGCTGTGGTTTAGCCGCCATTTCTCTGAGATAGTGTAGTTCAGAGACTATAGTTCTCACTTTATAGTGTAGCACCTTGGTTAGTTTAGGTTGCTGGACTTGGTTCAAGGGTAGTCTTGGGGCGACATAGCTTCAGTAAGACATGGTTTTCGATTCGGAGCTCGTCCTCTTGCCTGCTATTGTTTCTTAGGATTAGCCTAGGTGTACTCTATGTTCTCGGGGCCTGGTCCTTGAGCACTATCCTTGTGATTGGTGGTTAGTTGGAATGTTAGATTTCCTATGGGAGCGTACAATCTTCTGGACTGTTAGTAGCGGGTGGTGAGCAGTCGGCTTGTCCGTGGTGGTTGGTCGTGGATGTTGAACTTCTGATAGTTTGCCTTAGGATTGTTTGCTTATCGTGTTGTGACACTTATTGTCCTCATGATTCTCAGAGCTAATAGAGCTTACTAGTAAGTCTTCCTTCCCTGGGATGAGGCTGCTAGGGTTGTGTTCCCTTCTGTCATCTAAGAGGTAGCAAGACAGCATGGCTCAGTGAGGTACGCGGCTGGGCCAGGTGGTTTATGAAGTTATACGTTGCCCATGATGTTGGAATTTGCTGGGGTGGACTGTCATATCAGTGTAGAGAAACTGTCACTATCGAGCATCTGTTCGCAGAGATTGTCACCTTGGGTGTAGACAAACCTGGTGGGTTCCTGTACATCCGTGCTGGAGATTTATGTACATGATTAGATGGATTGCGATGCGGTTTGGTTAATTGGGATTGTTGGTTACTTGTTAGACATGTGTAGGTCATCCCATGAGTACTAGTCTGTGTTGGCAGCTAGAGTACTGTAGTACTTGATGGTAATCATATTGCTTTGTAGAATCTTTGAGACTGATGTTGTTTAGATATCGTGACGGTTAAGTTGCTGCTTCATCTAGGTTTAGATGGCGCAACTGAGTCATAGGTGGGCATCTGTGTTAGTTTTGGTTGCCACGCTCTCAGGCAGGTGGTTATCCCATTGTGTGCTGGCTATGTTGACGGCAGTTGTGTTTCAGTCTTCAGGATTTTTGCTTACATCCATAGATAATCTATTCTCTTATCTTATTGCGACCGGATACATCTCCTAACCCATATTATATGTGACATGTATGTGGCAAGGACTGTGGTTCCTTGTGTGTGATTGAGGATGTGATTCCTTAGGGTGCTCGTGATGCCCAGTGTAGTTCCCCCAGCCTGGTCAGCTTAGAAAAATTGTACCTGTATCCATAATGGTCCATTAAGGTAATCCTTCTTTAGCAGTTGTCAGCCAACTTTAGTCATGGGGGCTAGCCCTTTGGGTTGACATCGCTAAATCATTCTGCATCATAACGCATCATCATCATCATCATCAAGCATATCATTGCATCTCTGCATACTTCTAATTCGTAGGTTCTTCGAATAGAAATCCTTAACCCTTTCTACATTATGTTTAATATAGAATCTTCTGCACTTGGGATAATCATAATATTATCTCATTCTATCATATCATCATCATAACATATCATTACATTGGGTAATTATGGGATTATCCTAGTTCATCATACTTTTCTCTTCTTATTTGAATTCCTCTTCTCTTAATTCATTTGCAGTGTAATTAGATTCATCTTCCTTCTGCATGCACCTCTCCTCTCTGCATCTATTCCTCCCTCATCCGTATCTAGTTAATTTATTAGGTTAATTAGTTTGGTTGGTTAGTGTGAGCTTTAGGCTGGTATTTAGTTGTGGGCGATCTCGCTCAGCTTGTGATAGCTTCGGGGTTGTGCCTGCTTGGGGTTTGGGCAACCCTATTGGATTAATATGAGCCGAGGGTGTTTGGCATCGTGTCTGATTGAATTTATGAGGTAGGTTAGTCGCTTGTGGCGCTGAGGGCCATGGTAGTGATTAGAGTGTAGTTAGTAGTCATTGGGAGTATAGTTATAGTCTTAGCACTCCTTTGTTCGAGATGTGTATGTATAATTATAGTATAGTTACATATAATTATTTGACTAGTTATGTACCTATTAGATATCTCTTAGGCATCCTGTATATATTTAGATATTTATATTGTTTATCGTTAGATATTCTTATATCCTATTATCATTATTATATCCATCTCATTGGTTAGTATAATCGTTTAGTTTTTCTTGGAAGTTAGTGAGCTCGCTGTTTGCTCACTCTCGCATCTCCCTTTCAGTGGCAGGTTGTTTCAGGCTTTAGCTGCTGTTGTGGTAATCTTTGGGGAGCTGAGCTGGAGGATCATTCTCCAGTTATTATTGTCGGGCTTGCTGCGTTGAGGTTTGCAGAATCTTTTGTTTAGATATTGCTATCTTAGTCTTCCGTTGTTTCTGTCTTTCCTTATTACCCTTTTGTGATACTATTGTAAATGACTGGGCCAAAATTTGTCTACGGCCCGGTTGTTCGTGGGGTGAATCTTTGGATTCCCTGACCTACACATCCTCGAATCTCAGTAATTAGTCTAGCTACCGATTACTGGATTTTGGGGCATGACAGACTTGGTATCAGAGCTTTAGGTTAACTCCTATCTTGGTGTCTAGCACTCAAAGGATGAGTTATTCTTAGAGCGAGTTATGATGATTCCTTGGTGTCCTGTGGCTCTTTTCGTATGTTTGGTTAGAGAGCTGATCTCTTGAGACCTTCTGCATGTAAGCTTCTAGCATAGGTCTAATGTGTAGGCTTCTGCTGTAGATTTAGGGGACTCAAGATAATTATCCTGAATCCTTGGAATTGTATTTGATGGGCTTCTAGTGGTAGTGGTTTCCCTGTTTGTTTTGGTGTTAGGTTTTGACTTTAGATTTGTGATTTTACGCTATTTGGACGACGATATATTTGCAGTCGTAGTAGTTTTGATGCGTGTTCTATTTTATTTTTCTATTATCAAGTTTCAGGTATTTTCTCCTAATCGAATCCAGATCGATCTGGATATTGGATCTGATCGTCTGGATTGGTTTTCATTATTTATTGAAATGCATCGTTTTTAACCGATTATTTGCATCTCTTGTGTCACAGACTTGATCTCATAGCAGACGTGTTATGAGACTGGGTATTGTGTATATATCAGATTGTCGCACGTTGTTGATATAGGGAAAGGGACATCATATTCCACTTTCCCCTTATGTTTTTGGCATTCTTAATCTATTTGATTTTATAATCAAACTATATATATTTTTATACAAATTATATATTAATATATTTTAACCATAATCTATGGTAGGTTGTTTTTGCCATAATGTCGTGAACCTGGATGGGGAGTTTAGGAGCTTTTTATTTTATCGACCTTGTGTAACCGCTAGTACGATAAGGTTACACATTACATTTGAAATATACTATATTATACTTAAGTAGGTATTTTAAATTTCGGGACGAAATTCTTCTAAGGAGGGTAGATTGTAATGTCCTGGATTTTCGGGTTATTTTTATTATTATTATTAAGTATTATTATTATTATTCCTCCATGTTAAGTTTCGCACATATATTTCGTATATATTCCGCATGTACTTTTTCATCCACTATGTATCCATTTATTCATTTCGGCAGGTTTTTTATGTTAGATTCCGTTTATGTAGTTTCGGTGTTATGGTGGTTATTCGGAGGAGGAGGTGGCGTTGTGGCCTTGGGAAACCCTAGATGGGTTGGTAGTGATGTTTGTCTAACGTGTTTGTGGTTTGGTGTGGTTCCGGTGAGCCGTTGGATTGGCCGATAGGTTTTCAGAGTTTTCCGAGCAAAGATTTCTTTTCGGGCGTTTAGGCATTTTGGTGGACGTGAGGCAGTGGAGGTGGTGTTTATACCTTGGGAAACCTTTGTTGGATTGTAGTAATGTTTGTGTTGGGGTGTTGGTTGTTTGGTTTGATTTCGGGGTGTTCGGGGTTGTCCGGGTTGGCCGCTAGGTTTTATGGAATCTTCTTTTTCAGAACAAACCAGTTATGTTCGAACAAAACCTTCTTTGTTCGAACATGATCTTCCTCTATTCGAATAGGATCTTATCTCTTCGAATAGGATCCTCCTTGAACAGTTAGATTTTTCCCTGAGTTGCTCTGTTCGGACAGGACCTTCTCTGTTCGAATAGGATTTTCCTTCTGTTCGAACAGGGCCTTCTCTGTTCGAATATGATTCTTCTTGAGCTGCTAAGTTTCTTCGTTAGCCCTTTTTTATTCGAGCAAGGCTTCCTCAGTTCGAATAGGATCCTCTCTATTCGAATAGGCATATCCCTATTCGAACAAAGGCGCGTTTTATATATATCCTCTATTTTCCTCACTTCCTCTCTCTTCACTCCAAACTCACTCACTCTCTCTCCTCTCCCCTAACCATTCCTCTCTCCTCCTTACCCTTGATCCAATTTTCCTCATCGCTCTCAGATTCTATGCCGAGCTTCGCTGCGATCTTCACTCCTATCCTTGGTGGGTTATTCCCGATTCCCTTTTTGTCAATTCCTCTCGTTTCGGCGTAGGGTTTGATTTTTATGGTTTGTGATTGTGGGGAATTGTTTGGGTTTGCATTGCTGGTGATTTGGGGTTTGCGGCGTTTGCGATTATCGCAGGTATTGGGTTTGATTGTGGGTTGTGAATGTTAGAGGATTTGAGTGTTCGGTGGTGGTAATTGGTTGGGTTACATGCGATGTATGTGGCGTTGCGGTTGAGTTGTCTTACGATTCGGGCGATTTGTTCTGATTTCGGTTTTGGTGGAAACCCTCGGTTTTAGGGTTTGTGATCGGGGGGTGATTTTAGGGCTTGTGGTTATTGGGTTTGACGGTGGTGGTGTTGTTTGGGTTGTTGCATTGGCTGTAGTGTTGCGGTTAAGTTGTTCTGTGATTTGGGTGGCATGTCCGCGATATGCTGTCGTTGGTGCTTTGGGTATCTTGCTTGGATTGATTCTGCTGGAGCATTGCATCGGGTTACAGGCGAGTTTTATCTTTTTGAATAACTTGACTATTATGCTGATTCGTGTATTATAGAAATGAATAGTTAAGTATATTATATCTGTGACTAGGTTATTATGTGGGTTAATTGCTTAGGACACTTTACTGGTTATCCATTTAGCATTACCTTAGGCAAGAGTATTTAAGGGTTTTATAAGTTAGTAAAACCCACAATAATGTGAGTTTAGTTACTTGATAAAATCTGTAGGTTATGATAAGCCAAAGGAGGTTATTCTTTGTTGTCGTCGATGTGACGATGACTCCTGAGATTCCTCTTAGACCGATGTCATTGAGGGTGGTTATCGCGAATCTTTTCTTCATTGAGGAGGAGAATAAAGGCATTTCTCAGTGCACTAGTAACTAGGTTTGGCTATTAACGAAGATGTATGGAGGGCTGTGGTTTAGCCGCCATTTCTCTGAGATAGTGTAGTTAGAGACTGTAGTTCTCACCTTATAGTGTATCACCTTGGTTAGTTTAGGTTACTGGACTTGGTTCCAGGGTAGTCTTGGGGCGACATAGCTTCAGTAATTCATGGTCTTCGATTCGGAGCTCGTCCTCTTGCCTATTATTTTTTTGATTTATCTTAGGATTAGCCTAGGTGTACTCTGTATTCTTGAGGCCTGGTCCTGAGCACTGTCACTGTGATTGGTGGTTGGTTGGAATGTTAGATTTCCTGTGGGAGCGTGGAATCTTTTGGACTGTTAGTAGTTGGTGGTAAACAGATGGCTTGTCTGTGGTGGTTGGTCGTGGATGTTAAACTTTTGATAGTTTTCCTTAGGATTGTTTGCTTTTCGTGTTGTGACACTTATTGTCCTCATGATTCTTTGAGCTAATAGAGCTTACTCGTAAGCCTTCGTTCCCCGGGATGAGGCTGTTAGAGTTGTGTTCCGTTCTGCCATTTAGGAGGCAGCGAGACAGCATGGCTCAGTGAGGTACGCGGCTGGGCCAGGTGGTTTATGAAGTTGTACGTCACCCGTGATGTTAGAATCAGCTGTTGTGGACTGTCACATCAGCATAGGGAAGCTGTCACCGTCGAGCATCTGTTCACGGAAATTGTCACCTTGGGTGCAGACAGACCTGGTGGGTTCCTGTACATCCGTGCTGGTGACTTATGTACATGATTAGGAGGATTGCAATGCTGCTCAGTTATTAGGGATTATTGGCTACTTGTTGGAAACGTGAAGGTCTCCCTATGAGTACTAGTCTGTGTTGACAGTTAGAGTACTGTAGTACTTTATGGTAATCATATTGCTTTGAGAAATCTTAGTGACTGATGTTGTTTAGATGTCGTGACGGTTAAGTTGCTGTTTCATCTAGGTTTAGATGGTGCAACTGAGTCACAGGAGGGCATCTGTGTTAGTTTTGGTTACCACGCTCTCAGGCAGGTGGTTATCCTATTGTGTGCTGGCTGTATTGACAGCAATTATGTTTTAGTCTTTAGGATTTTTGCTTACATCCATGGATAATCTATTCCCTTATCTTATTGCGACCAGATACATCCCCTGACCCATGTTATATGTGACATGTGTGTGGTAAGGACTGTGGTTTCTTGTGTGTGACTGAGGATAATATTTTTTTGGGTGTTCGTGATGCCCAGTGTAGTTCCCCTAGCAAGGTCAGCTTAGAAAAATCATACTTGTATCCGTAATGATTCTTTAATGTAATCTTTCTTTAGCAGTTGTCAGGCCACTTTAGTCAAGGGGACTAGCCTTTTTGGTTGACATCACTATATCATTCGGCATCATAACGCATCATCATCATCATCATCAAGCATATCATTGCATCTCTGCATACTTCCAATTCGTAGGTTCTTCTGATAGAAATCCTTAACCCTTTCTGTGTTATGTTTAATATAGAATCTTCTACACTTGGGATAATCATAAGATTATCTCATTCTATCATATCATCATCATAACATATCATTGCATTGGGTAATTATGGGATTATCTTAGTTCATCATACTCTTCTCCTCTTATTTGAATTCCTCTTCTCCTAATTGATTTACGGTTTAATTAGATTCATCTTCCTTTTGCATGCACCTCTCCTCTCTGCATCTATTCCTCCCTCATCCGTATCTGGTTAATTTATTAGGTTAATTAGTCTGGTTGGTTGTTATATGCTTTAGGCTGGTATTTAGTTGTGGGGGATCTCGCAGCTTGTGATACCTTTGGGTTTGTGCCTGGTTGAGGTTTGGGTAACCCTGTTGGTTTATTGTGAGCCGATGGTGTCTACCCTCGTGTGTAATTTTATTTCTGAGGTAGGTTAGTCGCTTGTGACGCTGAGGGCCATGGTAGTGATTAGAGTGTAATTAGTACTCCTTGGGACTGGAGTGTAGTTATAGTCTTAGTACTTTATTTGCTTGAGATGTGTATGTATAATTATAGTATAATTACATATAATCATTAGACTAGTTATGTACCTATTAGATATCTATTAGGTATCCTGTATATATTTAGATATATATATATTGTTTATCGTTAGATATTATTATATCCAATTATCATTATTATATCCATCTTATTGGTTAGTATAATCGTTTAGCTATTCTTAGGAGTTAGTGAGCTCTTTGTTTGCTCACTCTCACATCCCCCTTTCAGTGGCAGGCTGTTTCAGGTTTTAGTTGCTGTTGTGGTGATCTTTGGGGAGCTGAGCTGGAGGCTCATTCTCCAATTATTACTGTCGGGCTTGTTGTGCAGAGGTTTGTAGAATCTTACGTTTAGATATTGTTATCTTAGTATTTCGATGTTTCTTTTTTTCCTTATTACTTTGTTGTGATACTATTGTGAATTACTAGGCCAGAATTTGTCTATGGCTCGGTTATTCGTGGGGCGAATCTTTGGATTCCCCGACCTGCACATCCTCGAATTTCAGTAATTGGTCTAGCTACCGATTGCTGGATTTTGGGGCGTAATAGATCCCCTCCTTTAAATATACTTCATAACTGGTAAAAAAATAAATAAATAGAAAATTAGTATTTCATCAAGGTTACTATAAACTATGTTTTTATGAGACATGTAAATCTTTTTGTTATTAACAATTTCCATAACATGCTGACGTGAATTACACTCTTCGTTTTAATCATGCAGCTGTAAAGATGTTTTCCATTAAATTAATTAAGCATTCAGAATAAGGTGTTCGTTGGAATTACCTTTTCATCGATAACTCATTTAGTACCCTATATAGCATATTTAATATTTTACGTGATTTTTTGGCATTCTTAATATGATTTTTATATTCTACCTTATATTCAATGGTTTATATTCATGACTTTCAAATTCATAATCAACTGACAGTATTCAAAATTGTTGACAAGTTAGCCTTTCTAAAATATTCTGAAGTTGATATGCTCATAATGAAATCCTACAATTGGTTCCTAAAGGAAAGATTTCTAGTAATAGTAATGTTAACTAAAAAAAAGATGTGAGAACATTAAAATATCATGCAATTGGAGTTGTCTAAGGAATTACTTGCAAAAGTTCCCCTATTTTATAATGATGTTCAAGTAAAACTAGTGATATTATAATAGATCGTTTCATTGATATTCTAATAACTGATACATCAAAAAGAACAATGATCATTCCTCAATATAGATAAAGGCATTTGTATCTAGTTGGCATTCTTAATCTGGTAAGTTACATTTTTAATTAAAAATTATAGTTTCTTATTTATCAAATCAAAGAATTTTTGTTTATGAAATCTTCTACATTGTAAATGCATTTATGTTAATAATGTAATATCAGTGTCCATAAGCAAGAAGGAAAAGGGAAACTTTCTTTATCTACTTTGATTAGAATATCCATCCTTCCATCGACTATGGTTTGGTAGTCGAAGTGCTGAAATGAAATGGCACTTATATTATTCATTTTTTATATGTAATATGATAATTTAGTATTTATCTCTAAGAGTTCAAATTCACTATTTATGGAGAATTATTCAAAGGAGGGATCTAAAATCATTATATACTAAATTTTATGTTTTCTGGTAGTGATTTATAAGATTTAAGAATAAGGCATAACAAGTTAGATAACTCAAATCAAACTAGGCAACAATGGACTGAAAATGGATATGAGGGGACTGAGCTGCAGGAGGGATATACAATTAAAACTGACACAAATGAAGATTTAAAGAAATATATTGGAGGCAAGTAACATGATTTAATTAGTATGTAGCAGGCTGAAGTTAATCAAACGTGTAAAAATCCCATGTTCTTATATTGCGCTTCTACAAAGGGGAGTCTTAAACCTAAATCAATTGCCGTGTTATTAAGGTACTTTTACCCTACAAACTTGCTTTGAAAACATTCATTTATCCATGGAAAAGTATATTAGGAAATCAAGGAAGCGACAAAAGGGTCTGGAAATTTATCTATTGATGAATTTATAAACTTGATAACTAAAGAACCCATTCGACAAAATGTTATATCTCCATGACATCTTAATTGAAACTCTCAAACTCTAACCTGCAACTCCATCAGTAATATTTTATTTTGTGTAAAGTTTAAGACCAAATAAGCAAGACCTTGTTGATTTATGTATTTCCTATTGTAATGGCAGGATCTATTACATGTAGTAAAAAATGATATATTGCCAGATGGTTACACACTGAGAAGGATAATATTTATTGGGGGGAAGATGCAAAAATTTTTTTGCCTGAATGATGGATTATGAATGAAGTTTTTCAATCAATAATCCCTCTCAAGTTCTTTGCTTTTCAGGTACATTGTAACTATATAATGTATGCACACTGTGATTTCAAAAATGTTAATATCTTTGAAATTGTAATGAATGATATGTTGTTAACAATATATTGTCTACAGTTTTATTTTGATCTTTTCCCTTGGTAGTCATTATTAATCCTAATGGCAGAAACTTAGCATATTGTTAATTATATACTCAATTCACAACAACAAATATTTCAGATGTCAAGTTAACTGAATATAAATTTTAAGATACTTGTACAGAAAAATAAAATAATCAAATTATAGGAGAAAACTCAATTAGATAATTAATACATATATTAAGAATTCATACACACACCAAAATACACTTTAAAGAGATTACTTGTTGCTAATTACCAAGATTACTTGTCACAAAACAACTACATCTCAAAAAAGTTGTTCATCATTTCATCTTATAATGCTACATCTACACCTATGAGATTTCAGAATTTCACTTGCAGAATCTCCATAAATTTATTATAGTAAAACAAATCACCTTCTTTTGAAACTAGGCTTCCCGATTTTATTGCATGGTACATTGGACATATCAATGGTTTCACTATTTCTTCGATTCTCTCCATATGAATATAATTGAGATGATATACATGTGAACACTCCAACTTTGTCAAAAATTGCATGCTACTCATTTTTTCTAACAAATGTAACATACCTTCTCTTCAATGGCAACTTTTGTTAGGAAACATTATGCTATGTAACCTCGAAGTAATGATCAGGAGATATTGAGTCAAGGACTAGGTTGAGTCAAGGACTAGGTTTCTATCTTCAAGACGTTTCGTCGCACTACCGTTTACAAATAGTTGATTGCTACGTGTCCTCCAGGATAAAATAGTATAGTGCGAACTTCTCTTGTAAGGAAGAAGTACCTTCGATATTGATTTACACTTTCAACAATTTTACTCAAATTCTAGACTCATGATGATATTAAAGATAAGAGAAGAACTGTGTATTTGATTGATTGTAAAACTAAGGCACAATTTCTCTTTATAAAGAAAGTTCAAAACAGTAACAAGAGTTAATGATGGGACATGTCATCAAAAACATTTGAAACAGAAGTGAAGCGTTTAAGACTTAATTACGAAACAATTACGTTTGAGGAGTTTAAAATGAAAAAGTTCAGTTCGAATAGACTCGGTTTGAATTTGGTCTCCTGGGAACTCCAGGTCGAAAATAGACTCAGTTCGAATTTGATCTCCTGGGAACTTCAGGTCGAAGAAGGCTTGGTTCGAAATGATCTAGGTCGAGATCGAATGGACTTTGTCCGAATTAGTCCAGCTTGAATTGAATTGGTTTTGACAAAATCAATTCTTTCATAGAGGCTCAAGATCGAGGCCTAAGCCCATGAGCCAAACAAAGTTTTAAACCCATATTTTCGGCCCACCCATGCCCAATATATAGAATAAATGACCAATGTTATATCAAGGAAACAAACTACTCTTCCAAGCAATGTGGGACTAAAAAAACTACATAGAGGTTTTTGAAGATATAATACCCAACAACTTCTTCAACCCCCTTTAACCATTGTTTATAAGTACTGATCTCTTAATAATTAGTGTTTCACTTTTACATCTTATTATCCAAAAAATTAAGCTTCCTAATATGGGAATATAGATATTTGAAAATATATGTAGCACATCGACTCACATTAGAATTGTGTGAAGATGCCCCAGACATTATCTATAATAATAAAAAAAAACTAGACAGCATAATATAAATTTAAACTTAGTTACAATATATAAAATAAAGAAACAACTTTACAAAGAAGTAAGAGAAATCAACAATTTATGTGACAATGGCCATCTAAAACTAAATATGCCCACCATAATAAGAGATTACTTTACTTTACAATGAAAGACATTATCTATATGTTTATTGTTATGTGTATAATAAAAGCCTTTCTAGATCAATGTTAAAAACCACGACCAAAATCAATCCAAGTAATGCTTCATGAGCATGACCATGTGATTTTAACTAGAAACTAGTATGGGATAAATATTGGTTGAATTACACTGGAATTTACATTGTATCCATGTTAGATATTGGAAATCCAACCTTTATTCTACTTGATATATTAATGGACATTATGTTTTAAGAATTATCTAGGATTGGGAATATGCCACACAGCCTAGGAGGATTGACTTCTTTTCTACTATCTATAGCACTTACACTTACTACTATTATCAATACTTTACCTATAAAAAACCATGAGAAACTAATTTGAACATAATACAAACTACTTAATAACATATTGATCATTGTAAAACAAAGAATAAGACATAAATAAACTTAATTTATACAAATGTAGAAGCCATTGTGTACCACAAACTGAATTTTCTCACAAATACAAGATCTGCTAGTTGTTAAGAATGTTGAAATGAGACTTAGTTGTAGCTTTTTAATGGAAAGAAGTTATGCTTGGGAAAAGTAGAAGTTTTGAAGAACTAAATACTATTTTCCAAGCATAATTTCTAATAATGACCATGCAAACCTTAGGCCATCTTTAAATAATGCCTTATATGATTTGTTTTGGGTCTAAATTGTATTCTTACATTTCCACTAATAAAATTATGCTTTATGATTGATATTTAATATAATTACAATCAATATTGTTATAGAGATTCAAGAAATTAAAGACATATCATGAGAAAATTTCAATTGGCTAGCTCTATTATTTTTCCATGATATTGTAAATGATGGAATCCAATTTGAGCAATATGAAGGTCAGTCAAGCGCAAATGACTTAGAGTTATCTACTTTGTGCATTAATGACTTGGAGTTCATCGTTGTAGTTGTGGTTAATATATGTTTAATCGTATTACATCTATGGGTTTCTATTGATAGATGAAATGGAAATATAATTTGATATTATCGGACAAATTTTGTTAATTGCTTTTTAGTAGTATTTACTAATCTATAGATATCCTAAGAAAATATATACTTGGAAATAAAATTATATGAATTATCATGTCCAGTTTGCAAGTCAAGGTACTACTTAGAATTTTTTGTAAGACTTAATTGACTATAAAATTGGAATGAAATGATTTTCTAATCCATGACCTTAATACAAAAAATGTTGTAAAGCTTACCAAACAGGTTTCAAACTTGCTATTAAGCATGGGATTACTAAAACACAGGTATTTAGTGACTTTAAAGTCATTGGCAACTGCTTAATTTAAGAAGCCTACCTCTCACCCATGGACTTTTACACTATAGAATCTTAAAGCTATTATCAGCTTGTTTGAATGCCTTTGCTATTAATCATGGCTATAAAGAAACCTACAAAGCTACAAACTCTGTTGCTAACATTTATTCCACAATTTTTATTTATGGAAATACTACTTGCTGCATTCTATATTGAGTAGAATAGGATATGTGAGGAGAATGGAAATATATAAGAACCAACTATGTTGTTAATTATCCCAAAAGTTATATCATGCCTATTATATACAATTTTTATGCATATTATATAAATTTATCATCTCTTGCTAACTTTAGATGTTTCTTGCAAAATTTATCAATCTGTATGTTCAAACTCACCATTTTAATCCATGATCATGCCTGCTTAAAGAGATAATAAAGGGCTAGATATCTATTCAAGAACAATAGGATAGCCTGTCTCTGGTTGAATATTTGAATATAGCTACTTAAATATTGTTTTTAATTTGGAGATGTGATTGGGCATAATAATGGACTTGAGTTTTACTTTTATTAAGTTCGTGAGTTCATTGAATGGTCTATCATGTTCTACTATATTGACACAATCGTCTCTAGTCCAACAAAAAAATGCAAAAACCAGATTCCAATAGCATTTTCTCATAAATAAACTAAGATATACTATTGTTTAAGAATTAAACATCTTTGGATAATATAAGATTAATGCCAAAATGTATAACTGCCATTACTAAAAGACAATTTAAAGTTAAATAAAATAATAAATAATTACATCATTACTTGAATTCTTAATTGCATAATTAGAATTGATATGACTGACATATCAATGTAGGCTTATTCATAATAAGAGTCTCATAACCTAGATCTTTTAGGTTTCTAGACCAAATTTGTAATTTGAGCAACTGTTGGCCCTTTTGAACAAAAAAAATGCAAATAGTGACGGTGAAATTAGTGTTTGTAAGGCTTCGTTGTAAGCACGTCATTTTCGACAAAGTTTCTTTGACAATAAGGGCACTCTAATGTATTGCCATTTCCCCCTCTCCCATATTTATGTTATTCCAACATGATAATTGCCATAAACTGTGGTGGCTGCATAACATGTTCATATCTTCATACTCCTTCGGTATAGGTTCGGCGGATTCCAAGTTTCAATAACACAGTCAATGCAAATTTCTATTTGTTAAGCATTTCTAAGACATGATACTTGATATGTACTAGAAACTAGTCGTAATTACTATCCCAAAATTTTTCACCAATGATTATTCTTGGATCTTTGTGGCAAGCATTCTTCAATAGCTTTAAAGTCTTCTGACGGCCAGCTTGGGAAAGGATGGACCAGAAATTTAGCTCAATTATCTTAACGTTAGGTGGATCCATGTTTGTTGCTAGTAAGACTTGATCTCTAGCTTGAAAAATATCATTGGTAGTAACTAAAGATATATGCAGATAAAGTTTTGTATGAAGGACGCAAGGGGGAGATTCATCTGTGAAAGCTTTCTTAACGCTGTCAATATCAATGAGATCCATGTGTACCTGATAATTAAAGATCAATACTAATTTAAAAATAATACTAGACTAATTCTGCAAATAAAATGATGTATATCATAACTAGTTGGTGTGAAATCACACAACTTTTATATAACTATGTCAATATACAATCTCTACATGTATTATCATTAAAAAAAATTAGCTTTATCACTTATTATTAATGTTATGAGTTCATATACCTATAATTAATGGTTTACTCAACGCTAAAAGTACTTCAACTTGTTTGAGCCTAGTATTATTCTATCTAATGTAATCCAAACCACTACATCTTAACACATAACTTTGTAAACATACAGATATGAAAAATAGTAGTAATAAATTACATTTCTATTAATCAAGTTGTTTCAAAGTTGAAGATCAATGCTACTAAGTATTTTTTTAAATTTAATTTAAGATGTGCTAGATGATTATTGATATATAATTTACTTTGAAGAAATAGAAACATGTTAAGAGTTTATTTTATATAAAACTATAAAACTTTATGAAAAAAGGAGCAATTACCTATTTTATGGATATTCTTAAGAACTATTACTTGCAGATCCATCACTATTTAACTTTATGGTACCAATAAAAGGGGTCTCCCATCTACAAGTTATAGGCTTAGAAATAGTAAAAGTTGGATGAATAACTCATTCTTCACACAAACTTATTATTCTAATAGAGTCTAAAGTTTGAAATCCCATAACATTAAACCTGTTTGTAATTTTATTCATCATTATGCTCAGTAACATGTGTGGAAATTGTTGCTTAATAACTGAAACCCATAGGTTAATTAATTAAGGCAATATATGCAATCAATAAACATGAGATTTATTTTTGGAGTAGGAAATAGAAGTCGCTATACATTTTTAGTTCATTTTTGTGTACATTCAGAAGAAGCAGAACTTACTGAAGAAGATTAACCAACATAACCTATTAAGAAATTAAGGGAGGTTCTTATTAGATAATTTATCTATCTCAACATGGGAAAGTAATATAGTACATTGGCAATTAGCTTTGATTATTCTTGCTTTAGTACCTCTATACGGTGTCGAAGGATCTTTTGAAAATAAGTTCATGAAAGGATTCTGTGCTCATGCTACGTTGAAGTACAAAGAGACAACACATTTGCTAACGACGCTGTAAAAAATATTGGGTAAATTGCTTCATTATGTGCTGAAAAAAAAAGACATGACATTGTATGAAAATAAATGCAAAAATTCATTGATGATAGAAATAAGGCAAACATTCACATGATCATCAAAAAACATTACATTACATATGAGATTCCTGATCAATAACATCATTCACACAAGAACCTTCTTCATCCAAACCATCTTCTTTTCCACCAACATCTCTAATATAATGTCCATTCAAGTACTGAGTCATTAGTAAACTGCTTAATACTTTATCGTCATAATCCTTCTAAGTAGATAATTGTTTCTTAAGATGCTTTTCAATCCTCAAAAACTCCCTAAGTTGCAATGGCCCTATACTAAACGATTAAAAATAAAATCTTCAAATATGTACCATAATCAGGTTTGGTATCCTTCGAATAGAGAAGAAACTTAAACATTTTTTTTAGTAGAAACAGGAAAAGTTAAATTATTCCCAACCTTGCTAATTCTCTAAACAAATAACAATTATAAAATTAGAATTACAATGAAAAAATAACTTAATTTTAAAAAAATCATCCTAACTTAACAAAATACAACTAATACAACACCTGCTTGAGAAAAGATGTTTTCAGCTGTGGTAGAATTATGTAATGGAAGAAATGAGTATATAAAGAGAATGTAGTACATATTCTATCATGCCCCAAAATCTACTAATTAGAGCATATCTAAAACAATGTCATCTAGAGCGTGCAGGTCGGGGAATCCAAAGGTTTGCCCCCACAAATAACCTTGCTAATAGGAAATAGCTCAGTCATTCATTATAGCAATATCATCAGAGTAAAAAGAATAAAACGGAAACAAAAGATATATATATATATAAAACTGAAAATGTATATACAATATCTCAAATAATGTACAGCGTAAAAAGCTAAGATCATACAAGAAATACTACAACAAGAACGGATCTGGAACTGCAAAACTGGATCCAGTACAACTGAAACCCCCAGCAAAACCAGCAACTACCCTGCCTTTGCATGGGGAAAAAAATATGAGAGTGAGCAAAACCACATCTTACTAATGTCTAATAAAGATAAATAACCTACTAATAAAACGGTGCAAAGAAAGTGGAGAGGTAAATGGGATATAAGATGCTAAAAGGTACGGTAATATATAGGTGAAGAATAGAGTAAGAAGAATATCTAAAAGAAGTGGAATAGAGATATATGAAGTGATGTGATGATATGATGATATGATATGCTATGCTATGCTATGATATGATATGATTATAAAATTGTCCTAATGTTGATGCTTATGATGTGATGAACCAATAGACTAGACCCTATAAATCAATATATTCGGCTGATCAGCCACTAATGCATAATAACCTTAACAAGATCCCAATTGGATACAATGGGTACAATTTATGTCAAGCTCGACCACGCTCATGGATTTATCACCTGATCAAAGTGTTTCAGGCTTTTCAACCCACATAGACAACGTCCGAACCGCATTTCACTTATTCCAGGGGATTTCAACCTCACGGAGGATAAGAGGGGTACCAAAGGAAAACTATCTCATACCATCCCACACTCCCGAATGGGTAATAGATATGATAGTGTCCAGCCCAAATTTCACATACTTATTTTTATCCGATGTAGGAATCCTAGGTCCTATCGAGGGCCAGGCAATATAGAGATTTGTTATGTATCTGACCCCGTTAAGTTAAAAGAATATAAAACCCACACTGCAAACAGATCCCAAGGATCAAAACACCACAGCCGTGTCATGGCCAACAAACACATAGGATAATCACCTGCCAGAGAGAATTGTAAATAATCCTAACATAGCACACATAGGATAACCACCTGTCAAAGAGAATGGTAAACAGTCCAAAAACCGTACACATAGGATAACCACTAGCCAAAGAGAATGGTAAACAATCCTAACACAGAAATAGTGACCACCAATCACAACATCGAAACAACATCAGTATCCAAAAACTAAAACACAAAATTGAAGGACAAAGTCACGAGAATACCATACGAAAGCCAACTGCTATAAGACAAGGTGAAACACAACTCAACATGTAAAATTGTAACCAACAAGTAGTCGATAAACCCCAAGAACAGAGCTGTACCCTAACTCTCTAACTACTATGTACTTAAGTCTCCACAACAGATGGACAGGAAACCTACTAGGTCTCAAGATCACTGGTGACAGTACAAACGTAGTAGAACCCACGAGCGCTCAAGGACAAAGCAACGAGAATGCCAGACTGATGCACCACTTCCTAAATGACGGAAGGGAGCACAACCCTGATACAAACAAATAGATGCACAACGCCCGTAATCATCTAATAAGGATAAACTGAGTATAAACAACCACCAGAATAAGTTAAAGGCAATTACGCTGTAATGTTCAAGGACGAAGCCCCAAGAACTAGCGTAACAGCTTCTAACAAATCCACGATATCTAAGACGACCAAAGGACATAAGTTACAGAATAGCTAAAGAGGACTTAACAAACTGCACAAAAGGAAAATGAGGCTAGACTATAACTAAATCACATAACGCCTCACTGCCAAATGTATAACACTCTAACTAACACTATTTAAACTAGTAGAGGAAATTTGCAAGGAAGGGACACTTGCTAGAACAAAACCACAAATCCAATAATCACAGTACAACCCAATACCAAAACTAGAGCTCAACAACAAACAAACCAACACCTGTAGCAAGCACAACTCCACAATCACCAAATACCCCAAACGCAAAACCCTAAAATTAACCCAATAATCACAAACCCTAAAGCACAAAGGTTCTCAACCGAGACCTAAATCAAATCAACTACAAAGGAATAGGAAAAGGGGAATTACTCTCCGGATGGATGCGAAGATCAATCCAATATTCAAATCACAACTCGCAAAGGAGCGAGAGTGAAGCAATGGATTCCAATTTGGAGAGAGAGTGGGAGAGTGAGAGTGAGTGAGAGAGAGAGAGAATGAAATGGGTATATAAAGCCATAAAACAAACACTCTTCTTGAGGAAGGGATCAACGGCCAAGAATCGCATGAAAAGACTCAACCAAGTTGTCAAAACACGCCACTGTTCGAGCAAAACACATTCTTGTTTGAATAAAACAAAGCAGGAAGAGCCATATTCGGATGGAAAAAAGCTTGTTTGAATAAAATGGAACAGAAGGAATTCAACTGAACTGACATCTATTCGAACAGAAAAAGTGCTGCTCGAACAAAGTGAAATAGGTAGAAGTCTATTCAAGCAGGAAAAATATTGTTTGAATAAAATGAAGCAGAAATAAATTTATTCAAACAAAATAAGTTTTGTTCAAATAGAAAGAAACAGAAAACTAGACAAAAGATTCTCTTCAATGAAAGTTGATAAAAACTCAGAGAAAATCCTAAGATCCCCCTGGATCACACACCACACAGCAATAACAACACCAACGACATAAAAAACACGCTTCCACAAACCCAACCACGTGCTCCTGAAAACCACAACTAAACCTCCTCCGCTAAAACCACCACCGAAACATAGATAATGAAGAAAATACAAGACTTGATAAAAGAATTAATATGAAGATGCATGATGTGTGGAAATATATGAGGTATGGTAATGATATACATAGTGATAATAATGAATAATAATAGAAAAAAAATCTGGGACACTACAATCTACCCTCTTAAAACAAAATTTTGCCTCAAAATTCAACATACCTCTTAAACTGGCCTACACAACTCCCCTTGCATCTGATACTACAATCTGAACAAACTATCCAAAAGCTGAGGACCTCTGGCTAGCTTAGGAAAAAACCTCCTAGCATGCCCCTTCTCTCCGCAGTTCTAACACGCACCAAAAGCAAGCTGTCCTCCCCTAACTCTAGCTGATGCTCCATCGGTAATACCAAACTTCTGCCTCCTCGGGCCTAAGCTCTCATGCTGACTCTGGACTACCTTGCCCTTATTGGGTCTCTGATCCTATCTCACTGGGTTCCTCAAGTCCTCAGACTTGCGATCCTCAACATCGTTCTGCTTTATCGCCAAGGCTTTAGACAAAGCTTCTCTATACAAACTAGCACCTGAAGGAATCAAAACCTTCCTAAAGCACGAATAGTTCTGTAGCTGCTTTAGATAACTGTACTCCCTGAGCATTGGACTCCTAGCCTGCAGGAATTCAGCAGTGAAACCCTCCATAAATTTCTTCATCTCTGCTAAAATATTAGGTATAACCGGAATAGGTAAAATACCATGCTGTTCTGAAACCACTGGAGTTGGAGGAATATCCTGATGAATCTGGTCTCCAGGTACTGCTCCCACATCAACCCTAGCCTCTAAAACTATATGCTCATCTTGAACAATCAGAACAGAACCCAAACTCTCCAGACTGAGCACTGGCTCATCAAAAAGTACACCATTACGAGTGCCGATACAGCTACGATAAAATACGTAAAACCGAAATAGAATCGGCCTAACTTCGTCTGAAAAACAACTCATCATATGATCGTAAGAACAGAGATAAGAATTAACCTACAGCTCTGATACCAAGTCTGTCACCCCCCAAAATATAATAATTAGAGCATATCTAAAATAATATCATCGAGGGCGTATAGGTTGGGGAACCCAAAGATTCATCCCCATAAATAACCATGCTAATAGGAAATAGCTTAGTCATTCACTATAGCAATATCATCAGAGTAAAAAGAATAAAATAGAAACAAAAGATATATATATATATATATATATATATATATATATATATATATCAAACTAAAAATGTATATACAATATCTCGAATAATGTACAGCGTCAAAAGCTAAGATCATATAAGAAATACTACAACAAGAACGGATTTGCAACTACAAAACTGGATCAAAAACAGCTGAAACCCTCAACAAAACCAGCAATTACCCTACCTCTGAAAGGGGAAAAAATATGAGAGTGAGCAAAACCACGGCTCACTAATTCCCAGCAAAGCTAAATAACCTACTAATAAAATGGTGCAGAGAAAGAGGAGAGGTGAATGAGATATAAGATGTTAAAAGATACAGTAATATATAAGTGAAGAATAGAGTAAGAAGAATATCTAAGAGAATTAGAATAAAGATATATGAATTGATGCGATGACGTGATGAAATGATATGATATGCTATACTATGATATGATATGATTATAGAATTGTCCTAATGTGGATGCTTATGATGTGACGAACCAATGGACTAGACCCTATAAATCGATGTATTGGGGTGATCAGCCGCTAATGCATAATAACCTTAAAGAGATCTCAATTGGATACAATGGGTACGATTTTTGTCAAGCTCGACCACGCTCAAGAATTTATTGCTTGATCAAAGTGTTCTGGGATTTTCAACACACGGAACCAACGTCCGAACTGCATTCCACTTATTCCAAGGGATTTTAACCTCACGGAGGATAAGACTGGTACCAAAGGAAAACAATCTCATACCATCCCACACTCCCAGATGGGTAATAGATGTGATATTATCCAGCCCAAACATCGCCTACTGATTTTAACCCGATGTAGGAATCCTAGGTCCTATCGAGGGTCAGCCAATGTAGAGCTTTGTTATGTACCCGACCCCATTAAGTTAAGAGAATATAAAAACCCACACTGCAAACAGATCCCAAGGATCAAAGCACCACAACCGCCTCATGGCCAACACACACATAGTATAACCACCTGGCTGAGAGAATAGAAAATAATCATAACACTGTACACATAGGATAACCACCTGCAAAAGAGAATGGTAAACAATCCTAACACCGCACAGATAGGATAACCACCTGCCAAAGAGAATGGCAAACAATCCTAACATAGATGAACAGTGACCACCAGTCATAACATCCAAACAACATCAGTCTCCAAAAGACTGAAACCTAGCATTCAAGGACAAACCCATGAGAATACCATAGGAAGGCACAAATCCTAAAAGACAAAGGGAAGCACAACTCAACATGCAAAATAGTAACCAACAAGTAGTCGACAAACCCCAAGAACAGAGCTGTACCCTAACTCTCTAACTACTAGGTACTTAAGTCTCCACAACAGATGGACAGGAAATCATCTAGGTCCCAACATCACTGGTGACTGTACAAATGTAACAGAATCCTCTGGCGCTCAAGGACAAAGCCACGAGAATGCCACAGTGATGTACCACTTTCTAGATGACGGAAGGGAGCACAACCCCAATACAAACCAATAGATGCTCAACACCCACAATCATCTAATAAGGACAAACTGAGTATAAACAACCACTAGAATAAGTTAAAGGTAATTGCGCTGTAATGCTCAATGACGAAGTCGCGAGAACTAGCGTAACAACTTCTAACAAATCCTCGAAATCTAAAACAACCAAAGGACATAAGTTACAGAATAGCTAAAAAGGACTTAATAAACTACACAAAAGGAAATCGAAGCTAGACTATAACTAAATCACATAACACCACACTGCCAAATGCATAAAACTCTAACTAACACTGATTAAACTAGTAGAAGAAATTAGCAAGGAAGGGACACTCGCCTGAACAAAACCACGAATCTAATAATCACAGGATAACCCAACACCAAAACCCAAGCTCAACAATAAACAAACCAACCCCTGCAACAAGCACAACTCCACAATCACCAAATACCCCAAACACAAAACCCTAAAATCAACCCAATAATCACAAACCCTAAAACACAAAGGTTCACAACCGAGACCAAAATCAAGTCAACCACAAAGGAATAAAAATAGGGGAATTACTCTCTGGATGGAGGCGAAGATCAATCCTAACGATCGAATTACAACATGTAAAGGAGCGAGAGAGGAGCAATGGATTCCAATTTGAAGAGAGAGTGAGGGAGAGAGAATGAAATGGGTAAATAAAATCCTAAAACTAGCACTCATCTCGAGGAAGGGATCAACGGCCAAGAATCGCATGAAAAGACCCAACCTAGTCATCAAAACATGCCTCTATTCGAACAAAGCACATTCTTGTTCGAACAAAACAAAGCAGAAAGAACCATATTCAAATTGAAAATTGCTTGTTCGAATAAAATGGAACCGAAGGAATTCAACTGAACAGACATCTATTCTAACATAAAAATTTTTGTTCGAACAAAGATAAACAGGTAGAAGTCTATTCGAACAGGAAAGATGTTGTTCGAATAAAATGAAGCAGAATAAAATCTATTCAAACAAAATAAGTCTTGTTTGAACATAAAGGAAGAGAAAACTAGGCAAAAGATTCTCCCCAACAAAAGTTGATAAAAACTCAGAGAAAATCCTAAGATCCCCCCTTGATTACATACTACCCAACAACAACAACAACGACAACAACAGCACTCCTCCACCAACCCAACCACAGGCTCCTGAAAACCACAACTCAACCTCCTCCGCCAAAACTACCACCGAAACATAGAAAACAAAGAGCTGATAAAAGAAATAATATGAGGATGCATGATGTATGGTAATGATATGCATAGTGATAATAATGAATAAAAAAAAACTGGGACACTTCATATTCGAATAAAAAACAAAAATTACCATGCAACCATAACAAACTTAATATACTTAAAAATAAAGAAAATGAGTATTGGGAGTTACAATACCTCTGAAACATAAATTCTACACATTCCAACAAAAGTAACAATAATACCATGCAACCACTCAAGCTATAAATATATAATATAGTAGGTTAATAATCACACTATTCCCATGTAACATGTTGTAGCCTATTAACTTTCTTCAGGCAAAAGATATATAAATATAATGTAGTAGCCTATGAGTTATGTACATTTATAAATATAATAGCGGTTATTGCAAATAAGGTTGTCCAAGAGTTAACACTTCCTATAAGTATACACAAATTACTTATGAAGGAGACTAATAAAGTATACAAAAATCTTTGATCATAACAGTTGAAATATAATAGACATAATTAGATGAGGAAACTAGAAACAAACTAACATCCATTTTGACCAGTTTCACCACAAACATCACAATTAACCTAAACAACGTTAAATAATGGAAAACAACATTAAATCCAAAATCACCATTATAATAGAGAAAATACATTAAATAAAACATGTAATTTATCTGGACTTCATGTCATCACCTAACTTCTTCACATATTTCTTCTTCTTGTCTCCATGCATTGGTTCACTAATAGCAGGTGCAACATCATTTCTCGCATAACTAACTTCATCACCATCCAAATATGGATTACTTGGAACCTGCATCAAAAAATAAAAAAATGTTAAAAGAAACAAGTCTTTTTAGACCATAATGCCTTAATAATGAAATATGGGTTATAATGTATAAACTAGGAAATTCAATCAATACAAAACCAAAAAACAACTATTGTGTCTTTGTCAAATATTCAATAATTGGACTAAAATTCATCATATTGATTAAACATTTTTTAATTAACAATAAACAAATCAGTACAACTAATCAACTATAAACCTATCATATTATGAACAAAATAACGACTTACTGAAATCTAATGACTTACTGATATCTAGGATTGATCAAACCCTCTAAATCTATATTAACTAATTTCTATGTGCAATAACAATTACACCAACAACTATTTTTAGTCTAGTACTTACAATAGTAGCTCAATGAACAATCACTACCTATGTTAGTATTCCAAAATGATTAAAATATTTTCCATTAGTTTCACTGAACAGGTAAACTACTTCATACTCCTTGGTCAAATACTCATATATTACCCATTCCATCGAAGTAATTCTATGACCCTTACTAACAAATACTCACCTTACTATCACCCCTACTCTTTTTTTGCTAACAATATTGCATAAAGTCTACCTGATAACCAAGATAACGCCACCACTAACTAAGAATTACAATTTATTTCTTTTAATTCAATTAGAGCAAACCATCAGATCAATAGAACTAAATCAAAATAGTAAATTTTAAAACGAGAATTGAATATGACCCTTACTAACATATGCCTACCTTACTATCACCCCCACCCTATTTTTTTGCTAACAATATTGCATAAACTCTACCTAGTAACTAAGATAAACACCACCACAAACTAAGAATTATAATTTATTTCTTTTAATCCAATTGTAGCTAACCATGAGATCAATAAAACTTAACCAAAATGGAAAATTTTTAATTGAGAATTGAGTATTCAACTTTACTTTAGTCAATCTTCCTTTACTATCTTTCATTTAATTTTTCAAGACTTCTGTTTTACCCTTATCACTTCTCACACTACCTTCCACAATCTTCTTCTTTCCCTTATTTATGATTTATTTGCCTGTGTTACCCATTGGTTTTCTTTTTTGACAAAGATCACTTTCCAAATTTAAGGGTTTATTTAAAGAAGAATAGCTAATGGATATTTTTGGCTCTGTCACCAATGATTCATCATTTGGGGAATTGAGTTCATCACCATTTTTATGTACCAACAAACTTGAGCTATACAATGGCAGCTCTTCTATCTCTCCACAAAAGGAGCATGAAATTGAATTGCAAGATGAACATGAACAAGATAATGCCATTTCAACCTAGAGAAGTTGACCAAATTAAATCTCGATGGAATACTGGCAGTAAAGACTTGATTATTAGGTAATCCATGAAGTAGAATTTGTTAAGGTCTTTGTTTAAGGCATGAGGCTTGCGGTGGGAGTAGATGGAACTACTTCATTTGGATTCATAAATAGAATTACAATTTTTGAGATTCATCAATGAAAGATCAAAAGGTTCACTGAGTTGTGAACAGAATAGGAAATCAGTTGTGAACAAAATAGTTAATCGACTACTATCAAAATACCAGTGCGAACACCAAAGTAACTTTGGAACTCAAACAATCCACAATCTACAAACTCATTTTTTCTTTTTTAATAACAATTTTCAGGCCCAACTCAAATTAAACAATAAATGGGCTTCAATTACAACATACCTATGAATGTTAATGGATTGAGACATATTGTGCAACCACTAGGTATTTTTGGTGACGTAGGCCTCCAAAATTAGAATTGGCTACAAATTTGTAAATCCTTGGGCTTGTACTATATAACCTTAACTCATGCATATACCCTAAACCATCCTATATCATACTATACCCTATCCCTATGATATCCATATTTGGTTAAACTCATAATAATCAATAATCTACCCAAACAAAACTTTCCAATCATATCTTTTAAGTGAAATAGTAAGTACCCTAACACAAATAATATTCTTGTTAATATAAAGACTTTTGCCAAAATAAAACTTTTATTTTATTTACCTACAAGTTTCAATATTGTACATCAAGGAAATCTAAACTTATTAAACACCTAAACTTTAAGACCATAATATTTATACAACTTATCCATAGTTTTCTCTAAAAATGCCTTCACTAATATATAATATAGGTACTTTTCCATTTATTTTCCAAGTTTTAGAACTTAGTACTCAAAATTGTTACATGAATCCCATCGAAGTTAACACAACCTACTCCATTTATAAGTTCGTCTATAATTCTAACTTAAATTGAGGGATTTTTTCTTTAATTTTGAAAATTAAATGATATTATTATAAGAGGATAATCAAATCATATAAGAGTTATTAGTTATCAAGCATACATAAATGTTTTTTTTGATACAAACCTAAAGTAATGATTTTAGATTATCTTTTGTTCTACTTATATAGACTATAATGTTAAAAGAGGATACAATTCCCATTAGAGCATAAATTTTAATCCTTTTATCTTTCAACACTCAATGTTTTACTAACAATTGATTTACATCAGCCATACAAAATGTGTTACACATGTATGAATTTCTTTCTTTTGCTTTTATATACATCTTTTACTCATATTAAATGTCTCTAATCAAGCACATTGAGGAATCTACTTCTAAAGTTCAAAAGTACTTGTTGGGTTTCAATATTAGTCTTTTTGTATAGGAGTTGAAGAACATGTTATCATTATGATTCTTATCTATACATCATAATAGAAATCCTACCTATACCATCAATTCAATATCCTCTACCATGTACCTTATACCATAATGTTTGAGTTTTGATACATGGTCTAAAGGTAAACTCTACATAGACCATGTAACACAATATAACATGAACACATAATTTAATCTTAACTATAACTCTGATACAAAATCCCTACACATATCTGTGTACCCCTAATAAGATTCAATTAAATAAATTCTAATAATTATACATCATTAATATATTGAACTATTCAATTAATTATAAACTCCACAATATTATCAAAAATATTTATTAGCACTAATATTTATTTAGTTTAATAGTATTTAGATATATTCAAAAAATAAGAAATACTATATACGTTTCCTAAAAACTATAATTGCCCTAATACTTATCAAACAATTTAAGGAACTACCATAAACTCTAAACATATAAGTAACTTTCCCATGAATTTTACCATAAAATTATTAAAGTTCCTCTTCTCTCTTGTAAATTAAAGGTATTAATATTCCACAATATGATTAAGAAGCATTTAGTTAGTAGAGAAACATGAAGAACACCAATTGGGAAAAATAAAGCTTTAATTGCTTAAAAAAACAAAGTAGATTACAATGAATTACTCCAAACCCTAGGCTTCTCTCAAAACTCTTTCAGATCTAACATAAGAATTAAAAAACCTAAGTACCCTTTATATTGTGGGAACTCAAAATTACAAAATAGAATTCATCTCGAGGCAAAATAATGCCTAAGAATCAAAACACCGCCAGAGTCGCTCGAATGAACTAGGGAGTCGTTCGAACGACTTTAAGACTAATTGGTCTAAACCCTAGAAAAGTTGTTCGATGGTTCGAACGAAACCCAACTCGTTCGATCAAAATATGGCTCTGGGCCAAAATTTTAGAAGGCATGACAACCCGTTCGAACGACTTTGACAAATCTTTAAATAACTCTAGATCCTTCTGGATCATGTCTCCCCCCTTTAGGAGCCTTGAGCTCCTGCTCAAGATGGAACTGGAGAGGTAGGAATGCGGCACTGCTCATTACCCTGCTGTACCACTTTGACGTACGAGGTAGTTGACCCTTATTCCCAACACAAAACGACTCAAAACAAACATATGTCTTGTCAGCCAACAACTTTCGGAAAAACACACTACACCCTTGAGGAGTATCATATCCTGGAACATATCCTAACGTAACAAAAGGCTGTATCTGCATAGAAACCAACATAACGGAAGTAGTTGGTAATGGGGGCCGAAATAGCCTATCAGGCAATATGATGTCCATTCCCTTCTTATACTATATAATCAAGGGAAATTGTTGGAGATACGACAACCCCTTCATCTGGCGTGCTTGCTGTTGCTTAGACTGTGTAGTGAAAAACTAGAACGGTTTACGATCAGTATGTACCACAACCACCTCTTGCAACTTCCCCATATCGGTTTATTACTTCAAAAAAGTTGTCATAGGAGACAACACTCGAACGGATGTACCCTCTTGAACCGGTCGCACTGATAACACAAACTTGCCGCTCGCATTAACCAACCGCTTCACCAGAGTCGCCGTTACCAAATTTGACGTAGTGACATGCTCCTTACAAGCATTGATATGGAACTCCTTTCCCTCCTACACAAGATGATACTTGCGAGCTCTACAGTAACAAATCACATCTTGGTCCCAAAGATAAGGGATACCTATGATTACCTGACATACATCCAAAAGAACCACCTCACACGTCACCTCGTCAATAAACTTCTGAGAAATCGCAAACTTGAATTATACTGGTTCGTGATCACCACATCTGCATTTTTCTATATCTACCCCAAACCATACGGCTTAGGATGAGCTATAGTTGTCAAACCCATCTTCTTCACCAACGTCTTAGAAATCAAAAATTTTGACTAACCGGATCCATAATGGCCTTGACTAAACTCTGTTTTACCTGAATACTGACACGACAAACCTCTTCCCGACTCTTCTCCTCGGTAGCCAAAGTCTGCTGAAACATTAGTGTAAGCTTAGGATTCGGTTTATCTAAATCAGGAAGGTCAACAACCTCAGCGGCTAGTACATATTTCTTTTTATTACGCTTCACCTCCTACGGCCTAAGCTCCCGGTGAAGTTTCCAACAATAATCAGAAAGATGCCCACTCGCCTTACGATGACTGCAATGAAATTCCATGGACAAAGACCCCTCTCCTTTGGCCTCTCCCTTATGCTCATTTTTCCAACTAGACTTGTACCCCGACTTGATCTTGTCATCTTCTTTCTTACTTTTCAAGTACTTGCCTTCAATGGTAATTGCCTTCACAGTAGCGTCCTCGATATTGGCCACAGTAAAGAGCTTCAACTCTCTCCTAATGGACTTTGACAAACACCCCGAGTACTTCATGAACACCTCATACTCGTCCACATCAATGTCCAAAACCAAAGCTTGGTTATGAAATGCCGTAGTGTACTCCTGCATAGATTACCCAAACTTTTGGCATAAATTATGCCATATATATCATCTCTCTTGCTCATACCCAATCGGATAAAATTACTTTCGCACTAAAACCTTGAATTCATTCCAACCCAAACTTCCTATATTGTGGCATTTCCGATAAGATTTCCGCCACGTGAGTACATAACTTGTGAACTTCAATGTAGCAAAGCATATTTGCTGAGCATTAGAGTATTTGTAAATAGAAAAATAGGTCTCTAACCTATCAAACAAATTATCCAATTTCTCGGCATCGACGGAACCATCGAATACCAGAATCTCAATCTTATAATTAATACGAAGATTTCGCATAGGATTTAATGACTTAACAAAACTTGTGCACTCCTTGACGGATTCAGCATCAGTAGAATCGTTATTTAACCCTACATTATCATCGTCTCCATCCCCCGTCGAAACCCCTTTCTTCTTCGAGCGGACTTGCTATTTTACCGAATCGGAACCCAATGCGAGGTTTGTAAGGCGCAAATGATCAACTAACTCCTCTATAACAGAAGTTAGGCCAGAAACTATCATTCAAAAGTCATGAGTCGATCGTCAGAATTGCCAATATCAAAATTATCCTTCTTCTTTGAATTAGGTTATGATAGATCTTCAACGGACTCACTAGCTTCTTCTTCGTTTGCTTGAGACGGTCACATGTAAAGACCATTAGCCACAATCTACCCCCCAAGAATTGCAATTTGAAAACTGATACCACTTAATCCATAACATGATTGAGAAGCTTTTAATTAGTAGAGAAACATGAAGAACACTAATTGGGAAAAATAAAGCTTTAATTGCTTAAAAAAAATATGAAGTAGATTATAATGAATCACTTCAAAACCCTAGGCTTCTCTCAGAAATCTTTCAGATCAAACATAAGAAAAAAAAACCTAAGTCCCCTTTATATAGAGGGAACTTGAAATTACAAAATAGAACGCATCTCGAGGCAAAACAATGTCTGAGAATCAAAATACTACCAGAGTCGTTCGAACGAACTAGGGAGTCGGTCGAACGACTTTACGACTAATTGGTCTAAATCCTAGAAAAGTGGCTTGATCGTTCGAACGAAACCCAACTCGTTCGAATGAAATATGGCTCTGGGCCAAAATTTTAGAAGATATGACAACTCGTTCGAACGACACTCAACTTCGTTCGAACGACTTTGACAAATCTTTAAATAAATCTATATCCTCCTGGATCAATTAATCATGCACTCTATTACAATTCTGCCAATATGTAGTTTATATTAACGTATAAAACTCCAATATAGGCAGGTGTTTATTTAAGTATGAATTATAATGATTTAATGTGCATGTAGTTTAAGGGCTTAATTATATTTATGGTTAAGTTATAGTGGCTATAATCAAGATAAGAGATGCATGTTCAACTATCTCTGAGGAATGCTTGAAAGAGGTGGCTTCAACAAAGGCTTCCATACAACTTGATGTAATTAAAATGTTGCAATACATTCATAGTCAGACAAATGATATGATTTCAACTAATGTGGAGATAACAAGAATCCAAAGTATTGATTTGAATTTCAAGAATATTTTATGCACATGTGGTTGTGATAAAATCATAAATCTCTTAAAAGAAGTGTCCCAAGATAATTTAGTACTCTCTATTGGAGATCAGTTCTGGAATAACAAAGGTGACTAGCTATTTGAATTTCTTTAGAAAACTTCAGTATCAACTCTGCAAAGAAAAGAAGACATACATCAATGTATATATATTTGAAGGTGGAGATGGTAATTATTTATAATGAACACAATCAGAAAGTCTCCAAAAATCAAGTAACATCCACACCTACAGAACTATCGCTTGAGCTAGTACATTTACATGTAATAGGCATATTGAGTCATTATATCTTTTGCTCCAAATTTATTTGTACTAGCATATGTTTTATTTATGTATTGTATTCAAATATTTCTATTAAATAAGCATAAAAAACACATGATTGTACAAGAACTGTTGAAGAAGACTACAAGATCTGTACGTCTCAAATTAATCTTCACAACTGCAACAAAAATGAAACACACTACAGCCATTCACAATGGTGCATTATAAGAGTATCCTAAACCTGCCCTCTATTCTGCTTTTATCTTTAAACTTGGGTAGAGACCAAAATACTACATGAAATTTTCAAAAGCCACTTAAATGGTCTGAATTAGTAACGAATAATGCGATCAGAATTAGTAAAGCATAATTAGATTAGGTAGCTATTTCATATTTGATGCTTCAAACCATTTAACTTCATGTATCCTTACATATCTTTCTTCCCTAATCTGACTATTTATATTACATCAAGCCCAGTCTCGTGTATGGTACCTGGAAGGGCCTACCCTTCAACCTAGTCCAAAATCAAACTACCTCAATATAAAACTCACGCATTTCACACATGACATAAACAGTCAACATTGACACTTATACCATAAACTGATAAAGAACATGGATCGAGCATAACAGAAGAACATGAACAAGTCAAAAACACCTATCTCTCACGAATTCAATAGTAAGACAGTCAGCCACCACTTACCTCATTATTTGGAGAACGTGTTCTAGAAATGACAAGGACCAAAGAAAAATAAAATTTCCTAAACTCTAATATAGGAATTTCAAGATTTTGAATACCAATAAACTTCTTACTTACAAGATCAAATATTTTATAGTTCAAGAGGTCACTTATAATAAGATATCAGCCTCAAGCAATAAAAGTTACTGTTACTAAACCCCTTAACTCGAGATCGTGGTTTTTTACCTATTCAAAGGTTTTCTACGCTAAATTACCTGTGTTTGTTCTTGCTTTACATAGTTTTTATCATAGGTACATTGGTGTAAGAGCTAATTTTAACCATTTTGAGCTACGGAATTAGGCCATTACATTTGGCACCATCTGTGGGAAAGAAGACATTTCTACGATATCCTAAGGCATACATTCATTCTACTATCAATCTCCAATTATGGTCACTTCTAGGCGACAAGTAATAGGAAGCCAGTTTGATCTTTCAGTTGTGCTGGAACAAGTTACAGAACTATGGGCGAATCTCCATGCCGAAATAGAGAAATGTAATGAGCTCGAACAACAGTTAACTTGTAGTGTCCCGGATTTATTATTATTATTATTATTTATCTATTATTATTTTATTTTATTTATTATGCTTCATGCATCCACATACATTACCGTTCTACATGCATCTGTATCTTATTGCATTATCAGGGTTTTGAGTTCTTATTTCTTTATTTTCTGTGCTTCTGTGGTTTCGGTGGTTGCTGGGCAGAGGAGGTTGTGTTCTGGTTATGGGAGTCTGTGGTTGGCTTCGTGGAGGCGTGTTATTGCTTTTGTTGCTTTATGTTGTTGTATGGTGTGCGATCCGGGAGGGATCTGAAGATTTCCTTAGTTTTTGTTCAGTTTTAGCTCGAGGGAATCTTTTTGGTTTTCTGAGTTTTTTTTCCAGGTTTTGCCTGTTGTATTCAAACAGACTTGATTGTGCCCGAATAGATTTCAATCTACTTTGTTTTATTCAAAGTGACTATTGTATTCTAACTATTTCATTTTATTAGAGCAACACATTTCCTGTTTGAATATATTTCTTTCTGTTTGGTTCTGTTCGAACAAGCCCTATCCTGTTCGAATAGACTTCTACCTGCTTTTATTTGTTCAAATAAAAATATCTTTGGTTTGATCAGAGGCGTGTTTTGACGACCAGGTTGGGTCTTTTCACGCGATTCTTGGCCGTTGATCCCTTCCTCGAGATGGGTGCTGGTTTTAGGTTTTAATCCCCCATTTCATTTCATTATCTCTCTTTCTCATTCATCCCTTTCTCTCTCTCACTCTCCCACTCACTCTAAATTGGAATCCTCTCCTCTCTTACTCCCCTCTCGCTCCTTTGTGAGTTGTGATTTATTTTTTAGGTTTAATCTTCGCCATTTCTCTCGGTGAGTAATTTCCCTATTCCTTTTCGTATCGCTGATTGGATTTCTCTTTAGGGTTTATGTAAGGATCGATTATTGAATTGTGGAGTTGTGGTTATTGCAAGTGTTGGATTGATTGTGTGGGTTTGGTTGTTTTCTTGTGGTGTCGAGTTTGGGTTATCATGAGATTATTAGATTCGCGGCTCATGTCAGGCGAGTATCCCTTCCTTGCTAAATTTTTCCACTAGTTAATCTGTGTTAGTTAAAGTGTTATGCATTTGGCATTGAGGTGTTATGTGATTTAGCTATAGTCTATTATTGGATTGTACTGTATCTTTTCCTTTGTTAGGCATGTAGAGTGTGTTATCTTTTGTCTTTTAGGAAGTTGTGCATTAGTGTGGTATTCTCATGGCCTTGTCCTTGAATGATGTGTTTCAGTCCTACAGAGACTGATATGGTTTGGATGTTGTGACGGGTGGCCACTGTTCATCTGTGTTAGGATTGCTTACCATTCTCTTTTGCAGGTGGCTATCATATGTGTGCTGTGTTAGGATTGTTTACCATTCTCTTTGGCAGGTGTTTATCCTACGTGTGTGTTGGCTGTGTGGTGGCTAATTTGTTTTGATCAATGGGATCTATTTTAAGTATGGGTTTTTGCATTCCTTTAACTAAATGGGGCCGGATACATAATAAAGCTTTACATCCGATGACCCTCGATAGGACCTAGGATTCCTACATCGGGTTAAGATAAGTAGGTGAAGTTCGGGCTGGACACTATCATATTTATTACCCTTTGGGAGTGTGGGATGGTATGAGACCGTTTTCCTTTGGTACCCGTCTTATCCACGGTGTGGTTGAAATCACTTTGAATAAGTGAAATAAAGCTCGGACGTTGGCTCTGTAGTTTGAAAAGCCCAGAACACTTTGATCAAGTGATAAATCCTTTAGGGTTGTCGAGCTTGTAACCCAATCGTACCCTTTGTATCCAAGTGAGATCTCTTTAAGGTTATTATGCATTTGCGGCTGATCTGCCCAATACATTGATTTATAAGGTTTAGTCCATTTGTTCATCACATCATAAGCATCCACATTAAGATAAGTCTTGAATCATACCATATCATATCATATCATCACATCATCGCATTAATTCATATATCTCTATTCTACTTCTCTTAGATATTCTTCCTACTCTATCCTTTACTTATATATTACGGTACATTTTAAAATCTTATATCTCATTCACCTCATCATCTTTCTCTGCGCCAGTTTTTTTAGTAAGTTATTTAGCTTTGTTGGCCATTAGTGAGCCATGGTTTTGCTCACTCTCATTTTTCCCCCTTTTTAGAGGCAGGGTAGTTGCTGGATTTGCTGAGGGCTTCAGCTGTGTTGGTTCCAGTTTTTGCAGCTTGAGATTCTGTTCTTGTTGTAGTATTATTGCTTGTACGATCTCACCTTTTGACGCTATATATTTTTCAAGATATTGTATGTATATTTTCAGTTTGATATATATATATCTTTTTTTCTTTCGCTTTATTCTTTTCACTCTGAGATATTACTATAATGAATGACTAAGCTATTTCTTATTAGCATGGTTATTTGTGGGGGAGAATCTTTGGATTCACCGACCTGCACACCCTGGATGACATGGTTTTAGATATGCTTAAATTATTAGAATTTGGGGCATGACAAACTTGCTATCAGAGCTGTAGGTTAATCTCTATCTCTGATCTTTCATATCATATGACGAGTTGCTTTTCTTGACGAAGTTAGGTCAATTTATTTTTTGTTTTTCGTATTTTATCGTATTTCTTCTGTTGCGTATCTTTCCTCCCTTCCTGAGGTGTGTGCCTTTTGTTCGTATAGATGGCTAGAGGTGGTAGAGGCAGAGGTCGCATGGTGGGTTGTGGCTGTAGAGGCACTCATAGAGGTGCACTTGCTGATGAGCCAATGCTTAGTCAGGAGAGTTTGGGATATATTCCAATTGATCAGGGTGTTCCTTCAACTCCAGTAGATCCAGAGCAGTTTGGTATTTTACCAATTCCAGTTGTTCCCAGTATTTCAGCAGAGATCAAGCAATTTATGGAGAGTTTTACCACATATTTCCAGTAAGATAAGAGCCCAACGGTCAGAGAACACAGTTATCTTGAGCAACTTCAGAAGTATAAACATTCAACTTTTTTTGGCACGACTGTTCCATCAGAGGCAATGACATGGTTCAAGTCTATTGAGATGACTCTGAGCGAGATGAAATGTCTGGATGATCAGTGGGTGGCGCTTTTAACTTATCTTTTATAGGGTAAGGCAGATCATTGGTGGGATACAGCCAAGAGGACTATCATAGAGACTCCAGTACTTTGGGCATCAATTTAGGATAGGTTTTTTGAGCTGTACTTTCCCCAGAGTTACAGGGATGCATGTATATCAGAGTTCTACATGCTTGAGTAGGGTGATATGTGTATTACCGAGTATGATCAGCGATTCATCGAACTCTCTTGATATGTTTCATTTGTTGTTCAAGATAAGGAGTAGTGCAAGATAAAATTTTTGAAGGGTCTTCGTCCGTACTGTAGGAGGCTTCTGATTGCTTTGGGGGCTAGTTCGTATAAAGAGGTTTTGTCTGAAGCTTTGGCGATAGAGCATAACAATATTGAGGATCACAAGTCCAAGGACTTGAGGAACCTAGTGAGGCAAGATCAAAGACCCGATAAGGGCAAAGCAGTCCAGAGTCAGTATGAGAACTTGGGTTCGAAGAGGCAGTAGTTCGACATTATTGATGGTGCTTTAGCTAGAGTTAGAGGAGAACAACTTGCTTTTGGTACGTGTTTGGATTGCGGGGAGGTAGGGCACACCAGGAAGTTTTTTCTTTGGACAGACATATGTCCTCGGCCATTACGACAGTTTCAGGGTCCGCAGGGTAAGCAGATTGTTCCAGGTCCTCCGGGTGGACATAGACAGTAGCATCCGATTCAGTAGTAGGGCCAGGGTCAGGGCCATGGGCAGGGCAAGATGTACGTAGTTGGGAGGCAAGGTTCATGCATCGCTCCACCTGTGGTGGAAGGTACGATTCATATTCCTTATTCGCCCGCAAGAGTACTTTTTGATTCTGGTGCATCGCATTCATTCATATCATACATATTTCTTTCTTCTATTGGCTTTGAGTCTTCCTTGTTACTAGATTAGATATCTGTGGGTACACCGCTCGAAACTTCGGTATCTATTTCTCGTATTTGTAGTGATTGCCCGATAGTTTTTTATGGTCGCATCCTTTCAGCAGACTTGTTTGTACTAACGATGCAGAAGTTTGACATTATAATTGGTATTGATTGGTTATCAACGCATCGAGTTACTTAAGACTATTTTGAGAAGTCGGCTACTTTAAGTATCCTTGGGGAGAAGCAGTTCGTGTTTGTTAGTTCAGAACCTGCGCGGTGAGGGGACGGCTTGTTGGCATTTTTAGAGTTGGAGACCTCTAGTGTCGATGTAAGTTCTATTCTGGTTGTGTGTGACTTTTCAGATGTTTTCTAGAAGACACCTGGGTTTCCGCCGACGAGAGAGATTGATTTTAGAATAGATCTTTTACCTGGTACAGCTCTGATTTTGAAGGCTCCATATCGTATGACACCATTTGAGCTGAAGGAATTATATGATCAGATATCTGAGTTGATGGATAAGAAGTTTATCTGCCCGAGTACTTCACCGTGGGGTACTCCAGTATTATTTGCTAAGAAGAAGGACGGGTCTATGCGTCTTTCTATTGATTATCGCGAGTTGAACAAAGTCACAATCAAGAATAAGTATCCCTTACCTAGGATCGAGGACTTGTTTGACCAACTTCGGGGAGCGCAGTACTTTCAAAGATTGATCTCTGGTCGGGTCATCATCAGCTGGGGATCAAGAAGGAGGATATTTCAACGACAACATTCAGGACACGTTATGGACACTACGAATTTCAGGTTATGCCATTTGGATTGACGAATGCACCTGTAGCTTTTATGGATTTGATGAACAAAGTTTTTCGTCCTTATCTTGACATTCTCATTTACTCGAAGAACAAGGCCGTGCATGAGGAACACTTGAAGATTGCTTTACAGACCTTGAGGGATAACGAGTTGTTTGCTAAGTTTGAGAAGTGTGATTTTTAGAAAAAGGAGGTGAAATTTCAAGGACACGTTTTATCCAAGGATGACATTATAGGGGATCCTTCTAAGGTTGAGTTTAGTCGACTAATGTTACAGAGATACGCAATTTCCTGGGTTTAGCTGGGTATTATCGTAGATTCATCGAGGGATTTTCTCGGATTGCAGCTCCGTTACAGAAGAACGTTAGATTTGTTTGGGATGACAAGTGTGAGGTGACATTCTCAGAGTTGAAGAATAGGTTAACTATAGCTCCAGTTCTTATTGTTCCTTCCAGCGGGCAGAAATATATGGTTTACAGCGATGCGTCACTCAACGGACTTTGTTGTGTATTGATGTAGGAAGGAAAGGTTGTTGCTTATGCTTCTAGATAATTTAAGGTGCACGAGAGGAACTATCCTACTCATGACCTTGAGTTGGCGGCTGTGGTATTTGCTTTAAAGATTTGGCGACATTATCTTTACGCGGAAAAGTTTGAGCTCTTCTCGGATCATAAGAGTTTGAGATACCTTTTCTCACAGAATGAGTTGAATATTATACAATGTAGATGGATGGAGTTCCTGAAAGATTATGATGTTGACTTGCAGTATCACCCAGGAAAAGCAAATGCTGTGGCTGACGCTTTGAGCCGCTTGCCTACGGGATTTCTTGCTCGTGCTATGATTTGTGAATGGTTGTTACTTCGCAATATAGCAGATTCGGGGCTAAGTTTATTTTCATAGGGTATCGGTAGTTTTATTGCTAATTTAAGAGTTCAACCGTCTTTGATTTCTTAATGGAAGCTCAGCAGCAGGATGCAAAGTTACAGTCTTGGGCTTCAGATGATAGCAGACCCGATTGGACAGTTAGTTCAGATATTAGTATTAGATACAGAGGGAGATTATGTATGCCAGATTAAGAGATTTTGAAATGAGTGATTTTGAGTGAGGCTCACAGCTCTAGGTATACTATTCATACAGGCAGTACAAAGATATACCAGGACTTAAAGGGCATTATTGGTAGGACAAAATGAAGCGGGAGATAGCAGTGTTCGCTTCCAAGTATCCCAGATATCAGCAGGTAAAAGCCGAGAATTAGAAACCAGTGGGGCAGCTTAAACCTTTACAGATTCCGGAGTGGAAGTAGGAACATGTGACTATGGATTTCATTTCGGGATTACAAGGGATGAAGAGAAGTCATGATTCAATTTGGATAATCGTTGATCGATTGACCAAGTTAGCTCATTTTATTCCGGTTCGCAAGACTTCGTCCCTTGAGGAGTTGAACAGGTTGTATGTGAAAGAGATAGTGCGATTGCATGGAGTACCTATGTCTATAGTATCAGATCGAGATGCTAGGTTTATCAACAAATTTTGGAAGAGTTTTCAGCGGGCTATTGACACTAGATTGGATTTTAGCATGACATTTTACCCCCAAACTGATTGTCAGACCGAAAGAGTTAACCAGATTCTTGAGGACATGCTTCGAGCTTGTGTGTTGGACTTTAAGGGCAGTTGGGATGAGCATTTATCATGGGCTGAGTTTGCATATAATAATAGCTTCCAGTCGGGCGTCGGGATGGTACCTTATGAGGCTTTGTATGGTAGACCGTGTAGATCACCACTGAGTTGGGTTGAGGTTGGTGAGTAGAGCTTACTAGGGCCATATTTAGTTCGTGAGACCACAAAGACTATTTCAATTATTTGAGATTGGTTACGTACAACACAGAGTCGACAAAAGAATTATGCAGATATTTGTAGGAGACCTTTAGAGTTTGAAATTGGTGATCACATTTTACTGAAGGTTTCTCTGATGAAGGGCGTGATGCGTTTCAGTAGGAAAGGGGAAATTGGCTTTGAGATTTTTTAGACCTTTTGAGATACTTGCTAGAGTTGGAGAGTTAGCTTACCGTTTAGCATTGCCACCGCAGCTGGATTGAGTTCACAGTGTGTTTCATGTTTTGATGCTCAGGAAGTAAGAACGGGATCCTACTCATGTGATTGATTGGGAGCACTTAGAGGTTCAAAAAGATGCCTCGCATGTGGAGCATCCAGTTTTGTATTTTGAACCGAGAGGAAAAGGTTTTTCGTAGCAAGGTTATTCCTTTCGTTAAGGTTCCGTGGAGTCACCATGGACTTAGTGAGGCTTTTTGGGAGTTAGAGGTGGATGTGAGCGAGCGTTATCTGCTATTGTTCTCTGACTGAGGTATGTGGAATTTCGGGGTGAAATTTATTTTTAGGAAGGTAGAATGTAGTGTCCCGGATTTTATTACTGCTATTGTTATTATTATTATTTATCTATTATCATTTTATTTTATTCATTATGCTTCATGAATCCACATACATCACCGTTCTTCATGCATCTTCATCTTATTGCATTTTTAGGTTTTGAGTTCTTCTTTCTTCATTTTCTGTGTTTCGGTGGTTGTTGGGCGGAGGAGGTTGTGTTGTGGTTTTGGGAGCCTATGGTTGGCTTGGTGGAGGCATGTTGTTGTTTTTTGTTGTTGTGTGGTGTGTGATCCAGGAGGGATTTGAAGATTTCCTTAGTTTTTGGTCAATTTTTGCTCGAGGGAATCATTTTGGTTTTCTGAGCTTTTTTACCAGTGTTTACCTATTGTATTCGAACAGACTTGTTTCTATTCGAATTGATTTCTATCTGCTTTGTTTTATTCGAACAAACTTGTTACTGTTCGAATAGACTTCTAACTGTTTCATTTTAATCGAACAACACCTTTTCTGCTCAAATATATTTCTTTCTTTTTGTTTCTGTTCGAACTAGCCCTTTCCTGTTCGAATAGACTTCTACCTGCTTTGTTTATTTCGAATAAAAATATCTTCGGTTCGAACAGAGGCGTGTATTGATGACCAGGTTGGGTCTTTTCATGCGATTCTTGGCCATTGATCCCTTCCTCGAGATGGGTGTTGGTTTTAGGTTTTAATCCCCCGTTTTATTTCATTCTCTCTCTCTCTCACTCACCCACTCACTCTCAATTAGAATCCTCTCCTCTCTTGCTCCTCTCACGCTCCTTTGCGAGTTGTGATTTGATTATTGGGTTTGCTCTTTGCCACTTCTCTCGGTGAGTAATTAACCTATTCTTTCCGTATCGTTGGTGTGATTTTGCTTTAGGGTTTTTGTTTGGGGCGATTGTTAAATTGCGAAGATTTGGCTATTGCAGGTATTGGGCTGATTGTGTGGGTCTGGTTGTTGGCCTTTGGTGAATTACTGAGTTTGGGTTGTCCTGTAATTATTGGATTCGCGGCTCGTGTCAGGTGAGTGTCCCTTCCTTCTTAAATTCATCCACTAGTTAATTTGTGTTAGTTAGAGTGTTATGCATTTGACATTGAGGTGTTATGTGATTTAGTTATAATCTATTATTAGATTATACTGTATCAATTCCTTTGTTAGGCATGTAAGGTGTATTCTCTTTTGTCTCTTAAAAAGTTTGTGCATTAGTGTGTTATTCTCGTGGCCTTGTCCTTGAATGCTGTGTTTCAGTCCTGTTGAGACTGATGTGGTTTAGATATTGTGACGGGTGGTCATTGTTCAACTGTGTTAGGATTGTTTACCATTCTCTTTGGCAGTGGTTATCCAATGTGTGTGTTGGCCGTGTGGCGGCTATTCTATTTTGATCCTTAAGATCTGTTTGCAGTGTGGGTTTTTGTATTCTGTTAACTTAACGGGGTCGGATACATAACATAGCTCTACATTGGATGACCCTCGATAAGTGCTAGGATTCTTATATCGGGTTAAAATAAGTAGGAGAAGTTCGGGCTGGACACTATCTTATCTATTCTCCTTCAGGAGTGTGGGATGGTATGAGGCAGTTTTCCTTTGGTACCCATCTTATCCTCCATGAGGTTGAAATCCCTTGGAATAAGTGAAATAAAGTTCAGGCGTTGGCTCCGTGGGTTGAAAAGCCCGGTACACTTTGATCAAGGGATAAATTATTAAGCGTGGTCGAACTGGTAACCTAATTGTACCCTTTGTATCCAACTGAGATCTCTTTAAGGTTATTATGCATTAGCGGCTGATCACCCCAATACATTGATTTATAGGGTCCAGTCCATTGGTTTATCACATCATAAGCATCCACATTAGGACAATTCTAGAATCATACCATATCATATCATAGCATATCATATCATATCATTACATCATCGCATAACTTCATATATCTCTATTCCACTTCTCTTAGATATTCTTCTTTCTCTATCCTTCATTTATATATTACCGTACCTTTTAAAATCTTATATCTCATTCACCTCATCCACTTTCTCTGTACCAGTTTTATTAGTAAGTTATTTAGCTTTGTTGGGAATTAGTGAGCCGTGGTTTTGCTCACTCTTGCTTTTCCCCCCATTCAGAGTCAGGGTAGTTGTTGGTTTTCCTGAGTGTTTCAGCTGTGCTGGTTCCAGTTTTTGCGGCAGCAAATTCTGCTCTTGTTGTAGTATTGCTTGTACGATCTCCGCTTTTGACGTTGTATATTATTTGAAATATTGAATGCATATTTTCAGTTTGTTACACACACACATACATATATATATATATATATATATATATATATATCTTTTTCTTCTGCTTTATTCTTTTCACTCTGATGATATTGTTATAGTGAATGACTGAGCTATTTCTTATTAGCATGGTTATTTGTGGGGGCGAATCTTTGGATTTTCTGACCTGCACGCCCTGAATGACATGGTTTAAGATATGCTCTAATGATTGGAATTTAAGGTGTGATATTACTCTTTGACAGCGAAAAGGAGCTAAAAGTTGGGCGACAAGCTCGTTTGACAGTGTTCAAATAACATAAAAACCAGATGACTACCATTGAGACTGTATTACAGGTAATGCAGGTAACTTAATAGGCTCCCTAGATCAAAGAACATGATCAAGTGCCAGAGAACTCTCGAGTTTTTGCACAAGAAAGGTTAGGGCCTCAAGGAATCACCAACAAAGGAATTTCCCGAAATGTTTAGCATGAACCTCAACCTTCCATTCATTTGGGCGGTGATGTTCAGTCTGATATCTTTAGTGGCATGATTTTGTAGAGGAGAAATCTTACTCTTACACCTTGGGAATTATCTTTGACTAGGGGTTTTAACGAATATATAAAACAATAATAAGACAGATTATTGTACTTACATACCTTTGTGGAGCCCATGAATTGGTATTCTCCCGGACCTCTAGCGAGGATATTATATATATATACATATACCTCTTATTAATATCCTCTCATCAATATATATATATATATATATATTTATTTTGGTTACAATTTGAATCCAGATAAAGTTATAGGTTACAAGGTACTCAAAGGTAATATTGGAGAGGTTTAGGCTCAATTTTTCTTATCCTTTCATAGTGTTTCCTCTTTCCTATTTATAGGAGATAGCAGAGGGTGAGTCACCATGTAAGGTTAGAATACATGTATATCCTTTAGGGTAGCTGTCTTGTACGTAAAGTTGGTTTTGACACTGTAGCTGTCTAGAAGCTTGTTTCTACTATTTTGGCTGATGAGCAAGCTATCAGATGTATCGGCTTTTGACCATGCATTATTATGGTCGAAGTCAATCTGGAACTGGTGCTGACTGACAGTCTATGTATTTGGCTTCGAATAACTTTGTAGCCTTCGAGTGCTCTAGTGTCTAGTTAATCTCGGAAGGCTTCAGGTACATCACATGCCTTTGACTATTTTATTGGTTCTTTGGGCTTCGAGTCTCTTAGTAGCCTTTGATATAGCCTTTGAGAATTCGACTAGTCATAAGAGGTAGCGAGTAGGCTACTACATTCGCCCCCTCTCAGCTGGTGCCTCAGAAAATGTTGCAGATTGCGCATGCTGAGAAAAAAGGTTGTTAGGCGCAGGAAGTTTGAGATTTTGACTGGTATAAATGTGTGTAGCTCCAAGAACATTAATTATGATGATACTGATTAGGGAGATAATTAATGCGCCTTAAACAAGGTATAAATAGAGGCTTTTGGGGGAAATGTTGTTCAAGCACTGTTCATCTTCTTCCCTGCTTGGTACTGTAATGGAGCCTGCCAAGAACACTCGCTATTAGCAGAGAATAAAGGAGAAGGAAGCTCAAGTAGAGGCCATGGCTGTTGTTCTCAGGGAAAAAAAATTGGGAGCCGAGACCTGGCGGTGCCGATGCCAGACTTGGTAGACCTTGATCAAGAAGAAATGATCCCGGGGGAGTTGTTTGCTCAGTGGTAGTGGCTAATGCAATGACACCTACTGAGCGTGATTGTACGTTCTTTTGTACTGAGGACCCTGGCGCAGCGGCTGGTAGACACCGAGGATGCTGCGAGGGCTTGTCCGTGATATTGGAAAAACTACCTTGCATGTAGATAGGGGGCTTCTTTCGATATTGTCGTTAGAGTTTGCAGATTGGCTAATTTGTATTTTGTTCTGTTGTATTCCCACCTTTTTTTTTAAATGAAAGCAAGAATTGGTGATCGATTTGTACAAGTATAATGTTGGTAAATAATTTAGGTCAATGAGAATTGTAGGCACAGTTATATTACGATGTAAGAAATAAGGAAAATGATTGGCAACATTTTTTAAAGGATCTAGACTTTGTAATTGCAGAGTTTATCAGAGAGGACACTATTCATGGGGCAGTGTACCAGTGCAGGCCATAATGATGGTATCTTGGTTATGAGACAAAGGTGGAGTCCATGTATAAGTTTGGTGGGTTTATTGAGGCAGGGTCTAACAGGGTGTCAGATGCCCGATATCGAAGGGTGATATTATTCAAAGGATCTAGGTAGAGTACGACCGTGTAAAATTGTTGGTATTAGAAGGGATTGAAAGAACTAGCAAAGTCTTTGAACCGTAGAGGGGTGACATACACACATGAGTATTGGTTGGGGTAGTCTGGTAAAAACACATAGTGCCTAAAAATGGGGGGAAAGTGGGAGAAGGAGTGGGGGTAGTGGTAATGATAACGACTGGGGAAACTGAGGTAGTTTTGGGGGCTATATTTAAAGAGGAGAGAGAAAGAGAGAAAAAAAAAACCATCATTATTTCTAATCACATAGAGAGAGAGACGACGGTAAGAGAGACAGAAATCCCTGGTTGCTGAAGAGAGGAAGGAAGGTGAAGCCATTGTTGCTGTTAGAATTCATCCCGGACACATCCAAGTACATCATACAGGTGGGCTTCTTGATCCTTTGTTATATATAAATTTTATTTTCTTTCTTGGTTCTTGGGTGGGAGAGGGGATGAGGGTTTGCTGTGACGCCGGTAATGGCATAACAAGGAAAGGGTGTAAGAGACGAGACTGGGAAGTCCGGCAAAGGATAAGTGGTGTGAATTTAGAGAGTAGAGGAGATAGTAAGCGAATATTTGATTGTGGGACGACCGATGAGTGAGGGTAGGTAGGTAATAGTAAACTATGAACCCGAAACTTGATACTCGAATATATCGAACTAATATTAATCCTCTTCTTCTATAGGGTATAATGTGTGCCCGTTGGGCTTCGTGGATGAGGCTGATTGATGAGGATGATGACGAAGTGAACGAGCCAAGTACATCTGGTCAAGGGGAGGAGCATAGTAACGTCGAAGAGTTGCAAATTACAATAGATGCGCCTCTGGCTGTAGTGGAGCCAGATGCGGGTGCATTGAGGAGGAGCCGACATAGGGATCAAATAGTCGGGGATAGTGACGAAGAAGAGGAAGAAGTGGAAAGGGGTGAGGTAGTTGGTGTCGAACATTCGGGGATGATAGGGGAGAAGCGGAAGGGGAAGAGGAAGAGAGTGAGAGCAGGGAAGATATAGAGGAGGAGGAGTAATATGTAGGACAGGTCTCACCAAGGGAAAGGGCGAGGTTAAAGCAATTTATAGTAAAACATGAGTTGGTAGGGAAGGGGATTATTCTGGTGCCGTTTGGGGCCGAGTATTCATTTATGGATTAACCTCATGAGGGAATCATGGCGTTCAGAGGACAGATTCGATTAGGGATGCGGCTACCTCTTTGGAGGCAAGTAAAGTAGGTGCTGAATTTTTGGGATGTGTCCCCGTGCTTGATGAATGGCAACTTTTATGAGATGATAAGGGTGATCAAAGGTATGAATGTTGAGTTGAGGCATGAAAGGATGTTTTTAATCGAGTGGTTTGACGTAGTATCATTCTACTCAAAGAAAGTGAATACAAAAGTAGGAACGTATCACATCCAGTGCCATTCGGACAAACCGTGGTTATTCAACTTCTGTTCGACTGGGCACGGGTGGGGTAATGATTTGGTTGTAGTAAAGGGGAATTATAAGTGTGCCCATGGGGAGGTAGAACTTGTACTAAAGAATAGGCTGTTCAAACCAAGTAAGTTGATAGTTGAATTTTGTTATTGTGTTATTTGGAATAGAATTTAGACTTTTAAGTCACTGTTTTATAGATCCCACCAATAATAGACTAAAGAACCTGACGTCCTATATCAATGACCTAATCAACGAGAGTAAGGAATGGGTTAATATGGTATTCCAAAAGCTAAAAATTATAAGAAAAAGGTGAAAGAAGACAGATACATTGTAGAGGGACATGCCGACTGCAGCTGGTTCATCGAAGAGTAGAAAAGAAGTAGGCACCTCTGCAACAGTAAGTGTTATGGATTATAAAAATCTGACCCGCAAGTCAAGATTTGTACCGAGGACCCATTGAGGAGTTTCTATATTGACCTGATCGACTGTACCCGAAGTTATTCCAGAAGTAATGCAACAGACCCAAAAGGGCAGAGGAAAAGTCACGGATGAGGGCTCGACCCCTCAATTGACGAAGAGAACTTGCAAAAAGAGGAGTCAGGAGCAAATGGTAGAAGGGGATGACCCGGCCGAAGCTAGGCAACTCGCTGTAAAATTGGAGGAGGCTGTTTGAGTTTTGGCAGAATCGATGATAAACTTGTGTGCCACGAATCCAGAAGAAGCAGGGCATCATGCCAATGTGGTTTGGCGCAAGGTAAGTTTACTCTCGACTTTAAATTAAATTTATGTTTTGATATCTGCTGAATTGACGAGGTATGTATAATTTGTGCGGATGTAGTCCTGGATGATCTCGTTTGCCAGGGCACAAAAAGCGTTGAGTAAGAGGCTGAAGGAGGCGAGAAATAGGAGTGAGCTCATACAGGGGACCATCATGTCTTTGCAAACCTGAATTGGAGAGCTAGAGCAAGAATAGTTATAAAATTGGTCTGATGTAGCGAGGGAGAGCTTGGCGCTGGTCGAAAGGTGTGATGCAAAGGTTACAGTGCCAAAGGCGTAGGTAGCAAGTCAGGAGGAGCAGCTGCATATCAATCATGCACATTTACAAGCAATGTTCGACCAAGAGTGTGAGGTGACTACAACTTTGAAGAAATTTGTGGATGAGTTGGGATCCAATCCAGAAACCCTCGAACTCTATCCTCCAGTGGAGGAGCCATTATGGGTTGAGTGTTTTGGTAACAATAACTTTTATTTCTTAAGGCTGATATCTTATTACAAGCGATATCTCGAACAAGAAATATTTGATCTTGTAAATAAGAAATTTTGTGTTTTAGAATGCAGAAAATCTAGTTTTCTTAGTGATTTTTCATATATTTTTCTAGTCCTTGTCTCTTCTTGAACTTTTTTCTTATATAGGCCTTGCCTGTAGTTCATTATCATACTAAAGTACATTCTCTAAACAATGAGGTAAGTAGTGGTTGACTGAGTAACTATTAAGTTTATGTGAGACATGTATCTTTAACTTGGTTACGCTTTTCTATTGTGTTCGATCCACGTTCTTCATCAGTTTGTGGTGTAGATGTCAATGCTGATTATTCATGTCATGTGTAAAATTCATGAGTATAATATGGAGGTAGTTCGAATTGGGTTAGGTAGAGGAATAGGTCCCTACAGGCTCGAAATTAGCTCTTGCACCAAATGTACCTGTGATAAAAACTAATGTAAAGTTAGAAATGACACAGGTGATTTAGCATAGAAAACCTTTGAAAAGTAAAAAAAACATGACCTCGAGTTGAGGGTTTTAGTAACAGTAACTTTTATTACCAGAGGCTAATAACTTATTACAAGTGATCTCTCGAGCTAGTAATACTTGATCTTGTAAATAAGAAGTTTTGTGGTGTTCAGAATCTAGAAATTCTTATATTAGGGCATAGAAAATCTATTTTTTCTTGGTCCCCGTCTCTTCAAGAACTTTTTCTTTATATAGACCTTACCCGCAGCTTGTTATCGTGCTGAAGCACATTATCTGAATAGTGAGATAAGAGGTGGTTGACTATATAACTATTTAGTTCATGGGAGACAAGTGTCTTTGACTTATTTATATTTTTCTGTTGTGCTCAATCCGCGTTCTTTTTTAGGTCATGGTCAAGGTGTCAATGCTGACTGTTTATATCACGTGTGAAATGCGTGGGGTCTGATATTGAGGTAGTTCAAATTTAGGTTAGGTTAAGGGATAGGTCCCTTCGTTTCCTCCTCGCAACTAAAGGCACGAGTGGTTTTGGTTGAGAAAGAATCTGTGAATTGTGGTGTTGGAAGTTAATAAGAATTGTTGTAATAATATTTATTTGACTGGTTGGGTACTTAGTAATTTTTATGGAGGGATGTATCTGGCATTTATGATGATTGAAATGATTAATGTGTTTGACGCTTGGGTTTCCGTGAGTAGTTCTACTTTGAATAATGACAGCTTTGGAAATGTACATGTGCATTAAATATGAGTTTTATATAAATAGTACTTATACTGGAGTCTGGCAAAGTACGCTGTATTTTAATATTATCTATTATTCTTGAGTGCTAATGGTGAAGACCAGGCGAATGGTATATGAAGAGAGAGTCTCTGCCAAAATGCAGAGGTTAAAGTTGAGATATTTTGGGGATCAATTTGTGGAGATGCCCACCGCAATTCCTGTACCACTGACGCATTACGGTATGTCAAAAGACGAAGTGGCTAAAGCTGAGAAAGACTTTTACTGTATGTAAAGATTTTATTACGTTGTCTTGACGGGCGAGCAACGTTGGAGGTGTCTCCGCATCCTTGCGGAGGATAAGGTTGAGGAGACAGATATGGGGGCCGGCGTGTCTGCGTGACAGTATCGCCAATATCCTATGAAGAATTGGATTCTAAGGTAGGACTCCTTTTCCTCTCCATCAACTCTCAGTTTGTGGAGGTCTTGGAGGAGGAGTCGGCAATTCTAGTTGAGGAAGATGAATATTTGAAGTCTTGCCCCTACACAATCATTGTCTCTTGGCGTGGAGAAGGCCTTCGGTTTGAATTGTTGGTTCAAGCACTGACACCTTTTCTTCCTTAGTTTCTAGCAGAAGTAAATAGTTCAAAGGAAAAAGGATCCTCTGTGATTTCCAGTTCCAACTTTGCTTAAGAAGATTCTCGGAGTGAAACATCATTGAAAACTGATATAATTTTGAGAATGAACTGTAATAGTATCTTAAAGACTTGTTATCTATAAAGTACCTGAAAGACTTGTTATCTTTAAAATACCTGAAAGACTTGTTATCTGTAAAATACCTGAAAGACTTGGTATCTGCAAAGTACTTGAAAGACTTTGTTATCTGTAAAGTGTCTGTAATTAATATTCGAGCTAATAAAAAAGTTTTGTTCAAACTTTGTGTTGGTAGATAGAATTAGCTCTTTTGACTGAAATCAAGCTAGAAGTATTATAAATATTTATGTTTAGAAGACGAAATGTAATATTGGAAGTCAAACTAAAAATTGAGTTATACTTGCAGTAGCATATTTCTCAGGCTGGACAAAGATAAGCCAGCAAAACATAGGCCAAGACATCCTAGCATTAGAGAAGATGCTATATCTTCAATCACGAGTTCTCGACCTACTAATTGTAGCCGTTCTGCGTAGTCAAAGAGAGTCACTGGAGATCCACGAAGTTAATCCACTACCCCCAAAATAGGAAACTAATTTTCTTTTTGTGAGCTGCCTGTATCTATTATAAATACAGGCAGAGAATAGGTTATTCAAATCCGCAACGTTTCTATTCATTCTTCCTTACTATACTATCACACAACAAACTATAATAAATAGCAACCTATTGGATTTTACATCAAAATCCTCCACGCGGTCGTGGTTTTTCTCAGCCTTTATTGAGTTTTCACGTAAAATCATATTCGTTTAGGCTTATTATTGTACCATCCTTAATAAACGTATTGGCAAATATTATCCTCCAAGAAAACATGCCATTACAATTGACGCCGTCTGTGGGAATTTTATACTTACTTTACCACCTCTGATCTAAAAATAATCTTATGACAAACATGAATCTCTAAAGCTATTCTAGTATGCTGGGGAATTATGAGATCGACCTGATACCAAAAATAGTCAACCTGTACAGTGCAGTGATTAAACTTCATAAACAAATGGAGTCTGACCTAGTCGAAAGGTTTGAAGATCAGCCAATCCAGGCATAGGCTCCTTAAGTTGAGAGAGACAAAAGGAGAAAGGCCTTGGACCAATAGAGTTGGACATATTTGAAAGAAATGGAGAATTTGCGAAAAACTCAGGATCAGCTCATTGGCCGAAAAGCGTCACCTTCTCAGGCCCGAAGTGATCATCGCTCCAGGGCGACCCAAAGGGAGAACAATCCTAGAGAAGATCGAGTATAAACTTCTCGATCTTGATCTAAAAATACAGACAGGGTTTCTCGACATTTTGAACTTACATCCTCAGCATTGACATCCTAAGGAAGTTGACCTGCGCGTAATCAAACCCCACTGCCACTTCCAAGATGACTTATCAAAGATCAATTAGGACCTGAAGGACAGGGAGACTTTGATCCACATGTTGCACCCATTATAATTCTTCCACCACAATTCATTATCTTGGATGACCTAAACATTAGAATCGAAGCCATAAACCCTGACATCCCAGGTCGAAGGTCTGCTCTCGGTAGAATCGAAACAAATCCTATCTCTCTTCATCTCAAAGTTATGCCCATTCCAGATAATTTTAACAGGCCAAAATTAATTCAGTATACAGGCCTCACTGACCATCTTACCCACGTCTGACACTTCAAAGCCACAGTTGGATTATACTCCAAATTCGACTACATGCTATGTAGATTATTCAACATGAGCCTGAAAAAAGAACCGCTCAGATGGTTCCACACTATCCACGAAGGCTCCATCACTACATTCAGCCACTTGTAACGCTTCTTCGAGTTGAATTATATTCATACTAAGGAGCGCAAGATAATTGTGGATCCATTGTTCTTCATTGAACAGGGTATGAAAGAAACACAAGCAAGTTTTTATAAGAGATTCTTACAGGAAACAAAAAAAATTAGGAACTCAGATCCAAAGATTGTCGTTTCAGTAATCACCTCAGCTCTGCATATTAACTCAAAAGTTTGAGTATAGCTTACCTTGCGCAATCCCAGAAAGGTGACAGAGATGATTGATGTTCTTACTTTTTTTTGTCAATTGAGGGGAGGTTAAGTAAGACCCAGAGAAACCGAAAAAAATTAAACGAATCTAAACTAGCATACATTTAGTTCTTCTGTCTTTAATAAGAATTGTGGTCTTCCTTTTAAACTTTCCATATTTCCATCCATGAGAGAATGCCCCCTCCTAGAGGCTTGAGAAGCTGAAAAGTTTGCCACTTTCCAACAATGAGAAAAATGAATTTTCTCAAATGTAGTCTTTATTCTTTTCCATCCAGCTCTCTGAGGCTATGGAACTTGGTTCTTGATAAAGTCGATGATGGCTGATTGAGAGTCCGATTCAATCCATATAGTTTTCCAATTATTTGGGGCTGCCGAGAATAAAGCTCCAATAATAGCTTCGCATTCAGAGAAGAAGAGCATTTTATTACCGATCCCTTGTGCGAGAACACCAAGAACATCCCCAAGAAGATTTCTCACAACTGCACTGATTCCTATTTTCCCAGGAGAGCCTATAACAGCTGCTCTATAGTTGAGTTCGACTTCCTGAAGCCAAGGAAGAGCCCAAGTGCAGCTCTGAATTCTGGGCAGTGGTCTTGCTCCTGTGGGAACCCCCAAAGCAGCTACAATGGAGAGCTCAAAATAAATATTTGCCATGCTACTGCAAGAGAGGGCTGCTGCATCTTTAATAGATGCCAAGATCTTATGTTTAAGATCATTAGTGCTTAAGAGTTTACCTTTCAAAACAGCGTCGTTTCTCGCACACCATAGGAGGTAGATAAAGTTCAAAACTGCAGCTTTCCAGATATCATAGACATAGGAACTCAAGTGTTTTCAGGACTCTAAAGTTGTCTAAAGCATTGTAAAACCAGCTCGGATATGGATTAGAGAGGCAATCCAATCCCAGATTGTAGAAGTCATAGGGCTGGTCCAGAACAGATGCTTCATTGTCTCCAGATTACACCTGGAAAAGGAGCATCTAGATACAAGATTTAAACCCCTTTGAATATGAAGATCTTCTGTTGCAAGAGCGTTGTGGTAGACTTTCCATGTAAAAGAGGCGATTTTGGGCAGTATAACGTTGCTGTTAGTGAAGTGATACTATCAAACTTTTGGGCTGTGAGAGCTTGAGTGATGAAAAGCACTCTGAACCGAGAAAAGACCATGCGGACTGTGTTTCAAGACCCTGATGTCCATATTTAAATTGTTGAGAATGATGCTATTTAGGTCAATGCCAATAGAGGCCAATAAATCCACAACTTCAGAAGGGACAGACCAGGAGTTTTGATGAATGATTTGGCTAAGCTTTGCTGTGCAATGCTTCCATATGTTAGCTGGAATGTTGAGAAGGTCAATAATAGCAATATCAAATGCCCAACAGTCTCTCCAGGAATCAATGTCCTTACCTGAGCCAATAATCCACTTGGAGATTACTTTGACAGAGACAAGTTCTTCCTCAGGCCAGTCCAAATGGAAGAGTTTTCATAATAATGAGTTAGGAGACCCTCTTTGTATTTTGGAACTTTCTTCTAAGGAAAATTTCCCAAGGGTCTTCATCATTTAGGAAAGCCCATCCCAATTTCATAAGCATTGCAGTGTTTATATCTTTCAATTTGTGAATGCCAATACCCCCTTCACTAGGATGCTTGCAAACTTCTTCCCACTTGATTGTAAGAAACTTCTTCTTGGCGGAATCTCCAGACCACAAAATTTTTCAGAGAATTCTCTATCCCTCTTTTATAGTTGCAATCGGCCACTTATAGATGGCCATATTGTTGATAGGAAGGCTTGTAAGAATCGGCTTAACAGGCACAACCCGACTCTGTAAAGAAAGTAGCTTCCCACTCCATCAGGCTGCCCTGGATCTAATATTCTCAATAAGAGGGGACACAATAGCTTTTAAGACTCGACCTTGCACCAAGGCGATCCCAAGATACTTCTCCGGGAGAGTACCAACACCAAAATGAAAGAGAGAAACAATGGTTTTCGGTCTAAAAGAAGATAGAGAGCCAGCAAGGATTTTGCATTTCGGTTTGTTAACCCATGGGCTAGAGGAGGATTGGTATACCTCCATAAGAATTTTTAAGGCTTTTAAGCCTTTAATATCTCCATTAGCAAAGATGAGAATATCATCAACGAAAAGTAGATGTGATGGGCTGGGGATATTCTTATAAGTGACCATAGGTTTGGGAATTTTCTTATCTCTCAACCAAGAAATTCCTCTGCTGAAAACATCTTCTACAAGAGCAAAGAGGATGGGGGAGAGAGGACAGCCCTATCTGAGGCCTCTGGAAGCCTTTAAAAAACCACAAGGACCACCATTTATGAGTACAAAAATATGAGCACTATTCAGAATTACCCTTATCTAGCAGCATAATTTATGAGAGAAACCCAATTTGTTTAGCACTAGGAGGAGGAAAGGCCAACTCGCGGTGTCGAAAGCTTGGGAGATGTCGATTTTGGGACCAATATTCCTATTCTTACGAGAAATTCTCAGCTCGTTTGTCCGCACTGAGGACAGAGTGTATTGATCTTCCTGGCAAAAACCCACTTTGTTCAACAGAAATAATATCACGGGCAATCTTGCTAAGAGGTGTTGTAAGAATTTTTGTAATAATTTTAAAAGAAAAATTGCTCAGGCAGATAGGTCGGAAGATCCCCATTTTGCAAGAATCTTTGGCTTTCGGGATAAGAACTAGGAAATTGGAGTTAAAACCCTTTGGTATAGAAGAATCAGTAAAAAAAGATATCACGGCCTTGCTTAAGTTACTCCCGATGACATCCCAAAACTGTTGAAAAAAGACTCCACTGAACCCATCCGGGCCTGGACTACTATCCCCACTAAGACCGAAGACAGCAAGTCTTACCTCTTCAGAAGAGGGTTGGACACTGAGCATCAAGTTTTACTCAGCCGAGACAATACTCAGAATCAAACCAATAAGATCTTCATTTATGCATGATTGAACATGGGTGAATTTGGTTGTATAGTACTCCACAATATGTTCATTAATCTCGGTCTAAAACGACAAAAGAGTACCATTATCCAGAGAGATTTCAGTGATAAGACTCTTTTGAGATATGATCCTGTGAAGCGCATGGAAGTATTTGGTGATTCGCTCGCCACTGATTAGCCAAGAAGCTTTAGCTTTTAGCCTCCAAATGGAATCTTCAAGATTTAGAAGACTATTGAAAAAGATTTTTTTATTTGTGGCTTTCATCATCAAGTTTTCTGAGAGGCTTTCGTCCAACTGAATCTGAATATTCTCGAGTTCAGCAGCACAAGTCTCAAGTTGGGACTTTAAACCCCCCATATTTTCCTTCCTCCAGACCTTAATTGCATCCTTGAGCCTCTAAAGTTTCTTCATCAGCACATATATTGGATCTCCCTGAAGAATTTCCCCCCAAGAACAGGTCACAAGGTCCCTGAAGCTGCTGACAGATACCCAGCCTGATAAGAATCTGAGAGAGATATTTCTAGGCTTTGGAGTTCCTTGAATACTGCCCACCAAGGCCGAATGGTCTGAGTTATCTCTAGGCATGTACTTACAGGGTCAACCTTCAAATTTGGATATCTAGGCATCATTGTACAAGGCTCTGTCAAGTCTTCTAAGAATTCTTGCTCGCTCCTTTTGGTTATTACACCAAGAATATTTTGGTCCAGTGGAGAAGCTTTCAATGAGACTGCAAGCATCTATGCAGTCATTAAATTCTGTAATCGAGCAAGGAAGAGGCCTTGTTCCTCCACTTCTTTCATACCAATTGCAAATACAGTTCAAGTCCCCGATAGCCAGCGATGGGAGGTTAAGATTTGCTATACTTTCCATATCTGCCCGCAAAGCCCTTCTTGCTGAAATAGTAGCCTTGCCGTGAATTGCTGAGTGTAAAAGTCCGTTATAAGAGATAGTAATATATTGGGGAGAGGCGGCCACTAAGACGGGAATGTTGGAAGTTTTTCAGAGGCACCACAGATTCCCAATCATGGAATCACAATCATTTGAAAAAAAAACATGACTGTAGTCTGATAGACCCAATTTTAGAATATTAGATGCAGAGGATTTAATTTGAGGTTCAGCAATGAATATTAACAGAGGATTAGATTTTATTCACTAGCCATCGAAGTGAGAGTTTGGAGCATATATTTCCAATACCTCTGATGTTCCAGAAGAGTACCCTCATTGAGAACAAGTTTGTTTTGTTGTTGTTAGACCTGGTGTTTGGATAGCTCTCCCCACCTGCTCCAACATTCTTTTTCTTTGCATTCTTCGGTTGAACTTTTTATTTCCCAGTTTTTGCCAGAATCCTTCTTGAGCAATCAAAGCGCTATTCCTCTCGACATCGTCAACCATGTATGCCCATTTCAGAGCTGCTTGAAGCTTGATGAGTGCCGTTTCCTTCAGGAGTTGATGTTGGTTTTCAGAGTCATAAGCAGATCGGTTGGTTTTAGCAGTTCCATCACTTGGCGTAGCTTGGTCCAAACTGATAAGAGCATCTTTGTTTATCAGCTTCACCGAGGTAACGTCACTGTCTGCCTATTCCTGATAGTTTGATGAGCCTTTTTTCATAGATTGGCTTAGGCATTTTGTCGAATACCTATGCACCCATATCCAAACCCTTTCATTTGGTAAGAGTCTCTCATTGTTTTTTTTTTTCCTATTTCTCTTTTTTTGATTCTTTGTGAGGATTTCTTCAGTTGCTGCTGGAACCTCTTGATGATGGGTTTTTTTTCGGTCCTCGACTCTTTTCACTTGATCCTTAATAGCTCTACATTCCACAAAAGTATGGCCAATATTCTTGTAGTAGCTGCAGAATTTAGGCATGGCACCCAACTCAACTCTTTACCAGAATTCTCCATCTTCGACTTCCACCTGAATTTTGCCAGGAACTGGCTCCGCAAGGTCGACATCAACAAGTACTTTTGCAAAGTAGCCAAATTCCATTGTAGTTGAAGAATGATCAACATGGATTGGAGTTCCCAAAGTGCGCCCAAGCGCCATCAAAGTGTCAACTTACCAGAATTCAACGCCATGTCCCAGGAATTTGACCCAAACAAGGGCATGAGTATTCTTTTGCTTCTCCAAATTAAAAAAGGGACTTCAAGGAGACAATCAGAGCAGTTGCTTACTAATTACCCAAGGACCACCTGTCCAAATCTTATTGCGGTCTTCTTCGTTATCCAGAAAAATTGTGATGTAGCCTTTGCCGACTAGAATCAATCTACATGTTCCTTTAGGTTTCCATAGCTCAAGTGCTTGTGCCTGAGCTTCCGCAATTGAAGTTTTTGGAGATCTAAACGACTTACAAGATTGTATTTGTTTGGGAGTAAACCTCGTTGATGTGATTCTCTGGGCACCTTAATGGAAGGAAAATCCCCTCTTCTACCTGGGGTGGGGAGCTGTTCCAGTGAACAGCTTCGAGCCTCTTGTTCCTTCGCCATCACAACGTACGTTGGTACGCCATTTTGAGCTGAGCTTGAAACCTTATGAATGGATCTTTCAATATCCCAGAGATCCATGTGTATTTGTATAAAATTTGGGGATTTTCAGTGATTTGGTACAAGATCAATGTAATCGCCAATTTTAAGGTTCCTCATTATCCTCATTTTAAGGTACCCAAACTCATCGCCACCATATTAAATGAATATTAACTTCCGATTGATGTTCTTAATAACTACATCGAATTAGAACGGTCGAAGAAAGATAAGATGATCAGTTCCCTTGTCATTCATTCTCGTGAAACATTTTCATCTCCACCCCAGAAATTAACCAATACTGAAGTACCCAAATAATGCGGAAGAAACATCGACAAAGCTAGAAGAAGAGATGGTAGGCCAGACAAACCAATTCCAGTTCTACCTCCAATGACAACAACTTTCTCCGCAATCTTACCAACGATAAAGGGAGATGAGTTATATCGGGTAGCATAAGCAATTCCTGATATCCCCAGCAAACCTTTATGTCAGTATCATAACATGCATAACCACGAAACTAACAACTGTTGCTCTCTTATACGAAATTTTCATCGCATTTCATTAGCTGAATGAATTCATAATTATGTAGCCGACATTCAAAAGTTCCTCGAAGAAGAAACTACAAATGAAGACATTGATCATGTGTAAGGCCAAGGGAAAGCTCGCCATTTTTACATGATCGAGATTGAGAAAGGAAAGAAAAGAAAATAAGACGATCAAATTATATCTTGTTGCAAAATGACATCCACACACAAATTAGCAAAACTTTTACCCAATCGAGCAAATCAAAGCGTCCGTACCATATTACCTTCGAGGACTGTGACACCAGCCATGATAAGTACCCTCATGATGACCCTCTGGTCATTATGCTCAAAGTAGGACAAGACTACCTGCACACGCTTCTCGTCGATACAAGAAGCACCAAAGATGTTCTATTCAAAAGGGTAATTAAAGTTCTTGGACTCAAAGACTTAGTAAAAGCTTCGATAACCACCATCAAAGGTTTTTGTAGTAGCCTACTTGTAGCCTTCAACAGTCAGTTAAAACCTACTTCACAGCCTACTCGAATGTATCGAAGCCTACTCAATCTCTAAAACAGACTCCCCAAAGATCCCCCAAAGATTAAGCTTTGACATCAGGCAAAGCTTCTAGAATGGATTAATGTACTACAGCAAAAATCTTTCGGCCTTACTAGCACACGGTCGAAGCAAGATAAGACAGACAATTGCCTCACCAGGTCTGACAGTGCATTGATTGTCTGTAGAGCTACAATGACAAGTCCAACTACCGCGCCGTTCAGAGACATCATTAATAAATGTTGTTGTGACAGTATCGACATGACCGGCGCCCATAACTCACCGGGATTTCCTGGCAGTAATCATGTAAACCTAACCCACACTTGGTGACTCTGCGCCCAATATCTCTATAAATAGAGGAGAAGAGAAACCAAGGAGGGGCTAGAAAAATTATCACCAGCCCTTTACATTTTACCTTCGACCACTAGGATACTCTGTACTCGAACCCTGTAATTTACTCTTCAATAATACAATCTATCCTAAAAAATCCTTATCAGAGGCCGTAGAGAGTCACATTCGGGTCTTTATGCAAGTATTTGTCTATAGTTAGATCTTACTTGAAGTCATTTGCTTACCTACTTTGATTGATGATCAATTCTATGTTATAAGAACCAACTTCACATCTGGGCGAAGTTAGGCCCCTACAATTGGCACCGTCGGTGCTTCCTACCCTACCAATCTCCTTTCCTTCTTCCCCTCCTTTTGTTTTTGACTTCAGCAGATTACCCTCAATGGCCCCCACACGCCGTTCCAACTCAACCCAGGCTGGCCACCCCATTGACGGAGTAGCAGCCCAAATAGCCCTGCTATCCCAACAAGTAGCTCAGGCCGAGGAGCGCCACCAAAACATACTAAACCAGAAGCATGAAAACTACCGCTTGGCACTAGAAACTGAGCGAAATCGTCGCTTGGATGGTAAAAATAGACAAAACAGAGAAATCGATGAACTGCGCAACATTGTCCGTCTGAGAGCTACAGAGATTATAGCCCTTGGAACCTGTTTACCCGTCCCAGGCACCAGACCCATCGCATGTCTCTGCTCGCGCCCGCCTAGGACCTTCAACAAACCTTGAGATATCCCCCATTCATACCGGTGCCAAAGATTTTCCCGGCATTATCCCCCCAACCGGCTCCATTCACCTTGGGATTCACCCCACAAAAGACTCTTCTAACTCAACGCTCCGCTCCACCAGACACCTCCGACGCCGTTCTGGTCTGGAGCGGCTCAGCGAACGCAGTGCTGATTTTATATCACACACTCAACCTCACAACCTTCGACTTCATCAATCTCCCCCACATCCTACATATCTTAGACAGTAGGACATCGACCACAAACTACAACCCGTCATTCCTGTTAACACGATCCCCGCCACAAACTCCTAGGGCTACCTCAATAACTCAATCTGCCCAAAACATTTGGCCATCGAAATACCCTCCAACTTTTGTACCCCCAAACTCAGTAAATACCGTAACACAGACCATAAATCCTACATCCTCGAATTCTAAAACTCCCTGAGCCTCTACTCTAAGGCTAACTACCTATTATGTCGCCTTTTTCCAATGAGCCTTACCGATAACCCCCTTCAATGGTACCGCAATCTCCCAAATGGATCGATTCGTAACTTCGAGCAACTTTCACACCTTTTCATTTCCTAATTTGCATTCAGCAAAGATAGAGAGGTCAGAGTTGACGCTCTCTTTAATTTTAGAAAATCCGGTAGTGAGACCCTCGAAGCCTTTACCAGAAGATTCCTCGACGAATCCTAAAAAATTGAGAATCTAGACTGCTCGAATGCTATTTTGGCATATTTGAATACCCTGCCCAACCACAGCCGAGTAAAAGAGCACCAAGTCCTCCACAAACCCAAAACACTGGAAGGTCAACGACAATATTGATCTCGAACACCTCCAAGAGTCTTACAAACAGAGCCAACCTTCGCAAACAGTAAACTTAAATAAACCTCGGTAACTTCCCCACTCTGCTCCCGTACCCCTGATCGCTCCTATCTCACAGGAGACTGAGAGCCGTAACGCCCTGACATTGATAACACCACCGAAGCTCGCATGAAGCGACCAAGGCCTATTTTACCTACACTTACTGCCCCCCTTAGTACCCTTCTACCACACATACAGGCAGACCCCATTTGGCGCATCCCTTTCCCTATCGAATTCGGACCAGGCAAACCTTACTGCGCCAACCATAAGTACAACTATCACCATATCAATAAGTGCTTCGCCCTTCAATGCTCCATTAAACTTATTTTTAAAGCAGGTCATTTGCACCAGTATATTGCTGATCTTCTGAGCTACCTCGATGGGTCCTACCTCAAATCTCTATCCTACCCTACTACTGAACAAGATGAAGTGTACATTTATAGAGTCAAGTTGATCGAAGTTAACAACATAGACAATAGACATTCCAAGAGAAAACGAAAGTGCGTCAAAGAATGCCACAAGCTCACCTATCTGGAGAAATTTCCTACGCTTCTGCCAGAATCAAGCCGTCACCCTCGACTCGAAGGTATCTCTTTCATCGACTGTGACACTTTACATGTTCGTTTCCCCAATTCCAATCAGTTAGTCATCATGATTAAGATCGAGAACATTATCCTCCATACAATGCTCGTAGATACTGGGAGTACAGCTGATGTCTTTTTTCTCCAAACAATCCAAACAATGAAGAAAACAGACCTCATAACCACTGCCAACATCGAACCAAAAGATTTCAATGGATCAACAGAAGTCGACATTGGCCGTATCAGCCTACCCGTCACTACAGGTCCCATTACCCTTCAAACCAACTTCATCGTCATTGACAAGAAGTCTGAAAGCCTTGGTATACTCGGACAAGATTGGCTTCACGCCATGCAAGCTATACCTTCGACCTACCATCAGACCCTTCGATTCAGCAATCACGGGGGTACTTGGAACATGAAAGGCCCTCAACACCTAGACCGCTCATGCGAGCACCCAGAGATCGACCTAACCCAAAAACATATCAGCCGCCCATAGAAATCACATCTTTCTATCCCCTCGACTTCGATAGATACCACCCCATCCATCGAACCCAATGCTTATATCGAACTCGACGGTCCTGGTCGGGGAACATTTATCGGAACCTTCCTCAATGAGTCAGAGTGCCTCGAACTTTTCAATTTCCTTCGAGCAAAGAAAGACATCTTCGCCTGGATATTTCAAGAAATGCCTGGTGTCGACCCCAACCTGGCCTGCCATCGCCACGATCTCATCCCCCAATCCTCAGCAGTAAAACAAAAGATGCGTATACTGGTGCCACAACTTCGAGAAGCCGTAAACCTCGAAGTAGACAAGCTCATTGCAGCAGGCTTTATCAAAGAAGTGAAATATGCAGACTGGATATCAAACATTGTAGCAGTTCCTTAGAAGAATGGCAAGATCCGAATCTGCGTCGACTTCACAAAACTCAACAAGCACACACCGAAGGATAGTTTCCCCCTCTCAACTATCTCAGCACTCCTCGATGCCACTGCTGGACATGAGCGCCTATCCATGATGCACGCATTTTCGGGCTATAATCAGGTACCCCTCCTCCCTGAAGATCAACTTAAAACTTCATTTATAACTGAACAAGGCCTTTACTGTTTCAATGTTATGCCCTTCGACCTACCAACGCCTTTTCACAGCAATGTTCAAACCTTAGCTTGGAAAATCTGTCGAAGTCTATATCGGCGATATGTTTTGCAAGAGCCTTCAAAAAAACACCCATATCCAAGACCTTTCAGAAATCTTCTCGATACTTCGCACCTATAATATGAAACTCAACCTAGACAAGTGCCGATTTGGCGTGTCATCCAGAAAATTTTTGGGTCACCTTATCAGTAAATGCGGGATAGAGATTGACCTCACCCACATTCCAGCCCTAATAAACATGCCTTCGCCCCAAACCAAGAAAGACGCCCAAAAAGTATCGGGCAGGATAGCCGCCCTCAATCGTTTCATTTATAGATCCCCAAATCAATGTGCCTGGCTCTTTTCCCTCTTACGCGAACAAGGCGTCTTCAAAGCAAAAAGAAAAACAATCCCGAGATCGACTGGACCCCTGAGTGCGAACAAACCTTCCTTGAACTCAAAACTTATCTTGGCCATCCACCAATCATCAGCACATCTATCGAAGGTGAAACACTCTTTTCTTACCTTGCGGCCACAAAAACCTCTCTCAGTTCAGTGCTCATTCGACTTGATTCCAACATCGAAAAACCATTATATTTCATCAGGAAAACCCTAACCCCCACAGAAACTCGATATTCAAAACATGAGCGCTTACTCCTCATACTTGTCTATTCAGCCCATAAGCTCAAACCATATTTTCAAGCTCATCCCATTCATGTAATTACCAGTTATCCCCTTCGAGAGGTACTTAGCAAAAAAGAAAAATCCAGACGAGTGCGACAGTGGTCCGTATACCTTGGCAAGCATGACATTACCTTCAAGAAGCAAATATCCCAGAAAGGCCAAGCAGTAGCAGACTTTCTAGCTGACTTCCCGGTCGAAGATGACGATTGGGAAGAACACGAAGAGAATTTATCAAAAGATCAACCTGAGATAGTAGAACCCTGGGACCCTCTCACTAGCTAGCGTTTATTCACAGACGGATCAACATGAACTAATGGCTCAAGTATTGGAATTTCCTTGGTAAAACCCACTAATGACCGTATAGATAGAGCTTTCAAACTGGCCTTTGAATGTCCTAATATTGAAGCAGACTATGAAGCCTTGATCCACGGCCTCGACCTCGCACTCGATCTTGGCATTCCCAAGCATACAGTCTTTGCTGATTCCCAACTCATTCAGAGACATTACACAGGAGAAAACCAAGCTAACGGTCGCATAACTCTCTTTGTGCGACAGCGCATGGACCGGTTCCCCAAAAAATCCACAATCACACATTACCCTCGAGGAGAAAATGGACATGCAAATGCCTTCGCTTACATAGCAGCTATGCTCGGCTAATCAGAATCTTGGATACTCCGTATCGAAGTACTCGAATGCCCAAGTATCGACCAAATGGAAATCAATACTCTCAATATTGGGGGCGAGAGTCATGATCCAGATAATTGGCGAACACCATTCCTTCATTACCTCTACAACGCCACCCCCCAGATGATCCCAAAGACAAACGGTCCTTGCAAGAAAACTGCCGCAGATATAATATCCACAAAAACTAACTACATCAAAAATCCCCAAATGACGTCCTCCTTCGATGTATATCCCAAGTAGATGCCACTCAAGCTCTATCCGCACTTCATGAAGGAACCTGCGGTGCTCATATTGCTGGTCATTCTATGGCCCTTCGAGCAGTTACCCAAAGATTATTTTGACCCGGTATGAAAAAAAAGCTTCAAACTACGCCAAACACTGTGACAAATGCCAGCGTCACGCTCATGACATCCATTGCCCCCATTAAGACCTCCATTTCAGCCAAGTTTCCTGGCCATTCAAAAGATGGGCCATCGATTTCATTAGACCCTTCCCAAAAGCTTTAAGTAGTAGAGAAAACATCCTCGTTGCAACCAATTACTTCACAAAATGCGTCAAAGCAGTACCTTTATGCCGAACCAGAGATGAAGAAGTTGCCAAATTTTTATGGGAAAACAACATCACTCGCTTCGGCTATCCCCATATGATTCGATGCGACAATGGTCCCCAATTCGTTGGCAGCAAAGTCAGAAGCTTCCTCAAAAAACACAGTATCAACCTCTCACCCTTCACACCTTACTATCCCCAGGGCAACGATCAGCTCAAAGTAATTTACAAAACCATCGTCGATATTCTTTAGAAGAGAGTCGATGTAAATAAAGGACGATGGGTTCAAGAGTTACAACATGTCCTCTGGGCCTATCGCACAACCCCAAGGAAATCTATAGGATGCACCTCCATCTTCTTAACATATGAAATCGAAGCTGTATTACAACCCAATTCAAAGTACCCACTAGAGACCTTAACCTCCCAGATGAAGATAATGAGTTCGAACTTGCTTGCAACATGTTATGGATCGAGGAAACCAGAGATCGAGCTATCGCCAACCTTGGCCGGTACTACACATCACTTCAGAAATCTTACAACAAAAGAGGTCGACCATGAAATTTCAAGATTGGAGATCTTGTACTTTGACGTGTCAATCAATCTTCGAGACCTCGAAATGTTGGCAAGTTAGCCGAATCACGGGAAGGACCATATGTTATCTACGATAAAATAGACAAGGGTTCTTAATACTTAATGACGGAAGACGAAGAGCCTCTACCGAACCCCTAGAATACAATACAGTTGGTCTCCTATTACAGGCCATATCTCTAACCATGTACAACTGATGTAATCCAGATCATTCAATAAACAAGTTTTTCAACCCTTACTTCGTCTCCTACTTTATTTTGAATTTCTAGATTTAACTCAGGTGTCATGTCAACCTTCGACCCGACTGATACTTGGGGGCGATCTTGAATTGTATAAGCTCCCAACTTCGAGCAAACTTGAGGGGCAAAAATGGTAGAAAGGCTGGACCCTCAGGGATGCATTGGGGGCGACCAAATATTGCTTTGCTGTGGCTTAGGCCTTCGAAGTCCAGTCCTTTTCTTGATTGACCCTCTGTATCATGTCCACCCTCACCCCAACTGATACTTGGGGGTGATCTTGAATTGCTTAAGTCTCCAATTTTGGGCAAACTCGAGGGACAAGGATGGTCGAAAGACCGGACCCTCGGGGATGCATTGGGGCAATCATATATACTTCGTCCAGGCTCTGAAACAGTCGAAGTCCAGTCCTTTTCTTAGTTTACCCCAGGTATCATGTCCACCCTCGCCCCGACTGGTACTTGGGGACGACCTTGAATTGCTCAAGTTTTCGACATCCGAGCAAACTCGAGGGGCAAGGATGGTTGAAAGACCGGACCCTCGGGAATGTGCTGGAGCCGATCAGATATTGCTTCTCTGTGGCTTAGACTATTAAATTCCAGTAAATTTTTGGGTTTCCTCTAGGTATCACGTCCCCTTGGCCCGACTGATACTTGGAGGCGACATGGAAAATTTTTAAATTTTCAACATCGCTGTGGCTTCGGCATTCGTTGTTTAGCAAAACATTCAGAGTTTAATCTATAGAATCGTCGATACTCCCCTATTTTTGATCACACTACAGTCATTCATACAGATCAAAATTCTACTCAAATAGATTCAATTTCTACACTTCCAAACAGCAACCGTATACAAAAATACTATCTACAACTCTATTAATTGCAAAGCACATTCAACATATTATTCATCAGAGAAACAGTTGCAGTTCAATTCAAAAGCCAATCATCAAGAGTCCAAAACAAGTAAACTCAACAGAATGTGCATTCAAATTCTAATAATTCAAGGTCAGATCACGATAACACAATCTATCAACAAACTAGATATCAAATTAGAAGTTTAGAATCAATATGTTCTGAAAGTACACATTAATATGTTTAGCATCAATTTTAGAAGTTCAAACAGATAATAAAAGCACAAACAACCTACCGAGTTCAGAGACCAAATAGCTTTCTCAGCGAACACCTCCCCACCTGGCTTTGAGACCTTCGCTGAGAGGGGGCGAATGTAGTAGCCAACTCGTAGCCTTCAACAGTCAGTCGAAGCCTACGTTATAGCCTACTCGAATGTATCGAAGCCTAAAATTGTAAAAACCTGTTTCATTCAGCAACTAAGACAATATTTCAGGTTGTATTCAAAAAAGAGAAGAGAAAAGGAGGATAAAAACAGGAAAGTAACAACAAGAAAGAACCCAATATGTTGACTGGTTGCTTCTCTACAACAACGGCTGCTGCATCTTCATCCACCTGGTCTTCTATATTTTCTGTGAAGCCTGTGAGAAGAGACAGCCGAAGGCAGAGAAACAGCCCCATCATCTGTACTATTCCCCACCAATATGCGAAGGGCATGTCATAGAGTGGTTCCCCAGGTTCTGCTTCAAAAAGGTCTGGCATTTCAGCATCAATATCCTCCTCTATTTCGAACCTCCGTTAAAGACCCTGCAAGGCCTCCTGGATTATCCTGACCCTCACCGCCGCTTGATCTCCTTGAACCGGTACTTTTTCAGCCAAGTTGATCAACAAACAAAGCAGTAAATAGAGAGAAAGTTGCAGGACAGAGCCTATTCCCTTTTTTACTTACAAACCCGCTACAACTTTCCTTCTTCCCTAACCGAATTAATGGCAGCCTTCAATTCCCAACCTCGTAAAGTCAGTAAACCAACTTTCCAGCTTCCCAGATGTAACTGATTCATCGGTATATACATTCAAACCTCGTTCCCGAGGACTCCTGGTCAAGCGTACCTCCATCGTCGAGCATTTGATCATCATTACCTTCGAGCATATCATTATACATCGCGCCTATAAGAGTAATCGTCTATATTCGTCTGCACTACCAGTCAGAAACAATGATACAGGTACCCAGATAATATTTTTTCCATTTCAAACATCTGTTCAAATAAACAAATTACATTTCTACTACCATCCCAAGCAAAAAAAAACACCCACACAGAAAAAACAAAGACACACAAAGATATAAAGATAACCTCATCAATCATTGGTCATACTACCAGAAGGTTTAGCTTCAGTGGCAGGATTCTGCTCTACGATGATCTCTTCCACACAGACAAGACTGTCGGCCAGAGCTATCAAAAAGAAATAGGGCCTCTCAGTGGTCGTAAAATAGAACCTTAGCTGTTCTCACTGATAGGAATAAGAGTTACCATTGAAGAACTCCTCAGGTCCTACCCCTACCACCTCGGAAAAGTCCCAATTCAGATCATGCTGCCCAAAAAACTTCATATGTAGTTCCGCTATCTTCCGCCCCACACGACGGTTATGAACGAACCCCATCCTCTTCTGGTAATGCGTGGTATCCATTTAAATGCTCAGAATTAGAAGAAAGAGGCGGAAGAATACTGTAAAAGGAAGAGGATACAACACCCCTAAACAATAACCCATATTTATAGCCTTCACTTCATTTATTACCCTATAACCACCTACATCTCTTAAAAATCTTCTTTTATTACCTACCCTGAAACCAACAGTCAAACTGCTCAAATTCCAAGACCAAACAACTTTCTCAGCGAACACCCCTCAACTTGTCTTTGAGACCTTTGCTAAGAGGGGGCGAATGTAGTAGCCTACTCGTAGCCTTCAACAGTCAATCAAAGCCTACTTCACAGCCAACTCGAATGTATCGAAGCCCACTCAATCTCTAAAAAATACTCCCTAAAGATCCCCCGATGATGAAGCTTCGACATCAGGCAAAGCTTTGAGAACGGATTAACGTGCTACAACAGAAATCCTTCGGCCTCACTAACACACGGTCAAAGAAAGATAAGACAGACAATCACCTCATCAGGTCAGATGGCACATTGATTGGCTTTTACAGCTACAGTGATAGGCCCAACCACCGCGCCATTCAGAGACATCATCAATAAATGTTACTGTGACAGTACAGACATGATCGGCGCCCATAACTCGTCAGGATTTCCTGACAGTAATCATGTAAACCTGACTTACATTTGGTGACTCAGCTCCCTATATTTCTATAAATAGAGGAGAAGGGATACCAAGGAGGGGTTAGAAAAATCATCTCCATCCCTTTTGCATTTTACCTTCGACCACCCGGATTCTCTTTACTCGAACCCTGTTATTTACTCTTCAGCAATACAATCTGTCTTAAAAAATCCTTATCAAAGGTCGTAGAGAGTCACATTCGGGCCTCTACACAAGTATTTTTCTATAGTTAGATCTCAGTTTAAGTCATTTTCTTGCCTCATTTGATTGAGGAACGATTCTATGTTGTAAAAGCCAACTTCACATCCGAACGAAGTTAGGTCCCTACAGTTTTAAAAGTTAAAAAGAATTGGCCTCAGGATAAGTTACCCTGCCAGTTCAAGTGGATCAGAAGCCACTTTCGCTAAATTATGAACATTGTTGCTGAGTCTAAGTATTTAGGAATTTTAGGGCAGAGTTAGCTCCATCCGATCAAGGCAGTACCTTCGATATATCATTTGGCCTTAAGATTTCTGACAGATCACGGAGTCAGCAAAATCAAATGCAACCAATAATTGCACTTATGTGCAAGAATACCAAAACTAACTCTCACATGGCTAAACTTCTAAAAGCATAGCAACTACCGCAAGAAGCATAACCCACATTTGAACAATATGATACAGTGGTAGCATAATACCTTCGTCGATTCCAAGCTGTAATTCGATGAAAATGAAATAATGTTCAACATTGATCCCTCGATCGACATCTTTGCATGGTCTTTCAAAGAGATGCCCATCATTGATCCCTCGATCGTATGCCACAAGCTCAACCTTGTTATAGATAGTAAAGCAGTTGTAAGGAATAGTTAAAATCTTGCTCCCCACCTTCGCGACGCCATCAATGATGAAATTATTAAACTCCTTAGTATATCATTTATTGGAGAAGCAAAATATCCCAAATGGGTTTCTAAAATATTGGCAGTCCCAAAGAAGATTGTGAAAATCGGAGTTTGTGTTGATTTCATAGAACCCAAAAAGTTAACACCTAAAGATATCTTTCCTCTCCCCCTGATCCCACAACTCCTCCACTCTGTAGCAGGGAACACAAATTTTTCAATGATGGATGCAGCCTCTGGTTACAATCAGGTTCCTCTCATAAAAGAAGATCAGTAAAAGACAACTTTTTTCACTGAAGGAGGTCTTTACTGTTATACAGTAATATCTTTTAGATTAAAGAATGCAAGATCCACTTACCAACGACTTACAACTAAAATGTTCAAAGACCATTTATGTAAAATCATGGAAGTATATATCGATGATATGATATGCAAAAGCTTGAAGCATGAAGATCACTGCAACAACATTTAAAACATCTTCGATATCCTTCGTACCTACCAAATAAAACTTAACCCAAAAAAATGCCAATTTTGTATCGGATCTGGTAAATTTCTGTGACACCTAATTAGTAAAAGAGGAATTGAAATCAATCTGGTACAAATTAAGGTACTCATGACAATGCCATCTCCTCGAACAAAGAAAGATGTACAGAAATTTATTGGCGAGATTGTTGCTCTTCACTGGTTTATCTCCAAGTCATCTAATCGATACAAAGTTTTTTACCTCATTCATGGAAATTCTTCTCCACTGTCAAAAATATGGCCCAAGTAAATCATTTGGACTTCTTACTATGAATTAGATTTCCAAGATCTTAAACGATACTTGGGGCACCCTCCTATAATGAGTACTCCAGTTGATGGCGAAATACTGACAATGAACTTATCTACACCTGATGATTCTATTAGCTCTGTCCATAATCAGGAAGACGAAGGTGTAGAAAAACCAATCAACTCTATCAGCAAAACTTTCATGCCTACTGAGAAAAGATATACAATAATCAAAAAATAACTACTCACCTTGGTCAACTGCTCTAAGATAATTAAACCTTATTTGCAAGATCATCCCATCAAAATCATTACTAAATATCCACTCAAACTTGTAGTCTCTAAAAATGAAAAATCTTGAAGAGTTCAGCAATGGTCCGTATTCCTTGGCGAATGCGCCATCTATTTCAAACCTTAGATATTAATAAAAGGACAAGCAGTAGCTGATTTCTTTGTAGATTTTCCAGTCAAAGACTCTGATTAGGAAGAATTCAAAGAAGTATTAGTTGATAACTTAATTGCAGAGCCAGACGCATGGTCACGAAGCACAGGATAGAAACTCTTCACGGATGGGTCTGCTGGACCGTGAGGATCAGGAATCGGCATTTTTCTCATTACACCATCCAATCATCGCATTGAGAAAGCTATTAAACTCAAATTCTATGCCACCAACAATAAAATTGAATATAAAGTTATCGTTCTTGGACTCGATATTTCTATTGTACTTGGAGCGGAAGAAATAGCTGTATACATCGACTCCTTACTCATCACCAATCATTACAACTAGACATTCAAGACATCAGGCAAGATGGTTGACTATCCAGCCTTGGTCAAAGAAGAAATGAACAAATTCAAATCTGTAACAATCTCTTAGCTCCCTTGAGCCAAAAATCACCACGCTGATGTGTTATTATACATTGTTGCAATGCTCGAAGACAGTGAAAAGAGAAATTTGGATATCAAAATTATTGATCATTCTATTCTCGATATAAGCTATACGATATAAATCAATGTTACTAAAGATGAAGATGAAGACGATTGAAGAAGACCTTTTTGTGCATATCTCAATTCTAACATCCTCCCAAGTAACAAAAAAGAGGCCTGATCACTCTTGGCCAAATACCAAAGATTCGCAGTTTAAGATAAAATCCTCTATCGCATTACAGGAGGAGGGCCGCTTATTGAATGCATCTCTTTGAAACAAGCTCAAATAAAACTCAAAGAACTTCATGAAGGGATCTGCGTAGCTCATATTTCAGGGCGATCATTGACCCAACAGGCATTTACTCAAGGGTTATACTGGCTGAAGATGCGACAAGACTATTAAGACTTCTTTCGCAGGTGTTTCAAATGCCAAATCTACGCTCAAGATATTTGAAGTCCAGCACTCGACTTACACATAAGCAAGATCCTTTGGCCATATAAAAGATGAGTGATCGATATCATTAGACCTTTCCACCCAGTATCGAGAAATAAAAAATTCGTTCTTGTAGCCGCAAACTACTTCACCAAATGGGTTGAAGCAGTTCCTCTATGTCACACTGACGAAAATGAAGTTTCATTGGACCTTTCCACCCAGTATCGAGAAATAGAAAATTCATTCTTGTAGCCACAAAATACTTCACCAAATGGGTTGAAGCAGTTCCTCTATGTCATACTGATGAAAATGAAGTCATTAAGTTTCTTTGGGAGCATATCATAACCAAATTTGGCTGCCCACACATAATATGATCTGATAATGGTAAACAATTCATCAGCAACAATGTTCTTAGTTTCCTCAACAAAAACAAAATTCAACTATCTACTTCGACACCATACTAACCTCATGGTAAAGAACAAGCTGAAGGCATAAACAAAAGTATTAAATCAGGACTACGCAAATGCCTCAACGAGATGAAAAGAAGATGGGTCGATGAATTACGAAGTGTTTAATGGGCATACTAGATAACACCTCGTACATCTACAGGCTACACTCCATTTATGATGGCCTTCGGCACTGAAGCAGTCATACCTTCAAACCTCGATCTACCAAGTGGTCGAAGAAAAATCATAGATGAACACAACGAGCTAGGTCTCCTCTGCAACCTCAACTGGATCGAAGAAACCTGAGACGAAGCCATTGCGAACTTCGGACGGTACCATGAAATACTTAATAAAGCTTACAGCTAAATGGTTCAAAAGTAAAAATTTGGCATTGGCGACCTTATTCATTGACGAATTCAGGATAGTACTCGCCCTAAGAATTTTAGAAAATTATCAGAAAACTGTAAATGGCCATATATTGTCAGTAATAAAGCTGATAGTGGGACTTACTGGCTAATGACTGAAGACGAAATGCAGCTTGAATATTCATGGAATATATCCCAACGAAAAATATTTTATAGATAACAACTGTAACTGCTTTCGAAGATTCTAATACAACTATATTTACTTTCACTTACATCTTAACTATCTTTACTTAGTCTATATCCGTGCATCATAAGTATGCATCAAAACAAATAACCATCTTTACTATCTTTACTTAGTCTCAATCCATACTTGATAAGTATGAGTCAAAACTAACATTCAATTCTTCATAAAATACTATCCAATTACAGGAAAATCTTGTTTGCATTCATTACTTATCAAATAAAGCATGTTGGCTAGCATATTCTTTTTGAGGACTAACTGAAGTAGCATATTCTCCAGATTTGACAAGACTAAGACAGTACAGTATAGTCAAAAATAGCCATACATGACTGAAGACAGATAGCATTCAAGATGATACCTCAAGTCCTCGACCTACTAAAAGTAACCGTTATGCCTGGTCAAGGAGATGGCTGTTAGAGATCTACAAAGTTCGCCCACTCCCCCTGGAATTAGAGACTATTTTGGTCTTTTTGTAAACTAGTTGTATCTACTATAAATACAGGCAAAGAATAAATTATTCAAGATCCAAGAATACACAACTCGATTATCCTTACTTCCTTACCCTACTATCATTCCAAAAACTTGTAATAACAAGCATCTTCCAAGAATTTACATCAAAATTCTCCTCGAGGTCATACCTTTTCACAGCTTTTACTAAGTTTTCCAAGTAAAATCTTGTTTGTTTATCCTCTTATTACATATTCCTTACAAATAGTATTGGTAAAGATTCTTCTTCTAGAAAATGCGCCACTACAGTTGGAGCCATCCGTGGGAAATATCACACTTTTCTTTAACACCACTGGTCTAAAAACCTTTTGATGACAAACATAAATCAAAGAAGCCATTCCAGTACCATAAGAGATCAAGAAATTAGTCGGATACCAGGAATAGTCGATCTGCACGGTACAGTAGTCAAACTTCTAAATCAAATGGCTGTTAAAAAAACCCAAAGATTGGAGGATCAGCGTGTCTACGCTCAAGCTCTTAAAACAGATAGAGATGAACGAAGAAAAGCCTTAGATCAACAGAGTTAAACACATCAAAAAGAAATGGAGAAACTAAGAAGGACACAAAATCGACTCACTGGCCACCAGACGTCACCTCCACTTCCCCGAAGCGATCATAGATTAAGAGAAATTCAACGCGATGATCAACTGAGAAAAGACGAGTTACGAATTTCTCGATCCAGATCCCAAAATCTAAACAGGGCCTCTCAACATTTTGGTTTGACATCTTCAGCATCGATAACTCATGGAAGTCGACGTACGCATCATCAGACTCCTCCACCACCCGAAAGAAGGCCAATCAGAGATCGATTTGGACTAGAAGGATATGGCAATTTCATTCTACAAGTCGCAGCTTTGCCTTTTCCCCCGTAATAGTTCGTCACCTTGGATGACCTAAACAACAGGATCCAGGCCATAAACTCTTATGTCACAGGCCAAAGATCTGCGCTTGACAGAATCGAGACAAACCCCATCTCCCCCCATCTCGAAGTTATGCCCATACCAGAGAATTTTCATTTGCCAAAGTTTATTCAATATGAAGGACTCACTGACCCACTCACCCATGTTCGACGCTTAAAAGCTGTAGTTGGATTATATTCCAAACTTAACCACATGGTGTGCATGCTGTTCATCATGAGCCTAAAAGAAGAACCACTACGATGGTTCCCCACCATCCAAGAGGCCTCCATCACCACGTTCAGCCAGCTACAGCATCTTTTCGAATCTAAATGCGCTCATGTTAGAGAGCGAGAGATCACCGTCGATTCCTTGTTCTTCTTCGAGCAGAGCACAAAAGAGACATTGGCATGCTTTTACAAACATTTTTTTACAGGAAGCAAGAAAAATTAGGAACTCGAACACTAAAATCGTAGTTCTAGCATTCACCTCTGCCCTGCATATTGACTCTAATGTTCGAGAAGAGCTTACTCTGCACAAGCCGGGAACAGTCACAGAAATGATTAACGTAGTTAATAATTACATCGAATTATAGCGATGAAAGAAAGATAAGATGAAGAGCTCATCTGCCACCCATTCTCAAGTAATAACTTTGACCCCATCCCAATGAGTGATAACTACTGAAGAACTCAAGCAACACGACAAAAACACTGACAACAATAGAAGAAGGGACGGTAAACCCGACAGACCAGTCCCAGTTCTGCCACCAATGATAACGACTATTTCCACTATCTTACCGGCGATAAAAGGAGACGAGTGTTATCGCGTACCACAAACCATTCCGGATCTCCCCAACAGACCACTATGTCAATATCACAATGTCCATAGTCATGAAACTGACAGCTGCTACTCTCTCATATGAATCTTTCATCGCATCCTATTAGCTAGAAGGCTTCATAATAATATCATCGACATCCAAAAGTTTCTTAAAGATGAAGCAAAAAACAAAGAAGTTGAGCAAAATCAGGTCCAGGGGCAAGTTTGCCACTTGTATATGATCAAGATTCAAAAAGGGAAGAAAAGAAATTAAGACGATCAGATTACATCCTGTTGTAAAATGACCTCCTCAGATAAATTAACAAAACTTATCCCAAGCACAAGCAAATCGAAGTCTCCTTACCATATTACCTTACTTACCTTCGAGGACTTTGACACCAGCCATGTGAAAAACCCTCATGATGACACTCTCATCATTATGCTCAAAGTTGGACAAGACTACATACATACGCTTCTCGTCGATACAGGAAGCGTGACAGATGTATTATTCAGAAGGGCAATTGGAGTCCTAGGCCTCACAGACTCGGTCAAAGCTTTGAGAACAATAATCACTAGCTTCAACGGTTCAAAGGAATTATCCACAGGAGAAATTGCTCTGCCAGTTCAGGCAGGATCATAAAATATATTCGTAAAATTCCTTGTCATCGATGATGAGTCCGAATATTTTAGAATTTAGGGATGCAGTTGGTAACATTCGATCAAAGAAGTACCTTCTACTTATCATCTAGCATTGTATTTTCCAACAGATCACAGAATCTACGAAATCAAAGGTAGCCAAGCAGTTGCACGTATGTGCAAAAATACCTCGACCAACCCTCATACATCAAAACTTCTCAAAGCATAACAACTACAACAAGATATACCCCCCAACTTCGAGCAGCATAACACTGATATGGTTGAATCTATTAAACTTAATTGTCCAGGATGTACTACCTTCATCAGCTCCAAACAATCAACCGACGAAAAAGAAGCCATGATCGAGCTACATATGAAAAACATTGACATATTTACCTGAACTTTCTAAGAAATGCCTAGCATCAATCCATCAATCGCGTGCCACCAGCTTAACCCCCTTCCAGATAGTAAAGCTATCATTCAGAAATGATGAAATTTAGCTCCTCACATCTGTGATGCAGTGAACGAAGAGATTGATAAAATCCTTCAGGTTGGATTTATTCGGGAGTTTAAGTATCCAAAGTGGGTTTCTAATATTCTAGCAGTACCAAAGAAAAATGGAAAGATCAGGGTTTATGCTCACTTCACAAAACCCAACAAGTTCACACCCAAGGACAGTTTTCTGCTACTACTGATTCTGCAACTTCTCGACTCCTTCACAGGGCACGAACTTCTTTATATGATGGATGTAGCCTACAAGGACACGAACTTCTTTATATGATGGATGTAGCCTCCGGCTACAGCCAAGTTCCGCCCGTGAAAAAGATGATCAGGAAAAAACAACCTTCATTACCAAAAGAGGTCTCCACTGTTGCACAGTAATGCCTTTAGGGTTAAAGAATGCAGGAGCTACTTACCAAAGACTTGTGACTAAAATGTTCAAAGATCATCTTGGCAAAATAATGGAAGTCTGCATCGACGATATGATATGGAAAAGCTTAAAATGCGAAGATCACTCCAGTAACCTCCAAACTGCCTTCGATATTCTTTATAAATACCAGATAAAACTGAACCCAGAGAAATGCCAATTTGGAGTCGCATCTGGTAAATTTCTGGGACACCTGGTCAGCATAAAAGGGATTAAAATTGATCTTGCCCAAATCAAAGCGCTCATCGCGATGCCATCTCCGCAAACGAAAAAAGATGTCCAAAAATTTGTAAGCAAGATCACCGCTCTTCATAGATTCATCTCAAAGTCATTTGATCGATATAAACTTCTTTACTTCCTTCTTCGTGGTAATTACTCTCCTCTTTTAAAGAAATAATACAAGGAAATCATTTGAACTCCTAACAGTGAGTTAGCCCTCCAAGATCTTAAATGATACTAGGGGCATCCTCCTATCATGAGTACACCAGTTGATGGCGACACACTAATAATGTACTTATCCACAACTGAAGACTCAATTAGTTCCGTTCTTATTCGAGAAGATGGAGGAGTAGAAAAACCAATCAACTTCATTAACAAAATACTCATGCGTACCCAATTAGTTACTCGCCTTGGTCTACAATTCTCAAAAACTTTGTCCTTACTTTCAAGCCCATCTCGTCAAAATCATCACCAAGTACCCCCTCAAACTGGTACTCTCCTAAAATAAAAAATCTTAAAGAATCTAGCAATGGTTTATTTTCCTTGGTGAATACGACATCTCTTTCGATCCCCAGATATCAGTCAAGGGACAAGTTGTGGCTGACTTTTTGGTAGACTTTCCAGTCGAAGACCCCGATTGGGAAGAACTCGAAGAAATATTCACAGATGACTCTATAGCAGAACCAAACGTATGGTCTAAAGGCTTGGGTTGGCAACATTTTACAGACTGGTCTGCTGGACCACAAGTATCAGGGATTGGCATCATCCACATTACATCTTCCAATCATCGAATCGAGAAAGCTATCAAACTAAACTTCTATGACAGCAATAATGATACCGAATATGAAGGAATCCTACACGGTTTCGATCCCGCACTCATACTCAGAGCGGAAGAATTGGCAGTCTACGTCGAATCTTTACTCGTGGCAAATAATTGCAACAAGACATTCTGCACAATAGGAAAAAAGGTTGATTATGCAGCCCTGGTCAAAGAAAAGATAATCAAATTAAAACACATTAGCTTACATCGCTGCTATGCTGGGGGAAAGTAAAAAAAGATCTTTAGAAATCGAAATCATCGAGCATTCTAGTCTTGATATACTGTCAGTACTACAAATTACCATTACTAAAGATGAAGGAAGACTAGAGAAGGCCATTTTATGCATATCCCAACTTCAACGTCCTCCCAATATCAAAGGAGAAGCCCGATCATTTTTGGCCAAGTGTCTCAGATTCACAGTCCAAGATAACATCTTATATCGCATTACAGGAGGGGGAGCACTTATCGAATGCATCTTGCAAAACAAAGCTCAAATAAATTTCAAAGAACTTCACGAAGCATTCACACAAGAAATATACAAGCCCAAGATGAAACAGGATTGTGAAGAATTTGTGTGTAAATACTACAAATGCCAAATCCACGGTCAGGACATCAAAAGTCCAGCTCTTGACTTACATATTAGTAATGCCCTCTATCCATTCAAATGATGGGGGATCAACATCATTGGACCTTTCCATCCAACATCGTGAAACTGAAGATTTGTCCAAGTCACCATTGATTACTTCAAAAAATGGGTTGAAGCAGTTCCTCCATGCCATACCAATGAAAATGAGGTCATCAAGTTCCTTTGGGAGCATATCATCGCCAGGCTTGGCTGCCCAAAAATGATACGCTCCGATAATGGAAAACGATTTATCAGCGCAAAAGTACTTACTTTCCACCATAAGTACCAAATCCAACTATCAATATCCACACCATACTATCCACAAGGCAACGGAAAAGCCAAAGCCATTAACAAAAGCTTTAAATCAGGTTTACGCAAGCGTCTCGATGAAAAGAAAGGAAGGTGGGTCGACGAACTACTCAGTATTCTCTGGGCCTGCCGAACCACACCTCGAGTTTCAACAGGCTGCACTCTGATCATAATGGCCTTCAGTACTAAAACAGTCATACCCTCATACCTCGATCAACCAAGTACCTGAAGAAAATTTCCAGATGAAGACAATGAACTCGGTCTCCTCTACAGCCTCAACTGGATCGAAGAAACCCGCGACAAGGCTATCACCAACTTGAGACGATACCATGACACATTGAAAAAAACATACAGCAAAAAAGTTCACAAACAGAAATTTGGCATTAGAATCCTTGTCCTAAGACGGATCCAAGATAGTACTTGGCCTAAAAATTCTGGAAAGTTATCAAAAAACTGGGAAAGGCCATACATTGTCAGCGACAAAGTAGATAGTGGAACTTATTGGCTGATGACTGAAGATGAAATACAACTCTAATATTCATGGAATACTTCCCAACTAAAATTGTTTTACAGATGAAACACTGTAACCATTTTTCATCGATTCAAATAAATAAATTTTACTGTCAGTTTAATTCTTAGTATTTTGACTTGATCTCGATCCATACATAATAAGTATGCATCAGACAATCAATCATCCTTACTATTTAGATATGATCTTGATCCATACTTAACAAGTATGCATCAGAAAATCAATCATCCTTAATATTTTTACTTGATCTCGATCCATTCTTTAAAAGTACGCATCTAGACTATAATTCAATTTTAAGCGAACACTATCCAACTATAGGATATTCTACTTCGCATTCCTTACTTATCGAACAAACTCTAAACAACTCTTGTTCTTCTCAAATCTAAATCCAGATACCCATTTAAGGATACACATCTGGTACTCATTCTCATTACTTGCCATTTCATGGCCATCTTTCACTTATCACGCAAACAAGCACTCCTTACTTTTCTGCTACAATCTAAAATCACATTTGACATAACACTTTGTCAAATCTACTACTAAGCATTATTTATAAAATAAATGCAACAATTTTTCAAAATAAGATTTCTCCAAAAAAATCAAATGTTCATCATCCAACATACCACATGATTAAAATTGTTTTGGTACCACCGACATTTTTACATTCTTCCACAAATATAATATTGCTTTCACAAAATTCTTACACAACAGGAAAAGATACTATGCCATCCACATTAAGAAAACCTTTGGGTACAGGAGTGTCTAATAGATCCTTAGGACGTGAGTCATCATCTTCCATCATCACCACATCCTCCACGACTTCCCTCTCACCATAAACTTTGGGAGTCTCCAACACTTTATCTTCTGAACTTGAATCATCAAAGAAATGCCACCAGACTTCACTGACCCCTTATAAAAGTTTTTACTCACTTTAAGCTCCGTATACTGCCCTGCAATATGGGCCCTCACTTCCCTACAAATTTCCAACTTCTCTATATTCTGCTGAGACCTAACCTCATCAAGAACCTTGTCCTGCCCCAATTTCATCGCCCTCCTTCTATCGGAAACCTACTCCCCTGCATCCTTCTCAAAGATTGCTTTCTGCAACGCCAAAGTCTCTAATTTTTCCTTTTCCAAAATTTTCTTCGCTTCACGAAGCGCAACATCGCTAGCCTTTTTTGCCTCCAACTTGTAGGTATACAGCTTTGTATTCAACCAGTCCCACTCCTTGATCTAATCTTTCTCTATATTCTTATATGCCAATACTTTGTCAAATCACTGCTGCCAACAATACGATCTTTGGCTTTTGTCAGAAACTTCTTAATTTGCATTACATTCATAAATTGAGTATTTAAATGACTTAATAGTTTCTTTAATCGAAGTAATGCAAAAAAAATTCTCACTTTCGACATATTTCGCTGGCCCTCGCCAAGAAATGTACACAAGCTCTCGATCCCTACCTAAAATTCATCCAACTCCACTGACAACGCATCCGTCCCAGACATATATGAGTCAAGTTTCCACTGAACTTTAGTCTCAGACTCTTCGACCAATTTATTCTTCGACGTCTCACCACTCCTTCCCTTCTTCGGGAACACATTCCCAGCACCCCGTGGAGGATGCCCATCTACCATAGTAACAGGTTTAGCACCACCAACTATCTCTTCCATTGTCGACTGTCGAGTAGTCCACTTGAGAGGAAGCAGCGGAGGAACCGCTTGGCTAGCCACCCTTTTATTTTTACTCTTCTCAGAGATTCTCCAAACATGGTATCTATCTTTGTGCCAGTATTGTACCGAGCTAGAGAATATTTTCCAGAGGCAGACTAGCCTCTGGAGCCCTTTTGTTCTTCGCTGACATCTAACCATCGATGATAGAAACTTGAGCACCTTTGGTCCTCGATCTCTTTAACCCGGCCTCTTAGAACACGGTGCACACTTGATCTTGGTCGATGGCCAGATTGTCGATTCTGCCAAAGAATCCTATCCTGATCTTTTATAACTCTTCTTTAACTTCAGGGTTCTTATCGACCTCCTACAAAGCTGCACATACATAACAATATAGTTACAATAAATTGACAATAATAACCACTTATAACATCGATAATTCAGTTACCTAGCCACAAACCTAAGTAAAAGGATTTTCTCTTTTGGGGCTTCCCTGGGTCTTTCTTGTCAAACTCATAGTTCTCGGAGACAAGTAAATGTTCGTCGGTGTATCGCCCACCATTTGACACCAAATCATAAAGCAATGATCTTTAAAGAAACCTCGCCAAGTAACGGTAACCTAACTTATGCGGGTTCATCTTAAGCGTGTAGTACACACATAAATCATCGACCGTTATCAAATCCTCCCCCCTGGCCTTAAGTCAACAATTTATTGCCCCACATACCCTAAACAGGTCATATACATTCAAATTGAACTGACCAGGTACTACATCAAAAAAGGTCATCAACATTTTCTGGTCAACACTAAGGGGAAGCTTTAATCCTTTCATAATTTGTTCTCGATGAACAAAAATCCCATCCAAGGGTATCTCCTAGTCAATTATATCGTATTGATACTCCTCTAACCTTATATCTCCAGGAATACCGTACTTCTTTTTAAAACTTTATATTTCTTTCGTCTCCGTAACAGGCCTCCTCCACTTCCTCCACATCTACCAGATCACTCACCTGTGGCTCGTGATCCATGTTTATTTCATTGGCCTCCACATCAGATACATCGACAACCCTAGGTTCTACCTTAAACTGGTCAACACTAGTTAAACTGGCACTACTCAAACCCACCCTATATCTACTTCCTAGCTGTTGTACATAGATAGACACATCAATTACCTGAGGCTCTACGTCATGAAGATTCTCATATATCTCTTTTTCATCAATTTGATTTGCTTTAGCCATTTTTAAGAACCTGTAAATCAGATTCCATATTTTTACCACAGTTAGTAACTATCATGTCTTCAAAAAAAATAATACTCTTGCACACTCAGCTCAGAGTACTACTCATTCTTTTACACTTGAGGATACTAAATCAAACTACTAGACTCGATGCTGACAACTGTGTCTTCACAACTGAACCTTGATCTTCGGCCATTCCAACTGAAGTACTTTGGTGACTAGAGTTCATTCAAACTTTAGAGTCTGCCTCTGATTTATAGTCAATTTATACTCTACCGCCGTAACACCCTCCTTAAGGACATCTATTTATAGTCAACTTAAATCTGCCAGGTCCAATGTACCGCATTAATTGCTCCTCGGGAAAAAGTATATACAGTTCACCTTAACCTAAGAAATGACAAACTGATGACTCGTGCAATAATTTGGCAACCTCTTAAGCTTCCAATTTCTTCTCGACACAATCATAAGTACTTATGTCGGGAATGGGGCGATTATAGTAACATATTCCCTAGATTTGACAAGTCTAAGACAGCACAGTGTAGTCGAAGACAACCATACATGATTGAAGAAAGATAGCATTCGAGAAGATACCTCAAGTTCTCGACCTAATAAAAGTAGCCATTTTTCTTGGTCAAGGAAAAAGCTGTTAGAGATCTGCAAAATTTGCCCACTCCCCTCAGAATAGGAGACTATTTCTGTCTTTTCGTAAACTACCTGCATCCACTATAAATACAGGCAGAGAATATATTATTCAAGATCAAAGAATACACAACTCGATTATCCTTACTTCCTTACCCTATTATCACTCCAAAAACTTGTAATAGCTAGCATCTTATAAGATTTTACATCAAAATCCTCTTCGAGGTCATACTTTTTCTTTGTTTTTACTAAGTTTTCTACGTAAAATCTTGTTTATTTAGCCTTTTATTATATTTTCCTTACAAATAGTATTGCCCAAGATTCTCCTTTCGGAAAATATGCCACAACACTAACATCTGGTAATCATTCCAGATACTTGCCTTTACATGACCCTCTTTCCATCATCACGAATACTTGCTTCAAAGCAACACTCTGCTACTATCTATATTCATATTTCACAGAATTGATCTTGTTGAATATCAACACTTAACATAAATTTAACAAAAACATCAACATTCATAAAACATAGCAAAATATTATTTCGGTCTCGTCGACCACTTATACATTTCTCATCAAGCAAAAAATATTACAATCATGATTTACTCTGTAGGGGGAGAAACCGCATCATCAATCTTCACGAATCCACATGGAGAAAACTCATCCAATATTTCCTCGGGACGAATACCCTCAGAAATCGTCATCACAGGATCGTTGACAACCTCCATCCCCCTAGGAACCTTAGGAGTTTCAGGAACTTCGTCTTCCACATCTGAATCATCAAAAACCAAGTTCTCAGTAATGATCAATCCTTTGTAATGATCATTCCTCTACTCCATCAACTCAAATTGCCCTACATAATTAGCCTTCACCTTCTTATACGCATCGAGACTGTCTCACATAAGTTCAGCCCTTACCTCCTCCATAACCTTTCCATGCTCAACCTCCATCGTCCTTCGAGCAGCATTAACCTACTCCCGCACATCATTCTCAAAGTTTATTCTTAGCAAAGCCAAAGCCTCTTTTTTATCTTTTACGAGGTCGGCCCTAATCTCTTCGTCCTGCTTATCCCAAGCTTTTTTCACATCCCGAAGGGCAACCTCCGCCTTTCCAGCATCCAACTTATACCTATTTAACCTCACCTCCATCTTCTTCTTTTCATCGATCAATTCTTCGTTATCCTTCACCAGATCTTTCTTAATATTCTTGTAAGCAACCAGTTGATTTACTAGAGTACCAGCACCAACAATACGACCTTTGGCCTCGGTCAATAACTTCTTGATCTGCATTATATTCATAATGTGAGTATTTCAATGAGGTACCAAATTTGTGAATCGATGCAAAGCAGAAAAATTTCTCACCTTTGACATGTGTCGGTGACCCTCACTAAGAAAATTGATCAAACTCTCTGCCCCAACTAAACAATCATCGAATTCCTCCTCTAGCACAGTCGCCTCAGCCACATAAGCATGCTAGGTCATTTGATCCTCAGTCTCTGGCTCCTCAATAAATTTCTTCTTCGACGATTCCGAAGATGCCTTCTTCTTTTGCATCATTCTCCTCGAACCTATTGGAGGTTTTCCATTAGGAACAATAATTGGTGTCTCAATTTTCGCCCAATCCTTGATGGTTGACCTTCGAGAAAGCCTCTGTGGGGGTAGCAAAGGAGAAAATATTTGACTGGCTGCCCTCTTCTTTTTCCTTTTCCCCAGCGTTTCCGTAAACATTAAATCTCTCTTAGTAGTTATATAATTCATTGTAAACCCAGCTAGTGAAGGATTTTTCAAAGGTAAGCTCACCTCTGCAGCTCTTTTGTTCCTCGCAGACATCTTTTTATCGATTACTGGAACCTCTGCCCTTTTAGCAGTGAATCTCTTCAAACCTGCCTCTTGAAATAAAGTCTCTACCATCCCTTGGTCGATGACGAGGTTGCGGATCATACCGTAGTAACCTCTCCTGATGTTGTACAACATCTCTACTTTGGTCGACCTCCTATCAATCTCCTTCAATGTTGTACAAACATAACACAATAGTTACACAACAATTTTAGCTACAAACAAATCCAAAACATCAACCATTACGTTACCAACCACAAACCTAGATAGAATTTTTTTTATTTTAAGGGCTCCCCCGGATCTTTCTTGTCAATCTCATAGTCCCCCGAAATGAGAAAATGTTCATCGCTATACTGCCGTCATGTTAAAACCATGTCATAAAATAACGGTCTCTTCAAAAACCTCGCCAAACATCGCTATCCTAACTTCTGTAGGGTTTTTTTAGTGTGTAGTACATACATACATCATCCACTGTGATCAATTCTTCCTCCCTTATCTTGAATTGATTGTTTATCACCCCACATACATGAAAAATGTCATAAACATTTGGGTTAAACTGACCAGGTACCACGTTGAAGAAATTTAATAGCTTCTTCTGATCAGCTCAAAGAGGAAGCTTCAAACCTTTTTTAATTTGTTCTCAATGAACAAGAATCCCACCCAAAACAATTTTTTGATCTGTCATGTCATACTGGTATTCCTCTAACCTAATATCTTAAGGAATACCATATTTCTTCTTTAAAATCAATATCTTTTTTTTTCTGGACCCTCAACATAACAAGCCTCCAACCCCTCCTCAACATCTTCTTCCCCACCCCCACTACCTTCTCGATCACTAACTTGCGGCAGGTGATTCATATCTATTTTGGTACCCTCCTCTTCAGGAACTTCCACAATCCTAGGTGGCACCCAAAAGTGGTCGACATTAGCCACATCCGCGCTACTCAGCCCTACTAAATAATTAGTATCTATCATATCTAATATATTATATATGTTCATAAGCTAATATTCTTATCGTTGTCGAGTTTCATTTCTAGCACGCCATTCTATCATTATTATCATTACTATCTGAAGGCTATCATTACTTTCTGAATGCACAGTTACTACATTGAGTTCTCGATACAATAATTATTTATTACTTTTCTAAGTCCTAACATTGATTACTATACTAATGTTTTTTATTAAAGTTCAAGAACCTCAACTTCTCGAATATACTTTGCCTATTTCCTACCAAAATGAGCCAAATTAAAAAAATATGGGAATCCACCTTCTTCGGCGTAAAACCCGGCCAAATCACACCTAATCCGGCGCTCTAATACCGGTAATCTCACAGATGTCATAAAAAACACCATACAGTCACACCGTACTCGTAGCGACACCCACAAATCACTATCTCTACTCATTGCCACCCATTTCCATCATCCCCTCTCTCTCTCAAATAGCCTCTAAAATAGTTTTAACAGCATTGCCACCATAAAGCACACCATCATCACTCCATATCGTAACCAATTTCATACAAACCCTAATGTAGTATTTCTCTAATTACTTCCACTATAACCTTTCTGCATATAAATCAATTCCTACACTATAACTTACGTATCTAAATCAACAAAGAGTTTCATCAGAATCATTCAATATCACAGGATAAGCAAAATGTTACTAACCTTGAATTTACACAGCCTCGGTATCCCTCTGCTTTGTACGCTTCACCCTCTTAATTAACACACTTTTCTCCTCATTCCCAATCGCTGATAGTGATTCAAGCGAAGAGTACAACGTATTTGCACTTGAAGAAATTTTTTAGAGTTTGTATAATTTGAACTGTCGCCTACCACGGGGATATTTATAGACCCCACGGGACTATTCATCGTACTACTTCACGACCGTTCGAGTACTCAAACGTAACACATTCTTCATCTTTTCTCAAAGTTTTTGATTCTTCGCCTTCAAAGAGCCAAAAAACCCAAGCACTGTTGCTCCAAACCTTCCATATCTCTTTGTACATCCTCTGATATATCCATACTCGCCAACGCACAACCTATTTTATCACAAAGATGGTGTACGTCCATTTCTATATACTTTTAAATATCACCTACTGGAGTACACCTAGCCATTTTAATTCTCTCATTACCTACACACATTTACCTTATTTATATTCCCCTATATTCTCGGGAAGATCTTCAACATAAAATTCAAATTTAAAAATTTATTCGATAAATCAATTACCAAAGTTTAAAAAATCGACTGTTCCCATATTCATAAACATTGTATCAGTAAATTCCGTTCATTCACACAAGTTAAATTATATTTAAGATATTTCAAATCATACACATCGATAAAAAATATATTCATTTATTTCATATAACACCTTATACACACTCATTTATTACATTTCAGCACTCATTTAATCCTCTACCTCTTTGACCAGCCAACTCATCTTCCTTCTTTACAAACGCCTTAGCTCGATTCCTTATCTTGCCAACGCATTCAGGAGGACTCAAGAATTCTTAGTTAAGATGGAATTTATACTCCTCTTTCTCCTCCTTCACCACCACTTTACTCATCGTATCATATTTGGGCCCCACTGGCACCAATACCTGCCTGTTTATGTAACTCTTGCCAAAATACATGTCCAACAACTCCCAATACCTCACACACACACGATTCCATCGCTTATCCTCTCAAACTTGTTCTTTCATCCTCACCATCTCCAATCCCATAAATAACAATAGTTTACACATGATATTTATATAAACAGTAAATACTACCTGTCAAATTATTTATTCAATTCACGTTGGAACTCTATACTTTTAAAGTCAAATCCAACATCATAGGAAACCATTTTTGTCCCCACATAGTCAACAAACTGCAATTTGAGATCTATTTATCTCGAGATTTATATACATTCAGCATAATCTTCCTCGATGTCAAATAATTCAATTACTTAATTATTTCAACTTTGAGATCAGAAACTACAAACATAATACAAGATCAAAAAAAAAGTTTATTCATTAAATACTCTGTCACATTTTATATTCGACAATTCACCCCTTCGATTACATTACATCAGACATCGGTTATATTCTATTATTCGACATGCCGGATTCAAAGCCGCGTGCTTCTTTTCACCAGAATCTGGCATTTCCTCTGACAAAAAGGGTAATGATATCCTAAGAAAGTTAATAAATCTTAGGATAGGGAGCTTCTAAATAGAGTTACCTATGTGGACAGGCAGCAATAAAAAATTGCAAGAAATTATTTGGGTCGACAACATCCACAGGACGCCAAACCTGCCATTGCATCATCATCTTCAATATGGGCAGTAACCACTTATCCAAGCATTTGATGAACTCTAAAACCTTTTATAATAGCAACGGTCACTAGTTCCAATAGATACCCCACGTGTAAATGCTTTCTACTTCCAACTTCCTAAATTTTCCCAGCCATCATGACCACCGATACAGGAATAAACAACAACAGAGACTTAACACAAAATTTTACCTCTACATACTCATTACAATTACTATATGTACCATCCTACCACTTGCTACGCCACGCCTGGGGTGACATCTTTTTACCATCACGGCTTCCAAACCATTCAACCACTGAACAAATCTTTCTTTCCCCGTCTATTTATAACCTCACCTCCTAGTTGCACAGTCCAATGTTCTGCATTAAATGGTCCTCAGGTAAAACATGACCAAATTCACTTGACTTTAACCTCATAAATAATAGTATGGAAACTTGTGAAATATTCGACAAACTCTTCAGCTTCTAATTTCTTCTCGACACAATAACAAGTAATTATGTTAAGAATGGGGTGATTATATTACCATATTTCCCAGGTTCGATAAGAATAAGCAGCATAATATAGTCAAAGATAGCCCAACATTCGAGAAGTTACCACGTCTATAATCATGAGTTCTCAACCTACTAAAAGTAGCCATTGTGCATGGTCAAAGAGAGCCGTTGGAGATCCGCAATATTTGCCCAGTACTCCCAAAATAGGAAACTATTTTTCCTTTTGTAAACTGCCTATATTTACTATAAATACAGGCATAAAATAGGCTATTCAGATCTGCAACTTTAATATTCATTATTCCATACTGTACTATCACATAATAAACTATAATAACTAGTAACTTATTAGATTTTATATCAAAATCCTTTATGAGGCTGTGGTTTTTACGTAAAATCTTATTCGCTTAAGCTTATTATTGAACCATCCTTACTAAAGATTTTGGCGTAGATTATCCTCTCAAAAAACATAATATTACAATACTTAGTCGAACTGTGTAAAATATATGTTAATACATGTTAAAATAGTATTTGTGTAAGTATGTAGATATGTAAAAATATGTATCGAACTGATCAAGTTATTGAGTCATGAGGGAAAAATATCTTTCCAGATATAGAATATGTAAATTTTGAAAATTTTAAGCTTATGGATATGCTTATTTGGAAATGTTGAATAGGTGGAGAGCTTGTAAAGAATAGGTCAAAATTATACAAGGCAAATTCAAAGAGGTCGATTTGTACAGATAAGTTTGAATAACTTTCAATCATAATCTTTAGGGTTTCCAGTTATGGAAAAATATATTATAATATATACGAAATGTGAGGTATTTGAAGTTATCTTGAAAATTATATAAATATAGGGGGAATGTGATGTAAAGAGAAGGAAGAAAGAGAATATGGTGAGGACTCACTCTGTGAGAGTTCTTCAAGCTGCTGAAGGACGATTGGTGATAAAGATTGCAGAATAGTAGTAGAGGATATTTGGGATGTTAGGCTATGATTCTCACTTGCCTGAATCAAAATTACAGTTCAAGGAGATGGATATAAGGGAGAAGGAATTTGAGATTGGGCGCTATTTATACTCGAAGATATTCTGTGAAATGACTCTAGAGCCTGCAGCTCGAAAAGAGGACATGAGGCAAATTGCTGAAGAATAGGAGAAAGATACAAGGATTGCTGGGGGGAACTAATTTTGTGCGGCCATCTAGGATATCTGGGACATTTTATGTTTAATTATATGTGAGGGAGCGAATTGAATGAGGTCGAGTAACTGTAATTAAAACATAGTTAGAATGATGTTTTAAATCTGTCATCTTTTGCTATAAATGTTGTTTGTAACTGTTGTGAACAAATAAAAGATTTAAATTTGAAATGTTATAGCTTTGGGAATGATGTCAGCAGTTCTATAAATAATAAAAGTAAGAATAGAAAAAGCAAGTAGCTTTGATTTTTTTCTCTTGTATAATTACAGGGAAATTTTGATTGTGTGTGAGTGTTGATTCATCATAAGTGTGAGAAGGTCAGAGAGAGATTTGGGTAGGAGAGATAAAAATATATTAAAATATATGACCGGTGGCAATGATGGCGCTACAACCAATATAGGCCTTTATGTCACTTAAATAACTACATTTATATGAAAAATAGCATAATAAGTACAATATTTTGCTTCCTTCTTGTTTGTTGACGTATTTTGGTAGGCTATAACGTCATTTCCCAAATAATGACTTCATTTCGGTCTAATATCCCTTTAATGTCACTTTTGCTAGTGACGTTAAAATATATGTGATGGAATTTATGTTGTTTTTACTTTAATTTACGTTGATTAATTTCAAATAACTCACATTTTCACGATGGAAAAGAGTTTTTAAGGCCCTTTGGGGAAAAAATTTCCTCTATTCTCTCTCTTCCTCTTTAAGAACTTAAATTTGCACCTTAAATCATCAACCGGTCGAAGTGAAATCTCTTCTCCCAAATCCTTGGTTATAATTTTCTCTTTAAAATTACTTACCTCTCTCTTTGGTTTATAAAATGGAGCCGGCAAACATAGAAGACGAAATCGATGAGCACATCAATGCCCCCAAGTGGATCAATTTCTCTACTCTCGAAGACTTAGTCGACAAAAATGATGAAATTTTGTTCTTCTGCATAGCTGGTAATCCCCCATCACTTAATCTCAACTCCCTTTAATCCCCATCTCCTACAATCTTTATGTTTTGAGAACTTAAGGTTTCCTAAAATTCTCTAATTGGGGAATCGTAGTTGCAAGTAATGAAGGAAACTCGAATTTTTTCCCACCAATTGGATTGAATTACGTTCAATAATTCACCAAAAATTTGTGATTTTTTGTTGTTGCTTAAAGGCAAACCAGTTCCCATCATTTCTTCTAACTCCCACTTTCCCTCTCATCTCATCATTCTATTCTACTAGTTTAAGAGATAAGATTTTGGGACAACTCCACTTCACATTAGGTACAATTAGTAAACCCCAACATCGACTTTTGGTGATTTAGTCTATTTTTTGACAACTGTGTCTTTATTGTAGTTTCTGGCGATTCAGTATTGTGGCACTATGACGATGATATTGGCGGAGATGTGCTGGGAATGTGGCGGTGAGGTTTTTCGCGGAGGGTAGGGGTAATCGGAATGCTGGGGGTTTTAGTTATGCTGGTAAGATTTGTTGCATTGTGTGTTGGATTGTTGTTTTTATTGATTATTTTGGATAGAGTAAAATGCTTTCCATTATCTTCATTGAATATGGGTAGTTTAGGATTTAAATTTATTTCTAGTATGAATTGTTTGCGGGTTTTGTCAATGTTGTTGCCATTTCTTAGTAGGTTCTCAGGGTGTTATGATCGTGTCCCAATAAATTGAGGATCGATTAGGCAGTTGGGGTTTGAATGCAAATTTATGGATTGGCAGATTATTCGAATGCAAAATATCTTGAATAAGATACCATATCAACTATTATATGATTCAATGGTAGTTTCATGATCTTCGTATTAATATATGTTCTAGTTACAGTTTCTCATGTAGCGCCTCACCCTACATCATTTGGTAGCCTTGAACGGCCCTTTTGACTGCATAAGAGAATTACTCTCATGGGGAGCAGATCGGCTTCACAAAGATACGTCTAGGCAAGACTCGATTTTGATGGAGCATAAGTATTTTTCAAGCTCATACGAATTGGATGGTAACTCTTTTGATGCCACTCTTGTTCAAATCTGTTATGAAGATAAAAAGGGAAAGATCTACATCAGGCCAGCAGCTGGGAGGAGAAGATAAGTTTTGTTTTGGAACATATGCATGGGTAATAGGTTACATCCTCCTTCAAGCATCCATTTTTATCCTTTTTCATCAATTATGTAGGACTCGGGGAAATAGAATTTTCTGTGGGGATTGTTCAATCTGATTTTGCTGCCTCACTTAAGACGATTTTTATTGAGATTCTAGGGAATAATTACTTGTGTTCAGATATTAGTAAGCATCCTGTTAATAGTTTTTGTCCATCCCATCCATTTTTGTCCTTTTATCCATTTGTTTCCTTTTTCTGGGGCTAAGAGAAACTGGTTTTCTTTATAGATTTGAATCTGGAAATCTGCCATTCTGTTTTGAGTTAAATCTGAAGATTGCAGGTTATTATGATCACAGGGAGGGAAAGGGTGATACTAGGTCTATTTTTTGTTTGAGCACATTCTCCTTAAAGCATCCAATTTTATCCTTTTTCATCCATTTTCTAGGACAGAGTAAAATAGGATTTTCTATGGGGATTATTTTATCTGATATTGCTACCTCACTTAAAATGGTACTAGCAAATCCCAACTTCTTCAATACATACACAAGCTCGTACCTCGTAGAATTTATACTAGTGGAAGAGGGAGTTCTGCTGTATGTTTGACTGCCTATGTGACAAAAAATCTAGATTTGGGTGAAACGGCATAGCTACTGTATATAACTCAGTATTTAATTCTTTGCGTGCAATTATGAGAAATCATACTAAGGATTTTAACGTTTTCAGGTCTTAGGGAGTGGGGCCTTAGTTCTTAGTGATAGGGGGATATGTTTCATTGACGTGTTTGACAAGATGTCGGACAACGTAAGAAATATGTTACATGAGGTGAGTTTTCTCTCTTTTCCTTTAGTTCAGTTCCTCAAGCTCTATGGAAGCTTGTCACAGTGATGTGGTTATTCTAATTTTACTTCAACTATTCAATAGGTGATGGAGCTGTGCTGAAATCTAATCTAGTGTCCATAGCTCGCTGAAAACTCTTCCAGAAATTACCGGTGATCCTAGCATCTCGATCCGACACTATAGATACTGGAACTCCATGTAACCGCACAATCTCCTTCACGTACAATCTGCTTAACTCCATAAGGGTCGAAGTCTTGCGAACCGGAATAAAATGCGCTGATTTAGTCAAACGATCCACAATCACCCAAATTGAATCGTGATTTCTCATCGTCCGCGGCAATCGCAAAATGAAATCCATAGTCACGTGCTCCCACTTCTACTATGGAATCTGTAAAGGCTTAAGCTGCCCCGCTAGATTTTGATGCCCGTCTTTCACCTGCTGATATGTAAGGTTCCTGGAAACAAACTCGGTTATCTCCCGCTTCATGTTGTCCCGCCAATAATGCCTATTCAAGTTTGGGTACATCTTTATACTGCCTGGATGAATAGTATATCAAGAGCCGTGAGCCTCACTCAAAATCACATACTTTAATATCTCTGAATCTGGCATACATAATCTCCCTCTGTATCTGATACTACCATCTTAACTAACTGTCCAATCTGGTCTGCTAATATCTGAAGCCTAAGACTGTAACTTAGCATCCTGTTGCTGAACTTCTATAATCTGAGAAATCATGGATGGTTGAACTCTCAAGTTAGCAATAAAACCACCCGTGCCCTGCAAATATAAACTCAGCCCAGAATCTGCTATGTCACGACATAACCACCACTCCCGAATCATCAGACGAGCAAGAAATCCCCTATGCAAACGGCTCAAAGCTCCAGCCACCACGTTTGCCTTTCCTGGGTGATACTGCAAGTCAACATCATAATCTTTCAAAAAATCCATCCATCTGCGCAGCCTCATACTCAGCTCTATCTGAGAGAAAATGTACCTCAAACTCTTATGATCTAAAAAGAGTTTGAACCTTTCCCCGTAAAGAAAATATCGCCAAATCTTCAATGCAAATACCACAGCTGCCAACTCCACGTCATGAGTAGGATAGTTCCTCTCGTGCACCTTGAGTAATCTATAAGCATAGGCAACAACCTTTCCTTCCTGCATCAATAAATAACCAAGTCCGCAGAGTGAAGCATCGCTGTAAACTATATACTTCTGCCCACTGGAAGGAATAATAAGAACTGGAGCTGTAGTCAATCTTTTCTTCAACTCTGCAAATGCTAAATTGCACCTGTGATCCTAAACAAATCGAAAGTCCTTTTGTGTCAAACGAGTAAACGGAGCTGCAATCCGAGAAAATCCCTCGATGAATCTGCGATAAAAACTGGCTAAACCCAGAAAACTGCGTATCTCCGTACCATTAGTCGGCTGAACCCAATCCGTAACAGCCTCAACCATAGAAGGATTCACTGTAATTCTATCCATGGATACAACGTACCCTAGGAATTTCACCACTTTTTGCAAAAAATCACATTTCACAAATTTTGAAAACAACTTGTTCCCCCTCAAAGTCTGTAATGCAATCTTCAAGTATTCCTCATGCTCGGCCTCAGTCTTCGAATAAATGAGAATGTCGTTCATGAATACAATAACGAACCGATCTAGATAAGGATGATAGACACATAATATTTACGTATACAACTCCTAAATTTATATCTACCTAGTCATTTATGAAATTAATTTGATACTAATAGTACTTTTGTTTCTATTTACAGAAATCGGTCATGATAAACAAGTCGTAAATTTTTCTAGTTTTTAGCGAAGAACGAGGGTGATGCACTCCAACAATGACTTTTATTTGAGTTGTCAACCAAAGGCCCATGCATGGAAGCCAATTGAATAGAATTAAATATAGATATTATTCTCATGAGTTGTAATATATATGCATAATTTTAGGTATTGTTTAGGGGATTTTATATTAATGGTAATATTTTGCAAACCCTTCCTATACTCTATAAATAGGAGGGGAATCCCACCCATGAGGGAGCATCTTGGAGAGTCTAAATCAAAGTTCAATAAATAATAATGTTATTGTTCTTCTCTTGTTCTCGTCTTTTACTTTTATCCCAATAATAGTAGTTTGGAAATGATCAAAGGAATGAGTAGCTAATCTTCATAGCCAAGGTTAGAGGAAGCTCCACCCAATGTAACCTTAGTATAGATTGTGTAGCTTAGTTAGCGTAATTACTTTATCTATATCCCAGAATATTGCATATTCATATTCCTTCGTCTTATGCTTGACCATAGCTAGGATTAGGAGGAATAATGAATCAATGTAACCATCTTATTGGACAATAAAAAGATAGGTTAGGAACATGGAGAAGAGAACATAATCCATACTTATGAACCGGACCATGGTTGACTAAGTTGGTTTATCGGTAGCTCCCAATTACTAAATCTCTTATATATTTTGATGTATTGCATATGCACGACCAAGAATATACGATACGGGAACTCGTAATTTACTTTAACTTAGTACACTATCTCAAGGTTATAACGGATGGAGTGAAATCGATGTCTTGGTTTCCACTCCAATTTATCTTGTAATTTGTTTCGTTCTTCTTTTTATTTCAAAACCTACAAAAAGTCATTGTTATTGGATAAAACTTGTAGCTCGAAGTATAATTCGCACCACAAGTCTCTTGGGATATGACCCCGCTTACCCTTGAACTTAACGGTATACCGTGCCCTTGCGGGTCTTTTAAGACGTCGGTTTATAAACGATCAAGTTTTTGGCATAGATGCCGGGGACTTGCAAAGTTGTGTTTTATTTTTGAGTTATTTTATTTTGAGCCAATTTTTCTTTCTTATTTTTCTATTCTTTTTCTTTTTCTTTTCTTTTTTTTGGAACCGGAAACAAAGTGATTGAGTGATTGGCTCAAACACTCTTGGCGCTACAGTAGCTGTGAAGTCTGACCTTGAATATTTCACCATTTTTGATCAACTATACTTCACAGTTGGGAAATACATTTGCTACAAAAAAATTTGATAATTCAAAACCCTTTCCGAACTGCTATAGATCATATTTTTTGTTTAGTCGTTTGTGAGTTACGATATTTTGAAAAAAGAGTAAAAAACAGTCTCTGTAAAAGACGCCATGTTCATTAATCACTTGTTTTGAGCGGTAGGTAAGCTAAATTCAAGAAAAATTCCTTCTTGAATGTCTTTCCTTTCGGAATTATATATCCAAATTAATGTTATTTAATGCTCTCTTTCTATTGAGCTGAAAGATATGCGCATTTGAAAATCAGGACATCATAGACTACAATAAACTTGGAAATTGAATTAATATTGTTATCACAAGTTTACTAATCATTTTTCTCTTATTTTATAGGATAGTCACAAAGTTGGAATGGAGACGGACAATATGCAAAGCTAAATGCATCATCAAATCCATCCTTCTTGTGCCCCATAAGTGAAGGGGCACTTACTTCTTTTGCCCCCTGAGTGAAGGGGCGGCCATAGCTACACCGGGAAACACTTCCCGTAAGTTGGAACTTCCTAAAACTTGACATCTAGAAGGGGTACATATCTGCTCTGCCCCGACACTAGGACATAAAAAGTTGTGTGGACTGTAAAATACGCGTTGTTCTAATAAAAAAATTTATTTGGTTGGATTGACCTATTGTTGTGTTTAATATTTTTTTTCATTCCATCATTAGTAAAGGTAAAAACAGTTAGAGACTTGAGGGATTTTATCACCCAAAAAGCTCTCCAACAAGTGGGACTGCCCATTTTGGATACGAAGAAGCTTTCCAACATGTAGGACCACCCACCAGCTGAAAGAAGGCGCTCGGAGGATGCGGCCTATGCCTAGCACCGCGAATTACTGGCTGTAGGCTTCCGACAGTACCGTTCTGTGTGCTGACGTACGATAAGGTGATTCGCTCAGGCATAAGGACTGCTGGTACTAGTAAAATGACGCAGGAGAGTATAAGAACCAAACCCTTTTGCCATCGCACCCATTTTGAACATAAAAGAATATAGGGTATACCTAATTATCACTTCTAAAATACGTTGATGTGCTAAAATTTAGGTTTGATTGATTTTCAACTGCACCGGGTGCCGAATTTTATTGATTATTAGTTGTGCATGATCAATTGGACACGTGGAGGAAAATGTTTAGGAAGCTTATCGGAACATTTGCCTATTTACGGGCTACCACCTCAGCCTAAGCGAAGAGGGCGACCACCTCACCCAGTTAATACAATAAAGGAATTAGGTACCCCAGTTTGGGAGGAAAGGGATCCATCTTGAGTTTCTCTAATTTTGGAGGAGGGTAATTTATTTAGAGTTGAACCAATCGAACTTATTGTCGAGCTAGAATTCAAACCCCTAATCATGGCTGCCGTCAAATCTCTTAGGGACTATTAGACCCCAGTGGTGAGTGATATACCTTCATATATTATGTTACCACATGCCATGACAAACCATTATGAAATTAAGCCTAGTATGATCCAAATATTACCTATATTTCATGGGCTTAATTCTGAGAGCCCTTATAAGCACGTCTACGAGTTTTAGAAAATCTATGCGCTCTCCAAATACAAACATTTTACTGAGGATTTTTTCCGCCTTTGTTTATTCCCATTCTCACTAAAAGATAAGGCGGGTCATTGGCTTGATTCATTGGCACCGATATCTATCAATTCATGGGATCAAATGGAGACCAAGTTCAAAATAAAATGGTTTTTTATGGGAAAAACCCTCACTCTTTGAAATATGCAGTGGTTGAATTTGTTTAAAATAAGAGTGAAACGCTTTACGAGGCATGGGAGAGATATAAAGATCTTTTTTCACAATGTCCCCAACATGGTTTTGAGAAGCAACATCTAGCCCAGATCTTCTATCTTGGAATAACTTCTAAGAATCGTTATAGGATAGAATCCATGCATAGTAAAAAATTCTAGGACCTTGAACCTGATAGAGCTTATGAGGAGTTTGAGACATTGGTTGAAAACTCTCAGTAGTGGGATTTTGATCCACATAGAAATATTCGTACAGCCAAAAAAGATGGCTTATACAAAGTGAGTGAGGGAACGGCCATTAAAGCCCAATTAGATACTGTTACCCGAAAAATTGAGGCTATGGCTACGAATCAATCTAAGGGTAGTGTAAACCAGGTTCAGCAACAGGGTTGCACTGTTTGTTATGATGTAACCGATGTAACTCAAATGTTCCCCTTGCTCAATGAAATGAATGATAATCAAGAGTAAGTAAATTCTTTGAATAATACCTATAAGAGGCCCTTTGACCCGTACAAGCCAACTTGGCAGAACCACCCTAATTTTTCGTAGAAGAACAACCTACATAGTTCAAGTTTTGGAGAGCCACAAACCTCAGGTCATAATTTTCCTAGGAATCCCCTCTCTCAATCTTATCCTCAGGAATCTCAGCATACCTTTCAGTCATCCAAACAGCTCCCACCCGCTCCACCCAAACCATCTTTGGAAGATACCCTTGCTCTCTTTATACAACAATCAATAGAAAGCCAAAAACAAGCATTGTAATTTCAACAACAAATGATGCAATTTCAACAACAGACTTTGGTGAATCAGAATTTAACATCCCAATCTATCTCTAATCTCGGGACTCAGATAAGACAATTGGCAAATGTATTGCATGAGAGACCACCAAGTACGTTACCTAACCAACCTGTATCTAATCTGAAAGGACCACCGGGGTTTGATTTAAGCTTAATCTTAAAATTGGTTAATGCCATTACAACTCTACAAAGTGGTAGACAAGTTGATAACTGAGTTAAAATGCCTAGGGTTGAGCCAACACCCGTTGCTATTGAGGATGAGGTCAGTACGAGTAAACCTCCTAATAAATCTAAGGAGTTCCTTACCTCCTCTATTTCCCTACAAAAGGCACATTTTGAGCTAAAGGTTCCGTATCTACAGTACCTTCTTCCAGCTAATAAAGGGATTCAATTTAACGAGATATTGGATACATTTAAGCAAGTTCATATAAATATTTCAGTACTCGATGCCATCATGCTTATCCCTGCATATGCCAAATTCCTTAAGGATGCGTGCTATAGGAAATGGAAAATCAATGTGAACAAGAAAGTCTTTGACTAAGATATTAACCCCTCCTAAGCTTCGAGATCCTGGAAGCCCAACCATCCCTTGTAAAATTTAAGATCCCAAAGTGGATAGGGCATTACTCGACCTAGGGGATAGTGTGAATTTCTTACCTTATTCGATCTATCAGGAATTAGGACTTGGAGAACTCGACCCCATCCGTATGACACATCAATTGGCAGACAGGTCAATACGATACCCACGTGGTATCCTTGAGGATATTCTGATCAAGGTAGATAATCTTATTTTTCCTGTGGATTTTGCTGTTTTGGACACTGAAGATGCAAATAATCCTAGCTATGAGATTCCTGTCATATTGGGTCGCCCTATCCTTGCGACTGCTCATGCCATTATTAATTACTTTAATGGGGTCTTATAGCTATCAATGGGAGACATAAAGATCAAGCTCAATGTATTTAACAATATTACTCAAGTCCCTCATTCTGATGACATGGCTGAGCTGAATATGATTGACTCCCTAGTTTTCAACTTGTTCCCTAAATCATTTTCTGAGGACCCCTTAAAATCATGTCTTGTGAACTTTAGTGAAGACTTTGATGAAAATCCAATTGTTGAATAGCTTAATACTCTACTCGAATCAACACCTATTTTTAACAAGTCCAAATGCAGACCTCATGTTGAACCTCTTGAACCGTCTACTACTTTGCCTATTCCATCCATTGTTAATGCACCCAAGTTAGACCTTAAGCCATTACCTAAGACTTTGAAGTATGCTTTCTTAGGTGATTCTAACACTCTGCCTGTGATCAAAGCTTCCAGCCTTAATATTGACCAAGAAAGTAGATTGTTGGGTGTCCTTGAAAGTCACAAATCAACCCTAGGGTGGTCTATAACAGACTTGAAGGGGATTAACCTGGCCGTTTGCATGCATCGCATCAATCTTGAGGAAGGTGCTAAAAATTCTTGCGAGATACAACGGAGGTTGAATCCCACCATGATGGAGGTGGGGAAGAAGGATTTTCTCCTTATCTTAGAGACATTTCTTGATGAACAGCTCATGGCTGTCTCGCAACTGCCCATTGGTTAAAGCAAGATAGAACCAAATTGATGCACGAAGTTAGACATTTTTGTTGGGGCAATCCTTATCTTTATAAGTTTTGTTCCGACCAAGTGATTAGGAGATGCATCCCAAATGGTGAGTTCCATTGTGTATTTACATTTTGCCATACCTTTGCTTGCAGAAGACATTTTGGGACCAAGAAAACTGCTACAAAAGTCCTTTAATCTTGTTTTTATTGGCCTAACCTATTTCGTGATGCACATACCGTTTGTCCTAAATATGATAGGTGCCAGAGGACCGAGAATATTTTTCATCAAAATATGATTCCCTTGAACAACATCCTTATTGTTGAACTATTTGATATTTGGGCATTGACTTTATGGGCCCATTTCCTTCATCTCGTGGTTACCATTACATTCTAGTTGCAGTCGATTATGTTTCTAAATGGGTTGAGGCGGTGCCATGTTAAACGAGTGACCATAAGCCCGTGGTAAAATTTTTGAAAACCATTTTTAATCATTTTGGCACACCTCGGGCAATTATTAGTGATGGTGGTAAACATTTTTGTAACCGTGTCTTTCAAAATATTTTGAAAATTTACTCCATCACTCATAATGTTACCACACCTTATCATCCACAAACAAGTGGTCAAGTCGAAGTATCCAATCGGGAGATCAAAATTTTTTTAGAAAAAACTGCTCGAGCCGATTGTAAAGATTGATCTGATCTTCTTGATGATGCCATTTGGGCATATCGAACAGCTTATAAAACCCCAATTGGTATGTCACCTATAAACCTATCTTTGGGAAGGCTTGCCACTTACCTATGGAATTAGAACACAAGTCCCTCTTGGCTACAAAGGCCTTCAACTTTGAAATGGATAAAGCCGGATCACATAGAATGCTTTCTAAACTTGACAAACTTCGTCGCGAGGCTTATGAAAATGCAAAAATTTATAATGAACGAACTAAAGCTTTTCTAGATAAGTCGATTGTTCGCAAAACTTTTGAGCTTAATCAAAAAGTGTTACTCTACAATTCACGGCTACGTTTATTTCATGGGAAATTACGTTCTCATTGGTACGGCTCCTTTGCAGTTCGAACTGTTTATCCTCATAGAGCCATAGAGGTGGAGGATCCTAAGAGCGGAAATATTTTTAAGGTCAATGGCCAATGATTAAAACCGTATTTAGAGTCCTACACTTTTGATGATGAGATAACATTTCTAAATGATCCATTATATCAAAACTGATATTATGTACACCCCTATAGTACCGTTATAAATAATTTAAGTATGGGGGTACATTTGTCTGGCTGAAGACGGTAAACTTAGCGCTTCGTGGGAGGCAACCCTTGACACATTCAGGTGAGACATTTTAGCTTTCTCTTCCATTTATTTTCTTATTCTCCAGCATTGAGGGAAATGTTTGATTTAAGTTTGGGGGTACAGAACAATTTCTTGATATGCTTTTTGGAGAAAGGAGAAATAATGACACTTTAACAATTTATGATATATTTTTTACGAATTTCCAAACACTTAAACTGATTTTACCTTGACATAAATATTACGAAAAAACCTAAATTATGAAATTGTACGAAGTATACACTCTAATATTTTGGAATCTCTTAAGCTAGATGTACTATCTTTTTATTAACGACTAATTCAACTTAACTTGGCAAATTTTGGAAACATGCACTTTACTGTAGTTTTGCAATTAATACCTTCAATTGAATTTTGCTCAGTATAAGGGAAATTTAGCATTTATGTTAGGAATAGTTTGGTACAAGGGAGATAACTGCCTAAGAATAAGTTCATTCTGATGAAAAAAATAAAAAAATAAAAAAAAGCCAAATGTGCTCTAAAATCTTTCATGCTGAAAGTCTACTCGCATGATTAAGAACTGAAAGAGGAAAAATTATCACCAATCTCGAGTTTGACCATAAACTATGTGAAAGGAGCATAAGAAAATGTTACTTGTGAGATTCCTGTGTCTAGGTTATGATGGGGCACCACATCCTGGCAATCTTTGCCAACTGGCAGGGATTATCGACTGAAAACTCCTTGTTACGGAGGCTTTACTAAGAAACAAAGTACTCAAAATAAAAGGCTTACAGAAGAAAAGAAAAAAGTAAAATTCAAGGAAGACAAATTAACTAAGGAACTTGTCGAACTAACCGTTAAATTTATTGCAGTGAGAACTAAACTACCAAAACTGAGTAAATTATACTAGACAGCGCATTATGTGATAAAACTATTTTCATTATACACTCAAATATAGCTAAAGAAAAATACTTGAATCTCTTTCTAATCTTGAGGTAGTACCTCTAGTTTCGGATAAGCATAAAATATTCTTTGATATACTTGGGAGAATAGCAAGTTTAAAGATTTTTTCATTGATATATTTTTGTCACAACTAAATAAGGTTAAGTTCACAGGAAATGAGTCATGTGTATTCTAGAATTTTTTAAAATGTTATTATTGACTTTTGTGGGTATAGTCACTACAAACCCTCACGAGACAGCACTCGTCTACTAGGCTAAACCTAGGGGCTTAACGGCTTGTTGCATACGCTAAATGCAATCGTATGACATACGAAAATAATTTTTCTTTACTTTTTCTCGAGGACTAACAAAATATAAGTTTGGGTGTATTTGATAGACACGTAATATTTATGTGTACAACTCCTAAATTTGTATCTACCTAGTCATTTATTAAATAAATGTAACACTAATAGTGTTTTTGTTTGTATTTATAGAAATCGGTCACATGAGAAACAAGTCGTACATTTTTTCCTATTTTTAACGAAGAACAAGGGTGATGCACTCCGTCAATAATTCCTATTTGAAGTTGTCAACCAAAGGCCCATGTATGGAAGCCCATTGAATAAAATTAGATATAGATATTATTCTCATGAGTTGTAATATATATGCATGATTTTAGGCATTTTTTTGAGGATTTTATATTAATGGTAATATTTTGTAAACCCTTCCTATACTCAATAAATAGGAGGGGAATCCCACCCGTAATGGACTTATTTCTAAACCCCGTACTCAGTACGGTATCAGAACTGATATAGCTCGGATCAACAACAATCCAAAACCTAAGAACAGTTCAGAGACTTTGAAGCATTTTCTAAACTCACACTGCAGAAGATACTCCTCTATTCATCAAATAGCTCGCATACATGCGAACTCCACAAGAGATTATATCTTCTCCAAACGGTCTGAAGTGCAATTATGAAGGCCGTTACAGATCAGCAAATATCAAATATCAAGACATTACAGGAAATCTCATCAAAGCTCATCAAGTTCAGACGATCATAACGTTTATCAAATATCAGGACGTTATAGGAAATCTCATCAAAGCTCATCAAGTTCAGACGACCATAACGTTCATCATTAAATGTACCCAGTGGTCGTATTATAAGACCTATAAGTTGCTACCTGAAAGGGGACGCTAAGGGGAGGATGGCTCGTTCTTAGGCATGACATACTGAGAGAAGATTACACTTGCATTTTCTGTAATCACTCCACTTTCTCTCTGTAATAACTAGTCAATCGTAATACAATACTCTCTCTCTTTTTAAAATCCTCAGTAGAGGTCATGGATTTTAATCTATTGAAAGGTTTTCTACGCAAGATACTGTATTATTTACTCTCGAACTTGCATAATATAAGTTCTTAACACTGGTGTATGACGTGTTATCAACCTACTAGAAAATAGGTCATTATACCACCCATGAGGGAGCATCTTGGAGAGTGTAAATCAAAGTTCAATAAGCAATAAAGTTATTGTTCTTCTCTTGTTCTTATTTTTTACTTTTATCATAGTAATAGCAGTATGGCAATGATCAAAGGGATGAGTAGCTAATTTTCTTAGCCAAGGCTAGAAGAAGCTCTTCCCAATGTAGCCTTAGTGTTGATTGTGAAGCTTAGTTAGAGTAATTACTTTATCTTTATCCCTGAATATTGCATATTCGTATCCCTTCCTTTAATGCTTGACCATAGCTAGGATTAGGAGGAATAATGAATCTATGTAACAATCTTGTTGGACCATAACAAGATATGTTAGGAACATTGAGAAGATAACATAATCCATACTTATCAACTGGACCATGGTTGAGTAAGTTGGTTTATGGGTAACTCCCAATTAGTAAATCTCTTATAGATTTTGATGTATTGCATATTCCCAACAAAGGATATGAGATACGGGAACTCGTAATTTATTTAAACTTGGTACACTATCTCAAGGTTACAATGGATGGAGTGGAATCGATGCCTTTGTTTCCACTCCAATTTATCTTATAATTTGTTTCGTTCTCCTTATTATTTTAAAATATACACAAACTCCTTGTTATTGGATACAACTAGTAGCTCGAAGTATAATTCGCACCACAAGTCTCTTGTGATACGACCCCGCTTACCCTTATACTTAACAGTGCACCATGCGCTTGCGGGTCATTTAAGACGTCATTTTATAATCAATCAAGGGGCAAAAGGCTTTGTTCATCAAATCCATAAAAGCTGCAGGAGCATTCGTCAACCAAAAGGCATAACCTGAAACTCGTAGTGCCCATAACGTGTCCTGAATGTCGTCTTAGAAATATTCACCTTCGTAATTCACAACTGATGGCAACCCGATCAGTGATCAATCTTTCAAAAGAACTGCGCTCCCCGAAGCTGGTCAAACAAGTCCTCAATCCAAGGTAGGGGATATTTATTCTTGATCGTGACTTTGATCAACTCGCGATAGTCAATTTAAAGACACATAGACCTGTCCTTCTTCTTAGCAAATAATACGGGAGCGCCCCACGGAGAAGTACTTGTTCGGATAAACTTCTGATCCATCCACTCAGAAATTTGGTCATATAATTCTTTCAGCTCAACAGGTACCATACGATACGGAACCTTCAAAATCAGAGCTGTACCCGGTAAAAGATCTATGCCAAAATCAATGTCCCTCACCGACGGTAAACCAGGTATTTTTTGGAAAATATTGGAAAACTCACACACCACCGGAATGGAACTAACATCAACTCCAGAGGACTCTAGCTCTAAAAATGCCAACAAGTCGTCCCCTGACTACGTAGGTTTCAAACTAGAAAACACGAATCGCATCTCACCAGGAATACTAAAAGTAGCTAACTTCACAAAACAATCTAAAGTAACTCGATGTGTCGACAACCAATCCATACCCAGGATAATGTCAAACTCTTGCATCAGTTGTACTAACAAGTCTGCTGAAAGGACACGACCACAAACAACTATCGGGCAATCTCTACAAATAAGAGAAATGGACACCGAAGCATCAAGAGGAGTACTCACAGAAATATCATCAAGCAATAAGGATGACTCAAAACCAATAGAACAATGAGATATGTATGATATAAATGAATGCGATGCACCGAAATCAAAAAGAACTCTAACGGGTGAATAGGAAATATGAAATGTACCTTCAACTATAGGTAAAGCGATGCGAACACCTTGCCTCCCAATTGCGTACATCTTGCTCTACCCTTGGACCTGACTGGCCCTGCTGCTGACCCGGATGCTACTATCTCTGCCCACTCTGAGGGCCTGGAACAATCTGCCTACTCTGAGGACCCTATAACTACCTCTGCTAAATCTGTTGTAGTCACTGCTGGTAACCAAAGGGATCCTAAAATTGTCTCAATGATTAAGGACCTCTGTCTGGCCTAGGACAAAATTTTCCAGTATGCCCTTTCTCCCCGCAGTTCCAGCACTCACCAAAAACGAACCGTGGTCCATAAGAATGTTGCCCTCCCATAACTCTAACTGGTGCACCATAAGTAGCGCCCAACTTCTGCCCCTTCTGACCCAAGCTCTTATACAGACTCTAAACTTTATTGCCCTTATCGGGTCTCTGATCCTGTCTATGCTGACTCCTCAAGTCCTTCAACTTTTGCTTCAGAATGTCGTTCTGCACTACCGCTAAAGCTTTAGACAAAACTTCTCGATATGAACTTGCATCCGAAGCAATCAAAAACTTCATAAAGTACAGACAAAGACCCTTAAGAAACTTCATCTTACGCTGCTCCTCATCCTGAATAATAAGCGAAACATATCGAGAGAGCTCATTAAAGCGTTGATCATATATAGAAATTCTCATATCACCATGCTTAAGCGCGTAGAACTCAGAAATGTAAGAGTCTCTATAACTCTGGGGGAAATACTGCTCAAAGAACTGAACCTGGAAGGATTCCCAAAGCACTGGAGTCCCTAATATGGTCCTATTAGCTGTATCCCACCAGTGATCTGCCTGACCCTGTAAAAGATAAGTCGCAAGCGTCACCAGTTGATCATCCAGACATTTCATCGCGTTCAGAGTCTTCTCTGTACACTTGAACCATGTCTCTGCCTCAGCTGGAACTAACGTGCTGGAAAACTTTAGATGTTTGTACTTCTGAAGCTATTTTAAGTAGTTGCACTTTCTAACCGCTGGGCTCCTAGCCTGCTAGACATAGGCGGTAAAACTTTCCATAAACTATTTTATATCTGCTGAAACACCGTGAACAACTGGAATATCCTGATGAATCTGGTCCTCTAGTACTGCTCTTACATCAACCCCAGCCTCCGAAGCTATCTACTCCTCCTGAACAATCAGAATTGATCCCAAACTTTCTTAACTTGAACGATGGCTCATCAGCAAGTGCACCACTGCATAAACCTCTATGGCCGTGGCCTACTGGGCGACCTCTGCCTCTGCCACCTCTAGCTATCTATACAAATAAAAGTACACACCTCAGAAAGGAAGGAAAGAATAGGAAGCGGAGGGAATATGATAAAATACGTAAAGCCAAAAAAGAATCGATCCTTACTCCATTAAGAAAAATAACTCGTCATATGATTGCTAACAAAGATATTGGAATTAACCTACAGCTCTGATACCAATTCTGTCACGCTCAAAAATACAATAACCGACTGCTATACCAATTACCTAGATTTGAAGGCATGCAGGATAGGGAATCTAACCGATTTACCCCCACAAACAACCACGCCATACATAAGTTCAGGCTCAGTCATTCACTATAGCAATATTATCGGAGTAAAAAAAATAAAGCGGAAGCAAAAGATATATATATATATATATATATAACAACTAAAAATGTAATTACAATATCTCAAAATACTATACAGCGTCAAAAGCTAAGATCATACAAGAGCACTAATACAAGAAGAAACTGCTACAGGAAAACTGCTCCAACACAGCTGAAGCTCTTTGCCAAACCAGCAACTACTCTACCTCTTAAAGGTGGGAAAATATCGAGAATGAGCAAAACCATGGCCCACTGATAACCCAGCAAAGCTAAATAACTTACTAATCAAATGGTGCAAAGAAAGAGGAGGAGGTGAATGAGATAAGGATGTTTAAAAGGTACGGTAACATATATACCAGTGAAGAATAGAGGAATAGAGGGATAGTTAATAGGAATAGGAATGGAGATATGAGGAATATATGCGATGATGTGATGATATGATGATGTGTTATGACATGATATGATATGATATGATGAACTAGGATAATCCCATAATTATCCCAAATGCTGGATGATATGAAATGATCTACTATAATCCAAATGTTGAATGATTTGATGCTATCAAAGAAGAAGACCTTATAGTTTAAAACGTTGGGCTGATCAACCGCTAATGCATAATGACCTTAACGAGAATCTCAGTTGGATACAATGGGTACGATTTGTAGTAAGTTCGACCACACTTTGGATTTATCACTTGATCAGAGTGTTCCGGGCTTTGTAACCCGCGGAGCCAATGTCCGAACTTTATTTCACTTATTCTAAGGTATTTCAACCTCACAGAGGACAAAGGACGGGTACCAAATGAAGCTGTCTCATACCATCCCACACTCCCAGATGGGTAATTAATATGATAGCATCCAGCCCGAACCTTACCCACTTATTTCAACCTGATGTAGGAATCCCCAATCCTATTGAGGGTTAGCCGATGTAGAGCTTTGTTAAGTATCCTAAACACGTTAAGTTAAAAGAATACAAAAATCCATACTGCAACCAGATCCCAAGGATCAAAACACAACGGCCGCCGACATGGGCAACACACATAGGATAACCCCCTGCCTCAGAAAGGGTAAACAATCCTAACACAACAGCCCCAAAATGGCCTGCTCACACATAGGATAACCACCTACCTCTGAGGATGGTAAACAATTCTAACGCAGATGCAAACAGTGACTCACCCATCACAACATCCAAACAACATCAGTCTCTTCAAGGCTAAAACATAGTATTTAAGGACAAGGCCACGAGAATACCACACAAATGCACAACTTCCTAAAAGACACAAGAGAACACACTCTACATGCCAAACACTAGGAAAAACACTAGATAATCACTATGGCCTATAACTAAATCATATAACACATCAATGCAAAATGCATGATCAGTCTAACTAACACTAATAAAATTAGTAAAGAAATTTAGCATGGAAGGGACAATCACCTGATTAACGACAAACCACAAACCAACAATCGACAGGGTAACCCAACCTCAACACCACTGGCAATAACCACACCAATGCCAATAACCCAATACCTGCGACAAACGCAACTCCGTAATCTCAACAATCACCCCAATCACAAGCCCTAAATCGCAAGGGTTCCAGCCAAAGTCAAAATCAAATCAACAATAAGGGGAGGAAATAGATGAATTACACACCGAAGAAAGTACGACTTAGCTCGGAAAGGAATCGCGACAAATCAGGGAAAATTGGAAGAGAGGATTCAATTTGGGAGTGAGAGTGAGAGAGTAATGAGTAAGTGGGAGAATGGGAATGAAATGGGTAATAAAACCCCAGATAAACAACACACGACACGAGGAAGATCAACGACCAAGTATCACGTGAAAAACCTAACACAGGTCGTCAAAACACAACTTTGTTCAAATAAAACATATTTCGAAGCAGAATGAAACATACTCGAACAGATCGAGGTTTGTTCGAATAGAATGAAGCAGAATGAAACACATTCGAGCAGAGCAGAGTTTGTTCAAATAAAATGAAGCATAATGAAACATATCCGAATAAAGCAAGGTTTGTTCAAATAAAATGAAGCAGGAAGAAACTTACTCTAAGAGAAACAGGTCTGTTCGAATAGATCTAAACAGAAACAACCCAGAACTCCAAAAACAAAAGATTCCCTTCAACAAAAACTGGAGAACCCAAAGGAGAAAACCTAACACATATCCGCCCCAGATCATACACCACACAACAACATCAATAAACAACAACAATAGCAACGCCAATCCAACCACATGCTCCCAAACCTCAATTCAACCTCCTACGCCCAACAACCGCCAAAACCACTGAAATACATAAAATGAAGAAATAAGAATTTAAAGCCCTGATAAATGCAATGTGATGCAGATGCATGATGAATGGCAATAGATGCATGATGAATGATAATAATAAACTAAAATAATAAATAAAAAAATGTCTGGGTCACAACACCTGAAGTATTATTGGCATGTCACTCTTGAGAACAGCCTATGCCACTTTACATAGATTACAGATTAATGTTGTCTTAAAACACATTTGAGTCACAAAATTTGGGTACTTGCATGATTATGCAAGGGGTAAACTTGGATAAAGATAGGATATCATGGATGAGACTAAGCATTTGAATGAATACTTAAGAAGCAATATATTTATTTGATATAAGATGGGTTTCGGTTTTATGAGATGGTGTTTTGTATTTTAAAGTTTAAGCTTGTTTAAAGTTTGATTTAAAGTATGAACCAGGAATCAGTTTTAGATCTGACAATGAGCCTTTGAGATCCATTTCCCACTTTGATTTTTGATCAATTAGTTCCTTCTGAAACTTGATGTGAAGTAATTTATGGCATGTTGTTGTGTTGTGTTTTTAGATGGCAATGCAAGGGCTCACCCAAAATATTGTGCAGCTGATGAAAAGTGAAAGACTTTTCAAATCTCAAGGTGGCCCCATTATTCTCTCTCAGGTATTGCGGTGCTTGTTGAAGCAACATATCTGGTTAGTGGCATACATACACATTACAGTGTTTGATCCTGTCAAGTATATTTATGCAGATTGAGAGTGAGTACGGCTTATTAAGTAAGGCACTTGGAGCCCCTGGATATTTTTACATGACCTGGGCAGCAAAGATGGTCGTAGAACTCGGTACCGGTGTCCCGTGGGTGATGTGCAAGGAAGATGATACCCCAGGTCCAGTTGTAAGTGGCTTTATTTTTTTTTCTAAGAAATCTAGTGTAGCCTTTATAAGTTATCTTGAATTTTATTTTTCCGCTTAGTTGGTCAACATGCAACCTATATAATAGTTCGATAAAATGAATAGTTGTTTTGTACTTTACATATCTTAAAATAATTTCATCCTAATCTATTTTTCTCTAAACCTACGTGACAGATAAACACATGCAATGGTTTCTATTATGACGAGTTAGCTCTAAACAGACCTTACAATCCACAATTTGGACTAAGGCCTGGAGTGGCTGGTAAAATTTAATTTCACAAGTACATTTGTTGTCTGGCAAACATAAATATTCTAACTTACGGAGTTGTTAATGGAGAAGGATTATAGAGTTTGGGTGTACAATTAAACAGCGGCCAGTTCAAGATCTGGCCTATGCAGTTGCTAACTTTATACAAAAGGGTGGATCGTTCGTCAATTACTACATGGTATGTTCAAAACTTATACAGTTGGTTTGTTGTATTCCCTACTTGTTCTTAATAAAGTTTATGACAGCTGAAATGCTACTCTCATTTTTTTGAACTATGGACGAACTACTGGAGGTCCTTTTATCACTACCACTTATGATTATGATGCCCCCTAGATGAATAGGGTAAGAAAGATGAACTCCTTTACTTATCTCAAAATGATTGTGCTGATTAGTTGCATGTGCACTCTAAAGAATCTAAGTAATGCCCCATTCGTGAAAACATTACAAGTTTAATCAGGCAGTCTAAATATAGACATCTGACTAAACTTCATAGGGTTATTAAATTATGCGAGAAAGCTTTAGTTTTTACAGATCCCGTTGTTACTTCTTTAGGGTGCTACCAGCAGGTCCTTGACATCTCTTTCGCAAAGTACAATGTCTCTAGAAACATAAAACGTGGGCATCTCGTAGGGGATTATTGTTATGTCCCATGAGACATCCGCGCTTTTGTGTCTCTTAGAGACATTAAATTGTTTCTTTCCCATATCGTGGATATCGTACATTATTGGTGCGTTTACATAAGTTAACCTATTTGACTTGACAATTTCCATCTTATAGGCACATGTATTTTCTTCAAAGGAAGGCGGTTGTACAACATTCCTCACAAACCACAACCTAGAGTTTGGTGCTAAGGTTGTCTACAATAATAAGCACTACAACCTGCCACCTTGGTTAATTAGCATTCATCCTGATTGTAAAAAAGTAGCAATACAATTAGCATTCTTCCTTATGTTTATCTCATTTCGACTATAATCTTGTATATAGGCAACTTATGGGGATCCAGAATGTATAATTATCATAGAGGTGGAATCCTTCAAATAAATAAGTATTTTGATATTGTTATGTATTATTTTATTTTATTTTTTGATTGCAAGCATCTTATTGTGTACTCACATTTACAGAGCTAATGTTTAATTTAAATGCTTTGACAGGTTAACAAATTGATTCAAATTAGTATAAACACACAAAGACACTCAAAGGCTGTAAGCATTCTGGCAGTGAAACATTCGAGACCCTTCTTTATGGTTGTTTTATTAGCTTTTTTTGTGCATTGCTTAAGTTTACAAGTGATTTAGCTATGTAATTCAAATAATGAAGTGAATAAGTTCGAACACATTGTATTGCATAAAAGTAATATAATTTAACCAAATATTTTACATTTTTGCAGAATATGGTGGTGGTCCTGTAGAGAGGAGGACAGGGTAATGAATTGACAATATTTGATTTTTAATTTTTTCTTTTATTTTTTGAGGTATTGACGTCATTATATAAATATCAATGTTGATATAAGAAAATGCTACTACGTCGCTTCAAATATGACATTAAAAGATTTCAACTACATCATTTTTTAATAGCGTTATTTAGTAATGTCAATAGAATATATTAGCCAGTCGACCACCGGAATTTGGTATCAGTAACATCATTTATTGAAACCCCTTATACATCACTTAATTAATGATGCTAGTGCCTAGCTTTCCCCCTCACTTATTTAATGACGTTGTTAGTCCATACCTTTCCACATCATTGCCTTCGACATCATTTGAACAAATAACGCTAAATCTCTTTTACATCATTTTTTTAATGACGTAAAAGCCGGTATTTATTGTAGTGTAGGAAAGTATTTTCACCCAAAAGGTTCAAAACGTCTGACATTAATTCTGGAAAGGACGCCACAATTCCAAAGCAAAGGGCATCTCGTATGAGGCCTAATAACTGTCAATAGTTAGAGAAAGAAACTATAAATAATACGTCATCATCTTCATTTAAAGGTTTATCATCTTTTGAAAAACTGAAGAACAGTTGAAGAGAAAAGAGAAAAAATAGTAGAGATTTACCTGAGAGATTATACGAGAGTAATCAGTAATCAAGGCGAGAAAAAGTTGTGGAGATAGAGTCATAACGGTGGTTGTACAACAGCATTGTGAAGGAAGGATGTGGCGCTGCTTCAGATTCGTATTCAGACGTTGAAGGTTAGTAAATGATTTATGATTTTGTGAATGTGCTTTAGAAAGATTTTTGTGGTTTTTAAATTTTGTAAAATTGTTGTTTATAGTAATTTTTTAAAAATTTGTTTGATCTCTTGTGTAAAAAGAAATATATACATAATAGACGTATATGTATGATGTATATATGGTAAAGTGTGCATGGATGTGTATAGATAAAATATGATGATAGAATACCTGGACCTGTATGTAGGTCGAGCGTGAGAAATATTTATTATAGAATGAAATCGCATCCTTAAGCTTATCATTGGGATGGAGACTTCAATTGATATGGAGACGTCGACCTCTGGTCATACTGTTGAGTATGAACATTTAGAATCTGTTAATGTAGGATCTGATGGGGAGGATGAAGTAGTACCTATTCAATTTCTTGATTTCCCTAGTAAATTGGTATCGTACCCTCCGAACTCCGATATGTTTAGAGTGTTCTGCAAATCTAATGCTTTTGTAGGTAGAATATGGGGTAGCGTTATAGAACATGCTGATAGGCAGTTCAGAGGTTGTATTATATCAATAGGGGAAGTGCATTTTTTTTTATTGCCATACTTAGAAAAAGTAAAAATTATATAGGGGAGTGGATGTGTCGATCTCCCTTGAGTATTTTGATGGAAATATTTAAGGCGACCTGGATGAGGGTTTTGTGCATTATCTATCTTATTTGGAGTATGAATTGAGTTTGCCCTTTAGTAATCTTGCGAAAGGTATAATGAATATTATCGAGGCTTGTCCTTCCCAACTAATTGGGAACATGTGGGTGGTGATCCATGTATATTAGAGTTTGAATAGGTTGTGGAAGGAAAATGAGGTGGAGAGGAGAATATATCCTGAAGATGTTTTGCAGTATTATGGTGTAAAACATTATTCTGCAACTGGAGGTGCATATTTTTGTTTTATCTCGTCTTGACCGCTTTTCTTTGATCTGAATTCAGCAGGTCGAATGTGGAATGATAACGCGATATGGGGGAAAGGTAATTGCCTTCAGAGAGAATATGATGAACCAATGGAACTTTTGTATTGAACTGTGAAGAAAAGTAAGCAATAGTTTATAATATTAAACTGTTGTAATTGAAGGTTGTTTTATTGTTTGAAAATGTGTTGTTTTTGTTTTATAGGTCCTTACTCAGAAGTGACGAAGAAGGGGTCCCTGTTAGATACTGCTGCCTGAGAAGAGATTGAGCTCGAGATAGTTCTGAAGGAGCTTGGTATTAGCAGAATTAAAAGAACAAATAACATGTCTGAGATGGTACAAAAGTCTCAAGCGAAGAGACTAATGGCGGGGGCTGGAGCTTGCAGGAAGAGAGGGACTAATGGGGGCAAGTGTCCAGTTCTACCAAAAGCTATTGATCTATATTTTATGAAAGTGCCAGGAGCTACCACATCGAGTAAGTTAGCTCTAAAATTCCCAAAGAAGAAAATTAGGAAGCGTGGCTCGGCCTTTGGAACCACTGAGAGTGGTGAGGTCGAAGGGGATGCAAAAATGAGGTGGGTAGATCCTCCCGCTGAAGTGATTGTGGAGAGGGTTATGGATAGTCAACCTGTTGAGGAAAATGACCTGCGAGCTATGGAGGACAGGGTAAGGCTTGCAGCTTTCAAGGTGCTGAGGAAATGATTGCCTCTACAGTGCTGGAGTTGGGTAAAATGGTAAATTTTGATGACTTATGCATTACTAAGCTTTTCATTGATTCGAGTTGAAAATGTGTTTGGTTAATTGTAGGCTGCTCGCTTGTTGAAGGAATCTACCTCAGGATCGAGGAGGAAAAAGCTGAGCTTGAGAGTGGGAGGGTTGAGCTCGAGAATAAGGTTGCTCCACTCAAGTCTAATTTGAGTTTGGAGGGGAAGTAATTGGATGATGTGAAGGCTATACAAGAGTTGCTGATAAGCGAGTAGATAGAGGAGACACAAAAGAACCTTAATGATGCGGTAGTTCAGCGCGACAGACTCGGGCGCTAACTCCTTTATTGGGGTACTCAAAAGCTAATGTTAAAGCTATTATGGATGGTACCTGCGTCGAAGAGGATGAGGTAAAAGGGGATGTCCCTGGTGTGGTAGAAGGGTTGGATAGGGCTCTCCCAGAACTGAGCTAGAGAACCAAGGGGAGGATAATGAGAAAGTAGGGTATTGTTGTTGAATTTTTGGCTGTGTGTTTATGTGGGGTGTAGAAAACTGTAATTGCATGGAATATTTCTTTATAGGAAAAACTTTAGATAGGCTAAGAAATGTTTGTAAACATTGTTTGTAGGAACTTAAGTATATGCGCCTCAGAATTGAGGAATTAGAGAATGAGCTTGCTAAAGAGAAAAATGCCTCAGCGTCCCTGCTGACTTCACAAGCGAAGCTAAAGGTTAAAGAATGGCAAGAAACATTTGACTTGTATGCTGCATTATTGTAGAGCTACAAAGTAAAATTTAGAAAATAGAAATAGATCTTAAATGTGTTAAAAGTTTCAAGGGAAATGGTAATCAAATGTGTCCAGATAATTTGAAGTATTGAGAATGTTAGAACATAGAAAATGTGTACCTTGAAATGGGATGTAGGTGTTATTTTCATTGAACTGAAAGCATACTTTGACCTTAAATTTAGAAGCAGTTCCATAATAATAGAATGTTATAAAATAGAAATCTGTTAGAATTTCCAAAATCTCATGTATTATCATTGATTGTTTTTGTGGAGTGTTATTGAATAAAACTTGATGTATTGTATCTGTAATCTAGGTCGAATTGGAGCCTTCTCACTTGATTGAATAAGAGGTGATGTTGTTAACCTATCAACTCGAATTAGAGAGCTAGAGGGAGATGTAGCCCGCATCAAACTCACGTACAAAGAGGAAATAAACATTTAAGGGAGAGCCAAAGTAAGTTGGGCATAGCTCTTGGCAGAGAGCGTGAGTTAGTGGGGGTGATCAGAGGTAATGATCAATTTTCAATGAAGAAAGATGATTTGTTAAAGAAGTCTCCTCGTGGGGGAAGTACAGGGAAAGACAGGGAGTTTGAGGAACTTCGTACTCAGTTGGCGGAGTTAAGGATGATAAACCAGGCAAAGTCTGATAAAGCAATGGAGAAGGCGAAAGGCCATATACAGATTATGTCACACATAGATAAACATATAGAGTGGTAAAACGAACGGTTTAAAAACTTGTAAGAGTGCTATCAGAGATTGAGATTGCATTTTTCCCTGGTTGTTATACTCGTAGCAATGCTCTCACATAGGCTAATGGCTATTATTGCCTATTTTATAGAGGAAGTGAGAAGACTTGAGTTTGAGAGGGATACCTTGCATGACTGTCTGTCAGGGTGAGGATGTATTTGTAAAGCAGATATAGATCTAGGAAACTGCATGAACACAATAGAATAGAGCTAGGTTCTCGACCTACAGAATTGGTAGAGCAAGGCAGGATTATTATTACTACTCGAGCTGCAGAATTTATGGCCGTACATCCTCCTGTTGTAGGGGAAGGTGTAGCTGACCTCCCATCAGCAGAGAAGAACCTTTAGAATTGGCTTATAGAAGTAACCAGTAGAAGTAATTGTAGTTGCAGACATATTGAGAGATGAAAGCTAGTTTTACCTATGCTTTTTCCTATTTTTGATAGATACCTTTGATTGAAAATTAGTATAACCTTTGTTTTAATCGCAGATGAATGTATTGATGGGCGATTGAAATCTAGTATTACCTTTGCTTTAATATGCGCATAGATGCGTAATTGAAAGCTAGTATTACCTTTTCTTAAATTTGTATAGATGGGTAATTGAAAGCTAGCTTTACCATTGCTTTAATTTGTATGGATGGGCGATTGAAAGATAGTATTACTTTTACTTTAATCTGTGCATCGATGGGCAATTGAAAGCTAGCATTATATTTGCTTTAATCTATGAAATGTAGTAGAATCTACGTAAGTAAAGAGTAATGTGGGAAAAAACTTGGAAGTTTTCATTGAGTAGAATAGAATATACACTGTATGGAGAATGAAATCTCACATTTTGGAATGGAAAGAAGGAGAATATTAAAATAGAGAATCGAGGGACTTAACGATAGTACCATTTTAGTCGCCTAGTGCTCCATGGATTTAGGATTGGAACTCCTTAAGATAGTATGATCCCAAACCAGTTCGACCAATAATGAGGAATGAAGCTTCCCAATTTTCTGCCAACTTCCCGGCATGTGCTTCTTTTCTATATTGTGGGATTTCTCTATGGACGTGATAATCAATTTGGAATTCACGGCTTTGGACGCACCTGCTGTAGGAGCTGGCTAACATATGGTGATATTGATCAAGGTTGGCAATAGAGCGTTCCCTAGTTTATTCAATCTAATTCATATTGCAGGCCAATTCAAACTCATTTTCTTCGTCAATAAGCTCGTGATGTCTAATAGGATGGTGGTATTCAGTTGGAATGACGGCTTTGATGCCATAGGCTAGGAAGATGGGGGAATGGCCAATTTATTGATGAGGAGTGGTACGGTACACCCATAAGATGTGAGTTAGTTCCTGTATCCAATTTTCTTTTTTCTGTGATTGAAGCCTCTTCTAAAGTCCATCCACTATGGTTTTGCTGGTGATTTCGGCTTGGCCATTACCTTGAGGTTAGTTGGGATTGGATGGTAAATGGATGATTTTGTGCTTGTTGAGGAAGGTTATAACCTTTCCACCAATGAATTGTGGCCTGTTATCGATCAGAATCAGGTAGGGGCATCCAAACCATGTGATGATGTGTTCCCAGATAAAGGAGATGACCTCTTCTTCTCTTGTTTGATAGAGTTGAACTACTTCTACCAATTTTGATAAATAATTTGCTACCACGAGTAGGAATCGTCGATTACCTGGAGTGTTAGGAAATTATCTAACAAGATCAAGCGCCCACCGCTTAAATTGTCTAAACACCTTACTTGCATGCAGTTCAAGGGCGAGAGCGCGGATAATGTGCCCATGTCATTGGCATGTATCGCATTTGCGTGAGTATTCTTCTTCTTTCTAGCGCATTCTAGGCCATAATACTCCTTGTGTAATTGCTCTGTTAGCGAGTGATCGACCTGCGATATGGGAGCTACAAGTTCCTTCATGAAAATCATTGATTATCCCATAAACTTTCTTCTTTGAGAGGCATTTGGGATAAGGCTGTGTGACTGAGCGGTAGTAGAGACGGCCATTTTAAACTGTTTAGCAGTTCGAGTTTTTGATCAACAGTTAGTGATTTTTTAGATCTGTTGGAAGGGACCTTAGCATTTGTTATTCGGGCCGAGATAGGCAATGAATGGCTTTCACCAATTGTCATCCTCCTGTTCATCGAACCCAATATTGATCGTGCATACAGAATGGAGATCAATGCTGGGGGTTGATATTACTTTGATCTGTAGATATCTTGCTTATGTACCCAAGGCCCCGGTTAAATATGCTAAGGAATCGGCGTGTCAGTTTTAACCTCAAGAAAAATAGTTGAGAGTTGCTTGCACAAATCTACTCATCCTATCGGCAACGAGGGCTACATATATGATCATCTGGCCATTCTTCTTGAACTGTTATGAGTATTTATGCACGATGAGTAGAGAATCTATGTAAATGGAGAGCTCAGGGATACCAAGCTCGAGTGCGAGGTCTAGTCCATGAATGTGAGATTCATACACGGTGACATTGTTGGAGGCTTCGAAATATAAATAGATTATTTTCTCAATTATGTCGTTGTAAGGGGTAATCAGTGCGACACCAAATCCTGACCCTGCAAGTGCTGAGCCATCTATATGAAGTCTCCACTCTTTCCTTGTAATCCATTCAGCTCTCTCGTTAAATGCTTTGGTTGGTGGATCTTATGTAATTTCCTCTAAAAGCTCAGGATTGTACTCCTCCCAATCATGATCTTCCACTAGAAAATCCGCGAGGAAATCGGTAATGGCCTGACCATTTTTAGAATGTCGTTGTTCAAACTTGATATCATGTTCTCCCAAACTGACTGACCATTGCTGCACTCTTCTTGATTTTAATTTTTTGGACAAAACTTCCCAGAGTGGGTAGTTTGTCATGACTTTGACTGAATAAGCTTGGAAGTAGTGCTTAAGTTTCTATGAATTGTAAACAAGAGTTAGAAGGAGTCTCTCAATTTTAGAATACCTCGTTTTTGTTGGAGTGAGTGTTTTACTAATGAAATAGACTGGCTTATCGATCTTCCCCCCAAGTCGAATGAGAACCGAGCTGATAGAAGTGTCTGTGACTTCCAGGTAGATAATCAGTTCTCATTATTTATCGAGGTACTTCTGATGGGAGACTTCCCCAAATAGGTTTTGAGTTCCTGAAAAGCTACCGTGCATTCTAATATCCTTTTGATCTCCTCACTGGGCTGAACATTTCTGTGTTTAACACAACCTCGAAGTAGTAGAAATAGCTAACTAAAGTGATTTGAAGATATTGGCACGAATCGGTTAATAACGACGATCTTGCCTGTAAGTTTTTATACGTCCTTCATTGTCTTTAGATATGGCATGTTGAGGAGAGCTCGAATTTGATCTAGATCTGCCTAAATCCCCTTCTTGCTGATAAAATGGTCGAGGAACTTGCCTAAATATACTCTGAATTGACACTTATCAGGATTGAGGCGCATCTTGTAAGATCATAGAATAATAAATATTGTGGTGAAATCTGTGATGTTGTCGTTTGACTGTATGCTCTTACACAAGAGATCATCGATGTAGACTTCAACGATTTTCCCACGATGTGCTTTGAACATAGTCGCCATTAACCGTTGATAAGTTCCACATGCGATCTTTAGTCCCAAGGACATGACTTGGTAATTATAGGGTCCTTTTTTTGTAACTAAAGTGGTCTTTCCCTGATCCTCCACCAAGAGAGGTATCTGATTGTATCCAGAAGCAGCATCCATCATAGATAAGAGCCCATATTCAGCCGTGAAATCATGAATTTAATGGATGATGGGAAGAGGGAAACTATCATTCGGAGTTTGTTTGTTTAAATCAGTGAAATCTATAAAAACTTAGACCTTTCTATTAATCTTTGGAACAATGACGATATTGGAAATCTAATCTCGATACTTGGCTTCACGAATGAACCCCACTTTGATTAAATTTTTGATCTCAATGTTAACTTCATCACGAAGACGAGGTGAGAGTCATTACTTTTTTTTATTGACCACCGTGGCATTGATGTTGATGGCCAATTTATGATATTCCTTGGTTGGATTGACCCCGGGCATCTCTTTGAATGTCCACGGAAAGATGTCTCGATTAATTAGTAAGAATTGAATGAGAGCATCCTTAACGTGTTGGACCAGCTTGGTACCGATGAAAGTACCTCGACTAGGTCCATCAATGTTGATGTATTCTGTAGGTTCTTCGGTTGATGGCTGATCATCGATGTGACCAACTTTCTGTAATTGTTATGAAGTTTATTTATCTGATATATCTATAATGGCAGAGACAGCATTCTTGCAAACTCTAGAAAGCTTTAGACTGCCCTTGATTTTATAGCTGCCATCATTGCGTTTAAAGTGAAATACTTGATAATAGGTGAAAGCGATTGCTTCTATGTTGTGAATCCAGCAGCGGCCCATAATCAAGAGATTACAAGATTTGGCATTGATGATGTAGAATACGACGTCGATTGTGGCTGATCCAGCAGTGATAGGTAAGATGATCTTTCCTACACGTCCTTCTAAGAAACAATTAAATACGTTTATATCGGCATCGCTACGAATAAATTGATCGGGCAATCCCATCTGATCGATTGTGATCTAGAAGAGAATCTCAATACCACTTCCCGTATCAATCATCATTGTATACATGATGTAGAAATTTGACATGACTTATGTCATAATCTTTGAATGAAATCCCAAGCTAATGATTGCTCATTTCAGGAAGAAGCTTGGCTTCTTTATCTTGAGGTGTGAGATCGCAATATTCTGATAATCTTCTACACTTGAATCTAGATAAATTATTGATCTAATGAATTTTGATCATGCTGATGTGGTATGTATGGTACAGATGTTTATCCGCTGCTTGATCTTCGACCTAGACTACGTCGACCTGCGGTATGCAGCTTTCATTCCTGAATGATTCCAGATCAATAATGTATTCGTGCATCTGCCCATCATAGAAAATAAATTCCAGTAACCTTTTAAAGAATAATAGTTGTCAGTAGCATGATGATTTACCTAGTGATGCATGCAATACGGGCGACTTTCAATTGGTTCCAATGGGTGAGATGGACGGTATAACTTGTCTTTCAACAGAGTTGTAAAGATTGTGGGGATGCGGACATTTATCCTGGGGAGGACCATTTTGGGTAATGTACCACCATTTCGAGGGTTGTCAGTGTTGCCTTTGGAAATTTTTTGATCACCCTGATCCTCCTTCGGTTCAATGCTTTGTTCTGTAGGTAGACCATTGGTTGTCAGGACAGATTTAGTAGATTTATGCCATATAGACATCATCCTTTCCAGGTCAACATACCCATTGACTTTGGCAATCATATCCTCCAGGATTGCAGGTTTGTTTAAGAAGAGGTACTATTTGGCCTTGTAGTCGAGCTGGGGTACGTTGGTAGTAGCAGTAACAACTGTTTTTTGATTAAGATTATTAACTTTCCGTGCGAGCTCTAAAAAATTCTTTGCAAAGGCCTCAAGCTTATCCATTTGTGATTGTTTAAGACTAATAAGATAATAGTAATTTTCCTCTTTGTCTTTGTTGTGAGCATACATCTTGATGAATTTCTACTATAGCTGATATAATGCGAGGATGAAATCTTCAAGTAGAGGGTAAAACCACCTGAACGGTTCTCCCTATTAACTTGTTGAGAATAAACGACATATAATGTGGTTGAGATTGGAGTATAACCCCAAGGAATCACGGTATTGTTATATATGCTCCATCGAATTGGTACCTTGTATTTATGTATTTTTGAAGTATGAAAACCTTTCGGTACTTCCATATCGAATAGCTCTTTGGCAATCGAACTACCTTGTATCATTGAAAGATCATCTTTGTTGCCTAGAACTTGAGCATCAATCAACTCCTTGATTTACTGATCCATATGCTATTGAGTGAAGTATTTACATATGGCATGAGTGGTCTAACGAGTTCATTGAGGATTATGAGTGCCGGTGTCTATACTCAAACGATCACGTGCTGGAATTCGTAGTGGAGGTCGCTATTTTTCCTTTTGACGGTTGGAAGGTCAGAGACCTCTCCTGATATCAGGCTGAACTTTACCGCTCAAATAAATTGAAGGTTGAGGTTCGTACTAAACATTTTGAGAAATCACTTTGCTGGTAGCTCCTCGAGATCCCAACCTTTCTCGTGTAGAAATTCTGGAGTTCTCTAGAACTTGATCAGGGTCACTGGTTTGGGGAGCCTATTGAGTATCCTATAAATCCTGTAATACAGTCTGCATGGTTATTATTATATCTTTATGTTATTTGAACGCTGTCAAACGATCTTGATGCTCAATTTCGAGTTCTTTATCGTGGAGCCCTCTGTCAAGGGTTAACTGACATTCGAGCTCATTAAGCTTCTCAGCTTCAGCGTGGAGATTCGCCCGTAGTTTTATAAGCTATTCTGGCTTAACTGAAGGATCGAGCTGGATTCTGGTTGCTGGTCGTCTGGAAGTGACAATTATTGGAGATTGATAGTTGAGTGAATATATGCCTTAGGATATCCTTGAAATGTCTTCCTTCCCATAGACGGTGCCAAATGTAATGGACCAATTCCGTAGTTCAAAATGGCTCGAAATTAGCTCGTACACAAAATGTACCTGTGATGAAAACTAATGTAAAGTAAGAAATAATACAGGTGATTTAGCATGGAAAGCCTTTGAATTGGTAAAAAACCATGACCTCGAGTTGAGGGTTTTAGTAACAGTAACTTTTATTGATTGAGGCTGATATTTTATTACAAGTGATCTCTCAAACTAGAAATACTTGATCTTGTAAATAAAAAGTTTTGTGGTGTTCCGAATCTAGAAATTCCCATGCTGGAGTCTAGAAAATCTGGTTTTTTTTGTCCTTATCTCTTCTTGAACTTTTCCTTTAAAGAGACCTTACCCGCAACTCGTTATCCTGCTGAAGCACGTTCTCTAATTAATGAGGTAAGTTGTGGTTGACTGTATAACTATTTAGTTCGTGTGAGACAGGTGTCTTTGACTTGTTTATATTTTTCAATTGTGCTCGATCCACGGTCTTTATCAGTTCATGGTCTAGGTGTCAATGCTGATTGTTCATGTCACGTGTAAAATGCTTGAGTCTGACATTGAGGTAGTTTGAATTTGGGTTAGGTCAAGGGATAGGTCTCTACAATTGCAAATTTCAAGTACAATTGCAAGAAAAGACAATAATTAAGGTATTGGAAGACACAGAAGATATCCTCCGCTACAAATTTTACTTTACGAATTTTGATACACTTACCAATTATACACAAAAAAGACAAAAGCCTTTGGTAAGTATTTCCTTCAATAAAATTCAATTTGATAAATATTGATAGTTATATTTCCAAATGATTTTCAATAAGATGCAATAGGCCGCATTACGAAAATTTCAAAGACAGTCAATCAACAACTTAAAAGAGGATCTTAAACTTTGAAGAATTATGTGAAAATCCAAAATGAAATGTAACATATCTAACATAGGTCAATAATATTACTCATAACTTATCATCATCTTTTAAATTAAAGTTATATTTCACAAATTTTAGGGGAAATGACTTAAGAATTATACGGTGGGGATTAGTTGCAGTATAACTCGGAAGAGAACTAGATCAACTTAATGGGCAAAATACGTTTTTGGTCATTACTTTATTATGAAAAAATTTATGGAACGGTAAAGAATTTAATTTTATAAGTTAATATACTATTTACTGATTGTTTATCTAACCAATTTATTTAAAACTTGCTCATATATGGTAAATGGTTCTTCTACATTTTCTACAAGAATATATATAAATTTGGATATTTCTGAAGCTACCATTTTTTTCCAATAGGTGCGTATCAAACTTATTTGTATAATTTCAACTAAAATAGTTAAATAATTTATTTTTAACCATTTTAATGTTATGATAAGTATACAAACAAAGATTGAATTAACCCCGACAAAGCAAGGAAAGTAGTTTGATACAAATATGTTGGATTCTCAGACAACAATCACGCAGATGAAATTAAGCATTTCAGGTCACTATGCAACTAAGGTAATTTAACTAAAATCCACAACACTGATTCTAATAGAATTTGGCTATTCTTAAACCTATAAATAGTAATACTTCCACATTTTTTAGATAAAAAATAGAGCTAACACTAAAGTGATAATACTCTTGATGGTTGATCAGCTTCTATTGACAGTGTAAAACTCAGCTACTGGTTTCTCTTAATAAAGTTTTTACAAATCACTTTATTTCTACGAATCCTAAGGTTTCTCTTAATAAAGTTTCTAAATATTAGGAGTAACAAAAACAGATTGTCAAGCAGGGAAAACTCTTCCTGCAAGTGCAAATATTAATTCATTAACACTTTGGCAAGAAATTTTTTTCTCTTTTACGGTAACATATTTAAACATCCCTGCCGTGCTTAATACATCCCCTTATTTCCCAAGTTTTTTTATCACACTGTAAGTAGTATTCTACAACGTGCTTTTACATATCAATAACCATTTTGTTTTACCAACACCTTTGCATTTGAAGAGTACAAATGGAAGGTTTTATGTGCATAATAGTGGAACTCTCATGTATTAAAGCCTCCTATCTTTTCTAAAGGATTATTATATTTTGAACACTTCTATATTCCATATGTTTTAAACATTTTTTTAATTTTAGGATGCAATATTTAACATATCAGGAACAATTTCTAAGATCTATCATGAATTTGAATTTTACTATGATTCGTGCAATTACTATAAAAAGAAGGTAATTAGACGAGACGATAAATTATATTGCGATGATTGCAAAAAGACAATTATCGATATAACTCCAAGATATTTTTTTCTTTCTTATATGGATTATTACATAAACATATATATAAGTACAATGAAATATATTTTCAATATATGATCTATGACAGATATAAGTTACAATTTGATATTCAAGACAAAGAGGATTATGTACAAGTCAAATTATTTAATATCCAAGTCCAGATACTTCAAGAAAATACCGCAGCAATGACGAAAGAAATGTAAGAGAAGGCAACAAACATATTATCAATTACTACAATAATTTATAATTAACAATTCTAATGATTGATTATTAAAATTATTTATTTTGTAAGTTGTACTTAATCTAATCTAATCTATTAATGGCAGGACTAAGGAGAATCAGTGGTTATACATTATCTTAAAAGAAAACTCAAGTGGCAAATAAGAATATTTGGATTAAAGCTCATGGACTCAAATATCGGTAAACCAAATTGCACTTACAGGATAGACACTCTAGGGGCTTAATTTCATAGAGGGGAGATTGAGCTCTTACACCGTGGGTTTAAACACGACTAGGGGTTCTAGCAAGTATCTTTAGCACAAATTGGGGAGTATTCTATACAAATATACTTGCATGGAGTCCATGAATTGGTCTTCTCCGTGACCTCTAGCAAGGATTTGAAAAAGATGATATATATATGGATGGGATTATAGATTATGAGTAAGAGAGGACAAAAATATCAAGCCTTTACGAGTGCTCTAAAGCTCATCCAAACTCCTTTATGGTGTATGGGCTAAGATTTTCTAACCCCTTCATGGAAAATCTCCCCATATTTATAGGAGATAGGAAGGGTCATGTCAGCATTAAAAAGTCAAGTTACATGTATAATATTTATTACAGCTGTCTTCTACCAAAGTTGACCCTACCAGAGTTATCTGCTAAATTGTTTACTGAGTTCTCTACTGAGTTATCTGCCTTAGACCATATGCTGAGCTGGACCAAAACATGGTCGTAGTTTTATTTGACTTGAATGTAGGTTTATTGTGGGTTTAGGTTGATTTATGAGTTTGTTAGGCTTCAAGTCTCACGGTAGGCTTCGATGTGGCCTTCGAGTGTTTGGCTCATCTTGAAAGACAGCGAGTAGACTACTACTTTGGCCAATTTGTGAGTGCATTTGGATTCGAGTCTCATAGTAGGCTTCGATGTAGCCATCGAGCATTCGGCTCATCTTAAAAGGCTACAAGTAGGATACTAAATTCACCCTATCTCATTTGGGGCCTAAGAAATTGTTATAAATGGCCCGTGCTGAGAAAAAGTTATTATGTATAGGAATTTAGATGGTTGACCGGTATGAACGTGCCCACTCTTTAGGGCATTAATAGTTGATTTTGCTGATTTCAGGATCATTAATGCTTTCTTAATCACGTTATAAAAAAATTGTTAGGGATTAGATTTCCTTAACTCTTATGTATCTTCTTCCCCAGAGTTGTACTTCATTGCTATAAAGGGATGAAGAATCGCTACCAGCAGCAATTTGAGGACAAGGAAACATTGGTAAAAGTCAAAGTGACTGAGCTGATACAGATCTACTTTGGACGAAGGGACATGGGGGCTCCACTACCCGACCTGGTTGAGTTGCACAGGGAAGAGCTGACCAGCCATGAGTAGGAGGAGGCTGACTTATTCACATTCTGGTGGGGGATGTTCGAGCATTACCTCCTAAATATGGTTGAATTCTTGGCTTCTTTGAAGGCACTGGCATAGCAACTGGTGGAGGCAATGGGTGGTGGTGGTAGATGTTCATGGTATTGAAAGAACTGCCCCGTCTACAAGTGATGTAGTATAGGTGTTTCTTCTTCTTCTAAAGTTCTTTTTTATTTTTTTAATTATTTTATGTTTTTCTTTCTTCTCCCCCCCCCTCATTTTGTAATACAAAAAATGTTCTGAATGAAATTCTATTTAATATCCTTGACGTCGAGTAGAACAGAATAATTTAAAATATGTAGGCAAAGGTAGAACGTAACATAAAATGAGTGGAGGGAAATTTTTAAGTAGGACAAATTCTTAGAGTTGCTTTAAGAGTAATGGTCCAGTGAGAGTAGAGGAATGATCACGGTTGTTTGGATTTGAAAAATATAGTAGGGTTGATTGTTCATATTTGAAATAGAATAGGCTCGATTGTTTTTATTCAAAATAGAATAAGTTTGATAATTATTTATGGTGTGAAGCATTTACTGTTATTGGGCAACGTCTTGGTTCGACTGCAGTGATCTAGCACTTGTAATTACAGAGCTCACATGTGGGACCGTACGTAAATTGAGAAGTGCGCTGAGTAGACAGTGGTCATCTTACCTTTGGATTTGGAGAGTATGAGTTTTTTCCATGTGGCATGCTCAAATAAGCCCACGTATGGGGGTCTAGACACGATGCATGGAGTATACCAGAGATTTGGCCTTCGAGACATTGGGAAAATTGGTGATGTCGATGAGAGAGGTAATGGTGGTTGAAGATCGATGTGCTGGGTAAGCGAGTTTTAGAGGGACGAAGGTGAAAGTGATACATGAAGGTGATGAATGTTTGGCCGCCGAAGAATTCAAATAGGCGGGAAGAATTTTGTAAAAAATGGTTACCCAAAATTGTGGAGGGAAGTGGGAGAGGTGAGAGAGCATTGTTAGTGGGTGTAATGATGGCGGTTTGGTGAACTAAATATTTATTTAAGAGGTTTAAGAAAAAGAGACTAGAAAAAAATAAAAATAAAAAGGATTTCAGTCTTTCTTGTGTCTATTCTGAAGAGAAGAGAAATACTGAGACTTTGTGTCTAGATTATATGAAGACTCCATTGTTACTTTCTATAGACTCCATTGTTGCTGGTACGTTGTTTTACTTTTTATTTATTTATAATTTTTTATCTTTTTATGACATGATACTTTTCTATGGTGACATGAGAAAAACTTGGTGTTCACCATTAATGGTGGGTATGTGGGGGAGAGTATAATGATTGGTATGGGTATGTTTGAGATCCTTTAAAGTTTGACTTCGAGGTGGTGTTTGGGTTGGGGAGTAGAATAGTGGGTGTTTTAACAATTTATATCCACCTTTAAGTTCGTATTGTGGTATGTCCGATGAGTAATAGTTAGTTAGTCGTCAAAAGTATGTACACTCGATGGTTTTAACTTGAACATATTGAACTTATTTGATCCCTCTTCTTCTATAGGGTATTATGCATACTCACGAAGCTTTGAAGTTAAGGCTAATAGACGAGGTCGGTGATTTGCTAAATGAGCCAAGTATTTATGGCCGAGATGAGTAGTGATGTCGAGGAGTTTCATATCGTAATTAATATTCCTCTTGTAATGATGGTACCCAATATTAATTAAGCAAGGAAAAGCCATAGAAGGGCACGGGTAGTCGGGAAGAGTGATCGAGAGGAAGAAGAGGTAGGGACCAACCCGACTGGGGACGAAACAGATGATAAAGAGAGAGAGAGAGAGAGAGATAATGAGGAAGAAGGGGAGGGTAGAAGTAAGCAGGGTGGTGGTGAAGAAACGGATGACGATGGCATAGTTTTTGAAAATGTTTCTCCCTATGAACGAGTAAAACTTGGCTGATTCATGGTGAGACAAAATCTTGCTACGGCAGGAATTTTCCTGATCCAATTTGGGTCAATATAATCCCTCGAGGATGAACTAGTCGAATTTGGGACTTTGTACCGTAGATTTCTACTAAAGGAAAAGTAACCCAAAGGTGGGGACTTTGCACATACAATGTCATCCTGAGAAACCTTGGTTGTTTGACCTATGTTCAGCTGATTGTAGGTGAAATAAAGATTTGGTTGTGGTTAATGGGCGCTTCGAATACCTTAACGGTGAAGAAGATCTTGCTTTAAAAAATAGAATTTTTAATTCGAGTACCTTGTAATGCATTATGCTTTGATAATGCACTGATCATGAATATATGTACTTTATAGGTCCGTAAGTAGAGCACCAAACAACACTCAGCACTTTCTAGACCACTTATCAGTGAGAGTGACGAACGAATAAGCAAGATCTTTTGATGGCTAAAGCTAATGCAGAGGAGAAGGAAGAAAACTAACACCCTGCTCAAAGGTCCTTTGAGTTTGGCTAGACCTTCAACAAAGAGAAAAAAATTTGGTCCCCACAAAGCTTCGAGTGAGATGGACTACAGCACTCTACCGAGGCCGATGGCTACTTACGTAGTAACTTAGGAATACAGGGACAAATACTTTCCCCAATACGGTGAGGTAGTGCGCGACCCCTCAGATTTGGTCCGGTCAACTCCAAAAGGAAAGGGTAAACAACTTGGGGAGGGCTCGAGTTTGCAGACGACTACTGTGGTGCTTCGCAAGAGGACGCATCAACAAGTGGAGGACGTACCCAGTTGGTCCAAAGACATGCGATTTGCGGCTGAGCAGGAGGATGCTGCTCGAGCTGCTGCCAAGTTGATGGTAAATTTGTGTGTATAGAATCCCAATGAAGCATGGCCTCGTACAGAGTTGGTGATGCACAAGGTAACTCTTATTTCTTACAAAAAAAAATCATGCTTTAATAATGTTACTAAATTCTTGAAGGGTTTTTGTTTTTGCTGTCTATATGTTGGCTTGGCTAATATCTTTTAAGAAGGCCCTAAAGGGATCTGGCCAAAGATTAATAGAGGCGATGGATGGTGAGGAGCTCTTGAAGGGGGTGATAATGTCGTTAAACACCCGGGTGGCTGAAGTACAGCGTCAGTTGTTTCAGTCCTGAGCAGATTCAAAGAATGAGATTTTGGCCATGGACAAATGTTGTAACGTAAAGGTGGCTGCGATGGAAGAGAAATTGAAAGAGAACCATGCGAGGTTTCAGGCAGACTTTGACCAGAAATACCTTGTGACTTCAACCAGGAAATAATTCATATAATTCATAGATGAGCTAGGCTATAATCCAGAGACCTACGAGCATCATCCTTCGAAGGAACTTCTCAGTCCTGGTAGTGATTGCCCGATTTAAGTAAAACGGGTGAGCCGAGCGCAATGGTCGTGGAGAACGAGGCCGTTGTTCCAGATGCTGGTGTTAACCCAAGTGCTACTATTGCAGAGAATCATGAGGTGGATCGAAGTAATCCACCTGTGTAATGAATCTTTGTGAGGATGTTGAAAAAAAAATTCTGCTTTGGTGTGTAATTTGTTAAAACTTGTTTCCTTCTGATGTTAATTATGTTAAGCCGCTGTTAAACTTTTTTCTTCCGTAGTATTTTTTAATTCTCTTCGATTATAGCTCTTGGTTTACTTTTATTTGAAATTGGGTGGTTGAAGTGTGATGTTATGTTGATTGGAGTGGGAATTCGATGAATTTTGAGGTCACCCCTAATTATCAATCGGATCAAAGGGTTGAGTTGATACTTAGGTTTGACAATTCTGAGGTTGCCCCCAAGTGTTTAGTCTTTTGACTATTCATGCCACTTGGGTTTACCCAAATCAGAAACCTTGATAAACTTTGAGGTCACCCTCAAGTATCAGTCGTATCGAAGGGTTGACTTGATATTTAGGTTTAACCGACTCAAGAAGTTCGGTGAGCTTCGAGGTCGCCCCCGAATATTTTATCCTCGGGTTTGATCATAAATGAAACTAGACATGGTCAGTCCCATGGTCGCTCCAAGTAATTAGTATTTTGACTAATCATGCCACTTGGGTTCACCTAAATCAAGAACCTTGATAAACTTTGAGGTCGCTCCCAAGTATCACTCAGGGCGAAGGGTTGACTTGATACTTTGGCTTGACCGAATCAAGAAATTTGGTGTGATGGAATATAGTAGAAGGTTAAGTTCAATGAAAGTTGTAAGGATAATATTGTAATATATTCATGAAACTTCGGTTACAACTGTGGTAGATATCTGTAGCCGTCCTATGTTATAGAAAACTAACTGCATCATGTTCCAGGGGTTTTGCAGGGGTGGTCGTTCAGCTTCAATCATGAGATAGTAAGAGCCTGCTTTACCTGTTTTATCATAAACGACTTATGGTCCTTCCCAAGACTCGGCCAACTTCCATGAGTTTTATGGTTTTAAGGAGGGAGATATTCTTCGAAGGACCAGATCACCAATTTTAAAGCTTAGATGTCGAACCCTTTTGTTGTATGACATCTCTAAAGAGATTTGGTAACGTCCAAGATTAACTAGGGCTCAGTCTCGGGTTTCATCGATCCATAGCATGCTGCTGGCGAGTTGAAACTTGTTTTCCACATTTGGGAGGTCTAGGTCTCTGGTCGATACATCAAACTGAGTTGGTAAGGCTCCTTCGGTTCCGTATGCTAGTAAAAAAGGAATGCAACCCATAAATTTTCTTTGTGTTGTACAATAAGCCCAGAGGATGTACTGCCCTTCGTCCCTTCTTGATGGCTTTGACCTTGGCATTTCCTTGAGGGATATAAGGCATAGAGGGAGAGAGGATGGCATTATACTTTTTGAAAAATCTTCTGACCTTCTTGCCTATGAACTATAGTCTGTTGTCGCATTGGATCATCTACGAACAGGCAAAGCGTGTAATGATGTTCTCCGAGAGGAATTTAATGACTTCTTCTTCTCTGGTTCTGTATAATGGTGTGGCTTTAGCCCATTTCGTGAAGTAGTCCGTGGTAGCGAGGACGTATTTTCTTTTACCCAAACCTTTTAGGATTGGGCTCATCAGGTCGATGACCCATCATTTAAAAGGCAAAGAGACTTCGCTTCGGTGGAAATCTTATGAGGGGCTTTTGATGTCGTGCCCATGGCGTTGGCACTTGTCGCAATACTTCAGGTATTCTTTGGCAAATTTCTTTTCATAATCGGCATGAATAGTCCCTATGTTACTGTACGGAGCGCCATAGATCTGTTGGCGGTATGTGGTCCGCAGCTTCCTTCGTGTAACTCTGTAATGATGGTGGCATCTTCTTGCTGAGATATGCATTTGAGGTGTACTTCATTTGGTGTTTTCCGGTGTAGGCTGCCTTTGATAATGGCGTACCTTCAGTAATCCTCCAATTGAAAAATGTTTTACCTTTGGGTCTGTGGGCAGTGTCAAGCTGCTGAAATACGCTAGGAAGGGGGTACGCCAGTTGTCGAGATCGATACTCTACTCCATAGTATTGATGGTGCTAATTTCTATCTGGTCTATGCTTAGGGGTTCGAGTAGTTCAATATTAAGCTTTCGAAGTTCGGACTGTCCAAGCATTGCTGTATGAAGGCAAGAGCATCAACATGTCTATTCTTACCTCGAGGGTAAAATGTTATCAAAGATTTTTTAGGGAACCAATCCATGCGTTGACGAACAAGATCAGTATATTCGGCCATTCAACCATTCACCTGGTTTTTGCCAGTATAATGTCTTTGGATCAACTGTGAGTCAACAAAAATGGCTAGTTTGGGAACACCCAACTTGAGGGCTATATCGGGACCGTACATTAAAGCTTCATTGTTGGTATACTCAAAGTTTAGCTTGATTACCTTTCCGCGGCAATCGTTAAATGGTGTGACCAGTACAATACCTATTCGGAACTATTCGGGCATGTTGACCCATATGTAAATAGTTGACATCCAGTATAAGGATTCCAAGGGGTGTTTTTCTTTGGTTAGTCTTTGGGTAGTTCATCTTCCTACTATTCCCACTCGGTATCTTCGACTGGGAAGTCGGCCAGATTATCGACAATTGTTTGACCTCTCTAGGATATCTGCTTCTCAAAGGTGATGCCATGTTTACCGAGGTAGGCGGACCATTGTTGTACCCATCTAGATTTTTCTTTTTTGGCATGGACTTCACGAAGGGGGTAGCTCATGATCACCCGTATTCGATGTGTTTGGAAGTATGGTTTTAGTTTTCTCAAAGTATAGATGAGTGTAAGGAGAAGCTTTTCGAGTTGGGTATAATAGTTTCGTTGGGGTTAATGTTTTGCTGATGAAGTATACTAGTTTTTTGGTGCGTTGATATGTTCATATAAGGACTAAACAAATAGATTCGTCTATAACTGTGAGATAAAGGAAAAGTAGCTCGCCTACGACTGAGGTATTCATTACTAGTGGTTGGACGAGGTAAGTATTGAGCTCATGGAAAGTTTACTCACATTCGGATATCCAATCGATGTCTGGGCTTTTCTAATTGGTTCTTTGGGTTTCTTAATTGTGTAGGAGGGAAAACAATCAAGCACATCTGTTAAAGGATTTGCAAATAAATCGATTAAGGACTACGATTATGCCTGTGACCTTTTGTACGTCTTTCTTTTTGTGGGGAGAACGCATATCGACGAGGGCTCGAATTTGGGTAGGGTCAATTTTAATCCCCCTTTTGCAGATGGGGTGGCCGAAGATTTTTCCTGAAGAAATGCCGAACTGGCATTTATTGGGGTTTAAATTCATTTGGCATGAATGAAGGATTAATTTTTTTTTGTCAGGTCTTGGATATGTGTATTATTGTGGAGACTCTTACGTAGCATGTCATCAATATAGACTTCGACTAGCTTACCCAGTAAGGGATTGAACATAGTGATAACCAGTCGCTGTTAGGTTGCACCGGTATTATTGAACCTGAAGGGCATGGCGTTAAAATAGTATAACCCTTGTTCAGTAAAGAAGGAGGTTTTGATTTGATCTTCAGGGATAAGGAGTACTTGATTGTAGCCTGAGGCGGCATCTATTATCGAAAGGTACTGTGGCTTCCTATTACATCAAGGAGTACTACGATAATGGGGAGGGGAAAGCTATACTTTGGGTTATGCTTGTTGAGGTCAGTGAAGTCGATACAAATTCTGATTTTGCCACTCATTTTGGGTATAACGACGATGTTTGAGATCCAATCTGCATACTTAAACTTTCGAATGAAACCTGCGGCAAAAAACTTGTCGACTTCGAGGTTAACCATATCTTGAATCCACAGGGCTAGTGTGCGTTTCTTTTAATTGACTGCATTGCTCTTGGGTATTAGATTGAGTCGGTGGTAGGCCAAGGTAGGCTCGACTCCTAGAATTTCGTAGAAAGTCCATGCGAATACGTCTTTATTAGATCGAAGGTATATGGTTAGCTGGTGTTTTTCATCATTTGTTACGGAACCTCTCTTAAATGTTCCTCGGCCAGTGCTGCTAATCTCGATATATATAGTAGGTTCGATAGTTAGTGGCTCGAGGGTGGTATTTGAAGGTGTGGTGAGGGAGCGTTGATGTGATTGTTATGGTTTTACCAACTTTTGAGTCAGATTGATCTCTGGGTGTTCACAGGAAAGAGTTAGCCTTTAGAATCCCTTCATGTCCCAGGTTTCACTCAGGGTGGTGAATCTTAAAACTTGCTAGGAGGTCGAAGGGATTGCTTTTATGGTGTGTAGCTAGTCGCGGCCCAAGATGCTGGGGTATTCAGATTCTTTTAAGATGACTAGGAAGATGGTTTATAACACCATCTGGCCAGTAGTGACGGGGATGCTGATTTGTTTGATTGCTACCTCTGTTGATCCGTTGAAGCCCTTGAGTGTAACATTAGACAGGGGGATTTGATCAGTCATTTGCATGGCTTTGACTATTTACAAAAAAGTACATCAACTACGCTCGCAGTATCGATAAGCATTGTGTGGAGGAGGATGTGCTCTATCTTGACCATGATGACCAAAATATCAGAGTGGGTAAAATGGACATGAGATATGTCGTAATCGATAAAGGATATACCTTCGGGTCGAGGATGCTGACCTGTTTCGGGTAAGAAGACTGGTAGTTTTTGCTAGTAGGTGAGCTTGCTGTAATATTTGACACATTTCCTGTTACTCCAGGTGTGACCGCTGTCAATGTTATTAATTTGAGCTTAAAAAATATGCACTTCATTTGGTCTATTGTTTGGGGTTGCTTGGGGTTTGAGGTACGACCTCGAAGTAGCTGGAGAAGTTAACAATATATCGGTGAAGTCATCTAGTTTTGAGTATCATCTCAAGTGAATATTTTAAAGCATAGCAGTTGTTAGTTAGATGACAGTTGCACTTATGGTTCTGACAATATGGTTCATCCTTTTTGACTTTGATCAGATAAGGGGTTTGCTAGATAGGGTCAGCTTGAATGATTGGTTTGATAGTTCTAAGAGGGACATTGAGTTTGGGGAGGATTAACATTGGTCATTTCTTATGAGGTCGATCAGATTGATCTTCAGAGTTGGCACGCTTCTAGTTCTCGGTTTTGCTATAGATAAGGGTGACCATGGTTGTACTCAGTTGTCGTGGTCTATTTTGATTGTTGGTTTGGGGTTGTCCTTGGCGATTCTTTTCATGGAGGCACTGGTGGTCGATTTAACCATTAACCTTAAATAGTATTTCTTCAAGGGTTTTGGGCTTCTGGAGAACAGTATACTCCTTGACCCAGCTGTGGTCCGGTAGGGCATTTGAGTAGGCTAGAATGGCGCTTGCACAGTCAAGGTTCTCGGCTTTGCGTGATTCATTTAACAATCGTTTGGTAAATTTTTTGAGTATTTTAACTCATTTCTTTTGAAAGTTGAAAAGGGCATCGACCCTAACTTCGTGATCATTATTAAAGGCAAAGTGAGGTATAAAAAAACTGGACAGTACCCCGAAGCTTCAAATGTACCCATTATGTATGTTGTGGTACAACTTGAGGGTGTTAATTGTAAGGCTAGCAGGAAACATTCGACAGAGGATGTGATCGGCCGATGAGTGGAGGCTTACCGAGTTTTAGTATATAAGGACGTGGGATTGTGGGTCTGTGTTTGGTACTTGCAATTTTTTGGAGATGGAAATTGAAAGGCACTTCAATGTCAAGAAACTTTAGGCAGAGGAGATTATTAATTCAACTCCAAAAGTTTTTGGTGAGATTGGAACTGATGCGGATGGCGGCTTTGATTTGCTGGCTGAGCTTCTATTGTGTGAGGTAGACAGTTTAAGGCGGAGAATGATGTAGCCGCGGGTGATACAGCTGCAGGTCGGGGGTGTGTTCAACACTGTATTACCCTAGTCGTTCCCAGGCTGGGCGCCGAATAGGGTATCGGGATGCTCAGAGTGTAGAATCACTCGAATCATCCAAAATAGGGATACCTAGGTGGATCAAATCTTTGGGTAGGGGATTGGGGGCACCATTGGCGCCGAGGTGGATCAGGGGTACCTCAGTCTGGGGGTAAGTACCTAAGTGCACATGGACAGATATGCCCAAAGGTATCAGGGCTCTGGACGAAATAGGGGCATCCTGATTTTATGCCAAGTGGAGTCCACAAACTGAGTGGCTCAACTCGTTAAGGGCTTAATATTGCCTGTCCATTTCTTCATCATGGCGTTGTCATTCGGTTTCAAGTTCCTGGCGTCTATCTTCATGCTCAAGGCAAAGTTGGTTTATATGGTGCTCATCCGCTTGAGTAAACTACATGCTTATTAAGGCCAACTGAGCAGCAATATCCTTAGCGGGGGTGCCTGACTATGGCTGAGGTGGAAAGGAGGGTGGGGGCCATTAGAGGTTAGTTATATTGGGAAAAGTATGTAGAGGAAAAGGGAGGGTATATCACAGAAGGTGCCAAATATAGGGGCTTAATCTCATAAAGAGGAGTCTAAAGTCTTACATTGTGGGTTTAGGTTCGTCTAAGGGTTTTAACAAGTATATTTAACATAAATAGGGAAGCATTCTATACAAAAATATTTACGTGGAGTCCATGAATTGGTATTTCTATGACCTCTAGCAAGGATTTGAAAGATATGATATATATATGGATGGGATTACAAATTTCGAGTAAAAGAGGACCGAAATATCAAACTTCTGAAAGTACTTGAAAGTTCTCCCAAACTCATTTAAGGTGTGTGGGCAAAATTTTTCTAACCCCTTTATGGTAGCTCTCCCCTTATTTATAGGAGATAGGAAGGGTCATGTTACCATAAAAAGGTCAAGTTACATGTATATCCTATATGGCAGCTGTCTTGTACAAAAGTTAGCTCTACCAGAGTTGTCTGCCTTTTACCATATACTGAGCTGGACCGATACATGGTAAAATCTCTATTGGACTCAAATGTAGATTTATTGTGAGTTTTGGTTAATTTGAGAGTTCGCTAGTCTTAGAGTCACATAGTAGGCTTCGATATGGCCTGTAAGTGTTCAGCTCATCTCAGAAGGCTGCGAGTAGTTTGGCTTATTTGTAAGTATATTGGGCTTTGAGTCTCACAGAAGGCTTCGATGTTGCCTTCGACTGTTCGGCTCATCTTGGAAGGTTGCGAGTTGGCTACTATAGACACTATATTTATTATGTTAGAGAAAGAACAAGAAAGTATAAAACCAATTACTAAAACCCATGAGAAACCATTAGAAAAAACTAAAATAACAAGCAGGAAGGTAGTGAAGAAGAAAACTAAGAAGACCCAAAAAGTTTGAGAAGTGGTAAACTATAAACATTATATGATTTAAACAATATTTCCTATTATGAAAATTAAATTTACAAAATTATATTCCTTATATTGCAACAGAGAACCGTTTATCAAACTCCAGTAAAAGAAATTACAACTTTAACAAGTAATATACTAAAAGACGAAGATACTGCAAGTGTAACAGGTGGTTAAAGAATTGGTACCTATACCCTAGTGCATGTAGTTGAACTTAAGACATAATTAACTAAAAGAGCAAGAAAAGTTAGAGTACAAAAATAGATGACGCAAAAAAGTAATAAAAATTCTAAAATCAATCATCATGAAGATAGTGAGGTAAACTCAATTAACTACATCGTATCATATTTTACTTAAATTTTCTGATTAAAATATTAATTTTTTTCTATGTTTACAGGTAGAAGAAATTAATAGTACTCCTCTAAAGCAAGACGCGTATTTTACTTCCAATAATGAACAACAAATTGTAATATATAATTACAGATGCTTAATAGTACTCCTCTAAAATCAATCAAACATTTACCTGCGAACAACAAATGGCCATATATATTTACAAATGTTTTCTATTAATTATTAATATATTGTGTACTAACTATATATAAATACTGGAAAATGGAGATGAAGAATTCTAATTGATAAGTGATCTAGAGGATGACAGTCTTTTGACATTTAGAAAATTAGATAGAAAAAAATTATTTCAAAAATAAATTGAAGCGGCTACAAGCAAAGGAAACCAAAATGAAGAAACTAATGAATATGAACCAGATCATGGTGATATAAATAAAACCAAGAAGGAGATGAAAACGAAAGGGAAGAAGAAGATGAGGAAAATGAAAAGCTGGACAAAGTCCAGAATGGGGTGGATCCAATAGAAAGACATATGGGGATCGATTTAGATAGTAAAAAAACCTAAAGTGAAATCAAAGCAATGTATTAATTATTAAGGAAACAATTTATATGATTATTAATTTTGGCTAAGACTTTTATTTTACAATTTCCTTGTTTTTATAATATTATGCTTTATATTTTAATAAAATAAATTATTTAATTCATTTTTACAATAATGAGCAATTAAATTTTGATATTTTTTTAAATTATCTATTAATCTATGTCCACTACCGTTTGGCGTCTTTTTTAAAGTCTAAAAACCCATTTTACCTCATTTATTTTATACTAAATCATAGCGAATCTTTTTTAAGAAAATATTCCTGATTTGTTGTAATTGAAATTCATACACATTATGTTGTGATTTTTGTTAATTTCCTATGTTGCGATTTTCGTTAATTTCTTATGTTGTCAGTTGTAACGTATGTGGAAAATTGATTTTCTGGTCACAGTTTAAAGGCTACATTTTAAATCATTGCTCTTTAAGTTATGAATGTTGTGGCATTTGGCTATGAAAGAACATTTAAGACTAATCTAGTAGTTATAGATATGAAAGAAGATTAGTATAGTATCATTGGAACAATAGGGAACAATAAGAAGGTGTAGGGACATATCCCTCGATCTGACCCAATTTGATTTATTTCCAGCTTGAACTACCTCCATATCTGACTCACGCATTCTACATCTGAGATAAACAGTCAGCATTGATACCTACGCCACGAACTGATGAAGAATGTGGGTCGAGCATAACAGAAAAGCATGAACAACTCAAAAACACCTGTCTCTCACAACCACAATAGTTACTCAGTCAAACACCACTTACCACGTTGTTCGGAGAACATGCTCCAACACGATAGAGAACTGCGGATATGGTCTAAATAAAGAAAAAGTTCTAGAAGAGACAAGGAATAGAATAATATATTAGAAATTACCAAGAAAACTATATTTTCATGATTCTCAAAAACATCAAACTTCATATTTACAAGATCCAGTAATTCTAGTTCAAGAGATCACTTGTAATAAGATATCAGCCTCAAGCAATAAAAGTCACTATTACAAAAACCCTTAAATCGAGGTCGTGATCTTTTACCTATTCTGTGGTTTTCCATACTAAATCACCTATGTCATTCCTTCATTCACATTAGTTTTTGTCACAGGGACATTGGTGTAAGAGCTAATTCTGAGCCATTTTGAGCTTACAGAATATAGCCATTACATTTGGCTCCCTCTATGGGAAAGAAGACATTTCCGCGATATCCTAAGGCATACATTCACTCTGCTTCAAATTTCAATTCTGGTCACTTCCAGACGACCAACAACCAGAGTCCATCTCGATCTTTCAGTTGAGATAGAACAACTTACAGAACTACGGGCAACTCTCCACGCTGAAATAGAAAAACGTAATGAGCTCGAACATTAGTTAACTCTTGAATGAGAGCTCCGTAAGAAGGAGCTCGAGGCCTAGCGATAAGCTCGTTTGATAGCGTTTAAACGACATGAAGTCCAGATGGGAGCCATGTATACTAAGTTATAAGCTCTACAAGATATTCAACAGACTTCTCCAATAAGGGATCGCGATCAATTACTTGAAACCTCCTGGGTTTTTCCCGCGGATAGATTGGGACCAATAGGAGCCACCAGCAAAGCTATTTCCCAAAATATTTAGCATGAGCATCAACCTTCTATTTATTTGGGTAAAGTTCAGTCCAAAATTAGCCGAGGTCACCAATTTTCTAAACGTCAGGAGGATGAACAGTAACCTTAACCATGAATTCTAGTACGTTATCGTTTAAGTGAGGGTACTAGTACTCACAATTCCCAACCTCCTCATTAAGCCACTCAACCGATATGTCAATATGTCATACAAGAGCATATGGATCAGCGCATCAAGGAGCTAATCTAATCACAAGTTTTGGGCACAACAGATGACCTTTCCAAGTGACAAGGGAGTCGATTGCCAAGGAACTATTCGATATGGAAATATCGAAAGCTTTCCATACTCTGAAATTTTGTAAATACAAAGGCACCAATTATCCAACAATACCGTGATTCATTAGGATTTTATTCCAATCTCAACCACATCCCCTACTATTTGTTCGCAACAAGTCTGCAGGAAGATCCGCTCTAGTGGTTCCACTCTCTGCCTGATGATTCTAAACTCACATTTGATTAACTGCATAAATAATTTATCAAGACGTATACTCTCGACAAAGACAAGGAGGAGAATTTATATTTTCTTATTAGTCTTAAACAGTCTCACGGAGAGAAGCTCGGGTATTTTGTGAAAAAATAACCTCGATTAGAAAATAGCTGTTACTGCTTTTACCAATGCATTCTAGCTCGACTGCATGGCTAAAGAATACCTCTTCCTCAGCAAACCTGTGACCTAAAGGTAAATAACCTCGATTAGAAAATAGTTGTTACTGCTTTTACCAACGCGTTCTAGCTCGACTGCATGTCTAAAGAACACCTCTTCCTCAGCAAACCTGTGACCTTGGAAGATATGATCACCAAGGTCAATGGGTATGCTGACCAGGAAAGGGTAATGTCCGAATGGCATAAATCTACTAAATCCATCCTAACCACCAAAGGTTCATCTACAGATCGAAATGCTAAACCAAAAGAGGATAAGGGTGATCAAAAGTGCCCTAAGGGAAACACTGGCAATCCTCAGAAAGGTGGTTCACTACCCAAACCAGTCCTCCCAAGAATGAATATTCGAATCTTCACAATTTTTCTAATCTTCTTAAAGGATAAGCTATATCGTCCCTCTCAACCATTGGAACCAGTCAAAAACTGCCCGTACTGCATGCACCTAAAGGTAAACCATCATTCTACTGACAACTACTATGCTTTACAGAGGTTGTTGGAATTCAATTTCAAGGAGGGATGGATGTTCGAATATATTATCAACCTGGAGTCATATAAGGATGGCAGCTATAAGAAGCACCTCGAAGTAGTCCAGGTTAAAGATCAAGCTGAGGAGAAACATCTCTACCATATTTACCACAACATCATGATCGAAAACCATTAGATAACCAACTCTTACCGATTCAAATGCAGGAGACTGTCTGAATATTGTGATACACCTCAAGATAAAGAGACCAAGCTTCTACTTGAGTCGAGAAATCGCCGACTTGGGATCTCATTCGAAGATTACAACATTAGTCACGTAAAATTTCCGCATCATGATGCATTAGTCATAATGCTCAAATAGAAGAAATCTTTCATGCACACAATGATGATCGATACTGGAAGTGGTATTGAGATTCTCTTTTAGAGCACAATCGAACAAATGGGATTTGTAGATCAAGTTATTCCAAGCGATACCGATATCAGAAGATTCAATGGTCCTAAAGAAGAACGAGTAGGCAAGATAAGCTTACCTATTACCGTAAGATCAACCACCATTAATGTTATCTTTTATGTCATTAATGCCAAATCTCGTTATCTCAGGATTATGGGCCGCTGCTGGATTCATAACATGGAAGTAATCGCTTCCACCAATCATCAAGCACTCCGCTTCAAACACAATGATGGTATCAATAAAATCAAAGGTAGTCAAAATATTTCTCAATCTTGCAAAAATATCGTCTCAGCAATTCTAGATACCTCTGAAAGATACGCTGTATAGCAAACCTGATCACATTGATCATCTGCCTTTAATAGAAGAGCCTACAGAATACGTCAACATTGATGGACCTTGCAGAGGTACTTTCAACGGTACCAAGCTGTCCCGGCACGATAAGGATGCACTCATTCAATTCTTTCGACTAAATCGAGACATTTTTACGTAGACTTTCGAAAGGGCGATGAGTGCCACCTCGCCTTCGAGATGAAGTTAACATGGAGATTGATAAATTAATCAAAGTGGGATTTATTTGAGAAGCCAAATATCCAAATTGGATATCCAGCATCGTCGCTGTCCCAAAGAAGAATGAAAAAGTCTAAGTTTGTATAGATTTTAAAGATCTAAACAAACACACTCTAAAGGATAGTTTCCCTCTTCCCAATATCCATCAAATCCTTAATTCTATAGCAGGTCACAAACTCCTATCTATGATGGGCGCTGCTTCTGGATATAATCAGATTCTACTCTTGGAAGCAGATCAAGAAAATATAACTTTCATCACTAAAATAGGACTTTATTACTACAAAATCATGCCCTTCGGACTCAAAAGCGTAGGCGCAACTTATCAACGGTTGATGACTACTATGTTCAAAGCACATCTTGGGAAAATCGCAGAAGTCTATATTGTGATCAATTATACAAAAGCATGCAGTCAGTCAACCACATTAAAGATCTTAACACAATATTCAACATTCTTTGATCATAATGGAAGCGACTTAATCCTAATAAGTATTAATTCTGAGTACATTCTTCGGGCTCTCCTCAAGACGCCATATCCAGGACTACGAAAGATGTACAAAAACCTGCCAACAAGATTGTCGCCATCAACCGATTTGATTATAAATCTTCAGATCGATGTCATTGGTTCTTCCTACTACTCTGTCGCTTTACTTATGTAGATAACATATAGATTAAAGAAAAGGTAATACTAGCTTTCAACCGACCTCTATTTCGATTAAAACAAAGGTAAAATAAGCTTTGATCAACTCTATATATACTCGACGATTAAAACAAAGGTAATACTAGTTTTCAATCAAAGAATTCTACCAGACATAAGATAAAGCAAATGTAAAAATAGCTTTAATCTCTCTCAATATGGCTGCAACAATTATACTCTGTGATTAAGAAAAGGTAATAGTAGTTTTCAATCAAAGAACTCTACCAGACATAAGATAGAGTAAAGGTAAAACTAGCTTTCATCTCTCTCAATATGGCTGCGACAATTACACTCTGCAATTAAGACAAAGGTTATACTAGTTTTCAATTAAGGAACTATACCCGACATAAGATAAAGCAAAGGTAATGCTAGTTTTCAATTAAGGAACTCTACCAGACATAAGATAAAGTAAATGTAAAACTAGCTTTCATTGCTCAATATGTCTACGACAGACACTTTTCAGGCTACATATACAACCATTACAAAGGATTCTTTTTTTCTATTGGGTGGTCAGCCACTCTTTCTCCTACAACAGGTGGATGATCAACCATAAATTCTCAAGCTCAAGCAGCTACAGTAACCCTGCCTTACTCAACCAATTCAGTAGGTTGAGAACCTAACTCTGTTTCTATGGTGTTCATACAATTTCCTTGATCTACTTCAGCTCTATAGATGCATCCTCTACCCGACAAACAGTCGTGCAAGGTAATCCTCTATAAGTCACTATTACATAAACCCTCAAATCAAGGTCGTTGTTTTAAACCTATTCAGAGGTTTTCCATGCTTAATCACTTGTGTCATTTCTTATTTCATATTAGTTTTTGTCATAGAAACATGGGTGTATGAGCTAATTTTGAACCATTTTGAGCTTATGAAATTAGGCAATTACATAAGGTACATCATATCCATAACCAAAAGGCAACCATAAAATCTAAGGGGCTTTTAAATTTAGCAGGAATACTACAAAACTGTACAATTTGAAAAATAAAATTTGTAATCTTTTGGGCCTACAACTAATATCACAAATACATAAATTTCTTGCACCAAAACATGCCTAGTGTACTTGCATTACTCCATTTTAGCTAACTCGACCTAAGGCTGCCTATTATCTACTTCGCCTTGTCAATTAGTGGCTTTAACTACTTTTTCTCTGCCTTAATCTTCAGAAAATTGAACAGAAAGGGGATATAGTTGTGCATTCTACATATATTTTATGTTCTCCACTTCTTAAATTTCTCCTCCTCCATTAATATATTGTCAGTAGCTCCCTCAATTGTATTATTTTCTAAGAGTGATTTATTCAGTGCTTCAATACTGCTATTATTTACCTGCATTTCTACCTTTGTTGCAGTTACCTGCTGAGTTGGAATCTTATGTTTCCAATGTTTACTTTTTCTTATCTTTTGAATGTGTATTTCAATGAAACTATCCCCTACAGAACTTAATAAATTTCAAACACAAAACCAACAACATATTTTTACATTAAAAATTAAGTAATATATCAATAAATTGCACACGACCCCAACTTCAATTATATAAATAAAGCGCTTGCATGGGCTAGCGCATGTATAAGTGCTCATGACCACAAGAAAATATAGCAACACCACAATGACTACTGGTGGATGTGCTAAATCAAAGCAAAAGCAATCATACCAACCACATATGATAGACATGGAAATTACATATAAAAACACAACCATTGGATCCACAATGAAAAATTATCTTCTTCTTTTTTTGCTGGGCAAACTATGGTTAAACAGGACCCCACAAACTAAGATTTATTAACACAAACCTCTATTACAATCAAAGTTAACTCTTACCACACTTTCAGAAAACTGACCAATAGCCACAGTCTATATTAGTTTTAGCCACAGTGACAATAGTAGCTAAATGCTACAAACCTAAACGTGGCCAAACCCCAAAATTTGTGGCTAAAGCCATACATCTATTTCTTTTTGGTGGCACTAATTAAAGTTCGTGACAAAACTGTGGTGAATAACTAGCTAAAACGAATAATACAAAATTCAGATTTTTATTTCCCCCTGTTTCTAAACTCTCTCATCCCACACTTTGTGTTTTAAGATTTGTGAAGCAAATTTCCCCCAAAATTCTTCGATCATATCTCTCTCTTTCTGATTCCAATCTCAAATCTCTAAATCTCCCCTTTGTGCTTCCAATCCCAAAAATCTTTAGATCATCCACTTTGTGTTTTAAGATCCATGACATTTCTTTTAGTGGGAGCAGCTACCTAATCTTCGTGAGAGATGTTAAAGCAGTTGCACCACACCCATTGAGAAAGCCCCAAAATTTTACCCAGGTGATGATGTGAATAAAGCTTTGGTGAACCCAAGGAAACACAAACCCACCAAGCTCGATCATGTTCGATTTTTGAGAGATTTAGTTATTTTTGATGTTGGGTTGTTTTTATTTGATTTCATTTTAATGTTTGTGGTTGTTTTTGTGTGAAATGAGGGCAAGTATTCCACTTGGGACTGTTTTAATTGTGCTTGCTGGGAGGTTTAAGGGGAAGGGAGTTATGTTTTTTAAACAACTTTTATCTGGGTTGCTTTTGGTCACTGATGAGTTGTTGCCCTTATGCTTATGTTACTATTATTTGTTATTTTGTCAATGAGAGTAGAATTGGATTCCGAAGTATTTATGTTTAGGCCTTATAAAATGTTGAATTGGTTAAGAGTTATGTTTTGATATTTTAGTATGCGATTGTTTGCAAATTGATATTTTTCATATATGTTTATAGTAAATTTCTAGATATATTCCCCACCCATTCACCGCAACCCGGTCCTACCTCACTATCCGTCGACCCCATATTCTCATAGACCTCTTCCATTGCCCGTAAATGCCAAAACGGAATGTTGCATGAAGCAGCATTAGAGCTTCACCAAATGTGACTTACCGATTTTCCTTCGAACTCCTTCCCTTTTAGAATTTTCATACATGAGTATGTTTATAAAATAGGTTTAAACAATAATAATGTTAGTTTGGCACAACCTTTGTTGATATGTACACGAAATGTGGCAATGTTAAAGTCTCTCGTGTGATTTCTGATAAGATGGTAGTGAAGAACTCAATGTCGTGGAATACAATGATAGATGGGTATATGAGAAATGGGGGTGTCGATAAAGGGATCGATTTGTTTGATTGAATGCCAGTGAGAGACAAGGTGTCTTGAAATGCATTGATTAGTGGGTTTATATAAAGAAATTATTTCGATGATGCTTTGGATTGGTTTAGAAAGATGCAAATTTCTGGGGTGGAACCCGATTATGCTATCGTGATTACGGTCCTTGCGGTATGTTCTAATTTGGGTGCACTTGGGCTGGGCATTTGGGTGTACCGGTATGTGGTACAAAGGGGTTTAAATAAGGAAATCCGCATAAGTAACTTTTTTATTGATATGTACTCACGATGTGGATGTATAGAGTTTGCTCGTCAAGAATTTAGTAGCATGCAGAAATGAAGCTTGGTATTGTAGAATTCGATCATTGTGGTTTTCGTGATTAACGGACATACAGAGGAAGATCTTGAGCACTTCTCTGCAATGCAGAAGGAAGGGTTTAGTCCAAATGGCGTTAGTTTCACCGGGGCTCTTACAGCTTGCAGCCATGTTGGATTAGTAAAAAAGGGGTTCCAGTGTATGATAGCACGACAAAAAAACATAGAATACATCCTAGTATTGAGCATTACAGGTGTTTGGTGGATCTTCTTGGTCATGACAGGAGGTTGGAGGATGCGTTTTGTGTAATAAGAAGTATGCCCATGAAGCCAAATGAAGTTATTTTGGGGTCATTGCTCACGGCATGTAATACACGTGGATATTTGAGTTTGGCTAAGAAACTGATGGGGTATAGAGTGGAGATTGATCCCTATTGTGATTCAAATTACGTGCTTCTTTCGAATATCTGCAGATGAAGAGTGGGATAGTGTAAAGAAGGTCAAGAAGAAGATGAAGGCCCTTGGGATAGCAGAAAAGCCAGGATTTAGTGTTGCTGAAATTGATTATAACATTCATTAGTTTTCAGTTGGAGATACATCTCCTATTTACTCAGAGCAGATTTATGAAGTGTTTGATCAGCTATCTGCTGAATTGAATTTATATGTGTTCTTTTTTGAAATTTTGTAATTGGTATCTAAAAGAATATATTTAGCATGATATTTCAAAGTTTAAATTTCTACAATTTGCTGAAACAGAATCTGATATCTATATTTTCTGGAAATTGCCAGAGAACCTAGCAATGTCGCGGCGGAGAAAGAAAGGGAGTTGCCAGTTGTGGTGTTTCTAATGGGAGTATTGGCATTGGCGAAAAGAGGATTTACAAAGCTTCCATTTTCGTCTGAGTGGTTAAATTGGTGGCCGTTGTGGCTAAAGGAGAAACGATTGGAGCTTCTGATTGAGGATGTTGATTTGGACCCAAAGAATGCTGCAAAGAAGAGCACATTGTTAACTGAGTTTAACACGCAGAGGTTCAGTTTTTGTAACTTGATCTTTTTATGATATGATGAAAGATTTGATACTGCTTTTACGAATGTTCCTAGGTGAATATTTTGAGTTAATCCTTGGAATATCAGCCAATGTACGTGTTGGACAACGAATTGTAACTATTGGAAATATCAAAAAATTTGGCCGATATGTTGTTCATTACATATCACCGTTCAGTAAATATTATCATAAATTCAGTCCTAGATAACGATATAAAACATAAATGTATCTTCCCTATATATGGGACCAACAAACAAATTATCAGAGTTATGTTAATAAAGTTTATATTTTCATAGAAGAGTTCCTGCCAATTTATTTCCAATAGAGGTTTTGGTATTTAAACAATGGAAGTTCAGAAATTAATAATGGAAAATTCTCTCTTTTTTGACAGTCCACAGTCAGTCATTAGGCATTTCGAACAAAGAGATCATGCAGTAGATAGTAAAGGAGTTGCAAAATATCATCGAGCTCTTGTATCTACTAATACTATATCAAAATATCTTCCAGATGAACATTATTGGAGATGCACAGTGTAGATATGCTGAAGCATCAAGGTTCAACCCAATCTAAAAAAAAATAACGTATGTTGGTTGTAGTGGGGCACAGAAAATTATGCCGCACTTTTATGATCTTATGATGAAATTTTTGTTCTATTTTGAATGAAAAAAAGAAGATATTCTATAAGGAGGTATACTCATTTCTCTTGATGCAGATGCCATTTCCTAGCTAGTGATTGGCTTGAAAAGGGGTTATCTCTTATTATTTACATGCAGGAGTACCACGAATGAACCCTAAACAGGGGTTTTATCTGAATCACACTTAAGTTAAACTATATCAGCTTCCAGTGCATTGTAAGATAAGCTGAAGTTGCTCATAGAATCAGTTACTTGTTTTCAGGGCAAACGTATACAAGATATGTGAAGCATCATCCCAGCAGTGAAATAAAAGAAACATGGTCCTTTTTCATAACCTTATGTTGATAAGTCGGTGCTCCTTCCTCCAATTTCTATTTTTTATCAGTTTTTAGTAAAAGTACTTCATGTCCCTGGAGGTAAAACCAAGAACAGTCCATGGTTGATTGTTGTCGAATCTCCATCAAGATTTATCTAACAAACCATGTTTTGTATCTCATGGATGACATGAGATGGCAACATACAACTAATGTTGTCCCATGCTTATTCTCATTGTGGTTATACTCTCAGGCACTTGCGTGGTCCATTTCCTTGTGAACTGATGTATGTTATTGCCATCTTAGCAATTACATGGTCCTAATAATTATTCAGCAAGCTTGAAGCAAATTTCATATTAAGCACCCAAATTTTGATAGTTTTTATGGATCGTTAATATGGACCCCTATTTGTGTTTTAGAGGAAAGCTTAAATGTTATTTCTGCAAAAAATCTATGAAAAGCCGTGTTGCAAAAATAATTATGTGTCTCCATTTAAAATGGAACTCTATTTTGCAATCCATTTACTCATCTTGGCATGATACATCCATTAGTCTCATTCCATCTAACAAACTGCATTTGCAGGCGGAACTGATTGAGCCAGCAATAATAGGTATACTAAATGTGTTTAAGGCTGTTCAAAAACCAGTGGGAAGAAAGTGGATGTTGTGTCATCTATAGCTTATGTTTTGATGAATCCTAACTGGCCAAGAGACCACGTAAATGATGAGGCCTGTTGGTCAGAAAAAGAGTATTACAGAGCAACCAAGGTAATTGATAGGTAAAATGAAAATACTGTCTAATTTTGATGTTTTTCTCATGCTTTTTCTTTTAGGATACATGTCTCTATTTTTTTCATTTTCTTCAAAGAGCTCCATTTTGCTCGTATTTTCTAGTGCACTTCAATCTTTAGCAATGATCCCCATGTCCAGTAAATTAATACTATCTATCGTCACTACAAGAAAATGTGTCCCTCCATTCTCTTCCGCTCTATATATCTTGAACGCCTTAGTTAAAGCTTCTTTGTTATCCCAACCTCCATACTAAAATTCTTCACTTAATCAACAGCGAAACCATTCCTTCTACCTCAAGCAGGATCTGTTGTTGGTATTTTTAAGTCATCTCAGTGAATGACATGCACTCGTTTGTGAGTTGTGATTCATTGTCCTTCCTATAATTAAGTTTTTTGGCATTTTCAGATGGTGTCTTGCATGTTTGAAGAAATCTCAGTCCTCCTAATGTTGACCATTAACCGATAATTCACTTAATCAATGTTATACAAGCACATACACATTTTGGAAAGCCATCCATTTGCAATAAATCCATTGCCTTGCAGAGAATGCCTCCCACGAGAGAGCATCCTAAAGTGTTGGCTTAAGAAGCCGATGTCCTGGAATTGACTCACAACCAATGAGGGCTACCCGCAAAGATTTATCCTGACTTAAATGGCAGGTGTGCTTGCAAGGATCTCACTTACCTTAGATAATTAATGGTTCTAGATTATCCTGAATTTTGAACAAATACATCATCATCATGAGATCATCTTCACGTAAAAGTAAATCTATGATGGGGACCCTATCTTGTAGTTCATGATTAATTTCCAAAAGTGATCGACGAGTGCTCGTACTGGCTACAGAGTTTTATTAAGTACAGTCAATGGCTAGAGAACCCTTCTAATATTAAGGCAGCGAGGTTCCTTTATAGAGGGCACGAAAAGTTGGAGGAGTGCATAGAAGATATGGGGGTGCTAAAGAATGGAATACGGCAAAATGGTGTTCTATAGCCCAATACGAGTAGGTCTACAACTTGCTCATCTACTGAGAGAGAGCTAGATTCTTTTGACAAGGCATTAAAGAGTGTTGAAGAAGCTTTAATAAGAGATAAAGAATTTCTTCAAGAGCTACATGTATCCAGCTCCAAATCTGGAAAGGAACATCTACAAACTACTTTTTCTGACCTAGAGAAAATTAGAAAACTTAACAAAGAAGCCAAATTTCTGGCGGCATCATTCAGAGCAAAGTCAGCTTCTCATCAGTAGGGAGATGATGATTATTCATGGTCTTCTGTTAAGCAAAAACCATTCAAAGAGAAAAAAAGGGAAGAGTGCTAATATGATGGCTGATCGGTGTACCGAAGATGGAACTCCTACCAACAGGGCAGTTGGTGATCCCCGTGGTATGTGGAGCTTCTTTGTGCGCCGATCTACTGAGAAAATAGTGCCGGGGACTGATACAAATATTTATGATGTTGTTTGTGTGTCACTGAGGAATCACATGATGTTTACTCCGCTACTCGACAAAGATGAATGATTCCCATCTTTTAGTCATATTTTGATGATCGAGGACCATGCAGTATATAAAATTGGCTTGCCATGCAATATAAAAAAGATACCAAGGTGGTCATGAATTGTCTTGAGCACTAAATTTTTGCTTAATTATTTTTTTCAGATTCTCATGAACTAATATTTGGAGGTAAAAAAGGTTAAACCTCACGTGCTTCTAGGTCTGTCTGGAGTTGGCAGTATATTTACTAAGGAGGTAAGGACAGCCCACTTGTGACATATCTACATGATATTTGTTTTTCCTTTGATGCATAACATAGGATAAGTGACTGATTTTGCCGTTCTTATTTGCATCTTTGACATGGTGTTAAACAGGTACTTAAGGTAATGCAAGAGTTAGATTCTATTAGGCCTGCAATATTTACTATGTCAAATCCTACTTCAAATGGTTAATCACTTCAAATCCTAACTATTTATAATTGATTTCATATTGCCCACTTACCCTTTACTAAACTGTTAAATCTTCTCTGGTATAGCGGAGTGCACAGCTACTGATGCCTTCAAACATGCAGGAGAAAACATAGTTTTTGCTAGTGGGACCCCGTTTGGAAATGTTAATCTTGGTTAGTTCTCTTATATATATTGGATCCTATTTTATTCGCAAGTAGTATTTCTTAGTATATATCATTGCACAGCCCCCTAGCTAATAATTTGCTGCATAGTTCCTGGTCAAATTTTACGTTTCTACAAGAAAATGTATATTGCTTAAGGCCTCGCTTGGTATCCCGGGAATCCCTCCACAAATCAGGGATTTCGGGTATTTTCATTAATCTAATGGTTAGCAGCGGCTAGATTGAAGGAGATAGCCAGAAATCATTGATTTGTGGAGGGATTTCCGGGATACCAAGTATAGCCTAAGTATTATGAAAGTCTCATATGACACTTGGGTAGTTCAATTAAAATTTATTAAGCATGCTTAAGTTCAAGAACTTAACACATCTAGCATACTATTCGGTTTCATGTAAGCACATATTTTCTTAAAAATTTATTACGTTCATTTAATTAGCAAACTCTTATACATCTACTGCACATTTGGTCATCTTTTCGGGTGCCAAGTTTGATTTTTCTTCCATACTCTATTCACCCAATGATAAATTACTTACTCGTGCAATATTTTCTTAAATATCTTATGTATATTATGCTAATAACTACTATTGACTTTTTGCAGGGAATGGAAAAGTAGGCCATGTCAATCAAGCAAATGATATGTATTTGTTTCCTGGGTATGTGTTGAGTCGACGTTATTTAATTAGAAAGTCAAGCAATAAATGTTTGTCTAATGAGATTTTATTGTTCAGGATCGGCTTAGGAACTCTTCTTTCCAGAGCTCATTATATTTCTGATGGAATGTATTCGGCATATTGCAACGAAAGTTGGGGCAGCTGCTGTGCGTGAGGCTGTTTTTGAAGAGCTCGCGGTATGAAATATTACATTTTTGGTAATATATTGGTAATGGGTTATCCCTATGAAATTATTACTATAAGTTACTATAGTTTATCATTTCCAAGAATAATAGTTATAACTTGCGATCCATACAGCCTTGCATCTTATATGACAAATGAAGAAATCAAGAAAGGAATCCTCTTTCTTTCGATTTCAAGGTAACATTTAGATCTGCACGGTGCAACGTTCTTTTTCATTTAGATACAACAAAAGTCTCTATCTTCTAGATGCTGAAATAATTTTATGTTGCCTTGTATAGTATTTGGCATATTACAACGAAAGTTGGGGCAGCAGTTGTGCATGAGGCTGTTGTCGAAGAGCTCGCTGAAGGGCATGGTGACATTGGAACCAAAGACATCACGCTCATGTCAGAGGTACGAACTATTATGAAAAAAATGTAGCAGTACCAAAGTATAATATAGCTTTAGCTCTGACATCTAACCGTTGCTTCCAATATGAAAATATTTCTCAAAATACAGTAAATAGTATCTTTTATTGATTTAGTTGGAAAATATTGACACATTTGTTTTATTTTATATTCTTTGTTACAAGAGGAAATGAAGGTATATGTAGCACAGAGTATGTGGTACCCTCTCTGCCATCCCCTTGTACATGAAAAATAATTCTCCAAGAGCATCTATTTTTTACGCGGTTACACGATGTCATTTTGATTGCTACTGTTAACTTTTGTAATTTCTCTTCCTTAGGAAATTATGTAATCGTGGCTTTGGCAACTTACAACGGTGAAATATAAATATATTTTTTTGTAAAATGACTAGCCACAGCTAGTTTTGTATATATTTTTTTTTTTTTGCAAAATGATTTTAGCCACGACTAGTTTTATAGTAAATAACGATTATTAGCCACAGATGAAGCAGTGGTAATTAACAAGCATTAGCCACATATATTATTGTGGTGATTAACAGGTATTAGCCACGGGACATTTCGTGGGAAATTTTGTAGCTAATAGAGCCATTTGCCATGGTTTATAATGTATCCAATGTGCATTAATAGCCACGAAATAGTCCTGGCACTATCCATGTCTATATCTGACTCATTAACCACAGTCAAGTTCGTACTTGTTCATTAGCTACCCCACCAGTTAACACGACCCTGGTCACGGGTATACCTGTGGTGAATGGTATTAGCCACGGCATAAGTAGTGGCCATTGACACTGATTCTAGCAGTGACCAGTAGCTTCATCTTCCATCATGCAACAATAAGCACTTGGTAAGGAGTTAGAGTGGATCGTAAAACCTCCAATTATAACACAAATGGAAGCCATAAAATTAGCATAAACATTTGAATAATAAAAAAGTTCAAAGCTTTAGCTCATCTTATATTCTTTTGCTCTACTTTATGCCTGCTGTTGCATCTCTACTACTTTGTCAGCCACAATTGATGTAATTGAGATAATAGTTTCTACATGACTATCGCTCTTATGGTGACACCAAAGAATCCTAGAATCTGTGAAATTTGATATGTGCTGGCTATTGGATCATGTGAAATTATACACCGATGATCAATTTCTAATTGAACTTACCTATTCTATGAAACAGGTAAGGGTTTCATGTTTCTATAACCACCTTTTTCAAGATAAAGTGCTTTAGTCCAAAATTCCTTCACCCCATAATCCTTCATAAACCATAAGTCTTAAGACTTACAAAATATAGACAAACACCTTTCAAATATACTCAACAAACTAAAAGCAAAGGTAAACCTAAATTCAGACTCTGGATATAGGGGGATCTCATGAATGCTCTCATTCTCAACATCCATGCATTTTTTTTGGGTGAGATGAGATTAAAAGTGGTAAGATGTTTTACCTAAGAAGTCATGAGGCTAAAAGATTGAAAAATACTTTGTGTGCTTGGTTGAAGATTTGAAGTTTTACTTAAAAATCATGACTTCTAACTTATAACATCTCACTTTTTATTTTGCTAATGGGGTCAGAAGATTGTAAAATTAGAAGTTTCTGTAGGAAAAACTCCAAAAATTGTGGTAATCTACCATTTTCATCTTTAATATATCATATATCAAGGCAAAAATTGCTGAAAACAAAAACAATCTTCTAGTTTATCTAACCATGCACACAATCATACACATATTATATATAGAGAGAAGGGAAGCTTTCATTAAAAAAGCTTATTAGGTTACAAAACATAACCCTTCTTGGGATGTATATAGAAGTCTCTAAAAACTCTCTCTAGGGTTAGGAGTTAGCTTGGTCGCCCCAAACTCAGTTTGGGTGGGACCCAACCAAATTGTTCTAAACACTCCCCCTTGGAAGTCCTACATTTAGACAACTTGCCTCACTAAAACCTTTGCATAGCAAAACCCTATGGGCAAAAAACTATGCATGGAAAGAGTACAATCCTATGTTACAGATGGGTGGTCGCCACGTATAATGTTGCCTCATCAAAACCTCTATCCTGCAAAACCCCCATGGGTAAAATATGCGCTATAAAAAAAAAATAGTACAACAAGCATATGTCCACGTCAGGTAGAGCCTACTCCCCTTAACATCTATCTCTTAGAGACATCAAGGAATACAAACATCGCATGTCTATTTCGTGTACCAATATCCTGAACGTAGGTGGTGTAAGAGTCTTTGTGAATAGATCTTCAAAGTTGCCTGTTGAATGGTCTTGAACAAATTTAATTTCATTCGTCTTTTGTAATTTATGAGTTTGAAGAAACTTTGATAAAATATGTATGGTTATGTCGTCTTAGATAATACCTTTTCTGTCATGAGCGATGCATGCAATATTGTCTTTATAGAAAATCATGAGTTTCTATTAGACATAACTTAGTCCACAAGTTCCATTGATATAATTTATCATGGAGCATAACCAAAAACATTATCTGCCAGCTTCATATACTGTAAGAATCTTCTTGTGGTTTGAGGATGTAATGACCGCCGTCTGCTTCACTAATCTCTATGAAATCAATGTACGTCCATACAGAAGCACATAACCCGTCTGACAATGACCTCTATGTGGTTCTGACAATTATCCTGCCTCGGCATACCCAATAATTTTTTGTTTACCATTTATAGTGTAGAATAGACCCAAGTATATTATGTTAATTTCAGGCACCAAAGAATGTGTTGATTCTATTCCAGTGCCTCTGGGTATTAGTAGAACTGTAGTGAGCCAAGTACTTCATAACAAATGAGATATAAGGTCAGTACATCTAGCTAAGTAAAGCAGAGTACAAATTACTCCTAGATAAGGCTCACATGCCCTAGGAATTATTCCCCCTCATCAGGAGGACAACATATGTCCTTGTCCACCTCCAGGTGAAGAACTATCAAAGGAGTACTCATACTATAAGCTACATTTATATCGCCTATTGAACGAGTATGCCATTACCAAGATGTTTGATATGTAAATAGTAACAATACTTATTTTCCCAAGGTCTATCATTTTGAATTTGTTTTCCAAAAGTATTTGGCGGCTCTCGTGATCTCTGCCAGGGCTTTAATGATATAAATATCATCTAGTATACTGTTATTTTCTTCTGGAAGCTTACACCTCTTAGGTAGCTTCTTGTAGATGCCCGTATCTAGTTTCCCATATAGATATGCATTACCTATAATATAAGATACATCTCTAGCTTATTCTGGACAACTGATAGACTAATTAAGTACTAGAAAGTTATAGCGTCTATGACTAAAGAATAGGTCTCATCGTACTCGATACCAGGTATCTTTGATAATATTTGAGCAACTAGCCTTGCCTTAACCTAATAATCAATCCAAGTTCATTATATTTCTGTATGAATTCCCATTTGTATCCGACATGCTCTATGGTATCACTTCATATTTTGCTAACGAGCTGGGCTCAGCATGGATTTTAGACGCCCACTTTGGTAAATGTACAATAACACACAGTCAGTTACAATAAGTAGTTCAAAATCTTTATCTTAGATGGCGATTACTATTGAACAATCCTACATTGTAACATTAATTATATAATAAATTAAAATCTCTTTATTAACATGTACATGTGCCAGATCGAGCTTGTCTCGTAATGCATCAACTGGTCGTATAGCTACTATTTATGGGTCGATGGGTGGTTCCATCCTCGATGAACCGGTTACACGATAAGCCATATATTATCCATTATTTTATTGCTCGGTGGCTCAAAATACTTTCTTTCAATGGTACTCTGCGCGCAGTAAGTTTTAGATTTGTTTGTTGGAGGCACACTAGTTCCCCAGAATGTCTGGTTGTGCAAGTGCATTACTTATAGGTATATGCAACTTGGACACTCTAGTAGTATCGCTAACTGCTTCTAAGAAATATATCTGTGTCCTATTACAAGTAAAGAATTTGTTGGACCTTATTGTCACTATATTATATAAAGGGATTTAGATGGGACAACGATGGTGTCTCCCACGAAACCTTGGCACTCTTCCTAGGTATTATCTGTCATATCTCCCCCAAATGTCAAAAAATATCATCTTATAATGGTGATAATCTTCTCAATAATATATACGTTGTCAGTGGGTTTCAAATATCTAAAGATAAATGACGAATTGTAACCCATATTAGTACCAGGCCAATATTGGGCATCAAATTTCGTGCAATACAGAGGTGCCCTCGACACCTACGCCGCATATTAAGATATGCACAGAAAGTCGATAATGGATTCCAACCCAGTTACTTTGAAAATAATTGATAATTCATTAACGAATAAACTTTAATCAGTGTTGTAGGGAACAAGAATGCATGGCCTGCGTACTGGCCGAAAGCAGTAACTCTAATAATAGTGGCTTAGGGATGAGATATAATCAATGGATTAGGTTCTTTGCCAACCCATACTGGGTATAGAAATGGAGTACTCTCGATGCTCAATCATCTATCCTATTAATGGCACAATAATCATTAAAAGTGTGAGAGGTAAGCTTACAAGCTCCGTCAAGCCGTATCATCTTAATCGATCGATCCAGGAACTGAGCCTACAACCTAATGATCTAAGTCAGAAATCATGCCAACATTGCGTTCCTAGCTGCTAAAAATAGGCAAACTGTAGACCATCTTTAAGATGCGTCTATTATGACCATAAATACTCAAAGGGGCCACGATGTTGATGGGTAGGTCCACATGTATCACCATGAATGCGCTGGAAAAAAGGCTAGAGATGCCACTCCACCTTGGTTATATAAGAATGTACTGTACACTTTCCTTGAAAGCAATCATTACACGAACACTTTTTAGATCTACTCCCCTTTAAAGGAAAGTTGAAAGGTATTCCTAATAATCATCCTCATTATCCTAGCCTTGAGGAGTATAATGGAAACCATTCCAATATCATAGTTGAAACTTTTAGCGTAGTTGTAATGTACAGAATCTGGCTGTCATTTTCTCCTATCGTCTTTGACTTGATAGTCATTATCATGCAGGCACTTGATAACCATTATGATGTAGGTCCCTAAATCTTAGCCAATCACCATTGGACTTATTAGTATATAAAGTAGATATGATACCCAGTATCGTATCGTTATGGAGTAATAGTGTGGCACTTCTAGTGCCTTCTATCACATTGGTCGGGCCAGTGATAATAGTGAAATCATAGATGCACAAGGTCAAAGAAAAAAAAATATTTACATATTTTAGAAAGGATCGAGTGTGTAGTACTGCTATCTCTGAGACATGTGTTTGTTAATCATCCAATTATCTTTGAATGCTCAATGAGTAGAAACTGCCCATGACCAGAAAGATCCTTTGGGTAGGTCATATATAGTAGATCAACTATCATACGTATAATTTAGATATTTTTGAGGTAATAAATTTAAACATAATCAAAGAATAAAAATGGATCTCAAAGATGTGATACCTAGTACATATCACGAGTATTTGTAGATGTTGACCAGTAAAGAGTTTTAACTCAATCGCAGGCAGTACTAAAGAAGTAAAACTAATAATCGGAATAAGAAAAGTTAATACTTTGTAATGTTTTTTAAGTGACATCACTCATCTATCGAGACTCTACTACTGAACACTCTTGAACATTATCCAAAACTGGGGAGGTATCTTGGAAGAAATGTGGTTTTCAACTCTGTAGTTACAATGTTTAACCCTGCCATGGCCACGTGATATGGTCGGGGCACATCTCTTCATATTATGTGGTGTACCTTACACTCGTGCCCAGTGCCCAACTCTTCCGTGACCTGCTTCTAATTCATCCTTATCTATTTTGGTTCATAGTTGAACTTCATGTTCCCCTTACCTAGTTATTGATAGCTAGAATATAAATCTTGCCAATGTTATCACTCCTTGCATGTCTATAACTACGATCTAATCTACAGTTTCTCTATTACCAAACCTGGCATTGTAGGACATCGGCACATGCCTATGCTTAGAAAGTAGGAGCTTATGGTTTTTAGCCAACAACTATCAATTTTCACAAGAATGAGTAAAGCTAAAATTAGGTAGTGAACTATCAAATATTTGCTCGAAAGCACAATATATGAAGCGTGGGAAGTTAATAGAATATACTGAATATCTCTATTCTTCCTCAACTATTTCAACACATAACATGATAGTGGAGCTACAGTACTGATGCGCGGTAATATAATACTAAAATAGGAGGGTAATCCATTATTATTCTCTCCTAAATATGGGGTGAGGGTGTAATCAAAGTATTGGCTTTGTTTACTAGAGACTTCTTATTCTCAATAATAGTCTTGTCTATATTCTGCAGAGGCAGATGGATCTCAGTATCTATACAGGTTAAATTTGTTGGTTCCAAATGGAGTCGCAGTATGGGAGGCTCTTAATGTTCTGAGGGACCCCAACATCTATTGTGCATGTAGATTAATACTAGTAGTACTTGATAAAGATTTTTGGCATAAAGGCATTTCAGAGTATTCAAGGTAATGATTCGTACTCATTATTTGTAGGTGAACCTCGTTCATATCCTATTACTCATGAAATCTTATTAAGTATATGATTTGGAATCATTACTTATGGTTCATTTTATATAGCGCAATAAAGTGAATGATTCCCAATCATTACTTCTAAGTGAACATAGTTTTACACTCATGATATCCTTTTTAAGTGTCAAATCCCACATTTATCGTATAAATTGGTGATCTTAACCATAAAGTGCATTTTAATAAACTCTTAACCAAGATAATTATTCAAAACTACCAAATATTGGGATCCTTATCTAACCATTAAGGGTGTTCTAAGCCTCAATGCCCTATATAAGAAATATATATTCTAGCTAAATGACCCATTTATTATAAAAATATGGGGATATTAGATGTTTAGCAGATGAGTGGGCTTATCCTTAAATTCTGCTGAGTTTTCAAGGTAAGTAGATTAATTCTATATTAGAACTAGCATCATAGGAGTATAACAGAGTGCTATAATGTCTTATATACTTCAAGATGTTATTAGTATAATGGCATATTTTCCCTAATGGTAAACTTTGCCAATACTTTAGTAAGGAGGTTGCAATTCTAAGCTAGAACATACTAGATTTTACGTGGAAACTCAGTAAACTTGAGAAAAACCACGACTTCGAGTAGGGTTTGATGGTGAAAAAAAATATGTGCTAGTTATTACAATTGCTGAAAGATAGAACTAATGCCAATAGTAGTTAAAAAAATAAAGTTCACAAAACCCTTTAATCATATGCACTGCCTATATTTATAATGGATACAGGCAGTTACAAATAATTGGTCTCCTCTCCTAATGGTCAGTGGACAAACTTCACAGATCTCTTGTAATGGCTCTATTTTACCAAGTAAAATAGCTACTATAGAGGATCAATAGTTGTGGATTTGACATCATCTTGACTAATAGGGTATCTTTGACTTGGTTCTACTAGCTTCTCCTTGGCGAATCTGGAGAGCATGCTACCGCAATATATTCTCGAATGATTAGATACATTCGACTTGACTATATTGAAGTTTATCTTAATCAAATTTGGGGAATATGCTACTAGAATCTCCCCATTCTCGATTCAATTACTTTTTGTTATGTCGAGAAAAAAATCTGAATTGGTGAATTATATCGAACAGTTGTGACCAGGTTATTTGTAATTTCCAACGTAGGTTGACCTGATCGTTAAATGGTTTCAATGCTCATTAATGACAGACTATGGGGAATGTAAAATTGAAGCATGGTAGACAGATAGGAAGGTAGTCCATTCTCATTTTAATCATGGTGAAGGCATGATTTTAGATTCTTTATGAGGAATTGGTGAGGCATGCAAACACCAAGTATTAGGAGTTGAAGGAGTGAAATTTTAGTCGGTTGCTTCTGCCATTGCGGACGCCCCAACCTATTAAGCTATCATATGAAGGAATGACAGAGTCAGAGGCGGAGCGTACTAAATTAAATTTCTTCTTCCGGTGCTAGTATCACTATGTGCTACTGAAGGTGGAAGATGAAGATGCTCTGGCGTACAGGGCTAGCTATGGTGGCTATTCCGGTCATTGTGGTCTTTGTAATCTGTGTTGTGTATAATGTGGTGGGGATGGAGGAAGAGACGGTGGTGGCGGTTGCAGATTGGAAGTATGCTTTTATCCTTTGGATTTGAAGTATGCATCTCTCTGTTGCAACCATCTTTATTTTCTTGCAGGAGTATTTTATCAGGAAGAAGCTTTTTATGGCGGAGTAGGAGGAATGTAAATAACTTTTACATAATGTAATTTGTAGATCGATCTGTAATGTTTATCGATGTAATGAATAGTGAATATTGAATGTAATGTTTATCGATGTTCAAGAAATGAGGACTGGCTATCGAATATATAAAAAAAAATTGAGTTTTGAATTATGGTTATAAATATTCCTGAAAAATAGAAAGTGGATATAAAAGGAAAGATATAATGCTATTTGATCAAATCTATTGAAAATGGCTAGATGTGTTTCAGTACGTGATACATTAAGGTACAAGAAATTTAACGTGCAGTCTCTTTTTATTAATGTAAGAACTGCTCTGGGGAAAATAGATAAAATTGAGGATGTAAAGAAATATTTTGATGATTTAGAATGACAATGTAATAGTTTGTTGGCTGTAAGGAGAAGAAACATACCATGCATTATGCTAGTCGAGTAGCCAAAGGATCTCAAAGGGGTACGATGAACAGTCGTGTGGGCCTTATAAATACCCTCGTAGGTGGCAATTGCTCATACGTCATTATTTCTTAAAATGTGTTTGTGTTTTCTGATTCCCTATACTCATCTTATGTTCTTGGTTCCAATATTGGTACGGAAAAGATTAAAGTTATTATTGAGAGAGCCAAAGTTGCAAAGGAGAGAGATATTCAAGCAGCACGTCGTCAAGGTCGATATCCGTCTGTATTTTTCTTGTTTGCCAAGTATTACTTCATTTTTGTAAGGAATGATTAAAACCTTTTGTTGATAGTAGTTGTATATATGTCATGGAGGATGGAATTTTAGTATGGAGTTGTATTTTTGGAGAAATTTGGGAAAACTGTGATTTAGGGTTTTCTTTTGTTTTTGTGTTGTGGGTAAAATTGGAATGTGCGTGATGTGGATAATGTGTCGTATGGGGTATGGGAATATGGGGGTTTAAGGGTTTGTTATGATTTGGGAAGACTTGGAGAGAGAATAAATTTTAGGTACCATAAGTCTTACGGTGTGGTTTTAGGGGATTTCTAAGAAAATGGAATTTTGAGAAGTGGTGGGATTATTGGCAAAGTATTTTTCTGGATGTACGGCGTATATTGCCGGATTTAATGCCAGAGATAACAGAATTTTCAAAATTTTGCATGGAAGCACCGTTCTAGCGGGAAACTGAAACATCTTCGAGAAACTGTCCTTTGAAATTTTTTTAAGATAAATTGTGAAGGTAAAAAATTGATTAACCTTGAAATAAAATTATGTCGATGTAAGATTTAAAAAACATGGAGAAGTAAAGATGTCGAAGATAGTAACAGATAGAATGATGTGTCGCAGAGTAAAACTCGACAAGTGTATGTATACTTTAACAACTAAGAATATATAGTGTATAAGATAGCATACTATAATAACTTAAAAATGGAATATGATTTTCAAGTTTTAATAAATCGTTGAACCAGTTCTAAATGCTAACTGCCCAGACGGTGATTCAGAGGAAATTTTCAAAAATCTTCTCAATGTAGAATCGTTAATAATGGATGTTAATTCCACTGGGCAAGGGTTGGGTAGTGAGTATAGACTGGTAAAAAATTGTACAGAGGTTGCTCGTCATAATCGAACGGATTAAAAGGTTAAGGTTGTCGAGGTTTCTGATGGGGAAATGACAGAAATTGACATAGAACATGAGCCACAAAAAAGTGATCGGGAAGAATATACAGATGGAGGTGGAGAAGGTGGAGAAGGGGAGAGATAGATGGATTTTGTTGGGGAATGTTATGGGGATACCCGAGAAACAAACAAAATTATGAGTTTTAAGCATAGGTATGGCATCCCGGAGGATGTGATGGTGGAGTATCTGGGTGAGATGACGGATCAAGATCTCTCAATGGACGGGATTTTCGTACCTCAAGAACAAATAAAGAAGGGGTTGAAGTTTGCTCTGCGAGCTAACCAGAAGATAATTTTAAATTTTTACGATGTTGCCCATGGCCAGCTCAATCAAAATATATACGACATAATTAGGGTTGTGGCTATAATAGATGGTTATTTAGAGGAAAGAGGGAAGGAAGTGATATCTGTGGATGACTTATGTGTGTATTACACATTAAAACAAAATCCTCAAAAAGTGAGTCATATGTATCACTACATGAAAAATGACTATTAGCGACCGATATAACTATCGTCATTGTCTGATTAACGACTTATATTCTGTCGCTAACAATTTCCGCAAAAAATGGTGTCGCTATTGTTAATAATAGTTATAAATGTCATACTTTAGCGACATATAAATATGTCGTTATTTATTAAAAAAAAATGCGATAGTTATATGTGTCGCTCTTTATGTCGTTTCAATGAGATAAAAGTCGTTTAGTTTAAAATAAACGACAAAAATATATGTCATGTTTTATGAATAAGAGTGACAATAATATATGTTCATTTTTCTGTCGTGAATTTAAAAAACAGCAGCAGATATATATGCCATTCTTTAAGAAATCCAACAATTGTATGTGTTGTTTTTCTGTCATTATACGGGAAAAAGACATTTTGAATTAAACATACACGGCTTACAATATATCATTTTTGAGAACAAATACATTTTTTTTAATTGAATGGATACCATATTTTTACATTCACCCAGACAATGCTCTTACAATATACTTAAGCATTAAACAAAAATTATTCCAAAATAAGCTATATTATTAAAAATATCCAAAAATGTGTTTCGAAATAGCTTTCAATTCACCATAAGAGAAATAGCATACATTAATCAAATAAACACGGTACAACTTTACTCCCAAGGTATGATCTCACCAGCGACAGCATCCTCAAGGAGTCCACTTCTATTACATAAACGATCTCATCTATTAATATATTATAAAAATCACCTTGCTGAAGAGATCCATAAGCAACTATAACACCATACAAGTCTAATAACTCATATGACCTTTGCGGAACATGCATGGATGGATGATATACGCTAGAAAAGGGTGAATACCTACTTTAAAAATAATGAAAATTGCATATAAACATTTAAATATAATAACATGATAATTTATGATGAGTAATAATCGTATAAATAATATATAACTCAATACCCGAGATGATGTTTCGAAGTCAAAAGTACGACGCTTTTGTGACTCACGAGAAGAATCTCGAGATTCGAATAATTCGAACCTCTCTTCAAGTTACTTTCGGGCATTAGCCTCAAAAGCCAGCTATTCCCCCAGAGATTTCAATTGAGATTGTAAATTCGTGTTTCTCGTTTTTTCATTTGCAAGCTTCAATTTGAAAGGGAGAGTACTCTCCAATTCGGCACGGGACATATCACCAATTCCCCTTATGTAACCGCTTTTATCTTTTCCAAATACCTGTATATCAAAGAACAACTCAATTACAAAGCTACAATTTCAGTAATTAAATGTAAGAGAAATTACAATAAATCAAAACTTAATGTAAATAATTTAGGAGAAATTATAATAAAGCAAAACTTAATGTTGCAGTAAGTTAATATTGTTTGAACTCAATTAGACAAATACCATATGTAGTTTAGAATCAAATATGAATAGTTCTTGAATATTTGGGCAGCAAGTTTACACAACAATGATCAATTTAAGATCATCATATCACTATTAAGCATCAATTCGACGAAGACGAAGGTAGCTAAGGGCACAAAATATCAGTTTAGATTAAGATAACAGGAAAGCAACCCATAATATAAACTTGCACAAAAGCCTAGCAGTTTTCCCTCAAAATGACAAGTTAGTATATTTTCCATCAACTTCACTCTTCATATAAGATGGTATTCACGGAAGAAAAGCAACCCAACTATGAAAATTATTCCAGGTACTAGAAGCACTCCCTTTAATATCATTCCCCGTCATTTTCTAAGGTAGAAAATAAATTGCCACTACCAAAAAAATGATTTCTAGGGATGAGCCAGCTTCAGGTTTAGCTAGACATATTATCTATCGCAAGTTATCAAGGATTTGAAGTGAGCAAATCTGACATTGCCAACTCCTTTAGTAGCTCCCTTCCAAGCATCAATCCCCGGGCTACAATTCAAAAGCCAGAAAAATTGTCAAATGTTGAACTTATCTTATCTAACGACTCTCCTCCCTCAGTTGTTTGCACTTCAAGTATTGAACAATGGCCATATGGATCATGCAATAACTTTTATGGTTGGATTTGTTGCAGGGGCCTAACTTCGTGCGGAGGGGAAGTCGGCTCTTACACCACGGGATCAATCCCTTATCAAGGGAATTCAAGTATATAATCTATAGCGCAATTAATCTACTGACAATATACTTATGCGTAGGTCTAGAATGTGACGCTTCACGACCTCTTATGAGGATATTTTAGAGTGTTTGCATTTTGGTCGAGTAGTCGAAGGTTCGAGTACTGGGTTTTCACAAGTTGATCGAAGGTAAACTGTAAGGGCTTAGGTGAGAGATTTTGCAACCCTCCCTTGGTTCCCCATCCCTTTTATTTATAGAACATAAGAGGGGTTGAGTCACCAAGGTTAGTTCATATTACAAGTGTACCCTCCGGGAATCTTCTGGATATCGAGCGGGTATCCCAGAGTTGGTGTTGGCGCCGGAAATGTCGGGTCTAGCACTGTATTCTGACACTATAGAAGTTGCTGGGTTTGTCACTGTACTCTGACACTGTAGCTGTCTGTTGGTTCTGCCACTGCAGCTGACAGGACTGACAACGGCGTAATTCTTATCTGATGAGCTGCCTGTCTGACACGTCTGTGAAGTGTTTCTGATGTTAATGTGGAGTCTAGGCTTTATCTTCAAAGCCTTTGATGCTGATGTGGAGTTCGCCTTCGAAGATTGTTCTGAGTCGAGGCTTCATCTTTGAATAATCTTTTAAAGGCTTGTTTATGGATTGAGTGGGCTTCAAGATGTTCGAGTAGGCGTCGAGCTAGCCTTCGAGTGCTTTAGTGGGGTAGAAGGTTGCGAGTAGGCTACAACATTCACCCCCTTTCAGCAAGGGTCTTGAAAGTAGGTGTAAAGACGTTTGCTGAGAAAAACCGTTGGTGGTTGGGAGTTGAACAATTGACTGCTGGTTTTTCGAGGGAGGTAATAAAGGAGGGTAATTAAGAAATGTTGATGGTTATGGAGTAATAAATGAGTGTTAATGGGTCTATAAGTAGGGGTTATGGATGTAGTAATACTGTATACTTTTTTTCTATTGTATTTACTTCTCCCTTCTCTATATTTCCTTAAAATAGTAATGGATACCACACCCGACAGCAGCTACCAGAAAAGGATGGAATTTGCCCGAGACCGTCCTATAGGGCGGAAGACTGCTGAATTGAAGTTGAAGTTCTTCAGTGATCACGAGCTTGACTGAAACATGCCTGACCTAGGAGAGTTAGAGGTTGGGGAACCCATCAATAGGGTATCTTATGCTTACTTGTGGGGGTAGGTGAAATTTCACTTTAAGACTGCTGAGGAATGCTACCTCTATCGGTAGAGTTTGGCCGAATGTCTTGTGTAGGCAGAGGATCAGTTGGTGGAGTAACAGGGTTCGGCTAGAGGATTTGGCCCGTCAAAAAATAGGGCAGGTTCTTCATGAAGCGGGACAAGGTAGTGGTGATGGTGCTTTTTTTATTATTATTACTGTGGTTTTTTGTTTCCGTTGTAGATTTTTGTATGACCGTGTTTGGAGGTCTTCTCTAACTTTTGTAATTTGTCGTAATGTAATGAACATAACCGATACCTGACTTTTGAGTTTGTGCCTGATAAATATGGTAGGTGAATATATTGTATCTTCGAATGTTAACATGTGGCAATGGTTACCTTTAGAAAAATTGACTTCGAAGTATAATGAGATGGTCGAAGATAATTGGCCCTGTTTTAGTCGAATCTCGATGTAAAAGGTGTGAGATAAAGTATTAAAAGGGCCGATGGTTTGATTCTGGGGATTTATTCGACTACAAGTCCTCGGGAATGGGGTTTGAGTGCACATACAGATGAAACGGTTATGTCAAGGAAGTTGTAAACTCTAGACTGTTGAGTTTTCACAGAGAAAAATTAAAGATTGTAATGAATGCGACTTGGGATTAGGAAAGGTTTAAATGTACCTTTAAGTATAAAATGGGGTGTTGTGGGGGGAACTTCTAATATCTCATCTTTCATCTCTGAGTATAATGTCTACATCATCGTCCCAAGGCAATGGAAATGCTTCCAACATTGAGTTCCAGGATCGGGTAGCAGCGAAGGTTCTTCATGTTCGTAAAAAGACCATAGAGTTGAAATAGAGGTTTCTCGATGAACGAGACTTGGACTCAGAGATTTTGGAGTTGGTTGATGTGAAGCCCGAGGAACCTATTAGTGAAATTCCCTTTGCATACTAGTGGGGGGTACTACAAATGATGGGCCCGTTTCCCCAACTTTTTGACCCTGCTGGAGTCGTTAGCAGAGGAGATGGTAGAACAGGAAGTTGTTGTTGCTGAGGCTGGGTGCGAGAAGAAGTGTCCCAACGATAAATAGAGATTGTAATGAATACGACTTGGGATTAGGAAAGGTTTAAATGTACCTTTAAGTATAAAATGGGGTGTTGTGGGGGGAACTTCTAATATCTCTTCTTTCATCTCCGAGCATAATGTCTACATCATCGTCCCAAGGCAATGGAAATGCTTCCAACACTAAGCACCAGGATCAGGTAGCAGCAAAGGTTCTTCATGTTCTCGAAAAGACCATAGAGTTGAAATAGAGGTTTCTCGGTGAACGAGACTTGGACTCAGAGATTTTGGAGTTGGTTGAAGTGAAGCCCGAGGAACCAATTAGTGAAATGCCCTTTGCATACTAGTGGAGGGTGCTACAATTGATGGGCCCGTTTCCCCAACTTTTTGGCCCTGCTGGAGTCGTTAGCAGAGGAGATGGTAGACTAGGAAGTTGTTGTTGCTGAGGCTGGGTGCGAGAAGAAGTGTCCCAACGATAAATAAAGACATCTTGAACTATTTTTGTAGTAGCCTACTCGCAGCCTTCTACCCCATTCAAATACTTGAAGGCTACTTCGAAGCCTACTCGAATATCTTGAAGCCCATCCAATCCTTAAACAAGTCTCCCAAAGATCACCCGAAGACGAAGCCTCGACTTTGAACAATCCACGAGGAAGAAATCCACTTCAACATCAAAAATACTTTGACCATATCTGTACATGGTCGAAGTGTGACAAGACAGACAGCAAGCTCACTAGACAAGATGCGCAGAGTTGTTGGTCCTTGCAGCTACAATGACAGAGCATGGTGGCAGAACCTGCATTTCCGTCTTCAACACTAACTCTAGGATATCCGGATTGTACACTTGTAATCTGACCTAACCTTGGTAACTCAGCTCATCCTATGTTCTATAAATTGGAGAGAAGGGGAACAAAAGAGAGGCTAAAAAATCTCTCCCAATACCCTATACAGTTTACCTTCGATTACCTTATAAAACCCAGTACTCGAACCTTCGACCACTATACTGAAATTAAAAAACTCTTAAGAATCTTCATTAGAGGTCATGGAGAGTCACAGTCCAGGCCTCCACGTAAGCATATTCCCTATTGATTTTTCGCATTCTAGGCTATATACAGGAATTCCTTTGTTTGAGGAGTAAACTCTGTGGTGTAGAGACAACTTTCCCTCCGTAAGAAGTTAGGCCCCTACATTTGATGCCGTCTGTACTTCCAACCCTACCTATCTCCCTTTCTTATTTTGCTCCCTTTGTTCTTCAACAGATTATTCTAAATGGCACCCACCCTCCATTCTAGTTCAACCCACGCCGACAACTCCAGTAGCTGCCCAAATAGCCTTACTTTCTCAATAATTCGCTTAAGCCGAGGAGCGTTACCATGCACAACTTTGCCAGAAACGTGAAAAGCACCGGCTGAAGTTTGATGCGGAACGGAATCATCGCCTAGACGATGCCGACAGACAGAACCCGGCGATTGACGAGTTACGTAATACCGTCTGAGAGTTGCAAAGACTTCAACCTCTGGAAGCTGCTTCACCATCCCTAACATCCAACCCAATGAGCGTGTATTCCCGCGCCCGTCTCGGACCCCTACCAAATCCTTAAGTACCCCAAGTCTATATCGGTGCCGAGGGTGCACCCCATACTACTGGCTACATCCATCTCGACATCCACCCCATAAAAAATTCCTCTGATTCTACCCTTCGCTCTTCCAGACTTCCCAAATGCCGCCCCGCCCGAGAGTGTCTCAGGGAACGTATTGCAGAAAACGTACTACACACTCGACTTCATCACCCTCGAACCCTTCGATAACCCCTTTACCCTGGCTATGCTGCACAGCAGGACTTCGACCTCAAAATGCAACCTGTTGTTCACTTCAGCGCGAGCCCAACTCCCAACTCCTAGAGTCGACTGAATAACCCCCTTTGCCCCAAACTTCTTAGTATTGAAATACCTCCCAAATTTTGTGCACCCATACTCAGCAAATACCGCAACACAGACCCTCAATTGCACATTCTCGAATTCCAAAATGCTCTGAGCCTCTATTCAATAGCCAACTACTTGCTATGCTGCCTTTTCCCACCAGCCTTACTAACAGCCACCTTCGATGGTATCGCAATCTCCCTAATGGCTCGATCCAGAGCTTCGAGCAACTTTTACAGCTTTTCACCGCTCAGTTTTCCTTCAATAAAGATAGAGAAGTCATAGTCGATGGCCTATTCAATTTTAGAAAATTCAGTATTGAAACACTTGAAGCCTTCACCAAGAGGTTTCTCGATGAATCACAGAAAGTCGAGAACCTTGACAGTACGAATGTTGTGCTCGCGTATTTAAATGCCTTACCAGATCATAACCGTATGATAGAGTGCCTGGTCCTCCACAAACCTCAAACCCTCGAGGAGACGCTTTCAAAGGTCAATGGCTATATCGACCTTGAGCGCCTCCACGAATCCCGCAAACAGGTCCAACCTTCGAACACTACCATCAATAAACCTCAAAAAAGCCCACTTTCTACCCCAACACCCTTGATCGCTCCTGTCTTACAGGAGACTAAGAGCCGAAAAAATGCCCTCATAACGACAGTAATGTCAAAGCTCGCAAAAAGAGACCGAAGCCGGTCCTACCCATACTTACTGCCCCTCACAGTACACTTCTGCCACAAATTCAGGAAGACCTCATCAGGCATATCCCTTTCCCCATCGAATTCAATCCAGACAAACCTTACTGTGCCAATCACAAATGTAACTATCACCATACCTACAAATGCTTCGCCTTACAGTGCTCCCTCGAAATCATCCTCAAGGCTGGTCATCTACATCAGTATATTGCCAACCTTCCCAGTTACCTTGACGGGTCTTACCTCAAACCTCAACCTACCCCTTCTGCCGACCCGGCTGAGGTGCATATCTACTGAATACACTTCATCGAAGTCAGCAACATAGACAGTGGCCATTCCAAAAGTAAACGCAAGCGTATCGAAGAATATTATAAACTCACTTACCAGGAGAAGCTGCCCACTCTTCTCCCAGGATCAAGCCTCTCCCCTTAACCCGAAGGCATCTCTTTCTTCGACTGCGACAAATCTCATGTCCATTTTCCCCATTCTGACCCATTAGTCATCATGATTAAGATCGAAAACCTTGTTCTCCACACAATGCTCATAGGCACAGGAAGTGCAACTGATGTCCTTTTCCTCCAAACTGTCCAAGCCATGAAGAAAACTGACCTCATAACCGCTGCCAATGTCGAATTGAAAGTATTTAATGGGGCCACAGAAGTTGTTGTTGGCCGAATCAGCCTCCCAGTTAATGCCGGCCCAGTTACACTTCAAACCAGTTTTCTTGTCGTCGACATGAAGTCAGAATACCTCGGTATCCTCGAACGCGGCTAACTCCATGCCATGTGTGCCATACCTTCGACATATCATCAAACCCTTCGTTTTGCCACCCCCGAGGGTACTTGGAATTTAAAAGGCTCTCATCTCCTAGCCCGCTCAAGCGAGCACCCAGAGATCGATCAGATTCGGTGGCTCGTCAGTCGCCCATAGCAAGCAATGTCTATTACTCTATCTCTATGCCTTCGACAGATACCACCCATCGAACCCACTATTTTTACCAAACCCGACAGTCCTAGTCGAGGTACATTAATCGGAGGGTTTTTAGACGAGGCAGAACGCCTCGAGCTCTCAAACTTCCTTCTAGCAAACAAAGACGTCTTTGCATGGACATTTTAGGAGATGCCGGGTGTCGACCCCAGTCTGGCATGCCACCTCCTCGATCTCATTCCCTATTCTATAGCAGTTAAATAGATGAAGCGTACCTTGGCACAGCGTCTTCGAGAAGCAGTAAACCTCGAAGTACACAAGTTTATAGCGGCGGGTTTCATCAGAGAAATAAAGTACATGGATTGGATATCGAACATTGTTGCAGTTCCCAAAAAGAATGACAAAATCAGAATCTGTGATGACTTCACAGACCTCATCAAGCACACACCGATGGACAATTCCCCCTCCAGGACATCTCAGTCATCCTCGATGCCACAGCTGGACATGAGTGTTTATCTATGATGGATGCAGCTTCGGGTTACAATTAAGTACCCTTTCTCCCCGAAGATCAACTTAAAACTTCTTTCATTACTGAACAATGCCTTTACTATTTTAATGTCATTCCTTTCGGCCTTAAAAATGCGGGTGCCACTTACCGACACCTTGTCACCACCATGTTTAAACCCTTGTTTGGCAAGTCGGTCGAAGTCTATATCGACGACATGTTATGCAAGAGCCTCCAAAAACAGACACACATCCAAGACCTAACCGAAGTCTTTTCGATACTTCGCACATATAACATGAAACTCAACCCAGACAAATGCCAATTTGGCGTTTTGCCTGGTAAATTCCTTCCCCATCTTATCAGTCGATGAGGTATCGAGATCGACCCCACACATATTCAAGCCCTCATCGATATGCCTTCGCCCCAAGCCAAAAGAAATGTGCAAAAGGTGGCCAGTAAGATAACAGCCCTTAACTGTTTCATTTTCAAATCCTAAGACCATTATGCTTGGCTCTTTTCCCTATTACGTGACTAAGGCTTCCACACAGCAAAATATTAAAAGCAACCTTGAGATTAATTTGACACCCGACTGTGAACAGGCCTTCCTCGAACTCAAAACTTATCTTGGTCGACCCCCCATTATCAGCACCCCTTTCGAAGGAGAAACACTCATTTTATACCTCACTATTATAGGCACCTCTATCAGTTCAGTACTTATTCGACTCGATTCAAACGTCGAGAACCCTGTATATTTTATCAGCAAAACTCTAAGACCTGCAGAAACTCGATATTCGAAACTTGAGCAATTGCTCATCACCCTTGCTTATTCAGCCCAACAACTCAAACAATATTTTTAAGTTCACCCAATCTGTATTATAACAAGCTACCCCCTTCGAGAAGTACTTAGGAAAAAAGAGAAATCAAGGCGAGTACAACAGTGGTCTGTGTATCTTGGTGAACATGACATTACATTCAAAAGAAGATATCCCAGAAAGGCCAAGCAGTAGCAGATTTCCTTGTTGACTTCCCGGTCGAAGATATTGATTGGGAGGATCATGAAGATGACATAACAGGCGACCAACCAGAAGCAACAGATCCATTGAGCCACAACACTGGATGGCATTTATTCACACATGGATCCGCTGGGCCTAACGGTTCCGGGATTGGTATAGTCCTGGTCATACCTACCAATGATCGCATAGAAAAAATAATCAAACTCAACTTCGAATGCTCCAACAATGAAGCCGAGTATGAAGCGTTGACCCATGGCCTCGACCTTGCCCTCGAACTTAGCGTTCCCAAACTTGTAGTTTTTGCAGATTCCCAACTTGTTCAAAGACATTACAGGTGAAAATCAAGCTAACGATCGCATGGCTGAATATGCTACTCTCGTAAGACAGCGTATGGACCATTTTCCCCAAAAATCTTCCATCACTCATTATCCTCGAGGAGAAAATCGACATGCAGATGTCCTTGCCTACATAGTAGCTATGTTAGGCCAATCAGAATCCTAAACCCTCCACATCGAAGTACTCGAATGCCCAAGTATCGACCAGATTGAAATCAACGCCATCAATACTGGGGACGAGAGTCACAATCCAGACGACTGGCAAACACCATTTCTTCATTACTTCAATAATGCAACCCTCCCAGACGATCCCAAAGCCAAACGATCATTGTCAGAGAATTGCCGCAGATACACTACTCACAAACATGAATTACATCGTAAATCCCCAAATGGCTTCCTCCTTCGATGCATTTCTCAAGCCGAAGCCTCTCAAATCCTTGCTGAACTCCACGAAGGTACCTGTTGTGCTTATACAGCTGGTCGATCTATTGCCCTTCGCGCCGTCCCCCAAGGTTTATTCTGGCCGAAGATGAAAAAATAAGCTGAAGAGTACGCCAAACACTGTGACAAATGCCATCGTCATGCTCATGACATTCACTTCCCATCACAAGACCTCCACTTTAGTCAAGTCTCCTGGCCTTTCAAAAGATGGGTTATCGATCTCATCGGTCCCTTCCCTAAATCCTCAGGTAGCAGAGAGAATATCCTTGTTGTAAAAAATTCTTTCACCAAATGGGTCGATGTTGTACATTTATGCCGAATCAGAGAAGAAGAGGATATAAAATTTCTATGGGAAAACATCATCACACACTTCAGATGCCCTCATATGATTCGATGCGACAATGGCCCCCAGTTCATCGGTAACAAAGTCATAAATTTTCTCAATAAACATAACAACATCCTCTCCCCCTCAACACCTTAATATCCCCAAGGAAGCGGTCAAGTCAAAGCAATCAATAAAACCATCATCGACGGTCTAAAGAAAAGTGACAATGCAAAGAAAGGTCATTGGGTTCAGGAGTTACAGCATGTCTTCTTAACCTATCGAACAACACCAAAAAATCTAAAGGCTACACCCATTTCTTTCTAGCATACGGTACCAAAGCTGTGCTCCCTACATAATTTAAAGTTCCCACACGAGATCCCAACCCCCCAGACGAAGACAATGAGTTTGAGCTTGGATGCAACATGTTATGGATCTACAAAACCAGAGACCGAGCCATCGCCAACCTTGGTCATTACCATCTGTCCCTCCAGAAGTCATATAATAAGAGAGTTTGACCACGCAGTTTCAACATCGGAGATTTGGTACTTCGACGTATCAACCAATCCGCTAAGCCTCGAAATACCGGCAAACTAGCCGAATCCTAGGAAGGACCCTATGTCGTATACGATAAAACTGACAAAGGCTGATACTACTTAATGACAAAAGGCGAAGAACCTTTATCAAATCCGTGGAACACAATGTAGCTAGTTTCATACAATAGGCCACGACCTCTACCTAGTACAACTGATGTAAATATAGAATAATCAATAAACAGTTTTTCCATCCCTGCTTCGTCTCCTATTTTTAATGAAATTCTTGGTTTAACATAAGTATCATGTCAACCCTTTGACCCAACTGATACTTGGGGACGACCTTGAGATTTTTCAAACCTCCAACTTCGAACAAACCGGAGGGACAAGAATGGTCGAAAGACTGGACCCTCGGGAATGTATTTGGGGCGAGTAGTTATGCTTCGCTGTGGCTTAGGCCTTCGAAGTCCAGTCAATTTCTTGGTTCTTTCTAAGTATCATGTCAACCCTCGACTCGACTGATACTTGAGGGTGACCTTGAAATTTTCAAACTCTCAATATCGAGCAAATTCGGGGGGCAAGGATGGTTAATACACCGGACCCTCGGGAATGCATTAGGGGCGAATAATTATTCTTTGATGTGGCTAAGGCCATCAAAGTCTATTCGATTTCCTTGTCCCCTCTAGGTATCATGTCTACCTTCGCCCCGACTAATACTTGGCGGCGACCTTAAAATTTTGAAGCTTCCAACTTTCGAGCAAACTCGAGGGGCACGGATGGCTGAAAGACTGGACCCTCGAAAATGTACTGGCGGTGAGCACGTCATGCTTCGCTATGGCTTAAACCTTCGAAGTCTATTAAATTTTAGGGTTTCTCCTAAGTGTCATGTCAACCTCGGCCCAATTAATACTCGGGGGTGACCTTGAGATTTTTCAAACTCCCAACCTTCGAACAGACTCGAGGGGTACGAATGGTCGACCGATCAGATCCTCGGGATTGCGTTAGGGGTAACCACGTCTTGCATCACTGTGGCTTAAGCCTTCGAGGTCCAGCAGATCCCTCAATTTCAAAAGAGGTATCACAACCATGTTGAAGCTCTCACAGGTTCAATCACTCTACAATCATTCGACAAATTCAGCACATGCATACACTATTATACAAGAATATCTACTACTCTACTACATATAAGAAGTTTCTGAGCATCATATATCAGAGAGAAGTTTCAACACAGCTCAATTCAAGTTTGTTCAGAATAATACATCAAATTAATTTCAGAATATACATCAAGTAAAAGGCACAAACAAGTCAATCAACTCAAAATTTACACAAATCAGTTTCAACACAGCAGTTCAAACCAGTTCGCACAAAACAAGTTCCAAGATCAACCCCACTGAAAAATAATGTTGGTTCAAATATTACAACCCAACAGCAAATCAGAAATGACAGGCATGGCACTCCAGTACAAATACCTCAGACCGGTGTAGCTGCCTCTTCTACCCCTATAAGCCCTGTAGCATTAACACCTTCAACACCCACAATTGTAGGCCTCGACCCTGCATCTTCTGCAATCATGTCAGTTGTAGCCCCAGTAGTAATACATTCGACCACGAGAGTTTCCATGCCCCTACCAACACCTTCAACAACAACTTCTACCTCTCCTTCATTTGTCTGCAAAGAGTCCTGAGAAACTGGTTCTTCGACAATAGGAAGGCATTCTAAAGTGTTAGGATCAAAACCCATATCCTCTATGAACTCTTTCAGTATGACAACAACTGTGCATTCACGATCAAACTACGCCTGATAATACACCTTTTGGTCTGCCTTTTCTTTATCCTTCGCAGCAATCGTCGACTTTAATACCTATTCATGATTAAAACATTGACCCTCCATCCTCTTGTCGATTGAATCATTAATAGCCTCCAGATCCCATTTTAACTTATTTTTATCTGATACCAATGATGCTTCAGTTCCTCGAGCAAACTCCAGATTCTCAAGCGCCTCCCGTAACTTCCTATTTCCTACTTTCACTGCCTTGAGGTATGATTGGGCCCAAACATCCATCTGCCAGAGTACTCGAACCGTCAGTATTTCTTGAAGCATAATAACACTTAAGAAAATCTCAGAATCCCATAACCAATAATAGACAGTTACCTGATACATAATCTTCTTCATTTACTTCGAAGCTTCGTCAGGGTCAGCATCGCAGAGTTCTGCCATCGAAGCAAATTTGGCTAGAGCCTGATCTTGTCACTCAGCCTTCGTCGTCTCTTCGTCTTCATCCTCTGCATCATCTTCCCCCAGCGCCTACACCTTTTGCGCTGGACAACCTTCGTATGTTGTACCTTGGGAGCCTTAGGAACGGACCTACCTTTTCCTTTCACAACCTGCGTTGGTGCCTGCCTCGGCCTCAGGTTCGAAGCATTGCTAGCCACTTCGGGTACTGACGCTGCTTGCTTCGAATCCCTTTTCAACTTTGGAACATACTAATTTGTCCTTGCTAAATCAACCTCCCCCATTTCTTTGGGCACTTTCAAACCACCTCTGCCTCTCCTCTTCTTCGGTTGCTTCGGCGTAATGGGTACATTTTGAAGCTGGGAATTTGTCTTCTTCTTTCTCTTTCTCTTGATACCAAGACTCTTGAAATTAGAATTCACCCACTCTTCATCAGAATCAAGTTGAGTATCAATATAATCCATCGGATTCTCTCACTGCTGACTAGTTGGACCTACAGAACAAACAGAAAGCCCATTATCAGTTTATTCGATCAATACTTCAAGCAGAATATTCTACAAATAACTTACTGGGATTATAGAATTTGTGCTGCAACCCATAAGGGTCTTCCCCTTTGATATTCACTAAATTATCCTATACCACAACTAAATCTTTATTCTACCCTCGACCTGTCGAACACAGATCAAGCAACTAGGGCATCTCTGGCTGACACTGGATATGGTACGTCCCTACATTCTGATTTGCTTTCCTCGAATAGAATGAAACAGCGTAGTACCACTCAATTAAGCCCCTCTTCACACTTCTCAATTTTTCATTCATGCCCTTTATTACCCTGATCATTTCTTATAAATTTTTATTCATTTGAACCGGGGTAACCACAAAAAAATCAACACCTCCTTGACAAGACTTCGAAGAGGAAGTTGCATTCCCAATCTAACCTGGCCTTTATATGCCATTATACCTTTCCACGGGTTCGACTCGAAAGTTCATACTATTCCTGCTATATGTAATGTTACCCCCACTTTCGACAGCTCTAACTGGGCAGCAAATGGATCTAGTCAATTTTTATCCCTCTCCGAGATAGAGCTCTCGACCTTATCAGACTCTGTCGAATCCCCACTATCATTACTCTGCTCCCCCCCCTCCCCTCTCATCACCCGAAGGCCCAGCAGTACCCTTGTTTCTCTCCCCTACCCAATCTCTTCCATCACACTATCCTCTGTCACCACCGTCCTGCGACGTCTAGTAATCGAAACCCTACCCACCGGAACTACCACGGCTAAAGGGGAATCAGTTACAACATCTAAAGCATCTAAGTCCCTGCCCTCATCCATTGGAGTACAACCAGAAATACTAGCCTCGAGTTCTTCGATTTCCACGTCTATCAGCCTCTGTCTCGAAGCTCGATGGGTATGTATTTTATCCTATAGAAAAATAGGCACGCAATTAGATTGATACATTCGATAATAACGTGTCAATAACCCATATCCCATCTACCCCCTCCAGAAGATGCAAACACTATCGAAAACTCGATCCCAAACCCAGTTCCTCCGTTAAAACCCTCAAAATCCTTAAATGGGCTCAAACCCAGACTCATGAATTCCCGCCATCCTCGATGATAACCTCTAAACTACCAACCCATAAGATTCTACTTACAGATCTGAAGGAAAAGCAAAACAAAAATAGATAGAAATCAATCGATATACCTGTGTTTGCAGAAGCAAACTCAAAATAACAAGTCAGTCCGTACCCAGCAACAACTTAGAAACTTCTCTCAAACTTCGGAGATAATGACATATGTTCTCTCCCTCTTACTCTCTGGATTTTTCTCTATGAACAGTACAGTGTTTATTTCCTTCACATTTATATACCTTCTCAGAAAAATAAAACTGCCTCAATTTCTAAACCATTATCATTGCCACACCCCCACTACCCTGGCTTCTCCGCTGAGACATGTTTTGACTGATTTACCCCTCATACCCCTCACGTACGAACTGCATGCTTACTCTGATTTAACTTTAAACTCAAAGCTTCTCGAACCTTCTGCTTCACACTCAAAGCCGTCCAGTCAAGTCCCAACATCAAATCACACCTTTTCCGTAAATTAAGCAAAAATCATGATTACCTGCTTGGCATACTGTTCCAGGAGCACGTACCATTCTGATAGACCAGCTGTCTAAGCTGTAAGTCCGTTTAGTCAACTCCAACAAAACCTTCGACATACCCACTTTCTCCCACACGAGTAATCGATTATATCGTGTCTTGAACATTCATCCATAGATACTGCACTGCAAAATTTGATTTCCAGATATATCAAACATTCGATCTACCACACATTTAACAAACTTTGACAGTTCAGAATTTTATTTATATACAGATCAAAACCTTACTTCGACAGATTATACTATTACTTCGACAACTCAGAATATTACTTCGAGAATTCAAAATCTTACTTCGAAAGATTATACTATTACTTCGGCAGTTCAAAATTTTTATTTCGATATTTCAGACTTTTAGTGCAATAATTCAAATTATTACTTATAAAGAGCCTCGAATCCTACTTCAACAGTTATTAAAAATCTTAATTTCAATCCGATAAACAAGACAACCAGCCACAAAATACAAACCCAACCACAAAAAAAAAATAAAAAAAAATCAAACCAACAGTCGACAAACCAAACACCTAATAGTACAGTTGAAAGGGACCCTAAGTATCAGCGGGATGTTCCACCATGACCACATTTCCTCTGCAAACAACTCCTGCAGGGACAGCCGGTGGCCGGGTAACGGTTCCATCATCTGCAATATTCCCTACCAATACGCGAAGGGCATGCCAGCAATAGGTGCCTCGGGTTCTGCTTTAAAAAGATTCCGCATCAATATCCTGATCGAAACCAGACCTCCATTGTAACTCCAACGTCTTCTCCCGTACTCGCCTGACTCTTACAGCTACCTGGTCCTCTTGTTCGGGTCTTGGAACATCACTCTTGTTTTAAGAAGAAGAAGTTACTATATTCAGAGATGAAAGAAAAGTTGCATGAAATCCTCCCAGAAATACCCATTTTATACTACAAATTAGATTCAGTTAACCCTTCATTCATCAGAGTTGCATTCATTACAATCTTTAATTTGTTTTCCTTGTAAACCCAATAGTCAAGACTTTTACAGTTCCTAGACATAACCACTTCATCAGTATCCCCATTCAAACCATATTCCCGAGAACCTTCAGTCGAGCCATTGCCCCCCCTTTTCTGCGAGTACTTTTTGTAATCGAACACCGACCCCTTTCACACTTCGTCTCACACCACTTTCAGAGTGTTTCGACTAATAAAGGGACAATTAACTTCGATCATACCATTATACTTCGAAGCCAGTTTTTTGCCAACATTCGATGGGATATATTTGCTACCGTACCTATAAGGCTATTAGTTTACAATAACTGCCATAAACAAACACGCAAAATTGCAGTAAAACATTGTTTCCTTTCCATTCAGCAAATTTCAATAACAGGAACAGCAAATTAAAAATACAAATGTACAAAACCACAGAAACTTTCAAAATACAGTTCCATACAAAAAAAAAAAAAAAAAAAACCATCATCAGCACCTTAAGAAGCTGCAGCTCTATTTCCAAACGGTCCAGTTCCACTCGCCGAGCCTTGCTCCTCCATCTCTTCTTTTGTACAAATGAGGCACTCGACCAAAGCTGACAGAAAGAGGTAGCGTTTCTCCATAGTCGTAAAGTTCTACTTCAGTTGCCCCCAGACGTAAGCATAAGACTCACCGTTGATGAGTTCCCAGCTCCTACCTCCACCAGGTCGGGCATGTCCCAGTCAAGATCATGCTGACCGAAGAACTTTAATTGTAACTCAGCAGTCTTCCGCCCTATGTGACGATGTCAGGCAAATCCCATCCTATTCTGAAAACGCGTATTGGGCGTGGTATCCATAAAGTTTTTCATAATTTATTGAAGAGAAGAGAATGAAACAGAAGAAGAATACACAGTATCCCTTCCGCCATAACCCATACTTATAGCCTCATCTCATGTATTACTCCCAAACCACCAACATTTTCTTTATTACACTCTTTTATTACCTCTCTCGAAAAACTAACAGTCAACTGTTTCGCTACTTACTGCAAACAATTTTCTTAGCAAATACCTCTACACCTTTTTTTGAGCCCTTGGCTGAGAGGAGGTGAATGTAGTAGCCTTCTCGCAGCCTTCTACCCCAATCAAATACTCAAAGGATACTTCGAAGCCTACTCGAATATATCGAAGCCCATCCGATCCATAAACACGTCTTCCAAAGATCACCCGAAGACGAAGCCTCAACTTTGAACAATCCTCGAGGATGAAATCTACTTCAACATCAAAAATTCTTCGACCATATTTGCATATGGTCGAAGTGTGACAAGACAGACAGCCAGCTCACTAGACAGGACGGTGGAGTTGTTGGTCCTTGCAGCTACAGTAACAGAGCATGGTTGCAGACCCTGCATTTCCGGCATCAACATGAACTCTGGGATATCTGCTCGATTTCCAGAGGATATCCAGATTGTACATTTGTAATCTATCCTAACCTTGGTGACTCAGCTCATCCTATGTTCTATAAATAGGAGAGAGGGGGAACCAAAGAGAGGTTAGATAATTTCTCCCCATACCCCATATAGTTTACCTTTGATTACCTTATAAAACCAAATACTCGAACCTTCGACCACTCGACAGAAATAAAAATACTCTTTAAAATCCTTATTAGAGGTTGTGGAGAGTTAGGTTCCAGGCCTCCACGCAAGCATATTGTCTATTGATTTTTTGCATTCTAAGCTATATACTTGAATTCTTTTGTCTGAAGATTAAACACCGTGGTGTAGAGCTAACTTCCCCTCCGTAAGAAGTTAGGCCCTTACAGTTTTGTTAACTGCCTAGATAGGATAGTATGTAGATGTATTTGTATTTATTGATTATTTTGATTGCTTTGATCTGTTATTATGTAGGAGGATTTTTGTTTGAATAAAATTTGAAGTTTTAGAAAATAACTGCCGAAGTAGAATACTAGATATTTAGTAGGTAGGACAAATATAATAATAATCGAAGGTATTTTAGGCGCGATCATCTTGTCGAATGTCGAATGTGCATTAAATCCAATGCTTGATATATTTTGGAATCAAATGTGAGGCTATCTGCAGACGAATGTTCGAGACACGATATAGTCGATTACTTGTGTATGAGATGGGGGGTGTCAAAGTTCTGCTGAATTTGACTGAACGAACTAACAACCAAGACAGCTGGCCTGTCAGATTGGTACTGGTTCCTGGGGCAGTGTTCCATGCAGGTTATCATGATGTTTCTGCATTTTACGAAAAAAGGTTGATTTGATATAGAAACTTGATTGGACAGCTTCAAGTGAGAATCAGAAGGTTCGGGCTATTTTGAGTTTAAAGTTAAGCCAATGTGAGCGTGTGATTCGCACGTGAGGGTAATGAGGGGCAATATGGTCTAAACACATCTCAGCCAAAAAGTTAGGACAGTGGCAAATAATAGTGGTTAGGAAATTGAGGCTGTTTTTGTTATTCTGAGGAGGTATATATAGAGGTAATAACAAACGTATTGCTCAAAGAAAAACCAGAGAGTGAAAGGAAGGGAACGTACGTCATTATTTCGTGAAGCTTGAGAGAGGTTACCGGATTGTTGCTTATGACCGACTGACTTGTTGTTTTGATTGTACTTTCACTAACACAGGTATGTCGATTAATCCCTATCAAATTTTTTTTGGCTTTTCTTTTTGTATCTATATGTAGAGTCTTCAGAGATTGAAGTGTTGAGGATATGTTCGAGGACAAGGGGAAGCCATATGTGTGGGGTCTAGCCCCTTTAAGATTCTGAGGGTATTGATGGTGGGACTAGGATTGGGGTCGAGTCTTCGGCTGCGTTTGTATCAGTTAGATAGGGTAAATGAAAATAAGCAATTGACGCGTAATAGGCGAATGTATCAATCTAATTGCGTGTTTCTTCTTTTGCAGGATAAGATGCATACCCATCGGGCTTCGAGACTGAGGTTAATAGACGAGGAAATCAAAGAAAATGAGGCTAGTGTATCAGGTTGTACTCCGATGGGTGAGGGCAGTGACGTAGAAGAATTAGTCATGGCAAAAGATATCCCACTAGCAGTGGTGGTTCCTGGAGCTGGAGGTTCAAGTAGTAGGTGTCGTAAGACAGTAGTTACCGAGGATAGTGATGAGGAAGATATGGGGGGAGGACAGAGAGAGAGACACGAAGATCAAGTTGGGCCTTTAGGAGGAGAAAGGGGGAGGGCTAGCAAGGTGACCATGATGAGGATTCGACTGAGTCGGATAAGGCTATTGGTTCTTTTCCAGATAGAGAGAAGCAGAGGTTAGATCGATTTGTGGTTAAATATGGGTTGTGGAAGGTAGGGGTAATATTATATTCTACGGGGTCTGGGTACAGCTTCCAGTCGAAGCCTCGAAAAGGTATTATGGCCTTCAGAGGCCAAATTTAACTAAGGATGCAATTACCCCTTCGAAGGCTGGTGAAGGAGGTGCTGAATTTTTTGGAAGTGGCCCCGTGTCAAATGAACGAGATTTTTTATGAAATGATAAAGGTAATTGAGGGTATGAATGCAAATCTGCGAGGTGAGGGGAGAAGTTTAATTGAGTGGCACGACATTGTCACGTTCTACTCCAAGAAAGAAAACTAGAAGGTTGACACCTATCACATCTAGTGTCACGCAGATAAGCCCTAGTTGTTTGATCTGTGCTCGACTGGTCGAGGGTGGTACAGAGATTTAGTTGTAGTATGGGGTAACTATAAGAATGTTGAAGGGGAGGACCCTTATAGGCTATATCATAAAGTCTATAATCCAAGTAAGCTTTCTGTCGAAGTGTTTTTGATGTATTGCTCGAATAAAATGTGATCATATTTTTGCTTGTTTTGTAGGTCCTCAATGCCGGACTTGGGCAAATCCGAGGGAATATATTGATACCCTAATTGATTCAGACGAAGAGTGGGTGAATTATGTTTTCAAGAGTCTTTGTATCAAGAGGATGAGGAAGAAGAGGACAAATTTCCTGCTTCAAAATGTACCCATTACGTCGAAGCCATCAAAGAAGAAGGGAGGCGAACTGTTCAAAAGTTGTCGAAGGAATGGAGGAGGAGAATTTTGCAAGGAAGGCAAAGTATGTTCCGAAGGTGCAACGGTCGTTAAAGCAGGCGGCGCCAGTACCAGAAGTAGCAAGTGATGCTTCGAGACTGAGGCAGATACAGGCATCAACCCAGGCTGGGAACGGGATGGACAAGGTCATTCCCGAATCTCCGAGGGTACAACAGGCGAAGGGTACTCAACGCAAAAGGCGTAGGGCGCTGAGGGAAGGTGATGCGGAATATGCGGGAAAAGATATGATGGAGGCTGAGTAAGGGGAACAGGTTCTAGCCATGGGTACTTCGATGGAAGAACTTTGTAGTGCTGACCAAGATGAGGCATCAATGCAGATGAAGAGGAGTATGTACCAGGTAGCTGTCTATTTGTTTGTGAGATTCTGACATTCTCGTAAGTGCTTCATTCTTCGAGAAGTATTGACGGCTCAAATATTCTTTCAACAAGGCGGTAAAAGTGGGAAAGTGGAAGCTGCAGGAGGCGGTTGACAGTCTGGAGCTTGCTCGAGGGACTGAAGCGTTGTTAGTATCCAAGAATAAAACTTTAAAGCAAGATTTGGCAGCTGTCACTGATGCGTTCGTTAAGAGATTCGAGGCTCAACGTTATACTCATGAGCAGGTGTTGAAGTCGAAGCTTGCTGAGAAGGAGAAGGAATAGAAAGAACATAAGGAGTGTTTCTAAGGGAAATTTGATTATGAAGTTTCAGATAATGTTAGGATGAAGGATTTCATAGAGGATTTGGGGTATGATCCTGAAACTCTGCAATGCTTCCCTATTACCCAAGATCTTGTTGCTGAAGATTCTTTGCAGACATAGGGGATAGAGGTAGATGTGGCTGATTGAGATGTTGGAGGTGGCATGGAAGCTCCTTTGGCCGAAGGTATTACTGTTGGAACTGCAACTGACATAATCGCCGATGTTGCAGGGTCGAGACCATCTACTGGAGGTGTTGAAGGTGTTAACACTGAAGAGCCTGTTAGGGGGGAAGATGCAGCCGCTCCGATATGAGGTATTGTACTGGAGTGCCATACCATTTTTTGCTGATTTTTTGTTGGGTTGCAATATTTGAACAATGTTTATCTTTCCTTGGATTTGAGCTTTGAACTTGTGGTTGCTTTAGATTGCTGTGTTGAAACTGACTTGCACTGTACTAATTTTATTCAGTTATAGACTACTTAAACTGATTTGTGTTAACTTGATTTGTACTGAATTGTTGCGCTAGATTCTTGATATATGCTCTGAGTATCATTTGAATTGCTTTGCGTAGAACTTGCTTCTTTGATGTATACTGTATTGAAACGTCTTGCATCTAGCATGCTGTTGAGATTTTTGAATATTTATATCTGCATATACTGTAAGTGTAGAATGATTGTAGAGTGATCCAGGCTTGAAGAGTTACGAGATGGCTGTGACACTTGGTTAAATCCAAGAAATTTACTAGACTTTGAAGGCCTAAGCCACAGGGAAGTAAGACGTGGTCACCGCCAACGGATTCCTGAGGGTCTGGTCTTTCGACCATTCGTACCCCTCGAGTTTGCTCAAATGTTAGAAGCTTGGAAAATTTTGAGGTCACCCCGAAGTATCAGTTGGGTCGAAGGGTTGACATGATACCTAGGGTAAACCATGAAATTCACTTGACTTCGAAAACCTGAGCCACAACGAAGTAAGACTTGTTCACCGCCAACGCATTTCCGAGGGTCCGGTCTCTCGACCATTCGTACCCCTCGAGTTTGCTCAAATGTTGGATTCTTGAAAATTTTGAAGGTCGCTCCCAAGTATATGTCGGGTCGTAGGGTTGACATGATACTTAGATACTTAGGCTTAACCAAGAAATTTATTGGACCGCGATGGCTTAGGGCTTGATCGAAGTAGAACGTGTTCACCGCCAACGCATTCCCGAGGGTCTGGTCTCTCGACCATTCGTGCCCTTCGAGTTTGCTCAATTGCTGGAAGCTTAAAAATTTTCAAGGTCGCCCCCAAGTATTAGTCGGGTCGAAGGGTTGACATAATACTTAGACTTAACCAAGAAATTTACTGGACTTTGATGGCTTAGGGCCTAATTGAAGTAGAACGTGCTCACCCCCAATGCATTCCTGTGGGTCCGGTCTCTCGACCATTCCTCCCCCTCGAGCTTGCTCGAATGTTTGAAGCTTGAAAATTTTCAAGGTCACCCACAAGTATCAATCGGGTCGAAGGGTTAACATGATACTTAGGTTTAACAAAGAAATTCACTGGAAAACAGAAGACGAAGCTATGAGAAAAAGATGTTTATTGATTTATATTGTATTTACATCAGTGGAATAAGGTGGAGGCCATGGCCTATTGTATGATACTAGCTGCATTGTATTCCATAGATTTGGTAGAGGCTCTCCGTCTTCTGCCATCAGGTAATATGAACCCTTATCAGTTTTATCATAAATGACATAAGGTCCTTCCCAGGATTAGGCTAACTTGCTGGCATTTCGAGGCTTCGAGGATTGGTTAACGCGCCGAAGTACAAGATCTCAAATGTTAAAACTTTAATGTCAAACTCTCTTTTTATAGGATTTCTGCAGTGAAAGATGATAATGGCCGAGGTTGGCAATGGCTCGGTTTCCGGTTTTGTTGATCCAAAGCATATTGCAGCCAAGTTCAAACTCATTATCTTCGTCTAGAAGGTTAGAATCTCGTATTGGTACTTTGAATTGTGTACGGTGCATTTCTTCACTACCGTAGGCTAGAAGGATAGGGGTACAGCCTATAGCTTTTCTTGGTGTTGTTCGGTAGGCCCAAAGGACATGCTATAAATCCTGAACCCATCGTCCTTTCTTCGCATCGATATGTTTCATGAGACCATCGACTATGGTTTTATTGATTGCTTCGACATGACCGTTTCCTTGAGGGTAGTAAGGTGTTGAGGGTGAGAGATGATGATGTATTTTTTAAGGAAGTTTCTAACTTTGCTCCCAACGAACAGCGGGTCGCTGTCATATCGAATCAAATGAGGGCATCCGAAACGTGTAATGATGTTTTCCTATAGGAATTTGATGATTTCATCTTCTCAGGTTTGACACACGGGTACGGCTTCGACCCATTTGGAAAAATAATTTGTTGCAACAAGGATGTTCTCTCGGTTGCCCAAAGCTTTGGGAAAAGGACCAATGAGATCGATGGCCCGACATTTGAATGGCCAAGAGACTTGACTGAAATGGAGGTCTTGTTAAGGGTTGTGGATATCATGGGTACGATACTGGCATTTGTCACAATGTTTGGCGTACTCTTTGGCTTCTTTTTTCATACTGGGACAGAATAAACCTAGGGAGACGACTCGAAGGGCCATAGATCGACCAGCTGTATGAGCACCGCAGGAACCTTCATGGAGTTTGGTTAAAATTTCAGTGGCTTCAATTTGAGAGATACATTGAAGGAGTATGTCATTTGGGGATTTGAGATATAACTCGTGTTTGAGGATGGTGTATCTGCGACAGTTCTCTAATAAGGACCGTTTGGCTTTGGGATCATCTGGGAGGGTAGCATTGTTTAAGTAATGGGGAAATGGTGTTCGCCAGTCGTCTGGATCGAGACTCGCGCCCCTAGTATTGATGGCATTGACTTCCATCTGGTCGATACTTGCGCGTTCGAGTACTTCGATATGGAGGACTCGGGATTCTAATTGGCCTAACATAGCTACTATGTTTGTGAGGGCATCTACGTAACGGCTTTCTCCTCGAGGGTAATGAGTGATAAAATATTTTTTGGGGAAATGGTCCATGCATTGTCGAACGAGGGAAGCATATTCAGCCATGTGACCGTTAGCTTGATTTTTACTAGTGTAATGTCTCTGAACAAGTTAAGAATCTGTGAAAATGGCAAGTTTAGGGACACCAAGATCGAGGGCAAGGTCGATGCCATGGATCAAGGCTTCATAATCAGCCTCGTTGTTAGAGCATTCGAAGTTTAACTTGAGGGCCTTCTCTATTCAATCATTGGTAGGTATGGCCAGGACTATACCGATCCCTGAACCGTTAGGCCCAGTGGATCCATCTGTGAAGAGACACCATCTTGTGTTAGGGTTTCATGGATCTGTTGCTTCGGGTTGGTCTTTAATCAGGTCATCTTCATGTTCCTCTCAATTGACATCTTCGACCGGGAAGTCAACAAGGAAATTTGTTACTGCTTGGCCTATTTGGGATATCTGCTTCTTGAATGTGATGTCATGCTCACCAAGATAAACAGACCATTATTGTACTCGTCTGGATTTCTCTTCTTTGCTGAGTACTTCTTGAAGGGGATAGCTTGTTATAACACAATGGGGTGGGCTTAAAAATATTGTTTGAGTTTGCGGGACGAATAGACGAGGGTGAGGAGCAAACGCTCGAGTTTCGTGTATCAGGTTAGCACAGGTGTCAGGGTTTTGTTAATAAAATATACAGGTTTTTCTAAGTATGACTCGAGTTGAATGAGGACTAAAGTGATAGAAGTATCTGTGATGGCGAGGTATAAAGAGAGTGTTTCACCTTTGACAGGGGTGCTGATGATGAGTGGTCGACCAAGATATGCTTTGAGTTCGAGGAAGACATGTTCACAGTCGGGTGATCAGTTGAACTTAGGGTTGTTATTCTTTTTGGCCTTATGGACCCCTTGGTCGCGAAGGCATGTCAGTTGAACTTAGGGTTGTTTTGAGTTCGAGGTATAAAGATCCAATCCCAGCGGCCTGAGGATTTGGAAATGAAGCGGCTGAGGGCAACCATTTTTCCAGCCACTTTTTTGACATCTTTTTTGGTTTGGGGCGAAGGCATGTCTGTAGTAGCCTGCTCATAGCCTTTGACAGTCGAAGCCCACTTCATAGCCTACTTGAATGTATCGAAGCCTACTCAATACCTAAAGAAAACTTCCCAGAGATCCTCTGTAGCCGAAGCTTTAACACAAGAAAAAACCTCAAGAACGGATTAGCACATCGTAATAGACATTCTTCGACCATATCTACACATGGTCGAAGTGTGATAAGACAGACAGCCAGTTCACCAAACAAGCCGTCGGGATGATTGACCTTTAAGCTACAGTGATAGGCCGACCTCTGTGCCACAGTGCCGAAGTATAGAGACATATCAGACAGTTGTCACAGTGACAGTGCAGATAGGACCGGCGCCCATATCCCGCTGGGATTTCTTGATAGTAATCATGTAATCCTGACCCACACTTGGTGACTCAGCTTCCTGTGACTCTATAAATGGAGGAGAGGGGAAACCAAGAGGTTAGAAAAATCATCTCCAGCCCCTTATATTTTACCTTCGACCTCCCTGTATACACTGTATTCGAACCCTCTAATTAATCTTCAGTAATATAATCTCTCTTAAAATTCCTCATCAGAGGTCGTAGAGAGTCACATTCGGGCCTCTACACAAGTATTTGTCTTTAGTTAGTTCTTACTTTAGTCCAATCACTTGTATCCCTTTGATAGAAGATTAATTCAAGTTGTAAGAACCAACTTCACCTTTAAACAAAGTTAGGTCCCTACAATTGGCACCGTCTGTGCTTCCCACCCTACCAATCCTTTTTTCCTTTTCTCCTCCCTTTATTTTTCAACAATCTACTGCTCCTCTTCCAATGGCACCTACACGCCGTTCCAACTCAACCCAGGCGAGCAACTCCATTGACAGAGTAGCTGCCAAATAGTTATATTATCTCAACAAGTCACTCAGGCAGAGGAGCACCACCAGAACCAGCTAAACCAGGAATGTAAAAGCCACCGCTTGGCGATGGAAACTGAACCAAATCGCTGCTTAGACAATAAAAATAGACAGAATAGAGCAATCGATGAACTACGCAATACCGTAAGAAAGCTACAAAGATTACAGCCTTTGGAACCTGCTCACCCGTCCCAAGCACCAGACCCATATCACATATCTGCCCACTCCCGCCTAGAACCCTCACTAAACCTCGAGATACCCCAGTTCACACCGGTGCCAAAGGTATTCCCCATACAATTCCTCCAACCGGCTCTATCCACCTCGGGATTCACCATACAGAAGACTCTTCTGACTCAACCCTCTGCTTCTCAAGACATCCCAGACGCCGTCCTGCTCGAGAACGGCTCAGGGAACACAGTGCTGATTTTAAACCACATGCTCGACCTCATAACCATCAAATTCACCAATCTCCCCCTCTTCAAGCATAAGTTACACAGCAGGACTTTGATGACAAAGTACAACTAGTAATTCGCGTTAGCGCGAGCCAAGCCACAAGCTCCGGGGGCCGCCTCAATAACCTGATCTGCCCTAAACTTTTGGCCATCAAAATGCCCTCCAACTTTCGTACACCCAAACTCAGTAAATACCGTAACACAGACCCAAAATCGTACATCCTCGAATTTCAAAATACCCTGAGCCTCTGCGCCACGACTGACTACCTATTATGTCACCTTTTTAGAATGAGCTTTACTGATAACCCCCTTAGATGGTACCATAACCTCCCAAATGGCTCGATACGAAGCTTCAAGCAATTTTCACAACTTTTCATTGCCCAGTTTGCCTTCAACAAAGATAGAGAGGAAAGAGTTGACGTTCAATTCAATTTCAGGAAATCTAGCAGTGAGACCCTCGAAGCCTTCACCAGGAGATTCCTCGACGAATCCCAAAAAATAGCAAAATCTCTACTGCTCGAATGCTATTTTGGCATATTCGAATCCTCTTCCCGATCACAGCCGAGTATAAGAACACTAAGTTCTCCACAAAACCAAAACACTCTAAGAGATGCTCTCGAAGATCAATGGCTATATTAATCTTGAGCGCCTTCAAGAGTCCCGCAAACAGAGCCAGCCTTCGCAGACAACAAACTTCAGTAAACCTTGGCAACACCCACACTCTGCTCCCATACCCTTGATCGTTCTTGTCTCGCAGGAGACTGAGAGCCGCAAATACCCCAGCATTGATAACAGTGCCAAAGCATGCAAGAAGCGACCAAGGCCTTTTATTGTCTACACTCATTGCCCCCCCTCAGCACCCTTCTACCACATATATAGGCAGACCCCATTTGACGTGTCCCTCTCTCCATTGAAGTTAGGCCAGGTGAATCTTGCTGCGTCAATCATAAATGCAACTGTCACCATATCAACAAAAGTTTTGCCCTCCAGAGCTCTCTCGAACATATCTTCAGAGCAAGACGTTTGCACCAGTATATTGCTGATCTTCTAAGGTACCTCGACGAGTCTTACCTCAAATCTATATCCACCCCTACTACTGACCCATCTGAGGTGCACATCTGTAGAATCAATTTTATCGAAGTCAATAACATAGAAAGTTGACATTCCAAAGATAAATGACAGTGCATCGAAGAATGTTACAAGCTCACCTATCAGGAGAAATTCCCTACCCTTCAGCCATAATCAAGCCGTCACCCTCATCTCGAAGGTATTTCTTTCATCGACTGTGACACCTTGCACGTTCGTTTCCCCAATTTCGATCCATTAGTCATCATGATTAAGATCGGGAATCTCGTCCACCATACAATGCTCATATACACAGGGAGCGCAGCTAATATCCTCTTTCTCCAAACAATCCAAACCCTGAAGAAGACAGACCTCAAAACCGCAGCCAACGTTGAACTCACAGGTTTCAATGGATTAACCGAAGTCGTTGTTGGCCGTATCAGCCTACCCGTCATCACAGGCCCCATTACCCTTGAAACCAACTTCATCGTCATTGACAAGAAGTCTGAATACCTTGGTATACTTGGACGAGATTGGTTTCACGCCATGCAAACTATACCTTCAACCCACCATCAGGCCCATTGATTCAGTAATCACGAGGGTACTTGGAATTTGAAAGGCTCTCAACACCCTGCTCGTTCATGCGAGCACTCAGAGATTGACCAAACCTGAAAACTTGTCAGTCGCCCATAATAATTACAACATTTTTCTATCCCTTTCACTTCTACAGATACCACCTCACCCATCGAACCCACTATTTATATCGAACTCGACGGCCTTGGTCGGGGTACATTTATCAGAACCTTCCTCAATAAGACAAAATGCCTTAAACTTTCAGAGTTCCTTCGAGCAAACAAAGATATCTTTGCCTAGACATTTCAGGAGATCCCTGGTGTTGACCCCAACCTGGCATGCCATCGCCTCGATTTCATCCCCTATTCCTCAGCAGTAAAGGAAAAGAAGAGTAGTTTGGCATCACGACTTTGAGAAGCAGTGAACCTTGAAGTCGACAAGCTCGTAGCCGTAGGCTTTATCAGAGAAGTGAAGTACGCAGACTGGATATCAAACATTGTGGCAGTTTTGATGATGAAGGGAAAGATTAGAATCTGCGTCGACTTCGAAGACCTCAACAAACACGCACCGAAGGACAGTTTCCCCCTACCGACCATTTTAGCACTCCTCGATGCCACTGCAGGACACGAGGGCCTATTTATGATGGACGGGGCTTCGGATTACAATCTGGTACCCTACCTCCCTGAGGATCAACTTAAAACTTCCTTTATAACTGAACAAGGCCTTTACTGTTTCAATATTATGCCTTCCGGCCTTAAAAATACCGGAGCCACCTACCAACGCCTTCTCACAACCATGTTTAAACCTACTTAGCAAGTCTGTCGATGTCTATATCGATGACATATTATGCAAGAGCCTTTAGAAAAGCACCCATATCCAAGACCTAACAGAAATCTTCTCAATACTTTGGACATATAACATGAAACTCGACCCAGACAAGTGCCAGTTTGGCGCGTCCTCCGGAAAATTCTTGGGTCACCTTGACAGTAAACATGGTATAGAGATTGATCCCACCCACATTCGAGCCCTTATAGACATGCCTTCACCCCAAACCAAAAGAGATGTCCAAAAAGTGGCTGGCAGGATAACGACCCTCAATCATTTCATTTATAAATCCTCAGATCGATGTGCTTGGCTATTTTCCCTCTTACAAGATCAGGGGGTCCACAAAGCAAAAAAGAAAAACAATCCAGAGATCAACTGGACCCCTGAGTGCGAACAACCCTTCTTCGAACTTAAAACTTATCTTGGCCGTCCATCCATTATCAGCACCCCTATCGAAGGTGAAACACTCTCTTTATACCTTGCTGCCACAGGAACTTCTATCAGTGCAGTGCTCATTCGACTTGATTCTAATATCAAAAAGCCTGTATACTTTATCAGCGAAACTCTAACCCCCGCAGAAACTCGATATTCAAAACTTGAGCGTTTGCTCTTCACACTTGTCAATTCAGCCCTTAAGCTCAAACCATATTTTCAGGCTCACCCCATCCGTGTTATTACAAGTTACCCCCTTCGAGAGGTACTCAGCAAAAAAAAATCCAGAAGAGTGCAACAGTGGTTCGTATACCTTGGCAAACACTACATTACCTTTGAGAAACAAATATCCCAGAAAGGCCAAGCAGTAGTAGACTTTCTAGCTGACTTCCCGGTCGAAGATATCGATTGGGAAGAACACGAAGATGACTTACCAGAAGACCAACCTAAAATAGCAGATCCCTGGGATCCTCTTACTGGCGGGTGTTTATTCACAGATGGATCAGCAGGACCTAATGGCTCAGGAATTGGTTTTGTCTTTGTAATACCCACTAATGACCGCATAAAGAAAGCTGTCAAAATTACCTTTGGTTCTAATAACGAAGTAGAGCATGAATCCTTGATCCATGGCCTCGACCTTGCACTCGACCTCGGCATTCCCAAACTTGCAGTCTTTACAGATTCCTAACTTGTTCAGAGACATTACACATAAGAAAATATAACTAACGGTCGTATGGCCGACTACGCTCTAATTGTGCGGCAGCGCATGGACCGGTTCCCCAAAAAATCCACAATCACTCATTACCCTCGAGGTGAAAATAGACATGTAGGCGCCCTCGCCTACATAGCAGCTATGCTCGAACAATCAGAATCTCGGATACTCCATATCGAAGTATTCAAACGCCCAAGTATCGACCAGATGGAAATCAATGCCATCAATATTGGGGGCGAGAGTCACAATCTAGACAATTGGCGAACACCATTTCTTCATTACCTCAACAATGCCACCCTCCCTGATGATCCCAAAGCCAAACGTTTGCTACAAGAAAACTACCGCAGATACAGTATCGACAAAGATGAACTACATCTAAAAGACCTTAATGGCATCCTCCTTCGATGCATATCCCAAGCCGAAGCCTCCTAAATCATAGTCAAACTTCATGAAAGAACCTACGGTGCTCACACTGCAGGTCGTTTTATGGCCCTTCGAGCCGTCACCCAAGGATTATTTTTGCCCGATATGAAAAAAAAAACATCAGAATATGCAAAACACTGTGACAAATGCCAGCGTCACGCTCATGACATCCATTACCCTACTCAAGTCCTCCATTTCAGTCAAGTTTCCTGGCCATTCAAAAGATGGGCCATCGATCTTATTGGTCCCTTCCCAAAATCTTCGGATAGCAGAGAAAACATCCTCGTCCTAACCGATTACTTCACCAAATGGGTCGAAGCCGTACCTCTATGTCAAACTAGAGAAGAAGAAGTTATTAAAATTTGATGGGAAAACATCATCACTCACTTCGGCTGCCTCCACATTATTTAATGCGATAATGGTCCCCAATTCGTTGGCAGCAAAGTTAGAAACTTTCTTAAAAAACGCAATATCATTCTCTCACAGCCCACACCTTACTATTCCCAGGGCAACGGTCAAGTCAAAGAAATTAACAAAAAAATTGTCAATGGTCTTAAGAAGAGAGTCGATACAAAGAAAGGATGATGGGTTCAAGAGTTACAACATGTCTTCTGGGCCTATCGAACAACCCCAAGAAAATCTACATGATACACCCCCTTCATCCTGATATTTGGAACTGAAGCTGTAATACCAACTCAATTCGAAGTACCCACTCGAGACCCTAACCTCCCAGACGAAGATAATGAGTTTGAACTCGCATACGACATTTTATAGATCGACGAAACTAGAGACCGAGCTATCGCTAACCTTTACCGCTACCACACGGCGCTTCATAAATCGTACAACAAAAGAGTTTGACCACGGAGTTTCAACATTGGACATCTAGTACTTCGACGTGTCAACAAATCTTCAAAACCTCGGAATGCTGGCAAGTTAGCCCAATCTTGAGAAAGTCCTTATGTCATCTACGATAAAACAGACAAGGGTTATTATTACTTAATAATGGAATACAAAGAGCCTTTACCAAACCCCTAGAACACAATACAGCTTGTCTCCAATAAGAAGCCAAGTCTCCAACCATGTCCAACTGATGAAATCCAGAACATTCAATAAACAAGTTTTTCTACCCTTACTTTGTCTCCTGCTTCATTTCAAACTTCTTGGTTTAACTTAGGTATCATGTCAACCTTCGACCCGACATCTACTTGAGGTTAATATCAAGATTTTTCAAGCTCCCAATTTCAAGTAAACTCGAGGGGAAAGGATGGTTGAATGACAGGACCCTCAGGGATGTATTGGGGGTGATCAGATATGCTTCGCTGTGGTTAAGGCCTTCAAAGTCCAGTCTATTTCCAGGTTTCTTCTAAGTATCATGTCAACCCTTCGACCTGACTGATACTTGAAGGCATCCTTGAAATGCCCAAGTCTCCAATTTCGGGCAAACTCGAGGGGCAAGGATGGTCGAAAGGCCAGACCCTCAGGGATACATTGGTGACGATCAAATATACTTTGTCCAGGCTCTGAAACCGTTGAAGTCCTGTCCTTTTCTTGGTTTACCCCGGGTATCATGTCCACCCACGCTCCGATAGATACTTGGGGGTGACCTTGAAGTGCTTAAGTTTCCAACATTCGTGCAAACTTGAGGGGCATGAATGGTCGAAAGGCTGGACCCTTGGGAATATGCTGGAGGCGATAAGATATTGCTTCGTTGTGGTTTAGGCCTTCAAAGTCTAGTAAATTTTTTGGTTTCCTCTAGGTATCACGTCCCCTCGGCCCGACTAATACACGGAGGTGACCTAGAAATTTTTTAAAATTTCAACATCGCTGTGGCTTTGGTCTTCAATATCCAGCAAAACATACAGAGTTAAATTTAAATGTCTTCAACATTCATCAGGATTCGATCAAACTACAGTCATTCAACAAGCAAAGTATACGCAATACTATCTACAAATCAATCAAATGCAGAGAGCATTCCACATATTACCCATCACAGGCACAGTTTCAGTATAATTCAAAGATCGATCATCAACAGTTCAAAGCAAGCAAAATTAACAGAATACGCATCTAAATTCCAACAATTCAAGGTCAGGGCATGATAATACAATCAATCAGAAGTTTAGAATCAATATATGCGGAATTCACTTCAGAAAATGCGGATCAATATGTTCAGCATCAACTTCAGAAGTTCAATAGATAACAAAAACATAAAAAACCTACCGAGTTTAGAGACCAACAGAAAGCAACAACATAGTTTAACATATTACAACTTAACATCAAATAAGCAGAAGAAGGCATAAAACCCCAACCCCAAATACCTCATACTGGCACGGTTACGCCTTCTTCCTCCACAGATCCCCTAGCAATAACACCCTCAGCTGCTTCATCCGAACCTTCAATGACAAAACCATCAACAGTTCTACCAATGGGCGCTCCAATATGAGAAGTATCTGAACTACACCCAGTAGTTCCAACTGCTTCTTCAACAATGTTCGACTCTACTTCTTTCATCTTCTATTCATCCCCTTCAACAAGTTCTGGAGACACAGGGTAAGGATACAATGTCTCGAGGTCATACCCCTTATCATCTATAAAGCTTTTTAACCTAACATTCACCTTGTATTCGACATCATACTGCCGCTGGAAATTCACCATCTATTCTGCTTTCTCCCTCTCACGCGCCGCAAGCATTGTAGACAACTCACGTTCCAGCCTCAGCAGCTATAGCTTGAGCCTCTCATCATAAGATTCAGTAAGCACCCCCAGATCTTGCTTCAACTTCCTGGCTTCAGGCACCAATGATGCCTCAGTCCCATGAGAAATATTCATATTTTCCTTTGCTTATTGCAATTTTGTTTTTACTAACTTCATTACCTTGTTACAAGTTTGCACCCAAGCATCCGTCAGCTAAAATATTCAAGCAGTCAATGGACCTCAAAACTCAAAGAATTTGAAAGAAATCTCAGAATATAACAACAGAAAGAAATTTATAGTTACCTGAAACATATGCCACTTTATTACCTTCGAAGCTTCGTCTGGGTTGTCTTCCCAGAGCTCGACCATCGAAGCCTACTTAGCCATAGCCTGCTTCTGTCGTTCAGCCTCTGTCATCTCTTCATCTTCCTCCAATGTATTATCCTCCCCTAGCGCCCTACACCTTTTGCGCTGGCCAAACTTTGATTGCTGCATCTTCATGGCTTCGGGAGCCACCCGGCCCTTCCCCTTCCAAGTTTGAGTTATTACCGTCCTTGGCCTCAATCTCTAAGAATTACCAGCCACTTCGAGCACTGGCGCTGGCTGCTACGATCCCCTACGCGATCTTAGCAAAACAGGTAATTCCTTGGCATCTCTTCCCCTCCCATTTCATTTTTGCCCTTCGAAACACCTTCGCCTTCTTTTCTCTTCGATGTTTTTGGCATAGCTGGTAAGCCTCGAAGCAGGGAATCCACCTTCTTCCTCCTTTACCTTTTGATTCAGAGACCGTCAAACACAGAATTTACCCAGTCTTCACTAGCTTCGAGCAGAGTATCAATATAATTTACTGGATTATCCCAAGATGAACTCTTTGGACCTGTGGAGCAAAACAAGAAAACAATTATCACTTATTCCAGATTTACATCAGCAATAACCCTTCGACCATAAACTTACTTTCGCTATACACCCTGTGATACAATTTAAATGGGTCTCCCTCGCCTGCATTCTCGTAGTTACCCCTTACTATCAGTAAATCTTTATTCCACCCTCGACCCGTCGAGCATAGATCAAAGAACCAAGGTTTCTCTGTCTGGTAATCAGAACCTCCTTAGCTGGCAAAACCATAGATAAGGGAGCCTCGGTTATTGCATCTAACAACTCTACATCGCTACCCTCATCCATTAGGGTTCGACCAAAAATACTAACTTTGAATTCTTCAATCTCTTCATCTATCAGTCTCCATCACGAAGCATGACGATTATGCATTTTAGCCTACCGAAGAAGAGACACATAATTAGATCGATAAATTCGACAATTTCGTGTCCATAACTCCTATCCCATCTACCCCTTCCAGAAATTTATGACAACTTCGATCTCAAATCCTATACCTCCTCCAAAACACCTCAAACCCAGAATGGGTCAAAACCCAGATCCATCAAGTGTCCTTACCTTCGGAAATGACCTCCAAACCCCAAACGCAGAATGTCCTACCTACACTTACAAAAGGGAAAAACAAAGTATAGTGGGCAAAGATCAAGTGACTTACCTATGATTAGCACTACTACCGTCGAATCTGCAAGATCAAAACAACAAACCCAGTAACCACTCCCAAGTTCGAAATGGCAAAGGAAGAAAACATTATAGGCCTCATACAAAGAAAGTAAAAAGAGAAACAGAGCAAAGGAAAGCAACAACACCAATATATAATAGAGGACCCTAGTTATCAGAGGGATGCTCCTCTTAAACCATGGCCACTGTATCTTCATCCTCCTGGTCCACTATATCATCTGCGAAGCCTTTGAGAAGAGACAGCCGATGGCCTAGTAACGGCCCCATCATCTGCACTATTCCCTTCCATTATGTGAAGGGCATGCCAAGGATTGGTGCCCCGGGTTCCACCTCAAAGAGGCCTGGCATTTCAGTATCAATATCCTCCTCTATATCGAACCTCCGTCGCAGACCCAACAAGGCCTCTTGGATTCTCCTGGCCCTCACTGTAGGTTGATTCCCCAGAATGGGTACATTTTCATCCATGATTGATCAAAACAAATTAAAGAGACAGATGAGGAGAATTTTGCATGATAGATGAAAAAATCTCATTTACCCTACCCCCTTTTATACCTGCAAACCCACTTCAACTTTCCCTCTTCCCTAACCGAATTAATAGCAACCTTCAATTTCCCACCTCGAAAAGTTAACAAATAACCCCTCCAACTTCCTAGGCGTAACTGATTTATCGGTACCTGCATTTAAACTTCTTTCCCGAGGACTTCTAGTCAAGCATACCACCAGCATCGGGCATTCGGCCATTATAACCATCGATCGCCTCAACAGCATATCATCATAGCTTCGACCATAACTACCTCAGATCATCTTAACTCGGATCATTATAACCATCGATCATCATTACCTTCGAGCATATCATTATACCTTGCGCCTATAATAATATTCGTCTACATTCATTTGCATTATCAATCAGACACAGTAATACAAGTGTGAAGAAAATATTTTATCCATTCCAAATATTTGATCAAACAAACAGATTACATTTCTACTACCACCCCAAGCAAAAAACCCCACACAGAAAATAAAGACAAACAAAGTTACAAATATTCACCACATCAACCAATAGCCCTACTTCCGGAAGGTCCAGCTCCGCTTGTTATGTTTTTCTCCTCGATGATCTCTTCCACACAAATAGGACTTTCAGCCAGAGCTATCAGGAAGAGATAGCGCCTTTCAGCAGTCGTAAAATGAAACCTCAGCTGTTCCCACAAATAGGCATAAGGATCACCATTGATGAAGTCCTCAGATCCTGCATCCACAAGGCCGAGCATGTCCCAGTTCAGATCATGTTGCCCAAAAAACTTTATATGCAGTTCTGCCATTTTCTGCCCCACGCAACAATCGCGGGTGAACCCCATCCTTTGCTGGTAATGCGTGTTTAGCGTGGCAACCCTTCAAATGTACAAAATCAGCAGAAAAAATAGAAAACTGTTACAAATAGAGGAGGATATAGTACCCCTACACAATAACCGATACTTATAGCCTTCACTTAATTTATTACCCTATAACCACCTATACCTCTTTAATACCCTCTTTTATTACTTACCCGAAAACCAATAGTCAAACCGCTCAGATTCCATGACCGAACACTTTTCTCAGCCAACACCTCTCCACCTAGCTTTGAGACCTTCGCTGAGAGGGGGCGAATGTAGTAGCTTGCTCGCAGCCTTCGATAGTTGAAGCCCACTTTACAGCCTACTCAAATGTATCGAAGCCTAGTCAATCTCTAAAATAGACTTCCCAGAAATCCCCTGAAGCCGATGCTTTGACACCAGACAAAGCCTCGAGAATGGATTAACACATCGTAACAGACATTCTTTGACTATGTCTACAGATGGTTGAAGTATGCTAAGACAGACAGCCAGCTCACCAGATGAGCCGTTGGAATGATTGGCCTTTACAACTATAGTGATAGGCCGACCACTGTGCCACAGTACCAAAGTATATAGACACATAAGACAGCTGTCATAGTGACAGTACAGGTAAAACCAGTACCCATATCCCACAGGATTTCCTCACAGTAATCATGTAATCATGACACATACTTGGTGACTCAGCTTCCTGTGACTCTATAAATAGTAGTGAGGGGCAACCAAGTGGAGGTTAGAAAAATCATTTCCAGCCCCTTATAATTTATCCTCGACCTCGCAGTATACATTGCATTCAAACCTTCTAATTACTCTCCAGTAATATAATCTTTCTTAATAATCCCCATCGGAGGTCGTAGAGAGTCACATTCAGGCCTTTACACAAGTATTTTTCTTTAGTTAGTTCTTACTTTAGACCAATCGCTTGTATCCCTTTGATAGAAGATTAATTCACGTTGTAAGAACCAACTTTACTTCTAAACAAAGTTAGGTCCCTACAATGTAGATAAGGGCTAGAATATGGGTAGGGTCGATCTCAATACCTCGTTTACTGATAAGGTGGCCTAAAAAGACGAAACACCAAACTCGTATTTGTCTTGATTAAGTTTCATGTTCTATGTTCGAAGTATTGAAAAGACTTTGGTTAGGTCCTAGATGTGGGTATATTTTTGGAGGCTCTTGCATAACATGTTGTCGATGTAAACTTTAACCGACTTGCCAAACAAGGGTTTAAACCTGGTTGTAACAAGGCGTTGATTGGTTGCATCAGCATTTTTAAGGCCGAAGGTATGACATTAAAGCAGTAAAGGCCTTGTTCGGAGATAAGGAAAGTTTTAAGTTAATCTTCGGGGAAGAGAGGTACCTGATTGTAATCCAAAGTTGCGTCCATCATAGGCAGAAGTTCGTGTCTAGTAGTAGCATCGAAGAGTACTAAAATGATCAGGAAGGGGAAGCGGTCTTTCGATGTGTATTTATTGAGGTCGGTGAAGTCAACGCAGATTCTGATCTTGCTATTCATTTTGGGAACTGCAATAATTATTGATATCCAGTCAGTATACTTAACTTCTCTAATGTAACCCACAGCTATAAATTTTTTTACTTTGAGGTTTACCGCTTCTCAAAGTCATGGGGCCAAGGTACGCTTCTTCTATTTTACTGTTATAGAATGGGGGATGAGATCAAGGCGGTGGTATTCCAGACTGGGATAAACATGGGGCATCTCCGGAAACGTCCATGTAGAGACGTCTTTATTTGCTCGAAGGAAGTTTGTAAGTTCGAGGCGCTCTGTCTTGTCGCGAAAGGTTCAAATGATTGTACCTCAACTAGGATCGTCGAGTTCGATATAGACAGTAGCTTCGTTGGGTGAGGTGGCAGATGTCAAGGGTATGGTGATAGAGAGAGACAGTGAATGCTATGGAAGTCTAATAAGTTTTTGGGTTTGATCGATCTCTGTATGCCTTCATTTACAGGTAAGGCGTTGAGAGCCTTCTAAATACCATGTACCACTGGGGTAGTGAAGCGAAGGGTCTGATGATAAGTCAAAGGTATGGCACGCATGACATGGAGCTATTTGCGCCTGTTAATACTAAGGTATTGAGACTTCTTATTGATAACAAAAAAGCTGGCATAAACTATGACAGGGCCGGTGGTGACTGGGAGGCTGATTCGATCAACAACAACATTTGTAAGCCTATTAAAACCATTGAGTTCGACATTAGCAGTAGTGATGAGGTCTATTTTGTTCAGGGCTTGGACGGTTTGGAGAAAAAGTACATCAGTTAAACTTTTTGTATCGATAAGCACGGTGTGGATGACGAGGTATTTGACCTTAATCATTATAACAGAAGGGTCAAAATGGAGAAAATGAACATGTGATGTATCGCAGTTGATGAAAGAGATTCCTTCGGGTCGAGGGGAAAGACTTTATTCTGGCAGGAGGGCGGGCAGCTTCTCCTGGTAAGTGAGTTTAAAATATTCTTCGATACGCTTGCGCTTGCTCTTGGAACGGCCGTTGTCGATATTATTGACTTCAATAAAATTTACTTAGAATATATGGACCTCGGCCGGGTCGACAGGAGGGGTGGATTGAGGTTTGAGGTATGACCCATCAGGATAGCTGGGGAGGTCGGTAACATACTGATGTAGACCACCTGCCTTGAGTATTATTTCTAGAGAGCACTTCAAGGCGAAGCATTTGTTGGTATGGTGGCCATTACACTTATGGTTTATGCAGTAAGGTTTGTCCTGCTTGAGTTGATGTGGAAGGGGATACGCCATATGGGGTCTGCCTGTATCTGTGGTTGAAGGGTGTTGAGGGGGGTAGTAAGTGTGGGTAGGACTGGCTTTGATCGCTGCCTACGAGCTTCGGCATTATTGTTAATGTGAGGGCGTTTACGGCCCTCAGTCTCCTGCTAGACGGTAGCGATCAGGGGTACAAGAGCAGGAGGTGGGCCTTGATGAGGTTTATTGATACCAAAGGCAGAAGGTTGCCCCTGTTTGTACGATTCGCAGAGGCGCACAAGGTCGATATACCCATTGACTTTTTAGAGCATCTCCTCGAGGGTCCGAGGTTTATGGAGGACCAGGTACTCTTTGACATGGCTGTGATCTGGTAAGGAGTTTGAATATGCGAGTACAACATTCATGCAGTCAAGGTTTTCGACTTTGCGTGACTCATCGTGAAACCTCTTAGTAAAGGCCTCAAGTGTTTTACTGGAGGATTTTCAGATATTGTAGAAGGGATCAACTCTGACCTCTCTGTCTTTGCTAAAGGAAAATTGGGCAATGAAAAGATGGGATAGTTGCTCGATACTTTGAATAGAACTACTGGGAAGGCTGTGATACCATCGAAGAGGGATATCTGTGAGACTTATGGGAAAAAGGTGACACATCAGGTGGTTGGCTGTGGAATATAGGCTAAGGGTATTTTGGAATTCAAGAATATGAGATTGAGGGTCGGTGTTACAGTATTTTATGAGTTTGGGAGTGCAAAAATTTGGAGGCACCTCTATAGCAAGGAGTCTGGGGCAGAGGGGTAATTTAGCCGACTCCGTGAGTTTGGAGTTGGGCTCGCGCTGACGTGGATAGCCGGCTGGATTATGTACTCAAAGTCTTGTTGTGCATAATAAGCAGGATGAGGAGAGATTGAGGGATTCGGGAATGATGAGGCCGAGTCTTAGGTATGTTTTTGGTGCTGCGCACCCCAAGACATTCTCGAGTAGGGCCGCGCTTGGGGTGTCTGGAGGAGCGAAGGGTGGATTCAGAGTAGTCCTCCATGGGATGGATGCCGAGATGAATAGAGCCAATGGGGGGAATAGTAGGGGGAGCACCCTCGGCGCCGATATGGACCGGGGGTACTTCTTGATGTGGTAGAGGCCCTTGTCGAGCTCGGGCGAATATGTATGATGGGGCTGGTGCTCGAGATGGTGGAGGAGCATCTAGAGGCTACAATCCCTGCAACTCTCAGACTGTGTTGTGCAATTCATCGATGGCGCGGTATTGTCAATCGGTGTCATCCAAATGATAATGTCTTTCAGCTTCAAACTCTTGCCGGTGTTTTTCACATTCCTGGTGCAGTTGTGTTTGGTGACGCTCCTCGGCTTGAGCGAATTATTGAGAAATTAATGCAAGATGGGCAGCCTCTCTGTCGACGGAATTACCGTCATGGGTGGAAGTATAACGGAGGGTGTGGGCCATTGGGAATAATCTGTAAGAGTTGAAAAAGGGAGAAAATGAGAAAGGGATATTGGTAGGGTGGGCAAGCACAGACGACGCCAAATATAGGGGCCTAACTTCGTGCGGAGGGGAAGTCGGCTCTTACACCATGGGATCAATCCTTTATCAAAGGAATTGAAGTATATACTCTATAGTGTAATTAATCTACTGACAATATACTTGCGTGGAGGCCAAGAATGTAACGCTCCACGACCTATGATGATAATTTTTAAGAGTGTTTATATTTCTGTCGAGTAGTCGAAGGTTCAAGAACTGAGTTTTAAGAAGGAGATCGAAGGTAAACTGTAAGGGCTCAGGGGAAAGATTTTATAACCCTCCATTGGTTCCCCATCCCTTCTATTTATAGATCCTAGGTGCGGCTGTGTCACCAAGGTTAGGTCATATTATAAGTGTACCCTCCGGGTATCCTCCGGATATCGAGCGGGTATCTCGGAGTTGGTATTGACGCTGGAAATGTCGGGTCTAGCACTGTACTTTGACACTGTAGCAGTTGCTAGGGCTATCACTATACTTTGACACTGTACCCATCTGTTGGTTCTGTCACTATAGCTGACAGGTTCGACAACGGCGCCGTTCTTATTCAAAGAGCTATCTGCCAGACACGTCTGCAAAATATTTTTATGCTGATGTGAAGTCGAGGCTTCATCTTGGAAGCCATTAATGCTGATGTGAGTTTTGTCTTTGAAGTTTGTTCAGAGTTGAGGCTTCATCTTCAAATAATCTTTGGAAGGATTGTTTATGGATTGAGAAGGCTTCGAGATGTTCGAGTAGGCATTGAGGTAGCCTTCGAGTGTTTGACTGGGATAGAAGGCTACGAGTAGGCTAATACTTTTGTTCCTGGAGAGAAAGTCTATACTTTTCTATTGACACAACTCAGAGGACCTCCACAAATGTCTCTGATTGATAAGTTTGTGAATGATATTAAGGATTTTATAGCCTCTGTATCCGGTAGGATGTCTCCTATCAGAATTATGCCATGTCTGGGGAAATAGTTATTATTGATGATCATAGTGCTTGATTCTTATACAGTAGTGGTGGTGATTATGCTGAGAGCATAGAGGAGCAAAGATATTCAACTTATAAGGGCCGTACTATTTCTCTTGAATTTTCTACTAAAATAGACAAGCCTCCTAGTGTAGGGGAAATTCAATTCGTGCTTACGTCGTCAGTAGGTATATCACCTGTAGGTCTAGTGTACAAAGGAGCTTAAGTTAAAACTGTCAAATACCAAAGATTAGATCCTTTTGTTTCTATTTGGCTTACTACAAAAAGATTAGGTTCTTCAGAGATGCTTGATAGTACAACTTTGCTATATGATAATTAAAATGAGGAGATGGAAAGTGAGGTCCTCTCTAGTGATTTGTACATCGGGGTTACCAAGCAAATAAAATGCTTCGCTGGATCCCTGAAAGAAAAATTGATTTCCTTTCTTGCGTTCCATCACGTTTTAGAGGGTGATGAGGAGTACCTTTATGTTAAAGGTGATGGAATAAGAATTGTGACGAATTCTGCTTTTATCGACCTGATCTAGAGGCTACTTTTACTTTGCGAAATCTTGTCTTTCAAAACGTTGAAGAGTTGAAGCTACATAAGGTGCACGGTTTGGGAAATAATGAGAGAAAAGAAGTCTTTGGAGGACTATTAATCTCTTGTTGCGGTCGTGGTAAATCATTCTTCAAACGTGTGAATGTTGATAGTTCTGCATTTTTAGAGAACTTTCCTAGCATTCCCTTAGCAGGAATGTTCTGTTGTGGGAAAATTAGATACAATAACTTTTCTAAGACATCAACCAGGGGAAATAAGAATGGACAAAGTCATACAAGTTGCTATATGCATGTATATGATGGCCAATATCTCGTAATGTTGTATACTCCTAAATGTTTGGGACAGTAGATCTTGATTTTGAATCCAAAAAAAAAGGATAAGAAAAACTTGATTCCAATTTTCTTTGACTTGAGTCCAGGGAATTGTCTTGATAGAAATATAATTGAGAGAGGAGGTAAGCTTTGAGGGAAAATTGGGGGTGAGTTGTGGATGTCCTATGGAGGACTAGAGATAGAATGGAAGGATGCCGTCAACTTTTATAAGTTTTTTTCTCAATATTTGATCATGCAGATGGACCTCGAAGCTTGGAAACTAGAATGGTTCAAGTAGGTACTGGTTTGCTCCTGCTAAAATTTCAGTACCATTATTGGCTCTGGCTGCAAACAAAATCTCGGCAACACATCAAGGTACACAATTATGGAAAACATGTTTTCATACTTTAACTTGTGGTTTTTCAACATCACAAGCAATGAGATCAGAAGCTGAATCATCGTCTATGTCGGTGAGGTTTTGTATTGTAAGTAGTTTCAAAGAGGATTATATCCATTTTCATGAGATTATCAAGATTTATTCCCATAAAAGGGCGGTTGTATGGGGTTCTCAAGTTATGATTCAGGCACTCAACAGTAGAGGAATTGCTTTACAACATTTTGATCATCAATGGGCAGCTTGTTTTTTAATCTTTAGATTTAGAATGAATCCTGCATTGGTCGAGTTGAAGGTTCCAGAATTGTCAGTCTTTGTGAAAAGGCAGATTCTTCCTCTTGTAATCCACACATTTATCACTTTATCACGGTGTAATTCTTCTATCGAGCTGCTTCGGCTATGCACTGATGCCTTAGAAGCCGCAGAAAAAACATTATTTCTCGAGATGAGAAATTGTTGGACAAACCATTTTCTTAGAGATCAGCTCAGTCCGAGGAATAGTTAAATCTCTTTCTTTGGCAAGAGCTTGCTACTTTGAGAGCAAATACATTAGAAACAGTTGCTAAGTTAATGCTAAGAGGAGGACAATATGACATTGTAGACGACTTTGTTAAATAAATTGTTTTCATTAGAACTTCAATTTGTGGAGAAGATGAACCTGATACAATATCTACTCGTTAAATGTTAACAAAGAATACGAGACTTATCGCAAACAATGGAGGTAGTTAATTTGTAGCACCTGATGTGGTAGGCAATGGATATTTTTTTTGTGGTTGGAACCATTTCAAAGGTATGCTTTTAGTCTAAAGCCTAATTTTGAAAATGACAGATCCTATTAAGGGTTAACTTTGAATTATTTGCACGTAAAATTCACTTCGGAGTAAGGTTTATTTCTAGCTACTGTATCCTCTTTGACTTAATGATGTTGACCTTTTCTTTCAGAAATTTTCATAATCTCAGGTTAATAGGTAATAATATATCTTTCGCGTGATTACTAGCTTTGACAACAATTCACATAATGGTTGCGTTGCAATCTTTTACTGAATTAGGGTAGTATTTAGAAGTTTAATAGAAGAAACTTATGTCATGTTTAAGATGTATATTTCATTTTTAAGAGGTATCTCAGTTTTATTTTTCTTTCTACTCTATCTCCCTTAAATTGATAAAGATCGGGGAGAAAATCCACAAGAATCAAGTGCATCATTTCATTTAGAGATCCATGCAGTATTGATCTTAAACTAAAGAGAATCTAGAAGAAAAATAAAATGAAAACATGAACTAAATCAATATTTCTTACATTTGAAACTACATCTTGATCAAAAAATTTATCAACAAGGCCAAGTAGATTCTGAACGACTGTGGTAAGCACCTCCTGGAGAATATAGCAAAATGCAAGATTAAAGTAAATAGAGGCAATAAAACAAAAAAATATTAGAGTAAATGAAGGCAAAATATTGAAGTCTCATGCAAAACATAACAAAAAGGTTAAATGTCTAAATATTATGTTGGGCATCAAAGTTTAGGCTACTACCAAACTCTATCTCAAGATGCAATATTTGCAAATGTCAGATAGAAAGCTCTCAACATATATTTCTTCACTATCATTTTGTTAAAACTGTTTGTGGATGGGCACTTAATCTATTTTAAATCAACCTTGTGAACTGGTCTATATCGGCACAATGCAACTTGCGAATGACTTGTGGATTAATATTGTATTGGGTTTAGAGTCCATACTATGAATAAAATGAGAGTTGAGATTAAATATATGGGCATTACAATCTATTATTTGGCTAAGTGTGCAGCTATATCGGATGCTGCAGACCTATATCGTTGGAAAAGATGTACCAGTGACATTCAAAATAGACACAAGACTAACATGAATAAGAAAAATGCAAGAAAAAGAATTCTAGATTATAAGCATAATAGTTAAAATCTTACCATTTATTCTCTCATTGGCTCGGGGAAGGTTCCATCCACTTTTGGATGGCATGCCATATTTAGTCCAGGGTTTTCTTTTTCCTGTGAGAGAATAATGGATTTAGTACCAACAAAAATTTTAAATTGAGTAATCCTGTAATTTTTTATAAGTAAATATATATATAGAAAACATACTTATTATTCAATGTTAATTTCCAAACAAATACAATACCATTTTCTCTTTCTTTCCAGCGCATCCCATTTTGCCTATAGTATTGCGGGTATACATTTTGCTCCTTGCATACTTTTCGTTAGCACGACGGTTCATTATACTATTCGTGGAACAATCATCTTCAAATTCATACCAATCTTCTTTTTTCACATATTTCGGTACATGCGTTTATTTTTAAATCAGTTAAATACTTATCGTAACTTTTTTGCAAGTTAGTTTTCCATTCTTTCCAAGATTTGTTCACTTTTTTGTCAATTACCTTCTTGGGTACTTCAAGATCCAACTCAAAAGTCGGCTGTAAAACTTAAAATAGTTAGATGCATATGAATTACAAGAAAATATATTTTGATTATGGTTATTGATACTTACTCAAACATCATCCCGTATCATCTTTTTAACATCTTTACCTATAAGATGCCAATCGTGAATAATAGATAAAGCATGTGTCTTTGTAAGCTCACCACATTTTGTGGCAAATTTTGCACGATACTCCCCAATTACACTTCCATTGTCATCAAACTCTAGTAGAAACTGCCCTCCTATATTTAAAGGTATACAAAAATATAAAACACAATATAAGAAAAAAAAATCTTTATGATGAAGGAAACCTCAGTATATACCTTGTGGTGCTTGATCCCCCTGTAATGATTGATCTCCCTGCATGTCTTCTAAAACTGAATTGTGGTAAATATATTACCAATAAAACTTAATGATATATTTTTTATTTATTTTTGAACAAATTTGGGATTTATTAAAGTGGAAAGCCAAATTTACAACTGGAGGACTTAATGCAGAGCCACTAAATTTATTGCCTAATAGTAGCCATTCCTAGTTTATCCATGAAATAAGAAGCGCGGATAAGTCGTAGAAGAGTAGCTGCCGTCCAGAAGAGGGTGGACTGTTGGGAGCTGCCAAGCTTTGAGAGTCCATCAGTTATGCTATTTCCTTCCCTGTAGGTGTGTGTCATGCTAATATGAAGTCCCCGTCCTAGTTGGGTAGTCATATTCCAAGTTACACTATGCTTTACAGGGCATATGTGCGTACATCTATACCAGTTTAAAAGACTTTCTGTGTCGACCTCAATGATAAGTGGAAGCCATCCTTGTTGTTTACAGTGCAAAAGACCGTGAAGTACAGCATACATTTCAGCTGTTGTATTTGTGCCTTGACCCAGTGCAATACTGTATCCGAGTAACATATCACCGTGGTGGTTGTGAATAATCCCTCCTGTACCAATGATACTGGAAGGAAGTGCATAACCGTCACTATTCAGTTTGAAAAAACCTAGAGGAGGGAGAGTCCAGCGAACCAAGACATGCCGTTTGGTGCGCACGAGTGCCTATCTAATCTTAGCACCGAGAGAGAGATGAGATCGCTGAAGTTGCAATGTTGCTTTACTTTGGCTTTGGGCATACTCTCGAGTAAATCCTTTTTGATATGTTCAAGGGTTTAATAGATAAAATACATCACATGATGAATCTTCACATGGTGAATAATCTAATGAAAGTGGAAATGGAGAAACTAAAAGAGCATTATTAAACTAATATTTTAAGTTAAAAAGAATTCATAGAGTACTAATTAATTCTAAGAAAAAGAATGGAAATGTTTCTACTATTCTCCATCGTCTCCAATGATATTTTCATCCTCATCATCATCCTCCAATGTTGAATTAGTATTGTTCATTCTTGCTTCAAATACTAAGGGATCTTCAAAAGCATCCACATCTTGTTTCAACCTCTTTGGAGAGTCTAAGAAAGCATGCCAATCTTTATTAGGCCTACTTTGATCTTTGCAATAAAAAACTTGTGTAGCTTTTGATGCAAGAATAAATGGCTCATTATCCATGTTTGAGTTACTTTGAAGTTTACCTAGATTAATATATATCAAGTTTGTTTCTGGATCAACTAGGCACCCATTTTTGTCTTCTATATGCACCCAATCACAATAAAATACAACTTCTTTGAAAATAGGCTAATCCAACTCCAATATTGATTTTACAGCACCATAATAGGTTACTTCTACATCCTTGAGGTTTTTATCACTGAAAAACGCATGAAAGCTGTTTATAACACTCATGGAGACCCCACTATTTTGGATCATAGTGTTCATTTCAGACTCCGCAGTGTAAAATACATACCCATTAACCCGATAAGACCTATATGACATGGCAGTAAAACTATCTCCGTCCGCGATTCATTTGAACGTACAATCAACTTCATCTTTTAATTGTTGTCTAAGCCAAGGTATATAATCCATAAGATTTCCCGCCTTAATAACCCTTCGACCTAGACACTTAGACCACCAATTCTCAGCGTATATAACATATTTCCTACCAATGTAGCATTAATATAAATTAGATTATTTATTGAAACTAATTTTTGTTATTAATTAATTCTTACTTTTTCCAGTCATCATTGTCGTCAGATCGTCCCAAAACCTATTTGTGTACTTGCTGGTATTCTTAATTTCCAAGATCATAAGGTTTACCATCCTCACTATCATCCTCCCCAAGAATCTTTTGCGATTGTTTATGCCTTGTCTTTCTACCATCGTACATGTACTCCATATTGTACATCATCGACTCACCCAGCAGGTATTGTTCAGCTATAAACCCCCCTGGATATCTTGTATTAAGGTCATAGTGTTAGTACTTTCCCATCATCCTGATACACATACAGTAACTTTGATATAACTATTAAATGTATTAAATTTAATAAAATCATTAATTTAAACATTTATATTTACCGTTCAAATGGATACATCCAATGGTATCGAAGAGGTCCACCAATTAGCGCCTCATCCGTTAAGTGCAAAGTAATGTGTATCATCAAAACAAAAAATGAAGAAAGGAAATACTTTTCAAACACATATGGTTTCAATTTGGCGTTCCTTAATCATTAAAAGCTCTTCACGATTTATAACTTTTGAGCATAAGACATTAAAGAATACTGATAATTCTCCTAGGGTGGCACGTAATGGCTTGTGTTTCTTGAACACGTGTATTAAAAGAATCGGTAATAGTTATTGCATGAGAATATGGTAATCGTGCTTGAGGTTTTTTAGTTGAAAATTTTCCAAGTCCACATTCTGCTGCCAATTTCCGCTGTACCCAATTGGAACCTTCAAGTTGTTTAATGTCTCACATATCAATTTTCTTTCCATTTTGGACAAACAGAAAGATGCTTTAAGGAGAGCCAACTTCCCATTCTTCTCTACAAGCCACAAATTTTTCTTTATCCACATATCTTGAATGTCCAAATGGGCCTCATAATTATCCTTGCTTTTACCTTTCTTATTCATAATTTTCGTAAACAAAATTTCACCAAAAAATTTCTCAGTGCGCATCATATCGATATTGTGCGTAGTGGAAGGTCCTATGTTTGAGACTGACATATTGGTAAGATATAATTAAATAAGCTTTTCTAATTGTAAAAAAATGCTTATTTATCTACCTTCCAATAGGGAAAATCAAATAGCGTAGATCTCTTTGACCAAGCACTGAATGCATTAGCTTTCGTTGTATTTGGTTTTTTTCTTTTTACTGCATGTGGCATTGGATTCATTAACTTTGGCTGTAATTGCTTTTTTCCTTTTACTTCTTGAGGTACTGGATTCATTTACGTTGATTGTAATCATTCTTTTCCTTTTAGTAGCTGGGGCTTCTGGAACTTTCCCAAATGCGGTTGAAATAGCTTCTATCTTTTAAAGTACTTACAATCCAGTTAAGCATCTTATAGACCTTCGGTGTTCCTCCTTCCCATTAAACTATGACTTTTTCTTCCGAAATTGATGATTTGGATCTTTTAAGAACATTCAAGTTTACATATACAAGAACTTCTTTCCATTAACTAACCACGTTGAATCTGTCTCTTCAGTACATATAGGACAACCATATCTCCTTGCAGTCCTACACCTGGATAAATGACCATAGGCTAGGAAATCTTGTATAGCCCATAACAAAATTGCTTTCATTGTGAGCATACTCTTTGTGCTTGCATCATATGTTGAAGCTCCGGTTGACCACAACTCATTCAATTCTGCAATCAATGGCTGCTAATAAGCATCAATATCATGTCCATGACAATGTTTCCCCGAAATTAATAGTGATAAAAATGTAAACTCCTTCCTCATGCATAAAGATAGAGGTTGATTGCAAGGGACTACCATAACTGGCCAACAGCTATAAGAATTGCCCATATTTCCAAAAGGATTAAATCCATCTGTTGCAAGACAAAGACGAACATTATGTTTCTCAGTAGTGAAGTCTGGAAACTTACGATTAACTTGTTTCCAATAAGAGGCAACTACGGGGTGCCTCATTACAGTCTCATCTGAAGTAGACTCAACTTTTGCATGCCCTGTCATATCGTCAGCAATCCATGGCACACTGTACATTCTTTACAACCTGGGTGTTATTGAAAAGTATATTATCTTATTCCAAGGAACACGAATAAGTTTTGGCTTCTTCATTTTTACTAGTCTCCATCTACTTTTACCATACTTTGGACAACTTTTGTTATACTTGTATTCTTTCTAGTAAAGAATGTAATTATTACAAAATGCATCTATAACCTCACAGGTGTAGAGGCCAAGTTTTGTAAGAGGGGAAATTAGCTCTTCGACTGGGGGCTTAAGCAAGTATATAAAGCAATAATAGACTATATTACTTAACCAATATACTTTCGTGGAGTCATAGAATGGCTTACTCTAGGACCTCTAGCGAGAATTTTGAATGATTGATGTTATAAATTGAGTTAGATGATAGATCGAAGAGGAAGTGAGTTACAGGGTATTCGAAGGTAATCTTTAAGGGCTTTTGGGAGAGATTTTTAAACCCCCTCATAGTGCCTCCCCCCTCCTATTTATAGGAGATAGAAAGGGGTGAGTCGCCATGGGAGGTTAGATTACATGTATATCCTTTGGAGACAACTGTTCTATACTCAGAGTCGGTTCTGACACTGTAACTATCAGGAGGCTCGTTTTACTATTCTATCAAGTAAGCTGGCTGCCAGATGTGTCTGCCTTCGACCATGTATTACCATGGTCAAAGTCTTTCTGGTACTGATGCTGAGTTCTGGTGAGTTGACCATATGTTTTTAGCTTAAATTATATCCTCGAGTGTTTGACTAATTTTGAAAGGCTTCGGGGACTTAGTTACTCTCTTGCTGGGCTTCGAGTCTCTAGGAAGGCTTCGATGTATCCTTCGAGTATTCGACTGGTGTTGGAAGGCTGTGAGTAGGCTACTATATTTGCCCCCTCTCAACAGGGGACTTAGAAATTGGGGTTGATGGAGGGTGCAGAGAAAAATAGTTAGGCATGGGAAGTTGAGGAGTTGGTTGGCTGAATATGGGAAGTTCTGAGGAGAGAAATTAAGGAGTGTAATTAAGGTAAGTGTAGATTAAGGGGTAATAAATGACCTTAAGCACGGTATAAATAGGGGTTGTTAGGGGGGGTTTTAAACAGTTTGTATCTTCTTTCTTGAGCAAGCTAATAAATGGAAACAACACCAAACACCCATTATCATAAGAGAAAGGTGGCGAGGGAACATCGTATTGAATAGAAGATGAAGGTCCTGAAGGAGAAATTCTTTGGAGATCAGGGTTTGGATTGGTCTTGCGAGACTTGGTGGATTTGGAGCTGGGGGAGGCTATATGCGGGCTCCCGTACCAGCACTGGTGGAGGGTGATGTAGTGACAAGGCCTGAACGTCAGTAGCTAATACTTTCTGCTAAAAAGCTTAGTAGAAGACCAGGTGGATGCTGAGGACGCGGTCGAGGATAAGGCGGGGCCCTGTAAGAACTGCCCCATTTGTAAATAGGGGTCTTCGATATGGTGATGGAGGTGAAAAGGGTTGTGTTTGTTGTTGCTATTGTTGTTGGTGTTGTTCTTTCTCTTTCTTACTCTATTTCTTTTCTTTTCTTTTTTTAATTTGATGCAGGCCCGATGGCTTTTTTGTTTCTGAATGAAAAACATGTTTTGTCGAAGTATGGTAATATAACAATGTGAGGTATTGCAGACGATGATAATGTAGGCACAGTATTAGCTGTCGAACTTTAAACTTAAGTAATAAAAGTAAGTAAAAATGGTAAGAAAAATGGTTCTTTCATATAGCAAAAAGTACTGACCGAAGGTTCGTGAACTTATGTATATGTACGATGGGATGTGGTAGAATATTGACTATGGTTCAAAAGTAAATGCGTGAGATGGTTCAAAAATGTATGTGGTCAAAGGCATGGGACGCTTTAACTATAGATTCTGACAGCAGAAATGGCAGACGTGTTAGAGGTGATACTATTCATAGAGCATGTGCCATTGCGGGTTATTATTATGTTTCCTCAGGTTATAGGAAAGAGTAGAGGTGACCCGGGGGTTTGAGTTGACAACTTTGGGCAGTGCGTTAGAAGGTTGAGAGGTCTAAATAAGGTATTATATGTTGTAAGTGTTTGGCACACATGTGGGAGCATGTGAGGGTAATATTATCAAAACACATTATGGCCAAAAATGAGGGGGGAGTGGAGGAGTGGTAATGATGGTGAGTAAGGAAATCCAGGCAGTTTTATTTTCCTTGGGTGGCATTTAAAGAGGTGAGTGATAGTCACTACTCCCAAATAATCAATCAAATAGAGAAAAAAAAGAGGAAAAGAAGAAAAACATATACCATTGTTGCGGTTGAGCTTGTTGTTGAGGAGAGAAGAACGCCTCATTGTTGCCGAGAAATCTGATCCACTCAAATAGGTATGTCATCTAATTTCTTAATAATGATAGGCGATTTGTAATTTTTCTTTGCTGCTTCCCTTTTTGCATCTTTGCCTGTATGGTGGGGGAAAGTCTTGCTTGGCATTTTGTCTGTAACTGTGTGACTGTGGAAGGGGTAACCCATCTGGTTGGAAATCTGGCCAAGTGGTAAATTAGGAGTATAGGGGTGGTTGGGGTGGAAATTAAACATTAGACTGTAGGTTGGTCGATTTAGTGAGGGTAGATAATTTTATGAAAATGAACCTTAATCCTCAAATATATCGAGCTAATATCGCTCCTTTTCTTCTGTAGGGCATAATGCACGCCCGTTAAGCTTTAAGGATGAGGCTGGTAGATGAGGATGAGGACGAAGTAAACTAGCCGAGTATATCTGGTCGAGGTCATGAGGGTGAGAGCAGTAAAATGGAAGTTTTAGAAATTACAACGGATGCCCAGTTGTCGTAGTAGTACCAAGTATTGGACCTTTGACTTGGAGCCGATGTAGGGCTTGGATAGTCGGAGAGAGTAATGAAGAAGAAAATGGGGATAGAGGGAACGGCGGTACTGTCGAACCTTCGGGTGATGAAAGAGAGGAAGGGGAAGAGGAGGAGTGTGATACTAAGGAGGGGATGGATGATTCAGGGACAACGGTGGGGCCAGTCTCGACTCAGGAAAAGATTTGGCTAGATCAATTCATGGAGAAACATGGCTTGTCGAAGGTTGGTATTATTCTGGTGCCGTTAAAGGACGAGTATACGTTTAAAGATTCCCCTCAGGTGGGGATTATGGCGTTCAAAGGAAAAAATTGATAAGGGATGCAACTGCCTATTTGGAAGATGGTGAAGCAGGTATTGAATTTCTGGGATGTTACGCCGTGTAAGATGAATGGCAATTTTTATGAGATGATGAGGGTTGTCGAAGGGATGAATGTGGAATTGTGACTGGAAAAGAAGTTTTTGATCGAGTGGTACGACATCGTGTAATTCCATTCGAGGAAAGAAAATAAGAAGGCGAATACATATCACATTCAATGTCATTTGAACAAGTCGTGGTTATTCGACCTGTGTTCGACTAGGCGTAGGTGGGATAAGGATTTGGTGATGGTAAGTAGGAACTATGAGAAAGTACAAGGGGAGGAGAAATTTAGGCTAAAGCATAGGCTGTATAATACAAGTTAAGACTCAAAGTATATTGACTGTATGGCTTGATCAGACTGTTAGTCTAGTCTTTTATGTTTTGCAGACCCCTCGAATAATTTATTGCTGCACTTGAGGAGTTTTATTAATGAGCTGACCTGCCTGGACAAATACTAGGTAAATATTGCTTTTTATAAGTTGGGTATTGTGAGAAAGAAAAGGAAGAAGGCAAATACGTTGCTGAGAGACATTTGGTTGTTGCGGGGTCTTCGAGGAAGAGAAAAAAAAAGAGGTACCTCGACGAGGGCGGGTAAGATGGATTGCGACAATTTAAGCTGAAAGTCGAGCTTTGTACCGAGGTCTCGACAAGGAGGGCCTGGGATGGTACGGTCGAGTGCGCCTGGGACTATTCTTGAGGTACCATGATAGACCAGCAAGTGTAAAGGTAAGGTCACTGATGAAGCTTCAACAGTGCAACAAACGAAGACAACTTTGTGAAAGAGGGATCAAGAATAGGTGGCCAATGATGAGGATGAGCCAGCCGGAGTGAGGCAACGCGAGGTCGAACTGGAGGAGAGCACTCGACTAACAGCTGAGTCGATGGCAACTCTCTACGGTGCAAACCCAGATGAAGCAGGGAAGCAAGTTAACAAGGTTGTGCACTAGGAAAGTGTTTCTGGAATTTTGGAGTTGAAATTATGTTTTGGGAACTGCTAATTAGTTGAGTATTCATGCAGGTGAATGATTGGGTAATAGCTTTTACCAAGGCTCAGAAGGTATCGACTGTGGTGCTGAAGAAGGTGAGGGAAAGTCAGGAGCTTGCGCAGGTGACCATTATGTCACTAGAGACCCAGGTTGGTGTACTTGAAAGAGATAAGTTTTAGATTCGAGTCAATGCCGCGAGGGAAGTCGAAGCTGTTGTCGCCAACTGTAGTTAGCAGGTAGCACTGCGGGAGGCAAAGCTAGTTGACAAGGATGAGTAGTTGTGGAGCAACAAAATGCATTTCCAGGCGCTGTATGATAATGAGTATGACGTAACCACAGCCCTAAAAAATTTATATATGGGCTGGGGTACAATTCTGAGACCCACAAGCTCTATCCTCCAATCGAAAAGCCTGCTGTCGAAAATGCTACACAACACGAAGGGGTAGAAGTGGCCCCTGTAAGGGGTACGGGGAGGTGCTAGAAGTGTGGTGGCTGAACCTGCAGTCAAGGGGGATGGTGTTGGTACTGGGAATACTCTGGGGGATGGTGAAGCAGATGGTTCGATAATAGACCCCGCTGTCGAAGGCAGTGGAGGTGGTGCTGTAGAATATCAAGGAGTAAGGCCAACCAATCCTATGTGAGTAGGGTATTTGTAGAAGGTACATTATTTGGTATTTGTAGAGCTCTCTCTCCTTGAATTACTGTGATATTGAATTTGAATAATGTATATTGGATAGGTAGAACTTGAGCAATGTGTAGAGTAGTTGAACTTGACCTGATGGTATGTAGTTGACTTGAATTTCTTGCATGTATTTGACTTGAATTTCTGGTATGTCTGTATGCTTGTATATTTGTATGAGAATTGAAGTATAGAATGCTCCACTTTGGTTTACCGGAACTGGAACCTTGAAGAACTTCGAGGTTACTCCCGAGTGTAAGTCAGGTCGAAGGGTTGACATGAGACTTAGGTTTGATCAACTCAAGAAGTTCTCTGGACTTTGAAGGTCGCACCTGGGTTGATCCGCAGGATTGAGGCTAGCAAAGCATTATATGGATGGCCCCAATGCATCCCCGATGGTCCGGTCTGTCAACCATTCATGCCCCTCGGGTTTGCTCGAATTGAAACCTTGAAAAACTTCGAGGTTGCCCGCAAGTAGCAGTTGGGTCGAAGGGTTGACATGATATATAGGCTTGTCCAAGATATTCACTGGACTTTGAAGGTCACCCCCGGATCTATCCGCGGGATTGAACCTAAACGAAGCATTATGTGGTCAGCCCCAATGCATCCCCGAGGGTCCATTTTTCGACCATTCATGCCCCACGGGTTTGCTCGAATTGGAACCTTAAAAACTTTGAGGTCGCCCTCAAGTATCAGTCGGGTTGAAGGGTTTACATAATACTTAGGTTTGTCCAAAATGTTCACTGGACTTCAAAGGTCTCCCCTTGGTCTATCCGTGGTATTGAGCCTAAACGAAGCATTATGTGGTCGGCCCCAATACATCCCCGAGGGTTCGTTCTATCGATCATTCATGCCCCTCGGGTTTGCTAGAATTGGAACCTTGAAAAACATCGAGCCCGCCCCCAAGTTTCAATCAGGTCGAAGGGTTGACATGATACTTAGGCTTGACCAGCTCAAGAAGTTTACTGGAGGCATGACATGAAGCTTAGAGGAAAAAAAGATGTTTATTGGCTATGTTGTATTTACATGAGGTGAACAAGGTGGTGGCCGCGGCCTGGTGTATGAGACTAATTATATTATGTTCCAAGGGTCGGACAGAGTTTCCTTAGCTTCTGTCATTAAATAATAGGACCCTTTATCAGTTTTGTTGTACATGACATATGGTCCTTCCCAGGATTCAGCTAGCTTGCCGGCATTGCGAGGCTTCGAAGAGGGTGTGGCACGTCGGAGTACCAGATCTCCAATATAGAAACTTTGAGGCCAAACCCTTTTGTTTTAGGACATTGGGAGATAAAGATGATAACAGCCGAGGTTAGCTATGGCTTGGTCTCTAGTTTTATCGATCCATAACATATTGCATTCAAGTTCAAACTTAGTATCTTCGTCGGGGAGGTCAAGGTCGTGCGCTGGCACTTTGAACTGAGTAAACAGCACAGCTTCGGTACTGTAAGCCAGGAGGAAAGGAGTGTAGGCCCAAAGTACATGTTGTAATTATTGAACCCATCGGCCTTTTTTCTGATCGACCCGTTTCTTAAGACCGTCGACTATGGCTTTACTAATTGTTTCGGCCTGATTATATCCTTGTGGGTAATAAAGGGTAGAGGGGGAAAGGATAATATTATACTTTTTAAGGAAATTGTAGAATTTTTTCCTAACGAACTATGGATCTTTGTCGCATCGAATCATATGAGGGCAGTCAAAACGGGTAATTATATTTTCCCATAAGAACTTCATGACTTCTTCCCTGGTTCAACATAGAGGCAGAGCTTCGACCCATTTATTGAAGTAATTTGCGGCCACTAGAATGTGCTATCGGCTACCCAAAGCTTTGGGGAAAGGGCCCACTAAATCAATGGCCGACCGCTTAAATGGCCAAACAACTTGGTTACAATGGAGGTCATGTGAAGGGATTCGGATTTCATGGGTGTGGTGTTGGCATTTGTCACAGTGTTTCGCATATTTTTCGGCTTGTTTCTTCATGTTGGGCCTGAATAATCCTTGGGTTACGACTCAAATAACCATGGAACAACCAACAATGTGAGCATCGCAGTTGCCTTCATGTAGTTCGGTAAGTATGGTAATGGCTTCGTGTTAAGAGATGCAATGGAGGTGTATGCCGTTTGGGGATTTGTGGTGTAGTCTGCCTTTGAGAATGGTGTATCGTCGGTAGTTTTCTTGTAGCAAATGTTTGGCTTTAGGATCTTCCGGGAGGGCGAAACTATTAAAATAAGCAAGGAAGAGTGTGCACCAGTCATCAGGATCGAGACTATCGCCCCTAATATTGATGGCATTGACTTCTATCTAGTCGATACTTGAATGTTCGAGTACTTCGATATGGAGTATTCGAGATTCAGACTGGCCTAACATGGTTGCTATCTAGGTGAGGGCATCGGCATGTCTGTTTTTGCCTCAAGAGTAATGTCTAATGGAAGATTTTTCAGGGAAATAATTCATGCGCTGGCGGACAAGTGTGGCATACTCAGCCATAAGACTGTTTGCCTGATTTTTTCTAGAGTACTATCTCTGAACAAGCTAGGAATCAGTAAATACTGCAAATTTGGGAACACCGAGTTCAAGAGCAAGATCAAGTCCATGGATCAAAGCTTCGTATTCGGCCTCATTGTTGGAACATACAAAATTTAACTTGACGGCCTTTTCTATTTGGTCATTTGAAAGAGTAACCTGGACAATACCTATCCCCGAATAGTTATGTCCGGCAGATCTATCTGTAAAGAAATGTCAGCCCATGTTAGGGTTCCAAGGGTTATTCTGTTTGGGCTGGTCTTCAGGCAGATCGCATTCATGTTCCTCCAAATCAATATCTTCGACCGGGAAGTCTACAAAGAAATCGATGATCGCTTGGCCCTTTTCAGATATCTATTTTTCAAAAGTGGTATCATGTTCACCAAGATAGACGGACCATTGTTAGACCCGTCTGGATTTATTTTTCTTGCTGAGGATCTCTCAAAAGGGGTAGCTGGTGATAATACGTATAGGGTGAGCTTGGAAGTATGGTTTGAATTTTTGAGCAGTGTAGACAAGTGTAAGAAGCAATCGCTCAAGCTTGGTATATCGAGTTTCAACAGGTATCAAAGGTCTACTGATAAAGTAAATGGGTTTCTCGAAACTGGTTTGGAGTCGAGAAGGACTGAGCTAATGAAAGTATCGGTTGCTACGAGATATAGCAAGAGCGATTCACCTTCGATGGGGGTACTTATGATAGGGGGTCGACCAAAGTAAGTTTTAAGTTCGAGGAAGGCCTGTTCACAATCGGGTATCCAATTGACTTCGGGGTTGTTCCTTTTGGCATTTTGAACGCCTTGGTCGTGTAAAGGGAGAAATCCCAAGCACAACGATCAGATAATTTTAAGATAAAAATGGTTTAGAGCGGCTATTTTACCAGCTACCTTCTGGACATTCTTCTTAGTTTAAGGGGAAGGCATATCGATAAGGGCGCGAATATGAGTGGGGTCGATCTCGATACCTCGTTTGCTGAGAAGGTGGCCCCAACATTTACCGGAAGAAAAGCCAAATTGGCATTTGTCTGGGTTTAGTTTTATGTTATAAGAATGAAATATCGAGAATACTTTTGTTAGGTCCTGTATATGGGTATGTTTTTGGAGGCTTTTACATAGCATGTCATTGATATAAACTTCGACCGACATGTCAAGCAAAGGTTTGAACATGGTGGTAACAAAACGTTGGTAAGTGGCACCCGCATTTTTGAGGCTGAAGGGAATTACGCTAAAGAAGTAAAGAACTTGTTCAGTAATAAACAAAGTTTTAAGTTGGTCCGTAGGGAGGTGGGGTACCTGGTTGTAACCCGAAGCCGCATCCATCATTAATAACCGTTCATGACCTGCTGTCGCATCCAGGAGCACTAAAATGATCGGGAGAGGGAAGTTACCCTTCGGTGCATGTTTATTAAGATAGGTGAAGTTGACGCAGATACGGATCTTTCCATTCTTTCTGGTGACGAATATAATATTTGAGATCCAATCGATGTACTTGACTTCTTTGATAAAACTAGCGGCCAAGAGTTTTTTGACCTCGAGGTTCATGGCTACTCGAATCCTCAGGGCCAAAGAACATTTCTTCTGCTTCACGGTCGTGCAGTGAGGGATGAGGTCAAATCGATGGCAGTCCAGTACGGGGTCAACGTCAGGCATCTTGTGGAAAGTCCAGGCAAAGATATATTTATTTTCCCAAGGGAATGTGGTGACCTCGACGCTTTCGACGGGATCCACGAAACTACCCAATGCATGTGGCTCGACCAGGACCATCGAGTTCGATGTAAATAGTGTGTTTGACATGTGTGGGAGAAGGGTTCAATAGTGTGGGGAGAGAAATAAAATTGATTGCTATGGCTTAACAAGTTTTCTGATAAGATCAATCTCGGGGTGCTCGCATGATCGAGCTAGGCATTGAGAAGTATCACAATCGATGAAGGATAAACCTTCGGGTCAAGGGCCTTGGCTTGATTCTGGTAGAAGGATGGATAATTTCTCCTAATAAGTGAGCTTACAGCATTCTTCGACGCGTTTGCACTTGCATCGAGTATGACCACTGTCGATGATAATTACTTCGATGAGGTGGAGTTGAAAAATAAGTACCTCGGCTGGGTCAGCAGTTAAGGTGGGTTGGGGTTTTAGATACGACCCGTTGAGATAGCTGGGGAGATCGGCGACATATCAATGTAAGCGACCTACTTTAAGAATAATTTTCAGTAATTGTTGCAGAGCATAGCATTTTTTTGTGGGGTGGCAATTGGATTTGTGATTCTGGCAGTAGGGCTCGTCCTTGCGAACCTTGATGGGGAAAGGGGTACGCTAGATAGGATCGGCCTAGATGTGTGTAAGAAGGGTATTGATGGGTATAGTGAGTATCAGAAAGATGGGCATTGGTCATTTTTTGAGGATTTTAGCAGTGGTAGCATCGAAGTGAGGGCGTTTGCGGCTCTCGTTCTCCTGTGAGACGGGAGCGACCATGGGTAGAGGTGGTGGTAGAGATTTGTTGAGGCTGGTAGCCAAGGGTTTCCCCTGGTAATTAGCATCACGTAGGCGTTCGAGTTCGATGTATCCATTAACCTTGGATAACATCTCCCCGAGGGTTTGTGTCTTATGAAGTACGATGAACTACTTAACATGACTGTAGTCTGGCAGAGCATTGGAATATGCGAGAATGCCATTCGTACAGTCGAGGTGTTCAACTTTGCATGACTCATCGAGAAAACGCTTGGTGAAAGCTTCGAGCATTTCATTGGGGGATTTACGGAAGTTGAAGAGAGCATCGACTCGGACCCCACGGTCTTTATTAAAGGCTAACTGAGAGATATAAAGGCCCGACAACTATTCGAAACTTCGGATAGAGCCATTAGGGAGGTTGCGGTACTATTTGAGAAGGCTATCAGTGAGACTGGTGAGAAACACGCGACACAAGATATGGTCGGCTGTAGAATATAGACTTAAGGCATTTTTGAATTCAAGGATGTGAGACTAAGGGTCGGTATTACGGTATTTGCTGATTTTAGGGGTATAGAAATTTGGAGGTACTTCGACCGCTAGGAGTTTGGGGAAAATGGGGTTGTTTAACTGCCTCTAGGAGTTGGGTGTGGGGCTCACAGTGATGAGAATAGCGGCACAAATTTTTTGATCGAGTTCCTGCTAAGTAAGGTAGGCAGGATAAAGAGCTGATTGTTGGGGTCGAGAAAGATGAGGCCTCTTGTATGGGGCATGTTCGGCGCTTCTCTCGGCAAGGCATTCCCGAGCATGACGCCGTGTGGGATGGCGAGAGGTGCGAAGAGTAGTATCAGAGGAGTCCTCCATAACGGGGATGCCAAGATGGATCGAGCCAGTGGGTATGGCGATAGGAGCACCCTCGGCGCCAAGATGGACCGGGGGAACTTCTATTTGGGGGTAGGGCCCATACCGGGTACGGGCTTAGATGCACGAGAGAGCTGGTAATCGAGATTGTTGAGGAGTGTCTTGGGTGTGACTTTGTTGAAGCTCGCAAACTGCATGGCGCAGTTCGTTCGGAGCACGGTATTGCCGATCATAGTTGTCTAAATGGCGCTGCCGTTCAACCTCAAGTTCTTGGCGGTGTTCTTCGCGCTCAATGCGTAACTGATTGTTATGGTACTCCTCGGCCTAATTAAATTATTGGCTATTGAGGGCAAGTTAAGCGGCTACTCCGTCGGCAGAGTTTCCGACGATGGCAGAGGTGAAGTGAAGGGTGGGGGCCATTAAGCGAAGGTGTAAGGTGGTTGAAAGTGAGAAGAAGGAATGGTTAGGATGGGTATAGCACAGACGACGTCAAATATAGGGGCCAAGTTTCGTAAGGGGAGAATCTTGCTCTTACACCACAGGGTTATCATTGACTAGGGGCTTAAGAAAGCATATAAGGCAATAATAGACTATATTACTGAACGAACACAGTTACATGGAGTCCTAGAATGGGTTACTCCACGACCTTTAACGAGAATTTTAAATGATTGATGTTATATATCGAGTTTGATGATAGATCAAAGAGGAAGTGAGTGACAGGGTATTCGAAGGTAATCTTTAAGGGATTTTGAGAGAGGCTTTATAACACCCTCATTGTGCCTCCTCCCTCCTATTTATAGGAGATAACAAGTGGTAAGTCACCATAGGTAGATAGATTACATGTATATCCTTTGGGGACAATTATTCTATACTTGGAGTCGGTTCTGATACTGTAACTATCAGGTGACTCGTTTCACTGTTTTGTCTGGTGTGCTGGATATCAGATGTGTCTGCCTTTAACCATGTATTACCATGGTCAAAGTCTTTCTGGTACTGATGATAAGTTCTGGGGAGTTGATCATCTGTCTTCGGCTTCGATAATGTCCTCAAGTGTTCGACTAATCTTGAACGGATTCGTAGACTTAGTTACTGTCTTGCTGGGCTTTGAGTTTCAAAGTAGGCTTTGATGTAGCCTTTGAGTATTCGACTGGTGCTGGAAGGATGCGAGTAGACTACTACAACAGGGCATACGAAAATGCTTTATTTTATTTTCTTAGCACCATAGGTGTTCCCAGGTTAAGTATTCCCATCAGGTAGATTACTTTACATATACTACAGCATCTCGTCAAAACTCATGTAAAATCAATTATATCATTCTTTCATGCTCAATAAATCCACTATAGAGGACAACACAGTAGCCTTATTATGACATGAGGGATATAGAGGTTGTACTGCGCATCAATCAATTTCTTGTACTGTGTGTTGTCTTGTGGATCATTTTCAACTCTTACATCTTCTTCATTGCACGCATTCGACATACTAGCACCAACCTGAGATTCATCATCATCTACATCGCAAACAACACCGAATGTGTTATTAACCATATCCACCATCCTTGGAAATGAATCTTCACGAGGGTTGGTAGAAGATGTCCTAGCCCCTGATGTTGAACGAGGTACCACAATTAGTTCTCCATGGTAAATCCATGTCGTGTATGTTACATCAATTTCATCACACATTAAATGGTCTGATATAACCAATAGTTTTTTCTTTCCTTTCGCATTATGACACTTGTTGCAAGAACAATAATAATAGTTATCAACCCCCTAAATTTGATCTGTTAACTTTTAAGAATTGCAAGAATGTAACGACACCGTTAAAGTATTCGTCAGAAGTTCAAGGTTTTGTCATCCATTCCTTGCTAGGAATTTCAAGGATAGACGAAGACATCTTGAACGAATAAATTGTGAAGATTCTTTAAAGATATAACTACATAAAGTAAAAAAAAAATTATTAAACTCATAAATTATATTTGATCAATAAGAAAAACCTAAGTGAATTTCAAATCCAACCTTGTAATATATATGTCAAACCTAGTTTGGAGAACAATTTTATACACATAATAACTACATTAACACGCTATTTGCAATGCATGTTGTTTGCTTTTTATTATTAGATGTTCTTTTGTAATTTAGATCTAATAGATTTTAGTTGCAGTAAATTTTGTATCATTTTTTAAAACAACAAAGATACTTCTCTCAATCTTCATTTATTATCCTCTAAAAGTACAATAGGAGAACCCAAATTTCGCATTTTATGCGGTCCTAAATTAGGAGAACTTTGAATCTATTGCAGGTTTATGCCATTCTTTAGTAAGAACATGAAGTTCTTTGAAGCGGGAAATCAAGTTGAAATGATTGGATATTGTAGCATTTTCAAAAAAAAATCTAGAACAGTTTCGTACATGTCATCATACAACCAGAGATAATCCTTTGGTACGCTTAATATCCTTGTAAGTTGTAACCTATATTGCATTTTTTAGTATGTATTAAAAATTACTTAATCATGTGCTTTTTTCTTTGAGTTTAGCTATGAGGTTGGAATTACGTTTTAGGTACTTCAAACGTTAATTATTATATGTTTCACCAAAGTAACTTAAATATGATCGGTAATGTGGGACTTCATGCACCTTATGTCTGGCTTTATTTCCAATGGTAACTTCATTTATGTCATGATTATTAGTTCTTGGTTTTCTAATATTGAAATATGATTGAATTATAGCTTTATTTCCCAAGGTAACATCCAGGGTTTGTGTATGCATACCAAAATCTAAGGGGCAAATATTGAAGGGACTAATAAACTATTGTAAACCATTGGTCAAGGTAACCTCTGGGTTGTATTTGCTTGAACTTGAAAATTCTTAATCATCATTTATTTATATAATTTGCTCGTTTTCTCAAAAAAAAAATCATTTGTTGTTATTTTTGTTAGTAGTTTTCTTTGTTGTAATCCTAGTTGTTATCTCCCTTATAAGCTACATTCGCTACATAGTATTTCCCTAGAGCATTTTTTCCCGGTTATTCCACAATTTCTTGTTACAAACCTAATTATCTGCACTTTTATATAATATGATAATTTAAATTGCCTTGCAGTCACTGATGCTTGTCACATATTTGAATCCTGGAAGTACTTAGTGGTTACATCTTTCTACATTATCATCAATTCTCTGTAAGTATGCTCCTATTATACACTGGTTTTGTATTATTTTTTAATGGAGTAAACATATATAATTTGTTCAGGTACACCTTCTTGTAAATCGTCATCTATGGGATTTCAATTTTGTTTCCCGCGATTCATAAATCTAAATTAGGACAACTTAGGAAGATGATTGGGATCGATCTGGCGTACTTTTGTCTCTGTGAACCATGGGGAGATCGTCAGCATTGATGACTCATGCCTATCGTGTTATGATCCACCAGATCTTTAAAGAAAATCTCAAAACAAATTCTATCAATGCCGCCATCTTTATCTTTAACACTAGGACATGGTAGTTGTTTCTAGAATTGAGGAAAAAACTACAACTTGGTGCATTGGATAAAGTTGTTGTTGGTCGAAATGAGAAGCAATACTTCAGTTATCACAACCACCATTCACATAACCAGTTGGGATCCTTTACTACCTCGGTGATGGTTTCTTTATTCATTTATTATGTTATATTTTGGGTTATGAACTATTGAAAAGTTCACAGGATTATATTTTATGTACCTTGTTCTGGGCAGAGTAGGCCACATGAGGTGGTATTTAAAAACAAGAATAGGTTCCGCTTTAGCTAAAGGATAGAAAAAAAAAAGGCCCTAACTGCTTATAGAGGTGGGAGTTAAAGAACCTTTCAAAAACGCAGAGGTAGCCAGATTAAAGAATCTGGTAGAGTTGCTAAAGGTAGGAGTTAAAGTCAAAGTTAAAAAGAGCCTAGTTTAGAGGTAGCCACTGAGGATCCTTCCTTGACCTCTTCCTCAACTTCGATTTTAGCTTGCTATAGTGCTAGCTTTGTTACTAATATACTTGCCCTCTTTTCCGCTAGGGATAATTGCGTTTAAACCTCTCTATCTGCGAGTCCTCCAAACTACAATTAGCATGTTACTGTAAAGGGTATTTCATCCTACCTCTACCAACCTCCAATTCCCAGGGTTGCCTATTCCTGCCTCCAAAAAAACCTCAGGATGAGGCCCCCAAATTAGCTACCTACCCAACATACCTACGTCTCATAAGCATACCTCTGATGGCGCATACCTAACATAGCACCCACCTCAGATACCTATTTTAGGATTTTCCAACTATTTATTTTCCTATATTGGAACCCTTGCATCTGGTTGTATTTGATAAGAGGTAAAAGTGTCCAAACTTAGCTACCTGGATTTTTTGGCTTGGATGCCTGAATTCCTTATTTTAGTTTAGCAAAACTTTACGCTTGACTTGGGATAGCTGGGAGGATATAAATTAGCTTTCTTTTTATCCTTCTTTTTAAAACTAGCTCTTTTTAAAGCCAGCCTTTGGTTTAGATTCTTCGTACGATGGTTTAGCATACCTTTCAGCTGGTGATTATGATCCAAATATGTCCTCTTTACAATTGATTAACTGTATAGGTAGCCTCCCAATGTTTTTCTTGTTGATTCATTTCCTTAGCTATCAGAATGTGTAATCGCATAGAAGATGGTACTTCCTTCAAACTACTATTAGTTCTCATCGCAAATTGAAGTATAATTTTATTATGCTTGGAGTTTTGTATTTAGGTCTATTTAGTTTTATGCAACATAAACTATCTGTTTTGTAATAAGAAGTTCAATAACGATAATATTCCCACACTTTGCACTTGTTGCAAATAAAGAACAAAGTTTACAACTAGCTATGACATCAATTTCAGCTCAAATATCTAAGCCTGCTCATTAATAAAACCCAATAAAAAAACAAAGGCATAGAGTATTTTTGTTGTGAACCAAGGGTTTTCAATCCAAAAGCTTCAATGATATGGGATTTTTAATGTCAGCCATTAGAAAATTACCTAAAATACTGATAATTAAGCTCAACATGGATGTTAAGAGAAAAAAAATCCATCACAACAATTCAAATCATCTTTTCAATCTAGTAAAAATTAAACTTTAAAGATAATTTAAAATACCTCGCCGAGATTAGGACTCCTGTTTGCAAGGAGAAGTAGCAAAAAATCCTAATAAAATAAAATAGATGCAATTATTAAGACTAGTAAAAAGTAACTATTAGACTTTTCAAGCATAAAATCTCAAGCATATACCTTTGTTAACCAAATTTAAGATATACTAAACAAATTAAAATAAAATAGAGATGAGGGTTGTTAATCTCAACCATATACCAAATTGTTTACAAAAATTTCAAGCATATTAAGACTGTTAAGCTACTAATCAAATTAAAATGAAGTAAATAAATCCTACATAAAACTAGAATTAGGTTTTACCTTCTAGGGTTTTTAGAGAGAGATTTGGAGACCAACAGAATATAAATAAAATCCAACAAAATCAAATCTCAAAAAAAATTAAAACTAAATATTCATTAGGTTGTACCTTATAGTATTTTTAGATGGACTTTTGGAGAACAACAAAAAACCTTCAATCTAGCAGAAAGAGAAAATTTTATTTTCAGATTCGTATAGGAAACAAATTTGAGGCAAATCAAAATTTTTGAGCTAAAGGAATTGGGATTTCCCGGCTGGGGATCGTGGGAAATAAAAGCAGGAATATGTATTTTCTTTCGCGTAAAACTCTTAGATAGATTATATGGAGAGATTTTAGGGTGAGAGATACAGTAAAATAGAGTATCTTATGGGGAGATAAAGGAGTAAAGCAATTCTGGAAGAGAGAGAGACTTTCGAATAACAAATTTTTTATAATTTTAAAAGTGTTTTTTCAGCTACAACATAAGAAACTATCACAAATCATTTGAAACATGACAGTTATTAGTGCCGTAAATTGTGAATACATTTTTTAGAAATTACGACACAATTATTGGGTCGGATTTATGACATATATAATTATTGTTAATGCTTGTGCACAAATATTGCTAATAACCATTTTCACATAGTATATTTAGCTAGGTTTCTAAAGAAACGGCTCTTTTATGAGATGGTATTGGGGGTAGTATTTCGCCAATAAGCTGCTAGTGCCGGGAAACTATGAATTTGATCCTAAAGACCATGGGGAGCCCTTAAAGGGAAAAAGTTTCACTTAGGTTTGTGTTAAAATTAAAATGTATATGCTGTTGAACTTTGTTTTGCTGCCTGATTGATGATGTTCTAACTCATGTTATTTTGTGTACAGTTAAAGGAGATCGGTATAGAATCTTTGATGAAGGAAAAGTTGTATAATCTGAGAGCCAACTATTTTTGGCGAATGAATTCGCTAGTCAAAGACCAAGATAAGGTCGAAGGTTTATTTCAGGAGGCTGGGTTGAAGAGATCTCGAACTAAAGGGTCAGAGATTCCATTGATTGACTGGAAGATATCGGCGAAAAATAAGAAGGCCGCTGGAGCAAGTATTCCCCTCGAGAACCCTGCTTTGAGTGGTATACAACTAACTCCAGTACAGCAGAGGCAGATGCTTTTCTGACAGAGATTTTTGGTAAAAGAAAAGGTAAGAGAGTTACTAATTCTTTTCTTGCCTCTACACAACTATCGATGAGGTTGCTTGACCAACCTCCAATGGAGAGGAGAGAAAAAGAGGAAGGTTTGATGTCGGGGCCTGCCAATGTCCCAGAAGGTTGACCATCGAAGGCGGCTGCTGCTACGTAGCAGAGAGCTGTAGCAAGGAAGAAGGGTCCTCTTGACTTGTTAAAGTCGAAGGCTAGGGGAACTTTTGAAAGTTTAGAAGAGGAAACACGGTAGACGATTAAGTCCTGTGCAACTGGGGCTAATTCTTTAGAAGAGAAGTTTGCCAAGTGCCTTGTTAGGGCTTAGAGTTTATCAACTTTCTTTAATGAAGGTCATCACATTATGGCCCAGGTAAAGAATTTTCACGCCCTTATTCGTTTAATGACTTTGGTCCCATCTTCAAGATCTCATGTTTTTGTTATAATGCAGATCAAGAAACTTCTTCTTGACGCCAAGCCTCATATGCTTGGTGGTCAGAGTCTTGCCAATGAGGTCCTTGTCTCTAAAAACATCGAGTAGGAGCACACCAAAGAAAAAGATGAGCTGGTAAGAGAGAAGGAAGATCTAGAGGCCAAGCTATAGAAGTTTAGGCTTGGTGCGATTAAGACGAAGGAAGTTGCTATTTGGGACATGAAGCAGATGTATCTGGAGGAAAGGAGAAGGAGATTGAGAAGATCAGGGTTGATCTGGCAAAGAAGGTGGAGGAGGCCTTGTCTCTATAAAATTATACCTTTGAGGGTGATGTTCATGAGCAGTGAAGGTCGATGGATGCGGGGAAAGCCGAGGCGCTGGCCCAAGCTAAAGAAGAAACTGATCGCCATCTTCTCGTGTTACTGATGCAGATGAAGTCCAACTTTGTGACTCAATTTGAGGCAATGGATGAGAGGAAAGAATTCTACAAGGGTCTTGCCACTTCTACCAACCCAACTTTCATAGATTCGGATGTTGAGAATGAGGTACCGGAGGTTGAAGCTTCGATGCCTATAGTGGCCGAAGCTGATCTTCAGGAAGAAGTGCTCGACGATCTGACTCTTTCGTTACCCATGAAGCACCCTTCTCCAACTCTTCCCCTTGAACAGTAAGGATAAAGCATATTTAATTTATACTGCTAAAAGATTTTTGCTTTGAAAGACTTTTCTGATGTACAAGTGGTTGATGGGACCGGTAAACTTTAATTTGAGGAACACTTTTGAAAAAACTTTGTAAATATCTCTTTTCATGTTAATTATTTTTGTTATCGATAATTGGAATATATCGATATCCAATATTGTGAATGAACTTCCCAAGTGTATGGTTCGAGATGATAGCATGAGTATCATATATTAAACTGTAAGTGTGTCAGTAATGTGCCTTTTGGCAATTAGATTATGACTGGATAACAGAATAAGTATGTTATGGCTTTTGTGACTATAAAGGATTGCCAGATGTATCTCCTCTATCGAATATCTGGTCTTAACAAGATAGAACAAGTCACTCCTTGTTGACTTTACTAAAGATTACAAACAGTTTCTCCTTAAATTAGGTATATGTCTGTCAAAAAAATGATAACTTAGTTTTGATAAATACTTTTTTAAGTTTTGTCAAAAGAAAGAACGTATAATAGAATGATTGGAAAGAAAACTATTTTATTGAAGATAAATTAAATCAAGTTTTTGGACAAGTTGTGTAAAGCGGCAACCTTTCCGGTAAGTTTTTGGATACCTTATTTGGCTCGCGATAATGGCATGGCCATCAGTGCTTTGATTTGCGCTGGATCGATTTTTATTCCACTCTTGCCAAGTAGATGTCCCAAACACTTTCCAGATACAACTTCAAATTGGCATTTCTCAGGATTTAGCTTCATGCGGTATGTTCGAAGGATATCGAAGATAGTTTGCAGATTGCTACAATGATCTTCTCATTTCAGGCTCTTGTAGATCATGTAATCGATGTATACTTCCATGATTTTACCTAAGTGATCTTTAAACATTCTTGTGATGAACCGCTGGTATGTGGCTCCTACATTTTTTAAACCAAAAGGTATGACCGTATAATAGTAAAGGCCCCTTTCTGTTACAAATGTTGTCTTTTCTTGATCCGCTTTGGCAAGAGGGACTTGGTTATATCCTGAAGCTGCATCCATCATTGAAAGAAGTTTGTGTCCTGCTACAAAGTTAATAAAGTGAGGAATTAAGGGAAGTGGAATGTTATCTTTAGGTATGAACTTATTTTTTTCATGACTATCACGAGTTTGAGACCCACTTTGGATATTTAGCTTCACAAATGAATCCAGCATGAAGTAACTTTTCAATTTATTTATTAACTGCCTCACGGAGCCTGGGGGCTGGTTACGACACTTTTGAACTACTGCCTTACTGTCTGATATGAGGCTTAGCTTATGACATGTAATGAAAGGAACGATTTTTGGCATCTCTTAAAAAGACCATGCAAAGTAGTCGAATTTTATTTTTTAGAAGCTGAATGAGGGTTTCTCGTTTTGCTGATGATAGCTTAGTTACAATAAAAGTATTTCTCCCCGGACCATCGAGTTCTACGGATTCAACTGCTTCGGTATCATGTTGTTCGAACGTTGAAGGTGGCTCTTTCTGCAATTGTTATACTTTTATGAGCTTTGATACATGAGAGTTTGTGGTGGTGTTTTCGCACATTCATGCCATGGCCTGACTCCCTTTTATTTTATAAACATCATGATCTGTTGGAAAACGTAATACCAGATGGTATGTTAAAGGTACTGCTTTGATGGAATAGGGCCAACTTCTTCCTAAGATTCCTATGTATTTTGATTCAGCATCGATAACAATGAATTTGACAAATATGGTTTTTGGTCCAGCTTGAATAGGCAAAGTGATTTATCCCAAGGCTGATTCCTTTGAACCATTAAATCCTGTGATGATTGTGGTTGAGGCTTTGACCAAATCTTTGAGGCCTGAAATGTCAACCGCTCTTTTAAAGAGTACATCAGCTGCACATTCAGTGCCGATAAGGAGTGTGTATAAATAGTCATGTCCTACTTTAAGTATTATCACCAATGGATCGTCATGAGGGTATTTAACATGGCTGGTATCGCAATCTTCAAAAGAAATGTAATCTGGCCATTTGGCCTTACTAAAGCTTAGTAGAAGTTTAGCAGATTTTTTTGAAGATGTCATCTTGCAACAGGACGTGATTCTGTCATCCTTCTTTTGCATCTTGCCTTTATCAATTATAATCATGTAAAGATGTCGAGCTTGCCTTGGCCTTACTCTTGTTCCACTTCTTTTCTTTTTGTTTCATCCTCGAGAAACTTTTCGATATCGATCACGTACTCGTGGAGCCTTCCTGCCAATATTATACGGTGGAAAATTCATATTTGGGAGTAGAAGTTGTCAGTCTCATGGCTATAGACATTGTAATACTGGTACCAAGGTTTATTTGGGACGTCTGGAATCTCCTGCGCTACTCGAAAGAGTTCATCCCCCTTTAAAATTGATAAGATTGCTAACAGGGAGGTCATTATAGGAGGTAAGACTGGGATAGGCTGATATTTTTTCCCATCTCTTCTACATTTGACGTTGTCGTTAAAATGCCCACGCTGCTTGGCAAGAACATTTGTTGATAACTTTGAGTGTGCGGTGAAAACACGTCATTGGAATGTATAACTGAAGTACATTTCATCTTGTCTTTCTTGGATCGCTCGAGTTCAATGTAGTTATTCACTACATCGATCATCTCTGTGATTGTTTTTGGTTTGTAGAGTGTAAGTTCTTCTTAAACTTTTGAATCGATGTGGAGAGTAGAGGTGAATGCCGGTACGATAATCTTGGGATCTGAATTTCCAATTTTCCTTGTTTCTTGTAGGAAATGCTTGTAAAAGTTTGCCAAAGTTTCTTTCGCCCCTTATTCGAAAAGGAAGAGAGAGTCCACTGTTATCTCACGCTCTTTGGCATGAGTATAGTTTGGCTCAAAAAGTCATTGTAATTAGGCAAAGCTGGTTATCAAACCTTTAGAAATGGTGTAGAACCACCTACGAGGTTCTTCTTTGAGGCTCATATTAAACAGACGGTATAGCATATGATCGAGTTTAGAGTATAGGTCAATGGCTACTTTGATGTGACAGACGTGGGTGAGTGGGTCAGTGAGGCCTGTATATTAGTAAAACTTCAGCATGTAGAAGTTGTCTGGAATTGGCATGACTTCGAGAAGAGGGGAAATTGGGTTAGTCTCAATCCTATCTAGAGAGAATCTTCAACTTGAATTGCCTGAATGTATGGCTTGAATCCTATTATTCAAGTCGTCTAAGGTAATGAATTATTGGAGAACATTTGGTTCAGCTACTGCTTACAAATTAAAATCTCCTTGTCCTTCTGGACCCAACCGCTCTCTAACTGGTCGTCTTGGAGGTGGTGGGGGGGATTAGGTGCTCAATAATGTCCTAGACATTAGATTATATTAATGAATCTAAGTCGTATCTGAATTAGTCATTTTTACGTGTTATCTCTAATCCCCGGTTAGAATAACTAGTATCTAGGGGAATACCATGTTTTAAAACTCTACTAGCATTCGTAAGAAACTAGGTTGATTAAAGTATTCAAATTTATATCTAATATATAAGAAAGGGTCATAATGTAAAACTATAGTTAGCTTACCCTTTAGTATTATTTTTCCAAAAAATCAAATAATAGGGTCCTCCCAGAGGTTAAAGCAGGAATAAAAAAATTTGGTCCCGAATCATGTTTAGATTGGTCTGAACCGGGTCCTGATCCAAAAAATAGGTTTAAACCGGGTTCAGAAAGTGTCTGAACCGAGTTCAAACTAAACCCATTTAGTTTGTTGGACCGGGTCTTGTCTAGTCGAGACCAGGTTTTGATATGGCATTTTAAGTTATGTTTAGGGGTTGGTTGGGCTTTGATTTGGTTTAATCGGGTTAGGCTATGTTTCCATTTGATTTTTTTGGTATTGAAAATCTTAAAATACCCCCACTTAAATCAAACTACATGTGGGAAGCATTTTTTACCATGGTTTAAAGGGCAAACAACCAGTCAAAAGAAGGTGAGATGTTTTTAGGTGAGAAGTCAACCCAAAAATCTTTATAGGGGGGGTGATGTTTTATGGTTAAATGTTGAGTGAAACATCTCATCTAGGTTAAAAGTTTTAATTCTTATGGAGAATTTTCTAACTTTTATAATAGTAATAAAACAAAGGCAAATTAGTTTTTAGACTCTACATAATGACCACAAATTGATCTAATACCTCCTAATTCTCTTTTTTAACTTTTGGACCATAAATCTTGTCAGAACTCACCAATTCTTTAAAAGTTCAAAATTTACCATTTATGCTTTGTCTTCCCCAACACTCTTAAAGGAACTCATCCACATTTTAATACCATTAAAATGTTGGGTTTATTGTTGATAATGAGAAGATGAAGATGTTATTGTATAATAATAAAGAGGGGTTTGTACTTATGAACTAAAAATTATTATTAAGTATAATTCTAGAGTGAGAACTAAATATTTTTGGGAGAGGGAGATCAATGATAGTTATTTTTCTTTGAAGATGGGTGATTTACAATTAGGGGTGAGCTATTTTAAGTTAGAGATGAGTAGTTTTGGGTTAGGATGAGTATAGTTTTGAGATTAGTGGTTTAGGATTAAGTGGGTTTTAAATTGGAGAAGAGTGGTTTTGATTTGTTAGCAGAGGATATTCTCGGCAGTTCATATTAATTTAAACTTTTTAAGGTTTAAGGGCTAAAAATGACAAATAAGAAGTGTTAGACCAATTCGTGGTCATTATGTTGGGTCTAAAAACTAATTTACCCAAAAAATAAACAGTCCAAAGGTGAAAAGTTTTCAAAACGTCTGACCACTTCTCATCCTTAACCAAAAAACAAACATGCCCTAACCATCTACACTTTGACGAACATCCCAATTGAGACTGCAATTACCATGTAATGCAACTTGAAATCCTTTCAAGCCACACGAAGGAATATTTCGTGCAGCAACATGTCTCCAGGAATCTTCTCTTGCTCATTAGCATGTTCATAACATACAACCTTGTACTCATCCGTACACAGACTATACCCAAACCCGGTGTTCATGAGTAGTAGGCCACGTTTCCAAGGAGGACGGGGAAGATTTGTGTATTCATTAGTAGAGGGATTCTGAAAAAAAGTAGGTCATTCCTGCCGATCCCATAACCATAGCAAGCCATTGCATGAACCCTTCCCAACACATGGGGTCTTAAGAGACGTTTTGGGGTACACTTTCATCACGGACGGCAAAACAAAGTTATTGCACTCAAAGAATCTACACACATAGACAAAAGTATAAATAACTGGATAGGATGAACTTGTTAGGTGTTGGTTTGATTATAAGTTTTATTTTATCAACTAATTTGTGCCATTGTTTGCAAACGTACCTACAACACTTCCAGTGTGTTTTGCTCGGAAATTGAAGAAGAATGTCCATCCATATCTCTGCCACAAGATCTTTTCTTCTAGTTCCATCCTTTTTCTACCAGATCTTGGAGAGGAGACGGAGACAAAAAAAATTGTGAAAAAGGAAAAGATGAGAAACCTGAGTTCTGAACTTTATGGCTTTCCCTATCAGTAGAGCTAGAAACTACTGTAAGCTCCCCATATCCAGTGTACACTATAAGGGCCTAATCCGGTTCTAGAACTCAAGCCTTAACATTGACCGATAGACATTCACTCATCCTCATTAACACAAGGCGATGTGGCATAGTTATGGCATATAATAGAAGCAATTACAAGGAAGAAGGAACACACGTGCCGTTATACAACCGTTATGAAAATTCCAAAAAACTATTTTGTAATATACCTCATTTAGAGGAGATAGTGATCATTAACGACGTTCATAATATGGGACATATAAAGAGGAATGGGAGAGAACAAATTAAGGACATATTTTTATATCTAAAGAATTTATACAACACTGTCAAGAATACTTGTTGTAATATAGTTTTTTGCAAAATTCTCAAAAGAGGTCGTGGTTTTTACTTATTCAAAGGTTTTCATGCTAAACCCTGTTCTATTAGTAATTACTTGTTTGTTATTTAGTATTCTAATCATCTTTAGTGTGAGAAACTAAGTTCAAATTCTAAATTTACGCCGTATGTGGGAATCGATAGATTTACCATAAATCCTAAGACAAACAAGCACTAATAATCTTTATCAAGAATGGACAACCAAAGTTAGACACAAAAATAGGAATGGGAGAGAACAAATTAAGCACATATTTTTCTATCTAACGAATTTATACAACACTGTCAAGAATACTTGTTGTAATATAGTTATTTGCAAAATTCTCAAAAGAGGTCGTGGTTTTTATTTATTCAAAGGTTTTCATGCTAAACCCTGTTCTGTTAGTGATTACTTGTTTGCTATTTAGTATTCTAATCATCTTTAGTGTGAAAAACTAAGTTCAAATTCTAAATTTATGCCCTTACATTTGGCGGCGTATGTGGGAATCAATAAATTTACCATAAATCCTAAGACAAACAAACACTAATCATCTTTATCAAGAATGGACAACAAAAGTTTGGCACAAAAATAGGAATGGGAGAGAACAAAATAAGGACATATTTTTCTATCTAGAGAATTTATACAGCACTTTAAGAATACTTGTTGTAATATAGTTCTTTGCAAAATTCTCTAAAGAGGTCATGGATTTTACTTATTCAAAGGTTTTTATGCTAAACCCTGTTATGTTAGTGATTAATTGTTTGCTATTTAGTATTATAATCATCTTTAGTGCGAAAAACTAAGTTCAAATTCTAAATTTAGGCCCTTACATTTGGCGCCGTATGTAGGAATCGATAGATTTACCATAAATCCTAAGATGAACAAATACTAATCATCTTTATTAAGAATGGACAACCAAATTTAGACACAACAGAACTTATAGGCAGACGGCCTTGACGTGGGTTGAAATCTGATAGCAGAGCTTCGCGCGAATCTTGATACAAATAAAGAAAATAGTATTGTATTAAAATATCAGCTTGTTGAAATGCAGAATTCCATGAATGCTCTATAAGCTAGCAGGTACCAGTCCACAAAGACAAAACACATAGCTAGTGACTTCAGGAATTTCAGCTCGAAATTGGCTAGGATCATGCAAGGTCCGCAGTCATGGAGCGGGAGTTCCACCTATTTAGCAGTTATGGGGGCCCGAAGTCTCCATCTATCCAGAGAAAATTGTTAACCAAGAGGTTATTAAATATTGTGTTAGCCCAAGGCAGTATAAAGAGGAACAAAAGTTTAAAGCTGGGATACCCGTAAGGGAAATGTCGAGCAAAGGAAGTGACAAACATAATCCAAGATACAGATGCCTTCAACATCCTGTAGTCACAACCCGTCAGTTCGTGGCACCTGAGCTCATCGATAAGTAGATTAATAAACTTTTGGAAGCCCAATTCATCCTGATAAATAAGAATATCATGATTAGGCTCTAGAAGAGCTCGATAGCCCAGGAACTACTCGATGGTGAGGTATCTCCAAGTTTTCACACGCCAAAAATCAGAAAGTATAAAGGAACAAATCTTGTCGAGCATGTTCAAGAATTGCAGAATTCATTGGGGTTACACTCAACGCCGAATCACATTTTATACTGACTATTCCCAACCAACCTTTAAAGAGAACCCTTGCGATGGTTTCTCTCTCTAGAAGAAAGCTCGATCCACTCTTTCGACCAAATTCAGAAACTCTTTGTCAAGAACTATGCCCTTAATAGAGACAAAAAAGAGAACTTGTATACCTTGATAATCTCAAACAAGCACCGGAGGAGAAGCTCAAGGTTTTCACAACGAAGTTCCTTGACCTCTCAAGAAAATGGACAATCTAGATTAAAAGATTACAGTGTCCGCATTAACCAATGCCCTCTTTATCAAAACTAGGGCCAAGGAACACTTAATCTTGAATAAACATGCATTTTTTGAAGATATGATCGAGAAGGTGAATAACTATATCGATCTTGAAAGAATGATGTCTGAGAAATCGCAATCTACTAAATCCATATTCTTACAACCAAAGGACAGAATACCAAGTGAGAAGCTGATCAGACTGTAAAGACGAGAGGCAATAAGAAATGTGTTAAGTCAGACAGGGGAAGACCGAGGATAAGAAATGATCACCCAAAACCAGACCTCCCAAAGCTGACAGCCAAACAGGTTGATATGTACCTCACGCTAATAAATGATAAAGTCTTCATAAACGTACAGTCCCTCGAGCCAATTGAAGGAAACTCGTGCTGCACGCATCATAAAGTTTGGTATCACGAAACTGGGCGTTGCTATACCATGCAGAGGCTAATGAAATGCATTCTAAAAGATAGAAGGATGCACGAGTACATTGTCAACCAGGAAACTTATAAGAATAGAAGTTACATAAAGGATTATTAAAGTTTTTACAAGTCGTAGAGGAGACAGAGGAGAAATATCTCTACCATCTCTCTCTCTCAGTGACATAATTGAGACACAAAATTAATAATTCAGTCAAATTCAAGAAACGTAGGCTCATTCAATGTCATGACCTAATAGTAGTAGAAAAAGAAGCGCAACTACTCCCTGAATCATGTCACCGACGAGTTAAAATCTCTTTTGAAGATTGCAATGTTAGCTACATCGAATTCACTCACCATGACGTGTTGGTCATCATGTTAAAAATGAAAAACTTTGTAATACACATAATGATGATCGACACGGGAAGCAACATTAAAGTACTTTCTAGAGCATGATTGAATATATGAAACTGATAGAAAAATTTGCGCAAGTGATATGGATATTAGTAGTTTTAATGGATCTAAAGAAGTACGAGTATAAAAAATTATTCTCCATATAACCACCGAACCTGCTACTACTGATGTAACTTTTTATGTCATCAATGCAAAGTCAAGATATTTAGGTATCATGGGATAATGTTGGTTACATAACATAAAGGTTATCCCCTCAACTTATCATTTGGAACTTCATTTTGACTGGAATGGAAGAATTTATGAGGTCAAAGGTAGCCATAAACTAGCCCGCACTTGTGAGAATATTGTGACTAGTATTGCCGATACTTTAAAAAAGTTCAAAGCATAGCAATTATAGAAGCTAGACTTTCAGAGAACCGGCCTTCTACTGCTGAAATCACGTAATACATTGAGCTCGATGGACATGGCTCAAGAACTTTTATTGGAACACGTTTATATGTAGAAGTACGAGGACAACTTGTCAATTTCTTGCAGAAAAACAAGGTTGTATTTGCATAGAGATTTTGAGAAATGTCAGGCATTGATCCTACTTTAGCCTGCCATAAATTGTGTCTAAAAGACAAGACCATCGGGGTTATACATAAATAAAGAACGTTAATACCCAGGCTTTGAGATGAGGTGAGCAAAGAAATTAACAAACTAATCAAGGTTAGGTTCATAAGGAAAGAAGACTATCTTAAATGGGGTTTGAATATAGTAGCAGTCCCAATGAAGAATGATAAAATCAAATTCTACATGGATTTTATCAACCTCAATAAGCATACCCCGAAGGATAGCTTCCCACTCCCAATTATTAATTACTTGTTAGAGTCAACTGCGGGGCACGAACTCCTCTTAATGATGGATGCAATGCGAGGATATAATTAGATACCTCTCTTACCTGAAGATCAAAAGAAAATGATAATCATAACATAGGGAGGTTTATATTGTAACATGGTCATGCCGTTAGGACTTGAGAATACGGGAGCAACCTATCAGAGGCTAGTTACTCAAATGTTTAAAGATCATCTCGAAAAAATCATAGAAGTTTACATTGATGATATGCTTTGTAAAAGCCTCAAGAAAGAAGATCACATCAAAGACCTCAATACAGTTTTTTAAATCCTTCGATCTTACAGAATGAAACTTAATCCTGATAAGTGTCAGATTACAGTTCAATCAAGAATTTTTTTTGGTACCTAATTAGTAAAAAGGGTATAACAACTTACCTTGATTAGACTCGAGCTTTTTTATTTATGCCTTCCTAGAGAACTAAAAAAGATGTGTAAAAGTTAGCAGGTAAAATTGCAGCGATCAACAGATTCTTCTCTAAGACATCAGATCGATGTAGATGGCCATTTAATCTACTACGCGGAGGGACACGACAAGGGAAAATAAAAAGGATCCTGAAATCGCATAGAACGAAGAATATGAGGCAGCGTTCCTGAACCTCAAGAAGTATTTAGGAAAACCACCCATCATGAGTACCCCTACGGAAGGAGAAGAACTCACCGCTTACCTTATAGTCACAAATAGCTCTCTCAGTTCGGTGTTTATTCGAAATGAAGATAAAATGGAAAAACCTGTGTACTTTATCAGTAAAATGCTTACCCCAGCTGAAACTAGATACACAAAAATTGAATAACTCCTCCTTACCCTTATTTATACCTCATAAAAGCTTAAACAGTATTTCTAAGCCCATTTTATTTGAGTAATTACAAACTTCCCACTTATAGAGGTCTATTCAAGGAAAGAGAGATCTTGATGGGTGCAATAGTGGTCGGTCAGTTTGGGCAAGCACAATATAAGTTTTAGGCAACAAATTTCTAAAAAGGAGCAGACGATAGCTAATTTCTTAGCGGTAGCATGATATACCTTTAGCCGGATGAAGAACAGTTTGAAGAAAAGCATATTGGATGCCGAAAAATGGTTGGCGGCTTCTAACTGATGGATCTGCTGGACTAGTAGCATTAGAAGTCAGGATCGTTCTCATCACACCTTCAAATGATAGGATCGAGAATCTATCTGATTTAATTTTGATGCCACAAACAAGGAGATAGAATTTGAAGCTCTAATCCACGGTATGGACATGGCACTGGAAATCGGAGTGCATGAGCTTTCAATATACACATATTCTATACTGATAGTACAACATTATACAGATCGATAGCAGAAAAATGGAAATATTGTAGACTACGCCGTTGTAGTGGTCGAGAGAATAGATAAATTTTATAAGGCTACATTAGAATAATTGCCTCAAGAAGAAAATAGACATGCTAACTCCCTTTCTTATCTAGCTGGGATCCTCAAAACAGGAGCTCCGCACCTATGATCGAGGTTGTATCCACACCCAAGATTCATCTTGTCAGTTCAAATGCGTTCAACACTGGGTGAGCATTGAACACGAGGAAAATGATTGGAGATTGCCTTTTCTAAAATACATTCGTCCAAAGAATGATTATCAAGGCGAATTGCCAAAAGATGTCAATAAGAAGCAAAGACTAATAGACAAGGCAGTGCACTAAATCGTGATAAAAATTAGTTATACAAGAGATCATTCACATGCCCTTATTTAAAGTGCCTCTCCATAAATGATGCCAATAGCATGTTAAAAGAATTACATAAGAGGACATGTGGATCCCATGCTACAGGACGATATCTCGCAAATAGTGCAATTACTGAAGGCGTATTCTTGTTAAAAATAAGAGCACAGGCTGAAGAATATGCAAAATTAATAATATATCTGACACGTGCCAGAGACACGGACATCATATTCAAACTCACGTTTTGGAACTTCATACGAATGAAGTATATTGGCCCTTTAAAAAATGAGGACTCAACCTTGTGGGAATACTACCAAATACACCAAGAAAGAGAAGGCATCTCCTTGTAGCAAATAATTATTTTATAAAGTGGGTAGAAGCTGTTCCGTTATGTCGAACTCAGGGAGATGAAGTAATCAAGTTTATATAGAAGAATATTATCACCAGGTTCGGTTGCCCACACTTGATCAGGATTGATAATGGACCACAGTTCGTTGGAGAAATAGTGGTTGAATTCCTTAACAAGCATAAACAATATCTATTCTCCGTCCAACCCATACTACCCACAAGGCAACGGTCAAACATAAATTACCAACAAAATGATCATTGATGGAATCACAAAGTGCCTAAAAGAAAAGAACGAAAATTGGATTCGGGAGTTGCCGCATATGCTTTGGGCATATGGAAAAACACCACGAGTGTCAACAGGGTGCACACCACTTCTGTTACCTTATGGAACTGAGGCAATCATCCATATTTAATATTACCACCCAAAGACGGATGAAGAGAATAAATTCCAATTATCATGAAATATGAAATGGATCAAGGAAACACGAGATCGAGTAGTGGCTACTCAAGGACATTATCATCAAATGTTGGCAAACTCATATAGCAAAAGAGTCCGAAGTAGATAATTCGACATAGAAGATCTCGTTCTTCAAGAAATTCCCAAAAGCAGAAAAGAACCTAATAACAGAAAACTAGCAGAAAATTTGGAAGGACCCTTCATTGTGATGGGAAAAACCAACTTGGGCTCGTACGACTTGATTATTGAGGAAGGAGTAAGAATTCCATATCCTTAGAACACGAGAAAATTGTAAAAGTATTACCCACCAATCGATGTAACGCTATGCCTTTTGCTTAACTTACAATTTGATTTACATTCCAAAAGTGAGGGTTATACTCTCCATATTCATGTACAATTTCGTTATAAATGAAACATTAGTGTTTGTCTCATGAACATATCTATTATATGCATTACCTCTCCTGACAACAACACATCATAGATTTTAACCGGCTTCGAGTTTTATTTATTCAAAACTTTATTGGCATACAACACACTGGGAAGTAATAGGGGAATACATAAGCATGGGTATTGTACTATCGGTTTGGATTCTTATTTTCTTCCTCTCCTCAACACCTTGTGAGTCGTTTTCTTCTTCCCGGCTCTTGAGGAACTTCTAGCATTAAAAGGAGCATAATCCTCTGGAGGACGGAAATCTACAATCTCCTCCTCGCGAGTTACTCGCGTAGTATGTGACGAACCATTTTTGGCTTCGATATCACTCGTCAAGTTTTCTGTTCATATGGGGGTTGGCTCCTCAGCACGAACTGATGCCACTTTTTGACTCTCCTGCAGAAAACGCAAATACTCTGCTTTCGTAATCTTTAAATCAGTCTTTCCCAGCATCGGTCACGTACTTTTGAAATTTACCCTTAGCCCTCTTCAATTCACCACCATAAAAGGCAATTACCGCTTCAACATGCAGTTAAAAGGGATCCTTTTCGTTATTTGGCTGAAGAATCCCTTTTAACCTCTCATGCGCTTTCTTCAAACATTCATGGGTTTGTTTCTGCTTGCTTATACATCATTCCGCTTTACTTCTTTGTTTTTCCCTGAAATTTCTCATTAGTAGTTTGCATTTCGAATCGAATACTCAGTTATGTATAATGATTTAAAGCCTCTTGGGTAATCCTCAATTCGTTTTGTAATTTATTCTGCACTCGCCTACTTTCTTTGTTTATGTTAAAAAATAAAATACTAATAACCCTACAGTGGATAAAATAACTACATTCAGCATCTATTATACCAAAGAACAAATCATTCAGTAAAATACGCTAAAGATACACCAGCTCTTACAGAGCACTCCCTAGCTTTAAAGCTATGAAGATTCCTAGCCGTAGTAGCTATGGCTTGAACTCGAGTAGGGGCTTATCTGACTCCCCTCTCTTCTAATATTTGTATATAAGCATCTTATAAACCTCTTTCGTTATCGACTTCCCCCTCAAAATAAAGCGTCAATCTTAACAATGCCCTTACACACTCATCTTTCTGAGGGAGCTCTTTCAACATTTCTTTTGGGTTTTTTCTAAACCTATCGTGATCTATCCAAATAGCTTCATCCCTCTCTATTTTGACTTTAGTACACCTAGACCGGGTATCACATAATTCTTATCATTGTCTCTCAACAAAGATTTATGATACCTTATTTGATATTCAGATCGAGCTATTACCTGATGAGCGCGGGCCAAAGCATTTCTAGCTCGGCTCAATACTCTGCAGGCTGTCAATAGTCGCCCTCAATTGCTCTACGCCCTACAAAAAGTAATAGATTCTACATTATTCACATACTCTAAATTTACAATAAACAGAAACATTTCTTTCTAGATCTACGGTGTTCAAAAAAGTTACAGTTACTCAAATTGTCAACCCTGCACAAAGAAAAGAACAGATAAAAGAACCAAGTGTCAGAATGTTAAAAGCTTGATGTGGTCTCTTCCTTTCTGGGCAACACTTTCTCTGTAGGGATATCAGGATTGTTGGCGGCATCACCAAGATCCTTTTCAAACTAAGCATCTGCAGCATTTCCAGAGGTAGGACGCTCATCTTATTGTTCGCCATCATCTAGAGCGTCACCCTCTTTGGCCTCAGAAGGAAAGATGATTTCCTTATACCAGCCAGCTGGGCAAGACAAATATCATCCTCTGAGATTTTGAAATAACGATAAGACTGGATCAGAATATTCGCCCTGTCTTGATAGCCTCCACCGTCTGCTCAAGCTTCGTCTCATTTGCGGTAACTTGGTTTTGAAGTTGTGCCTTCACCTCAGCCTCTTCCTTTACAGGTTTCAGAGCTTTGTCTTACTTTTTCTCAGCTTCGGCCTTTAAACCTCCTAACTGTGACTTTGGCTCGTCGTTCTCCTTCTGCAATGAGATCTTCATAGAAGAACGAACTACCTTGACAATTTGAGATAGTCTTGCCTTCTTTTTTCTAAACCCCTCTAAGCACCTCTCATGACCAGTGTAAGCTTCTAAAGCTAACAAAATTTTAGACTACAATACTAGTAGAACATGACTAAAAAATGACAAGATAGAAGTAGAAAATTATCACTTATCAAAGCAACTCACTCCTGGAAGATACCTTGAAGTTTTCAAGATCAAAGAGAGTAAGCTCAAAACACTCTTGCTCGATATTCTGATACTCAGCCACAACAGCAGTACGAGAATGGTCACTACCCTCGGCCTGATGAGCTTTCAGCTGGCTCAGAGACGCAATATCCTCAGCATCATTCTTAGCAAGAGCAATCAAATCATGAACTTTCTGATTCCTGCCTTTACCAAGCTTAGCAGGCTCAGTTGCAATCGGCTTCGGGAGAACATCTGCATCACTGGAAGATTTAACTGCCTTTTTTTGAACATGCGCTTCCTTATTAACCCGCTTCAGCTGAACCTTCTTATAGGCTACCCCAGTAGAGTCAGTTTTTTTTCTCAGGAGGGATATCGTCATAAATAGTAGTTTCAAGAAGTTCGAAGCCACTCCCAGCCATCACTCACTGGATCTTGGGAACATCAGTACAAATTGATGCAACGCCTTTAAATGATTAAGCCCAAAAGCTTGGATGATTTTAATCTCATTAGGTTTAATTTTCTTTCTAGTTTTATTTGTTTCTAGATTATGATAGAATGAAGATGAAGAGAGAACTCAAACTAATTTTATTGCTCATCAAGCTCAAAAGACAAAGCAATTTATAGGAGATACAATTACAAATAGTTGTAGTCAGTTACAGTAGTTATACATTCTGTTATACATTCTGTTAGTTACTATTATTACACCCCCTCAAGCTGAAGGGAGATGATACAACTGAGAGCTTGGCCTGTAGCATTGTGAACCTTTGAGTAGAAAGGCCTTTTGTAAAGATGTCTGCAACCTGGTCTTGAGTGCAGAGGTACTTGATAAGTAGCAGCTTTAGAAGAACCAGTCCCCTGATATAGTGATAATCTACCTCAATGTGCTTAGATCTAGCATGGAACACAGGATTGGAAGCAAGTGCTATGGCACTAATGTTGTCACACCAAATAAGAGGAGGTGAAGATAATGGAAACTTCAAATCTTTGAAAACTGAACATATTCAAGTCAATTCAGCTGCTGTATGGGCTAAAGACCTATATTCAGACTCAGTAGAGGATCTAGCTACCGTAGGTTGTTTCTTTGCACTCCAGGAGATAGGATTATTCCCAAAAAATATACAGCATCCACTGGTGCATCTCCTATCATAAAGGCATCCAGCCCAGTCAGCATCAGAGTATACAGTAATTTAAAGAGATCCCTTTGTGTAAGAAAGTCCATGTGACAGTGTACCTTTGAGAAACCTGAGAACTCTTTTAACTGCAGTCAAGTGTATTGTCCTGGGAGCATGCATATGTTGACATACCTGATTCACAACAAAGCATAAATCTGGTCTTGTCCAAGTAAGGTGCTGCAGACCTCCCACAAGTGATATGTACTCTGGTTGATTAGATAGTAATTCTCCACTAGTTGTATCTAGCTTGAAACTTGCAGATGCTGGTGTAGAACATGGTTTGGCACCTTTCATGGAAGCTTTTTGGAGAAGATCAAGAGAGTATTTTGACTGTGAGATGAACATACCCTTGGATGTCCTCTTTACTTCTAATCCCATAAAATAGTGTAGATGCCCCAGATCTTTCATTGCAAATTTTAAGCTGAGTTGTTGAATGACCTTATTGCAATATTGGAGAGAGTTGACAGTGATTATAATGTCATCCACATAAACTAGGATGAAAGTTAAAAGACCTTCATTGTGCTTTGTGAAGAGGGAAGGATCAGAGGGGCATGTAGGGAAACCTAGAGCTAGAAGACCATGGAAAAGTTCTTCATACCATGCTCTAGGTGCTTGCTTGAGTCCATAGAGGGACTTGTGTAATTTGCAAACATGAGTGGGGTTATCAGCATTAATAAATCCTGGTGGCTGGGGCATGTACACAGTTTCTTGCAGATGACCATGTAGGAAAGCATTACTCACATCTAGTTGCTTGATAACCCAATCAAATTGGACAGCTATAGAGAGGACAAGTCTGATGGTTGTTGGTTTGACCACAGGACTAAAGGTATCCATAAAATCAATTCCTTGTTGTTGATGGTATCCCTTAGCTACTAGCCTTGTTTATATCTTTCAATAGTACCATTGGAGTGTTGTTTCACTTTAAATACCCACTTACATCCAACTATGTGGTGTGTAGGAGATGGTGGAACCAATGTCCATGTGCCTATTGCTTGTAATGCATTGTACTCATCTGCCATTGCCTTTCTCCAATTTTTTTCTTTAATAGCTTGTGAGTAACAAATAGGGACAATACTAGATGTACTTTGACAGGGGTGGTTGAGAAATAGGGTGTTTTGTGGCTAGAAGTATTTTAGGCTTGTAGATTCCATTTTTGGATCTTGTGAACATGTGATGACTGTTGTTATTTGAGTGAGGTTGTATTTGGGATGTAGGATGTGTAGTAGGTTGTCTGGTAGGTGGTATTAATGGATGTAGTATATTAGGTAACAATGTAGACTCTGTAGGTATGGGAACATGTATTGATGGAGTGGATAAAGTATGGTTTTCTGTAGAGGATTGTGACTGAATAGTAGGTATTTGATGTGGGGTTATAATTGTTGGGGGAGTAGTAGAATTTGAGTGAACAGAAGGTGATAAGGATGAATGATGTGAGGTAGGTAATATAACATTTGTAGTAAAAAAAAGGGGATAAGGGTAAAGTGTATGGGGATGAAGCTGAGGCTTGTGGTGATATAGTAGTTAGTTCATGAGAAGTTTTAAAAGGAAAACATTCTTCATTAAACACAACATGTCTTGAGATATATATTTTATCATTAAGCATATCAAGGCATTTGTAACCTTTGTGAAGGTAATTGTAACCTATGAACACACACATCTTACTTCTAGGTTGGAGTTTAGTTTTGGTATAAGGTCTTAACCATGGAAAGCAGGCACAACCAAAGACTTTAAGAAAAGAGTAGTCTAGTGTGTGATTAAATAGTTTCTCCCATGGTAAGATATTGTCAAGAGATTTGGAGGGTAGTTTATTGATGAGAAAGACAGATGTGTGAAAAACCTCTACCCAATACTTGAAAGGGACATTGCTTTGTGAGAATAGTGTTCTACTAAGGTCTACTATATGCCTATGCTTTCTTTCAGCTACACCATTCTGTTCAGGAGTGTGTGGACAAGAGAACTGATGCAAAATACCATGGTGAGATAAGAAGGTTGTGAATACTGAGCTTGTAAATTCACCCCCTGCATCTGATCTCAAGATCTTTATTTTGGTATCTAATTGATGTTCTATTTGAGTTTTGAATGTAACAAAAACACTATAGAATTCAGCTTTAGTGGAAAGTGGATATATCCAACAATATTTAGAATAATCATCCACAAAACTAGCATAGTATTTGAAACCTGATACAAATTGTTGAGGTGAGGGACCCCACAAATCAGTGTGAATAATTTGTAAAGGAAATACAGATCGTGATAGATTGAAAGGAAGTTTCTTACTTCTACCACATTGGCAAGAGTTGCAAAAAGACAAAGACTTTATTGAACTAGTAATAGGCAGTTTATTATGAGTTAATACAATTTGTAAAGTAGAGGAGGAGGGATGACCTAGTCTTTGATGCCAGATGGTGGGGGATGATCTTATTCCAATGAAGGCAGTTCGAGAAGAGTTGATCTTTATTGTCTTGGGAAGTGTATGAAGAGGGAGAGGATAGAGCCCATTCTCATGATGTCCTTGGAAAAGACTCCTCCCTGAGTTGTTGTCCTTGACAAAAAAGGAATTATAGGCAAAAGTCAAAGAGCAGTTGTTATCATTAACAAATTTGTGAACTGATAATAGATTTTGTGCAATGTGTGGGACATGGAGTATGTTTTTAAGATGAAATGTAGCGCGTGAGGAGTAGAGAAAGTAGAAGAATCAGTATGAGAGATTTTCAAACCTTGTCCATTGCCCACCATGACTGTGTATGTTCCTCCGTAAGTAGAGTGATCATTTAGGCTGTTGAGGTCAGCAGTGATATGATTTGAAGCCCCCGTATCAGTATACCAGTTTGTAGTAGATGGTTCAGCATTAAACTCTCTTGTACTGGCTACCATTGTTGTTAACCTTGAAGGAGAAATTCTGCCCTGAAAGGCATAGTTCATTCTATGATGGCAATCAATAGCAGAGTGACCTAATTTATTGCAAATTTGACAAGTAAGCCTCTGTTGATAACCACTGCTGGATTCTCCAGAATGAGACTGAACCATGTTGTTGTTGTTATTGTAGTTTCTTGAACTATCACCATTTGATGAATTTTGAAGCCTTGAGTAACCATTGTGATTGGTATAACTTGGTTGATAACTTTGAGTAGAAGTTCTTGCTGGATATTTACCAAATCTTTCTCCTCTGCCTCTATAGGTTTGATAAGTCCTAGACTGGACATTTTGTTAAACACTTAGTGTTCTTTGAGTAGCAAAGACTTGTGTTGCTGTTTTAGTATGAAGATGAAGTTTGTTTCGTGTTTCTAAAGACAATTCTTCACTAAGGAGCAAACCATGTAGAGCATCACTAGTTATTGGTGTTGATCTGACCCTGATAGATGTTGTAAAAGAATCAAATTTTGCGGGCAAACCATTTAAGATGTGAAAAAATAACATCTTCGTCATCAATTGTAGAGCCTGAAGCAGCAAGATTATTAGTTATCTTCTTGATGTATTGTAGATAATCAGTTATTGAATCACTATTCTTCTTGATTGATTGTAGTCTTGATTTCAGCTATATCACATAAGATCTTGAGATTGTGAAAAATCTTCTCTTTAAAGTACGCTACAATATCTTTGAAGTAGGTAATCCCACAACATACACCAAGAGACTCTCAGATATGGTAGCATTCAACCAGATCAAGAGTGTTTGATCTCGCCTCACCCAATCAGTAAAATTAAGGTTCAAATTGAGTACCAAAAGTCCTGAATCATCAATTGTAGTGATGAATTTGGATGGAAGAACGTTAGATCCATCAACAAGGCTTAGAATATTGAAACCGCGCAAGATCGGCAACCACAACGATTTCCACAAAACATAGTTATCTTTGCTGAGCTTTATCGAAAAGAGGTTGGCGATGTTAAAAATCGCCATTGTTAGACTTGAGGAGGCCGTAATCGAGCTTGAAGAAGCAAAAGCTACCATTAGAGAGCTTAAAAGTAAATGATTGATGGAGATTTTGATGAGGTTTCGATGAAGATTGAATTTTCAAAGAGAGAAAAAGTTAGGGTTTGGATCGAAATTACCGTTTGATTGGTAGCTCTGACTCCATGATAGAATGAAGATGAAGAGAGAACTCAAACTAATTTCATTGCTCATCAAGCTCAAAGGACAAAGCTATTTATAGGAGATACAGTTACAAACAGTTGTAGTCAGTTACAGTAGTTATACATTCTGTTAGTTACTGTTATTAGACTAAGCTTATGTCTCTCTTATAATAGAATCTTCTAGCTCTATTATAAATACGCATGTAATAGTTGAGAGATCTATTTAGCCAAGATCAATAAAATTTCTCTCTTTATTATTTTTTTCCTTGCAATCTCTTATATTTTCTCGATTCAAATCGCTTCTGCTACGTGTTCTCTTTTAAGTGCTATCAGATTCAGTCGTAGGCCTGTGCCATGATGGTGAACAACGAAAACGAAGACCATGCCCAAGACGGAAATCTTGGAAACCTTGTGACGAGGGAAGAGTTCGCAGATAAACTTAATTGTTTGGAGGATGAAATTAAAGCTTCCAATCGACAAGTTCCACAACTCACCGCAACCATCAATAACCTCACTATACAAGTAAGTAAACTATCACAATTCTCAACCCCTGTTACTTCCATACCCTTTTCACCAGCTACAACTTTACCTATATACACCCCACCCTTCACTTCCCAAAATTCCGACCTTACACTCACCCCCAACACCCATGAAACCCCCACCAAAACAACCCAATACCGTCAAAACCTTAATACCGTTCCCACATCATTACAACCCAAAAACCCAATATTTTCTAATACCCATGTTGATATAACCCTAAACGACCACAATGATCTAGGCAACCCTCACAAATCCATCTCTTTTACCTCTTCCCCAAACCACTAACACCAACATGAAATTATACAACACCGCCACACTTCACAAAAGACCAATAACCACCAAAACTACCTACCCGGTTACCAATCCCAACAAAAAAGCCATGATTATGAATTATCTATGAATGATATGGCTTTTGTCGATGGTGTACGTGGGCGACATCCCGATTCATATATTCATGATTCATATTTTACACCTCACCAAGCACAGCCCCATCAATTTGAGTACAAGATGAAGGTCGATCTTTCGGCCTTTAATGAAAATCTTCATGTCGAAGATTTTCTCGATTGGCTTTTTACAGTGGAGAAATTTTTTGATTACATGCATATTCCGAAGGAAAGAAAACTTTGCTCGTAGCATATAAGCTCAAGAGTAGTACTAACGCTTGGTGGGATAGTATTGTCGAGGATCGTCGTAAAGAGGGAAAATTGCATATTTGTGATTGGGCGTAAATGAAGAAATATCTACGACGTCGTTTTCTACCTTCTAACTATGAAGTAATTCTTTATGAGCAACTTCAAAATTTAAAACAAGGTATTCGCCCCGCTGCCAAATATCTTGAAGATTTTTACCATTTATCGGCGCGTAATGGCATAAGTGAGAATGAGGTCAAGCAACTTAGACATTTCATTAGAAGTTTACGTTTTAAGATTCAAGACAAGATGTCGATGTTGCATATTCCTTCTACGGATATCGCTATTGAGTTAGCTCGACGAGCGGAACAATTTCTCGATAAAGCCAAACAATTTTCTAATAATGGGTGACCACAATACCAAGGGTATTCATCATCCTCATCTCCTCAAACAAATCATTTCACACCCAACATATCCCTTATAAATACCCCTTCATCCAACTTAAACAATTTTCCTCAAACCCATAACTCTACCACAAACATCCGTTTCCCACAACCCCATAATCCCCCTCCTAACCAATACCAAAATAACCGACATTCCAACCCTAAATCTTTGCTTGAACACCCCACTGACCCTTATGCCTGCCCTAAACAAAATTATTGCTATCGTTGTAACCAACATGGTAATGCATCCAATATTTGCTCATCCCAAAGCAATTCAAACCCTTGAGTAAATTTAACACATCATAATGAGGAGGTCATCGTTGATGGTGAGGTTCATGAACATTCATTCGCTTTGGCTCTTTGTGATCCGATTTTATTTGAGTCATCATCGGATATTATTGAAGAAGTTCTTGATTTATACGACGAAGAAGATGAACGATGTTGTGTTTTGTGTAAACTTATCTTTACACAACAAGGAGATACATCCCAACGTAACAATATATTTTGCTCCCAATGCTTGATTAACGGTAAACTTGCCAAATTTATCATTGATAGTGGTTCGAGCGAAAATATTATTTATAATCGGTGGTTCCAAAGCTTGTTTTAGCTCTTAGTTTGCATCTGGATCCTTATCCTATTTATTGGATCAAGGATACTTGTGTTTCTAAGGTTTTACATCAATGTCGGGTTCCTTTTACTATTGGTAAATATAGTAAAGAGATTTTGTGTGATGTCATTGACATGGATGTTTGTCATATTCTTCTTGAACGAACTTGGTTGCTTGATTTAGATGTTGATAGTAAGGGACTTAACAATACGTACACATTTACAAAAGGTGGTCTCAAGAATATGTTTACTCCTATGAAGCCCAAAGCACCTCCAACCGCGAAAACGCTTTTATTGCTATCCGATGATGTGGAGAAAGATGTTCAAGAGGCCAAAACTATTTTATCTCTTGTTTATAAAGGTGATATCTCCAATCCTAATGACGTGCCTCAAGAAGTTAAAGATCTTTTACATAAATTTTCTAGCATTCTTCCTACCTTGTTTCTTGATTCTCTACCTCCTATGAGAGATATTCAACATCATATAGATCTTATTCCGGGTGCAAGCTCGCCAAACTTACCACTATTTTGTATGCTAACAAAAGACCATGCAATTTTATAAGAGCAAGTACAAGACCTACTTTCTAAAGGCCTTATTCGTCCATCAATGAGCCCATGTGCGGTTCCGGACTCCTAGTCCCAAAGAAAGATGGTTCTTGGTACATGTGTATTGATAGTCGAGCTATTAACAAAATCATGGTATACTATCGTTTTCCGATTCATCGCCTTGATGATATGTTGGATATGCTCTCAGGTTCAAAAATCTTCTCTAAAATTGATCTCAATAGCGATTATCACCAAATTCGAATCCGTCCCGGAGATGAATGGAAAATGGCTTTCAAAACTAAATAAGGATTATATGAATGGCTTGTTATGCCATTTGGATTGTCTAATGCTCCTAGTTCGTTTAAGAGGCTTATGAATGAGGTTTTAAAGCCTTTCTTGAACAAGTTTATCGTCGTTTATTTCGATGATATTCTCATTTATAGTAAAGATAAAAAAGAGCATCTTCACCATATTCGACAAGTATTTCAAGCACTCCAAGGTACCTCTCTCCAAATTCAACTCAAGAAGTGTACATTTATGCAAGCTAAACTTATTTTCTTGGGATTTGTCGCTTCCGTCGATGGTATTTATGTTGACGAAGAAAAAATCAATGCTATTCGTCAGTGGCCTATTTCAAAACCAATTTTTGATGTTCGATCTTTTTCACGGATTGGCTTTCTTTTATCGCCATTTTGTGTGAATTTTTTTTACTATAGCGGCCCCTCTTACCGATTGTTTAAAACAATCTCACCTTAGAATTATTTGAAGTGGATTGTGATGCCTCCGCCCGTGGTATAGGTGTCGTTTTAACTCAAGAAGGAAGACCAATTTTGTATAGTGAAAAGTTATGTAAAGCTCGCTGTACTTGGTCAACTCATGAGTTGGAATTTTATTCGGTTGTACAAGCTCTTCAACATTAGAAACATAATTTGCTTCAAAAGGAATTTCTATTATATACCGATCATGAAGCCCTCAAGTACATCCAAAGTAATACCAATATTAATCGAATGCATGCCCGTTGGATTGCCGAGATTCAACAATTTAATTTTTCAATCAAGCACAAACCGGGGAAGTAAAATAAATTTTCTGATGCCATGAGTCGACGTGCATCCCTTCTTTTTACCGTTCGTACATCTATCGTTGATTTTGATTATCATAAAGAACTCTATGTCGATGATGCAGATTTTTCAGAGATGTGAGAAAAATGTAACAATAATCAAGGAGGTACGGTTGACTTTCTTCTTCATGATGGCTCTCTTTTTCATGGTACTCGTCTTTGTATTCCCCAATGTTTTTTTACGAGAGTACGTTATTAAAGAGCTACATGGAGAAGGTCTTGGTGGACATTTAGGTCGCGATAAAACAATTGCTTTGGTAGATGAACGATATTTTTGGCCTTCTTTAAAGAAAGATGTTGCGGATTTTGTTCACAAATTTTTTGTATGCCAACAAGCCAAAGGTCATGCTCAAAATTCCGGCTCTACACCCCTCTTTCGGTTCCCGAATCACCTTGACCTGATATTTCAATGAAATTTTTATTGGGACTCCCTCGGACTTGTAGAAGAGTTAATTCAATTTTTGTGGTAGTCGATCGCTACTCAAAGATGGCACACAACATCCCTTGCAAAAATACTCATTATGCAGTCCAAATTGCAAATTTATTCCTCTGATAAATTGTTCGCCTTCGTAGTGTTCCACAATCTATAACTTCCGATCGCGATAGAAAATTTGTAAGCTAATTTTGGTAAACTCTTTGGCGACGTTTGGATACATCTTTAAAGTATAGTAGCACCCCTCACCCGAAAACTGATGGTCAAACGGAAGTAGATAATCGCACTTTGGGAAATTTACTTTGTGCTTTATCCGGTGCAAAGCCAAAGTAATGGGATTTATGTATTCTTCATGCAAAGTTTACCTATAATGCTTTTAAGAGTAGAACTACAGGTTTTTTTCCTTTCCAGATTGTTTATTCCACAGTTCCTTAGCACTCTCTCGATCTTGTAGATCTACCTAAAGTTTTGAGTGTGAATTCATTGTCTAATAATTTCCTCGATCAAGGTGCCAAAATTTATGAGATGGCTTCAAAAAAATTTGAAGCTTCAAATGCCAAGTACAAAGCTTCGGCCGATGCACATCGGCATGTTCAAACTTTTGTAGTTGGTGATCTTGTTATGGCCTATTTAAAAAGGCAACGTTTCCTGTTGGCACTTACAGTAAATTGAAGATGAAATAGATTGGGCCATGTGAAGTGTTTAAGAAGATTAGCGATAATGCATACGTCATTTCGTTACCCGAAGGTTACAACATCTCGCCTACATTCAATGTGGCAGACCTTTCTCCTTATTATGGTAACACACATGATTCTCTTCCTTTTGTAAACTCGTGGGCGAGTTTTTTTCCCATAAATGGAGCATGATGCAGGGCCTTTAAATGATTAAGCCCAAAGGCTTGGATGATTTTAATCTTATTAGGTTTAATTTTCTTTCAAGTTTTATTTGTTTCTAGATTAAGCTTATGTCTAAATAATAGGATCCTTCTAATATGAGAATCCTCTTGCTCTATTATAAATAGGCATGCAATAGTTGAGATATACATTCAACCAAGATTAATAAAATTTCTCTCTTTATTATTATTTTCCTTGCAATCTCTTTTATTTTCTCAATTTAAATTGCTTCTGCTACGTGTTCTCTATTGCAAATTCTTTTATCCCTTTGGATCTTAAGATCGGCATGAACTTCTTTCAACTCGTTCTTCTCTCAGCCAACATGATGTAGAGACACATGTCGTCAGGAGTAACTGCTGTTTGAGAACCTAGAAAAGGAAGAGCCACATAAACCAACAGCAATGAAAAATGATAACAAAGTAAACATTAATATATTACTAGAAAATTAAAACTTACTCGCGTTTAAATATATAAATTCCAGCTCGTGCGTTGGTTCATCTTGAACCTACATAAAGTTTCATCTAACGACCTTGAAAGTCTGGAGTGCATTCATAACCCCTTTTGAAAGTTTGTCAGAGGAATCTTAAGACCATATACGAGCTGGTTGGTATAACATAAGAATCCATCACAGGGGCCAAGAAATAGCGGTCCAATATAATATTCCAAGGAAACGTTATCAGGTAAATTCTTGCCCCGTTTGACCTAGTTAAAATTAGGAACTTTATAACACCTCTTTGGGATTAAAAGGGAATTCATCCCAAAAAGAGGCCCAAAGAGGTAGGAACTTGATATTGGCACAGTGACCTAGTCTGAAATGCATTCATTTCCCTTTTAATCCTTTTTTTATATTTAAGAAACTCCGTACCAATATCAACCCCCTCAAGATATACACACATTTATATCTCTTTCCCTATAGAGGCATGATCTCGTAGGGAGGAGTTCACACACTTATACCGTGGGGGTTTAGCTTCGACTAGAGGCTTTAACAAATATATATATGATAGAAATAAGAAGAATCACTGTGCTAACAGACTTGCATGGAGTCCATGAATAGGTATTCTCCACAACCTTCAGCGAGGAGTTGAATGGAAGATTGTATATATATGGATGAGGTTACAGTTCGAATCAGGTAGAACTCAAAGGTGCTTGAAGGTTGTTAATATTGGGGAGGGGGGGTTGGGCTGAGTTTTTCTCACCCCCTCATGATGTCTCTCCTCTCCTATTTATAGGGGATAGGAATGGGTAAGCCATCATGTGAGGTCATATTATAAGTATTCCCCTTTTGGGATAGCTGTCTTGTACGTGAGGTCGGTTCAGACACAGAAGCTATCTGGCAGCTTGTTTTACTGTATTGTCTTGTGAGCTGGCTGTCAGGTCTATCTGCCTTCGACTATGTACTAATATGGTTGAAGTCCTTTTGAAGCTTGTATTGGGCTCTGGAAGATGACCGACTATTCTTCAGCTTCAACAACAGCGGTAAGCTTTGATGTGGCCTTCGAGTATTTGGTTAGTTTTGAAAGGCTTCAAGTAGATCATATGCCTTTAGATATTTTGCTGGTTCCTTGGGCTTCAAGTATCTGGTAGGCTTCAATTAAGCCTTCTAATGTTCAATTAGTCTTGGAAGGCTGCGAGTAGGCTACTATATTCGCCTCCTCTCAGCTGGTGGCTCAAAAATTATTGCAGACGGCGCGTGCTAAGAAAAATTGTTAGGCGTGGGCCATTATAAGGTTGACATGTGTAAATGTGCCTAGTTCTAAGAGCATTAATGGGGATGATGCTGGTTAAGAGGGCTATTGATGCTTCTTTAAATGGAGTATAAATAGGGTTGAATGAGACCATACAATGTAAAAGCCCTGTTCATCTTCTTCGCTAACTGTTCCTTGGGGTTCAAGTATTTGGTAGGCTTCAATTAAGCCTTCTAGTGTTCGATTAGTCTTGGAAGGCTGCGAGTATGCTACTATATTTGCCCCCTCTCAGTTGGTGCCTCAAAAATTATTATAGACAGCGCATGCCAAGAAAAATTGTTAGGCGCAGGAAGTTGTAAGGTTGACTAGTATGAATGTGCATAGTTTTAAGAGCATTGATAGTGATGATGCTAGTTAAGGGAGTTATTAAGGCTTCCTTAAGCAGAGTATAAATAGGGTTGAATGGGACCATATAATGTAAAAACCCTGTCCATCTTCTTCGTTAACTGTTCTGATCATCTGCTTCCTTGGACACCATGAAAACCCGCTATTAAAAATGAATGGAGGAGAAGGAGGCACGAGTAGAGGAGACGTACGAGGAACTAAAGCGGATGTACTTCGGACGTAGATTCCTAGGGTCACCACTACCCGACCTGGTAGACTTGTACCGGGAGGAGTTAGCGGGAAGAGAAAGGGAGGAGGCTAAAACATTTACCTTTGGGTGGACGATGTTCCAGTAGCATTTGTAGAGTATTATGGAGTACTCCTGTGCGCTGTGGTCATTGGTAGAGTAGTTGGTGGCGGCCGAGGATGGGATTAAGAAGTATCCCTGGTATTGGAAGAGCTGTCCATTGTACAAGTAGGGGGGTCTTCTGTAATTGTGGATGGGGTTGTATTTGCCTTCTATTTTGTTCTCTCCTTTTTTGTAGAATAAAACAAAATATTTCTTATCGAAGTATTCATACTTAGTTTAAAGCATTTCCTGGTAGATAACTAGGTCAATGATAACATAGGCGCGGTTAGTATTCAAAATAGGGGGAAATGAAACTTATGCTTGATATGAAACATACAAAAGGTCTCGAAGAAGAAGTGATTTGGTCAAAGGTTCGTTAGGATAGCTTGACATTGGGCCATGGTCGAAGGTTAAAAAATGTTCAAGGATACGGATTAGGTTGATCACAACATGATGGCTTGAGATATCAAAAAAATGTAGAAACGAATTGGTTGAGGCTTGTTGCACTTCGACTGAAAGAACCTGACAGCCGTATTTACAGAGCTATTAGATGGGACACCGTACATTGAGCAGTGTACCAGTATAGACTATAATCATGATATGTCATTTATGGGAATGTGGTATATGTCACATGATGGTCAGATCTGGTCGACGTGGCAGAATGTGATACTATGCCAGAGGCCTGTTGTCAAAGGTGATGAGTATTTGAAGGTATTTGACAGAATATGAACGTGGACTATTGTAGTATTCAAAAGGACTCGGGGGTTCGTGAGGTATTTGGGAAGTTCCATAACCAGTGAAAGTATGGCGTTCACACGATTTGATTTAGTAGGGGTAACTGTGTAAAAATGCATGTTTAGCTAAAAATGAGGAGGGAAGTGGGGGAGGTAGTAGGGATAGTGGTCATGATTACAGCTTAGAAAACTATGGTAATTTAGTGGGCTGTATTTAAGAGGAGAGAGAGCGTTGCTAGAAACAATTTAATTAAATAGAGAGAAACAAGAAAAACACCATTGTTGTTATGGAGAGAAAGGAGGAAAACCCCTTGTTGCTGTAAAGGTTGGACATCATTGTTATTGTAATTCTTTGTTAGTACGGTTATCTCCACCAGACAGGTAGGTCTTTTGACCCTTTGTGTTATGTTACTGCCCTATTCTTATCTTATGTTGGAGTGAGGAAGTAGAGTTGTTGTTGCGCCATTAATGGTGTAGTTGTGGTAGGGTTTGAGAAAGTAGACAGAAAAGTCCCTCGAAGGTTATTGTTTAGGTGGTGATAGGTATAGGAGTAGTGGAGATAGTAGTAAAATAGTCTGTCGTTGGTTTCTCCGATGATTGATAGTTGGGTAGGTAATAGTATAATATAAAATCGAATCCTAATACTCGAATATATTAAGCTTCAAAGGACGAGGCTAATAGATGAGGATAAGGAAGCCATAAATGAGCCAAGTACTTCTGATTGAGGGGAGTGGAGTAGTAGCATCAAGGAGTTTCAAATCGTAATTGACGTACCTCTAGCGGTAGTAGAGCCTGATATGAGTTTGGTATGGAGGAGTTGACGTAGGGCTGGAATAGTTAGGGAGTGTAAAGAAGATGAGGAGGAGGAAGAAAGGGGTGGGGAGGTTGGGTTTGGTCATTCAGGGAATGTGGAGGATGAAGGGGATAAGGAGGAGGAGGAAGAGAGTGAGGGAAAAAGTGAAGAAACTGAGGATGAGGAAACGTATATGGGAAATGTCTCGCCTTGGGAAAAGACTAGGCTGGATCAGTTCATGTCAAAATATGATCTTGAGTTGAAAGTGATCACTCTGGTGCCATTACGGCGGGAGTATACGTTTATGGATTAGCTCAATAAGGGGATAATGGCTTTCACGGGGAAAATTCGACTGGGGATACAGCTACCCTTCGAAGATTGGTGAAGGAGGTGCTAAATTTTTGGGACGTCGCACTGTGCCAGATGAATGGTAACTTCTATAAGATGATGAGGGTGCTCAAAGGTGTGAACAAAGAGTTGATACGCAAAGGGAGGCCTTTAATTAAGTGGTTCGATGTGGTTTCGTTCTACTCAAAGAAGGGGAATAAGAAGGTAGGGACGTACCATATTCAGTATCACCCTGAGAAGCCGTGGTTGTTTGACCTATGTTCGACTGGGTGCGGGTGGGATAAAGATTTGATAGTTCTGAAGGGTAATTATGAGTATGCAGATGGGGAGGTAGATTTTGCTCTGATCAATAGGTTGTACAAAGCAAGTAAATGTATGGTCGAGTATCTTTTGTTTATTGCAGAGCCTGTCAGTAGAGATCTGTAAAACCCTTAGTTTTATATCGACAACCTGATCGACGGGAGTGAGGAAATAGTGAACAAGGTGTTTTGAAACCTGAATATTGTATGAAAGAGATGAAAGAAGATTGATTCTTTGTTGGAAGAACCTTCGACTGCAGCTGGGATATCGAAGAGGAGAAAAAATCTAGTCCCTCCCGAAGGAGTGAGCGAGATAGACTTTAACAACTAGACCAAGAAGTAGAGTTTCATGTCGAGGACTCATTGAGAAGTTCCAGTATCAACGGCTGAGGTAGGAGGCGAGGCATGAATTCCCTAAAGATAATTCTACCGGCAGTTTAATAGGCCCAAAAAGGCAAAGAAAAAGCTACTGTCGAAGGCTCGACTACTCCATTAACGAAGACGACGCCTCGAAAGAGAACTTATGATCTGATGGTCGAAGGAGTGAACTCGGCCGAGGCCAGACAGCTTACGGCCGAACAAGAGGAGACGGTTTGAGCATCGACAAATTCGATAATACATTTGTGTGCCACTAACCTAGAAGAAACAGAGGTGGTATGACGCCAGGTATGTGCTTATTGGAAATTAGGAAATGTTTGAACTTGATTTGGATTTTTGCTAAATGGTTAAAATGTTTGTGATCTGTGCAGATGCATGCTTGGATGACCTCATTTACAAGGGCTCAAAAGGCATCAAATGAGAACTTGAAGGAGTCGATTGATGGAAGAGAGCTCGCGAAGGGGACCCTTATGTCGTTGAAGATCCAAATTATTGATCTAGAACGGGAAATTGCACTTGTGGGGAAGACTCTTGGTACTGGTAAAAGTCCTTTGTCTGCAGAAAACTTAGGTAATCCTATTTGATTTAATTATCTAAGAGAAAAAACTCTTCTTGATCTAGTTTGTTGCGTGCAAGAAACTGTCTGTTGGCATGTGATTGTTGTGTAAACACTGCTTTGCTATTTGATTTGAACTCATTGATGTATGTTGGTATTTTGTGTGATCGAATAAGTAGAGTGGTTGAAGTACCGAAGTTACTCTTGATGTATTTTGGTATCGAGGTGTGATTGAGCTTCGAGATAACCCCAAGTATCAGTCTGGTCGAAGGTTGGACTGGATACTTAGGTGTGCCTAAATAAAGCTGTTCATTGAGCTTTGAGGTCGCCTCGGGTATTTCTATCCGAGGGTTTGATCCTGAACGAAGCAAGACGTGGTCGACCCCAACGTACCCCCAGTGTCCAGTCTTTTGACTATTCATGCCACTCGGGTTTGCTAGAATTCGAGCTTTGAAAAACTACGAGGTCGCCCCCAAGTATTAGTTGGGGCCAAGGGTTGACTGGATACTTAGGTTTGCCCAAATCAAATAGTTCATTGAGCTTCAGGTCACCCCTGGGTATTTTTATCCATGGGTTTGATCCTGAATAAAGCAAGACGTGGTTGGCCCAATACGTCCCCGAATGCCCAATCTTTCGACTATTCATGCCTCTCAGGTTTGCTCGAATTGGTACTTTAAAAAACTCTAAGGTCTCCCCCAAGTATTATTCAGGGTGAAGGGTTGACTGGATACTTAGGTTTGCCTAAATCAAGAAGTTCGTTGTGATATGAGACGATGCACAAGATGGAAAATTTTGTTTATTGATTATATTATGGTTATATCGGTGGTGAAGGATGTTGGTCGCGACCTATTATATGAGACTAACTGCATCATGTTCCATGGGTTGGGTAAGGGTTTGTCAACTTCAGTCTTAAGGTAGTATGATCCTTTGCCTATTTTGTCGTACACTACATATGGTCATTCTCAAGATTCAGTTAGTTTGCCGACATTACGTAGTTTTGAGGGAGGGGTGACTTGGAAAAGTACCAAATTGCCTATATCAAAACTTCGTGGTCGAACCCTCTTATTGTATAAATTTGGGAGAAACATCTGGTAACACCTGAGGTTAACTAAGGCGAAGTCTCTGGTTACATCTATCCATAGCATATTACATTTGAGTTCAAACTCATTATCTTTATCCGGGAGATCGGGATGGCGTATTGGGACCGCGAACTAAGCTGGTAAGACTGCTTTAATACCGTAGGCTAAGAGGAAAGGAGCACAGCCCATCGCTTTGCATGGTGCAGTGTAGTAGGCTCAGAGTACATGCTGTAACTCTTGAACCAAACGTCGCTTCTTCCCGTCGACGTATTTCTTAAGACCATCGATTATAGTTTTATTGATTTCTTCGACTTGACCATTCCCTTGTGGGTAATATGGTATAAATGGAGAGATGATGATATTGTATTTTTAGATGAATGTTCAAACCTTGTTTCCTACAAACTGTGGACCGTTGTCGCATCGAATCATTTGAAGGCAGCCGAAGCGTGTGATAATATTTTCCTAGATGAATGTTGTAATTTCTTCTTCCCTTACTTGACATAATGGCACAGCTTCGACCCATTTAGTAAAGTAATATGTGGTAACGAGAATATGTTCTTTGCAGCCTAAAGCCTTGGGGAAAGGGCCTATCAGGTCGATGGCCTATCTCTTAAAGGGCCAAGCAACTTGGCTGCAATAGAGGTTTTGTAAGGGGCCGCGAATATCATGGGCGTGATGCTGGCATTTGTCACAGTGCTTCGCATACTCTTTAGCCTGCCTCATCATATTCAGCCAAAACAAACCCTGTGTTATTACTCGGAGCGCCATTGATCGGCCAGCAGTGTGGGAGGCATAAGTTACTTCCTGGAGCTCAGTAAGGATGGTTACTGCTTCATGTTTCGGCTGGTGTTTGATTTTTACTGATGAAGTAGGCAGGTTTTTCGATGCCCGCTTCTACTTGGATAAGAACCAAGCTGATAGATTCGTCGGTGACTGTTAGATACAGGGAAAACATTTTTCATTCGACCGGGGTACTTATGATAGGTGGTTGACCAAGGTAAGCTTCGAGTTCGAGAAAAGATTGTTCGCATTCAGGTGTCCCATTAACTTCAGGTTTTTTCATTTTGGCCTTATGAATGCCTTGCCCGTGTAGGAGGGAAAATAACTAGGGGCAGCGATCAGAGGATTTTGAAATAAAGTGGTTAAGTACTGCTATTTTGCCTGCTACTTTCTAGACATTTTTCTTAGTTCGGGGAGAAGGCATATCAACAGGGCCTCGAATTTAGGTAGGGTCGATCTCGATGCCACATTTGCTAATGATGTGACCCAAGAAATTTCTGTAGGAGACACCGAATTAGCATTTGTCATAGTTTAATTTCATGTTGTATGATCAAAGGATTGAAAATACTTCGGTCAGGTCCTATATATGGGTATGTTTGTGGAGGCTTTTGCAAAACATATCATCGATGCAGACTTCGACTGACTTGCCAAGAAAGAGTTTGAACATGGGAGTAACGAGGCGCTGATAAGTGGCATTCGCATTTTTGAGCCCGAAGGGCATCATATTAAAACAGTAAACCCATTGTTCGGTGATAAAAGAAATTTCAAGTTGATCGTGCGTCCATCATGGATAGGCGTTCATGGCCAGCTGTAGCATTGAGAAGCACTAAAATGATCAGGAGAGGGAAGCTCTCCTTCGGTGTATGCTTGTTGAAATCAGTAAAGTCAACGCAGATTCAGATCGTGGCATTCTTTTTGGGTACAACAATGACGTTCGAGACCCAATCAGCGTACTTGACTTCGCGTATAAAATAGCGGCTAGGAGTTTTTCAACCTCGAGGTTCACTGTATCTCAAATCCTCGGGGTTAAAGTATGTTTCTTCTGTTTGACCGTCGTTGACTTGGGGATAAGGTCGAGCCGGTAGTAGGCGAGGGTGGGGTCAACCCTGAGCATCCCGTGGAATGTTCAGGCAAAGATATCTTTGTGGGATCAAAGGAAAGTGTAAGTTTGAGTTTTTTTTTGGTATCCAAGAAACTGCCAATAAATATGCCTCAAACAGGGTTGTCGAGTTCGACGTAAGCTATGGGTTTGATGGGTACAGCGTTGGTGGAAGAGATCAAAGGGTTGGGGAGGGAGAGGTATAGTGATTGCTATAGCTTTTTCAGTTTCATGGTAAGGTCAATTTTGGGATGTTTGCAGGATCGAGCTAATCTCTGTGAGCCTTTCATGTCCCACATACCGTATGGGGTTGTGAAACACAGTGTTTGATGGTAGGTTAAAGGTATGGCCTTCATAGCATAAAACCAATCACGGCCCAGAATACCGAAGTATTTGGACTTCTTGTCAATGATAAGGAGACTGGTTTGATGGGTTTATGGGCCAGTGGTGACAGAAAGGCTGAGTCGGCCGACAGTAACCTCTGTTGAGCCGTTGAAACCTTTCAGTTCAACGTTTGCGAGTATAATCAAATCAGTCTTTTGAATATCTCAGACTGTCCGAAGGAAAAGTACATCGGCTATACTGCCAGTATCGACGAGTAACGTACGGAGAAAGAGGTGTTCAACTTTAATCATAATGACTAAAGGGTCAAAATAGGAGAAATGGATGTGGGAGATGCCACAGTAGAAGAAGGATATATCTTCAGGTCAAGGCTAATGGCTTGATTCGGGGAGGAGGATTGAAAACTTTTACTAGTAGGTGAGTTTACAACACTCTTCAACCCGCTTCTGCTTATTTCGGGTGTGGCCACTATTGATGTTATTGACTTCGATCATGAAGGCTTGGAAGATGTGTACTTCGGCAGGTCCAGTATTTGGGGCGTGTTGGGGCTGTGGTCGTGCAAGGCGTTTGAGTAGGCTAGGACGGCGTTCGCGCAATCAATATTCTCTGCCTTGCACGATTCATCGAGCAAATGTTTGGTAAAGTTTTCGAACGTTTTTGTGGGTGTCTTTCAAAAGTTGAAAAGTGCATCGACTCGGACTTAACAATCTTTGTTGAAGGAAAAATAAGAGCTGAATAAGTTCGATAGCTATTTGAAACTTTGAATCGACCTACTAGGAAGGTTGTGGTACCACTTGAGAGGGCTGTTAGTGAGACTGGTGGGAAACATGCGACACTGGATGTGATCGGATGTGGAGTACAAGCTTAAAGCATTCTGGAACTCAAGGACGTAGGATTGTGGATCGGTGTTATGGCATTTATAGATTTTAGGGGTATGGAAGTTAGGAGGTACCTCGACACCGAGGAGCTTCGGGTAGATTGGGTTATTAAACCGATTCTATGAGTTCAGGGTAGGGCTGGCGCTGATGCGAATGGCGGCATGGACTTTCTGGTCAAGTTCTTGTTGGGTGAGGTAGGCTGATTGAGGGGGAGAATGCTGAGGTCGCATGGGAGGACCACAGGTTAGGGATGTGCACGGCACTGCGTTATCCAAGGCATTCCCGGGCGGGGTACCTTGTAGGATGTCGAGAGGCTTGAAGGGTGGAATCAGACGAGTCCCCATTAATGGGGATGCCGACATGGATCGAACCTGCAGGCATTGTAGTAGGGGAACCTTCAGCACCAAGGTGGACCGGTGGCACTTCAGTCTGGGGGTGGGGGCCGAGGCATGCCCGGGTGGAGAAGCGTAAGTGGGCGAGAGACCAAGAACGCATATTGGCATCCTGGGTTTGTACATGCTGAAGTTCATGAACTATGTGGCGTAGTTTGTCGAGGGCTCAGTGTTGTCTTTCATTATCATCTAAACGGCACTGCCATTCAGGCTCGAGTTCCTGACGGCGATCCTCGCGCTCAAGGTGAAACTGCTTAGTGTGGCACTCTTCTGCCTGAGCAAATTGTTGGCTAATGAGGGCTAATTGGGCAGCGATGCCATCGATGGAGGTGCCGACAATGGCGGAGGTGGAACAAAGAATGAGGGCTATTGGGTATGGCTATAGGGTAAAAGAAAAACGGGATTGAAGGTGGTGGGTGTAGCAAAGACGGCGCCAAATGGGGGAGTATGATCTCATAGAGGGGAGTTCATATAGTTACACCGTGGGGGTTTAGCTACGACTAGAGGTTTATATAAATATATATAAGAGGAATCACTGTGCTAACATACTTGCGTGGAATCTATGAATAGGTATTCTCCACGACCTCTAGCGAGGATCTGAATGCAAGATTATATATATGGTTGAAGTTACAGTTCAAATCAAGTGGAACTCAAAGGAATTCGAAGGATCTTGATATTGGGGGGGTTTAGGCAGAGTTTTTCTCACCCCCAAATAATATCTCCCCTCTCCTATTTATAGGGGATAGGAAAGGGTGAGTCATCATGTGAGGTCATATTACATGTATACCCTTTTGGGGCACCTGTCTTGTATATGAGGTCAGTTCTGACACTGTAGCTGTCTAGCAGCTTGCTTTACTATATTGTCTGGTGAGCTGGCTGTCAGGTCTATCTGCCTTCGACCATGTACTAATATGGTCGAAGTCCTTTTAAAGCTTGTGTTGGGCTCTGGATGCTGACCGTCTGTTCTTCGGCTTTGACTATTGCTGTAAGCTATGACGTTGCCTTCGAGTATTCGGTTAGTCTCGGAAAGCTTCGAGTAGATCATATGTCATTGGCTGTTTCGTTGGTTCATTGGACTTCGAGTATCTGGTAAGCTTCGATGTAGCCTTCTAGTATTCGATTAGTCTTGGAAGGCTGCGATTAGGCTACTACGGTCCCGACATTATCTCTTACTTTAGTCTCTAATAACACTTCAGGCTCAATCTGCAAGGGAACGACCTGAAGCGGAGCAACCTCTATTGGTCCTTCTCGTCTTTCTACAACTTCTTCCTTCGCATTCTCAAATTCGTCCTCATGACTAGAAGTAGACACCTACATATTTTAGCCCGACATGAACACAAATTTACTCCTAGGAACTAGATTTTTTATATTTATAATCGACCTAACAAGAAAATTAGTAGTGCAATGTCAAAATATATTTTCTCCTTTCCCACTTGTTTTACCGATCTATATTTCGTTCTTAAATTTGGATCGATACTTTTACCATTATCACAAAAACCCCAAATTTTTACATCTCCCCAGTACAGTAAACTGTAAATTTCATTCAAATTTCAGGGGAAACTCCACAGATTAGCAAAAAAAAATTCTCTTAATTTTGAAAATAAAAATCACACATGACAAATGTTGTTTAACAATGTTCAAAAAAACATATTACCATGAAAGAACACAGAGTTAAAGAAATAAATGCAGCGCACCAACCTTGAATTGAAGAACTATAGTCTTCAATCCTTGGAGGGACAATGGCCAATGGAGTTTGCAGAACCTTCCTAGCAATTGAAGAATCACGAAAATGTCTATCTTCAGTAAATTTGGTATCAAACGGTAAAGGGTTTGTTTTCACTCTGACGTTGTTTTGTCTTAGGGAGTGGTTATTTTTGTTTTTATCTCTAACTTTGTTTCTCTGCAAGAGTTTCTCTTTCTGCAACCGCAAGGTGATTTTCTGGAAGAATGAAATGAGACTTTATACTCTCCCTCGGTTAAAGAGATAATTCTTGGGGACACATGTCAACCTCCCTCGAGTTTTGAAACGAGGCATCTTTTCCCCTCTGCAACTCATTAATATTATCTATCTTGGGAAAAAGCACCTTATCATCATTACCCCTACTCACAGAGTTCGTAAACCATTTTGTTTATTCACTTTCAGATGTGTAGTGTGCCTTTTTATATTTAACCAGAGGGAGTACTAATAAGGAAGATTTTTGAATTTCAAAATATCATAACATATGGATCTCACAGATTATAGTTGTCCAATTTAAGTTGGAACGAGCATTATAAAGGACTATATAGACAAGATGCAAACATATTCCCATCCTCCAGTTCGAACAATATTTGCTGAGTCTACTGCAGAAAGATTCAACAAAGCACTACAGAGTTGTACCAATAACAGAGAATACCTAGTTATTAATTTAAAGAAGAAAAAATATTTTAATCAAACTTGCTCTAAGGAAGATCACATTTAAAGATAGTTTCATTTAAAGTAACCAGGATGGTTGGGTTCGCCGCAGGGAATTATCTCACCACACGTTGCTCTCTCACCCTCTTCGACAATCTTGTCTAGCGTGATCTTTTTAATAGTGACTTTTCGAGTTTCTACATCGAGGATCAAAATGCAAAAAATTCACTACTAGAATTAGCGTCAATGGCCACCGCTCTGGCCGTAGCTAATACCATTCGCCATAGGTACTCCTCTACCTAGGGTCATGTCAACTGGTATTATGGCTAATGTTCAAGCACAAACTTGACTGTGACTAATAAATAAGATATAGCCACAGATAGTACCGTGGCTATTTTGTGGCTATTAATGCACATTGGATACATTATAAACCGTGGCAAATGGCTCCATTGGCTACGAACTTTCCCACATAATGTCCCATGGCAAATACCTATCAATTACCACCATAGTATATGTGGCTAATGCTTGCTAATTACCATAGTTTTGCCTATGGCTAATACTCACTATTTACTATAAAACTAGCTGTGGCTAAAGTCATTTTACAAATATATATATATATTTTTCACATTTGTACAGTCACTACAAATTGGTAGTACCACCTTTTATTTGCGTTTAGCAATATAGTATATAATAATATCTACTAAAGCAACAAGAAAAAGATAATAATGATGAAGTTCACCTGAAGCAACTCTTCTCTCTTCCTAAGAGCTTGGCGTAACTTGAAATATTTTTCCACTAGGAACCTATCTCCCTTGCACTCCGTATCAGATAGTGTATCTAACAAATTTTTTATCAAATAGATACCTTGGAGTAGTTCGTTATTTCATCTTATGCCATGGCAATTGGTTAGTGTCCATCTTGTCAATGCCTCTTCCTCCATCCCCATATATCTGTAAATTGACTAAAATATATAAGTGTGAATTGGATGATATATGTATCATGAGTGAATATATCAAAGACCAGAACATGTAATAGTTCAAAATTATGTTTATTTTAGCCATTAGATAATTTAGAAATATGAAGGATGGGCTTTATAGCAAAGAGTAAGCAACATACTTGGAAGATCCAAAACAACAATTGCTGCAGCACTTGAAATATTTACAGGACGCCCAGCTACAGTTACAACAGTGGAAGGACGGCCTGAAACATTTTGAGCAGGAGTAGGATTATGATCTACAATGACAGCTTAATGGTCATAAGTATTTGGAATAAGAGCAAGAAGGCCATTTATAGCAATGGCTACCACATTTACAACTAGAGTAAGATGGCCTCGTACAATAAGAGTAGAATGGCCACATGCAACAAGAGCAGGATGGTAATGTACAATAGGAGCAGCTTGTCGGTTTATATTTACAATATAAGCAGGATAGGCATGCTGATGAAAACCCCCTCATTTTCCCAAGAGACCCCCTCCAAAGCATGATGATGAAAACAAAACAAAAATTGAGCCATCATCATTAAAGTGAAAAAATGTAACATAAATAAATCTAAAAAATTAGATGTAATGGCCAAACCGTAAGCTCGATTGGATTAGAAATTAGCTATCGTACCAATGAATCTGTAACAATACTCTACTAAAATGTAAGAAATGAAAACAGGTGTTTTTAGAGTGGAAAACCTCTAAATAGGTAAAAAAAATCACGACCTCGTATGGAGGATTTTTGTAAAAGTAACTTTATTACTTTGAGTGGATATATTTATTACAAGTGATCTCTAGAGTCTAGAATTGCTTTTGATTTCGCAAATAAGAAGTTTTAAGTGAATTTTTTGGTCCATTGTCTCTTTTGGAACTTTTCCTTTATATAGGCTTCTCCACAACTCTTCATCGTGCTAGAACACGTTTTCCAAATGATGTGGTTAGTGGCAGTTGACTGAATTACTAACAAGTTCGTGGGTAACAGGTGTCTTTGAATGAATAACGTTTTCTGGGTTTAGCTCGACCCACGTTCTTAAGTAGTTCGAGGGGTTGGTTGGAATGTTTGACAGAAGTGTTAAGTACTAAAATTGCGTGAGCCTGAGATGGAGGTAAATTGAACTGCGTGAGCTTGATTATGAGGGAGGTCAAGGGATAAGTCCCTACAATAGCCCCCTCGTTTCCGAAGTCACGAGTGGCTTTGGTTGAGAAAAAAATGTGTTAAAAGTTCGAAATTCGAAATGGAGCAATGATGGCGTTTGACTGGATGGAAGTTTCATGATATTGGGAAATGATGGGTATTAAGTGCTGATGCGGATATATGTGATGGCTGCGTTTGAATAGTTGCATCCGTAATGAATGATGACGCTTGGGAAAATGTACCTGTACAATAAATTTAAGGTTATATAAGGAGTACCTGTAGCAATTCTTTGGAACAATTCTTGTATGCGTAACTCTTGTGAGATGATGAAAACTCAGAGTATGGTTCTTGAAGAGAGGATTACGTCTGAAATGCAGAGGTTGAAGTTGAAAGGCTTTGGTGACCGTTCTTTGGAAATGGCGACACCAGACCCTGTTCCCCCAACGTACCAAGGCTTGTTGGGAGAGGAAGCGGTTGTAGCTGAGGAAGATTTTTACTATAAGTTGAGATTTCATGTCTTCGTCTTGACAGGGGAGGAACGTTGGGCCTGTCTCCGCACCCTTGTGGAAGACAGGGTTAGGGGTTTATATACAGGGAAAGGCGGATCTGGGGGGCAGATATGTTAATTTCTTGTGTTGCCATAGATTCTAAGGTTGGGCCCTCTTCATCTCTACCAACTTTTTGATGGTGGTGGTTATAGAAGGGGCAGTGATAGCAGTAGAGGAGGAGATCGGGAAGGGGGATCCTGCTGACGCATTTCCATCGTATTTTTATGCTCAAAAGACCTTTCATCTTGTTTTGTGGGTGTCAACACTGAGTCTACTGCATATATAGTTCTCGCTTGGAGTATGATTGCGCCTCAACCGAGTTATTTGAGGGAAGATGTTTGTTGGTTCCAATATCTTCTTTGCATCAGGGTGAAAAATCACTTAAGTAAGATGAATTGGAAAAAATGATACCTCGCCGTACCTGAATTACCTGTAGCTTTTAACAAATAGGGAAAACTTGTTATCTGTAAAGTACCTGGAGTTTGGTACAGGACGGATAACATTCTGGTGTATTCCTCTGAGAAAACTTGTTATCTATAAATCGTATGTAATATCTTTGATATGAATAAAAGTTTATTTTAAAAAATTATGTATAGAAAAACTTCTTGAATTGACCTGAATTATGTTGGGTGTTAGTTGAATAACTGTTGATTAGTGATGAAATAAGTTTGCAAAATTGTATGAACTGAGATGAATATCTATTGACAACGTCGAGCTGATATAAATGACTTATGTTTAACAGCGAGGGATAGAAATTGTAGGAAATATGTAAACTCGAGCTATTATGGGTCGAAAAAGAGGGAATACCCGTGATAGCATAGGGTCGAAGACAGTGGCTATTTTGTATACTGGTGTGGAGATAAGTTCTGCTAATTGATCCCAAGATTTGGGGCTTCTTTTACGAGATAAAAGTTAAAAACCACGTATTTTGAGTGGAAAGATAGTGAGAAACGTATAAATATAGGTAGGATGGAAGAAAAATAGAGGGGAGATTTAGGATGGTACGGCTCGATCTCAGAGGATTCGTACTACGGAAGGACGATTGACTATAAAGGTTTCTGAAGTTCGTGAAAGGTTACTTGAATTAGAGGGAAGTGGGCTGGTTTGATTGCTGAAAGTGAGATCGATTTTTGAAACTCCGAGGATTGACGAATAATGGGATTAGATGACCTTGTTTAAGTTACCAAGGTTGTGATTGATGTTGTGTAAACTGTGTCTTATTAATAATATAATTGTTTGAAAGTAACAGAAATAATATAAGTCAATCAGATCCTCTTATAGGGGTGAATCTGATTGAGACTGTTTTATCAAACATTTTGAATAAATTTGAACATTTGTACAATCTAGAAAAGGACGTTAATCACTCTAAGTATTATAAACAAGGACTGAGAAACAAAAATATGAAAATCCAAAAGCTTCTAGTTTTGTTTTGTATGCAAAAGAAAATAGAGCTCTAATATCGTACAATGTGAGTCATCATGAGTGCGGGAAGGCCAAGAAGAGATATGGAAATAGGGAGAAAAAATATGTTAAAAACTGAGGGGAGTTGTAATGATGAAAATGTGGTTTTATCGAAAAGGTACAAGGCGTCTGACATGGAGGGTGGAAAGGACGCCTCAGTTCTGGAATTGAGAACGGTTTGTGCCAGGAGCAATAAATCCTAGTCACATGAGAGAGAAAGGATAAATAGTTCTTCTTCGTCTCAAAATAAATGTTTTATTACAAAAAACTTGGAGAACACTCAGAGATAAAGATAAAAAATTAGGGGATTCGATAAAGAGTTACCCGAAGGCGATAAATGGTTGAAGAGGGCAAAAGATTATGGATCTCATAGGTGGCAATATAACAGCGTTATAAGGGGAAAGCTTGACTCTACTGCCGATTCTCACTCGGATACTGAAGGTTAGTAGAGATATATGCGATACATGCTGGCGTATTTCTATATGTTAAAGATATATGTTATACGTAAATGATTGATCAAAGATATGACTTGAATATATATATATATATATATGTGTGTGCATACATAGATGGAAGAATGATAAATACCTTAACTTGTATGTGGGTCGAGCGTGAGAGGCATCTGTGTAGGGCGAAAGCGTGCCTGTCGAATCTATTTTTAAGATTTGTAATTCGTTTGTTAAATTGGTTTCATCCTCTAGTCGGACGAATGAGTCTGACAACGACGGGAAATAAAGATTGAAACAATTCCTGGGTTTCCCTGGTCAGTTAGTGTCTTATCCTGCAGTTTCTAATACCTTTAGAGAGTTTTGTAATGCCAAAGTGGTTGTAGGAGGGAAGTGGGGTAAATGTGTAGATTTTGCCGGTAGGCAGTTTAGGCGATGTACGGTAGCGGAGGGGAAGAGTATTTTTATCTGTTAGCAGATTTGGAAGTAGAAAATTGTGATAGGGGTATAGATGAATCGATCTTGTTAGAGTATTTCAATTGGGATGTTCGGAGTGACCTATCGGAGGGTTTTCTGTGTTACCTATCTCAATTAGTGTATGGGTTGAGCCTTCTCCTCACCAATTTGCCGAAGGGGATTATGAATGCAATTGGAGCATGTCTTGCTCAAATGAATGGGATTATGTGGGAGGTAATAACTGTGTGTGACCATTTGAATTAAAGGTGGGATAGGGAGGAAAAAGTGAGGTGGATAAACCCCTGTGGACGTTCTACAGTTTTATGGGGTGAAAAATTTTAAGGCCAGTGGGAGGTTATAGTTTTGTGCGAGCGTAACTTGGCATTTCTTTTTAGATCTAAATTCAGCAGGTCGAACCTGGAATGACAACATCATATGGGTGAAGGGTAATTGCCTTCAAAGTGATGATGAAGAACCTTTGGACTTCGATTTAGATCTATAAAGCAAAGTAAGTATAGACACGCATAGATAGAATTATTGTTATGTTTTGTTGATAATTATAGTTGACGGTAAAAAATATTGTTATTGCAGGTGTGAAGTCTACAATGGAAAGAAAAAAATCCCTATTGGACGAAGTTGCAGAGGAGGAGACTGAACTCGAACTTGTTTTAGAGGAACTCGGCCTAAGTAGAAAGAAGAGAGTTGACAGTAGGTCGAACAAGGTTCAAAAGGCTCAATCTATTAGGTCAATGGCGGGGGTCGATGAAGGAAAAAAGGCAAGTCAGCGGTGAGGGGGTTCGAACTAATTTATCCAAGACTCATGGAACTGGAAGCTCGGCTCAGTTGAATCCTGTTAAGCCAAGAAAAGTAGCTCAGCTATTTCTGAAGAAACGGGTGCATAAGACTCTCCCGGTCTCTGGTACCAATGGAAGTGGTAAGGTCGCGAAAGATAAGAGAAGGAGGGTCAAACCCTCAGCGGAGTTAGGAGAGAAGGCTGTCGAGGGGAGATCTGCTTCAGTGGGCGACCTTAAAGATGTCGAGGAAAGGGCTAGGCTGATGATTCTCTAAGGAGATGAAGATACGAGCCAGATGGCAAGTTTATATTATCAGAAAGAAATGTTTAATATACTTTGATCTAATTACTGAGATCGATAAAATTTTGTAGTTGTTCGTCTTGTCAAGGGGATGTGGCTTGGTATAGTGGAAGAAAAAAGTGAGCTGAAGAAGGTCAAGAGCGGGCTGGAGAAAGACTTTGCTCGAACAAAGACTAAAGCCATAAAGGAAGTTAGGCAACTGAAGGCCTCTCACGCTGTGGCGATCGGCCAGCTACAGGTCGATACAAAGGCCAATCTAGACGAGATAGTTGAGGGGCATGATTGGCAAGGTCATCACTTAATGTTGAAGTGCTATTCTGAGGAGGAGATGGATGTCATTAAGGCTGACACCTATTTTGAGGCGGAAGATGAGGAGGCGGAAGTGGTAGGAGTCGTGGATGGTCTTGATGATGTCTCCCGCCAAACAGTGCTTGACAACCAAGGGGATGATGTCGAGCTCCCAGAAGGTAGGAGTGAGAAGGTTGGTTAGACATGTGTTTTGTATAAATATTTGTAAGTTGTTTGAATTCTGCGTGAGGACGAAACTTTTGTAGATTGACTTTGTTTATAAACGTCTTGAAGGTAGTTAGAGAGATGACTCTCAGGATAAATGACCTTGAGTCTGGAGTTACCAGTGGAAGAGAGAATTCTAAAGCCTTGCTTTCTATGCAAGCAGAGCTGTAGGTTAGAACGGAATAGGTTTTTCGATTTGCATGTTAAAAAAAATGTTAAATTATCAAGAAAATAGGATAGGAATGCATGGTAAAATTCAACGCTATTAATATAGAGTAATATATCGAAAGTATGTACTTTGCACGCTATAGGAAAACTTATGCAGAGTTCATCTAAGAATGGACCCCAAACATTTAGTCTAAAAGTACTTGGAAGCAGATGTTTAGAAATCACATAGTCCCATCAGAAATGTAGTATGTATATATTCAAAGTCTTTCCTGAATCGAACTGTACTAAAAATTGTTATATTCCCCAGGTCGAATTAGATTCATCCCGCGTATGTGAGGACAACGTACTTATGTGCAACCAGGAATTTACGAAGCAGTTCGACAGGATGAAGGAGGAGAATGAGAACAAAGAAGATCAATATCAAAAAGTACATTTCAAACTTGAGAAGTTGAATCAGGCCGTCTCCAACCGAGCTCTTCAGGTCGAGGAGAAAGATTCTGAGATTAAGAAGGGATTGGAAGAGCTATCCGCGGCAACAGAACATGCCTAGAAACTTCAACGTCATGTTAAAGCATTGGTTGTGAAGGGTAATCAGGCCGACATGGCTCAATACCGTATTTAGGCGCTAGAACAATCAGAAGATCAATCTCGATCTGATCTTCAAAGATGTAAGAACGAGCTGGAGAGAATGATACAATTTTTTTTCGAAAAAGGACGGCGAACTGAGGGTAGCTCGAGAAAATCTATCGGCTTCAGAGGCTGCAGCTGAACATTTGCAAATAGCCCTCCCCGCCAAAGATATGGAATTCCGAGAAATGTAACGAAGGTGTGATGACTTAAACGAGAGAGTTACTCGACTTAAAGCTAAAAAGGACCAAGCCATTGCTCGTGCCAAAAAAGCCGAGGCTAGAGAGCGTTCAGATAGAAGTAGAACTGAGGTTAAGGCTCCTTTAGTTCGAGGGGACATAGTTAGTCTCTCAGTTCGCATTAGAGAGCTACAAAGTGATGTATCCCAAATTCAGAGGCATGTTCAGAAGGTAAATGCAAACTTGAGGGAATGTCAGCATAAGTTGGATGCTGCTCTTATCAGGGAGAAAGTTCTGGAAGGGGAGATCAAAGCAAAGGATTTGCTGGTGAAGAGGAAGGAAGAATTATTAAAAGATCTGCCGGCTAGGGATGAGTTGAACGTAGAAATTGGAAAACTTCATGCTTGGGTATTAGACTTAGAAACCCTGAACCTGGTTGAGTCAGCGAAGTTTATTGTCAAGTTGGAAGAAGATGTCATTTATCATGATAAGGTCAATGCCGATATAATTGAAAGGATGAATGATTATGCTAGGTTAAAGTCACGCCTGGAGAGATTGAAGGTGAGATTTGCAATGGCGGTAGTACCTGATGTGTCTTGATCTGACCTATTTAGGGTGATCATTGCATATTTTGTAGAGGATGTAAAAAAGACTAGTGTCAGAGTGAGATACCTTCTTAAAAACTCTGTCGGATAAGGGATACATCTGTGGAGCTAAGATATATAGAAGGAATTGTTTAGGCGTCATGGAGAGCCAACTGGGCCCTCGAACTGCTGAATCAATAGAACAAGGTAGAGCTGTTGTGGCCCGCAAACTGAAAGAGAAACCTCTTGATGTGTGGGGAATCGCGGTTAATAGTACCTCAGCAGAAAAGAATCCTTTGTAATATGAATTTTACCTGAAAATAAATAGTATCTATCGCAGACACATTGTAATAGATGAAAGCTAGTATGACCATTGCCTTATCTTGTGTCTGGTGGGGTCTTTGATATATAAAAAAATTACATTTGTTTTAATCGCAGAAAAGGGCTGAGTTAAACCAAGTTGAAACTCAATTTGAACTATAGAAATGTTACAGGCATATTGAAAGAGATGAAAGCTAGTATGACCTTTACTTATCTTATGCCTGGCTAAGTCTTTGATGTAAACCAAGTTTTTACACTTTCCACAATTGCAGAGATATAAAGATTCAGCTGAGCCAAGTGTTATCCTCGATCCAGCCTACTAAAATGATCCAAACAAGTTGTAAAAGATAAAGGCAAGTATTACCTTTGCCTTATCTCTTGTTTGGCTGAGTCTTTGATGTAAACAAAGTTTTTACACTTACCACAATCGCAGAGATGTAAAGATTCACCTGAACCAAGTATTATCCTCGATCCATTCTGCTGAAATGATCCAAGCAAGTTGTAAAAGATAAAAGCTAGTATTACCTTTGCCTTATCTCTTGTTTGGCGGAGTCTTTGATGTGAACCAATTTTTTACACTTGCCATAATCATAGAGATGCAAGATTCAGCTAAACCAAGTGTTATCCTTGATCCATCCTACTGAGTCTTTGATGCGAACCTAGCTTTTATACTTGCCACAATCATAGAGATGTAAAGATTCAGCTGAACCAAGTGTTATCCCCGATCCAGCCTATTGAAATGATCCAAACAAGTTGTAAAAGATAAAGGCTAGTATTACCTTTGCCTTATCTCTTGCTTGGCCAAGTCTTTAATGTGAACCAAGTTTTTACACTTGCCGCAATCGCAGAGATGTAGTAACGGAAGCTAATCAAGTAATATCCTTGATTGAACTGGGAAAAGATTGATTGTAAGCTAGTATTATCTATGCTTGAATTTGTAAAATGTGGACGAATGTTCGTGAAGAGAATGACATTATTCAAAAAAAAACTTTCATTGATATGTTCAGAATTTACATTGGAGGGAGATAAGAATCTCATTTTTGGAATTGAAAAACAAGCAGAGAATAATGGAAATGTAGTAAGATGCCTAACGATAGTGTCGTTTCAGTCGTCTAGTGTTCTAAGGATTTTAAATGGGAGATTCCCTCTTCTGTCATGAGATAGTATGATCGCAGACCTGTGAGACCTGTGATAATGAATGGACCCTCCCAATTATCGGTTAATTTTTCAATGTGAGGTTCTTTGCGATGTTGAGGAATTTCACTGAGGATGAAATCTCTTATTTGGAAAGTACAGCTCCTGACTCAGTTATTATATGACCTGGCAAGTTGATGATGATATCGACCTAGGTTAGCGAGGGTGCGTTCCCTGGTCTCATCTATCATATTGAGGTTGCAAGCCAATTCGAACTCATTTTCCTCGTCAGTTACCTCATGATCACGAACTGGATGATGATATTCATAAGGAATGACTGCTTCAGTGCCATAAGCATGGAAGAATGGGATACACCCAGTGGATTATTGTGGAGTGGTTCGATACGCCCATAGGATTTGAGGTAGTTTGCAAAACCAATTTTCCTTTTTCTATGAGTGAAGCTATTTCTTGAGTCCATCCACGATGGTTTTGTTGGTGATTTTGGTTTGGCCATTGCCTTGAGGACAGTATGGATTTGATGGTGAGTGGATGATATTATGGTGATTTAGGAAGGTTGTGACCTTATCTCCCACAACTGGGGCCCGTTATCGATAAAAATTAGGTGAGGGCACCCGAATCGAGTGATTATGTGGTTCCAGATAAAAATTAGGGAGTACTCCCCTACTTACTTGTGCATGCCAGGCCAGAATACTCCTTGAGTTATTGCTCGGTTCGCTAATGATCTATCTGCGGCGTGGAGGCCACAAGTTCCTTCGTGTAATTCGCAGAGCAGTTCGCCTGCTTTTGACTTCGAGAGGCATTTGAGGCATGGCCCTGTAACGGAGAGGCTGTAAAGCATACCATTTTGAGTAATGTAATACTTTGATTTTTATCAGTTGTCGGCGCTTTTTGGATCTTTTGGGAGTGATCCAATGTACTTGTTGTCGACACTGAGGTAGGCTAAGAAAGGCTATCGCCAATCATCGTCTCCCCCTTTATCACCCCCAGTGTTGATCGTGCATAGGTTGAAACGATTTCTATCTAAAGATATCGAGCTTCCATTCCCAAGACCCCAGCTAGATATGCTAAGGAATTGGCGTATCTGTTTTCCTCCTGAGGAAGATATTCAAGAGTTGCTTTTGCAAACTTACTCATCCTATCTGCAACGAGGAATGCATATTCGATCATCCTCCCATTCTTCTTGTACTGCTCTAAATAATGATGAACGATGAGTAATGAATCTGTGTAAACTAAGAGTTTGGGGAAATCGAGCTCAAGAGCGAGGTCGAGTCCATGAATGAGGGCTTCATACTCGGTGACATTATTTGAGGCCTCAAAATCCAAGCGGATTGATTTCTCAATTCTGCCATTAGAAGGGGTAATCAAGACGATCCCAATTCCTGACCCTACAGGTCCTGCTGATCCATCTGTGAGAAGCCAAAACCCTGACATGGTGATCCAGTCTGCTCGTTCACCAAATGGCATGAGAGTTGGATTCCCTGGCGTACTTTTAGAAAGGTCCGGGTCGTCCTCCTCCCACTCAGGATCTTCCACTAGAAAATCTGCGAGAAAATCAGCAATGGCCTAACCTTTTTCGGAATGACATTGTTCGAACTTGATATCATGTTCGCCCAAACTTACTGACCATTGTTACACTATTTGTGATTTCTCTTTTTTAGACAAAACTTCCCGAAGTTGGTAGTTCGTCATCACTTTGACGGAATGTGCTTGAAAGTAGTGCTTAAGTTTTTGCAACGTGTAAGCAAGGGTGAGAAGAAGTTTCTTAATTTTAGAGTACCTTGTATCTACTGGTGTGAGTATTTTGCTGATGAAAAAAACTAGTTTCTCGATTTTCCCTTCCAGGCAAATAAGAACCGAGCTGAGAGAAGCATCTGTGACTTCTAGGTAGATTATCAGTTGCTCATTACCTACTGTGGTGCTCATTATGGGAGACCTCCTCAAATAGATTTTGTGATCCTGAATAGCTACTTCACATTCTAGTGTCCATGTGAATTTCGCAGTTGGCTGAACCTTTCCATGTTTGGTACATCCGCAGAGTAATAGGAATAGCTAACGGCAGCGGTCTGAAGATAGCATGTCGATGAAAGCCCAAATTTGATCTGGATCGGCTTCAATCCATTTCTTGCTAATGAGGTGGCCTAGGAAGCGGCCAAAATGAACCCTGAATTGACACTTATCAGGGTTGAGACGCATTCTGAAAGATCGATGGATGTTGATTATTATGTTGAGATCTGATATGTGATTATTTGACTGTACGCCTTTGTACAAGAGATTATCGATGTAGACTTCAACTATTTTTCCCAGGTGTGCTTTGAACATAGTAGTCATCAATCGTTGATATGTGGCCACTGCGTTCTTGAGCCCAAAGGGCATGATTTTGTAGCAGTAAAGTCCACTTTCTATGATGAGCGTTGTCTTCTCTTGATCATCTTCCAAGAGTGGGATTTGATTATATCCTGAAGTAGCATCCATCATAGATAAAAGATCTTGGCCTACAGTAGAATTGAGGATCTGATTAATGTTTGGAAGAGGGAAACAGTCATTTGGAGTATGTTTGTTCAGATCTGTAAAATCTATGCAAATGTGAACTTTTCCGTTCTTCTTTGGGACAGCGACAATGTTGGATATCCAGTCAAGATACTTGGCTTCTCGGATGAATCCCACTTTGATCAATTTCTCAATCTCTGTGTTGACTTCATCTCGAAGACGATATGAAAGTCGTCTGACCGCTGGGGCGCTGACATTGATGGCTAACTTGTGGCAAGCCATAGCTGGATCGACTCCAGGCATTTCTTTGAAAGACCATGCAAAAATCTCTCGACTGAATTACAAGAACTGGATGGGAGCGTCTTTCTCATGCTAAACCAGCCTGGTTCCGATGAACATTCCCCTACCAGGTCCATCAATGTTGGCATATTTTGTGGGCTCCTCCGTAGGTGATTGGTCGTCAAGGTGATCATTCTTCTGTAATTGCTATACGGCCAATCTGCCTGAAGTATCATGGATGGTAGAGACATTATTTTTACAAGCTCGAGAAAGTTTTTGACAACCTCTGATCTCAAAAATACTATTGTCGTGCTTGAAACGGAGCGTTTGATGATAGGTGGAAGCGATTGCTTCCATGTTGTGTATCCAACAGCGGCCCATAATCCTAAAATAGCAAAACTTGGCATTGATGACGTAAAAAACGACATCGATAGTGGTCGGTCCTGCGGTAATAGGTAAGATAATCTTGCCTACTCATTCTTCCCTGGAACCATTGAACCCACTGATGTCTATGTCGCTCTGAATGACTTGGTCGGCCAAACCCATCAGGTTGACCGTACTCTTTTAAAGAATTTCAATACCACTTCTGGTATCGATCATCATTGTGTGCATGACAAACTGTTTCATCTTGAGCATTATGACTAACACATCATAATGTGGAAATTTGACATGGCTAGTATCACAATCCTCGAAAGAGATTCCGGGTCGGCGATTGCTCAACTCGGGCAGAAGTTTGGCTTCTTTGTCTTGAGGTGTAATGTCACAGTATTCCGAGAGCCTCCGGCGCTTTGATCGGTTGGAATTGTTGATCTGGTTGGTTTCGATCATATTGCTGAGGTGCATATAGTAGAGATGCTTTTCCTCAGCTTTGTCGTTGACCTGAACAACTTCGAGTTGTTTCTTACCGTTGCCATCTTGGTATGACTTCAGGTCAACAATGTATTCGAGCATCTGTCATTCCTTGAAAATGAACACGAGCATCCGCTGTAAAGTATAGAAATTGTCAGTAAAATGATGATTTACCTTATGGTATAGGCAAAATGGTCGATTCTAAATAGGCTCCAGTGGTTAAGAGGTACGGTAGAGCGGTTTTTTCAATAGGAGTGGAAAGAGTGTGGAGATTTGGACTTTCAGCTTTGGGAGGACGGGTTTGTTTTGCGGACTGCTTCTCTGAGGGTATCCAGTATTTCCCTTGATGCGTTTCTGATCTCCATGTTCATCTTTTGGCTCACTAGTTCGATCTGCAAGTAGGGATTTGGTGGAGAGGATAGACTTGGTACACTTTTGTCGCTTAGACATCACCCTTTCCAAGTTGACGTAACTGTTGGCCTTGGTGATCATCTCCTCTAACGTCGCAGGCTTGTTAAGGAAGAGGTATTCTTTAGCTTTGAAATCAGGCCGGAGAGCATTGGTGAAAGCGGTAACGGCTGTATTTTTGGTCGAGATTATCCATTTTTCTCGTGAGCTCTAGGAATTTCTTTGAAAAATCCTCAAGCTTTTCTCCATATGACTGCTTAAGACCGATAAGAGAATACATGTTCTCCTCTTTGTCTCTGTTGTGAGCATATGTTTTGATGAACTGCTTCTGCAGCTGATCAAATGTCTAGATAGATTCCTTTGAAAAAGAGTATAACCATCGGAGTGGCTCCACTTATAAACTTGGGGTAAATTGTCGGCAGAGAATGTGGTTGAGATTGGAGTACAGCCCCATTGAATCGCGGTATTGCTGAATATGCTCCTTCGGGTCAATACCTTTGTATTTGTGATTTAGGGAGTATGGAAACCTTTTGGTATTTTCATATCAAATAGTTCTTTTACCGTCAGACTTCCTTGTAACTTTTTGGTATCACCGATAGTACCCATAACTCGAGCCTCAATTAGCTCCTTAATTCGTTGATCCATATGTTCTTTTGTGACGTAATGACGTGTTGGCTGAATTACTGGACGTGCTGGAAGAGGATGATGAGTTCCCGTACCTTCACTCAAGCAATCTCGTGCTGGAACTTGATGTAGAGGTCGTTGATCTTCCTTCTGACAAATGGAAAAAGGGTAACCTCGGCTGGCTTCTGATTGAACTTCTCCCCCCAAATGGATGCAGGGCTGCAGCCCATATGGTAGATTTCTAGAAATGTTTTTACTAGTGACTCCCCAAGGTCCCAACCTTTCCCTTGCTAAAATACAGGAGGTCTCTGGAAGTTGATCGCGACCCTTGGCAGGAGGAGCCTGCTGAGTATTTTGTAGAGTCTCGAGTGTAGTTTGCATCGTCGTCATCTGATCTTTGTGCCGTTTGAGCACTGTCAAACGAGCTTGTCGTTCTGCATCGAGCTCTTTCTCTTAGAGCTCGCGATCCTTTGATAATTGAAGTTCGAGCTCAGCGCGTTTCTCTGCATCTGCAAGGAGATTCGCCCATAACTCGATGAGTTGTCCCGGATCTATAGAAATTTCAACCTGAGTTCCTGCGGCCTATCGTCTGGAAGAAACCATAATTAAAAATTGTCATGAAAGACTGCCTTAGAGTATCGTGGAAATGCAATCTTTCCCACAGACGGCCCCAAATGTAATGGCCAAATTTTGTAAGCTCGATTTAATTCAGAATTAGCTATCACACCAATGAACCTGTAACAATACTCTACTAAAAAGTAAGAAATTAAAATATGTGTTTTTAGCGTGGAAATCTCTGAATAGGTAAAAAAACCACGACCTCGTATGGAGAATTTTTGTCAAAGTATCTTTATTGCTTTGAGTGGACATCTTTATTACAAGTGATCTTTAGAGTCTAGAAATGTTTTTGATCTTGTAAATAAGAAATTTTAAGTAATTTTTCTTGTCTCTTCTGGAACTTTTCCTTTATATAGGCTTCTCTACAGCTCTTCATCGTGCTAGAACATGTTTTCTGAATGATGTGGTTAGTGGCGGTTGACTGAATAACTGACGAGTTCGTGGGAGACAAGTATCCTTGACTGAATGACGTTTTCCAGGTTTAGCTCAACCCACGTTCTTGAGTAGTACGTGGGGTTAGTTGGAATGTTTGACTGGAGTGTTAAGTGTTAAAATTGCGTGAGCCTGAGATGGAGGTAAATCGAACTGTGTGAGCTCAATTATGACTGAGGTCGAGGGATAAGTCCCTACAGTAGACATAAATAGTAAGACAAAGGAAAACTAACCAAAGGTGGTAGACATTCGTCAGCGTGATGTCACAACACTGAGAATCCCCTATGAGTGCTGGTATCCAAGTTTGTAAGCGTCTTACAAAACAAATGAACATGAGGTCATTGTGCGGAAGGAAGCGCCTCAAGAAGCGTTGCATCAACAAGTGATGCATCAACAATGAGATCACCAATCAGACAACGTGAAATAGTGAATAGGACTGATATTATCCCAGGATAAGTCGTATATCTTTATAAACATGCTGGTGACCACCATTAGCTGAACGTGAGATCCAGGAACCTAATCCACCTGTCAGATATAAGCTCCTTGCGGAGAAGCTCAAGCGACAGACGGTTGGTCACTTCACCACGAGGATTTAATGTGAGCACCTGGCATTCCTCATCTGCCCCAACAAGTTAATACTCCATAGCAGGGTTAAACATAAAATGCACAACTTCAAAGTGAACAACATTCTTAGAGATAGGCCTAGCATTGGTTTTGTCTACTGTCACAGGCATAGTAGTTGCCTGTCCAATCAGCTGTCCAACATCAAATATGGACACCTTTTCACCCTCTCCAGTTGCAAGTCTTCCTCTAGTATTAACACTTAGCAAAGACTTGACAAGAGAACCACTAGCTAGATGAGATTTTAGATCCCTTATCTGTGCAATGATCATGTTTCTTTTAGATGAGGTACTCTTGCTTTGACACTTTTTAGATCATTCTCCTCGACAGTGGGGTTGTCTTCAAGCCTACACTTTCACTAAAAAAAATAGGCGTGTTTTGTACTCCTGCTGTCGTTAAGAAGATATTTGTAATTTTAGTAAGTAATTACCAGCGCATTCATGGCTCCAACTTTGAAGTAATAAGGATGTTGGGATCTTTTTTCACTTGCCAAGTATACCAAAGGCGATAGTACATATTCTTCAATATCCACTACATTTCTATTCTGTCCGTCGATCAATATCTGCAAAAAAGTAAACCCGTAAAATACCGCATAGGTTATTAAGTTCATGAACTCAAATTCTAAACTTTTAACTCGAATTACAAAATATGTACCTGAAAAATTGTTTGATGATCACTTTTTCTAACTCTGCAGCTCCATTCAGAGAATCCTTTATGTGATTTCCTTAGTTCTTCAGAAAACGTACCACGTTTGACTTCTGCTTTGATCCTTTGTTTTATTTATTCATATAGTTTTTGAAAAAGAACGTTCAAAGAATGACATAATTGTGTACTAGTGTATTTTTTAGGCTAAATAACATATACCTTCATGGCTAGCCATTGACGGTCATTACGGGGTTCAGATTTCTCAGCAAAATAAACTTTTGGCGCTTTAGGCTCCATGTTGAATATCCTGCAGAGTGGTAACCAATGTGACGCGAAACGAGAAGCTTCTAAGAGAGCGTTAAAAGAAAGATCCGACCTACCATCATCAGAGATATATACACTCAATTTTTTAGGTGGGTAGTCATACGCCATTACGGATAATGCTGTATTAATCACCAATAGCAGTGGCTCCATTGTAGGGTCTGCCATGCCAAAAAAAATCCACACATGATAATTTTTTTCCATATCTCTTTCATAGCATCATACTCAAGAACAGTTAGTTCCAAAAAATGAACGATGGTAGTCATATTTTATACACATTAATTAGCAGGAGAGGCTATCCCCATGACAAAACAAGAATCATGAATAAATTTTACCATAGGGAACATTCTTACCTGCCCCACACTCACTCAATACTATTCCCAAAAAGGCCAAAAAGAAACTTTAACCCTTGAAGAAAACTGTCATCATCAGCAAGTTTCTCCATTATCAGCAAGAAACCTTCCATGTGCTTCAACAAAAAAAAAATTATAGTTCAAACCCCTCCTGGCATCCATCCAAAAAGCTACTAAAAATAGCTTCACATCGTCCATGAATGCACTAAAAGATTCTATCGGACTTAACAGTCATCAGTGAATCAACAAGCTGACGAACTACCTCAGGCTCTAAATATAAATTCATACCCATATCTTTAATCTTGATTAATGCATCAAGAGTCTAAACAAGCTCCCATACCATGAGAACACAAGAAAGAGGAGCTTCACTTGAAATTGTAGAATGAGATGGAAAACCATGCCGCAAACAACTCAAAAACATCTGATTCATGTTTGCCATACCACTTATACGAACAATCCCTTCTAACTTTGACAATAAACCATATACAGACTCCAACTGACAAGAATCTAATCCACTCATCTGAAGAAGCTTATCTTTAGCAGTTTTGTCAAATTCTATATGTTTGGCAAGGAGCAGGGGTGAAACTTTATCCGAATGGAAATTAGTATAATTAAGGGTAGATAGAAAAACTTCTTGAAGAGCCTGCAAATATTTCTTTAGCAAAGATGAAAGAACCAGGAAGATCCAAGCAACGTGATTATCCTCGATCATAGTGGTAACTGTGCTTTTAGTGTAGGCTAGATAGGTTCTTCCCTTAGAAGTGTTTCCAGTCCGGAGTAGCTCCACCCCAGGGATTTCAATTTTTACACAATATCCACATACCTCATCATAAAGCAACGAGAGTATTAGAGAAATTCATGCCCCATTTCTCTAAGATATACCATCCCATTTCAGTAATCCTATCTGATATATGTGAAGTATGCAACTGTTGAAGAATACCAACTACGACTGCTAGAAAATCACTAACAGTAGAACTGCTTAACAATAGATGGCTAAAGTGAAAGAAGTACTCCGTATTTGATGTTTCAAGTACCTGTAGGCTATTTCTAGAAGTTGCAGAGTTCATGACAGGATTATCCCAACAAAGAATAAATATATATCTTTCAAGTATGAGGTCTTCCACTGCTTCAGCTTTCTTACCTCTCCAAAACCCCATAAACGATGAAAACAAGGCATATATGTCATCCCAGCTAAAAAGCAAATGTTGCAGGGCCTGATTATCTCTGGAAACTAGAAATGTAAGCTTAGTCACGTCAATGATGAAGCAAACTGCTTATAGCAGGATCTTCCTTCAATGACTCGTCCATTATATTCTCCATAACAATCGATGGTCATGACAACAAATGATCATTTAAGTAGTTTGGAAGACAAGATCCAGAAAACGGCACTTCCGTCAACTTTGATCTTATATCCACAAGTAACCATGAAGGGCAAATAGATGGGTAAAATATGACATAGTGAACCATAACAATCAGCCTTGAAACTAACAAAGCCCAGCATGATAGTTGCAAGATGAAGAATCCATCTGTAAGAGCAGATGGTTCTCTTAATGAAGTAAAAATTATGTTTTCCATAAAATATGCATTGCTTTAGAAAACTCAACAATTCACTTACATTAACAGGTGTTGCATTAATAGGGTAAAAGGATGAAACAAATATCGTTGGAATTGATAACTGGAATAATTTTACATACCGGTGAAGTTCGCCCTTTCTTCTCACCATGGATCTGTAAACCAAATATACATGCCCGAATAAACTGCCATTTGTTTTTGCTGCTTTCAAGAAGAAGACTACCCATAAAATCCTTTAGATCCCTATTACAATCACTTATTAGCTTTGTCTTCTGCACAACGAGACCTCGAATGACGATAAGAGCCTCAAGGACCTCGGAAAGAAAGTCATCTCACATGAATTTAGAACCAACATCAGATGGATCAGGAAATAAAGAGAATATAATTGTACTAATAATATAAGTTATGTGGAATATGAGATATGTCTGGATCAGATAATGGGAACCTCAAGAAACTTATAAGAGAATATAACCTTCTCCCTCCTCTATCCGGGTTTGGGACCGACAATGTAAAGCCTAAGTTTTCCATTGGTAGAGTTAAAAAGGTTTTACCTAGTTCATATATTACAACAGTGAAACATATGTTAGTTCTCAAAACAAATAAGCATATAAGTTCATAAGCATAAAACTTGGTCTTTTCCACACACAAAAAAAGGAATCAAGAGGTAAATATAATAAAAGACTTGGGCCATGCAACAAAGCCTCCAACACCCACATCTCCCATTGTCTTAGTGAAACTGTCAGGCCTAAACAATAAAGCATCTTCGTTGATGACATTAAATATCTCTATCTTATAGTACCCATCTCTGAGCTGCTTATTGGGGCAATACGCATCAGGACTAATATCAGTAACAATACCATAAGCGACTATCCCTTCCGGACACCCATTCAACTTGCATTCTCTATTCAAATCTGATTGCTTTCAATACATATACAATCATAATAAAAATGAATACACTATAAATTCTAATTTATGATACTAATCAGTACATTAAAACTCTTAGTACCTGAGTAGTTTGCGATGAGTTACTTGTTGCATTATAAGACGAAGAGGGTTTTATTTGTGGTGTACCATGAGTGCAAGAAAGTCGTCATAAGAGTGAAATATCTTTTATGTATACTATTTTTTTAATTTGTTTACAAAAAATAGATATTTATAATAAGACTTACCGATGTATTTTTGATGTGGTCATCCAAGTCCTTTCGCATATTCAACAACATAGTCTTTAGTTCATTATTTGTAGCTTACAAATCCTCATTCTCTTCTACTATGTGAATTGGGTTAGCCACAAATGATGGGGTGATATCTATACCCATAGCCATCATATGACCTTTCTTGTCTTTGCCAAGAGTCTAGATACATTGAAATTATTAGTAAACAACAATGTATTAAGTATTAATTTATGATCTTTAAGAGTAACTAATATACCTTTGCAACCACATCATCATGACCTATCATATTTGAATATGGATACAAGTTCATATTCTCTTATAGTTTTTCCTGCACAACATTGAAAAGTTAACCAAATAAAAACATAAGATTAAATAATATATAGTATAAGAGACTTATATAGGATTGACATAGTATCTTACAATAATTTTAGGGCATTGATAGGTCTTGTCTGCCTTGATATGAGCTTTAATGAACACGTCAGCCCTACCAACATCTTCATCAGAGACATTTCTCTTAACAACCTATGTATTTAGATTAGCATAAATGAATAGTGATCTAAAGTAAATACATAATACATAGAATAAATTATATATATGCGCTTATATATGTTTGTCGAATAAAATATTATAAAATTATAACAAACAACAGCCATACTAGTTCGACCAGTGGTACATGGCGCCTTTACTTTATTATGATTTTCTGTATTCTTCTTACTTTGAGCATTCATTAATAGCATAAATCACATACCAATTAATAAGAAAATCCATAAATGTATTTACTAAAGATAAATTTGGCTATTATAAAGATACCTGAAATACATCTGAATTGCACATGTCAACAAATTTTACCCAAACTTCCTTTGGAATAAATGGAGGGGGAGTAGCTTTTACTTTTGCCGGATCCTTACCTTTAATGTACTTCTTATTTAGCCTAGATTTCTGTCTCTTCCAAGTATCGTTCATACGCCGCATTATGCTAAAATTAACAACACACCTAAGATCAAAGGTCATCTAAATATACAAGAATAATGAGTAAGAAAACATTAATAAATATTAAATATAAAAATTAATAAATATTAAATATAACAAATTACCTCTAGTTCTGTTTTCACAATATGAATGAATTAATCAGGAACATTGGTAAATTTATTATAATTAATAACAATATGGTTACGAGTAAGAGTTTCAACAGTTGTTGAGTATGAGTTGACCCCACGAATAGGTTGACCCCATGAATTAACTCCAACTTTCATCTTCTTCCCATCAGGTAAAGGTTTGGATCCTCGAGATGGACCTCTTCTCCTCAAAGAAGATAAAGCAAGAGAAGGTATGTTTTCTACTCAAACAAAAGAATAATTAAATAATTATAATAATAAGATTAACTTTTATACAAATTTTGATATAACAAATTTTACATGCGATATCCGCCACAGCTGAATCGGAATCGAGTGAATGCGTAGTATGATCCATAAAAGAAACTGATAACCAAAGCAACAAATGTATAAGTAGACGACATAATTGTACTGCATATAAATTAAGGAAATATAAATAAAGCATAAGTTGTAGAAGATACAAACAACGTAATAGAAAGTTATTGAAAAAAGAAGCCATACAAGACTACAAAGTAAAATTTTGTTATTTCCTTAAACGTCTTCGTTTCTTCGGCCTTTCTTCAACAATAATATATTTAGGATGGTGAAATATTTATTCCTTATTAATATAACTTTCTCTATTACTAGGACTAATATCAGAGTTAGATAAAACACGTTCGTTAGATAAAAAGCACTCCTCGTCATCAACATTAACCTTTGATTGAACTTGTAGAACTACATGCCAATCTAGATCTTTTGGATCCTGGGAATATAATACTTGTGTGGCATGTTCAACACGAATAAATGGTTCATCAACCATATGATCGGATGTAATTAAGTTGGACAAATTAGCCAACGTCAAGTTTACTTCTACATCCACTTTAGCACCATGGTGTGTAATCTTAGCCCAAACACACTTGAATAAGACAGCTTTATACCCTTCTCGATATTGAAGTTTGATGATATCCTCTAAAACCACATAGTATATAATAGATTTGTCCTTTATATTTTTATCACTACAGCTAGGTCTGAAGGTGGTCATAGCACTAGTGCTAACCACACTATTTTGATATTATTTTGTTGCTTTATAATCTTTGGTCACAAACAAGAACCCATTGATGCAATACTTTTTATACCGATAAGCATAATATGATGGCCCTTATAATATTAGCAAAATTTATATCAACATTTTTCACAGTTTGTAACTGTAAAAAAATTACACAATACAAAATAATTAGGTGATCCAGTTTTTGAAACATTTGTTTGGCATGATTATACTTTTATTTGTAGTACATAAATCATTCCCAACTTTTATCTCACAGATTTCTTTCCCAACTTTTAAATGTACCTATTTGTTTGACATGATTATATCACAATATTTGTAGTAATTGGAAAAATATTGTTTCAAGAGATAACATGGACTTTTATTTCTAATTACTACTAAAATCAAACGGAACATGGAGATCTTTCAAAGTTTGTAAGAATATTTTTCTCTCGTCCTTCCGTAACCAAAACTGACCCGACGGCATAACTTCCTTCCCATTTTGAGTTTTTAGCCATAAATTCTTTTTGATTTTCGGTCGCTTTAAATCGCTATGTGCATTAGGGTCATCCTTTGATTTGTTTGAATTCATCATAAGTACAAGTAAAATTTTGTAATCATTCTTCTTGATGTGCATGACATCCAAATTGTTACGAATATGGATATCCACCCAGTAGTCAATATCAAAAAATATGGATCGCTTGGTGAAGCATGTCGCAGGATCGAACTCATCAACTTCACCTAGTGCTATATCTTTTTTCTTAGGTTTTACTTTAGGTTGTGCTTTCCCCCATTTTACATCCAACTTAGAAGTCATTTCTTCTAGATCTTTCCCAAGCAAACGAGAAGGTGGCTCTCTAAGTTGTTCTGTTTTATCAAAGGTATTGGCCTTAGTGTCCTTTCTAGCCTTATCAATATTTGGCAACCATCTTCTATGTTTAGGATACACATTTTTCTTCTCATAGTAAAGCCACATGGAATCTTTATTCGGACCGCAACATGGACAGGTGAATTCTCCCTTTGTCTTACAACCGAAGATATTTCTATATGCAGGAAAATTGTAGATTATCCATAACAATATTGCACGCATGTTAAACTTTTTATGTATGAATGGATCATATGTCATAGACCTTTCTTTCCACAAATGTTTTTATTCAGTAACTAATGGTTACAGGTACACATCGATGACATTTCTTGGTTATCGGCGACCGGCTATTAGCAAGCTCAACATTATGAACTATGTTTTCATGCATAAATTTGAAGGGAGATTGTATGTCACACACATGACTATCCAACAACTATGTGGTGACCCAAACATGCCAAATGGACAAACACCATCTATTGTTAGCCCTAATCAAAGATTTTGATGCTCAGTGGAGAAATCTTTATACTTTCTATCTAAGGCCTTCCATGTTATAGAATCTATAGGATGTTGTATTTTTCCATCTGGTAATCTTCAAGTTGAATGCCAAGTTTAAGTATTTTGCCACCCATGGTACACTACAAAAGAGGGGGGGGGGGAGATACAAATTGCATGTATTACAATTTTGGTATTAGACCTAATTGATTAATTTTAAATAAATAAAACTATAATAAAAAAAATCATACCTATACATCATTTGCAACCTCGGTGCTATTGAAAATTACCGTAGTACCTTAGAAGAAACTTTTGTACCTTCTTTATATTTAGAGGTATCACATGTCGAACAATTGGTCTTTAAAGCATTTTCTCTCCAGTATAAAATACAATCATTAGAACAAGCATCGTTATTTTCAAAATTAAGACCGACTTGAGATATTATCTTACTAGCACGATAGTTATTGGTCGGGGTTTTGTTTCCAGCTGGTAGTACTTCTTAAAATAACTTAAGGAGATTTGTAAAACTAGTTGCAGACTAATTGTGTTTAACTTTCAATTTGTATAATTTTATGATGAAAGTTAACATGCTAAAACCTTCACATCTAGGATATAATGCTATCATGGCCTCTAACACATTTTTCTTAAGCTCTGCAGTGGAGTCGTCTTCACTTGGTTCTTGATATTTACTTCATACGTTAGCCACCCCACCTTCTAAAATTAGATTTACCATATCTTCATTGTCTGGAAGTATTGGGCTACCTATATTATTACCCGAGTCATCCATGAATATCTCATTTTGGTGTTGCTTGGACAATTCTAAATGCTCAGTATTCTTATGAACTTCTTTTTTTCCGTGCGCATACCAAACCTTATAGGTTTCTGTGAATCCATCTCTGACTAAATGTATAATAATATCGTCATAAGAAATCGGAATCATTTTGTTTCTATAGCACTTACATGGACAAATAATGGTTCCAGTATCAAGAAGGTGCTTCCATGTAAAATCTATAATGGCATGCATGCCTTTTATAAATCGTGCGTCAGGATATCGAAGGTTTATCCAACTCTTATCCATGAAACGAGCTTTCAAAGTATATATTGTGCAGCAAAAACACACGAGAGTTTTATGTGCCTTTGTTTTCTTTTATAAATCCTGCGCAAATTAAATATAATAAAAACTTCAATACAAATACATGTACTCAAAATTATTTTAAAAAGCATCAATACATGCAAGTGATTCTAATATTACTTATTACATTATTATTCAAATTATTTTTATGAAAAACACATTTTTTTTATTTTCTTTTTTCACTTTGCTCGTCATTCCACATTGTATTTGCAATTTCTTGACTTAATTGAATTGCACTTGGACGCTGTGCTATTTGAGAAGTACCACCAGCTCCCTGTATTTGTACTTGATTCTCTTCACATTCATCTTTGCTATCATCTTCTTCCATTTCACTAAATAGCCAATCATTTTTGTTCTGTCTTCTTATATGGTTATGAATGATGCAACATGCAATAACAATTTTCACATGTGTTTGAAATGGATAAGGAGGAGCTATTCTCTATAACATTCTGGCCGACAAGTGTCGGTGATTGTATAACTCCTTTGCATTACTTGGATTATCACCACCCTTAAATTCGCTTAAATAATATCGAACACTACGAAATGGCAAAAGAAAACCTTGGATATTTGTAAAACCTACAACGAAGAGATAGTATTTCCCTATATATATATATATATTAAAATATATTTAGTATTTATTCGAATTTAATTAAAACATACTTTTACACTCGAAAGTTAATAACTAATACCTTAAGGGATTTGAAGCTTATCCTCCATTGTCAAAGCTGACTGTAGTATACGTGAGCCTGAAGCTGAACCTTCCCAGCCTGCCAAACATTCTGAAATTGTAAATCGAATGAACATGCGGCTAAAATATTTTGTGAAATACTGCATTTCTGATTGCAAAAGGCTCCCTGATCATTAGTGTTTATAAGTGCTGGGATGTGTGTTCCATCTATTGCCCCGACAAAATCCTTAGGAAAATTTCATAAAATGTCAGAGTAAAAAATGCAAAAAGAAAGTCAATTTTTAATAAAATTCTAACCTTAAAATATGGAAATAAGTTTTAGATCATTTAAGATTTCGTTCGGAGTATCAGGCTTTAAAGGCTGCAAGAATTTAGGTGCAAGAAAAACAACATCTAAAACAGTGTTGAAGTGACGACTAATAGTTTCTCCAAAATGCTTATATTGTTCTTGAACAATTCTATTGCGTTCGTCATGACCAATAGCGCATAAGAATATTGCTACTTGTTCATCAACATCAACTCCTCTTGTATCTCGCAAAGAACCTTCCATTCTTAAAATATCACACAACTTTTGAAAGACATGCTTATTCATACGAAGGTTTTTATACATCCGAACAGGATTACCGTTTACTAACTCAGCGATGTATTCTTTACCTGTAAATATTGAATTGCGACATGGTTCCTATGAAATATGATTCACGTTGTAATGAGAAGCTTCCATTGCAATTACAGTTATAGCTAAGACAATCATATCTTCTTCTTCGGAATCATAGTCACCCATCATACTTTACTTCCTGCATTTTTATAAATCATCCATTGTATAAAATTAATAAATTAACATTTAAAAACTTAAATAACCATACAATTAGAAATAAAAGAATTTCTTTAAACTTTAATAATTTATATCAAAACTAATAATAAGAAAATTTATTGCGTAATATTACATTAAAGCTGAAATGAACTAACAAATCAATGACGGAAGGTCTAATTTAAATAATAACTAATCCAATAAAAAATAATTTTAGGGGTTGCAATCCTAATTGTCTTTCTTAGGATTTATTTTTCACATCAACCACGTCTTTTATTTATTTTCTGCTAGGTTGAGAAGCATTCTCGTTTTTCCTTCATCCTCAAGAAGATCGCAAGCTTTTAAGTAATTACCCTCTAATAAACCAGAAATAGCGTCAAGCACTTCAATGACATTTGGTTTCTTTTCACTCTCCGATCTCCTATTTTTCATTCCATCAATTGCGGATGCAATTGATTTCAAAGCATCAATCATGCCTTCACCAGTATTCTTTTTCCCTTTTTTGCTATCTTTAGCAGTTGAAGTTGTTTCTGCCAGTTTGTATTTTTTATTCTTCTTATTTTTTTCTACTTCATTATTTACAAGAGGTGAATCATCTTCCACGGCTTCAACATTTGAAGAATCTTAAACTTGAGTTATGTTAACATCACTCAACTTTTTAGACTTCAGAACTTTAGCAGAACGAGCGTATTTTCCTGTTGCTGTTAATTTTCTACAAATCTTATCAAAATCGTGGTAGTTCAGCATTGTTTAAGTTCGCATAGGTTTAGCTTTAGGATGGTCCTGCATTTTATCGTGTATAAATTAATAGTTTATTTTAAATAATAACTTTTAAGTTCTAAGTATTATAAAGTTACACACCTTTAGATAATCATTCCAAACGTACATTTCAGCTGTCATCATTTGTTTTTCATCATCCCATCCAAATCCACTTTGATCCAAGAGAGCCTTCAAAATTGTGCAAATATTTCTTAACTTCTTATGTCGATTTTTTAGGACCTCCTTATTAGCACTCATATTATCATACTTTTCATTCATTTTTTTGTCATTTCAACCCACGTAATCTTCGTAAATGACTTTTCATTTCTTTGCCCTGCACGTAATCTTCGTAAATTTGTCTTTGTGAGCTATTTTGTGAGAGAGTCTTCTCTTCTTCACCTTCCTATGAGGACATTTTCCTCCCATTTCTTAAATCCTAAAAATTGAATTTGGGGATTTGGAGATTTTCAAAGCTTAAACCTTAGAAATTGTAGTGATAGTCTATAACACCATATAAAATATTTTCTTACGAAGCTAGAATGAAATTCATCGCAGCTCTATTTCTAGAGAGAGAAAATTTATGGCAGCAATGTTTCTATAGAGAGAGGGATAGTTGATTCTCGAGGACACATAAAAGGAGGTGTACCTGGTTTTCTTTGGATTGTCTTTCTCTTTACTCAAAAAGTTTGAGAAGAGAGAAAAGCTTCAGTGACAAGTTAGAGAAGAGAAGAAACTTTCACGATTTTGAAAAAATAGTGAACTCGTTCGGTTTTAAAACGTGTTGAAGTTGTTCCCCGAAAGAACTGGTTTTCCTTAAATTTTGGAGCAGACTAGTTCAAAGTAAAACTCTAAAACTTAGGTCCCAGATGTTACCAAACACTGATTTTATCATCTAAAATAGTTCTGAACCGAACTATCCCAGTTTTAAAGAGTACACAAACAGGCCCATATAGGTGCTGGATTCGAACCTATAGCATCTAATTCCAGTAAGTGTTGCTTATTGACCCACTTTCTCACCCCTAAAAAGGCGTCAATATTGTTGTATATAATGTTGTTAACCTCTTGCCTTGGCTAACCTCGGCACTAGTAGATTCCTTGTGACCCAAATGTTGTACAGAGAAATGAGAGTGAAAGATTTCCATAGGTCCTTAGCTAAAGGACTGAGGAGACTATATAGATGCATAAGATCCTTCATAGACCCCTTTAGGATACTATACTCAAATCTCATGAAAAACCGACCTGGCATAAAAGATACCCTTTGTCGGGTTTCCAATATAGCTTATCATCTTTGATAAAGCGAATCAGTGTACATTCAAAGTCTATTCCCTTTTAGTTCCAACTTCGTTAAATTCAGTTGGTGACTATGAAAGTTAGAAATAACATTAGAAATATTAATAGGGAACAACATCCTCCATTGCACAGCTTTGAGGGCCAAAACCTGCGATAAGATTTTAAACCTACCTATGCTCTTTGAGGATCGTCAAGCTCATCATATGTGAAGTTGTCATGAGATTGGCGCTTAAATCCAACTTTTCTGCCATATTATTTCTTCTACACTGATAGAACCTCTTTCAAACAACCATTCCCTATACAGTCTCTGAGAAAGAGCCTCTTTCAAACAAGTATTATGAAGAAATAGCCTCTTTCAAACAAATATTATTTGTACATAGTCCCTACTTTATTTACCTTTCACATTATTCAGAAGTACTTACTACGAATTTCGTGGTAGATTAATATCAATTGGACTCATAGCTAGGAACTGAGGATTGCTCTGTATCCATTGAATTGTATATAATGCATGTAAACCGCTATGCAGTGGGGAATGACAATTTATAACTTTGAAGTTCCAGCACATTAGACTTTATACCCAAGCCAAAGTTTATCAGGCACGCTAAGCATTCTAGCATTCATGGTTTTGCAACCGCCTAAGGGCAATAAGCTGTATCAAGTGATGTTTTGATACAAATGGAGGTTTTCCCTATTCTTTGCCCTACCCTTGGAGATATAGCATTTATAGTACCGATATATTGCCTTATTTTCCTAATTTGAACAAACGAAACTTGGTCCTTTGCCCTCTCTCCTCTCCCCTAAAAGCACACTTGGATGAACTCTATTTGTTATATTCGCATTCAACCTCTATATATGCATTGTGGTCCATCAGGGACTTGGACCTGCTGTTACAGATTTCTGAGCATTGTAATGATGGATTTCCACCAATTGTCAATCGAGATGGCAACTGCAATCCTGTGAGGTTCCTTCAGCATTATGCATCCCTATGTTTGGTCTGGACTAAAGAAAAGAAGAATTTAAGAGCAAGAGTATGAAAGACCAGGAGAGATTTGAAGTCCTCATTCTGTAAATTTCTCTTCTTTTGAGAGAGAGGTCAGGATCAAGATAATCGAAGTGAGATGAAAATCACAAGAGAATTGGAGAACTGTGAAAGATTCCTTAGAACTATTAGGAGAGATTTAGTTGATGAAGTGATCTGGGGAACTTTTTTCTGTAAATTTGAAGTTTATCTTGTAAAAACATCTTACTTTAAAATGTACCAATTGTTTGAAAACCAAGGGGGAAAATCGCACGCGGAAGCAAAATATGATAAACAAGAACTCGAAGAACCAAACCTAACCAAAGAGAATTTGAATAAAGGCAATAAAAAACACAGCACAAGGTTTAATTAGGTGAAAACCCTAAACATGATCAAAACCACCCCCGACAAGCACGACGAATATATTATCACACTAAGGGTTACAAAAGGTTACAGAGATCACTCAAACCTCACCTCTACCCTTACAAATAATCCCAGCAAGAAACCCTAGAAAGAAAACCCAAGAAACTTCTCCAGAGCTAAACCCTAGATTTCTCCCTTTTCTCTCTTACACTCTTTCTCACAGTACAAAGGCCTTTAACATAAACTCTCTATTTATAGACTTTCCATTAGGTCATCTCCGAAATACGCATCACGAGATAATCCATCACTTTAGATTAAATCCCCTTCAAAATGAATTTAGAAACAATCAAACAGAGCCAAAGTCCTTCGAACGAGTCATGAGGTCGTTCGAACGAATTAGACAATCCCCTGGAATTTTGGCCCAAGCGCTATTTTCGTTCGAACAACTTCCCCACTCGTTCGAACGACTTCAACAACTTTTGAGCCGTATTTCTAGCAATCTCCACCTCGGTGATAAAACTATTTCTTCTGTTGCATTCGTCGTGTATCCTTGTCGCTTCTCAATTAAGAGAATTACCCGAGTCTAGGCTTTTCCTAGACCCACCAATCAGAACCCACTTTCTGACCATCTTTGTAGACCGTGCCATTGCTCCACCTTGAACTAAATTCCCCTTTCGAGAAATCTCCATAGCTCCCTTGGTACATGCAACCTTCACATCTCCACCCATTGATTTACCTGCCAATGCATGCAAGTTCCCGATTAGAACTCCCTTCATGATCAAAGAAGATTTTCGATAAACTTTCATTACTCCACCTCGCCCGGAGTAATTATAACCCTCATTATCTTACTTGGAAAGTGAAATTAGATTATGAGTCATACTCGGCACATGTTGAATATCATGAAGAACTACGATGCGTCCATCAAACATCCTCACGCGAATATCACTCACTCCCGAAATCGGCCTTCGTGAGCCATCGCTCATCAATACAAACTTGCTACCCTCACACCTTGTATAATTGCCGAACCATGCCATGTGGGCACAAACGTGCGTTGTAGACACACTATCAAACACCCATCCTCTATCGTGGCGTGAACCATCAGCGGCCACCACGAGAAGCGCCTCGTCACCATCATTACTTGTAACCGTCGCCAGTTTGTTAGTGTCACTTTTGGAGCCTCTTGCCGAACTTTCTCCATTACCTTTCTCTACTTTGTAATCCGATCTATAATGATCTGATTGACCACAGCTTCAACAAGTTCCCTTTCTGAACCTATTAAAGTTTTTCTTCCCATTGACCACCATTGCAGAGTTTTCCCCAAAGGATTCGTTACCCTTAAGTCTTCTCTCCTCGGAAAGAAGCGTACTTGTAACCTCCTCAAAACTCAAGGTTTCCTTTCCATAGATCAACGTAGGTTAAAGATTCTTGAAGGAAGACGGAAGAGATCATATGAGTTTAAGTGCCTTATCTTCATCCTCAACTTTAACTCTGATCGATTCCAATTCCGAAACGATCCCATTCAAAGAACCTAGGTGATCACCAATGCTCATACCCTCAACCATCTTAAGCGTATGAAGTCGCTCCTTGAGGTATAAGCGATTCGAAAGACTATTTGTTTGGTATAAACTTTCAAGCTTTTCCCAAAGACCCTTTGCGGTCTTCTCTCCACACACGTTTGCCAAAATGTTCTTAACAAGACAAAGGCGTATCCCGCTTGCAGCCCTTGAATCCTGATCTTTCCAGTCCCTTTCTTCATCGTCGTCCGCTTTTTGGGCCGCTATAGCTTCAACCGGAGTTTTCGGTATAGACTTCCCTTTCAGTGACTTGCGTAACCCGCATTGAGTCAAGATATCTTGGACTTGAATTTTTCACAAACCAAAATTTATCTTCCCATCAAACTTCTCCACATCAAGCTTGATCGCGTTAGAATACTTAGATCTTCCCATCTTGCTACTCTAATTGCCTAAAATCTCGCTCTGATACCAATTGTTGGGAAACCAAGGGGGCAAATCGCACGCAGAAGCACAATATGATAAGCAAGAACTCGAAGAACCAACCCTAACCAAAGAAAATTCGAATAAAGGCAATAAAAAAACACAATACAAGGTTTAATTAGGTAAAAGCCCTAAACATGATCAAAACCACCCCCGAGAAGCACGACGAATATATTATCAAACTAAGGGTAACAAAAGGTTACAAAGATCACTCAGACCTCACATCTACCCTTACAAATAATCCTAGCAAAAAACCCTAGAAAAAAAACTCAAGAAACCTCTCCAGAGCTAAACCCTAGATTTCTCCATTTTCTCTCTCTCACTCTTTCTCACAGTACAGAGGCCTTTTACATATACTCTCTATTTATAGACTTTCCATTAGGTCATCTCCGAAATACGCATCACGAGATAATCCATCACTTTGGATAAAATCCCCTTCAAAACAAATTTAGAAACAATCAAACAGAGCCAAAGTCGTTCGAACGATTCATGAGGTCGTTCGAACGATTTAGACAATCCCCTGGAATTTTTACCCAAGCGCTATTTTCGTTCGAACGACTTCCCCACTCGTTCGAACGACTTCAACAGTTTTTGAGCCGTATTCCTAACACCAATAAGTATAGGCAGCACATGTTAGGAATACGGCTCAAAACTGAGAAAGTCGCTCGAACGAGTGGGAAATCATTCGAACGAAAATAACGCTTGGGCCAAAATTCCAGGGGATTGTCTAATTCGTTCGAACGGCCTCATGACTCGTTCGAACGACTTTGGCTCTGTTTGTTTATTTCTAAATTCATTTTGAAGGGGATTTGATCCAAAGCGATGGATTATCTCGTGATGCGTATTTCGGAGATGAGCTAATGGAAAGTCTATAAATAGATAGTGTATGTTAAAGGCCTCTGTACTGTGAGAAAGAGTGAGAGAAAAAAAAGGGAGAAATCTAGGGTTTAGCTCTGGAGAGGTTTCTTGGGTTTTCTTTCTAGGGATTCTTGCTGGGATTATTTGTAAGGGTAGAGGTGAGGTTTTAGTGATCTTTGTTACCTTTTGTAACCCTTAGAGTGATAATATATTCGTCGTGCTTGTCGGGGGTGGTTTTGATCCTGTTTAGGGTTTCCACCTACTTAAACCTTGTGTTGTATTTTTTTATTGCCTTTATTTGAATTCTCTTTGGTTAGGGTTGGTTCTTCGAGTTCTTGTTGATCATATTGTGCTTCCACGTGCGATTTGCCCCCTCGATTTCCCAACAGCACATCTATATTTACGCCTTTATTCTAGACAAAACGGCAGCTAGCAACTTATTTTTTCGCTCTTGTTTTTTCTGTATTGTAGGTAGGAATAATTTTACTGTTAAGAAGAAAATTTTCAGTAAAAATTAGATTATTTGACATACATATAATCCAATCATGAACTTTAAACAACAGGTGCCACAGTTGTCTAATTTGTTGTCAAGCTGAAGAAACTCAGAAAATATGAAGGACTTGCCTCCTATTTGATACATTTGAACTCATTTATCTTGTTCTACTAGTACTGGATTTTTTTTCATATATACTGAGATTGATGATTGTCTGTGTGCAGGATATGGATTGCAAAACTCAACGTATGTTAAAGAGGTTAAAAGTGGGGTAAATCTTAAAGCTAATTACTTATGAAGCAAGGATGCAACATAGCAAGTTTATTTTTTGGTTCTGAATGGCAACACAAGTTTCATGGAAGCCTGGTAGTACACTCTTAAGTTAGGGTTTTCTTGGAATGCGTCCATAGTTAGTCTGATATTTTAATTTTAATTGGCATCTTAATATGGACTTTGAAAAGACAGTTTGTTGCAGCAAGAGCTAGTTTTGTGAATGTGCTTAGTAGAGTTATCCACTATATGTATGGAAATGTGCAGTTATTGGAATGTGTTTTGTTTTCATTTTTAATATTGGTGTTTTACCCTCAGCCAAAAGGATTTTGACAGTAATCTATACACTTCTATGCGTTAAAGTATTATCTTTGTTATTTGGCATTTGAAGGTCCCGTTTGGTGTGTTAATCGCAGCTATATATCAACTCCAGTAAATGTTGGTCGTCCCTCCTAATGGTTGAAATACGATAATGACCAAGGAGATGACCACTTCTCTATCATTTTGGAAAGATAAGCAACGTGGGGATTATTTTTTAGCAATGATGCGCTTCAATTTCACAGCAGAATAGGGACCCTTATGGATGTTTTGATTTAATTAAAGGTATGGATCTAATTTTGATGACCTCGGAGCATGCAACTTGCGAGTTGTACCTCAGTTTCACAAGTCCTCATATTTAAAGAGGAACCACATGAGAATCGCTGAAGTTTAGTACAATGTGATATTCAAAAGGGGGCCGTGTTGGTACTAGCTATCGGTTACATTGGAAGTTGGCGAGAAGTCGTCGTTAGTACCTATTATGAAATGGTATAGGCTCCCGGTTCAAGACAGTAACATGAAGAAGATGAGGACATCCCTTCACCCTAGATTGCTCGAGTTCTACAAAGAATGTCCAGTGCTCAATAATGTAGTGAAAGGTCACGGTGATGAGGATAACGAAATGCAGATATTTGTGAGAAACCAAAAATCAAAGACGGTCCTTCTATCAGTTTTAAAAACCAATACTATTCGGGACGTGAAAGCATAGATTGAAGAAAAGGAAAAGTACCCACAAGAGCTTCAGAAGCTCCACTACGGGGGAAGGCGACTTGAGGATGAACGAACACTTGCTTATTACAACATCATAAAAACCATGATGTAGAATTAAAGAACCCTAACTACAGCCACCAAAATCATAAAAACCCTGATTACAGCCACCAAAATCAAGTACATGATCAGAAATAAATTTAGAGAAACATGATGTAGAATTAAGGAACGTCCAAAGTAAATTCATACAACTATAGTGACAAAAAACCAAATCAAGAATAAATACCCAAATAATAAATACCTAGAACTTGAGGAATTCAATTCTGGTTTGCAAATTTCAGGCTTCAATAAACCCTGTGAGTTCACCCGAGCAAATCATTTTAGAGAAACAGACTTATATATGCTTTGAGAGCTTATGGCTCTCATCGATCAATCAGAAATTGAAACTTACCTCCGTGAGATTTGAGATTCGGAGAAATAGAGATATTGTCAAAGATTTCGTAGACAAATTTACTACTCAAAACCCTAGAATTACATAAGTGAAGTGGGAAGAGAGAGTCGAGGGAAATACTTGAAACATCCATAGTTGGAGTTTGTTTCATTCCGTGTCTAGTTTAGATGTCAACATTATCTCGTGGTTACTCATCGTCAGAGATTGTACCTTGAACGACTACAGCTGGACTGACACTGAACAGGTAATTGGGTTTCTAACTCCTTGTTCTATAATATCAAGCCCTATGTATTTTTACAGAGTATGAAAAAGGTAATAAATATATTTTTTAAGACTTCTATTCGAATAGAACTGAGAACATTTTTATTCAAATAGATTTTATTGTATTCGAATAAAATGCCTCAGGCTGTTTTTTATTTGAATAGATTATTTTTTATTTAAATAGATTGGCTCAGTTTGTTTTCTTTATTTTCTTATTATTCAAATAGATTTCTTTTTATTCGAATAGATTGGCTCAGTTAGATTTTTATTCGAATACATTTAATTTTATTCGAACAGAGAACGTGATTTTTGTTTTCCTATAAAAGATAACTTTCCATTTTTCAGAACTCACCTCTTCCAAAATAAATTTTTTAGAGCTTGATATTTAGAAAGAGGAAAGATTTTAACGAACGATTCAACGCAAAGTAAAACACAACTTAAATCAATCTAAGAGATTTAGAAAACCTAATCCTTAATTTGTAAAGTTTGAGCGATTCAAGCTTTGTAGCTTTGGTACGCTATCCGAGGTAAGGCGTTGCGAGAACGGAAGAATCGACTACGAGGAGTTCAATTAGAAGATAGGTAACCACGGGATGTGTTTATCAAGTTTGTAAGTAATTGAATACTTGTAATTTGATTTCAATAGTGGATTGTTAAGCTGTCGGGTGATTCGGCAGCGACCTGTGGGCTTTTCTCCAGAGAAAGGTTTCTCATAGGGTTAAAATTGCTTGGTCTTACGGTTAATTTCTAATTACTTATTGGCACTTGATAATTGGACCAATTTTAATTAGGTTAAGGTTAGAACATCAATTCAAAAGAATTAGGACCTATTTGATTTTGACCTAAAATTAGTCGAAATCGGTTAATCTCAAGCGACTATGAATTTTAATTTGTATCAAAGCGGTCATGCTTCGAGGATTAACAACTTGAGCGTGGATCCCAGCTTAATTGCTTGAGAATAATGTATTCTAAAAGATTTGGAGGTCCAATAAATCGTTTGTCCCCCTTCGATGGCAAAGACTCTCCTTATTGGAAGGTCCAAATGGTTGCATACTTACAATTACTCGGAGAAGATATCTGGATTGCAATCGAGGGTGGATGGATGCACCCTACCATGATGGGTGATGAATCTGAAGAGGTCCTTAAGCCTAGGAATAAATGGTCTAAGGATGAAAAGAAGGCTGCTGGTTAAAATAATAAGGGTCACAATATTATTTTTATGGCTGTGAGCCTAAGTGAGTTTTGACACATATCTGCTTGTTCCACTTTGAAAGAAGCTTGGGACATTAGTTCAAACTCATGAAGGCGATGGTACAGTCAAGGAAAGCAAATTATAAATGCTTACCTCACAATTTGAGAATATTTGAATAAATGAGAATAAACCATTTGATGAGTTCTATACGAGACTAAGTGGCATTTTCAACATTAGTGCCGCATTAGATACAACTTACTCAGATGTTCAAATTATTCATATTGTACTAAGATCCCTACCTAAGAGCTTTAGATCTAGACGTGATGCTATAGTGGAAGTTCGGGATCTTAATAAAATAAAACTAGATACATTACTGGTAAATTATAAACTTTTAAACTCGAGATGAAAATGGAAAACCCTGAGAAGAACAAAAGTATTGTTTTTAAATCTTCATATTCTAAGGGTACCATAGAAGCTGACAACTCATTTGATTTAGATAATGATGATGGGTCCGATATGGATTCACAGATTGCCTTTATAAGTCACCAGCTTAAGCACCGTGTGAAACAACACCAATTTCAAAAGCAATGGCAATCGGTGAATTATAAGTCACGAACTCATGATCAACATAAAGTGAATAGCCGGAAGACCAACCTTGATACTAACCTAAGTCAAATTAAATGTTATAAGTATCATAGGCTTGATCATTATGCTCACAGCTATCCCAATAAGAAATTTGGGACCAATCACAATGCTATGAATATCTTAGTTACTTGGGATAACAGTGATGATGAGTATAATATTAATGAAAGTCATCCCCAAGTAGTTGGTAATGGAAATTATCTTGCATATCCTGCTTTTCTTAATTATGGCAATAATAACTTTAACGTTTTTAAACTTGAAAATTCTGATGAAAATTAGAGTAATTAAGAACAAAATGAGTTTGAGGACCCGCATCTTGAGGACTTGTATCCCTAGATTCTCACCAAGTGTATGAAACTCGGTAAACTTAACAAAGTCTTGAAAGACCAAGTTGATACACTTACGTGTGAATTTCAAGACAAAACTGAGAGAGCAAGTCACGAGATAGAGGTACTTGAGAATGAGAAACAAGGCTTTCATGACAAAGTTGTGTTTTTAGAAAAAGAAGTTAATGATGCAAAGGAGAAAATAAAATCAACTTTGGACGAACATCATTCGGCCAAGCTTGATGTTGTTCTATCTCAGCAGAAACATGAGAAGTTCTTTCATGGGGCCAAAAACATTGATAAAATGTTATGTACGGGAAAGACGGATAGTGACAAAAGGGGTCTAGGATATGAGGAACCTCTTCCTAATGCCAAGATTCCTCAAATCACTAAGTTTGTAAAAACAACTGCTTCTACTTCGGTGCCAAAACCTAACATGATATCCACTACTCATAATCACGCCAAACGGGTCTCTTACTCTCAGATTTATTATTGTAGTATATGTGGTCGAAAGGGATATTTTGCATCTTATTGTAGATTTGTTGGACCCTATCAACCATATGCTCGACCTTTTAATGGACAAAATATAAGTCATATGTGAGTTTTTCTAATGTGAAAGGTGAAAATTTAAGTAGGTGGGTTGCTCCAGAAACATCACCTCGAAAGGTGATTCGTACAATTTGGGTATGAAAGGATGACTTGTCGCCACAAATAAGATAATAAATCAAAATTGAGACTGGTTATCAGTCTGCTCCAGTGTTTAGGTACGTTTCTTACCCTGTCTCAGTTGGGTTTTGTTTTTTTGGTTTTTTTGAGGATAGTAGGATATTGTTCTAATTTTTTTTATCTGCACTTTGCACTTTAGAAGCTTTTGTCTCTGGAATATTCTTGCTAGACTTGGACTATGCATTTGTTTTATATTCATTCATGAGATAATTACTTGGTAAAATATCAACTAACAATAGTCAATAATTCTCTTGTTTAAACTAAATGCTCATCGTGAGTAGAACCACGTGAGAATAACTGTAGAGACTTCGTACCTAATGTTATGTGAGGATCTGACCTTATTTAGTAGCTTCAAGTGTTATGATATTTACTCTTTTGTTGATCTTGCTGTTTTTGATCTCATTTCGTTTCCTTACTAAATTGTCCAATGGTAACATCAAAGTCAAGTTATACTAGTAAAACTTTCCTATTTTTATTCGAAGCGAAAAAGTGACGGTGTCTAACCAAAGATGTGATAATAGGCATTTTTTTCTCTCCCATTGTTGGCCTTTATTATTTCTAACAATTTCTTTTAGCTACAGCCCTTTGTGCCTTAAAATATGTCTTTCATTTTTTAACCCAAATTCTTAATTCTTATACACATATGTTCTAAGATAGTAAGAAGAAAAAGAAAAAAGAGAAAAAGAAAAATATGTATGATTTTTGGAGGAAAGGTGAAAAGAAGAATACTATGAGTCCCCAAAAGAATTTTTTATTATCTCAATCAGTGTCATGAAAAAAAAAGGGAAATGAAAGGGGTATTTTTATTGTGTGTACTCAAGAAGATAGAGTGAAAGAAGGTGAAGTTGTTTTAAAGTAAGATGGAGCTAGTGTAACTATAGTCTCAGAATACCAGCAAAACACCTACTCCGTCATAAGCCTAACCATACCTACATTATAACCTATTCAAAGACCTATTTGATCTTGAGTTAGGCGCTATCAGTATTAGTGGAGATTAGAGATAAGGATTTTATATTAGTTTTAACTTGACACCATTAATGACAAATGAGGTTCTTTTCCATGAGATCTTTCAGCTCACAGTGTGTCGTTTTTTATGAGATATGATTTTTTACTTGCTTTTTATTCATATTCATGTCTCACACAGAGTGCTTGCTAGTCAATTCTCAGTGATTTTGAGTGACCATCATGAGAGGCCTAAGTTGAAACAACTTTCCAATATAGTATTCTAATTGCGCCTGAGTAATACGTTAATAATTGGGTATCTAATTGACTATGCACACACACACACATACCAAGTAATTCATTTAGTGATTGTTTTATAACGCATTGGCTATGTTCACTCTTTATTGAATATTTTAGATTTATTGTCTTACTATCATGCCTTGTGTTTAGGGGGAGTGTTGTCTTCTTTTGCTTATTTCTTTCAGAGATACTCCGCATGTGTGTTTTTGCGGGGGTTACCATGATTTTGAGAGGAAGATACGCTTTTTTTTTGTGGTTTAGTGTTTTCCAAGCTACATGTTCGTTTTGTTTAGTTTGACTTTTTGAGTATGCTATCAGTCTATCTTTTCAGTGTTTAACTCATTATGTGACTATTCTACATTTTGTTCTATTGGTTTGCTTTCATAATGTATAGGATAGAGTTTGATTTAGTTGTGTACTTATCCTTGTAGTAGTAGATAGCTTTGTAATCTTATTGGATAAGAAAGATCTTCCTTGATTTGAGGAGGAAGACTTTCCTCTTATTTAAAAAGTTTGACATTATAAATAGATGAATGATCTCTACTCAATTTGAGTGAGAGGCTACCAAATCTTGTTCTCTAATCTTAACATGGTATAAGAGCTACCCGATCCTCTTCTTTATTTTTATTTTTTATTTCATCTTCTTCCTTGCTTTACAATGGCCGGCGACGATGATAGTTCATCTCTTAACAATGCCACACAATCAACACCAACACCAACACTAACACCAACACTGGACACTCCAACAACACTCGACCCATACTTCATCCATCACTCAGATAACCCTACCACCATCCTCGTTACTCCCGCTCTCTTAGGCAACAATTACCCCTCATGGCATCGTGCCATCACCAAAGCTCTCAATGCCAAAAACAAGCTTGGATTCGCTGACGACTCCATTAAACAACCCGATCCAACCGATGCCACAGAATTGCACCAGTGGGTGCGATACAACAATCTCATCGGTTCTTGAATCCTAAATTCTATCTCTTCAGATATCCGCTGAAGCATCCTTTATGCGGATACTGTGAGAGAGATTTGGCTCGATCTTGTTGAAAGATTTTCTCAAACCAATGCTTCTAAAATCTACCAGTTGAAGCAATCGATTGCTTACCTAAAGCAAGATGCTATGTCAGTCTCATGTTATTTTACAAAACTAAAATCATTATGGGATGAACTCAACTCCTTTAATATTTTGAAGCCATGCACATGTGGTAGTGGGAAGGTCGTATCTGATCGTCTACAACAAGATCGCGCGATAGAGTTTATATAAGGCCTCCATGATCAATTTTCTGCGATTCGCAGTCAAATATTATTAATGGAGCCTTTCCCTAATGCCATGAAAATATATTCTTTAATTTGACAAGAAGAGAAGCAGCAAGATATACACTCTACTGTCTCTCCTATCTCTGATGCGACGGCTCTTTCCGTTACTAAACCCGATGCAAACCAATTCCGGCCTTTTCATAATGGTAGAAATTGTTCTTCTAACAATACTCGAAAGCCACGATATCATTGTGACCATTGCAATATTGATGGTCACTCGAAAGAAAGATGCCTCAAAATTATTGGTTATCCACCTCGCAAACCCGATGTTTCGGGACCTTCAACTCAAACGGAGAATAATGGTTCTCAATCGACACCAACTTTTTCAAAAGAACAGTACCACAAACTCTTTGCTATGATGGCCTCAGGTAACATCCAATCCAAGCCATCAACTCTTACAGGTATAGTACTTTCTGCATGATATTCTATGTGGATTATTGATAGTGGAGCTACACACCATATGTGTTCTTCCTTAACATTATTTACAACTTATAAACCATGCACAAAACCATCTTTTGCTCAGTTGCCTGATGGGTCTAGTTCCCCTATTTTACATATTGGTACTATAACTCTTTCTCCTTCTTTGCAGCTCAAAAATATCTATCATATCCCTTCTTTCAAATTTAACTTGTTATTTGTGATTGAGCTCGCTAGAATCAACAATTATTCCCTAACCTTTTTTCCCACTTTGTGTTTCTTTCAGGACCATTTAATGAGGAAGACGATTGGGTAGGGCAAAGTCCATGAGGGTCTATATAATTTCCAATCATCCCCAATGGCTTTGGTTATTCTTACTCCTCCCACGGTAGATCTTTGGCATCGACGTTTAGGACATCTATCTTTTCGTTCATTAGAACCTTTATTAAACAAGTTTGCATATATTTCATGTTTGCATAATCATTTTTGTGACGTATGTCCTCAAGCTAAACAAGGACGGTTACCTTTTCCATCTAGTACTATTACTTCTAATAAAGCGCTTCAGTTAATACATGCCAATATATATGGGGTTCTTTTATGCAAACTTCGTTTAATGGTTCTCGATATTTTCTCACCATCGTTGATGATTTTACAAGATGCACATAGATTTATCTTATGCCCGCAAAATCTTAAACTCAAAGCATATTAAAAGCTTTTTTTGCCATGATCAAAACCCAATTTAATTCTGAAGTCCATTTGCTTTCCTCTGGTAATGGGGCTGAATTTTTTTTGTCCAATCCAAAAAGTGCAATCCGAAAACGATTTTGAATTTATCTCAAAAGAAATGCAGATTTTTTTTTTGAAAAATGGTGTAGTCCATCAAAGGATTTGTGCAGGCACTCCCAAGCAAAATGGCGTCGTAGAACGTAAACACCGCCATATCCTTGAAGTCGCACACGCTCTTATGTTTCAAACACATTTGCCTATGAAATTTTGGGGTGAATGCGTCTTAACTGCGGTCTACTTATTAACAAAATGCCTTCCACCAAGCTTTTGAGTAAATCTCCTTACGAACTATTATTTACTTCTATGCCTGATTATCATCATCTTCAGATGTTTAGATGTTTATGCTATGCCCGAAATGCAAATATTAAGCATAAATTTGATCAACATACTATATCCGGCATTTTTGTTGGATATCCCCATGGACAAAAAGGGTATCACATTTACGGTATTGAATCCAACACCATTTATACATCCTGCGACATCACCTTTTATGAAGGCATTTTCCCTTTCTCTTCCATGCCTTCACCCAATATTTCATCCCAAGTTATTCCTGTACCCATCGAAGGCATGGGAACTTTTGATTTTGTTCCTAATAGTACTTCACCTCCTAAAAATTCAACCCCTATTCCTAACCCGACCATTGTTTCCGAAACTCCAGCTCAACCCACTTGCACACCAAGTACCGATACACTACCTATTCCATCTATTATCACCCCACCTGATAATTACAATATCACCAACCCGACGCTTTCTCCTATACCTACAGCTAATGATGTCCATGATATCGTTCAACCATCCATTCCTAAGGAAAAACGTCAATGCCAACCTCCCCCATATCTGTAGGACTATGTTTTATCGGTCATCTCTCATGGTTGCTTTCCCTCTTCATCGCCTTCCAACGTGACTGGTAGGTCTTACCCTCTTCATAATTATCTTAATACCTCAAATTATTCTATTGCCCAAAGAGCTTTTTTTATGTTATTGCTTCTACAGATGAGCCTCATACTTTTTCTCAAGCCAAAAAGCTTCAACAATGGCGAGCCGCCATGGCCAACAAAATAGATGCTCTTGAAAAAAATAATACTTGGAGTCTTGTGCCTCTCCCTTTACATAAAAAGCCCATTGGTTATAAATGGGTGTACAAAACAAAGTACCATTATGATGGTACCGTGAAGTGTCACAAGGCGCGATTAGCGGCTAAGGGATATTCCCAAATTGAAGGTCTTGATTATCATGATACATTTGCTCTGGTTGCAAAACTTGTAACTGTTAGGTCACTAATGTCGCTTGCTTCCGTGCGTGGGTGGTCACTCCACCAAATAGATGTTAACAATGCCTTTTTACAAGGCAATTTGGATGAAGAAGTTTACATGGATTTACCTCCTGGCTTTGCTCAAAAGGGGGACTCACGAGTATGTCAGCTACACAAGTCTATCTATGGCTTAAAACAAGCTTCCCGTCAATGGTTTCCTAAATTATCTTCCGCACTTTTGGGAGCAAGATTTTCCCAATCTAAGGTTGATTACTCTTTATTTGTTCTTCGCAAAGGTACTACAACTACTTTTGTCCTCATTTATGTTGATGATATCATTGTTTCTGGTAATGATGATTCTGCTATTACCCGTGTGAAACGTTTCTTGGAAAGAAATTTTTATATCAAGGATCTTGGTAAGCTAAAGTATTTTTTGGGCATCGAAGTTGCATGTTCTTCTAAGGGCATTTTTCTATCACAGCAAAAATATACCCTTGATATTCTTACTGATCTTGGTTTTATGGGTGGTCGTATTTCTCCCTTCCCCATGGAATAACATCTTCGGTTATCTCTGGAAGATGGAACATTATTACCTGATCCTACACCTTATAGGCGCCTAGTAGGGCGTCTCATTTATCTAATTGTAACTCAACCGGATATCAATTACGTGGTCAATATCTTGAGTCAATTTATGAGTGCTCCTCATAGTACCCACCTAGATATTGTTCACCGTTTGGTATGGTACTTAAAAGGTTCTATTGGCAAAGGTATATTTTACTCATCTTCTAGCTCCCTTTCTATACGAGGTTATTGTGATTTGGATTTTGCCGGGTGTCCTCAAACTCGGCGTTCAACGACAGGTTATTGTGTCATTATGGGCTCCAACCTTATCTCATGGAAAACAAAGAAACAAAGTGTTGTTTCTCACTCTTCTTCAGATGCCAAATACCGTGCCATAGCTACTTTAACTTCAGAATTACAATGGTTACGTTATTTACTCAAAGATCTTAGCCTCGCTAATTCTTATCATATCACCATTTACTGTGACAATCAAGCTGTATTGCACATTACTAATAATCCCGTTTTCCATGAAAGAGCCAAACACATAGAGATTGATTGTCATTTTGTCCGTGAAAAAAATTAACACAAGCTCATCAAACCAAGTTTGGTCCCTTCATCCGAACAACTTGCTGATGTACTTACTAAGCCTTGGGGGAAAGTTATGTTTCATTCCATAATTTCCAAGTTGGGCGTTATTCACATACACGCTCCACCTTGAGGGGAGGTCTTAATGTATAGGATAGAGTTTTGATTTAATTGTGTACTTATGCTGGTAGTAGTAGATAGCTTTGTAATCTTGTTGGATAAGAAAGATCTTCCTTAATTTGAGGGGGAAGACTTTCCTCTTATTTGTAAAGTTTGACATTATAAATAGATGAATGATCTCTACTCAATTTGAGTGAGAGACTACCAAATCTTGTTCTTTGATCTTAACATGCTTCTCCTTTGATTTTTTATTTACCCTTTGTTCATCTGTGCCAAAAAGGGGGAGAGATGATCCTGACAGGTAAGTCAGGTAAGTTATGTTCTTTTTTCTGGATCCCTTATTTTAAATAAACGGTTACGTGATGTATCTTGTTTAGTGTGTAGAGATTCCAAAGTATATGCTATATAAGATGAAAGTGGAACTTTGAGTATGGATGTTCAGTGATTGAGTCAGTCTATCAAGTTGTATTTTTATTTCTTATAGTTAGTTCTGGTTTTGACACGAAATGAACCAAAGAGGGAGATTGAAACATCCATAGTTGGAGTTTGTTTCATTTCGTGTCTAGTTTAGATGTCAGCATTATCTCCTGGTTACTCGTTTGTCAGAGATTGTACCTTGAGCAACTACAGCTAGATTGACATTGAACAAGGTAATAAGTTTATACAGTATAAAAAAGGTAATAAGTATGTTTTTTAAGAGTATGAAAAAGGTAATAAGTATAATTTTTAAGATAACAGAACTTCTATTCGAATAGAACTGGGAACATTTTTATTCGAATAGATTTTATTGTATTTGAATAAAATGCCTCAGGCTATTTTTTATTCGAATAGATTCCTTTTTATTCTAATAGATTGACTCAACCTGTTTTCTTTGTTTTATTTTTATTCTAATAGATTGGCTCAGTCTAATTTTTATTTGAATAGATTTAATTCTATTCGAGCAGAGAACGTGATTTCTGTTTTCCTATAAAAGACAACTTTCCTTTTTTCAGAACTCACCTCTTCCAAAACTTATTTTTCAGAGCTTGATATTTAGAAAGATGAGAGATTTTAACGAGCGATTCAACACGAAGTAAAACTCAACTTGAATCAATCAGAGAGATTTAGAAAACCTAATCCTTGATTTGTAAAGTTTGAGCGATTCAAGCTTTGTAGCTTTAGTGCGATATCCGAAGCGAGGCGTTGCGAGAACGGAAGGGCGTTGCGAGAACGAGGAATCGACTGCGAGGATTTTAATTAGAAGAGCGGTAACCACGGGATGTGTTTATCGAGTTTGTAAGTACTTGAATACTTGTAATTTGATTTAAATAGTAAATTGTTTAGATGTCGAGCGATTCGACAGCGACCTGTAGGTTTTTCTCCTGAGAAAGGTTTCCCACAGGGTTAAAATTGTTTTGTCTTGTGGTTAATTTCTAATTGCTTATTTACATTAGATAATTGGAACAATTTGAATTAAGTTAAGGTTGGAACATTAATTCAAAGGAATTAGAACCTATTTGATTTTGACCTAAAATTAATCGAAATCGGTTAGTCTCAAGCGACTAGGAATTTTTATACTTTCCTTAAAAAAGAAATTGAGGGAAATAGAACTTCTAAAATTTGGGATCCCATGTTATTCGCCACGGGTTGGCCATGAACCGAATTAGTGTCACCAAAAACAAATAGGTATATGTCTTTTGCCACGATTAGGCTCGTAGCATTTAGCTACTGTTGTCACTGTGGCTTAAACTAATATAAACCGTGGTTATTGGTCCATTTTCTAGTAGTGAAATATCACATCAGATGTGACGATCAAACTCTAGAAGTCTCTCCTCCATGTCAAGACCTTCAAGTTGTAACGGCCGATCGGGCAGCACGACATTATAAGGTAGCATTCAAAAATGCCATTCACGGAGCTCAACCACTTTTATGGCCAGCCTCCTATGTTGCATGACGTTGACGCTGGGAATATATCCTTGCCATGATCAATTCACTTAAATAAAAGAGAGTAACTTTAGTAGTAAGGGAAAGGTGAAGAACATCATAGGTCTGACCGATCCCAAATAAAAGATAAAGATTTTTTTGGAAATAATATATTCCAAATAAATCCCTGTGGGATTACTGGGAAATAAAATTATCTGCATTATACAGCTTTGAAGAAATGATAATTAATATATATTCTCAAGGAAACAAGAATCCCTGGAAATAAAGAAGACAAGTTTTAGAAAAGTGGAGTTTGTGTTTTATAGCTTGAGCTATTTAACAGAAATCGAGATAAAACATCAGGTCGAAGTAAGAACTTAGCATATTATCCATCTGGTGTTAAGCTCATAAAGAACAAGATTATCCTTTTCATTGACCTCGTACTACAAGAACAGTTTGAACAGTATCAAAAGACAATTTCTAACACATCGTACCCCAAGATTTCACTAGTTTGTAGAGAGAATTTGCAAATTTCAAGGAAATAGATATCCCCGACGAAATTCAAAGTTTATGTGACAACATACAAGCATCAAACTACAAGAGACAGAAAAAAGAAAAAAATTATTAAGCAGTGCGGGCTACAACCAAGTGTTAAACCTAGATACAACCTACACACCCGCAACTGCGAGAATGCTTCTGCCCGATCCCAACCGCCTTATCCTCATCCTCATCCTCATCCATTCTCTCTGCCATTCCACGAAGACAATCCTCACGATCCGCCTCCACAAGAATGACATAATGAAATTAGAAGAGCCAAAAAAAATATTTGTTGGTTTCTTCAACCTCCATCGAAGTTAAACCTAGGTATGTAGGCTCCACTGAAATTGGTGTTGGATCGGCAAGAGTTAGTTGTCCAAAGTAGTAAATTTTTAACTCCGCCAGCTTCGCCAGAGTGCATGGCTCCCAATTTTTGCATAGGGTCTGGGACCATGTTTTAATAATTTTCACAATAAAAATAAGAAAAGGGTAGGGAGTAATTTGTCCAAACAGAAAAGACGTTATTTATAGCCTGATTAAACTTAATGAAGATTCTAAGAATCAAGAATATTGCATTTAATGCATCTAGGGAAGCTAAGAATAAAGTTAAAATGGATAAAATCCCAACATTCAGACTTAAATGAAAACTTGGGAATTCGATCAGATGGCCCAAAGATCAAGACACAATCAAGGCATCAAAACACTGAACGAGTTTCTCAACAAAAACATTTGTGTCTTTAGTTGAGAGGGGACGATTGTAAAGGCCTATTCTGAATCTGGAACTCAAACCCTAGCATCGACCAACATACATTTACTCGTCCTCATTAAGACAAGACGGCGTGGCTAAGTTATGACATATTATGGAAGCAGTTACAAGGAATAAGGAACACGCATGCCGTTATACAACCGTTATGAAGACTCCTCAAAACTATTTTGTAACGTACTTCATTAAGAGGAGATAGTGGTTATTAACAACCGTCATAATATGGGACCTATAAATAGGAACGAGAGAGAACAAATTAAGGGCATATTTTTCTATCTAGAGAATTTACATAGCACTATCAAGAAGACTTGTTGTAATCGATAGTCACTCAGTCAATAATATAATTCTTTGCAAAATCCTCTAGAGAGTTCGTGGTTTTTACATATTCGAAAGTTTCTACACTAGACCCAGTTTTGTTAGTGATTATACTAAATTCGAATTCCGAATTTAGGCTCTTAGATACTCTATCTCTCATTTAGCTTCAAAAAGTAAGAGTAAGTTCTCTGGTAAAAAGAACTTACTCTGTTACATAACTTTAGGAGATGAAGGACATTGGATATTAAGTGGGATAAAAAGTGAAAAGAACCCCCCACTAATTTAAACCATTGATGGGAGATGAAGTGGGAGATGAAGGACATGTTATCTTAGACATAACTTTAGGAGGTACATACAAACGATAACTTAATCAGTTACAAAACATTAGATATTAAGTAAAGTTCAAAACTATTGTCCTCAGTACCTTATGTACATCAATGTAAGAAATATGAAGAATTGTTTGTTTAACATCTTCATATCTCATTTTATTTTATGCAAATAATCCAATCGATCACTTGCAACCTCAAACCTGAATTGCCCCTAGCTTGCCGCATCTCCATTCAACCCTTCAACATTCTTTGTCACATAACACTTGTAGAAACTCATGAATTTCGCTGTAAATTCTGCAATATTGAAAACATTTAGACAGATTAAGACCATAACAACAAAATATCAGTCTTTTAACCTAATTGCTCCTAACTACAGTTTGTACATGAATCCCCATGTTAAGACTTATTTACATTCTTTAGATATCATTTGTGACAGAGTTTACCTTCAATACGCATGAAATCTTGAACATTTTTTCTCGAGGCAGTACTTCTCTTACCCCCAGCCGCATCATTTCCAGTGCACAACGATTTCTCACCATCAATTTCTCCAGTATCCCTCTGGATGTAAGTAAATAGCTTTGTTTTGTCATTGCCTCATAATGAAAGATTTGAAGAAAAAAGACGATAAAGTAGTGTTCTTACATTATACTCCAGATACAAGCTATCGATTTTTGGCTTGACCTCTTCGCTTACATTCTTCTTCAACTCTCCTACCAGACTCTGTGATACATAAGATAAACTAATCATTAAAATTGAATACCATAGAAACATATATTATATTAATGTATAAACAGGGTAGGATCAATGCTCTTACATCGAAGATAAATTGAGCCGATACATTGTGTTCAATGAGATTTTGAAGCTTCCCACGAATGTTATATAGTCTGCAAAAAATAGCAACATAACCCTTCTGTTTAAACGGTTTTGGCGAAGTTTGGTGATATTAGGAGAGAGGAAAGCTACTTACTGCCTAGGGCTCTGCTCTTCAATGATATTCTTAGCAATGTTTCCGATATTTTCTTCCCACCCAGTCAAAATCACCTGATCTTCTTCAAGAGGAGAGCTGCAAGTTAAAAATAAATTGCATTACACGGTTTTCGATCTTTACGGTACTGATGTAAATATTTTTTTTGACTCTATATTTTGTAAATGTTAGCACAAGAAAGAAAATGTTATGTGAAAACCAAAAAGAATCACAATGTGCTACGCTTCCCTTACTTCAGTTGCCAGGATGCTTCAAACGATCTAATAGCTTGGCGAAGGTTTTGCTTTGAGTTCACAGCAAATCTTTGAGCCAGTTGGTGAGGCAAGCTTATGCCTTCTTTTTCCGCAATGAACTCAAGAACTTCAATAATCTAAAGTACAAAGAAACATCTATCACACACTTGAAAATCAGTATTTTCGTTTGCTACAAGAGACAAGTGATGTAAATCACCTCTTTATTTGACGGTGGAAGAAGTTGAATAACTGTGCAAAGAGATTTGATAGGGTGAAGCTTGGAGATGTCAGAGCAACAAAAGAAGATTTTGTTACAGCTTTTGCTCCTTTCAAGAAGCCATCGTAGATAGAGTTGGGCATCCGTAGATAACTTGTCTGCCTCGTAAAGTACTATTGCTGTGGAAAAACCATAGCAAGAAGGTTATAACACTGTATTTGATCGCATACAGTTTTGTAAGTAGGAGGATCAAATTCTGCTCGAAAATTATGATTAAAAAAACTGAAACCCTATTGTCTAATTTGAACATTCAATGATATTCCGGATCCTTCAGTTATGAATTATGATAATTTGAAGTTAGGAAACATTCGCAATTTTAGTTGTTAAAAGCACAAAAAATCCAAATTCCACTGTCACAAAAACGATATAATACGAGTTATTAGTCATACCAAAATATACAGACCTGTAAGGCACTTGAAAATTTCCTATCAAGAAAAAAAAAACGGCGCAATTAGCACATTGATTAACTAATTTAAATGGAGAGTATTCGAGGATATTGAACAATCCGGACCCGGTTAATTTGATCTGGCCCTAATTTAGAGAAATTCAAAGAATTTTAAGATAGCTAAAGAATTTTGTACCTTCTACATTAAGTATACAAGTTTAGTATCATGTCCCTCATCAGTTATGATATATAAGAAGCGTGGAGGACAAGTATATACCATGGCAGTTAGAGTGATCACATTCCATAGTTTGATCCAATGCCATATTATGTGTTTCCTTTATCAGTTCCACAATTACATGCTTCTCATATCCACACAGTTCCGACAAATTGATCTCAACATGTACTGACGATACTATGACATTAACTTTGATATTTGGCACAGCTTCACCCTGCCAAAAAAAAATCCCTATCTCTAAAATTAATAACCCGGGTGTCGGTGTGTTATAATGCGTTCTAACAAACAGCATGACATGGATTACCAACCTTCAGATCAAATGTCTTGATCTCCTTCCTCGTCTATATAAACAGAAAAATTCATTTAGTTACTATACATATAACGTGAAGATCATAAGTGTTCATTTGAGGATTATAAGTACTACTCTTTTACCATTAATTTTTCGGGTCCAAAAGCTTCCCTTAGTAACGCCCAAACCATGGTTCTCTTCCCAACTCCTGCAGGACCTTCGAATATATAGTGACTACATTGCCCCTTTCGTACCTGATAAATTTTCAACAACTGAGTGCTTCAATTCGGTGTGAAATAAATCGCTAACCCATTGGATACTCTAGATTCTAGCGTTGTAGCCAAAAATATGTTTATGTGAGTAACTAGTATCAAGATTAGTCCTGCATAATATCAAGTAACGATTAGCCCTAGACTGGACTAGAGTGCGCTAGCAAGAAACTCTCCAGCCTGCAAAATTTGCTAGTAAGCTAGTTTGATTTACGGTTAGCTAGGGATTGTTAGTGCAATTGGCCTATAGTGTCCCCTAAACGGTCGAATGTTCAAAATCAATATTGATGTTCGATAAGATTATGGAATAAACTGAAAGTGTTGTTCAGTATACAAATGCTAGGGTTTTAATACTCATTTTATAACTGATGTTCATTGAACCCAGGCTCCGGACGTAATGATTTTGTCTCAAATTTGTTGCATCATAATGAATATAAACCCTGATTTTATAACAATCTTGGATCATAATTTTTTTTAGAGTACTAAGTTTATAAACCCAAATTTATTAGGACTTGTATTTGGCCAACTAATAACTAAACAAAAGATCAAAAGTTATTAAGTACGCATATGTTAGTAGATCCATACCAGACTGTTTAAATGTTCCGCCTTATCGCGATTGCAAATGAAATCTTTCAAAGCCTTAGGTCGATACTTCTTTGCCCAAACAAACTCCTTCTCCTTATAATCCATCGCGTTCGACTTCTCTACCGCCGTCTCTCTCTTCCTCTGCTTTGGCGACGTTCTCTTTCGCTGTTGCTGTTGCAGTTGTTGTTCGTGACATGGCATAGGCTTAGCAACTGCTTTCGCTTCATCAACTCTCTCCCTCAATGGTTTATATTCCTGCAACGACGGAACAATCTTCAACACTTTCACGTCTTTTATCACCGACCTTGAAGACGAAAACGACGTAGTACTCCCCATCTTTGAAGACGACACGGACGTTATACCCACTTTTGCGTCCCCCTTCGACTTGAAACACGACATACTCCATTCCTGAAACTTATTGAAAACGGTAGATATCGAGCTAGTTGATGTCCCCGACGTTCTTATAGTATCTCTATCGGGACTCGGCGGTCGCTGTTGGTTAATAGCAAGACTTGAATCGGTTAGTCCTTTGTAATAAGGACTACTATTCTTTTTATCGGTGAAAGCGAGAGCGTTCATTCGGTTGAACTCTTTTAGACTCTCTTCGGTTAGCTCCGAGCTATCATAATTCAAATTCTTCCGAATTTTCTTCTTCGTTTTAGCCTTTTTCGGCTTGGTCCGACTTGTTGTGGTGGACGTGGTCGTAGTCGTATTTGTGGAGCATGTTGATCGGTTGGAGGAGAGGTTAGAGGGACGGGTTGTTTTGTAGATGTTGGGTTCGGAGGAGGACCGGGTGATCCGATTAGGGAGCGAGGAGGGGTCGGCGGCGGGGTTCCGGGTCGACATCTGTTACCGTTACGTTTATTGAGCAGATGTGAGTCTGCTGGAGTTAGTGAGGCTAACATTGTAGGGGAACTAACGTTTAGGTCTTTCGTGAAGATATACCAATTGTTACGTTATAAACTAGGTTTGGATGGCAAGAACAATGTGAGGGATAAGATGAGTCAAACCATATATAGCTGTAATTGCCGTCTAAATCATGGGTATGTCGAGGCTGGCAATGCCGGCCTTGGCTATAGGCGCAAAAGGCCCCCTCCTAGGCCCCCAATTTTTAATGTAAATTTGAGGTTCAAAATGGTAGGTAGTTTATAACGTAAAAATGAAGTTGGCTTATTGATTTAAATTGATTGGTCTTAATTATCATAAGGTCAAAGGTTCAACGAAAAATTGCGCCTACAATAGTCTTTATCATTTTGCATAAATGACAAAGTGAGATGATTACAATTTTCCTTGAGATGATTTCCCTTTATTGCCCCCTACTAACACCCTTATTTTTTTTCTTTTTCTTTTTATCGGTAAACCATATATTATATAGATAACTTAAACAAAAAGTAGTACAAAAGTAGTGTTATCGCCTGCTAGGGCCGCATGGAGCCATCCAGGGGGAGACCCACTCCAGAGCATACACAAATTGTCATCCATAGGCCTAGAGGCAATCGCATGGGCGACTGAGTTCGCACTACGCGGCACATAAGATATACAAATATCAACAAAAGAACTTAACAGCTCCATGCAATCTTGGAGAATGACTTTGGTTGTCCAAGAGACGCCAGCAACACCATTTCCACAAAACAAACTTATCGCTTCGGCATCAGTTTCAATATTCACACGCGGAATACCCCGCTTCCTGACCCATAGAATGTCGTTCCATAACTGCTAGCGCTTCGCCCTCTTCAGCAGATGCAAATCTGCAGATAGAACCTCGGGCTGCACCAAACACATTAAGATTATCACGAATAACCATTCCAAGACCATTGAAGACTTTATCTTTACTAAAGGATGCAACATTTATTTTCTCCCAGCCAACAACCGGGGGACGCCAGGTAACATTGATAGCCGACCGTATTAGTCGATTGGAAGGTGCATTGAGAATCATGTTATTGATGGCAGAAGAGATTCGAAGAGGCTGAGGGATTGTATTCTTTATAAAAAGGTTACAACGCGCCTTCCAAACCATCCAAAATTGGGAAAAAGTCACAAAGGCCCAAAGCTCGGTATCAATAGGCCAGCCCAGGGGGGAGAGATCCACTGAGAGATTCAATCCTGTACAGTGAGCTGGGATAAGAAATGGAGCAAACCCCCAAAGGCCGTACCTTACCAAACCACCCGCGTAAAGGGGCAGTCAAGGAGAAGATGGTGCAAAGTTTCTGAAGGGGCCTCACAGAATGGACACGAGGTATCCGAGAGGATCATGCGATCAGCCAGTTTGGCTCGACACGGGACCATATCCCAGAGACATCTCCAAGCAAACATCTGCGTCCTGGGATTGGCCCTATTATGCCAAAGTTTGAGCCAAAGGTAAGCGGGCCATTCCAACATTTCCAGGGGAGAGCCAGACATAAGAATCCGATAAGCAGATTTAATCGAGAATTTCCCATCTTTAGAAGGACTCCACTTTAGAGAATCACTACCCCCCAAACAGGGAAGGAAAATACGGGATATAAGGTCGACCGAGACATCATCACACCACTTGTAAAGTTCCCCAAGTCATCAGGAATGATGAAGGGGGCCAATAAAATGACTCACCAGTTGGGGCCGACCAACAGCTGGGCCACCCGCCCAGGGGGTTGGTTTCCTCCCCATGGCCGAGGGGAGCATATTATCTTGCCAAAAATTTATGAGGTTTCCGGATCTGACCTGCCAACACGAGTTGACCTGGATCGCGCTAATAACCGACTGGACACTACGCCACGTCCAGGAGGCATCCACCTTCTTACGAGCCTGAAGGATGCCACAGCCAGGAAAGTATTTCACCTTTAAGACTTGAGCCCACAGCTCATGGGGATTCTGATGAAGACGCCAGACAACTTTGGATATGTGGGCTTTGTTCGTGGCCCTCGCCTCAGGTATACCCAGGCCCTCTTCCCTTTTAGGCCTACAGACCTCTTTCTATTTCTTCAGATATAGTGGTTTACCCTTATCCTCCCGTTACCCCACCAAAAATCCTATTGGAGGCCATTAATTGAATTACAGGTGGATTGGGGAAGGGCGAAGCAGGACATCTGATACGTCAGGATCGTCGAAGTAACCGATTTAATCAGGACGGTACGGCCTGCTTGGGAGAGGAATTTCCCCCACCAGGACTGCAGACAATTAGTAATTTTTTCCTCAATATGTTGGAAGGTTTGTGCTTTAGAGCGATTGAAAAAGAGATTAGTACCTAGGTACTGTTCATCAGGCTGCAAGACTTAAACTTTGAGGAGCCGTACAATGAGACGACCCAGACGGTGTGGGAGGTTTTTACTGAAGAAAATACCCGATTTGGCCAAATTGAGTTGTTGACTGGTCGCGGCACAGAAGTTATCCATAGTCGATTTCAGCTCATAAGCTTCATCGAAGTTGGCGTACCCGAAAAGGAGGCAGTTGTCCGCAAATAATAAATGGGAGACAGGGGGACCTCGCTGGGATGCTTTAATTCCATGGATCTGATTTGCAACCTCCTTCGCCCCTAGTGCTCTACATAGGCCTTCCATCAGGATAATAAAGTGAAAAGGGGAGAGGGGGTCCCCCTGTCGGAGGCCCCGGGTGGGAGTGAGAAATCCATGGGAGGATCCATTGAGCAGTATAGAGTAGCGCACCGTAGAAATACATTGTTCAATCTATTGACACCACTTCGAATCAAAACCTAGTGTCGTCATGGTTTGGATCAACGTCTTCCATTCTATCCGGTCATAGGCTTTAGACATGTCAAGTTTAATTCTCATCAGGCCAAATCGACATTTCTTCCTCTTTATCGTATGTATGAGTTCATGTGCCACAAGAACATTATCAGAAATTTGGCAACCACTAACGAACGCTCCCTGGAAAGGAGAGGTGATTTTTGCCAAGAGAGGTTTAAGTCGCATAGAAAGAATCTTGGATATAATCTTGTAAGTCACATTACACAAACTAATCGGACGAAAATCACTGGGTCGTTCCTTAGAGGAGTTCTTCGGTAACATGACTACTTGCGTAACATTAAGAAATTTGGGCATAAACCCCGAAGCAAAGAAGCTAGTGACCAAATTGCAAATATCAGGTCCCACCACGTCCCAAGATTTCTGAATGAAAATCGCGGGGAAACCACCTGGACCTGGAGCTTTATGAGGCCCAATACTATTGAGGGCAGCAAGAATCTCCTCTGGGGTAACCTCCACCAAAAGTGCCTGATTATCATCTGCCGTAATGCACGGGTTGAAATGGTCAAGGAACTCCAGGATGCCAGTCGGGTCAAAAGTTTTAAAATTACTCTCCACGTCCACAGGAAAAGATGCCCAATTTACGTCTGCTCTGATGTCCACTCATGATTTTCCCTTTTAAGCCAATCGATAGAGTTTTTTTTTCGTTGATAGAGGGTTTGCATATGAAAAGAAATTGTATTCCGATCCTCTTCCATCAGTCAGTTGACACGAGATTTATGATGCCATAAAAATTCCTCCTGGGCTTGTAACTCATCTAGACACCTTAATAGTTCTACCTCCCGCTGTGAAGATACCTCACATAGAGGGAGGGCCTGAACTGTATTAATCTCATCTTTGATCTCTAGAATTTGGCTGGGTACATGTCCAAAAAAATTCTTGTTCCAGGATCGGAGCCCCTCTTTAGTATTAGATCATTTGTCTTTAACCCGTTGGGCTGGTGATAGACACGTAATATTTACGTGTACAACTCCTAAATTTATATCTACCTAGTCATTTATTAAATAAATGTGACACTAATAGTGTTTTTGATTGTATTTGCAGAAATCGGTCACAAGATAAACAAGTCGTACAATTTTCTAGTTTTTAACAAAGATCAAAGGTGATGCACTCCAACAATGATTCTCATTTGAAGTTGTCAACCAAAGGCCCATGCATGGAAGCCCAGTAAAGAAAATTACATATATATATATTATTCTCATGAGTTGTAATGCATGATTTTAGGCATTGTTTAGGGGATTTTATATTAATAGTGATTTTTAGTAACCCTTCCTATACTCTATAAATAGGAGGGGAATCCTACCTATGAGGGATGATCTTGGAGAGTGTAAATCAAAGTTCATAGCAATAAAGTTTATTCTTTCTCTTATTATTGTCTTTTAATTTTATCGTAGTAATAGTAGTATGGCAATGATCAAAGAGATGAGTAGCTAATCTTCTTAGCCAAGGCTAGAGGAAGCTCTACCTAATGTAGCCTTAGTGTAGATTGTATAGCTTAGTTAGAGTAATTACCTCTTTATCCCAAAATTTTGCATATTCGTATTCCTTCGTCCTATGCTTGACCATAACTAGGATTAGGAGGAATAATGAATCTATGTAAAGATCTTGTTGGACCATAACAAGATAGGTTAGGAACATGGAGAAGAGAACATAATCCATACTTATCAACCGGTCCATGGTTGAGTAAGTTGGTTTATGGATAGTTCCCAATTACTAAATCTCATATATTTTTTGGTGTATTGCATATGCCCGACCAAGGATATGCGATACGGGAACTCGTAATTTACTTTAATTATTTATGCTATCTAAGGGTTTTAAAGGGTAGAGTGGAATCGATGCCTTGGTTTCCACTCTAATTTATCTTATAATTTGTTTCTTTTTTTTTATATTTCAAAACCTACTCAAACTTGTTGTAATTGGATAAAACTAGTAGCTCGAAGTATAATTCGCACCACAAGTCTCTTGGGATACGACCCTGCTTACCCTTGTACTTAACGGTACACCGTGCGCTTGCGAGTCTTTTAAGACGTCGGTTTATAATCAATCAAGTTTTTGGTACCGTTGTCGGGGACTTGCAAAGTTGCGTTTTATTTTTGATTTCTTTTATTTTAAGCCAATTTTTCTTTATTGTTTTCCTTTTTCTTTTTCTTTTTCTTTTTCTTTTTCTTTTCTTTTTTTGGATTCAGAAACAAAGTGATTGAGTGATTAACTCAAACTCTCTTTGCGCTACAGTAGCTGTGAAGTCTATCCCTGAATGTTTCACCCTTTTTGATAGTCTATACTTCATAGTTGGGAAATATGTTTGCAATGAAAGTTTTGGATAATTAAAAACCCTTTCTGAATTGTTATAGATCATATTTTTATGTTTAGTTGTTTGTGAGTTACAGCCTTTTGAAAAAATAGTAAAAAAACAGTCTCTGTAAAGGACGCCGTGTTCATTAATCACATGTTTTGAGTGGAAGGGAAGCTAAATTCTAGAATGTCTTTCATTTCTGAATTATCTTTCCAAATTAATATTATTTAATGCTCTCTCTCAATCGAGCTGAAAGATATGCGCATTTGAAAATCAGGACATCATACACTACAATAAACTTGTTGTCAAAAGTTCACTAATCCCTTTTCTCTTGTTTTGCAGGATAGTCACAAAGTTGGAAACGAGACGGATAATGAGCAATGCTAAAAGCATCATCAAATCTATTATTCTTGTTCCCCGTAAGTAAAGGGGCACTTCCTCCTTTCGCCCCCTAAGTGAAGGAGCGGCCACAGCTACACCGGGAAACACTTCCCGTAGGTTAGTACTTGTTAAAACTTGACATCTAGAAGGGGTACATATCCGCTCCGCCTCGACACTAAGACATATAAAGTCGTGTGGACTGTGCAAATACACACTGCTCTAATAAAAAAATTGTTGTGATTGGATTGAACTATTGTTGTGTTTAATATTCTTTTTCATTCCAACATTAGTAAAGGTAAAAATTGCTAGAGACTTGCAGGATTTTATCACCCAAAAAGTTCTCCAACAAGTGGGACCACCCATTAGGAATGCAAAAAAATTCGTATCACACGAAAATTAAACGTCCCGGACCTCAACATAACTGTTAATAAAAAAGAGTAGCAAGATTCTCGCGGGATTTCATCACACAACGGATAGGTGTACTGGACCGGTGTCACGCCCCAAAATCCAGTAATCGATAGCTTGACCAATTACTAGATTCTAAGTAGTGCAGGTCGGGGAATCCAAAGATTCTACCCCACAAATAGCCAAGCCATAGACAAATTCTGGCTCGGCTATTCACATATAGCAATAATCATCAGAGTAAAGAATAAACAATAATAATATAACCCAGAAGCAAAAGACATATATATTCATAGATGATAACGGTCAAAATCCGGTGTTTAGTATGGGTAAAAATTAGAGTGTCGTTCACTTTCAAACGAAACTAGAAATTAGTTTTGGTCTTGTGTTTTAGTAATCTAAGGTTGTAAAACCGTAAAAATCAATGATATGATTTTAATCAAGAATAAAGGTTTAGGGGCTTCGGATTTCACCACCATTTACATACAATATCAACATAGTATCGTATATTAAATTCTCCACTTAATTGAAATATCAAACTTTGACATTTTGTCGATGTAATCCCATGATTAATTATAACTCAAGTAGAATATATTGTATGAACTAAGTATGGACTAAAAACACATTTCATGAAAGCTATGCTAACTATGAAATGTTAATTAGGATCATATCTTAGAAAAATACAATATTAATACAATTTTACTATATCATTTGAGAATCACAAAACTCTTCCTATATCTCTACTTAAAGAGATCATAGGATGATAATGGATGTCTCCAACAATATAGTTTTTGGATTTTAGATAATATGCCCATATTGTGTTGGAGAAAAATACATTATACTACATGATATCATACGCTTATGGCAGATCTATCCACACCTCTAGTGAGGACTTAGCCGGCCATTATAACAACTATAAAACCTAAATGATATGAGAATGAAATGAACATAAACTAACAACAAAAAGAGGAATTTTATTGACTTACAAAATGAAATGCTCCAAATGCTTACAAGACTTGTACCAACTTACTTCAATAATGCTCTCTTGCACTCTACAAGAATGATTCTCTCAAAATTCGATGATCTTATGACCTCACCACCTCTCCTTTTATAGATAAAGCAGATGGTTCTTACATTTAATATTAGATTTATAACCTATGTCATGAATGTACATAAATTTGTAACCTCCAAGAGTTATCCTCTAAAATTGTAACCTCCCCATGTGGGACCCTTGTGTTTGACAACTCTGCATCCTTCTCCAACAGTTCATCCTTTGAGATAAACATCCTGATATTTGCACATATTTGGTAAATGAGCTTCATGTGACCTGAAATATAAAAATTGGTTTTATAAGTCATGTTTAATAATAAAATTAAGAATAATAAACATTAAGTCATAGGGAAATAGTGGTCATTTTATGTGTCCATCAAATACCCCTAAACTTAAAGTTTGCTAGTCCTCGAGCAAAGGAAAGAATAAAAGTATAACTCTTTCGTGGTTAAGACGATTGCATTTAGCGTATGCAACAAGCCGTTAAACCTATATGTTACCCATATAGGACGAGTTTTGTCTTGTAAGGGTTTGCAGTGACTATACCTATAAAAGTCAATAAGGGCATTATAGTAGTTTAGATACTCATTAGGTTATGTCAACTAACTTATTGATATCTGATAATGGTAAAAACATTAAGAAGGTAAACCCCTTAAAATTTAATTCTTTCACATATATATAATCAGAGAACTTGGAGATTTCACATATATTTTTTAATATCTTCAAGTGTTGTAAAAATAGTTACTGCATGTACAACTTTATTTAGAGGCTCTTGAGTCAATATCCAGTTATTTTGTATTTCGTGAAACAAATCCAACGATCAGTTTGACAAGTGCCATAGTCAATTAAAATCATGTTATTGATTTTTGGGGAATAACTATAAGCCTTTTTATTTTGGTACTTGTTTCCTTAGTGAAACCTCCATAATATGAGTCGTTGGTCGATAATCACAGCCAGTTGGCTTAAGTTGCCGGGGTTTGGTACCCCTTCGTGACCTAGGCTCTGGATTCTCATAAGTAAACTTTATTTCTTGCTCCTTTCACGTAGTTCATGACTATACTCGAGATTGGTGATAATTCTTCCTCTTTCAGTTCTAATCATGCGAGTATGCCTTGCATCATGAAGGTTTTTAGAGCTATTTTGTCTTATAGAAATCCTTATTATATTACTTCAGGATCAAACTTATTCTTTAGGCAGTTATTTCCCTTGTAGTGGATCATTCCTACCTCAAATAATAGATTTCCTTTGATTGCTCAAAATTCTAGTAAAAGTAATAAATAGAAAACTATCGTGAAGTGCATTTGTTTTGTGAAATATCAGTCAACATGAAATTTTCTCTAATTAAAGGGTAGTACATCTAGCTTAAGATAATGTTCCAAAATTTTCTAAGCATGTATTTGATGAAAATTTTAACTTCACGGTTTTTACGACCAAAATATTTAGACCATATCAAATACTTATAAGCTTGCAGAAACTTACTAAAGAGTCTCATAAATTACCGTAATGACCTATCATTTCTCTAAAAAAGTAAAAAATGTGAACAATTTTTCCCTACCCCCAAACTAGAAGGAAGCATTATCCCCAATATTTGAAAACATACCTTAAAAGAAGGGAAAAAATTAAACATAGTACCTGATATAACATGGGTTGCCTCCCAGATAGCGCTAAGTTTATTGTCTTCAGCCAGACAAAATGAGAAACCCCCAAACTCAGTGAAAATTGGGTAAAAAGGATATGAATATCATTCCTCATAAACTGGGTCCAGAAGCTTTAAGTCTTCATTGGTGAAGCTAAAATGTTCATAATAAGGCTTAAGCCTTTGCCCGTTTACTTTTTGTATTTTTCCAGTACTCGGTTCTTTAACCTCAACCACCCTATGTAGATATACCGTTTTAACAATGAGAGGCCCGGTCCATAGTGATCGTAGTTTGCCAGGAATTAAATGCAACCTAGAAGAGTACAACAAGACTTTTTGGCTTGATTCAAATGATTTTCGCAAAATGTTTTTGTCGTGAAACGCATTCATGGGCTCCTTGTAAGTCTTTGCTGAATGGTATGCATCATTCCGTAGTTCTTCTATCTCATTGAGTTGAAGCTTGCGATGCAAACCGGGCTTCCCAATGTCAAAGTTCAAGGCCTTTATTGTCTAATATGCTCGGTGTTCTAATTCAACTGGAAGGTGACAAGCCTTTCCATAGACTAGCCGGTAAGGGGACATTCCAATAGGTGTCTTAAAAGCAGTACGATAAGCCCAAAGAGCATCGTTTAGTCGAGTTGACAAATCTTTACAGTTTGGTCTTATCGTTTTTTGAAGAATATTCTTGATTTCACGATTGGAAACCTCCACTTGCCCACTAGTCTGCGGATGGTACAGTGTAGCAACCTTGTGTGTTACTCCAAATTTTTTCATTAAGTTTGCAAACATTCAACTGTTAAAATGTGACCCCCATCACTAATTATTGCGCTCGGCGTACCAAAATGAGAAAAAAATATTCTCTTTAATAAATTTAATAACAACCGAACTATCATTGGTCCTGGTAGGAATAGCTTCAACCCACTTAGTCACATAGTCAACGGCTAAAAGGATGTACATGAACCCAAAAGATGGGGCGAATGTACCCATAAAGTCTATGCCCCAAACATTAAATGGTTCAACGATCAAGATTGGGTTTAGTGGCATTATATTCTTACGGGACAAGGCTCCCATTCTCTGACATCTATCACAAGCCTTGCAAAATTCGTGAGCATCACGAAATAAGGTAGGCCAATAAAATCCATACTGTAAAAATTTTGCAGAGGTCTTTTTTGGAGCTGAAGTGACCACCACAAGCTTGGGAGTGACAAAATTCTATGACTTTGGTATGCTCAGAATCTAGGACACATCTCCTAATGATTTGATCAGAATAATATTTGATCAGGTACAGGTCATCCCAGAAGAAGTGTCGGGCCTCACTAAGAAATTTCTTCTTATCTGACTTGGTCAAAAAACTAGGAAGGTGCCCTGTGGCAAGATAATTTGCTATGTCTGCAAACCATGGTACAGAAGATATAGAGTGAATGCATATGAGTTGCTCGTCAGGAAAGGACTCATGAATAGGTAACGACCTATCTAATGAATCATTGTCTATTCGAGAAAGGTGGTCAGCTACCACATTCTTGGCACCTTTTTATCCTGAATCTCAATATCAAACTCCTTAAGTAATAATATCCATCGAATTAAGCGTTATTTGGTGTCCTTCTTGGTAAGAAGGTGTTTGATAGCAGCATGATCCGTATAGACTATTACTTTAGAACCTATGAGATAAGAATGGAATTTTTCTAGAGCAAAGACTTTCGCTAGAAGTTCTTTCTCTGTGGTTGTGTAATTGAGTTGCGCATCATTAAGAGTTTTACTGGCATAATAGATGGCACGCGGATGGTTATCAATGTGTTGTGCTAAAACAGCACCAATGGCATAGTCAGATGCATCACACATCAACTCGAAAGGTTCCTTCCAATTTGGAGGTTGGATGATGGGTGATGATGTTAGACGTGTTCGGAGATTCTCAAAAGCTTTAAGACACGAATCATCGAATAAAAAGGTGGTGTCCTTGGCGAGGAGATTGTTGGGGGTTCGAGTAATTTTGCTTAACTCAGGAACAAAACGTCGATAAAATCCTGTATGCCCCAAGAATGAACGAACATCCTTGACTGTTCGTGGGGGTGGGAGACTAGATATGACATCGATTTTGGCTTTATCTACTTCGATACCCTTTCCTGATATGACATGTTCTAATACTATGCTTTTTTTCACCATAAAGTAATATTTTTCCCAATTTAGAGCAAGATTTTTCTGTTGACACCTAGCAAGAACAATAGATAAGTGGTAGAGACATTGGTCAAACGAATCTCCGAAGAGGGAAAAGTCATCCATGAAAGCCTCAAGGAAACGCTCATCCATGTCAGAGAAAATGCTCAACATACATCGTGGAAATGTTGCTGGAGCATTGCATAACCCAAATGGTATGCGGCGATAGACAAAGGTTACAAAATGATAAGTAAACGTGGTTTTCTCTTGGTCCTCTAGAGCGATGGGTATTTGATTATACCCGGAATACCCATCAAGAAAACAATAGTATTCATGACTGACGAGACGTTCAAGCATTTGATCCATGAATGGTAAGAAAAAATGATCTTTTTCGAGTGATCGAATTGAGTTTTCTATAATCTATACACACTCGCTACCCTGTGGTCATGCGAGTGGGGACAAGATCATTGTGATCATTCTTCACAACAGTGATTCCATACTTTTTAGGAATAACATGAATTAAGCTTACCCATGGGCTGTCAGAAATTGGATAAATGATCCCAGCGTCAAGCAGTTTCAAAATTTCTTTTCTCAAAACCTCAGCCATAGTCGGGTTAAGCCTTCGTTGTCCTTCTTTGGAATTCTTGGCATTATCCTCGAGTTTTATCTTGTGCATGCATACAGAAGGACTAATACCCTTAATATCTAAAATGTTCCATCCAAGAGCTTTTGTGTTTCCCTTTAATACACGCATTAATTTTTCTTCATTCTCAGGTTCAAGGTCGGATTCTATGATAGCAGGAAGAGTCTCATTAGGACCTAGGTAGACATATTTGAGATTTTTAAGGAGAGGCTTAAGTTCTAACCTAACGGGTACTTCTTCCGCTTCTGGAGCAGGATCCTTGACTTTTAGCATTTTAACATTATCATTGTTATCCACAATAGGAACAGAATCCAACAAGGCATTGACCTCATTGATAAGGTCATCAACATCTAAATTATCTCCAAAATGTACAAGACAAGCTTCTAACGAGTCCCTAGGATTGGAATTATGAAATGTACTGTTTACAACAGTACCAAGCATGTTACACTCATCGGGTTCATTTTCAAACGAAGTATGAGTTGTATTGAAGATATTCAGATCGATGGTCTTATTCCAATAAGTCAACTTCAAAGTTCCACAACGGCAATTGATCAATGCATTAGCAGTGGCCAAGAAAGGTCGGCCAAGGATCACAGGTATCTCACTATTTGGGTCTTCTACCGGGTTTTTGTCAAGGACCACAAAGTCGACAGGATAGAAAAAGTCGTCAACCTAGACAAGTACATCCATCATAACTCCCCTAGGAACTCTAATGGATCGATCAGCTAGTTGCAAGGTTCTATGTGTCGGTTTTAGTCCGTCTAGACCTAGCTACTCATATACCGAATAAGGGATCAAGTTGACACTGGCACCTAAATCAAGTAAGGCTTTTCCAATGCGATTTGTCCCTATGTGACAAGAAATTGTCGGCTTTAAAATGTGCAGAGGTCCTTGAGATATTTTACATAGGAAGGAATCTGTCGTAACGCATCGAGGAAAGGAATAGTGATCTTAAGATTCTTGAACATCTCCTTAACCTCTTCATCGGGAATGTTCTTCCTATTGACTAAAAACCATTGGGGAAAAGGTGTTGTAGGAATTCTAGGCGGATCATTTTCGATAATCTTCTCACTCAGCGTGACCTGCCCAGTCTCTTCCTCAACAAAAGAAGTTTCTTCACATATAGGTTTGCCTCCTTCAACAACTTTCTCAGTACTAGGATTAGGACTTTCACGTGATTTGTCCTTAGGCATCTTAACTTTGTTGTCTACAGTCTTTCCATTTCTAAGTGTAATCACCGCATTTGCCTGATCGCGGTGTAAACTCTCAGTTTGATCCTTCGGATTGGGTTGGGTTTGACTTGGAAATGTACCTTTGTCTCTAGTACTTAACCCAGATGCCAATTGAGCAATTGATGTTTCTATTCAACTCATGGATTGCTGATTCATTTGTATGAATTGTTGCATCAACTGGTTATTAGATTGTAATAGGGCTTGGATGCCATCATCCGAAGATGGTTTCCTATTCTGAGGAGGAACGTAAGGAGTATTTTGCTAAAAAGGTTGGTGATTGGGAGTAAAGGGCACACCACCCTGATTTTGATTTGAATTACTCCCTTGGTAATACGGTCTGCTAGAATAGTTATTCGAATTATTCCTCCCTGAAGAATTCCCTTGATGATGTGACTGGTTATAAGGAAAAGAGGAAGGTTTTTGATGAAACATATTTACTTGATTCTTCCTGGCTTCCCTAATTTCATGAATCAAAGGGCAATCCTGAGTATAATGTCCAACATCATCACACGCAGCACAAGCTTGCATCTCAGCATGAAAAATTGGTGTTTTAACAGATATTTTGTTTTTCCCTATTTCTAAGGACTCTATCTTATGCAGGATGGTCGTCAGCGTAGCTTTTGAATTGGAGTTAGATCCTACTCCAAAGGCATTACCCCCCTTTTCCTGAATATCAGTTTCTCTCATGGTACCCCAGGTTTGCAATTTTTCAACCATCTTTTCTAAGAAGTCCAAACCCTCTACATCATCCTTATCAGTAAATTTCCCTAAACAAAAGGATTCTACAGTTCTCTTGCTTTCAGCATCAAATCCATCATAAAGATTTCTAGTTTGGACCCAGGAGTCGATACCATGATGAGGGCACTATAGGATAAGTCCCTTATATCTTTCAAGATAATCCTTTAAGCTTTCTCCATGAAGTTGGGTAATCCTAAGGATGGCCCTACGAAGGGTCTCAGTTTTTTCAATAGAGAAAAACTTCTTGTAAAAGGCCTCAGTAACCATCTCAAAACTCGTGATTGATTTTGGCCGTAGAGCTTGAAGCCAGCTCTTAGCTTTCCCTAGTAAAGAAAAGGGAAACAACACGAGTTTCATGGCCTCAATTTTGTTCTCATTCCTATACTTTTGGAGGAACATTAAGTCATCAAAATCCCTAACATGAGCGTATGGGCTCTCATCTTCTCCTCCTAAGAATTTTGGCAATGAATTGATGAGCGCATTTCTAAGTTCAAATTGCCCAGTTGTAGGAGGTAAAACAATGCACGAGGCACGATTATTTTTGGGAACATGTGATCCTTAAGAGGAATTCGCATGGGTCCCTGATTATTCTCATTATCATTGACATCTCCCATCTCAAGTGATTGGGGTGGAATACTAAATGGAGTGAATGAGGAAATTGGACTCAGATTAAGTCTCAATGGAGAGACAGGGAAATTAAAAGTTTCTAACTCACCCTCAACAAGAAAGAGTTCCCTAAGAGTAAGGATTGTACGGTCTCTCATATCAATAGAGATTGGAATCTCCAGTTGGATTGACTCACCTACCTCAAAGTGGATCAGAATATCTATCAAATCAGATTCTCTAAGCCTCTCAAGATGACTTTTAGGCCCTCGAAACTATTATTTCATATACTAATAGATGTGCGCACTATGATGATCACACAACAATGAGGTGCATAAAAAATAAACACAATAACCTTTTCAGGTGGGCCTTAATTAAGGTCAAGTTGTGAACCCGATCTCAGGATTCGGCTGTTCCTATTCCTGACAATAGATCGGTTCGCACGTTGAGTTGTGTATACTCGCTTTAGTAATAACTCACGTGCAGTTCTAGTCACCTAGAAGCACCTGTGCTGAAAGGTGGGGCAAATCGCTTAGAATCACCTTTCCACACTAGTTATGCCAGGGAACATACTTCCTCCGGACAAACGTAGCCACTATCAGGGGTCTTAATGAGCGCGTTCCTAATTCTCCCGGTCCGAGCTCTATAAGCCTTTTTGTCTATCTAGGTATTTTATGGCTTAATCTTGGTTTCTTTTAAAGTCAATGTCCTGTTGCGTAAAATGTTAAACCGGGTCATGACCTCCCGGGGTCCCAGTATGCGGTGCCACACACGGGTGATGAAATCCCACTTTTTGTTTGCCCTTTATCTAAAGTTTAGAATTTAAAAGTGCACAAAGATCAGGCACATAAACAAAAATTGACCGCTTCGCAGGAGGGTGCGGTGGAAGAAAGTACCTGCGGGGTGGCCTTTTAGGGGCTCGTTGTTTACCCCGGTAAAACCGTTGAGATGGCACACCCGGGCTCTCTGGCTTAAGTAGGCATTGTAGAGAGGTCCTCCCCGGATGTGGGTTCCAATATTGGCCCTGCAGAAAAAAAAAAAAAAAAAAAAAACAATTTTATCCTCGCTTTAATTACGCACTCTTCGCTTAAGAGTACAATATTTTGCCACATTACAAGTCACTCAAAGAGAGGAAGAAAAGATAACTCTATCTATTTTTTGGTCGGTCCTTAGATTCCTTTGGTAGTCACTGTAAAACAAAGAAAGTAGTCACCGCAAAACAAAGAAAAACTCCTCAAAGTGCAAAAGTAAAATAAAAATGTAATAAACAAAATTTATGTTCTTCAAAAAAGTGAAACCAAAAATCAAATTAAACACAATAATTTTTTTTTCTAATTACCGCTCGAAAGCGGCAACGGCGCCATTTTGATAACGGTCAAAATCCGGTGTTTAGTATGGGTAAAAATTAGAGTGTCGTTCGCTTTCGAACGGAACTAGAAATTAGTTTTGGTCTTGTGCTTTAGTAATCTAAGATTGTAAAGCCGTAAAAATTAATTATATAGTTTTAATCAAGAATAAAGGTTTTGGGGCTTCCGATTTTGCCACCATTTACATACAATATCAACATAGTATCGTATATTAAATTCTCCACTTAATTGAAATATCAAACTTTGACCTTTTGCCGATGTAATCCCATGATTAATTATAACTCAAGTGGAATATATTGTATGAACTAAATATGTACTAAAAATGCATTCCATGAAAGTTATGCTAACTATGAAATGTTAATTGGGATCATATCTTAGAAAAATATAATATTAATACAATTTTACTATATCATTTGAGAATCACAAAACTCTTCATATATCTCTACTTAAAGAGATCATAGGATGATAATGGATGTCTCTAACAATATAGTTTTGGGATTTGTGAAAATATGTTCATATTGTGTTGGAGGAAAATACATTCTACTACATGATATCATACGCTTATGGCGGATCCATCCTCACCCCTAGTGAGGACTTAGCCGTCCATTATAACAACTATAAAACCTAAATGATATGAGAATAAAATGAACATAAACTAACAACAAAAAGAGGAATTTTATTGACTTACAAAATGAAATGCTCCAAATGCTTACAAGACTTGTACCAACTTACTCCAATAATGCTCTCTTGCACTCTACAAGAATGATTCTCTCAAAATTCGATGATCTTATGAGCTCACCACCTCTCCTTTTATAGATGAAGGAGAGGGTTCTTACATTTAATATTAGATTTATAACCTATGCCATGAATATACATAAATTTGTAACCTCTAAGAGTTATCCTCAAAAATTGTAACCTCCCCATGTGGGACCCTTGTGCTTAACAACTCTACATCCTTCTCCAGCAGTTCATCCTTTGAGCTATACATCCTTGTATTTGCATATATTTGGTAAATGAGCTCCATGTGACCTGAAATATAATATTTTTTTTTATAAGTCATGTTTAATAATAAAATTAAAAAATAATAAACATTAAGTCATAGGAGAATAGTGGTCATTTTATGTGTCCATCAATAGACCAAAATGTAATACAACATCTCGAAATAAAACTCAGCGACACATGCTAAGAACACCTACAAAAATCTATAACTGAAAGAAATCTACAGCGGCAAGACCTATCTCTGAACTGGCCAACCACGCGACAGTTCAAGCTAATCAACCTCTGAAATGGTTAAAATGCGAGAGTGAGCAAACGACGAGCTCACTAATCCATTAGAACTAAATAACGTACTAAAAACTGGTATTGAAAAATTGAGTAGAGATGAATGTAATATAGAACAGGTAAATATAATCTAGCAAAATAATAAGTGACCATAACAGATACAGAGTTTATAAGGAAAGGAATTAGAGTTGATGAGAGGAGAGAGTAGAGAAGGAATGTAAGAAAGAGTATAGGGAGGAGAATGTGATGGTATGATAATATGCAATGCCATGATGAGAAGTGATGACTAGGATAATCCCATACTTATCCTAGATGCAGTAAAATGTTATGATGTGTAGGGATATTCCCATAAATATCCCCTAATGCAGAATGATTCAATGTTTTCAATGTGTACGCGATCTTAATATAATGCTGGTTGATCAACCGCTAACGTCTAATTTCTTAAAGATATCAGTAAAGGGATACACAGGTACGATTTGGTTAAGCTCGACCAAGCTAGGGTGGTCGCACTTGATCAAAGTGGATTTGGATGTATCAACCCTCGGAACAATAGTCCGAACATTTCAAGGAATTTCAACCTCACCGTGGAATAAGTTAGGATCTCCATGACTCTGCCACATACCATTCCACACTCTGGAGTGGTTGTACTAGGTATGATAGTGCCCTTCCCAATCTCATCGTGTCTTTAAGCCCGATCTTACAGACTCCTTGGATCCTATCAGAGGATAGCTGAAACGGAGTGTTCGTGTATCTAATCTCAATAAGTTTTGAAAATGTGTCATAAGTTATTAAGGTGCAACCTGTGCACAAGAGAACAACACAGCTGCCACTCACACGGCAATACAAATTAGGATAAATAGGGACTCGGTTGCACCGACTATGCATAGCCGACACAACAACCTAACCGTTACTACAATCAACCCAACAATCTCTTTAAGGCTGGAAGGGGAATTCCTGGGCAAGCCACGAGAATGCTAACCCAACCACCACTAACAAAACTCAGGTCCAATGCGAGCCAAAGCCCAACTCCAAAATCAATTACAACCCAACTACAGGCTAACAATATAAACCAAAAAATTCCTAGGTTAAGTTATTGTTAATCATAAGACATCTCTAAGCTCAATATAACTCTCTAAAACAATACTAAGAAACTAGTATAAAAACTTAGTAATGAAGGAATAAAACTCGCCTGAAGACAATCCCGAGTCCTACAGAAATCCAACTCAAAAAACCAACTAAAATCCGCGGAACTGCTAACGGATCGTCTGACAAGCTAACACAATCACCAAGAACAACAAACAACCAATCAATTCAAGAAAACAAAAGTAAACCCAAACCTTAGAATCACAAATCACAAATCGGAAAGGAATGGGGCAATACTCACCCAAGGAAAAGGCGAGGAAGTCCGCCCAACAACGACGCCAAACACTGAGGAATCGAGGGAATTAAAGTGTGGGAGAGAGTGAGAGAGAGAATTGAGAAAGAGATAGAAGAGGAATGAAAATGAAAACAAAAAAAGGTAAATTATCCGGCCAAGTCGTTTGAACGACAAATAAGTCGTTTGAATGGACAAGGAAAGACACTGAAAGGACCCAAAAGTCATTCGAATAGACCTAGAAGTCGTTTGAACAACTAGGAAATCATGGGCCAAATTCCAGGGGGAATGCCACTTCGTTTGATAGGTCAATCGAACGGCCTATCAAATGACTGATAAATCTCAAGCAAATCCTAAGACCTCTCAAACCAAAGGATCACTCCGGACACCCCAGAGACACCACGGACCACCACCACTGCCACACAAGCACTACTACAAGCACAACAAAGGTTTCTCAAGGTAAAAACACCACCTCCACCGCCTCACGGCCACCAAAGCACCTAAGCCCCCAACAATGAATCTTTTCCTCGGGAGACTCTAGAAACCTACCGGCCACTCTAACGGCTCACCGGAACCACCCCAAACCACACACACAACAAACAAGCATCACTACCAACCCATCTAGGGGTTACCAAGGCCACAACGCCACCTCCTCCTCCGAATAACCTCCGGACCGCCAAAACTACAAAAATGAATATAATAAACTAAAACACCGAAAGGAATAAATGGATGCATAATGGATGAATAATGGACGAAAGAGTATATGCAGAATATGAATGCAGAACTTAACGTGAAGGAAAGGAATCTAATATGCCGATGAGATAAAGAATAGGAATATATAAGCGGAAATGGATTATGAGTGAATATTAGGAATAAATAAAATACGGGTCATTACAATCTACCCCCCTAAAAAAAAATTCCCTCGAAATTAAATGCATACCTCATCCTGAGAATAAAAGTGGATAGTGCCTCCTCACATCAGCCTCTAACTCCCAGGTAGCCTCCTCTGGACCATGGTGACTCCACTGGACTTTCACAAATGGAATAACCTTGTGGCGAAGAACCTTTTCCTCGCGATCCAAAATGCACTCTGGATCCTCAAGATACGAGGCATCGTCCTAAACCTCTATCGGTTCCCAATCAATCACGTGAGTAGGGTCCCGCTCGTACTTCCTCTACATAGAAACATGGAAGATGCTATGAACTCTGCTCAGCTACGGCGACAATGCCAAACGGTATGCTAACTCTTCGACTTTGTCCAAAATCTCAAACGGGCCAATATATCTCAGAGCTAGCTTCCTTTCTTGCTGAAATGCATCGCACCCCTCATCGGTGAAACCTTTAGCAAAACATGATCCCCGATCCTAAACTCTAGCGGTCTCCTGCGGATGTCGGCGTAAATCTTCTGTCGGCTCTGTGCTGTACGTAATCGATCCCTGATGGTAGTAACTGCCTCAGTAGTCTCCCGAACCAAGTCTGGTCCCAGTAAGCTTTGTTCACCAACCTTTGCCCAACTTAAAGGTAATCTGCATGGTCTACCATATAAAGCCTCCTAAGGTGCCATCCCGATGCTCGACTGAAAGCTATTGTTGTACGCGAACTCATCCCAATGTAAATACTCGTCCCAACTGCCCTTGAAGTCCAAAACACAAGCTCGAAGCATGTCCTCAAGAATCTGGTTGACTCGCTCTGTCTGACCGTCGGTCTGAGGGTGAAATGTTATACTGAAATCCAGTTTAGTATCTATAGCTCACTAAAAACTCTACCAAAATTTGTTGGTAAACCAAGCATCTCTATCTGACACAATAGACACTGGAACCCCGTGTAAACGAATAATCTCCCTCACATATATCCTGCTCAACTCGTCAGTAGTCATAGTCATGCGAACCGGAATAAAATGTGCCGATTTGGTCAATCGGTCCTCAATCACCCAAATAGAACCGTGTTGTTTCTTCGTCCGCGGTAAACCCGATATGAAGTCCATCGTCACATGCTCCCATTTCCACTTTGGAATAGGTAAGGGTTTAAGCTGTCTTGTCGGTTTCTGATGCTCAGCCTTCACCTGCTGGCAAGTTTGACATTTGGAAACAAATGCAGATATCTCGCACTTCATATTGTCCCACCAAAAATGTCTCTTCAGGTCTTGGTACATCTTCGTACTGCCTAATGAATAGTGTATCTCGAACCATGAGCCTCACTCAAAACCTCACGTTTCAGTGCCTCAAAATCTGGCATGCATAATCTACCCCTATATCTGATGCTACCATCTGAATTAACTGTCAAATCAGGCCTAGTGTCGTCTGAAGCCCAAGACTGTAATCTGTCGTCCAGTTGCTGCACCTCTATAATCCAAGATATCAAAGACGGTTGAACTCTCAGATTTGCAATAAGACCACCCGTAGTCTGTGAATCCAAAATCAACCCAAACTCTGCAATGTCGCTAAGCATCGTCCACTCACGAATCATCAGACGTGTAAGTAATCCTTTAAGCAAACGGCTCAAAGCGTCGGCCACCACGTTCACCTTCCCTGGATGGTACTGCAATTCTACATCGTAGTCCTTCAGAAATTTCATCCACCTGCGTTGTCTCATGTTCAGCTCCTTCTGAGAGAAAAGATACTGCAAACTCTTGTGATTAGAAAAGAGCTCGAACCTCTCCCCATATAAGTAGTGTCTCCAGATCTTCGGCGCATTAACTACTGCTGCCAACTCGAGATCATGAGTAGGATAATTCCTCTCGTGTACCTTAAGTTATCTCGAAGTGTAAGCCACCACCTTTCCCTCCTGCATCAAAACGTAACCAAGTCTACTAAGCGATGCATCACTATATACTTTATACCTCCGCCCGTTGGATGGAATAATCAGAACTGGTGTTGTCGTCAACCTGTTCTTCAACACGGCAAAAGCTAAAGAATACCTGTCATCCCAAACAAATCGAACGTCTTTCTACGCCAAACGGGTCAAAAGAACTGCAATCCGTAAAAACCCCTCAATAAATCTACGATAGTAACCCGCTAAACCCAGAAAACTGCGAATCTCGGTAATGCTCGTCGGCTGTGCCCAATCTACAACTGCTGCAACCTTGGAAGGGTCTACTGTAATTCCATACTTAGACACCACGTGCCCTAGGAATTTCACCTCCTGCTGCCAAAACTCATACTTTTCAAACTTCACGAATAATGCGTTCTCCCACAAAGTCTGTAAAGCGGTCCTCAAGTGCTCCTCGTGCTCTGCCTCAGTCCTCGAATATATCAGAATGTCATCGACGAACACAATGATGAACCGATCAAGAAAAGGGCTGAAAAAATGGTTCATCAAATCCATAAAGGCTACGGGCGCGTTTGTCAAACCAAACGGCATCACCAGAAACTTATAGTGTCCGTAAAAAGTCTAAAAGGTTATCTTCGAAGCATCAGCTGCCCTGATCCTCAGTTTGTGCTAACCTAATCTGAGATCAATCTTCGAAAAGAATTGCGCTCCTCAAAGCTGGTCAAACAAGTTTTTGATCCTCGGTAACGGATATCTATTCTTGATCGTGACGTTGTTCAACTCACGGTAGTCAATACACAAACGCATCGAACCGTTTTTCTTCTTTGCGAAAAAAACTGGAGCTCCCCATGGAAAAGTACTCGGTCGAATAAATCCCTGACCCATCAACTTAGAAATCTGATCCTTCAGCTCTTTGAGCTCAATGGGCGTCATACGGTACGGTGCCTTCGAAATCGGTGTTGTGCCCGGAACAAGATCTATGCCAAAATCAATCGTTCTCATCAGCGGTAAACCGGGAATCTGCTGGAAAACGTCAAAATAATCGCAAACTACAGGAATATAGCAAACGTCCATACCCGAGGACTCTAACTCTAAGAAGGCTAATAAGTCGACCCCTGACTGCACAGGTTTCGAACTAGAGAACACGAATTGCCTCTCACCGGGAATACGAAAGGTAGCCGTCTTTTCGAAGCAGTCTAAAGTGACCCGGTGCGTCGACAACCAATCCATTCCTAGGATGATGTCAAACTCATGCATAGTCAAAACTAATAGGTCTGCTGATAGAACGCGACCACAAACAACTATCAGGCGATCTCTACATATACATGAGATAGACATCGAAGAATATAAAGGAGTACCCATGGAAACCTCGTCAATCAATAAAGAAGACTCAAAGCCAATAATACAGAGAAATGCAGATGCGATGAATGAATGCGATGCACCAGAATAAAAAAGGACTTAAGCGGGCACATAAGAGATATGGATCGTACCTTCCACCATAGGTGGAACGGTGTGAGCGTCTCGCCTCCCCACTGCAAATACTCTGCCCTGTCCACGGACCTGAACCTGACCCTGTTGCTGTACTGGATGATACAGTCTCTGAACACCCTGAGGTCCTAGAACTATCTGTTTGCCATATAAACCCTGGAACTGCCTCTGTGGAAACTGCTGAACCTGAGGAACCTGTTGCGGTCGTGGCTGGTAACCAACTAAACCCTAAAACTATTGTAGCGGCTGCTGATCTCTGTCTGGTTTGGGACAGAGCTTCCTAACATGCCCAATTCCCCCGCAGTTCCAACAAGTGTAAGAAGAAAGTTGTACCCACTCTAAATACTGTTTGCCCGTAGCCCAAACTGGAGTACCCCTGAATCTCTGCCTCTTCGAACCCAAGCTGTCATACTGTGTCTGAACCGCCTTGCCCTTGTCAAGTCTTATATCTTATCTTACTGGGTTCCTCACTTCTCTGGAGCTGCGATCCTCGGCCTCATTTTGTTCTAAAGCTAACGCTCTAGACAAAACCTCCCTGTAAGTACTGGCACCGGAGGAGATCAAGAACCTCTTGAAGAAAGGCCAAAGACCTCTCAAAAACTTCATCTTCTTTTATTCCTCATCCTGAACAATAAACGGTACATAATGAGCGAGCTCGTTAAACCACTGATCATATCGAACCACACTCATATCACCCTGCACAAGTGTGTAGGGTTCAGAAATGCAGGCTTCTCTGTAGCTTTGCGGAAAGTACCGATCGAAGAAACGCTTATGGAATGACTACCAAAGAATAGGAGACTCCAAAACCGTCCTCTTGGACATATCCCACCAATAATCTGCCTCGCCCTGAAGTAGGTAAGCTGCAAGTGTCACTCGCTGATCGTCGGGACAGTTTATCGCGTCCAAGGTCTTCTCTATAGACCTGAACCATGCCTCGGCCTCTGAAGGAATCAATGTGCCGAAAAAAGTAAGGTGCTTGTATCTCTGAAGCTTCTCTAAGTAACTGTGCTCCCTATGTACTGGGCTCCTAGCCTGCGGAAAGGAAGTGACAAAACTCTCCATGAACTGTTTCATCTCTGCTGAGATGCCTGATGCTGCTGGAACCGGTAAAACACCTGGATTCCCTGGAAGCACTGGAGTAAGCGGGGCACTCTGATGAATCTGAACCCCTGTTGCTACTCCCTCACCAACCCTAGCCTCAGAAACTATCGACTTTATCAGAGGGATCAGAACAGACCCCGAACTCTCCTAACCAACCACTGGCTCATCAGCCACTACTCCACTATGTAAACCCTGGCGAACACCTCCTCGGATACCCTTACAGGTTCTAGCATGACCTCTGCCTCTGTCACCTCTAGCCATCTGTTACAAACAAGGAAACACAACTCAGGAACGGAAAGGAAAGGATTAGGAATATAGGAAAGGAATACGTTAAAATATTAAATAAATAAAAAATCGATCCTAACTCTGTCTAAAGAATAAGTCGTCATATGATTTGCAATAACAGAGATAAGAATTAACCTTAGGCTCTGATACCAAGTCTGTCACACCCCAAAATCTAGTAATCGATAGCTTGACCAATTACTAGATTATAAGTAGTGCAGGTCGGGGAATCCAAAGATTCTACCCCACAAATAGCCAAGCCATAGACAAATTCTGGCTTGGCTAATCACATATAGCAATAATCATCTGAGTAAAGACTAAACAATAACAATATAACGCAGAAGCAAATGGCATATATATGCATAGACGAAAATATAATATAACATCTTGAAATAAAACTCAGCGACACATGCTGAGAACACCTACAAAAATCTAAAACTGAAAGAAATCTATATCGGCAAGGCCTATCTCTAAACTGACCAACCACGCGACAGTCCAAGCTAATCAACCTCTGAAATCGTTAAAATGCAAGAGTGAGCAAACAACGAGCTCACTAATCCAATAGAACTAAATAACGCACTAACAACTGGTACAGAAAAATAGAGTAAAGATGAATGCAATATAGAACAGGTAAATTCAATCTAGCAAAATAATAAATGACCATAACAGAAACAGAGTTGATAGGGAAAGGAATTAGAGTTGATGAGAGTAGAGAGTAGAGAAGGAATGTGAGAAGAGTATAGGGAGGAGAATGTGATGGTATAATAATATGCAATGCCATGATGAGAAGTGATGACTAGGATAATCCCATACTTATCCTAGATGTAGTGAAATATTATGATGAGCAGGGATATTCCCATAAATATCCCCTAATGCATAATGATTCAGTGTTTTAAAAGTGAACGCGATCTTATTATAATGCTGGTTGACCAACCGCTAACGTTTAATTTCATAAAGAGATCAGTAAAGGGATACACAGGTACGATTTGGTTAAGCTCGACAAAGCTAAGATGGTCGCACTTGATCAAAGTGGATTTGGATGTATCAACCCTCGGAACAATAGTCCGAACATTTCAAGGAATTTCAACCTCACCGTAGAATAAGTTGGGATCTCCATGACTCTGCCTCATACCATTCCACAATCCGGAATGGCTGTACTGGGTATGATAGTGCCATTCCCAATCTCACCGTATCTTTTAACCTAATCTTACGGACTCCTTGGATCCTATCAGAGGTCAACCGAAATAGAGTGTTCATGTATCCAATCTCAATAAGTTTTGAAAATGTGTCATAAGTTATTAAGGTGCAACCTGCGCACAAGAAACAACACAGTTTCCGCTCACACGGCAACACAAATCAGGATGAATAGGGACTCGGTTGCACCGACAATGCATAGCCGACACAGCAACCTAACCGTCACTACAATCAACCCAACAATTTCTTAAGGCTGGAAGGGGCATTCCTGGGAAAGCCACGAGAACACTAACCTAACCACCACTAACTAAACTCAGGTCCTATGCGAGCCAAAACCCAACTACAGGCTAATAATATAAACCAAAAAATTTCTAGGTTAAATTATAGTCAATCACAAAACATCTCTAAGCTCAATATAACTGTCTTAAACATTACTAAGAAACTAGTATAAAAAATTAGTAATGAAGGAATAAAACTCGCCAGAAGACAATCCCGAGTCCTACGGAAATCCAACTCAGAAAACAAACTAAAAACCGCGGAACAACCAACAGAATGCCTGACAAGCTAACACAATCACCAAGAACAACAAGTAACCAATCAATTTAAGAAAACAAAAATAAACCCAAACCCTAGAATCACAAATCACAAATCGGAAAGGAAAGGGGAAATACTCACCCAAGGAAAAGGCAAGGAAGTCCGCCCAACAACGACACCAAACACTTTGAAATCGAGGGAAATAAAGTGAGGGAGAGGGTGAGTGGAGAGTGAGAGAGAGAGAGAGAAGAGGAATGAAAATGAAAACAAAAAAGATAAAATACCTGCCAAGCCGTTCGAACGACAAAGAAGTCATTTGAATGGACAAGGAAAGACACTGAAAGGACACAAAAGACGTTCAAATGGACCCAGAAGTCATTCGAACGACTAGGAAATCATGGGCCAAATTCCAGGGGGAATCCCACTTCGTTTGATAGGTCGAGGACTAGCAAAATATAAGTTTGGGGGTATCTGATAGACACGTAATATTTGCGTGTACAACTCTAAAATTTATATCTACCTAGTCATTTATTAAATAAATGTGACACTAATAGTGCTTTTGTTTGTATTTACAGAAATCGGTCACATGATAAACAAGTCAGATAATTTTCTAGTTTTTAACGAAGAACAAGGGTGATGCACTCCAGCAATGATTCTCATTTGAAGTTGTCTACCAAAGGCCTATGTATTGAAGCCCATTGAAGAGAATTACATATATATATTATTCTCATGAGTTGTAATGCATGATTTTAGGCATTGTTTAGGGGATTTTATATTTATGGTGATTTTTAGTAACCCTTCCTATACTCTATAAATAGGAGGGGAATCCTACCCATGAGGAATGATCTTGGAGAGTGCAAATCAAAGTTCATAGCAATAAAGCTTATTCTTTATCTTGTTCTTGTCTTTTAATTTTATCGCAGTAATAGTTGTATGGCAATGATCAACGGGATGAGTAGTTAATCTTCTTAGCCAAGGTTAGAGGAAGCTCCACCTAATGTAGCCTTAGTGTAGATTGTGTAGCTTAGTTAGAGTAATTACCTTCTCTTTATCTCCAAAATTTGCATATTCGTATTCCTTCGTCTTATGCTTGACCATAGCTAGGATTAGGTGGAATAACAAATCTATGTAACCATCTTGTTGGACCATAACAAGATAGGTTAGGAACATGGAGAAGAGAATATAATCCATACTTATCAACCGGACCATGGTTGAGTAAGTTGGTTTATGGGTAGTTCCCAATTACTAAATCTCTTATATTTTTTGGTGTATTGCATATGCCCGACCAAGGATATGCGATACTGGAACTCGTAATTTACTTTAATTATTTATGTTATCTAAGGGTTTTAAAGGGTGGAGTGGAATCGATGCCTTGGTTTCCACTCCAATTTATCTTGTAATTTGTTTCATTCTTCTTTTTATTTCAAAACCTACACAAACTCGTTGTAATTGGATAAAACTAGTAGCTCAAAGTATAATTCGCACCACAAGTCTCTTGGGATACGACCCCGCTTACCCTTGTTCTTAATGTTACACCGTGTACTTGCAGGTCTTTTAAAACATCGGTTTATAATCGATCATCTAGGGAATCATGTTCTGAAGTTTGCCAGAGGTTCTGAATCATATAAGGGAACTGGGGTTCCCGAGTCCACATGATTTGGAACCAAACGCATTTGGCGAGAGTCGATAATAAAGGTGTAGTATCAAGGCAGAGAGGAGTGTGGTCTGAACCCAGGGAGGGTAGGTGAACCACCTTAGCCTTAGGAAAAGTAGCCATCTACTCCGCGTTGGCAAGACTACAATCAAGTCTTTCTTTAATCTTAGACCAACCCCGACGTTTGTTATTCCAAGTGAAAGGGTTACCCGAGAAACCAAAGTCGATAAGACCCGCTTGATAGATAACCGCCTTGGCAATGGTACATCTAGCTACTTTATAAAGTTTACCCCCCCCCCCCCATTTTATCGGCCCGGTCTAACACAGTATTAAAATCCCCCATAATCATCCAGGGGTCGGTATACCGATATACTAACACCCTCTTATTTACATAAGAAACCAGTCTGCCACCACCGTCGGTTATCAATCCCCTTGTCAAATCAAATTTATATTTATATTTAGGGCTAATTAGCTTTTAGACCCTACATAATAACTATGAATTGGTTTAACCCCCATTGATTCTCATTTTTAGCTTTTGGACTCCAAAATACTATGTAAGTCTCTCTTCGATATGAAAATAATATAAAGTACCAAAAATACCCCAAGCTCAGCCACATAATTATATCTCAATGCTACATTATAATTACACGTCCCATGGATGATTATATCATATGCCACGTTGTAATTCCAACATCATCATCACCTTAACCACATGCACACACGGAGAAGAAAGATGAAGAAGTGATCATTATTATCATCAACAACGAGAGCGATGAAGGCGAAGAAGAGAGGTTTGATGGTTTTACCGATCACTCTAAAATCGATTCCACAATTCGATTCTCCCTCCAAATCCTTTGATCTCAATCTTAAGAGTTTCAATACAATATCATCCTCTAAGAACAAGAGCAAAACAGTCACCACCACGAGATCTCCACTGATTTTGTTATGAATTAGTTAGAATTACAAGTAAAAAGTGTTTTGATATTCTTTGGATCTGAAAAAATGAGCATAAATATCTTAGAAGACTTAGATTTGTAATTTTCAGAGATGATGATGATAATTTTTGGAAAAGGAAAGCTAAGTTTTTTTAGGGTTTAAAGTTTTGAATGCATAAGTTTTTGGGTCTGTTGGAATTTTTGGGTTTTTTTGTGATGATGCTGGTTGTTTTTGATGATGATAATGTTGTTAATGTATTTTGTTTTAATTTATTTTTAATTTCTATTTTGTTTCCTAATTTTTGTATTACTTTAGTTTCAGAGCTTCAATGGCGGCGAAAGAGATGTAGTTCCCAGGATCCACTACGTAGATTTTCTTAGTATTCATGTGGATATTCAAACTGGATAACTAATTAACATGTGGTATTCTAATTAAAACTTAAAACATAATCAAAAAGGTAATTTTGGTATTTCAACAAAAGCCAATAGCTCTGGGGTGTTTTAAGGTCCAAAAGCTAAAAATGATAATCAAGGGGGGTTAGACCAATTCGTGGTCATCATGTAGAGTCTAAAAAGTTAATTAGCCCTTATATTTCAGGTTATCGCAACCATATAAAAACCTCAGGACACAAAATTTAAAAATTTTGACAACTGTCATTCAATCTTCTCGAGATATGTATTTCAGGTTATCTCAACCATATTAAAACCTCAGGACACAAAATTTAAATAGTTTGACAACTGCTGTTCAATCTTCTTGAGATATGCATTGGATAAAATATTAATTACCTGGCAACTGTCTCTCATTCTTCTCGAGATATTGCATTTTTAATCATAACTACCTCAAAAATTAAATTGAACCAGGTGCGTTGTTTGAAGAAATCTAATTCTTCTCTACCCGAGATAATTTAATCGGCACTTCCCTTCCTAACATACTCGAAAAATGAACAGTCACTTCCATTTCCAACATACTTATAATCCTTTATAGATAGACTCATTGTGTTTTAAGCAGTCTTTAATTTATTTTAGGTTTTTCACTTCTTATCTCTTGCTTAGAAATGAAGTAAGTTTGTCATTTGCTTGATAATGTTATATATGTTTACTTCTCAGCCATTGTCATTTACCATATCCCAAATTGCCATTGGTTCTTTTACTCGTGAGTTTTTATTTATATCCGATGTAGGAAAATGTTTAAGAAAAAAATTGCTACGAAAATGTCTAAGAAGAAGGGAAAGGATACCGGCACTACAAGATGCAATCATATTCATCTGAGAAGGTTTTTCTACGAGTTAGGTTCTACGGAGAAAAAATAAATGAGGATTAGTTGTTTCTCCACCCTAATCGGCATATCTCCTTTAGGAACTTTGACAGATTTTTGTAGGAAAATCTTCAACTATCATGTTGGGGATATGAATTTCAAGTTTGGGAATCAAGTTTTCCAGTTTAGGTTGTTAGATGTATCTCTTAATTTGGGCTTGAGTCTGAAGGAGTATCACCCATATTTTCTCTTTCAAGATACGCACTATGTATCCTCATTCCATATGAGATGCTTTTCGAAGAAAAACAATAATGTGAATGTTTGTAGGAGAGACATTGCAGAGGCTTTAAGCTACGCGAAGTCAACTTTTGTATCGGGTAAGCTTTAACTTGTATTTATTATCTTGAAATTATACTGCTATTTGTACTTTCAAATTTTATCAATTGTTCGACCCCAATTATCTATGTTCTTTTACTTGTATTGTCAGTTGTGCTTTAATATGTTATCCTTTATTGTTGTTATTTTTTGATGGTCATTGTATATACTTGACTTTGTTATGTCTTACTAAACTAATAGATGATGTTAAGCATCTTAGTCTGCTTTATGTTTTCGAGGCCTTTCTTCTCCCTAATAAGGGCAAAAGCGTGGAGATGAAGTATGTTAATCTTGTCAAAGATATTGAAAGCTTCAAGAACTTTCCCTGGGGAAGAGCTATTTACGATTCTCTCATTCAGTCTCTTACAAAGTATGAAAAGAAAAACAAGAAGTACAAATCTATATCCCTTCATGGTTGTGTTTGGATTTTAACGACTTGGGCATTTCTGCTCATATTGAATTTAAAACCGCAAAGAATTCAAGACAAGATGGCCATGTTCCCTTGGTATAGAGCATGACAGATTGACAACCCTATATAGGGTAGACAAATTTATCAAAACAATGAATAAGGCAGATTTGGTACCAACACCAAACTCAAGACTCTCCTAACCAACCGCGCTGATACCAATATGAAGGAAAGAATTACACACAACTCAAATTTCACTAATCAAACACCAAACTCAAGACTCTCATAACCAAGAGCTCTTATACTAATATGAAGGAATTATAGAAGGAACAACTGATAAATTTAAATCAGACAAATGACAAGATCGGATAACATACATGGGAAGTAAATTGTTCTCGGAATTTTACATACACACCACACAGTACCAATATGAAGTAATAGGAGAAGGAACAACTGACAAATTTAAATTAGACAACAGACAAGATTGGATAATATACATGAGAAGAAAATTGTTCTCGGTATTCAACACACCACACACAAAAACTCTTTAATATCTTCTCTCAAATCCTTACCTTCAACACATACACTCGGCTTTATTTATATCCTTTACACAATAACCTAAATACATGAACCATACTTAATGCTTAACATAAATGCTTAGATAATAAGCCTAAATAAATATGACTCTTGGACATTATAACCACAAAATAACTCTTCGACTTTCATCGTAACCAATCTTCTAGAAAAATTCACATCAACTTTAACCAGTTTTAGCTTAGTTCTATTTCCAGCATCCACAAATCACAATGGCGGACAGTACCTTAACTCAAAAATAATTGAACCGAAATACAAAATGAAGTTCAAAAGGTGGAGATTGGTTCACTTGCTTAAAGATTATAGTTATGTTATCATCATCTCAGACTTGTTGCATGGTCATCATAGAGATTCATTAGTTAATCAAAAATCGTTGGCGGGCCCTTAACCATAGAAAATAAAGGTGCCTCACAGGGACGAGTATTGTAATCCATAGGGATAGGAAGATACCTACATGACCTTCTGTTGTAGCAGGCTTTCTGGCAAATACTACATTTCCTTAAGAGTGTTACCAATTCTATAATTTTATTCCTCTTTTTTATAATATGTGAATGACCTACCAAGACTTTTGGTTGAGATGCACGAACACGGATGTCATTATGTAGAATAGTCTACTGCTCCTGACCTCTGATTGAAATCCAAACAGGCTCGTACATCCTCTTGTACCATGTATTTCCTAAACTCAATTTTTCTGAGAGCCTCGAAAGCCTATTGAAATAATATCCTCGTCGCATCAATTGTAGTGGTGATGTTTTTAGAAATATGGTAGGCACCGTATAAGTGGACAACTTTCAGAAATACCTTGGACACTGCATACAAGATGCCCGGATGCCTATCATATAAGATTCTGGGGGGAGTAACGAATTCGTAAAATTTATTCCCAAATATCTCCATAAAGTAAGTCCAACTTTGACTATTCTCACTTTCCACAATTATGAATGCTAGTGGAAAAAAATAATTAGACGGATTCACACCAATTACAGTGAACAAAATTTCCTTGTATCTACCTTTCATAAAAGTACTGTCGATCAATACAAAGGGCCTTAGGAGATGGTAACTTTTCTTAAATGGGCCAAGCACCAAAAATACCTCAAAAACCTGTCATTTTCTTTAACTACTTGTATATCGTAAACTGTTAGAAAATAATGGCTTATTATCACCTGATAATGGGCACATAGTGAATCCCCAGATCTGAACTATCTGGAACTGAATGTGGACAGAAGCAGGTATTGATTTGAACAAGAACTGTAACAGCAACAGAAAGAGTGTGAAGCTCGAGGTGTGGATCGCACATTCTTTAAGAACAATTTCCCAATATGCCTAGATGTACCAACAATATAATGATCAGTTGATCCCTAGGATACAATGAGCAGGAAACTCTACAAGCGTGGCGGTACTGATCATGGTGTATTTTGGTTGTACCACCAATATCTCAGAGAAAAGAAAAAGTAAGAGGGGAGAGTGATAAGCTGTGTTTTTCAAGATATAAACCAGTGGGGAGCTCATTCCCTTTTATAGGAAAATTTTACAACGGCTAGTAATTAATATGAGCAAAACGGTTTTGTAAGTTATGAAATAAATATAACTGTTACAAAATAAATATGGGCAGGAGTTACAAAAATGTTTTATTCGTTACAGGAGTTATAAATCTGTATATATAGCCGTTATAGATCTGTATTTACAAAATTGTCCTTGGACTTTTTAGTTAAAAGATTACATAAGGCCTAGCCCAAGAGCCCCCTGGGCCTCCAAAGCTAGAAGAGCTAATTGCCCAAACCCAAACCCAAACCCGAGCCCGAGCCCAAGCTAGCCTCGCTTATCGGCCGCCCGATGAATGTCTATGTATGAGATGGTCTAAAACATCCTCCCACATACTCATCCGCTACTAGATTATAAATATGTATATATAACCATTATAGATCTGTATTTACAAAATTTTCCTTGGACATTTTAGGGTAACTAGACCAAACCAAAACCCGAACCCGAGCACGAGCCCGTGCCCGTGCCCAAACCAGTCCGGCCTACCAGGCCACCCGAGGGATGTCTATGTATGAGATGGTCTAAAGCCTCCTCACATACACTCACCACTATACACTCCCTCTTATACTTCTTTTATATCTGCTACAAGTGTACCTTGGGTTTTATCTCTTTTCATATATGTTTATCTCACCAATGTAGGATTAAAGTAAAAAGAGAATATAAGAAGTTTGGATCACCTAGAATTAATTTTATAAAACCATTTTCAAGTTAAAAAAATCTAACATAAACAAGTTCAGGATCTATTATCTTAACCTTTGCAAAGTAACTCGTAAGGAGTTGGTAAGAATGACTAAAACTCCACGAAGCTAAAAAGATGATAAATGACAAAGTCAGTTCTTAACAATGAGTGTAGTTCAAATAAGAATTGAAAAATATCGTGTTAGCAAATGGTAAACAACTGATAAAACTGTATTTATTTAGTTGGAACCTCATTCAACGCCATCTCTTTGGCTCTGTAACCAACTTTGTAAGAGATTTTTAATTTGTACACAGTGTGCATATCATCAATAATCTGTCTCATTTTAATTGTGTGGTCCTTTCGGTGCTTCGACTTGATCAAGTCCGCTACCCACTTAGTACTCACTAAATTTAATACAATTCAAGGATGTTCAACGCTGTTGCAGGTGTAAGTTGGACAATAGCTTATAATCATAAGCTCGGCTATGCCAATTATCCTTCTTGCGTAAAACGCCATGTGTACAGGTCGCCTCTACAATGCACTGTTACTTTGAATTTGTTACTCTCCAAGGGTAGTACACTAAATCTATTCACAATAGAAAATGACCTTATTTGATACTTCAGTTTTAACCTATCTTGAAATATCTTGCCTACCTCAAACTCTTTATAGAAGTTGTGGATATCTTCGGTGTATGCTGCGTGGTTGAAGGATAAGTTCATATTTACGAGCATTTCAGTCATCGTGTCCACGCCCTCTCCATAATGTAACTCAGTTAAAAAACAAAATGCATGACTAGTTTAGAACAATTCATATGGCAATCTATGCCATGGCAAAAGATAAGAGGAAACAACAAAAATTGTTGACGACAAAAAAATAACACTTACAACTAATAGTGATAAGGAAAACACTAACAACAAAAAGATATAATAAATTACAAATGACTGATTATACCGATAATATTGGACAATTTTTCAAAACACTTACAAATGACTTCAGAAGGCAAATCTTTTGTTCTGGGTTAGACGAAATATCGATGCCTCTGACTAGTGAAGGCATATCCATGTCTCTGGGTTCTTGAATAGGTTCTACTTCTTGAATATGTTATTCAACATCCATTGGATCAGATATTATGTCAAAGGGAACTACTTCATCCAAATTTAAATCTACGATTAAACCACTTACATGCCCTCTAATTGAAGCAAAAATTGGGAAGGCATCTGAGTTGCTGGTATTAAAAATGGGTCTGGTGTATAGGTGTCACTAATTATAACCTGGGATAAAACACTCCTCCTCGTCTCATAAACTAGTCACTCAGATTGGAGGAATAAGTGGCTAAGTGCATGTCTATCATCACAGAATAGTCATCGGCGGTTGCAATAAAATAGACGCTACCATTGAAAATGTAAAAAAATCACAGTTGGTCGATAGGTACTGCTTAATTGATATAAAGTAAATTGGAAATCATCGTATACCGCATGCGATGTCATTTTAGCCATTTTAATACTGCCTCCGGCGTAACTAACCTCAGATCCATTTCTTGGTGGATTCATTTTTCCACCAATTTGGATAAGAAGATATTTCAATGGGTGACGACATTTTACTCAACAGAACTTGATGATAAAGTCGCAACAAACAAAAGACTAATAATAATATGAAAAACAATTATTATAAAAACCAATCAAGATGACAAGTTATGTTCATAACAATGATAAACTTACTTCTTTAAGTATAACAAAAGTGTTACTAGATTTAGAAGTGCCTAAAATGTCTTTAAGAAGGTGGTTGGTGTGTTCTTAAATCAGTGGTTTTGTTGAGATAAATGGAATCTTTTAATTGAAGACAACTTTGCAGAAGATAAAGTAAGGAAAGTTAATTGGTACTATGTAGAAGCTGTTGTAGAAGCTTTTATCATTGGGTTTGGGGGGAAAGTTCCTGTTTTTATTCGAGTTTGTCACCTGTACTTAACTTGGTTAACTGTGGTCATTCAAGCATTAAATACGTAATTACTATAGAAATTAACTATGATTTAAAAGTTTATCATCTGTTGTGATGTAACAGATTTATACTATTAAAAATTATTATAAAGTTTACCATCCATTTGTATTGGAATAGTATATTATTCGTTTTGACTATATTTACTTGTTGCAGCTGTCGTTGCCATCTAGGCTCTCAGACTTGCTTGAAACGGGTTTGGGTTCAACCATGACGGGTTTGGGTCATAAATGGGTTGACACGCTAGACACGAGAACTTAACACGTCGGGTTAGTGTTATGAAGATTGAGCCACGGGTTGACCCGCTAACCCATTAGTGTTTGGAGCTAATTTGAGTTAAGGGGATTTTAAGTCTTTCTTCATATTATGTGTTTATAACATACAAATCTAAACCTTTTTTTTTACCATATCTCAGTCTCCGGCAGGTACGATTGCTAATTGGATTCAAATTTTTTTTCTCCCGATTTGAAGATATGTTATGAGAAAATTTAAAATAACCCCCTTCATTTATTAATATATTAGCGACGAATTCCCTAGTTTACCTTTTATTCGACTTGGGTCCCGATTTAAGCCATAAGGTCCTGTTAACCGGCATTGACCCCAATCAAATCCAAATTCATTTTTTAAACCCCTAAAATACTTTTTTAATTAAAAAAAACATATAAAACATACGGAAATTATGATAATAAATACTACTTTTTGTCATTATTACAAAATTGATACTTTGGCAAGCCTTTTCTAAAATCAATACTAAAATTAACAATCGATAATGGTCCCACCTACTACCCCTTAGCTGCTACCCTATTCTCTAACATTAAATGTTGATGGGTAGTCTAATCTACTATAGTAATAAATCTACCAACTCACAAAGATTACTCAAGAAATGACAAAGCTATACCAAAACCATTACAAAGATATACACATCAAATGACAAAGTTCAGGCAAAGAAAATGATAAATAATATATAAAAAATGAAAAAATATCCCACTGGAGTTGTTGAGTAGTCTAATCTGCTACAGTAATAAGAGGGAAGATTTTCCTCTTGATACACTACCAACCTTAAAAATCAAAGCTTCTTCTTCTTATTCTTCTTCTTCTTCATAATAAAGCTTCAACAAAAATCAAAGCAGATTCTCCTTGATGTACTATTTGTCTCCTTCATGTGCCAAGTCTTCCAACTATCATTCTACATTTGCTAAAGTCCTCACACAGAGGTTATTGGGAAGGAAAAGATCATTGTTATCATAGGTTATTCTCATTGTTATCCTTATCTTCGACCATTGAAGTAACCATTATAGTAAATATTATCTCTAACTCTGTATCCATATCATGATTTAAATATTTTTTTCTTAAGAAAAATGTTATGCAAGACGATACAATTTGTACATAATCATTTTTCTTTGCCTTTTTATCATTTGTCTTCTGCTATTTTATCATTTGTCATTTTTCTTGTGTCATTTTTAGTATTTATTATCTGCTACTTTATCATCGAAATTGCTCATTTATATCATTTATTTCAGGATTTCTATCATTCGTTTAAGGGATTACTTAAGTTGAGCTTTATATTATTTTTCTCATTTGTTTTTTGCTACTTTATCACCAGATTTGTTTATTTATATCATTTCTTTCAGGGATGAATGGAGTTCAACTTTATACCATTGGTCATTTTAGTAGGGATATCGTACGTCCAAAGATCGGATCAATTGTTAGTTATGTTGAAGGAAGTACAAAACTTACCTCACTAAGAGCGCACTCGTCATACGAAGATTTCGTTGCACTCCTTGAAGAAACAAAAAAAATACGTCGTAAGGACTGTAAGCTGTACAACTTCGTCCATGGTTGTGCATGAGAAATTTCATCAGTCCGGGACTTTACCGTAATGATCAATATGCATAAAACCAATCCTAGCATACTTTTCACATATGGATTTTTAATGAGCTTAGGGTACCTTCCCAGAACTCCCTGTACAACTTCGTCTATGGTTGTGCATGCGCAATATCATCAGTCCAGGACTTTACTGTAATGATCAATATGCATAAAACCAATACCGGCACACCCTTTCACATATGGATTTTTAATGAGCACAGGGTACCTTCCCATAACTCCCATAACTTTATTTTTGATTTTTGTTCTTCAGGTAAAGGGTTGTCCACAACCAAAGATACTGGTTCAGGTAAAGTGTTGTCCACCACCAAAGTGGGAGGACCTTTGCGTCATAACTCATTTTATCCATGTAGGTTTGGACCTTTAGTGGATGATGATGATGATGTTCCTCAATAAAATGAATCTTTCAAAACTATTTGTACTGATTTTCTTCCCTCAAATGAACCTAGTATTCCTCAATCAAATGTTCATCTCTCAAATAAGCCTGTGTTAACTAATGTTCCTCAATCAAATGAACCTTTTTAAACTATCCCTACTGATGTTTCTCTCTCAAATAAACCTTGTATTTCTCAATCAAATATTCATCTCTCAAATGAACCTGTGTTAACTAATGTTCTTCTTTCAAATGAACCAATGTTAACTAATGTTCCTCTTTCAATTGAACCCGAACCTATCACTAGACAAACTAAACCTTCAGGTAAACTCGCATAATTTGTCATTTGTTAGGTATTTTTTAACATTCCTTTTCAAACTAGTATCATCCTAAGAAACATATTTCTCATTTGTTTAGCTAAATTATGATTTAAGTCACAGCCCGAACAGGTAAAAGATCTCATGAATTTTCGGTTCAAATTTACTGCGTACACAGAAGATCCTTATGACTTCAGAAAAGAGTTTAACATTGGAGATCTATATCGAGAAAGGATTGAACTCAAGAATCACATAAGAGCTTATGCAGTTGTAAACAAGTTCAATCTCGAACAAATTCAGAGTAACGAATATAAAATCATAGTACGTTGCAAAGGCCATAAATGCTCTTGGCGGATTTATATGACAAGGTTGGTCGGTTCTGCCCTATTTAGAGTATGTACTTATTGCTCTGTGTATACATGCATCTGAGTAGAAATTGAAGGTGGGAATGCGTATAAGGCAGCGTCTAGTTGATGGGTTGCTTCTATAATCAAGTAAAAACTACAAAAAGACCCAAACTACAAACCTTCCAAAATTATTGATGATATGCAAATTTATCGCAATATTGATGTAACATGTAATCTTTCTTGGCGTGCGAAAGAAAAATCCCACACTGAGGTATCATCACTTTATATGTCATTTGTTCCCCCATACAAGTCACTCGTACAACAATATTTATCATTTTATCGCATGTCATTTAATCGACTCACTGTGTCATTTGTACTATCATGTTTATCATTTATCTGTTATACAATATCATTTGAACTACGTAATTATTTTAGATACAAGGTAGCTTTGAGCACACATACCAACTACTTATGAACTACTTTGCAGAAGTGAGGTTGGTTTACCCATATTTTGTATTTGACATACAAACTACGAGTTGTAAGGATAAGGGATTCACAAGGTGTTTTTGGTGTTTTGGTCCTTTCAAAAGAACTTATAAACTAATTGAGACCAATTGTTTTGATTGATAGAACTTTTTAAAAGGGAGATATCGTGGGACTCTACTAATAGCCATCGTTATTGACCCAAGTAATTACATTTTTCCACTTGTGTTTTCGATAACAGACTCAGAGACCACCGAAAGTTGGACTTAATTCCTAGAGATGTTTGGGTCTAATTTCCACGGTTATGACACTAGATTCATCCTCATCCCTGACAAGAACCCCTGAATTATTAATATTATACCCAAGGTATTTCCATTTGCAATCCATACATTTTGTGACTTCCATATATCGAACAATATTAAAACTACTCTCGAAAGCATGAGGATTGCATTTAGGATGGCAGCAGAGGCCCTAACAAGCATTGATTTTGATAAACACATGAATGTTATCCGGGATACAGATCCAGTGGGTCTCTAATGCATACTAGATATTCCCAAGGAAATATTGTTTAATTTATACATTCTAATGAGTCGGTACGTTGTCACTCTCTATTGATCAACTTTGCATTTGTTATATAAGGAATAGTCATTATTACTCCATTTGCATTCTTATTTGTCATTTTTCCCATTATTTCTCATAAGTTCTTTATTATTATTTTTACAATTATATGATCCCATTTATTATCTATTTATGCTCATTTGGTATTTGATTTCTATTGTTTGTCATTTATTCAGATACGGAGTGGCTTACACAAATTATGTTGAGAGTTGGAAAAACGTTATATTGAAAATAAGAGATCTCTCTATCCATGTGTTTATTGAGGAATTTCGTAGAATCTGTTTGGAAATGTCCTGCACGTATAGGGGGGAAGCCGAGAAGAGTCAAGCTCGCTTAACGCCATAAGCTATGGATCACTGTGAGAGTAGAAAGATTGTTGCGGATTCGCTAACCTGCAGGGTTCGTGCATCACGTCACCATTTTCAGATGACTAGTTATGGCAGAACTGATTCTGTAAATATTGAAGTTGGTATTTGTTCTTGTCATTGGTGGCAAACGATGGGTATACCTTATGAACACGGAGTACGCGCTCTTGGTCTTGCTAATGTTGATCCAACTACACGTGTCTCTCTGAGTACTTCACAAATGATACATAAAAGGCTGTTTATGAATTTATATGGATTCCTATAAGAGGAATTGAGCAGTAGAAAATTTTAAAAACTAATCCACGTGTTCATTCTCCTATTCTAACAGCTTGAGCCGGTCATCCTCACACGCAAAGGAAGACAAGGGAAAAAATGTCTGGTCTTGTCACCAAACTAATATTTTGCAATAGGTGTCGAAGAAATAGACACAATCATCATTCTTGTAAGCTTCTGCCAATCCCATCCGACGATAATACACGTCCGACAATGGCACCGTCTTTTACAATGGGCACTGAGCCACCTACCATCAGAAATGAAGATGTTGCAAACAGTTTATACTGAGTATTTTGGGTACTCTATGTATCATTTTTTTGTATGATCTTTATCGTCAGTGTTGTTTAAATTATCATTTATTTAAATATAACTATCATTTGATGGCTTCCATTATATCATTATTTGCTTCTGAACTTTTATTTATGCACAAAAAATTTCTTATTTGTTTATTTCTATGATATTATTTTTTGCTTCTAAACTGTTATTTGTCTAAAAAAGAATTTCTCATTTGTTTGTTTCTATGATATCATTGTGTTCCTCGGAACTGTCCTTTGTTCTTAAAGAATTTTGAATTTATTTGTTTTTACTATATCATTGTTTTCTTCTGAACTGTGATTTGTGCGCCAAGAATTTATCATTTGTCTGTTAAATTTTTATCATCAGTTTTGTTAAGTTAATCATTAAACTTATCCCCCCTTATATCATCATTATTTTCTTACAGAACTGTGAGTGTTTTGTTTGCCACATATCATATAGAAACCTCTATTTAAATGCAAAAAGCAAACGAAATAGCACAAAACAAATATTCATTCATACATAGGGAAAGTACTAGTTACCACAAAAAACTAACAAACTAAACGCCAAAAAAACAAAAACAAATGTTTACAACTCCTGATCATGTTCTGAGCATTCCAGATCGTGCACAAAAGCCTGGATCGTTTGCTGGAGATAGCTAATCTTTGAAGCCGACTCCTCCCACAGTTTCTTGTACTCATCCCGGACCAACTTCACAAGCAGAGCTGATCTTCTAAGAAGCGCATATGGAACTTGAATTCTTCCAAACGCTAATCTTTCTATGTTATAACTTAATACAATTCATCCTGGATATAATCGAACACCCCTAATTTCTCCCTGAAGTCTACGTACTTCTCTTTCAACATTTGAGCCTTCTCACCGAAGATATCCTTCTTTATTAGACATAGTCTATTTAATTTGTAGAGACGTTGGTCACGCTGATCTTCCTGTATCCCTACCGACTCAAGCTAATCGTATGGAGTGTTTGAAAAGTCATGGCTGCCTCGAATAGAGTGGGACTTTTTTTTTAAGAATTTGAAAAGAGTTTGGAGTTTAGGGTTAGGGTTAGGGTTTGAAATTTTGAATAGTTGAAGACTTGAATAGCTAAGAATAGTTAATTTGAGATTAGGGTTTTTATAAGGGGAGTTGAATTCATTGGGAAGGGACGCGTGTCAAGGATTTCATAATGTTTAGGGTAAAAGTTATTATTACTTTGGTTTGGCGCCGTCGTTTCTTGTTGTACATGTAAGTCATATGAGTATTTAAACTGAGTTGTCAAATCAAGTATTATTACTTATCACATCGACTTGTAATATGTTGAAGAAAATTTTGCATTTTTTTGTATACTATATATCATTTGTTTCTTTCCAGAACTAACATGGTTTAACGCTAATTTATCATTTGTCTGTTTAAATGTTATCCCCAGTTTCGTTTAGTTCAAAATTTATCTACCTTTGTTCATATAGTCTTTATCATTTGTTTAGTTCCCTTATATCATTTGTTTTGGATGGAACTTTTCAGTTGTTTGCTTCCCTCATATCAGATAAAAATCATTATTTTAAAGCAAAAAATAAAAACGAAACAAAACAAATGTTTATACAATGGAAACAATAATAACAACAACAAAAAAAGCTAAAAACCAAATAACACAAATGTTCACAACTCTTCACTTGAGGAATTCTGATCACGTTCCATAGTCATGATCTTCTACTCGAGACAGTCAATTTTACAGGCTGACTCCTCCCGCAGTTTCTTGTGCTCATCCCAGTCTAACTTTACGGTGTAAAACTGATCTTCCAAGAAGCGGATATGGAACATGAACTCTTTAGAATGCTCTCTTTTCTTTTTTTAAATTTATTCAGTTTGTCCTCCATTTCATCAAGCCCTCCTAATTTCTCCTTAAACTCTTCGTAATGCTCTTTCAGCAGTTGCGCCTTCTCACCGGAGACATCCTTCTCCATTAGGAAAATTTTATCCAACGTGCAGAGACGCTCGTCTGCCACATCTTCCTCAATCCCTATCGCCTCAAACCAATCTTGAAGGGTGCTGGAAGAGGCACGGCTAAATCGAGTAGAGTGGGAGTGTAACATTTCGTGTGAAGTTGTAAAGAGTTTAGGGTTTGAATAGTTGAGGCTTAAGAATATTTAGCTCAAAAGAGATTAGGTTTTTTTATACTTTGGAGAATTGAGACTTTGAATCACGCATGGGCAGGGTTTAGGTTTAGTGTTTAGAGTTACGAGAACCACGTGGATGTTTTGGATAGATAGCTTGTTCTAAACGAAATCAAAGTTAACTTTAAGCTAAGTTGTCTAATCAAGTAATAAAGATTGACTTGTCACATTAACTGTTTAGGAAAGAAGCTTCTAGAATTTAAATGGCTTATTTGTCATTTGTTTTTACAAAGAGTATCATTTTGGTATAGTTAACTGTCGCCGTAAATTAAATGTCATCTTCTCATTAGTATTTGTCATTCTTTTATGATAACATTGTCATTTTACTGCTGTGAATTATCAAGCATTACGTGCTTTCCTACCAACGTAGATGTTTTGGATAGATAGCTTGTTATAAACGTAATTAAAGTTGACTTTATGCTAGGTTATCAAAATCATGCAATAAGGATAAGATTAAATTGTCACATACTTCCCTACCAGTTTCCAAGCATTACATATTTCCCTACCAATGATACATTCCCTTGTTTGATGGTGTGGTGAAAATTGTGATCTTCGTCTCTCACGCACAAGCCTCAACCATACTCGTTGTCTTATTCAATGCTCTCGCAAAATTGGTGGGTGTAGTTTATGGGCGTGGGTAGATGGGGTAAAAAGTGTGATTGTGGTCTCATTTGCAGAGTCTTTAAACTGTTCGGTAGGAGATTCTACCATTGCCCACAATACCATTATCAGTTCAAAACTTGGCTTCGAGAATCCTCTACGCCCGATGATTCAAAAAGTCCACAATCGTCAACGGTGGAAGATATTGTAAATTCTGGTCAAGGGAGCAATCAGATCCTCGATACTATTACAAATGAAACTTACACTCAACTAAGGATCTCCAAGGTCAAAACGGAGATGCTGCAAGATTTTATGTCTAAGTTAAAATCTCTAGATCTTAACTAGTAGAGAAATATGCAAAAGTGAAGTGAAATATTCCTTATCATTAGTGACGTTAATTTCGTTCTTTAGAATGTCAAACTCTTAAGGAACAAATATTTAAAGCTGTAATATAAATGATAAATAATGATAATCGAACTACAAATTCCATTAAACAACGATATTATAGAAGATAGGCAAATCTACCGATTCAACTATGTCAATAATGTACTCAAGAATCGAATTTATAGTTGTAAGACTGGCAGCCATCCTATTGTCAATATCTTCGATAACTGATTAAAGCTTCATAAAGAAATATAATGATAAATGTTTGATGGGAAATGTTAAACGATAAATAGTAAATGACAACATTCTCTAATACCATGACATAAGATGGTAAATGACAAACACAGTAAAATAAATGACAGAGGGAGAATTGATGGTTGACATATATTTTATTAAATGATAAATACATTTAGCACCCGGGGATCATTTCCAATGTTCCTTCATTTCCAATATTCCTTCATTTCCAATGGGTTTGGTCTGCATTAAATACTGATGTGTTTAAATTTATTCTGACATTGGGATTTGGAACTCAACATTAAATACTGTTGTGGTTTGCAGTGGTATGGTATAAACATTATCGTACTTCCTCTGTAACTATTTCCATTGTAATTTCTCTGTGAAGAAAATGGTGACCACCAGATGCCAAGTGTAGGAGGCTAGGGTTCTTGTCAAGGTGAAAAAGCTGCGGCTTCAATACTTTGGGACCCAGTCCCTTGAACTTCCTACTCTCATTCCAGTGCATCCTACCTTCAATGGGATGACGTATAAAGAGATGGAAGATGCGGATGACAATTACTATCAAATGCTCTACTTTCACTATATGGCAACCTCGGAGCCGGGTTGAAGAATTGGTCTGCGTCTTCTGGCAGAAGATGCTGTTACAACGGCAGATGAAGCAGCTGGTATATGTCTGATGATGTCTTATCGTTACCCTGAGTAGAATCAGAGGAAGATACGATGGTGGTGGCGGTAGGGGAGACCAACCACCACCACCACCTCTGAGTGGGTAAACTGATATAAATTGATGTAATATAAATTTTGATCTATAACAATATATTCGAGCTAATGAAATTTCCTTTTTTGTTCCTAATGAATAATTGTGTATAACAAATGAATAATCATGTTTTTAAGAATAAATAGACCATTGACTTATGTAAAGTTATAAACAATTAATATCATTCATTTATAAAATCTTCCTCATTTATTATATCTTATTTGTCATTCATATATGACATATTTGTTAGAATGAAGTCAGAATCTTGTCTGTATGGTTGAATTATTATTAATTTGCCATTCGTTTCATATGATTTGGCATTTGTTATCATAAATTTGACATTTCTTATATATGATTTGTCATTCCTTGAGTCCATACCTCCATCGCCTAATCATCCACAATTCAAATAGAGAAACCCTAGAATGAAGAATTGTATGAAGAACACCAAAATTGGTTGGGATAATCCCTTTTAAGAGCTTCAATTACTCAAATTAATTGATTGCAATAGAATTACTCTCAAGCCCTAAGTCTCTCTCTCTCAGAACTTTGATTGATCTAACATCATCTAATAATACCTAGCCTTGCCCCTTTAATAATGGTTACAAGTCCTAGTTACAAAATAAGACAAATATGCCTTTAAACGCCTAAAGAAAAAGGCTGAATCGCGCCTCTATTGGTACAGAACAAGTTTCTGTTACACATAAATTGTATTCAAATAAAAAGACTCAGTATGAATTCTATTCGAATACATATAAAAGTATATTCGAATAAGAAAAAGTGTATTCGAATAGATATGAGTCTATTTGAATAAAACAACTCAGACTGAAATGTATTTAAATAAGAAAAAACTCTATTCGAATAAAAAAGGGTAAATTTGAACAGACCAAAAGTCTGTTCGAATAGACTTCTTAAAAAGAAGAAAATAGCTCAGATCCTCCTGGATCACCAGAGCCTAATGGGGGTACCATGACCATAAATAATTTTGAGGACTTGTACAGAGATAATTCTTGTTGTATTTCTATTGAAGAATGTTTAAATTATTTTGAGGACTCGAATGATCCTGAGATTCGTGAAATGGTACAAGCATTAGCATCTAAAAACATTTTTCAACTTTGCCATGTTCCTAAGCCAATGAATATTCACGTCAATGGTCCGGATGAGTCCCTTAAGATAAGTTGTGATTTTAGGCACACAAATTTTAAATGTTTGTTAGAATGAATTGTTCACCGATCCCCACATCCACAAATATGTTATATAGTTTTTCTTCTATAAAAAGAAAACATTTAAAAAAATTATAATTTTGGACTTGTTTTGTCATAACCACCTATCACATTTTTTGAAATATCAACGATAATATGGGGGTCCTAAAAAAATTTAAAGAAAATATCTTTCCCAAAACATGGAATTTTGAATCTAGTACATTTTCGGGGACAAATACTTGTATACCAATCTTATTATTTACTGAAACACGTAGTAATCATTTGATTGTATTAAAATTTCTAAAGGAAAATATGTTCCCTGGGTATGTATTTGCTTTATCTTGGAGAAAATAGTTTTTCCTGATTTGTCTAAAATTTTTAACTTAGAATCATCAAATGATAGGCAAAATTTTTAGAAAATATATTTTTCATAGAGAATTAGTTTTGAACTCTCTCTGGTTTTTACATAATATATCTGCCCAATTAGGGGCTAATATTGAGGATCACCATTCATGTAATATCTGATTTTTGAAAGAAAATTTGCAACCAGGATAGTACATCATCTTTTAAACTTCGTACCCTTCTAGTCATATTAAAAATTTTAGTTTGGGGGTACATTCGTCTGGCTGAAGACGGTAAACTTAGCGCTTCTTGGGAGGCAACCCATGACATATTCAGGTGAGAAATTCCAATTTTTATTCTCTATTTTTTTATGCTCTCAAACATTGAGGACAATATTTCATTTAAGTTTGGGGGAAGGAAACCATTTCTTTAAATATTTTTTGATGAAAAGTGAAATAAAGACACTTTGACAATTTATGGTATATTTTTGACAAATTTCCAAACACTTAGACTAATTTTATCTTGACATAAATATTATGAAAAAACCTAAATTTTAAAATTATACCAAGTATACATTAGAATATTTTGGACTATCTAAATCTAGATGTACTATCTTTTTATTAGCGACTAATTCAAGTAAACTTTGCATATTTTGAAAATGTACATTTCACTATAGTTTTGCAATTAATACCTTCAATAGATTTTTGCTCAGTATAATGGAAATTTCACATTTATGTTAGGAATAGTTTTCTACAAGGGACACAACTTCCTAAGAATAAGTTTATTCCAAAAAAAATAATAATAATAAACCAAATGTGTTCTAAAAACTTTTATGCTGCAAAGCTACTCGCATGATTAAGAACTGAAAGAAGAAAAATGATCACCAATCTGGAGTTTGACCATGAACTATGTGAAAGGAGCACAAGAAAATAGTACTTGTAAGAATCCTGAGTCTAGGTTATGATGGGGTACCACACCCTGGCAACCTTAGCCAACTGACAGGGATTGTCGACCAAAAACTCCTTTTTACGGAGGCTTCACAAAGAAATAAAATACTCAAAAGAAAAGGCTTAAAAAAGAAAAGAAAAGATAAGTAAAATTCTAGGAAGATGAATTGACTAAGGCACTTGTCGAACTGACCGTTGAATTTATTCCAATAAGAACTAGACTTCCAAAAATTGTGTAAATTATTCTTAACAACATATTAGGCGATAAAACTATTTTTACTGTGCACTCAAATATAGCTAAAGCAAAATACTTGAATCTCTTTCTAATCTTGAGGTAGTCCCTCTTGTTTTGGATAAGTTTAAAATATTCTTTGGTATACTTGAGGGAATAACAAGTTTAAAGATTTTTTCATTGGTATATTTTTGTCACAACTAAGTAAAGATAAGTTCGTAAGAAAAGAGTCATGCGTATTCTGCAACTATTTAAAATGTTATTATTAACTTTTATGGGTATAGTCACTACAAACTCTCACGAGTCAACACTCGTCTACAAGGCTAAACCTAGAGGTTTAACAGCTTGTTGCAAATGCTAAATGCAATCGCGCTCCCTACGAAAGTGGCTATTATTTTATTTTACTCGGGACGAGCAAAAGACAAGTTTGGGGGTATTTGATGAGCGCGTAATTATTATATTTTTAATATACCCGAACATGTATTTAGTCATCCATTATATTTAATTTTGGGTACTTATATACGTTTGCTTGATTGCAGCTATTGGAGATGGATATTTGAAACAAAACTCTTAAAGTCAAGTAAAAGTATCTCCAGCAGTTCATTACACAAAAAGTTAAAGACACAATATATTTGGTCTCAAGATTGAAGAAATATATACATAAATATTATTGGAGAATAAAATCAAAGAATATATTGTATCAAAAATCCTTGAAGATATTTTATATTGAAGATATATGCATGAGTTTCCATGAAGATGGATCTCTATATCACTTAAGGGAATTATATGCAAAAATCTTAGGTGATTGGTTGTAAAATTAGAATATAGTATTGTGAAAATATTCTTTACAATTTAATGTATTATTTCTAAATTTAGGTTTCTTCTCCTATAAAAGGAACCCTCCCCCATTGTAATTGGGCATCTCATATTAGAAAAAGTTTAGAAGAAATAAAGTCTTAGTTATATTTAATTATCTCCTCTCTCTTTTATTTTCTTTTATAAATAGTTAACTAATTCATGTAATGATCCTGGGATTGATATAAGGCTAATCTCTTTTATCTATGACTAGAAGGAAGCTCTTACCCGTGTAGCAATAGTTATATTGTAGTTCTAAGATTAGTTCTCTTTTGCAATCTTCTAAAATAACTATAATCTACTTCTAGGCTTAACCATAGCTACTAAGTAAATTTAAACTATTTAGCTAAAATTCGGTGTTATAACCATTAAACTGGATTTTAGGGCAAACACGAAGAGAACTCGTAGGAGAAATTCAACCAAGCTTAACCATAGTTGGAAGAATTCCGCATACACATCAGATTAAGTAAAACCTAATTTGAACAAACCTTAGATGCCTAACCAGAGATCTAGGATTGACATTTACATCAAAGATGCCCTACCCAAAAATTTTGACATGAATAATCTGCCTAGTGAATCTACATAATTACTATTATTGCTTTGGTTGGGCCAAATTCTAGACGTAGCTATTCTCTTGCTAATTGTTCTTATTATTTCTTTATTTTAGATTTATCTTTTCTAAAATCTAATTCGGCCTAGAAAGTATTTGTTTTCCCAAACCTCCCTGTGGATTCGATCCCACTCATTCGTGCTATAATTCGACAACCTTACTTTGAGCGGGTATTTTGTAGAGGACACAAAAAGCCTCTTATCACCTTGGCACGATCTACACTCCATAATCAATAGCCCGATAGCATATGGCATTCTCACCAAGTTTGAGGAGTGGTGGTTAAAGGGATTAAAACGCCATGGGATCAAAAAGTTGAAAAGGTCGAATGATGAAGCTCTACTTTGAATAAAACGAATTCCGAACAGTTGGGATGCTTGAAGCTCAATCCATTAATGAGAGTGATCCGGAAGGTTGGCATGTTCAGGTAAATACTATGAACTTAATTGCCTGGATTCATTTTCGAAATGTATATGTTTGTGTTTTGACAACTTTGTACTCTTTTTTATGGATTGCATAAACAACTGAAGGTTTTTCGTTCAATTGATTCTAATTCGGTGAAAGGCTTTCTGAAGGATCCAAAAGATGTCACAATTAAGGTGAGTTGAAACTAGTTTGAGCTAACCTTATGTTAATTTGTTTTGAAGTATTTTTCGTGTGTGGCCATTAGCTAATTAATGTTTTATGAAACAGAATCTGGTTTGTGGGAAGAATGTACTAATTGATATGAGCATACATACAGTGTTTGTAAAGGCCATACGATCTGCCCAACATTTCTTTTACATTGAAAACCAGTACTTCCTTGGGTCATCATATAATTGGACTCAATACAAAGACCTAGGTGAATGAAATAACCTTCAACATTTAACAATAGTTAGATCTATAACCCCGTTATACCAGGTTTTATTATCTTCTAAGTTTCTTTTACCAAAAACATAATCATAATCATGTTTTTAATTATAGGTGCAAACAACTTAATACCGATGGAAATAATTCTCAAGATTGCTAATAAGATCAGAGAAAATGAGAGGTTTATTGTGTACGTAGTCATCCTAATTTGGCCAGAGGGTGTCTAACCTGTATAACTACATAAAGGATTCTTTTTTAACAGGTAACCATCCCTTGAAATTTTACTTTCTTGTCTACATTCAACAATTAATTTGGGAATACAACTATTTTTAAAAGCTTCTACATGTATTTATCAAGTATTAGTACTAATTTTGTAGAACAAGACGATACAAATGATGTACGAGACAATATACAAGGCTTTGGAAGAGGTTGGACTTGAGAATACATATGTGCCCGAAGATTATTTGATTTTCTTCTGTCTTAGAAATCGTGAGGCTTCAGATGGCACAGAGCTTTTTTTTGGAGGAAGTCTTACTGCATCAAACACTTCTCACGTATCTCCTTTTATCCCTCACCCTAACGTTATCCTTTTAAGAATATAATTTCATATTACTTTCCACATTTTTTAGTTAGTTACCTATTTTTTCTTCTATAAATTAAATTTGTTGTAAATCTACACTAGTTTTTTATTCCTTCTTTCTTAATGCGAAGTGGATTGTCTCGTAGATTTTATCAAATTTATTGGTCTTATTAGTTAATGAAAGGTTCTGCATATTTGGTAATGCAGGCACTGACAAAGAAGGATCGACGCTTCATAATCTACATACATTCAAAAGGCCTGATAGTAGATGATGAATATGCGATAATAGGCTCTGCGAACATTAATCAGCGCTCTAAGGAAGGTACGAGAGACACTAAGATAGCAATGGGTGCTTATCAACCGCAGCATACATGGTCAAGAAAACTCTCTAATCCGTGGACAAGTAAAAGCTTTTATCCATTAATATTTTTGCATCTCTCATATTAACCGTTGATAAGTATATCTAAATATCTTACTAACAGTAATCATATTTCCATTTTCCATCTATGTATGCACAGATATATGGTTATAGGATGTCACTATGGGCAGAACACACGGGATTTCTTAAAGATATTTTTACATTACTAGAAAGCTTTGAGTATGTAAGAAGTGTTAGGTCATTGGGGGAGTCAAATTGGGGAAAATTTGCAGCTGAAGACGTGTAGGAGATGAGGGAACACGTTCTGAAATACCTTGTGGAAGTTGATCCAAGGGGCAAGGTGAAGCCAATTCCTGGTTGTGAATCATTTCCAGATGTTGGAGGGACTATTGTTGGTACATCTGGTCTTCAAGAAAGCCTAACAATTTAACCAAAATACCTATTTTGGTGTGGTTTCGAATGTGGGATTGGTTGGTGTAGAGAATATCAGGCCAGCTAGAGCTATAATGAATGATCGTGTAGATGAGTTATAAGTTTTGTACGTAATTAGAAACCAATAATTATGCAGACTCATCCCTTTATTTTTTATGTACATAAGCTCCATGATTGTACCCGGGATTTGCTTGTTTATAACTGATTAGCGTGTTGTAATAATCATAGATACAGTGTCTTGTTTAAACTAACTCAAATCAAATGGTTTACAATTTCTTTATCAGTTAGTAAAATTTGAAGTGCTGTTACAGGATAATATAGTAAGTCATATGTTCTTTGAGTTACATAAATCTTTGGTGACTGAAAATTTGATTCTTCCTTTGAATCCAATCTAGGTATTTCTAGGCCAAAGTTAGGGACTTAACACTGATGGAAATCAATTACCACATCTAGTGTATGTCTCTTGAGATAAGAGGCCTGGACACAATCATCATAAGAAGGTTGGTGCCATGAATGCTCTGGTAAGTAGATAATTTACAAGTCAATGTTTTGGTTTCTTGCAAATTGTTATATTTGGAAGTTTTTGTTTCTAATTTTCTGCTATGAAAAATAGGTGAGTCTCCGTTGTGCTGACAAATGTACCTTATCTACTGAAATTAGATTGTGATCATTACCTCAACAATAGTAAGGCTCTCAGGGAAGGAATGTGTTTTATGATGGATCCATTGTTTAGGAAAAAAGTATGCTATGTGCATTTTCCACATAGGTTTGACGGTATTGATTGAAATGATTGATATGCTAACAGTAATACTATATTCTTTGATGTAAGCACCAAATCCTATATATTGTTGTTGTTCTTTGAAATTGGTTTTTGTATATGTGAATTTAATGGCAAATCTTTTCCCCAGATTAACATGAAAGGTTTGGGCGGGATTCAAGGACCCATTTATGTTGGGACGGGATGCATTTTTTGAAGGCAGGGGCTCTCTATGGGTTTGATGCACCAAAGATAAAGAAGCCACATTTGTTGAGGACTTGCAATTGCTTGCCAAAGTGGGCGTATTGTAGATGTTGTCGTTCCTAAAAGAAGAAGATGAAGGAGAAGGCTACAAAGGCCAAGTCAATACTGATTCCCTTTCCCGACGCAAAGTGGCTAAAAAAGAGGAGACATGCGGCTAGATTAAATCTTTTGCAAGAAAAGAGCAGTAAACAATCTTAAAAATCTAAATGTTAATCACTAAGATTATTACGACCTGGAAGGAAGCATGTCGGGTGCATCCTGTTGTAGAGGTATTGTTTCTTTAGGGCCTGCATTTATTACCTTTGAACTGTTGTTATTGATGACTCATTTATTTTACTTATAGATTTTGGATCAGATGCTTCTTTTCTACAATTCTGAAGATCAAAAGGGAAATCAAGCCTTTTTCGACCAGTTTCTATGTAGAAAGAAAATATTGTCTTTATTTTCAATATTTCTGTTTATTGGTTTACTAAATATCGTGGTAAGTTGATCTTATAATTTCCCTCTGTATTGTAGTGTAATGCATAATGGGGGTTAATTAGTGCATCTTCTATAAATCTTTGTATATCATTCCCCCTCGTTTGGCCCTCCCTAAGATTTGATAATTTCTTCATGTATACACATTTCTCATCTAAAAATTGGATAATGAGGCATATATGCTAATTCAAGGTATATCTACATTGATATTTGTTTGAGGTTTTTTGTTCATTGCAGACAGAGACCATTAAAATAGGGATGTGGGATAGCCTTTATGATGCTTATCATCTTTATGATGCTTATCATTCCGTTGACCAAAATATATGTACATCTCCACCTTCATCTTCTGCTGAACTCGAAACAATTGAAATTGAGCCTCCGTGTAAAAGAGATCCATCATAACAGTCTTTTTTACACAAATTAAATGTATCAGGCTTGCTAAGCGTTCAAGCTCACTAGACTTATTGTTTGTCCTCTTTTTATAGCAAATAAGGTTGGCCTTACTTTTGATTTCCACGGGGAAATGGCAAAATGTTGATTTTCTTCTTATGTTAAACTACACTCCTCAGATGTTATTGTTATTGATATTGGCAAGAGTATCGCTGCATATTTTGAACTTGAAACATCAATTACAAGGGAGGCCAAATCACCGTTCAAGACACAACTTTCATGTTGGAAGGAGTTACGTGATTGTGAGTTATGGTTGACAGAGAAATTTCCAGTCACTGATTTTAATTCACTGGGTTATGGAAAGTTCTTAAAATAATAGGCATATTTATTTATTATTTGATTACAATGCATTTTCATGTTCATGACTACAGTTGAAGAAGTATTATCAACTTAGAAAAATTCATTGAATCGTATTTGTGACTCTTGAAAAAGATAAGGTTCCTCTCTATAGAGCAGTGCAAGCTTAGAAGTTTTAAGAACGGTGGTGGAGTTCTAGTGATGTTGGAACTCTGAATTCAAACACGAGGAAATGTGGTGGGGAAGTTAGTGAGGACAAAGCACAAAAGGTACATTACTTGCCCTATAGTCATAGCGGGCGTTGACTCTAACGGTCAAAATCTGGCGTTTAGTATGAGTAAAAATCGAGTGCCGTTCACTTCCGAGCGGGACTAGAAATTAGTTTTGATCTTGTATTTTAGAAATCTAAGGTTGTAAAACTGCAAAAATTAATGATATGGATTTAATCAAAAATAAAGGTCTAAGGGCTTCAGATTTTACCACCATTTACATACAATATCAACATAGTTTCGTACATTAATTTCTCCACTTAATTTAAATAGCGAACTTTGACCCTTTGTCGATGTAATCCCATGTCGATGTAATCCTATGATTAATTATAACTCAAGTAAAATATATCATATGAACTAAGTATGTGCTAAAAATACTTTCCATGAAAGCAATGTTAACTATGAAATGTTAATTAGGATCATACCTTAGAAAAATACAATATTAATACAAGTTTACTATGTCATTTGAGAATCACAAAACTCTTCCTATATCTCTACTTAAAGGGATCATAAGATAATAATATGCTCATATTGGGTTGGAGAAAAATATACTCTACTACATGATATCATGCGCTTATGGCCGATCCATCCTCATCACTAGTGAGGACTTAGCCAGCCATTATTACAACTATAAAATCTAAATAATATGATAATGAAATTAACATAAACTAAGAACAAAAAGAGAAATTTTATTGACTTACAAAATGAAATACTCCAAATGCTTATAAGACTTGCACCAAGTTACTCTAATAATGCTATCTTATAATCTACAAGAATGCCTCTCTCAAAATTGGATGATCTTATGAGCTCACCACTTCTCCTTATATAGATGAAGGAGAAGTTTCTTACATTTAATATGAAATTTTAACCTATGCAATGAATGTACATAAAAATATAACCTCCAAGAGTTATCTTCAAAAATATAACCTCCCCATATGGGACCCTTGTACTTTACAACTCTGTATCCTTCTCCTGCAGTTCATCTTTTGAGCTATACATCCCGGTATTTGTACATATTTGGTAAATGAGCTCCATGTGACCTGAAATGAAAAAATTGTTTTATAAGTCATGCTTAATAATAAAATTAAGGATAATAAACATTAAGTCATGGGGAAAAGTGGTCATTTTACATGCCCATCAAATACCCCCAAACTTAAAGTTTACTAGTCCTCGGGTAAAGAAAAGAATAAAAGTATAACTCTTTCATGGTTAAGATGATTGCATTTAGCGTATGCAACAAGCCGCTAAACCTATATGTTACCCCTATAGGATGAGTTTTGCCTCGTGAGGGTTTGCAGTGACTATACCCACAAAAGTCAATATGGGCATTATAGTAGTTTAGAAACTTTTTAGGTCACTTCATCAACTTGTCAACATTTGACAATGGCACAAATATCTAAGAATAAACACCCCTTAAAATTTATTTCCTCCATAAATATTTAACTATAAGATCTCGGAAAACTATTTGAAGCTTGAAATATTATCCAATAATTAAATGAAATTTTAAATATTTTTCTAATACCCTCGAGTGTAGTGAAAATAGTTATTGCACAAACAATTTTGTTTAGAGGTTCTTGAGTCAATATTCAGTCGCCTCGTATTTTGTGAAACAAATCCAACGGTCAGTTTGGCAAGTGCTTTTGTCAATTCGAATCCTGTTATTGATTTTGGGGAATAACTATTAGAATTTTTATTTTGATATCTTTTTCCTTGCTGAAGCCTCCGTATATAAGTTTTCGGCCGACAATCCCAGCCAGTTGGCTTAGGTTGCCGGGGTTTGGTGCCCCTTCGTGACACAGACTCTGGATTCTGACAAGTTAACATTTTTCTTGCACCTTTCACATAGTTCATGGCCATGCTCGAGATTGGTGATAATTCATCATCTTTCAGTTCTAAATTCTGTGAGTACCTTTGTATCGTAAATGTTTTTTTAGAGATATTTTGGCTTATAGAAATCCTTACTTTATTACTTTAGGAACGAACTTATTCTTAGGCAGGTGTTTCCCTGGTAGTAGATCACTCCTACCTCAAATACAAGATTCCCTTGAATTGGTCAAAATTTTAATAAAGGTATTAAATGCAACACTATCATGAAGTACAACTTTTTTGAGAAATATCAGTCGACTTGAATCTTCTTCTAATTAAAGGATAATATATCTAGCTTAGGATAGTGTTCTAACATTTTCTAAGCATATATTTGGTAAAAAAATTAAATTTTATAGTTTTTACGATCAAATATATTAGACCAGGATCAAATATTTAAGTTTTTAGAAATTTGTCAAAGAGTCTCGAAAATTACCAGAATAACCTCTCTTTTCTTTAAAAATATGTGAAAATGTGAACGACTTTACCCCACTCCCAAACTAGTAAGAAACATTGTCCTCAATGTCCGAAAACATACCTTAAAAGATGGGAACGAAAATCATAACATAGTACCTGATATGACTTGGCTTGCCTCCCAATTAGTGTTAAGTTTACTGTCTTCAGCCAGACGAAATGAGGCACCCCAAACTTAGTGAGGGCCAGGTCAGAAGGATTCCAGTCCTCATAAATGGGGTCTAAAAGTTGTAAGTCTTCGTTGGTGTAGCTAAAATATTCATAATAAGGCTTAAACCTTTGCCCGTTCACTTTTTACATTTTGCCAGTACTCGATTCTTCAACCTCAACCTCCCCATGTGGATATACCATTTTAACAATGAGAGGTCCGGTCTATTGTGATCGTAGTTTACCAGGAAATAAATATAACCTAAAAGAATACAACAAGATATTTTGGTTTGGTTTAATTGATTTTTGCAAAATATTTCTGTCGTGAAACACTTTCATGGGATCCTTGTAAGTCTTTGCTGAATGGTATGCATCATTGCGTAGTTCTTCTAACTCATTGAGTTGAAGCTTGCGATGCAAACCGGTCTTCCCGATGTCAAAGTTCAAGGCCTTTATTGCCCAATAGGCACGGTGTTCTAACTGAACTGGAAGGTGACACACATTTCCATAAACTAGGTTGTAAGGGACATTCCAATAGGTGTCTTAAAAGTAGTATGATATGCCCAAAGAGCATCTCTTAGTCGAGTTGACCAATCTTTGCAGTTTGGCATTACCATTTTTTGAAGAATATTCTTAATTTCACGGTTGGAAACCTCCACTTGCCCACTAGTTTGTGGATGGTAGGGGGTAGCAACCTTGTGTATTACTCCAAATTTCTTCATTAAGTTCGCAAACATTCGTCTATTGAAATGTCCCCCCCCCCCATCACTATTTATCGCCCTCGGTGTACCAAAACGAGAGAAAATGTTCTCTTTAATAAATTTGATTACAACCAAACTATCAATGGTTCTGGTAAGAATAGCTTCAACCCACTTAGACACATAGTCAATGGCTAAAAGGATGTACGTAAACCCAGAAGATGGGGTGAAGGTACCCATAAATTTTATTCCCCAATCATTAAATGGTTCAGCGATCAAAATTGGGTTTGGGGGCATCATATTCCTACGGGACAAGGCTTCCACTCTCTGACATCTATCACAAGCCTTGCAAAATTCATAAACATTATGAAATAAGGTAGGCCAATAAAATCCACACTACAAAAATTTTGCAAAGGCCTTTTTAGAGCTGAAGTGACCACCACAAGCTTGGGAGTGACATAATTCTATGACTTTGGTATGCTCAGAATCTGGGATACGTCTTCTAATGATTTGATCATAACAATATTTAAACAAGTACGTGCCATCCCAGAAGAAGTGTTGGGTCTCACTAAGAAATTTATTCTTATCTGGCTTGGTCCAAACACTAAGAAAGTGCCATGTGGCAAGATAATTCGCTATGCCCGCAAACTATGGTACAGAAGACACATAACGGATGGGCGTGAGTTGCTCATCCAAAAAACGTTCACGAATAGGTAATGACTTATTTGAAAAATCATTGTCTATTCAAGAAAGGTGGTCAACTACCACATTCTCGATACCTTTTTATCCCGAATCTCGATATCAAACTCCTAAAGTAAAATAGTATCCATCGGATTAAACGTTGTTTGGTATCCTTCTAGGAGAGAAGGTGTTTTATAGCAGCATGATCCGTATAGACTATTACTTTAGATCCTATGAGATAAGAACAAAAATTTTCTAGAGCAAAAACTCTCACTAAAAGTTCTTTCTTTGTGGTTGTGTAATTGAGTTACGTATCATAAAGAGTTTTACTGACATAATAAATAACACGCAAAAGGTTATCAATGTGTTGTGCAAAAACTGAACCAATGGCATAGTCAGATGCGTCGCACATCAACTCGAAAGGTTAATTCCAATATGTAGGTTGGATGATGGGTGATGAAGTTAGACGTGTCCAAAGATTCTTAAAAGCTTTAAGAGACGAATCATCGAATAAAAAGGTGGTGTCCTTGGCGAGGAGATTGCTGAGGGGTCGAGCAATTTTGTTAAACTCAAGAACAAAATGTCGATAAAATCCAGCATGCCCCAAGAATAAACGAACGTCCTTAATTGTTCGTGGGGGCGGGATACTAGATATGACATCGATCTTGGCTTTATCTACTTTGATTCCCTTTGCTAATATGACATATCCTAATATTATACCTTTTTTCACCATGAAGTGACATTTTTCCCAATTTGGAACAAAAAATTTCTATTGACACCTAGCAAGAACAAGAGACAAGTGGTGGAGACATTGGTCAAATGAATCTCCGAAGAGGGAAATGTCATCCATAAAAACTTAAAGGAAATGCCCAGCCATGTCAGGGAAAATGCTCAACATATATTGCTAAAATGTTGTAAGAGTATTACATAACCCAAATGGCATGCGGCGATAGGCAAATGTGCCCAAAGGACAAGTAAACATGGTTTTCTCTTGGTCCTCTGGAGTGATGGGTATTTGATTGTACCCAGAATACCAATCAGGTAAACAATAATATTCATGACCGGCAAGACGTTCAAGCATTTGATCTATTAATGACAAGGGAAAATGATCTTTTCGAGTAACCAAATTGAGTTTTCTATAGTCTATAGACACTCGCCACCCTGTGGTCATATGAGTGGGGACAAGATCATTGCGATCATTCTTCACAATAGTGATTCCAAACTTTTTAGGAACAACATAAATTGGGCTTACCCATGGGCTCTCAGAAATAGGATAAATGATCCCAGCATCAAGCAGTTTCAAAATTTCTTTTCTCACAACCTCAGCCATAGTCGGGTTAAGCCTTCGTTGTCATTCTCTTGATTTTATGGCATTGTCCACAAGTTTTATCTTATGCATGCACACAGAAGGACTAATACCCTTAATATCTGAAATGTTCCATCCAAGAACTTTTGTGCTTCCCTTTAATACATGCATTAATTTCTCTTCATTCTCAGGTTCTAGGTTGGATGTTATGATAGTAGGAAGAGTCTCATTAGGACCTAGGTAGACATATTTGAGATTTTTAGGAAGAGTTTTAAGTTTTAACCTCATAGGTACTTCCTCCACTTCTGGAATAGAATCTTTAAGTTTTAGCATTTCAACATTATCATTGCTATCCAAAATTGTAACAGAATCCAACAAGGTATTGACCTCATTGATGAGGTCATCAACATATAAATCCTCTCCAAAATGTGCAAGACGAGCTTTTAACGGGTTCCCAGTGTAGTAGCATATTTCCCAGATTCGACAACGAAAGGCCAACAGAACATAGTCGAAGACAGCCCAACATTCGAGAAGATGCTACGTCTGTAACCAAAAGTTCTCAACCTACTAAAAGTAGCCATTGTGCTTGGTCAAAAAGAGCCATTAGAGATCCACAAAGCTCATCCACTACCCCCGAAATAGGAAAGTATTTTTCTTTTTGTAAAACTGTTTGTATCTACTATAATTACAGGCAGAGAATGAGTTATTCAGATCCAAAACTTTACTATTTATTCATCCTTACATTCATAAGATACAATAAATTGTAATAATTAGCAACTTATTGTATTTTTCATTAAAACCCTCCTCGAGGTCGTGGTTTTTCTCAGACTTTACTGAGTATCCACGTAAAATCTTGTTCGTTTGAGCTTATTATTGCATCAACCTTACTAAAAGTATTTGCAAAGATTATCCTCCAGGAAAACACGCCATTACAATTAGCGTTGTCTATGGGAATACCACACTTTTCTTTACCACCTTGCCAAAGAATCGACCATAGGTGAAATCACCTTGCCAATTCAAGCAGGATCCGAGACCACTTTTCTAAAGTTCATTGTCATAAATACTAAGTCAAAATATTTGGAGATATTAGGTCGAAGTTGGTTACATTCGATCAAGGCAGTACCTTTGACATATCATTTGGCTTTGCATTTTCTAACAGATCACAGAGTCTATGAAATCAAAGGAAGACAAGCAGCTGCATGTATGTGCAAGAATACCACAACCAACTCTCACACTGCAAAACTTCTAAAGGCATAGTAACTGCAGCAAGTAACACCCCCCATATTTGAGCAGCATGATACTGAGGTAGTAGATTCCATTGAACTCGATGGGCCCAGGCGTAATACCTTCATTGGCTCTAAGCTATCATCCGATGGAAAAGAAACTATGATTCAGCTCCTAAAGAAAAATGTTGACATCTTTGCATGGTCTTTCTAAGAGATGCCCGACATCGATCCCTCGGTCGCATGCCACAAGCTCAACCCCCTTCCAGATAGCAAAGTAATCATACAAAAGAGTCGAAATCAAGCTCCCTGCCTTCGCAAAGCCGTTAATGAAGAAATTGATAAACTTATTTGTGTAGGATTTATTTGAGAAGTAAAATATCTAAAATGGGTTTCTAACATAGTGGCAGTCCCAAAGAAGAATGGGAGCATCAGATTTTATGTTGATTTCACAAAACCTAACAAGTTTATACCAAAAGATAACTTTCCTCTCTCACTGATCGCACAACTTCTCAACTTAATAGCAGGGTATGAACTTCTTTCAATGATTAATGCAGCCTCTGGTTACAATTAGGTTCCTCTTACCGAAGAAGATCAGGAAAAAATAACTTTTGTCATAGAAATAGGTCTCTACTATTACATAGTAATGCCTTTTGGATTAAAGAATGCAGGAGCCACTTACCAATGGCTTGACACTGAAATGTTTAAAGATTATTTGGGAAAAATCATGGAGGTATGCATCAATGATATGATCTGCAAAAGCTTGAAGCATGAAGATCATTGCAATAACCTCCAAACCATCTTCAACATCCATCGTACCTACCAGATGAAACTCAACCCAAAAAAATGTTAACTCGGTGTCACATCTAGTAAATTTCTAGGACACTGGATTAGTATGAGGGGAATCGAAATCGATCCAGCACAAATAAAAAGTACTCTTGGAAATACAATTTTCTTGAACCAAAAAAGATATACATAAATTTGTTGGCAGGATTACAGCTCTTCAGAGGTTCATCTCCAAGTCATTTGATCAATGCAAGCTTCTTTACCTCCTTCGGGGGAATATAACTCTACTTTCCAAAAAATAGCCCAAAGAAATTATTTGGACCCCTGACTGTGAATTGACTTTCCAAGACCTTAAACTATACTGGGGGTGTCCTCCTATAATGAGTACTCCAATTGATGGTAAAACACTAACAATGTACTTATCAATAACCGATGATTTTATTAGCTATGTCCTTATTCGAGAAGACGAAGGTGTGGAAAAACCAATTTACTTCATCAATAAAACTCTCATGCCTGCTGAGAAAAGATATACAATAGCTAAGAAACCACTACTCGCCTTGGTCTACAGCTCTCAAAAACTTCAACCATATTTCCAAGCTCATCCCATCAAAATCATTACTAAATATCCTCTCAAACTTGTAATCACTAAAAAAGAAAAATCTCGAAGAGTTCAACAATGGTCTATATTCCTCGACGAATATGACATCTCCTTCGAGCCTCAGATATCTATCAAAGGATAGGCAGTAGCTGATTTCTTGGTAAATTTTCCAGCCGAAGACCCTGATTGGGAAGAACTCAAAGAAGTATTGACTGATAACTCAATTACAGAGCCAAATACATGGTCATGAAGCACAAGATGAAGACTCTTTACAGACGGATCTACTGGACCGCGAGGATCAGGAATCGGCATCGTCCTCGTTATACCTTCTAATCATCGTATTGAGAAAGTTATTAAACTCAAGTTCTATGTGACAAACAATGAAACAGAATATGAAGCTATCCTTCATAAACTGGATCTTGCTATAGCACTTGGGGCATACAAAATAGCTATATACGTCGACTCCTTACTCGTCGCCAACCATTATAACAAGACATTTAAGACATCAAGAAAGATGGTTGATTATGCAGCCCTGGTGGAAGAAAAAATAAAAGACATTAACAATCTCTTACCTTCCTTGAGCAGAAAATTGATACGCTGACGCATTAGCCTACATTACTGCAATGCTCGAAGACAGAGAAAAGAGAACTTTGGATATCGAGGTTATCGAACATTCCAGTCTCGATATAAGCTATACGATTCAAATCAATATTACTGAAGACGAAGATGAAGATGATTGGAGAAGACCTTTCTATGTATACCTCAATTCTAACTTTTTCCCAAGTAACAAAGAAGACACCCGATCACTCTTGGCCAAATGCCTCAGATTCACAGTTCAAGATAAAATCCTATATCGTATTACAGGAGGAGGACCTCTTATTGAATGCATCTCTCATAAACAGACTCAAATTAAAATAAAAGAACTTCACGAAAGAAATTTGCGCAGCTCACATTTCAGGACAATCATTGGCCCAGCGGGCATTTACTCGAGGATTATACTAGCCAAAGATGCGACAAGACAGCGAAGACTTTGTTTTTAAGTGCTTCAAATGCCAAATCCACGCTCAAGACATCAAAAGCCCAGTACTTGACTTACACATTAATAATGTCTTCTGGCCATTCAAAAGATGAAGGATCAATATCATTAGACTTTTCCACCCATCATCAGGAAATTGCAAGTTCATTCTTATGGCCATAGACTACATCACCAAATGGGTCAAAGTAGTTCTTCTATGTCACACTGACGAAAAGTAAGTCATCAACTTTCTTTAGGAACACATCATAACCAAATTTGGTTGCCTACACATGATACGATCTGATAACGGCAATTAATTCATCAGCAACAAAGTTCCTAGTTTCCTCCACAAATACAAAATTCTACTATCTACTTCGATATCATACTACCTCAAGGTAACAAATAAGTTGAGCTATCAATAAGAGCATCAAATTAGGGTTGCCCCAGCACCTCGACGAGATGAAAGGTAGATGAGTCGATGAATTACTAAGTATTTTATAGGCATAGCAGACAACTCCTCGAACATCCACAGGCTATACCCCATTTATGATGGCCTTCGGCAAGGAAGCAGTCATACCTTCAGACCTTAATCTACCGAGTGGTCGAAGAAAAATCACTAATGAAGATAATGAATTAGGACTCCTCTGCGACCTCAATTGGATCGAAGAAACCCAAGACAAAGCCATTGCAAACTTGGGGCGGTACCATGACACAGTCAAGAAAGCTTACAACAAAAAAGTTTGAAAATAAAAATTTGGCATTGGCGACCTTGTCCTTCAACGAATCCAAGATAGTACTCGACCTAAGAATTTCGGTAAATTGTTAGAAAACTGGGAAGGGCCATTTGATTGAAGACGAAATACAACTCGAATATCCATGAAATACAGCCCAACTGAAAATGTTTTACAAATGACAACTGTAACCACCTTCGACTGATACCAATAAAACTATCTTTATTTCAATTACATTTGTCAAACATTCAACTTTACTATCTTTACTTTCACTTAGTATCGATACATACTGGATAAGTATGCATCCAAACTAACAGTCATCTTTTTGGCAAACACAATCCAATTACAGGATATCTCATTTGCATTTATTTCTTATCAAACAAAACATGTCATGTTTTGTTCTTTTCAATCAAAGCACAGATATCCCATCGAGGAATAACATATGGTAATTATTTCAGATACTTACCATTAATGGCCCTCTTTCAATTATCTAAATACATGCTTCAAAGCAACACTCTGCCACTATCTATAATCATCTCTTAATATTGATCTTGTCAAACAAAAACACTTAGCATAAATTTAACAAAAACTATGCATAAATTACTTTCACACAAAAATTCGACAAACATCAAAATAAACATTCTAAAAATAATAAAATATTGTTTCGGTCCCATCGACCATTTTTACATCTTTCATAAAAAAAAACTTTTTCAAACATACTTTACTCTGTAGGGGAAGAGGTTGCATCATGAACCTTCACAAATCCACCTGGAGCAAGCTCATCTAATATTTCCTCGGGCCAAAAACCCTTGGGAATCGTAATCACTGGATCCTCAGTAGCCTCAACTCCACTTACAACCTTAGGTACTTTAGGCACTTCATCCTCCAGGTCTGAATCGAGAAAAAATTGGTTACCCGCAACAGCTAACTTTAAGTAAGAATCTTTTCTATTTTCCATCTCCTCGGACTAACCCACAAAATTTTCCTTCATCTTCTTGTACGCCTCCAGATTATCTTGAATAAATGCATCCCTCACCTCCTCCAAGATCTTTCGATGCTCCACCTTCATTTCCCTTCGAGCAGCATTAACTTGTTCCCTCACATCATTCTCAAAATTTGTTTTATGCAAATACAACGCCTCCTCTTTATCTTTCGCGCGATTGGCCCTTATCTCCTCGGCCTGCTTATCCCAGGTTTTCTTCGCCGTGCCTAACGCAACCTCCTTTACCTTCCCAGTGTCCAACTTATACCTACTCAACCTTGACTCCAGCTTCTTTTTCTCCTCGATCAGATCTTCTTTATCCTTCACCAACTCCTTCTCGATATTTTTGTAGGCAACCAGGTTGTTTGCCAAAGTACCAGTACCTACAATGTGAGGCTTGGCCTTGGTTAACAACTTCTTGATATGCATTACATTCATAATATAAGTATTCGAATGGGGCACCAAATTCTTTAAACGAAGCAAAGCAGAAAAATTCCTCACCTTAGACATATTTCGGTGGCCCTCACTAAGAAAATTCATCAAACTTTTTGGGTCCACCAAGCAATAATCAACTTCTTCCTCTAGTATAGTCATCCCAGACACATAAGCATCTATGGTCTTTGGACCTCAGTTTCTGACTCCTCGATGAATTTTTTTCTTCAACAACTCCAAAGATACCTTCTTCTTTGGCAGTGTGCTTGTCGAAGCCTTTGGAGGTCGCCCATCAGGAACAATAATTAAGGTTTTGATTTTTGTCCCCTCCTTGATTGTTGATCTTCAAAAGCCCTCTTCGGGGGTAGCAGGGGACCAACAACCTGGCTAGCAGCCCTCTTTCTCTTACTCTTGCCGAACTGCTCTGCCAGTATCGCATCCCTTTCGACAGTTGTAGAATCGGTGGTGTAACAACTTAGTGCAAAATTCTCGAGGGGAAAGCTTGAGTCTACCGCTCTTTTGTTCCTCGCAGACATCTTTCCATCTATAACCAGAACCTCTACTCCTTTAGCCCTCGACCTCTTTATCCCAACTTCTTGAAACAAAGTGTCCACTTTCTCTTAATCAATAACTAGGTTATCGATCTTACCGTAATAGCCCCTCCTAATATTGTATAGCTTATCTTTTACGGTCAAACTCCTGTCAATCACTTTCAAAGCTATAAAACACAAAAAAAATAGTTGCACAATGATATAACACATGCAAACAAATCCAAAACATCGACAATTACGTTACTTAGCCACAAACCTAAATGGAAAGTCTTTATTTTCAAGGGCTCCCCCAAATCTTTCTTGTCAAATTAGTTTCCTGACACGAGAGTACATTCATCGCTATACTGCCCTCATGTTGATATCATGTCATAAAACAGTGGTCTCTTCAAAAACCTCGCCAAGTACCGATATCCTAACTTCTTAAGGTTTTGTTTGAATGTGTAGTACACACAAATATCATCACCCGTGATCATATCTTACCCTTTTGCCTTTAATACATTGTTTATCACCCCACAAACCTGAAAGAAATCATAAACGTTAGGATTAAACTGACTAGGTGTCACATCAAAGAAATTCAACCACTATTTCTGATCAGCTCGAAGAGGAAGCTTCAAACCCTTTTTAATTTGTTCTTGATGGACAAGAATGTTATCCAAAGGTATTTCTTGATCAGTCATTTCATACTAATATTTTTCTAACCTAATGTCTTAAGGAATACCGTACTTCTTCTTAAAATAAATAATCTCCCTTGTTTCTAGACCATTTCTATAACAAGCCGCATCATCACCCTCAACATCTTCCTCCCCCCCCCCCCCCCCCCCCCCCACTACCTTCTCGATCACTAGCCTGTGGCTCGTGATCCACATCTGTCTCAGTACCCTCCTCATCAGATACTTTGACATCCCTGGATGCCACCTTATACTGGTCGATACTAGCTACATCAAGACTACTCGACCCCACCCTATACCTACCACCCTACTTTTAGATACAGGCTATCAAATTAATTAACAGAGGATCTACATTTTGGAAGGTTCTCGAAAACATCTTTATCATTGATTTGAATAGGTTCAGCCATTTTTATGAACTAAAATCAGATTCCATTTTTTTTTTACACAATTAGTCTATATCATATCTAATATATTATATATGTGCATATGCAAATATTCATTACATTGTCGAGTTTAATCCTCAACACATCATTCTTTCATTACTATCTGATTATACAATTATTATATTCAGTTCACGATACAAGATTTTTTTACTATTTTTCCTAATATTCATTACGTTGTCGAGTTTAATCTCTAATACATCATTCTTTCATTACTATCTGATTACATAATTATTATATTTAGTTCTCGATACAAGATTTCTTTACTATTTTTCCTAAGTCCTAACATCGATAAGTATCTCTCATTTACTAACATTTCTTATCAAAGATTCAGGAACCGAAGCTTCTTAAAGACACTTTGACATTATCCTGCTTCCCGCCAAAAAACACGAACTCAAAAAAATGGAAACTCCTCCTTCTCCAGCGTAAAACTCGGCCAAATCACACATAATCCGGCGCTCCATTACCGAACCCCTTCCCGTTTACATCTCCAAAACTCATAATTTCTCTACAGTCGCACCGTAAAAATAGTGACGTCCACAAATTACTCTCGCCACCCAATTCTAACAACCTCTCTCTCTATAATATCCGTTACACCTTTTCTACAATAATGCCTCCATCAATCAGACCATCACCACTCCCTATCGTGACCAATTTCAAAAAAACCCTCCCCGTAATATTTATCTAATTACTTCCACAACATCCTATCTAAATACAATCACTTCCTACACTATCACTAATGTGTCTCAATCTACAAAGGGTTTCAACAGAATCATAAAATATCAAACGAGAGCAAACAAACTACTAACCTTGAATTCGCACTACCTCGGTATCCCTCTATTTTGTATGCTTTTCCATCTCAATTTGCACACTTATCTCCTCGTTCCCAATCGTTGACAATGATTCAAGCGATGAGCACAACGAATTCTCACTTGAAGAAATTTTATTAGAATTTGTAAAGTGTGAACAGTTGCCAGCCATGAGGCTATTTATAGACCCTACGCGACTGTTCATTGCACCACTTCACGACCGTTTGAGTCATTAAGCATAATGCTTTATCCAACATTTTTTAAAGTATTTGACTCTTCACCTTCTAAAAGATAACAAACCCATACACTGTTGCTCCAAACCTTCCATATCCCTTTACAAATCTTATGATATATCCATTCTCGACAAAGCACATCCTATTTTATCACAAAGATGTTGTACATTCATTTCCTTATACTTCAAAATGTCACCTACATGAGTACACCTAGCCATTTTTATTTTATCATTACCTACACACATATTTCCTTATTTTACAACTCTTCTATATTCTCAGGACTGTTTTAACAGAAATTCAAAATTCAAAAATTCCTCATCGAACAACTATATGAAGGTCGAGATATATCATTCATATACCCATACAATATTGCATCAGAAAATTTCTTTCATTCAAACAAGTCAAATCATATTCGAGAACAGTTTAATCACACACATTAACTACAAATATACTTATTTATTTCAAGCAACACCTTAAACACAAACTCATTTGTTACATACAACAACACTCGTTGTACACTTCAAACTCTTCGAACAGCCAATTCATCTTTTTTCTTCACAAAAGGCTTGGCTCGATTCCTTATCTTGCCGACGCATTCAGGAAGACTCAGGAATTGCAAATTATAATGGAATTCATACTCCTTTTTTTCCTCCTTCACCTCCAATTCACTCAACTCTTCATATTTAGGCTCTACTGGCACCAATACTTGTCCGTTTATGCAACTCTTACCAAAATACATGTCCAACAACTCCCAATACTTCATATAAACATGATTGGAATGTTCATACTCCCAAACCTGAGCCTTCGTAATTACCATCTCCACTCCTACAAATAAATCCATATTATACATGGTATTTATATACATAGTCAAATCACTCATTCAATTCACATTGGAACTCTACACATCCGAGTTAAATTAATTATCCTAGGAAACTGTTCCCGACCACACAAAATCAACAAACTCCAATTCGAGATCTAATAACTCAACAACTAAGCTCAAAATTCACATACATTCAGAAAAATCTATCCCGACATCAACTAACTAGAGTTCTTATATTCGGCTAATAAATTTAATTTCTTCAAGATTACTATCTACAAATACAATACAAGATCAAAATAAAGTTTATTCATTAAATACTCTGTTACATTTTACATTTAGCAATTCACTCCTTTGATTATATTACATCAAGCTACATTTTATGTTCTATCATTCGGCATAAAGGACTCGAAGCTATGTAATTCTTTACACCAAAATCTGGCATATCCTCCGGCAAAAGGGGCAGCGATATCCTAAGAAACTCAATAAATCTCAGGTCAGGGAACTTCTAAAACTAGCTGCCTGTATGCGCCATGTAGAAAGACAGTAGTAAAAAATTTAAAAAAAAATTTTGTCTCGACCAGAGACACAAGACACCCTACCCGCCTTCGCATCAACAACATCAATATGAGCAGTGGCCACTTCTCCGAACAATTGATGAGCACCAAAGTCTTCTGTAACAATAAACGACACTGGCTCCAATGGACACACGGCGTTCTGACGCTCTCTACCTCCTCCTCCCTCTGTTCTCCCAAACTTTATAAATATCAGTTCAAGATTAAACAACAACAGAGACATAACACCAAGGTTTACCTCTTGGTAGTTGCCAAAATTCCCATCCGTACACTATACCCACTCGCTATGCCACGCCTGAGGTGAAATCTTTACCATCACGGCCTCCAAACCATTTACATGCTAAACAACAACTCCTTCTTCTCCCTCTATTTATAACCCAGCCCCCTAAAATTTGTAAAGTCCAATATTCTGCAATAAATGTTCCTCATAAAAAACATGACCAGATTCATTTAACTTTTACCTCAAAAATGGCAGAATAAATACTTATTTGACATTCGATAACCTTTTCAACTTCTAATTTCTTCTGGACACAACGGCAAGTACTTCTGTCCGGAATGGGGCAATTGTATTAGCATCTTTCCCAGATTCGACAATGGGAGGCCAACAGAACATAGTCGAAGACAGCCCAGCATTCGAGAAGATGTCACGTCTGTAACCACAAGTTCCCGACCTACTAAAAGTAGCCATTGTGATTGGTAAAAATGAGCCATTGGAGATTGGCGAAGTTCAATCACTACCCCCGAAATAGGAAACTATGTTTCCTTTTTCAAAACTGCCGGTATCTACTATAAATACATGCAGAGAATGAGTTATTAAGATCTGCAACTTTACTATTCATTTATCCTTAAATTCATACCACACAACAAATTATAATAATTAGCAACTTATTAGACTTTTCATCAAAACCCTCCTCGAGGTCATCGTTTTTCTCAGCCTTTACTGAGTTTCTACGAAAAATCTTGTTCGTTTAAACTTATTATTGCATCATCCTTACTAAAAGTATTGGCGAAGATTATTCTCCCAGAAAATACGCCATTACACCTAAAATTGGACTGTTTACAACATTACCAAGAATGTTACACTCATCGGGTTCATCTTCAAATGCAGTATGGGTCGCATTGAAGATATTCAAATCGATGGTTTTATTCCCATAAGTCAACTTCATAGCTCCGCTACGGCAATTGATCAACACATTAGCTGTGGCTAAGAAAGGTCGGCCAAGGATCACAAGTATCTTACTATTTGGGTCTTGTATTAGGTTTGTGCCAAGGACCACGAAGTCCATGAGATAGATAAAATTGTCAACCTAGACAAGTACATCCATCACAACTCCCCTAGGAATTCTAATGGATCGATCAACTAGTTGCAAGGCTCTATGTATCAGTTTTAGTCCTTCTAGACCTAGTTGCTCATATACTGAATAAGGGATCAAGTTGACACTGGCTTCTAAATCAAATAAGGCTTTCTCAATGTGATTTATCCTAATATGACAAGAAATTGTCCGTATTCCAAGATCTTTATATTTCATGGGTGCTTTGTTCAAGATTATAGAGCTAACCTGAGCATCCAGTTGAATAAAATCTTCGCTGTTATGGACATTGAAAGCTTTCTTGGAAACATTCATACGCTTCTTGAATGTGCAGAGGTCCTTAAGATGTTTTGCATAAGAAGGAATCTGTCGTAACGCATCAAGGAAAGAAATAATGATCTTAAGATTCTTGAATATCTCATTTACCTCTTCATCGGGAATGCTCTTCCTATTGACTAAAAACCATTGGGGGAAAGGTACTCTACGAATTATAGGCAAATTATTTTTGATAATCTTCTCAGTTAGCGAAACCTGCCCGGTCTCTTTCTAAATAAAAGGGGCATCTTCACATATGGGTTATCCCCCTTCTTCAATTGTCTCAGTACTAGGACTAGGACTTTCACAAGATTCGTCCTCAGGCTTCATAACTTTCTTGTTTATAGTCTTTTCACTTCTAAATGAGGTCACAATGTAAACTTTTGGTTTGATCCTTCGAATTGGGTTGGGTTTGACTTAGAAACATACCTTTGTCTCTTGTACTTTACCCAGATGCCAGTTGAGCAATTGATGTCTCTATTCGAGTCACAGATTGCTAATTTATTTATATGAATTATTGTATCAACTGGTTATTGGATTATAATAGGGTTTGGATGCCATCATCTGAAGATGGTTTCCTATTCTGAAAAGGGACTTAAGGAATATATTGCTGAAAAGGTTGGTGATTGGGATTAAAGGATATACCACCTTGATTTTGATTTGAATTACTCCCGTGGCAATACGGTCTACTAGAATAGTTATTCGAATTATTCATCCCTGAAGAATTCCCTTGATGATGTGATTGGTTATAAGGAAAAGATGAAGGTTTTTCATGAAACATATTAACCTGATCCTTCCTAGTTTCCCTAATATCGTGAATCAATAGACTATCCTGAGTACAGTGTCTGACATCATCACACGCAACACAAGCTTGCATCTCATCATGAAAAATGAGTGTTTTAGCAGACATTTTGTGTTTCCCTATTTCTAAGGACTTTATCTTACACAGGATGGTCGTCAACATAGCTTCCAAATTGGAGTTAGATCCAACTCCAAAGGTATTACCCCTCCCCCCCTTTTTTGCATATCAGTTTATCTCATGGTTCCCCAGGTTTGCAATTTTTCAGCCATCTCTTCTAGGAAGTCCAAACCTCTACATCATCCTTATTAGTGAATTTCTCTGAGCAAAAGGATTCTACAGTCCTCTTGGTTTTGGCATTTAATCCCTCATAAATATTTCTAGTTAGGACCCATGAGTTGATACCGTAATGAAAGCATTGTAGGATCAGTCCCTTATATCTCTCAAGATAATCATTTAAGCTTTCTCCATGAAGTTGGGTAATCCTAAGAATGGCCTTACAGAGAGTCTCAGTTTTCTCAAGAGAGAAAAACTTCTTGTAAAAGGCCCTAATAAGCATCACAAAACTTATGATTGATTTTATCCATAGAGCTTGAAGCCAACTCTTACCCTAGTAAAGAAAAGGGAAACAACGCGAGTATCATGGCCTCCATTTCATTCTCATTCCTATACTTTTGGAGGAGTATTAAGTCATCAAAATCCCTAACATGAGCGTATGGGTTTTTATCTTCCCCTTCTAAGAATTTTGGCAATGAATTGATGAGCGTATTCCTAAGTTCAAATTGCCCAGTGGTAAAAGGCAAAATAATACGCGAGGTACGATTTGTCATATTTGGTAACATGTGATCCTTAAGAGGAATTTGCACGGGTCCCTGACCATTCTCATTATCTCCCATCTCAAATGATTGGGATGGAACATTAAATGGAGTTAATGAGGAAATTGGACTTGGATTGAGTCTAAATAGAGAGACGGGGAAATCAAAGGTTTTTAACTCACCCGCAATAGGGAAGAGTTCCCTACAAGTAAGGTTTGTATGGCCTCTCGTATCAATGGAGATTAGTATCTCCAGTTGGCTTGACTCGCCTACCTCGAAGTGGATCAGAATATCTATCAAATTAGATTCTCTAAGCCTTTCAAGATGACACCTTGACCCTCGAAACCATTCTTTCATACACTAATAGATGCCCGCACTATGATGATCACGCAATAATGAGGTGTACATAAATAAATACAACAACCTTTTCATATGGGCTTTAATTAAGGTCAAGTTGTGAACCCAGTCTCAAAGTTCGGTTGCTTCTAATCCTGACATTAGATTGGTTTACACGTTGAGTTGTGTGCACTCGTTTTAGCAATAACTCGCGTGCAGTTCTAGTCACCTAGAAGTACATGTACTGGAAGGTGGGGCAAACCGCTTAGAATCACATTTCCACACTAGTTATGCCAGGGAACATAATTCTTCCAGACAAACGTAGCCACTATCAGGGGTCTAAATGAGCGTGTTCCTAATTCTCCCGGTCCGAGCTCTATAAGCCATTTTGTCTATCTATGTATTTTATGGCTTAATCTTGGTTTCTTTTAAAGTCAATGTTTTGTTCCGAAAATGTTAAACCGAGTAATGACCTCCTGGGGTCCTAGTGTATGGTGCCATACACGGGTGATTAAATCTCACTTTTTGTTTGCCCTTTATCTAATGTTAGAATTTAAAAGTGCGCAAATATCAGGCACATGAAAAAAAATTGACCGCTTCGCAGGAGAGTGCGGTGGAAGAAAGTACCTGCAGGGCAACCTTTTTAGGGGCTCGTTGTTTACCCTGGTAAAACTGTTACGATGGTACACTCGGGCTCTCTGGCTCAAGTAGGCATTGTAGAGAGACCCTTCCCGGATGTGGGTTCCAATAGATGTAACCTCCAAGAGTTATCTTCTAAAATATAACCTCCCCATGTGGGACCCTTGTGCTTGACAACTCTACATCCTTCTCCAGCAGTTTATCTTTTGAGCTATACATCCTGGTATTTGCACATATTTGGTAAATGAGCTCCATGTGACCTAAAATGCAAAAATTATTTTATAAGTCATGTTTAATAATAAAATAAGGATAATAAATATTAAGTCATAGGGGAAAAGTTGTCATTTTACATGCCCATCACTCCGTAACCTCCAAACCTATCAAGCTTAAACAAGATTCATGTACATGTCATTGAGTTCATAAAGGCTTTACGTCTATACTTTTATCTAGTTTCCCTCATCCAAAGTTATATTATAAAATTTGAGGTGATTTGAGGCATACTGGGTCGCTTCATTGATGGGTCAGCTCAATCCCTTACATTTAAACCCGGTATTTAGAAATTATATGGATTATACCTGAGTTATATACAGCTTGGTTGGCTTCTCTATTTTAATTTTCCTCTATTTGCCAAACTTGAAGAAATGGCAAAAACAGTGTACAGTTTGGGATAAACTGAGAATCATAAGCAAGACTTTGAAACGTGCAGAGGAAAGAGTAATTAGATTTCAAGAAAAACTTGATCGATTGTTCAACCGAATTATTTTGTACTAGCTACCAGGAGGTTGAACAAGCCTTGTTGGGGTGCCTGCAAAGCCATGAATGAAGCTCTTACATGTTCTTACTCTAGGAAAAATGCAGATGAAGATGCACTCTTATCCATATGAGATTCCTGATATCTTTATGTTAGATAGTTCTCATGGAAGGGCAGATCAATCAAGAAGTGCTTAAATTTTCCTATGTTTGTATACTAGATTGCTGAGAAATTTATAAGTTCTTAAGGCTAAAATAATGTAATGTTTACTAAATTTACAAAACTTTGGTTTCGTGGGAGGGAACAATTTTTAGCTGCACCGAGATTATATGTTATATTGTAAAACTCTATGTGCTAGAGTTATGAATGGGTTTTCATTACATGTATATGCCATATATTTTGTAAGACACTACTGTTAATATTTGTAGATGTGTTAATATGTTATTGTTACCTTATCACAATCTTTTCAACTGTAAGTTAATGATATAGGGGCGATGCTTAAATTCTAGCGATTTCAATGCTATTAAATAATAATGTGTCGCTTCAGCTTGTATTTATGTCAAGAACAACGTTAAGTTTAACATTTAAAGTTATACTAAAGGGGGTTCCTTTTCAAAGTTGGGACATTAGGCTTATGTCTAAAAAAACCCTACTATTAAAGACAATATAACTTCAAGTTCTCTCATATTCATACATAAAACTGTTTTACAGTCCAATAATAATATAATTATAAAAAAAACCTTCTAAACAATATTGACTGCGTGAGGGTGTGATTCCTCATTCAAAACATTGATCTACCTTGATCTTTTTACCGCTATACTGCTATTATTTTGGACTGCGCGCTCCCAATATGGTTGGACTATGTTTTTCCTATGAGGGTCTTCGACCAAGACTGCCATCATGTACTCATGTCATTACTAAATGCTAAGATTTCTGTTCAAGCAAAAGTAAAGTGATTTACAGATAACCAAATCAACATCATGTTGAAAGCCTATAAGTCGTCCGTCTGTCCAGTATCTTAAGCATGATCAACTATTTCTAGTTACGTTTGAGAATTCTGAAGAATAGTATTACCCTTGACCAAGCCATGGTAAAATCTCGGCGGCACTATCTATAATACCGGACACGTGCCTTCAACACTTTAACAATACAAAGACATGCCTTCAGCACTTTAACAATACAATGATGGATCACCAACATTACAAAAGTCATCAAAAATTAAGCATATAAAAACCTATTTAATTAATAGTTGTCAATTCTCTAAAAAATTTATAAATTATTGTAGGCACACGCGATAGCGTGTGCCCGACTGCTAGTTTCAACAAAATGATTTATATCAAAGTTATCAGTCTTCTGTTGCAGATTAGTACTTTGACTTACAAAGTGGGAGAATCTGGGGACTGAAGCCCTTTCTTATGCATAAGGGTGGTTAACATTTACATTTGCAGTTTAAGTAAAGTAGTGCAAAAGCCATAAATTTAATGTAGGAATGCTAGAGTGACCTGAAAATGGGTTTAGCTGCTTGGTGAACTAACGGTATCAAGGGTAAAGTACCGAAGGCAACTTTGATGTAGTACAAAGAGAGATTGGTATTGAGGGGTTTCCATGCTTGAAGAGATAATTAAGGGGTTAATTGAACCGCCCCATTTATTTTTATCTTTGATTGTGTCTGAGGCTATTTACTTAACTTGCACTTGTAGTACACTATCGTGTCCTTGAATTTTTGAACCTTGAAGAATCCAAACCCACCACCGTACATCACCATTTTTCTCCTCCAAATTCTCCACAAAATTTCCCCTTATTCTTCTCCCCAAAACCCTCAACTCCTCTTCAAACTCAACTACTCCTTAGCTAACCGACAGAGAGAACAATGCTTATGATTCCCATATGTCAACTTCAATCCTAGAAATTCAGATTGTGAGAGCCTAGAGAAACAGTAAATTGGAGAATTACAAAGCTTTTAACATCATCATATCACCTTAGAGCAAGGGGCTCCATAAGCTTTGTCAGAGAAAGGAAGTGTTAGAATTTAGGAGTATACCTTTATCCTCCACTACTCGTTCCTAATTTGCCAATTCGGAAGGAGATGATGGAGCATTTGGTTCTTTTATGTCAGAGTGTAACTATGTTGGTCTTTCTCTTTTCTCTTCAGATCCTTATATCAGGCAAGTACTCATATCCATGGTTGTATGCATAATTAGATTCAAGTAATCAATATTCGTTAACCGTATTCCTAATGTTATAATTGAAAGCACGAGTTAGATATCCTTTCTTTTTATTACTATAAAGATTGTATGGAATGGTTGTAGTTTCAGAAATTATGAGTTATTAATATAGAGATACTTGTTTCTCATGAGCCCTTTAATTGGTTTAGATAAACTAGTTAGATTCATAAGCTTTCATTATATTCTCCAAGTCTAAATTTTAGTTCCATTAGGATGATATCTTGAAATTCTAATTATTGTGATTAGTAGTATTTTGGGTAATAATAATCCATATTGTATTTTAGTGCATACTTAGTATCTTGGAAAAGTAGGCATTTTACAGCTTACAATAGTGATCTTAAAGTACTTCTTTAGTAGTAGATACTCATGAAGATTGAGGGATTCAAATATCAGTCATTACTATAGAAAACTTCATAGATCTATACATACGGATTGTGCTTGAACTAGTCCTTGAGAAAACCAAATTCAGGAGTGAAATTATCTTTTGTCGATTCAGTAAATAGACATTGGATCAAATATAAGGAAGAAGGGAGTTGTTGGATGCACATTTTAGTAATGAATTTCCATGTCGGAAATGGATATGATCAGCTATATTATTATTAGGGGTCTTCATTTTAGTACCCTAAGTTTTGGTTAACTTTTGTAGATGCTTTAGATAAATGTGTTTATAGAGCTTCACATGTATTTAACCATGGAGTGTAGATCTAGGATCAACGTGATATGTTTGAGAGTATTTGGTAACTTCTATGAGTGCAAGTAGTTTTACTCAGGATGTAGATAATATTTAATATGCGGCTTATGGAGTACAACTTGATTTTGATATGGCTTAGCTTGTATCTGACTTGGATATTTTGATTATACATTAAAGACGAGACAAACGCCGTATAGCAATAGTTTCTTGAGAATTTATATCGAGGTATAGACTTTATTAGGTTGGGAATGTTTTGGACATGGTGACCTTGAGAAGGTATCATTACTAGTCATCTATATTTGGGATGACTAACAAAAATCATATATCCTTTCGAACTTCAGGGTAAGTCTTTTAGTTTAGAGCAAACTTAGGTAATCCCTTGGTTTGTATTTTGTGACAACCATTTCAAAGAATGGATTTTCCATGATCCCGTAGTACGGGACTTAGATTCGCTTTCATGTTAAGGACTTCCTTTCGATATAGTCAAACTTGTCAGGCGATAGATAAATCATTGGATGTTGGAGTTTTACTTCATTTGATAAAGTCCCTACTTGTTATTAAAGTGAGGATAGATAGATCATTGGGTTGTAAAAGTGGTAGGTTTTTTGATATAGTCCCAGATGTTGATTAGGCAAGGGTAGATAGATTATTTGATTCTCCTTGGATTCAAACTTCCCCTTTTCCATTCCATTGGGCGACTTCGAGTTAATGTACACAGTAGGGCTATGCTGTTACGGTCCTTGGGTTTGATTCCCTAAACAAAAGATTCGGTTACATCTAGTCAATATTCCAGGGTTGCAAGCCCCTAAAAATTATACCTCAGTTACTTCTCGGCTACATGCTTCGCGAGCATCCCGTGGGCATAAATCCCTAAAAGTTGAAAATAAATCAGGCTTTAGACCTGTAGGTTGAAACTCCTTGAATACCCTGATCATGTGCATTACCCGCTAATTCTTGGCTCAATATAAAGAAATCTGCCAATCCCTGGCTCGACAATAAGGGATACGTTTCTGTTAATTACAGAAGAGTGGGAGAGTGTGGTCCAACTGAATTAAAAGTGACCCTGTGTACTTGACTTCCTAATTCTCTTTCCTCATCTACCGTATCTCTTAGGTCGTAGTAGTTAGATCTAAGTTTAGGTTATCACATTGAGATTTCTAGTTTTACTTAGACCGTCTCCTTCGAACTCCTTGCTTGGTTGATTTTATCATACAATTATGTTGGGTTCTTCATGTCTCTTTTCGATGATTTTCTTGTCCTGTCATGTCTTATGACCTTGGATATTTGTAGTTATTGGGCGTTGCTTGCTGACACCTTGTGCATATACATTTTTAGGTAAATCGCTGCAGTAGCAATGCTAGTAGTTAGAGCAAGCTGGACTTGCATATTTTGGAGTTCTAGCCATCATTGTGGTATTATTTCTAATTATATCTCATTTTATATTATTCTTCCGCTGCGTAGTTTCTTAGTGTTGTAGATGTATTTACGATTTGTTTTAAATTGTAGTACGACTTTTGGGGGTTCACCTTCAGGATGCCCGACGTTACACCTCAGAATTCGCGTTCTTAATAGTTTATTAAGAAGCCAATTTTGGGGGTGTGATATTAATCTATTCCAATAATACTTGGCTTATCATGGGAAGAAATGTTATAGATGATAACCTATCGTGGGTATAGGTTAAAATACATAATGCATGTATAGAACTTATGGATGTCTATGTTAACCAAGAAAATGGGTTCTGAATCTTATTGGGAGGGGACTACTATAAAGGCATGGCGAGAGGCAAAAATAATAGTAAGCACTAAGGTCACCAAGATTGGGCATACATATGCATCCTGAATAATAGCAGTTTAACTATATATGATGTTTAATTTGGTTCTTACGGTAAATTGGCATTTCTAGCATTTCTATATTTAGGATATTTCTACCAATGTCTATATTTCTAGCAAGTCTATATTTATGATATTTCTAGCATGGTTATATTTATGATATCGTGGTTTTCCCGACTACATCTTGATTCTTGACTATGATGTTTCTAACTCTTCGATTAGATCCCTTCTTAGATTGGTAGAGTGATAGCCTAACCATGTTGGTCAAGTCAAAGTAATAATTGTACAACATGATATCAACGCAAATTAATAGTTAAATTCGATATGGGGTCTAATAAAGAAAATTTAGACCCAATACATCAACCCCCAATTAAAGTTAAAGGAAATTTATGAAGAACTTAAGTATCCCGCATCCATTTGTTCCCCCAAAATACTTATGCTATCTAATCTATTTGTAAGCAATACTTGATGTGAAGATTCCTTTCATATTTTGTATCCATACACATTAATCCTTTACATGATCATCAACCACCACACTGTGTACATCTATTTCTAAGGCATTAAAGACATACTGAAGATCTGTAGGTAGTACCCATATTCTATTTGATTTGATAGAATCAACTGGCCATAGATAGTAATTGCCTACAACCTGTTCATTTAGTACAACATTACCTATTCATAAATGATCTAGGAGGATCTAGGGTATTTTGAAAATTTGTCAAAATAGTTTGAACGAGGTTGAGAGTCGTTCGAATGACCAAATTCCATCCTACTGGAATTTTGGCCCAAAGCCATTTTTCGTTCGAACGACCCATATTTTTATTCGAACGACTTTAGTTTTCCCCACTGAAAATTTGGCCCAAGCAATATTTCATTCAAACGAAAATGGAAAGTTTCTAAGGTTTAGACCAATTAGGCATAAAGTCGTTCGAACGATACCCTAGTTCGTTCGAACGACTTTGGCGTTATTTTGAATTCTCAAGCGCTATTTTACCTCGAGATCTGTTCTTTTATGATTTTTGAGTTCCCAAGTATATAAAGGGAACTTAGGTTATTTTCAAGGTTATTTTAGATCTTAAGAGAGTTCTGAGAGAAGCCTAGGGTTTGAGAGATTCTCATTGTAATTGTTTATTTTTAGTAATTGAATTCTCTATTTTTCTAAATCCAATTGTTGTTCTTCATTCTTTCTACTAACTAAAGCTTCTCAATCGGATTGTGGATAAAGTGGTATCAGTTTTCTAGTTACGATTCTTGAGGGGTTGATTGTGGTTTATGGTCTTTACAAGTGACCATCTCAAGCAAACAAAGGAGATGCTAGTGAGTTCGTTGAAGGTCCATCGAAAACCTAATTTGAAGAAGAAGGACAATTTGGAGATGGGTGATCCTAACGATCGACTCACGACTTTGGAAAAGACAGTTTCCGACCAAACTTCTACTGTATGGGAGTTAGTAAAACAATTACGTCTTATAAGCCTGGCGTTGGGTTTCGCTTCGATGAAACGGTAAGGCCACTCGAAGAAGAAAGGAGTTTCGATAGGGGAAGGAGACAAGGATAATGTGGGGATAGCTAGTGATTCTTGTGATGCCAAATCCGTTAAAGAGCTCCCAGGTTTTGGTAAGTCAATGAATCCTAAGCGTAATCTTCATCTTGCCTTTAAGATTGAGATTCCGGTATTCGATGGTTCCGTCGATGCCAAGAAATTGGATAATTGGTTAGATAGGTTAGAGACCTATTTTTTCATTGATGATTATTCCAACGCTCAGAAGATTTTCTTATCTACTTTGAAATTCACAAGTCACTCACTCACGAGGTGGAAATCCTATCAGAAATGACATGATGCTGGAAGTCTGAGTTGGAAGGAATTTATGGTTTTGGTGAGGAATTAATTCTATCCAATTGGGTATGAACAAGAGCAATGGTACAAATGGCATAACTTGCCCAAAAGGTTTGGGCAATTCGTGCAATAATTTACTACAGAGTTTCATAACTAAACATTGGTTTTGGATATTGACGTGGAGGAGTACGATGTGTTCATGAAATATACAGGGGGTTTGTCAGAGTCCATTCGAAGATAATTAAAGCTTTTCAATGTGGCAAATATCGAGGACGCGACCGTTAAAGAAATTGTCATTGAAGGTAAGTATTTGAAGAGAAACAAGAAAGATGACAAGAACAAGTCGGGGTACAAGGCTATTTGGAAGTTTAATCAGAAAAGGGAGTCCAAAGGAGAGGAGTCTTCATTTAAGGGGACTATCTGTAGTCATTGCAAGGCTAATGGGCACAATTCAGATATATGTTAAAAAATTCACCCTGAGCTTCTACGGAAGGAGGAGAAGGGCAAGAAAGAGAAACGTGCACTAGCCGCAGCGATTGTGGCTCTTTTGAATTTTGATAAGCCAAATCCTAACCTTACTCTAATGTTCAAGCAACCTCAACTTATCGACGAGGCGAGTCAGTAAGAGCTTTTCTATGTCAGCATTCAGGTGAAGTAGAGCTTAGTCGAGGCCATCATTGATCCGGGTAGTTAGAAGAATTTAATTTCTGAGGCGGTGGTGAAGAAAATAGGTTTGGCTACTGTGGCTCATCATAAGCCTTATGGTTTGGGTTAGATTCTGAAAGATGCGGAGTTGAAGATCACTAAGTAGTGTATGCTCAAGTTTATAATTACTGAGAAGTTTATTGACGAAGTGACATGTGAGGTAGTTCTGTTGGACGTGTGTCAAGTCATCTTGGGTAGCCCTTATCTTTGGGACTGAGATATAATCCTTTACCGTCGAGCTCGCAAGTATCATTTGGGGAAGGATGAGACAGAGTTTCATATTAATACGTGCAAGGAACATATCACTACCAGTAATTTGGTAACGGCGACTCAGGCGAAGAGGTTGGTTAATGTGAGCGACAAATTTATATTATTGTTGGTGCGACCGGTTCAAGAGGGCCTGTCAGCTACGGTATTATCAACTTTGGAAATGTCTCCTACGCAATAAACCGATATAGGGGAGTTGCAAGAAGAGTATGAAGACTTGTTTTTAAACATAGAAGAAATGTCGTGTAAGAGGGATGTAGAGCATGATATCACCTTGGTGAGTGGTGAGCCACTACCTAATATTGAGTTATATCAGACTTCTATTACAGAGTCTGATGAGATCAACAAACAGGTACATGAACTCCTAGAGCAAGGAGTTATTAATCCAAGTTACTCACCTTGTGGTTCACCGGTGTTACTGGTACCGAAAAAGGATGGGTCCTGGAAGATGTGTGTGGATTATCGAGTGTTGAACAAGATCACAACAAAGAATTATTATCTGCTTCTACAGATTGACGAGCTTTTAGATGAATTGCAGATAGCTCAGTTTTTTACAAAGTTGGATCTTAAGTCGGGTTATCATCAAGTTCGAATCCGGGAGGAGGATACTTGGAAGATAGCGTTCAAGACCAAACAGGGATTATTAGAGTGGTTGGTGATGCCTTTTGGGTTATGCAATGCTCCGGCGACGTTTATGTGGCTAATGAATGAGGTACTTCATACGTTTATTGATGATTTTGTGATTGTATATTTGGATAATATTTTGATATATAGTCGTACATGGGAGGAGCACCTTAGGCATTTACACAAAGTGTTGGGCGTGTTTCGATCACAACAGCTTTTTCTGAATGGGAAGAAGTGCGAGTTTAAGAAACGGGAGCTAGTCTATTTGGGTTTCATTGTTGGTAGCGGTGAGCTTAAGGTCAATCCAGAGAAGGTATCGGTCATTACTAATTAGCCTAGACCCCGCACAGTGACGGAAGTGAGGAGTTGTATGGGTTCATGTCAGTACTTGCAAAATTTTATTCAACATTTTTCATAAATAGCCACACCGTTGCATTCGTTGACGAAGACCGGGGTACAGTTTGTGTTGGAAGAGCACCATGAGAAGAATTTTTAGTTACTGAAGTAGAAGATTACGGATGTACCAGTGTTAACATTGCCCAATTTGCAGTGGCCTTTTGAGGTCGAGACAGATGCGTCAGACTATGCTTTAGGGGCAATTCTTTTACAGGATTAGAAACCGATTGCTTACCATTGTGAGATGTTTACAGGAGCAGTACGCAACTATCCTACCTACGATAAGAAGTTTTACACGTTATATCAATCAGTCAAACTTTGGCGTAGTTACTTATTGGGAAAGGAGGTTGTGGTAAATTCTGATTACAAACCATTACAATTCTTATCTACGCAGTCCAAGCTTCAGCAAGCTCGCCATATGAAGTAAATTTTGTACCTTCAACAGTTTACCTTATTGATCAAGTATAATAAAGGAGTGGACAACAAGATGGCTGATATGTTTTCTCAACCCTGACTACCAACTATTTCCGCTTTGTTGGTAGCTATGCAGATCCAGTCGATTATTCCTTCTGAGTACGTTTTAGGGTATGACGATGACAAGGAACTCAGTGTGATTCATGAGAAATTGCTGCAGGGCAAGACGTGCGAATATGTTCTGAAGAATGGTTTGATTTACAGGGGTGGTCTGTTATGCATTTTTGAGGGTGGAGACCATTTGCAGTGGATTCGAGAAACACATTGTTCACGGGTGGCAGGTCATTTCGGGGTTGAGAAGACTCTTTTGAATTTGTGGCGTTATGTCTATTGACCAAAGATACAGGTGGATGTTGCTCGTATGGTTCGCGGTTGTGTACTATGCAACACATCGAAGCCTTCCAATAGGAAGATAGGACTGTACTTACCATTACCAGTTCCTAGTCGACCATGGGAGAGCATTTCGATAGATTTTATGGGTGGTTTGCCAATGACCAGGTATAGGAATGACTATTTGTTTGTGGTGGTGGATTGATTCAGCAAGATGATTGTTCTTATTCCCTGCCAGAAGACGGTCACAGGGGAAGAAGGAGCGCAATTATTTTTCAGAGATGTCTGGAGGTATTTGGGTTTACTTCTTCTATTATTTCTCATAGAGATAGCCACTTTTTGGGACATTTTTGGAGAGCCTTATGGGGGATGATGGATACTAAGTTGAAGAGAAGTGCCGTTTTTCATCTGCAGACCGACGGGCAAACAGAGGTAATTAATCGTACTTTGGTACATTTATTACGGGGATTCTATTCTAAGCATCCAAAGACTTGGGATGAGAGTTTACCGTATCTTAAGTTTGTATTCAACCGGGTGATTTATGGTTCCACGTTGAAGTCTCCTTTTGAAGATTGTTTGGGGTACTTGCCGCAAAGCTCTTTTGATTTGGCGTTTAGTCTTGGCGACAAGACGGTGTCAGGGAAGGAGGAAGAGGAGTAGGTTAAAGCTCAGCGTTTTATTGAGAAGATTAACAAGGTTCATGAGGTGGTTGAACCTCAGTTGAAGAAGACTCAAGCGAAGTATAAGGATCACCACGACAAGCATCGGGCTGAGTATACCTTTCTTGAGGGCGACCTCGTTTGGTTGCATTTGGGTAAGGAATGGCTTAAGGGGGAAGGTAAGAAGCTCAAACCTATCAGTTATGGTCCATTTTTGATACTTAATAAGATTGGTGACAATGCATTTCATTTGGATTTTCCACCTTTCATGAAGATGTATTCGGTGATTAATGTCAAGCATTTGAAGCTGTTTGAGCCGTCTCTTTTGGATGAAGACTCTGCAATCGATACACACCTACCGTCAGTTGATAACTTATGGATGGAAAGAGAAGATCCATTGCCGAAGGATGGCATTCTAGATAGAAAGGTTCATACTATGAGATGGGGTGATATTGAATCGTTCCGAGTTGGGAAGAAGGGTCAGCTATCGAGTAAGTCAAAGTGGTACAGCAGGGACTTGGGCATCACCGCATTCCCACATCTTCAATTCTAGCTTGAGTAGGAACTCAAGGCTCCTAAAAGGGGGAGCCATGATCCAGGAGGATCTAGGGTATTTTGGAAATTTGTCAAAGTCATTCAAACGAGGTTGAGAGTCGTTCGAACGACCAAATTTCATCCCACTGGATTTTTGGCCCATAGCAATTTTTCATTCGAACGACCCATATTTTTGTTCGAACGACTTTATTTTTCCCCACTGGAAATTTGGCCCAAGCAATATTTCGTTCGAACGAGTTGTGTTTTCGTTCGAATGAAAATGGCAAGTTTCTAGGGTTTAGACTAATTAGACGTAAAGTCGTTTGAACGACTTTGGCGTTATTTTGGAGTCTCAGGCGCTATTTTGCCTCGAGATCCATTCTTTTATGATTTTCGAGTTCCCTAGTATATAAAGGGAACTTAGGTTCTTTTCTAGGTTATGTTAGATCTTAAGAGAGTTCTGAGAAAAGCCTAGGGTTTGAGGGATTCCCATTGTAATTGCTTGTTTTTTAGTAATTGAATTCTCTATTTTTCCAAATCCAATTGGTGTTCTTCGTTCTTTCTACTAACTAAAGTTTCGCAATCGGATTGTGGAAATGATTCTAGATATTAATTTTGCTTCCATCTCCTTCAATCCATTATAATACAAGAGGATCATGAGGAGAATTACTTCTTGGATTGCAGTCCACATTGAACTTTAAATATTATAGTGCATATAAAGAAAATAACATGCTTTGTGTTGTTAACATGGTCACATGGTTTTAGACATCGCATATGGGGATAGTGCCGAAGGCACGTCACGTTGCAGAGAAAGGTCCTGGATTGAAAAGACGTTGACCGTGATTTGACACAGGTATCCGCTAAATGCCAGGCTTACAAGAGTGTGGATGCTAGAAGTATGAGTCAATCACATTTCCACCTAAATGTCAGGCTTACAAGAGTGTTGGTTGTAGCCGTAGACCGGCAATACTTAAACGGGTTTAAAAGAGTGTGATCCGTGGCGTGACACGGGTATTCGCTAGTACATATATAAATAAAACTAGTTGTATGCAACTTAAGATGCCCTAAAGACTAAACTGGACTTACAAGGAGAAAAAGCCTCATAAACCAGAGTGCCTGAGGCTGTGTTCCTTCAGGCGTCAAGTATATTTACGAACATCAATGATGAAACATAGTGTAGATTTTACTTTGAACGTCCAGATATCCAAAGTATGTAACCTTATCTGCATGAAAAACCAACACCTCTTAAAGAGATGATCGAGTCTAGTGTATACACACTATCTCCTTAAGACATATTCGCCCCTGCCACAGTGCTTTGCAGGAATATAGGCCCCTGTCTCCCAGGATACAACGATCAGTCGCAGGAAGAAGAAAACACTTCTATCTTTCTGCCAAACGAACTTTGACTGCGCCTGTTTTCTCTTTGTAAAAAGACTCAAGAAAACTCTGAAAAACTGATGATAATAAATGAAAACGAGATTGGGTTATATAGAGCATAGGTGACTCTTCACCAAGAGTCACACCTCAAGTTAATGCCTCTTCACCAAGAGTCACACCTCAAGTTAGTGCCTCTTCACCAAGAGTCACACCTTAAGGTGCGTCTGTTGGAGACACCCCAAACCCAATAAATGACTAAGTGTTTAAAGGAATCCCCATGAGCCCATGGCCCCAAGGCCCAATCATAGACTTATAATAATAAGCGGGTTTCCTAGACCAAGCAAGCCCATGGGTAGCCCATGCACCCAAGCTAGCTTGCACACATGGGCCGCACATGTCGCACATGCGCGTGTGACCCACCAACTCTCACACTCATTATAACAAAGTAAGTGTTTGATTTACTTATATAGGAGAGTTGTGATTCCCTCATATCCAATGTGGGACTAAAACCACTTAGTTCCACCATTCAAACATAAAGGAAAAACAAATCATATTGTATTTTCCAACAATCCCCCATATTTGAATGGTAACAGACAAACTCAGACAAAATAGAGAAAATCAGGGAATGATCCTGCATCGAGAGAGGTGTCTTGTGGAGTTGAACCTTCTCTAGTAAAAAACTATCAGATTTATGCTGATTAGTGAACATATGTCTTGAACTGTCAGCTTTGGTCTAAACCAAGATAATAGTCTTCACATAGTACTATTCCAAACGCAATCGGCTCTCACAGTTGTGTTCAATTCGGCCCTGAACAAATCCCGGATTCATAAGCACTATTAGAGAATTTTTCCCTATAAAATTGTCATGGAAGCGGCCCCACCTCACGCTCACATAGGTGATTGCCTATTAAGAGTACCCTGTCGTACCCCACTTGTAAATACAAGTCATAGGAATCGTTAAAAGTTCAGAGAACTTACCCTGAAAAACCTGACAGGTTGCACTGTTCACATCATGGAATGGGCAGGAGTTAAAATCTCCACAGTGCTCATGTTGAGTAACTCACAACTAGTTGTCCTATTGAACCTAGATCATGGGATCTCCAATCAACTAGGTTAGGTTTCCGCTGAGGTTAACTCGTATTTAAAGGCTTTAGGCCCATTCCCCTCGATGTGGAAAAAACTTGCATTTTTGCCAACCCTTTTGTAAATGGATCCGCTAGGTTGTCACTGGACTTCACAAAGTCAATGGATATAACTCCACTTGCAAGTAATTTCTTTACAATATTATGTCTACGACGTATATGTCGTGACTTACCGTTATAGGCATTATTCTTTGCCCTTGCAATCGCTGCTTGATTATCGCAATGGATACATAAGGCAGGTACTGGCTTTGGCCACATAGGAATATCCTCTAAAAACTGTTGAAGCCACTCAGCTTCATCTCCCGCTAAATCTAGAGCAACAAACTCTGATTCCATAGTTGATCGAGCTATGCATGTTTGTTTTGAGGATTTCCATGAGACAGCTTCACCACCAAGTATAAACACGTATCCACTTGTGGAGTATGACTCGTTAGAATCTGATATCCAGTTTGCATCACTCTATCCCTCAAGGACAGCTGGATATCTTGTGTAGTGCAACCCATAGTCTATTGTATGCTTTAAATACTGTAAAACCCTGATTAACGCTTCCCAATGGCTCGGTCCAGGGTTTATAGTATACCGACTCAGTTTGCTAACTGCATAAGCAATATCTGGTCTAGTGCAGTTCATAATATACATTAGACTGCCTATGATGCGTGCATACTCTATTTGAGAAATAGGCTCACCTTTGTGTTTAATCAATTGACGCATATTATCGTATGGTGTCTGAACACTACGGCAGTCAAATTTATTAAACTTCTTAAGTACATTCTCTATATAATGTGATTGAGACAACACAAGTTCCTGTGGTGCTCTGTTAATCTTTATGCCAAGAATAACTTCTGCAACACCTAAGTCCTTCATATCGAAATTTTTGGACAACATATTCTTTGTTGACATAATGACATTGATGTTAGTCCCCATGATGAGCATATCGTCTACGTAAAGACACACAATGACATGCTCACCATTAATGCTTTTAATATAGACACATCTATCACATTCATTAATTTTGAAGCCATCCTTAATCATGACTCCATCAATTTTGTCATACCATTGTAAAGGTGTCTGCTTCAATCCATAAAGAGATTTAACTAACCGACACACTTTATTTTCTTGGCCACGGACAATGAACCCCTCAGGTTGGTTCATATATATTTCTTCATTTAATTCACCATTCAAGAATGTTGTTTTAACATCCATTTGATGTATTTCAAGCTTATGCACTGCTGCAATAGCTATCAACATACGAATGGAAGTTATTCTTGTCACTGGAGAATATGATCAAAATAGTCTAAACCTTCTTTTTGCCTATATTCTTTGGCAACAAGTCTGGCTTTGTACTTTTCAATTGAACCATCAGGTCTCAATTTTCGTTTAAAAATCTACTTGCAACCTATAGGTTTGTTGCCAGGTGGAAGATCTACCAATTCCCAAGTATGGTTGTGCATTATAGAGTCTATCTCACTCTGTACAGCATCTTGCCAACTAGGAGCTTCAGGTGTAGCCATGGCTTCCTTGAAGGTTCGAGGCTCATTTTCCAACAAAAATGCTACAAAATCTTTGCCAAAAGACTTAGCAACTTTAAGTCGTTTCCCACGTCTTGGTTCTGCATTAAAATCAGAATTTGTAGGAGTGATACGTTGATCACTACTAGAAGCAACATCAGTTGTTCTTTTAAGAGGATTCACAGTATCACTCTTTTTATATGGAAATATATTTTCAAAAAATATAGCATCTCGTGATTCAATGACTGTATTCTCATGCACATCATTTATTTCAGATTTGTATACGAGAAATCTATATGCACTACTGTTATTGGCATTGCCAATAAAAATACAGTCAATAGTTTTAGGTCCTAACTTAGACCTTTTTGGCAATGGTATTTGTACCTTTGCAAGACACCCCCACACTTTTAAGAGCTTATAGGAAGGCTCTCTGCCTTTCCAGAGTTCATAAGGAGTCTTGTCAACCTTCTTGTGAGGTAACTTATTGAGAATGTAATTCGCATAAAGTAACGCCTCCCTCCACAGGTTCAGCGGCAAACCAGAACTAATAAGCATAGCATTAAGTATATTCTTTAAAGTTCTATTTTTTCTCTCAGCAACTCCATTTTGCTGGGGAGTGTAAGGTGCAGTAGTTTGGTGTATAATGCTAAACTTAGCACACAGTTCTCCAAATGTAATAGAGTCGTATTCCCCACCTCTATCAATTTAAAGAACTTTTATCTTTTTGTTGAGTTGAGTCTCAACCTCATTTTTGAACATAATAAACACTTCCAGTGCTTCATCTTTGCTTCTGAGCAAGTAGACATGACTATATCTTGTACAGTCATCTATGAAAGTAATAAAGTACTTCTTTCCGCCTCGTGTTTGAATAAACTTCAAATCGCAGAGATCACTGTGAATCAAATCTAGCAGTTCAGTTTTGCGTTGTTCAATAGAATGGAATGGTTGTTTAGCAAATTTTGCTTCAACACATACTTCACATTTTTGTTTGCAATCAAGATTGAATTTAGGCAGCAATCCTAAATGGACTAATTTACGCAGCGAACCATAATTTACATGTCCTAATCATTGATGCCAAACATTAAATGACTCAAGCAAGTAAATAGAATTCTCATTCTTATTGATAATTAAAACTGGTTTACACAAGACTGCTAGTTTGAACAGTCCATCACACTCATAACCTTTTCCTATGAATACACCATTCTTAGTCATGATACATTTGTTTGACTCAAACACTAACTTGAATCCATTCTTGATCAGCAATGCTCCGAAAACAAGGTTCTTGCGGATATCAGGCACATGCAACACTTCATTCAAAGTAACTTCTTTTTCAGATATGAATTTCAGAACTACTTTCCCTTTTCCTTCGACTCTTGACGTCGAAACGTTGCCCATGAACACTTTCTCTTCATGTTCAGTCTTATTGTAGGTAGTAAATAAACTCTTGTCATAGCATATATGACGTGTGGCCCCTGTGTCCACAAACCATCCTCTGGAATCGCTTGCCAGGTTGATTTTGGAGATCACTGCACACAGGTTCTCCATCTCAGCAATGTTTGCTTGAGTGCCTTTGCCACTTTCTGGTCCGCTTTTACGCTTGCGACATTCTATTGACTTGTGCCCTAGTTTGCCACAAACATAACAACTCCCTGTGAACTTTTTAAAGTCCTTGCCCTTAGAGCCCAGGAAATTCTTCCCATTTTTTGCTTTCTTCCCATTTTTCTTATGGGGTTTAGGGTTTCCCTCGACCATGTTAGCCTTGGCATCGTAAGAATGAACAACATCCTTCTTTTCGTTGGATTTGTTATCTTCTTCGATCCTTAGCCTTACGATCAGTTCCTCCAACTTCATTTCTTTTCTCTTATGCTTCAGATAACTTTTGAAGTCCTTCTAGGATGAAGGCAACTTCTCAATTATCGCAGCAACCTGAAAAGATTCACTTAACCTCATACCTTCTGCGTGAATATCATGCAGGATAATCTCCAGTTCCTATACTTGACTGATTACAGTCTTGGAATCCACCATTTTATAATCCAGGAATCTGCCAACTACAAATTTTTTTAGTCCGGCATCTTCCGTCTTATACTTATGATCTAAGGATTCTCACAGTTCCTTTGCAGACTCCGTTGGACTGTACATATTATACAATGTGTTGTCCAACCCATTCAGAATATAATTCCGACACAGAAAGTCAGAATGAATCCACGCCTCCACTGCTGCTACAGTTGTTAGGTCAGATTCTTCCTCCTTCAACTCTGGTTTGTCCTCCTTGAGAAATTTTGCTGAGCTCAGAGTTGTGAGAAAGAATAGCATCTTCTGCTGCCAACGCTTGAATTCAGTGTCGTTGAACTTCTGAGGCTTCACCTTCAAAACGTGTGGGTTGCCCTTTTCACCCTCCTTCTTAGTGAGATTCACCATTGCTGTAGTTTTTGATCACACAAAAAAAATTACTCTGTCTTAAGCTTGTAACCTTATCTGCATGAAAAACCAACACCTCTTAAAGAGATGATCGAGTCTAGTGTATACACACTATCTCCTTAAGACAGAAATATAGGCCCCTGTCTCCCAGGATACAACGATCAGTCGCAGGAAGAAGAAAACACTTCTATCTTTCTGCCAAACGAACTTTGACTGCGCCTGTTTTCTCTTTGTAAAAAGACTCAAGAAAACTCTGAAAAACTGATGATAATAAATGAAAACGAGATTGGGTTATATAGAGCATAGGTGACTCTTCACCAAGAGTCACACCTCAAGTTAATGCCTCTTCACCAAGAGTCACACCTCAAGTTAGTGCCTCTTCACCAAGAGTCACACCTTAAGGTGCGTCTGTTGGAGACACCCCAAACCCAATAAATGACTAAGTGTTTAAAGGAATCCCCATGAGCCCATGGCCCCAAGGCCTAATCATAGATTGGGTTATATAGAGCATAAGTGACTCTTCACCAAGAGTCACACCTTAAGGTGTGACTCTTGGTGGAGACACCCCAAACCCAAAAAATGACTAAGTGTTTAAAGGAATCCCCATGAGCCCATGGCCCAATCATAGACTAATAATAATAAGCGAGTTTCCTAGGTCGAGCAAGCCCATGGGAGCCCATGGCCCAATCATAGACTTATAATAATAAGCGAGTTTCCTAGGTTGAGCAAGCCCATGGGTAGCCCATGCACCAATCATAGACTTATAATAATAAGCGAGTTTCCTAGGTCGAGCAAGCTCATGGGTAGCCCATGAGCCCCAAAAAATGGTGGAGACACCCCAAACCCAAAAAATGACTAAGTGTTTAAAGGAATCCCCATGAGCCCATGGCCCAATCATAGACTAATAATAATAAGCGAGTTTCCTAGGTCGAGCAAGCCCATGGGAGCCCATGGCCCAATCATAGACTTATAATAATAAGCGAGTTTCCTAGGTTGAGCAAGCCCATGGGTAGCCCATGCACCAATCATAGACTTATAATAATAAGCGAGTTTCCTAGGTCGAGCAAGCTCATGGGTAGCCCATGCACCCAAGCTAGCTTGCACACATGGGCCGCACATGTCGCACATGCGCGTGTGACCCACCAACTCTCACACTCATTATAACAAAGTAAGTGTTTGATTTACTTATATAGGAGAGTTGTGATTCCCTCATATCCAATGTGGGACTAAAACCACTTAGTTCCACCATTCAAACATAAAGGAAAAATAATCATATTGTATTTCCAACAAATATTCCCAATCTCTATCTTGTTCACGCTTACAATATCCCTCCACTGTGTAACGAAGACGTACCGCTGACTGCAAGAGCACCTTCTTAAGTATACACTCGAGGTTTTACCTTGAGGGTCTATCACCAATGTTCCCATATTTCCTCCGCCTTTTAATAATAAGTCTTTTTTTTCAGTCAAGAAATTAGACATACCACGTTCTCCTCTGTTAAGAAAACGCTTAGAGATATTCATCAACATCGTTTCCTGTTCATAAATGTCGACGTCTCTCTGATAGATACACAATGTCAGTAGCGCCCATGTCATTGATCATATTTAGATGTTTGCCAGAACCCATAGTGTCCTGAGGGTCTCTTAATCCTTAAGTTGGGTGCTAAGAACACAACATGTTCTTTTTTCTTGTTCTTGGGTTCACATCTTCGGAATCTCAAGGGTAGTGTCTGCTTCAAAATAAACATCAATTCTCTGATTTCTTTCAAGTTGTTCCTTCTCTTCATCATGAGTAACAACGGCTTTCCCTTCTGCATGCTGTCTCTTCTCTGCCTAAACGTCCACAGCAACTTCACGATCTTCTTCGAGTATCATCTTCTCTTCTTTGTTACCCATGTCTCTCTTTGATGTTATTTAGTTTCTAGTTTCTAGAGTGAAAAACAAAAGAGAGACACAACTAAGAGAGAGCAATTAGACCTAAGTTTGCTATGAGTGATTTGTCTCCAATCTACAAGATATAAGTGAGAGTATAGAGTTTGATTTGTAAAGAATTCCAAGTTTAGAGAGTTTCTAAATTATGTTGTAACCCTAATTAGAAATCAACTACTTTGTTGTGTTTTAGCTGGGAAAGGGGTTTCTTAACTTTCATAAGAAGTTCTGATATTCGAAACTTAAAATGTTGGGCTTTCAACTACAAAACAAGATAGCCTAGTATAAAAATTGGGCCTAGAAATTTTCTTTCAGTGGGCTTCATTTATTAAGTGGGGAGCCCATAAAAATATTTAGTCAAAAAATGAACATTTTTTATACGCACACCCGGTGGTACTCGAACCCACAATCGCCTGATTAGAAGTCGACAGCCTTATCCATTAGGCATAGGTGCTTTTTAAACTAAGTGTGACTATAGATATAATAAATAATTTTAAGCATTGAAAAATAATAATTTCTAACATCGAGCTATACTAATGACATCAATTTTGAAAATAACTCTGCCTCAATAGTCAAACTTGATTGCTCAAGCTGTGCTTGTTGTGTGACTATCTTTCCGTACACCACCAATCTATGTCGTGCGGAAACACTTTTCCCTCTTCCCAACGTGTCTGGAAACTGGTGCGATTCGATTTCTCCAAATTTGGTAAACGTTGAATAAATGAATATGATTTGCGTTTCGATTCGACTGTGATTTAATCTGAGAACGTTGATGATTCGATTTGGGAAACGCCATGATTCGATTTTCGATTTGCGTGATTCATATTTTGAAATGAATTAAAATTCGATTTGAGAAACTTTTGAAATTCGTATATCAAAACGATTGTAAAACAACGTTCGTATATGTGATTTGATGTTCTTATACCCACAAAAGAAGAACGAAAAACACAGTCAAACCTATAGATGCTAAATTATAACGAAAATTTCGTTAAGAAAAGAAGTCTTAAGCATATTTAACCTTTTGTATTCTCTCCCCTCTTGACTAAGTTAACAAGTATGTGTCTTATATCTTGATCTCTCTACTATCAAAAAGCATCACTCTTTGCTTATTTCGAAATTTCTTACTTATTTTCTAGTTCGGATTTGTTTACGCTTCAATACTCATTTCTCTATTCGTTTCACATTTCGCTTCAATTATTGTATCTCTCCTGAATGTGTTTTCCGTTTCTCGTATTTGTTTCCCGCTTCACTTCAAGTAATATAGCCTCCAATATTCATTACTATCCCAATTACCCATGTACTCAATCGAGCCATTCACGGCGTTTAACAAACGTGCATATTTCATTAGAAGTCTAGAAACATGGTAGGCTAATGTTTCAACTTATTACCAAAATTCCAAAGGTATACAGTGAGGACTTAAAGATGAACATTGTATAAGGGTTATTAAAGTTAAGCACGCGAATAATTGTGGAGTGGTTTGCCAATTATTAGATATCTCTAATGATTCTTCGTAAAACCTGGTAATAATTAGGTAAACAGGAAGTAGATTGATGAAGAATAAGCAATGCTTCCTTTGAAATTGTTTGTTTTAGAATGTCCTCTCCCTTTCTTCACTCTTGACATGTTTTTTAAGCAACTCGCTTCAACATTAGTTGCTCAATGACATGCTACAATTATCAAGCAAAGAAAATCTAAATGCCCATCATCCTAAAACTAGACCTTGGACATGCTAGGCAGTTATTACGATGCGAAGGTTCGTGAAATTTTGTGTAGGTACATTACATATAATGTTTTTCAGTTATTTTTGGCAATGCAATCCCTGGTGAATGTGAGAACCCACCAACCCACATATGGGTAAGTCAGGATAAATATCCCTTCAAAGAAAAGAGTGTGAATATTTCTGGGAAATTGTGACAAATGTTCATGCTTAGTTTCAAAAAAAAAAAAATTATAAAAAGAATGAATCTTGGGAAGTTACAGAAAAAAATTAAACAAATTAAAATTAACAAATTTCGGAAATATTGGACAAAATAGGAGTACAAGTTTCATTTATAACTTCGGAAAAATAATGAGATAGTCTTGATTTGGGTTTGCCTAAGGATGACACTGTTACTAAAGTGATTAAGCTTGCCTTTACTTGCTTTGTTTATCACTTATGGGAGGCAAGGAATTCACATGTTTGTAGAAATGAAATTGTTGAGATATAGTCCCACATCGGGCACATATACTATTAGTGAATACGCTCAAAACTGAGAAGTCGTTCACACCGATTGGGAAGTCGTTCTAACGAAATAACGCTTGGGCCAATTGAGGGGATGTCTATTCTTTCGAACGCCTTTGGCTCTGTTTGTTTTCTAAATTCGTTTTGAAGGGATTTGATCCAAGCGATGGATTATCTCGGGATGCGTAATTTCGGGATGACCTAAGAAAGTCTATAATAGAGGTGTAGTTAAAGGCATCTGTACTTGAGAAAGAGTTAGAGAGAGAAAATGTAGAAATCTAGGGTTAGCTCTAGAGAGTTTCTTGGGTTTTCTTTCTAGTGCTTGCGTTGCTGAAGTATTGTGTAAGGGTAGAGGTGAGGTTTGAGTGTCGCTATACAGATTTTTACCCTTACTTGTGATAATATATTCGTCGTGCTTGTCGGAGGTGTTTTTGATCCTATTTAGGTTTCCACCTATTAACCTTGTGTTGTTTTTTTTTTAGTGTCTTTATTCGAATTCTCTTTTGGTTAGTGTTGGTTGTCTCTAGTTCTTGTTGATCCAATTGTTTTCTGCGTGCGTATTTGCCCCCCTCTAGTTCCCACAATTTGTATTATAGCAAGGTTAGGGGCAATAGAGGATCAAGATGGGAGATCAAAGTTTTTTTAAACGCGATTCACGCTTGATGTGAAAAGTTCGATGGGAAGATTACTTTTGGATGTGGAAATACAATCCAAGATATCTTGATTCAAGCGGGTTACGCAAGCACTACAAGGAAGCCTTTACCTAAAACTTCGCTTGAATGTTATAGCGGCCAGAAGCGACGACGATGAAGAAGGGGACTGGGAAATCTGGTTTCAAGGTGCGCGCGGGATCCCTTTATCCGCTAAAACCTGTTTGCAAACATAGTTTAAGAGAAGACCGCAAAGGGTCTTTTGGTAAAAAGCTTGAAAGTGTGTACACCAACAAAGAGTCTTTCAAATCGTTTGATTACCTCAACGAGACTTCATACGCTTAAGATTATGAGGGTACGAGCGTTTGGTGATCACCCTAGGTCCTATGAACTGGATCGTTTCAGAAATTGATCGTCATATTTAAGTTTAGGATGAAGATAAGGCACTTCAACTCATCAATGGTCTCTTCCGTCTCCGTCAAGCATCTCACCCTACGTTGTGTAATGGAAGGAAACCTTGAGTTTTAGAAGGTTACAAGTCGCTTCTTTCCGAGGAGAGAGGCTTAAGGTAGCGAATCCCCTTTGGGGGAAACTCTGCACTGGTGGTTAGTGTGAAAGAAGCTTTTAATAGATTCAGACAATGCAACTTGTTAGAGCTGTGTCAATCAGTCATTATAGATCGGATTGCAAAGTCGGGGAAAGTAATGGAGCGTTTCGTCAAGAGCTCCGAAAGTGACACTAACACACTGGCAACGGTTACTAGCATGATGTTGATGAGATACCTCCCTCGTAGTGGCCGTTGATGGTTCTTCTCGCCACGATAGATGATGGTTTTGATAGTGGGGCTACAAGCATGTTGCTCACACCAGGCATGGTTCAACATACTGCAAGGTGTGAGGTACAAAGTGTTTGTGACGAGCGATGGCTCTCGCTGCCGATTTTGGGAGTGGGTGATATTCGCGTGAGGAGTTCGAATGACGCATCTAGTTCTTCACATGTGCTCAACACTGTGCCGTATGACTCCTAATCTATTTACTTTCCAAGTGAGATATGAGGATTCAATTACTCTGGGCTGGTGGAGTGTAAAAAGTATCAAAATCTTTTTGATCATGAAGGGAGTTTCTAATCGGGAACTGTATGATTGTTGGCAATCAATGGGTGAGATTTGAATGTTGCGTGTACCAGGGAACTATGGAGATTTCTCAAACAGGGGAATTTAGTTCAAGTGGAGCAATGGCACGTTCTACAAAGATGTAGAAAGTGTTCTGATTGGTGGGTCTATGGAACAACCTAGACCGTGTAATCTCTTAATTGAGAACGCGAAGGATACACGACGAATGCAGAAGAAAAACAATTATATCGCGAGGTGGAGATTGTTAGAACGGCTCAAAACTGAGAAGTCGTTCGAAACACAAAAATACTGGCTTGGGGGCCAAAATTCCCAGGGGATTGTCTAATTCATTCAAAAAAGAAAAAAAAAGAATGACTCATGACTCTATCGAAACGACTTGGCTCTTTGTGTTTCTAAATTCGTTTTGAAGGGATTTGATCCAAAGCGTGATTAGCGCGTGATGCGTATTTGGAGATGACCTAATGGAAAGTCTATAAATAGAGAGTATGGTTAAGGCCTCTTTTCTGTGAGAAAGCGTTATAGAAGAGAAAATGGAACAATCTAGGGTTTAGAGCTCTGGAGGTTTTTTTTGGGTTTCTTTCCTAGGGTTTCTTGCTGGGATTATGTAAGGGTAGAGGTGATGGTTGATGATCTCTATAACCTTTTGTCACCCTTCCTGTGAAATCAGATTCGTCGTGCTTGTCGGGGGTGTTTTGTGCTCTTTGTTTAAGGTTTTCACCCTATTAACCCTTGTGTTGTGTTTTTTTTTTATTGTCTTTATTCGAATTCTCGTTGGTTAGGTTTGTTCTTCGAGTTCTTGTTGATCAGATTATGCGTCCGCGTGGCGCTTTGCCCCCTCGTTTCCGCTACATATACCTCAACAATCTAAAATACCTGGGGCACTCATCTCAGTGTCAATTGATTTTGAGATGAACCTCTATTTCTAATATGGTATCCAAGTAGGCCATTTCTTCCTTCACGTGCGATCCCACCCCCATGTGCTACTTCGCGTCACCCATATATTATCCACATTTAAGTTCAAAATTACTCCACACTTTAGGGTGCGTGCTTATCTATATAGTCCCACATCGGCCACATCGAGCGTTCCGTGTGGAAGTAATTATGAACTTAAACACAGATGCTTCAAAATTGCTCGTCTGTGTCGAGCCAGATCCCAGATGGAGGGAGTTTGTACTCTATCCTTTTGTTACTAGAACCAGGCAGAAACTGTCACTGCCAAGAGATT